>JASJET010000110.1:4210000-6610000 GCA_034092305.1 Diaprepes abbreviatus | reverse complement strand
ATCACTTCGAAAATGGGCTACATTCATCTTACTATGAGACCTATTACTTATTATGTACAGCAAACATGGACTTTGAAAAGTTAAAAACATTAGTCCTCAAATTAAGCGAAATTCGAGAACGGGTACTAGTTGACAAAATGACGGCCCAAACGTCACTGTTGTCGATTACGCAAGAAGTTGGATCCAATCAAGCAAGAACAAACATACGACCAAACCAACAATCACGTGGTAGAGGAGGTAGATTTATTATTAACACCCCACCACAAAGAATATATAATGAAAATAGGTACGGTCAGAGTGGAAACAATAGGGGATATTATCGAGGCCCACAAAGAGGATTCTACAGAGGGAACTCACAGCCACCTCGCCATTTCCAAAACAATAGACCCAATAACCGAAGCACATCAAGGGATAGAAATCGAAGTTTGCCAAATACAAGGAATAGCGATGGCAGACCACGGTGCTACAATTGTAACAGATGTGGTCACTACAGTTGCGAGAATGAAAATCATAGGGAACGAAGGGTCTCTTTTACTAGATCTAGTTCCCCAAACGCCAATGGACGGCTAAACTAAGCCCAAGTGAAGTCGTCCTACATTCAATGGGTACCAATAAAAATATTTTAAAAGTTAGAGGTAGTGTAAATAATAACATAAATATAGATATAGTATTAGATACCGGGTCAAGTCAGTGCGTTGTAAATAAGGACTTAGCAATAGAAATAAAACCACTCAGTAATCAAATAAATTTAGTTACAGCAGGGGGAAATAGGATTTTACCTTTAGGGTTAGCAGATGTTAAGATTACGTTAGGTAAATTATCGGGGTATGTCTCAGCACTTGTTGTAGACAACTTATCTAAACCATTAATATTGGGAACGGATTTTCTAGCAAAAAATAAAACCAAGATAGATTACGAACAAAAAACAGTCCGATTTACTAACAATAATGTACAAACAACTTTATTTTTTCAAACTAATTCAGAGGATAAATTAGACAAAAATAATCATTCCAAGTCCGATACGGAACTGTCAACCATCGAAGAAGAGGCCGACGAAGAAGAAAAACTATATAAAATATGCGCTCAAGAAGACTACGTCTTAAAGGCCAACAAGCAAATAAAAATTAAACTGGGTACAAAATTGGAACCTTTGAACCCAGAAACTCTCAAAGACATGATTTTCGAGGAAAACGACAAATTTTTGAGACCGAAGGGAATGATCCTGATAACTTCCCCATATTTCGATCAGGATGCTTTAGTACTAAAAGCTGTAACAAGGAATCACAGCAATATAAATATTCTCAAAGGTTCAACCATCGGCTATCTAAAGAAGACAGAATTTTACAACCTACAAGAAGCACCTCTTTTCCATGTAGATGAAGAAGAAAATGATGAGGACAGGGTCACTATAACCGACCACAAAATCAACAACATACAAAATAGCAATATAAAAATTGAACTGCAGAATTTACTAAAAGAATACAATGATGTCTTTTCTAAAACGCCAAAATACATGGGAAGAACGGATCTAGTCGAACATACCATAGAGGTAGGAGATGCTCAACCTATAAAATCTAAAGCATACAGGGTCTCCCAAAAAGAACGAGAGTTAATCGATCAACAAATAAAAGAAATGGCTAAATACAACATAATTAGGCCTAGTAACTCCCCTTGGGCAAGCCCAGTTGTGCTAGTAAAGAAAAAAACAGGAGATATTAGATTCTGTGTAGACTATAGGCGACTTAATAGCGTTACTAAAAAATCAGCCTATAATATTCCAAATATCGACGATATTTTAACTTATTTAGGTAATGCTAAATACTTTTCATCTCTGGATATGTTTTCCGGTTTTTGGCAAGTAAAAATAAAAGAAGAATCCAAACCATATACAGCTTTTCAAGCGCAAGGGCATGGCCTGTGGGAATTTAATTATATGAGTTTCGGATTATGTAATGCACCTGCTACTTTTCAGCAACTAGCCGACACAGTATTTAGAGATCTTAAATGGAAGGAAATATTAATATACTTGGATGACATCATAATATTCTCAGAAACAATGGAAGAACACTTAGAGAAACTTAAAAGGGTCTTTGATCGTCTTCGAGCTGCTGGTCTGACCTTAAAACCTAGCAAATGCGAATATCTAAAAGAAAAAATTAACCTGCTGGGATATACTATTTCCAAAGACGGTATCCTCCCTGATGAAAGAAAGCTAGTAGCGATAAAGGAATTTCCTGCACCGAAATCTATAAAAGACATACAGAGTTTTATTGGCCTTTGTAATTATTATAGAAAATTCATAAAAAACTTCTCCAAAATTGCCCATCCACTACACCAGGCCACAAAAAAAGATACAGGCTTTATATGGAACGAAGAACAGGAAACGGCATTCCAAACTTTAAAAGTTCAACTCTGCACAGCACCCGTTTTGGCTCATTACAACCCTAACCAGAGTTGCGAGCTAAGAGTGGACGGAAGCCTAACCGGTATCGGTGCCATCTTGTTACAACTGGGAGATGACCAAAAAATGCATCCAGTTGCATATGCCAGCAGAAGCTTATCGAAAGCCGAGAAAAATTATACAATAACCGAAATAGAAGGGTTAGCAGCGATATGGGGACTTACATATTTAAGACATCTAATCTATGGGAAACCAGTAACGATAGTGACAGATCATCATGCACTCTGTTGGTTGAAATCTCTAAAAGACCCAACAGGAAGATTAGCAAGATGGTCTATAAAGCTTTCCGAATTCGAATATACAATAATACATAAAAGCGGCGTAGCACATCGTGATGCCGATTGTATTAGTAGGTACCCCGTTCTAGAGCCAACAAATAATGAAGAACTAGATGAAGTATCAACCTTCCTTATGGAATCAGAGGAAATAGCAAAACTACAATTCGAAGACCCAGAACTAAGAGAACTCATTGAGTCAATCGAAAACTCAGACAGTGCTCCAATAGGTGTCCGAAAACGCATTAAAAACTTTAGATTAATCGATAACGTCCTATACAAAATAAACCCGAGTCCACAAGGAATAGATAATTTGTTAGCTATTCCGAAAAGTCTTATAGGAGAAATAATCTATAGTCATCACTCTGAACCATTAAGCGGTCATTTGGGTATTACGAAAACATTATATAAAATTAAAAACAGGTACTACTGGAATAGTTTACAGAAAGACATAGAAAAATTTATCAAAGGTTGTCCAGATTGTCAGGCTAGAAAAGGACAACAAAACCGACAGCCAATAGGTCTGTTACAACCTATTCCCGTAGGAACACCCTTCGAAAGAGTGGGTATAGATATATTGGGTCCATTTCGAAAAAGCAACAACAAAAATACAGTGATTGTTGTAGCAACTGACTACGCAACACGTTGGGCAGAGACAAAAGCGCTACCAAACGGAAAAGCAGGTCCGATAGCAAAATTTTTAATGGAAAATATAATTACGCGACATGGAGCGCCTAAATACCTTCTGAGTGACCGAGGTAAAGTTTTCCAATCAGAATTGATAAAGGAACTTTTAAAACACATTGGTACAACTAAACAATTTACTACTGCATATCACCCAAGCACAAATGGGCTAACCGAAAGATTAAATAAAACGTTAGCCAACATGCTTTCAATGTACACAAACACTAACCAAACAAACTGGGACGAATTTTTAAGCCAGGTTACTTTTGCATATAATACAAGCCGCCAAGATTCCATGCAGTTCTCTCCATTTATGCTTGTATACGGAAGGGAGCCCATATTACCCACAGAAGCAAACTTGATTGGGTCACCAGAGCTGTCAGATAGCCACTCTCTAAGGGACAAGGCCTTAGCAGTACGAAACAAAGCTGTAGAAAACCTTAAGCGAAAACAAAGAATAGATAAACTAAGATACGATTCTAAACATAGACATGTTGAATATCAAGAAGGGGACCAAATCAAAGTATTTACTCCCGTAAGGAAAGTCGGTAGAAGCGAAAAGTTACTTCTAAGGTGGTTTGGTCCGTATTATATAACAAAGAAAATTTCAGACGTAGACTACGAGATTCAAAAAGGAAAATCTAACAAATCGAAGAAAGATATTGTCCATGTGAGCCGCATTTTACCCTACTACGATCCATGGACCCCAATACCCACCCCGGAAATATAAACCCCATATAAAACCCCTACCTATACATAATATATTCTAGCGATATACCCTTGCTGTAACATAAATCTAAATAAGGTTTTATTGTATAATAATAATTAATTTAAATATTGAAAAAACAAAACAAATGTTTATGTAAATATATTTATAGTAAGTACCACCTGTAGTATACAATTTCATATATCATCACATTTATTTGTTTAATAATAACAGAAAAAACATAAACATAGTTCCATAAGCAGGAAGACTGCGTAAACAATTAAGGTATAAAAGTTTGTCATTAATGAATGGTTTAGCAAAACAACGAGGGATATTTTTATATTGAAACTAAAATTAATACTGTTTTCCTTCTTTTTTTAATATAGATTTCCTTTATTTGCAATTTTACTACGTAGCATAGAAGTCAAAGCCAAGGCAGTCTTGAAGTCACACACAACGAAACCAGTCCATTAATTTATACAAGGGTAACTAATCCCAGATTTTAGGACTAGGGGAAGAAACAAGAAACCTCTGACAGGAAATAGCCATTCCTATCACAGAATTTTAAAAATATTTTGACCTTCCCGTAATAATTATTTTTTCTTTCTTTTTTCAGGCATCTAACCGTACTATACAAATAGTATGTTATTCTTTCGAATTTAACTGAAATAAAAGTATTAGTCACAACAATAACTAAATATAAAATACAAAGTACATTGAAATGTCCGAGCGTTAACGGAAAATTCAACATAAAATTGTGCAAAACAAAGTTGCACTAGAGATACTTGATGTAAGAATCATCTATCACTATCTCCTTTTTATAATTAAGACACATAGTATGCCCAAGTTGTCTTGCAAAAATTAATAATGTTAGAGTGTATTTTTACTTTGTTATTTAAGCCAAAACTTTCGGTATACCTTAAAAAAGAGTTCTTGGATAAATATCATTGTAAATTACATAAACTCTAGAGTCCTAGGACAGTACCAAAATAAGGTATCCATTTGTAAATGCATATGTAAATGCATATAAAATATTTGTTATATAGTAAATATTAAATAAGTTAATAATACGTAAATATATGTAATAATAAGTTAGGTACTTAAATATAGTACCATGTAATACGTATCTAAAAATGATACATTTTTTTTTTTATGGCGTAGGTAGGAGATAGGGGCATACAACCGATAGATGGTTTTTCAAGTGCATCTCAAAACCCTACGCAGATAATTAATTACTTTAAACTGGTATAAAAATACCACATTATATATAAATCAAATAGGTCCCTTAGAACCACTAAGGAATTGTAAATTTATCATGTGACAAAATTGTTAAAAGTTAGAAAATAATATTTTTTCCTTTACAAACTAAATTTGTACTTAGTGACGTTTCATCTTAGCTGCCTAACATAAGTAATGTAATAATTAATATAAGTTTAAAGCATCTCGACACTTAAAATCCTTTGCCTTTTGCATTGAAAACAATGCTTAAATTAAGTCATCATTCATTTTTAGTGCAACCATTCATACCATAAAATTACTTTGTAAACTGTTAAAAATGTTCTTATATAAAAAATTGTGATTTAGTATAGAAATTTAGGTATAAGACAAATATATTACGATGATACGTAATCTCACAACCACTGTCTGCACGTATGAAGCAAACTGGAGGCATGTCGAGCCCAATAAATGGTCCACGATTGACGCACGCAGCTCTATACCAGCGCAGTCGGCAGACCCCGCTGCGACTTCATCTATGCCTACACATCCATGAACACTCATCCTTTACAGCTACAGTATCTTCTACTGCCAGACCAGAAGTCAACAGAATAAGGAAAGTTTAAGTCAGGAGTAACATGCTACATGTATCTCACAACCTTAGCTACTGGAATTCGGCAGAGAATGGAGTGCATTGTAGGTATGGGCAGTCAACGCAGGGGGCTTATAGACGTCAAGAGTCATTCGACGCGTTGCCGACCTCGGCTGGACAAACGATGTGTGACGTCAGAGGGTTCCGACCAACGGTAGGAGTAAGGAGTAATACAACATCAGCGTGAGTGGTATCCACTCTTTCGACTCACCGGACAAGGCAACACGACAGCATCCTCCAGACAGACTCTTAAAAAAGTGATTTAGTGCAGTGGTGCGAAGCTTTGAAAAACTTTTAAAAGACTTTTTTTTTATAATTAAGTTCATTTTTTTAGTTTAGTAAACAGAGAGTCATGAAATAGGAAAAAAGTAGAATTTTTTGTTTCTATTCAATTTTAAGTCATATTTTTTTTTTCAGTTTCTACTTTTTTTCTATTCATCGCTGGGGTCCAGCTCTCTAAGACCGGGGGATGTGTCACATAGGGAAAAACATAAAAACATAATATTTCATAAATTTGCATTTTCCAATTTTACAAATCTTTTATTTTAAATTTAAACAATAACAATCACGTCACCTCCTATAATTTAATAACCTTTTAATTATGAAATGTTATGTTTATTCACTGACCGTCGATCGTGCTAATTCACCAAGTCAGCAAGGTCGCTTTCCGGGTCATGAGGGATCGAGGTTGTAGGAAGGCGATTCGTTGACTTGATGAAAAAAAGCAAACAGGATAAAAAGGACGGACATGCTTGGGACGGGGGTTCAATTGGTTCTATCGGGTCAATTGGTTCAATCTGTTCGATCGGTTGAATCCTGATGCTAGTCTATCGCGACTTAGTTAATTATTAGTGAAGCGAAAATCCCAAGCGTGTCCCAGTCCTGAGCAGGTCGACAAACAGAGCGTACTAGTGACAACCCCCGTGAAGAGTGGCAGTTATGAAGATAACCTTAGTGTAAGTCAAACATCTAGTCACAATTATGGATAGTCCAAAATGTTAATGTCGTTTATTTTTAATTAAACTATATTTTTATATAATCCGTGGTAAAGAGTTTATTTTGAGTGCAACCTCTGAAGACCAAATTCCTAAATGCTACGTCCCTAGTCACACCTCAAAACTGGGCGTGACAATATTTTAGTCATTCTTTAAATAAAATATTCTACAATTCATAAAATATTACTTTTTATACTCTTTATAAAATTATAAATATAAACAAATATTATAAAACAAATTATAAATTTAATTCCAGTAACATCACAGGTATTATGAACAGGGGAGATTTAACTAAACACAAAATTACAGCTAATTATAAAAATTTATTAAAAAATTGCCTGCCTATTGACATTCCAAAATTTAACTCTAAAATATTGATCAGCTACCGAAACCCGATAGTAAGCCATGTTAAGCAGGATCAATATTATTGATTTCCTATGAATTTAGTCGATAGTTACCCCCACGGGTACCATATAGGATCCGCCATTTTAATATTCGATAATTTGACTTTAAAATATTGACCAGTGGCCTCAAAATCTTGCTTATAAATTACTTATGTAATCAATAGCAGGAATTTTCTGTAAATCTTAGCGATTTTTGACACGCGGTGTTGCCACATTAGATCCGCCATGATATTCAAAAATTTGACTTTAGAATATTGGTCACAACAAAATCCCGTTAGTAAACCATGTGGAACGAAATTCATTATGCGATGAATAGTATGGAATTTGGGTAAAGTTCAGAGATTTTTGATTGTTATGAGCTGCATATTGGATCGGCCATCTTAAATTTCACTAATACCCAATGGAATCGATCTCAAAATTGTTTGTTTACTATATTCTTTTTCCAATATATGCTCTTCGCTTATTTTTAATTTTCGAAAGAAGGATTTTCAGCAAATTTCCTAAGCCGTCAGTCGTTTAAATCTGTCGACATGAATTTTTTGGCAGGACTGTGGCGCACAGGGAGATAGTGTGTTTATGGCTGACGTTTCGCCACGATCTCATTTGGCGTGTTCGGTGATTGCTGCTTTAAGATCGACAACATGGTATCTCGCCTTTTCCGCTCGTTTTGGGTCCTCCACATTTTCTGCGGTTCGGTGGTATCCATTGAATCTTTTTTTTTTCTGATTGTTTTGTTATCCCACATTGCTCTTAATAAGACTTTGGTAGTATTATTCTTCGATTTTTTCTCTATCCCCAATATATTCCTGTTAGACAACTGATTGTTCTTTTGGCATGCATTATTATTATATATTCATTACATGCAATGATATTTTATATCCCTCTTTGTTATCATTGGCTATAATTCTGTGATCACCGACTAATTGCAAATTGTATAAACAAGTCTCTCCAACCACACCACTACACTACCTTGTCCAAAACTTGTTAATATAGTATTATAATAACTAGTAATAATTGTATAAGCATAATATTGTTGTAAAATGAAATACCCTATCAAATATTTTTTTCAACTATAATCCATTGTGGTTCGTTGAATGTTCTAATAATAACGGTAAATTTATTTAATAATTACAGTACATTTTGATAATAATCGAATTATCTTAATTTTCTCATAAAATTTTCATCTTTGGAATTTTTTACCGATCACAAATAAAATACAGAAACATACTTGTTTCATTATAGCCAAACTGAAACAGGGGAGGGAAAGATAGATTTATGGAGTAAAGGAGCGTTAGCAACTGATGCCTCTTAGCCCGAACTACGGAGTTCATCACCTAGTAATTTAAAACCACATCTGAATCATTAATATTTCCATTTTAAACAAAAATCAGTAAATGAAAATAGTTAAAATATTTTAATTACATTGAATTTATTTTAATCACGTCAGTTTTTAACTTCGTAAATCCTATCAAAATTACTTGCATCTGACGCCTTATAAGAAATTTACCATAGAATTACGTTTTCTTTTACTGAAACGTCACGTTTGGGTAGCACACTGGGTTTTAGCTTCATCGTATCAGTTATAAACGCTTGACAGCTTACCCAAGGTATAGTATTAAAAATAGTTTTTAAGAAAAATATTTAGAGAATACCTCTGAATCAGTACTACAATAACAAATTGAGTGTCTTTTCCTGACCTATTGTGTGCAAAATTTATGGAACAAGAATCGTAATCTAAAATATTATATAAAATTTAATAAAATATAATCTGCTTAAATAAACAATAAATATTCTCTGCCAAGTCACCTATTCTCAGAGACATGAGAGAATACATTTGATATATCTAAAACATTTTAATGTATTCAATTCGAGTTTCTGTTAGCTACGCTGTTACATTGTAATTAGCGGATATATATTATTACCACTACTTGTCCTTTTATACCATGTCTAAGTTGCTCAGAAAAATGGAGTTATTTTACCGAAACTCCAAAATGAACCATTTAGAATAAAATATATTAATTAAAAGGACGACATTTTTATTTCCACTAGTTTTATTTCTTTTATTACATGTATAAAACCTATGGTATTATATCCTCAAAATGGTGATTGTTAAATTATATTATTATGTTATTATTCTAATAATTTTTCTCAATACAATAATTAGCATTAGTTAAAATATTATATTCATATTAGGGTGGTGATTCGTCAGCTTAGATACTTCATAAGCTCACATCATTATTTCCTGAACCCCACCTAGTAAATAAATAAAATAAAGACGTTTTATTATTATTTTTATATGATTTCAAGCCAAACGGCTTTGCACTCCATCCAGGGAATATTGAGTCATATCAGATATACAAAGATACCAAAAGTATGAAGCTCTGTGGGAACCCTTTCCATCGGGTCCTAGGTGATGTGGTCAGCTGTATTTCCGACGAATTTTCGGACGCTTCGCGCGGTCGCAAGGAGAAGTGTTTTCCGAATCTGCTTGTATAGATGCTTACTAAGGCCCAGTCCCTTGATGTTCTGCAGGAGGTTCTTTGGTATCACTCTAGTTGTTGATACAATTATGGGAATCATTTGGACGCTGTTCATTGCCCATTGTCTTTGGATTTGCACCTGCAGATCTCTATATTTGGCGATCTTCTCGTTGTATTTTGGCCTTAGGTTGTGGTTGTTATGTACAGCAATGTCGATTAGTGTAGTTTGCCTAGAAATTTTATCTATTAGTATAATGTGTGGTCTATTATGAGCAACTGTGATTTGTCAAAACCGTTCGGTCTCAATATAATTTGAACTGGTTGTCCTTAAGTTATATGCTGGATGATGTCTGATGTTCGACAGCCATATCTACATTGGTAATTTTCTATTGAAGGATTTCTGTTGATGAACTTCCGATAGTTCTTACTCGGAATAACGTGGTCTTGGATAGCTAACAAGAAGTCCTCCAGTTCCGGAAACATCTGTCCTGAAATCAACCGGTAATTCGACGCTGAGTTGTCGACAATCTCCTGATTGACTTCATTTGGATGCCGTTCCTAAGCAGGTTTGCAACTTTTCTTGGTCTGTTCGGTGGAGAGAAACAATAGCATGTTCCCTCAGCTGGAGCAGCGTTGAATCGTCTGCCTCGCAAATTGCTCGAGATATTGGGGAAAAGCCCGCTAACCTGTGGAAATATGAACATAAGTTTATTATCTATGGGTCGAGCTGCTTACCAATATCCACCAATCCTCTTCCTCCTTGATGTCTTGGAAGAATTGTACGTTCAATAGCCCTCCGAGGATGATGTTTTTGTGCTTTTGTGGGGAGTGTTCTTATTTTTCTTTGTAGATTTTGGATGTCCGTGCTGCTCCATTTTACAATTCCAAAAGAGTAATTAAGTGCAAAGCAAGTGTACGTGTTGAGCGCCTTAAACAAATTTCTACTATTCAGGTTAGTTCGCAATACCCGCCTTACCCTCCTGACAAATTCGGTTGTCAATTCAGCCTTCATAGTGCGATGGTCAATTCTTTTAGCCTGTTTCATACCTAGGTGTTTATATGATTGTTTTGCTTCTATTGCAGTTATAATTTCATCGTTCTGCATTTCAAATGCTCCTGATTATATCTTACTTTTAACGATGTTCAAGATACGGCACTTGTCAAGTTCAAATTGCATTCCGATATCCCCGGAGAACTCCTCTACAATTTTAAGCATTTGTTCCAGCTGGTTTCTGGTAACAGCTATCAGTTTAAGGTCATCCATGTATAGAAGATGATTTACTCTACCTCTTCGTTGTTATTTCTAATACTAAAGCCGTATCTGGTGGAGTTCAAACGGCGTGATAGTGGGTTCATTGCAAGGCAGAACCACAATGTGCTAAGTGGATCGCCCTGAAATAGTCCCCTTCGTATCGGAATTGTGTTAGTTTCAATGCTGTCGCTGCATGGCACTTGCAATTTGATCCTAGCTCTCCAGTTAGATATGATGCATTCTAAAAAGGAAACAAAATGATTATCGTCTTTTCAATATAGTTGTAAGCCACTCATGTGGCACTGAGTCGAAGGCCCTCTTATAATCCACGTCGGCAGCAAAAAGATTTCTTCGGTTGGCACAGGCTTGGCTACATATGACAGAGCCAACGATCAATTGTTCTTTGCATCCCATTGCTCCCCTCCTGCATCCTTTCTGTTAAGTTGTAATAATGTTATTTTACTCACAATGTGCAAGAAGCGTTGGATCAAGCAGGAATTGATCACCTTATACAGTGTGGGGAAGCAAGTGATTGGCCTAAACTTAGCTAGGTCATGTGTGTTGTGTTGGTCCTTTGGAAAGAGATACGTAATACCTTCGGTCAAAAAAAAATGGCGTTTTTGCAGGGTTAAGAAAAACATCATTAATAAAATTTGCCAGTTGATGGTGCATACACCAGAACTTCTTGAGCCAGTAGTTCTGGATCCCGTCGAGACCTGAAGCTTACCAGTTATGGGATTCCTTGATTATTCCTGAAATTTCCTCGGTGGTAAATGGCTCAAACTGCATCCAGCTATATTCTTGGCAGATTTGGTGTTCTTCACTGATCCAGCCGGCTGCGATATTACAATTGGCGGGATTGGAAAGTTGGTTTCCCCAGAACTCCTCTACCTGCTCTATATTGGGATATCTATTATCTGCCATATTACGTGGAGAGTTTAGTTTGCGGCAGAAAGTCTTTTCTGAACGTTGGAACAGCGCATTGTCACGTTTTCGGTTATTGCTGGTCTTATATCTCTTTAGCCGTCCCGCAGTAACAGAGAGCTTCTGTTTGAGCGTGTCAAGGCATTGCTGGGTAGTAGCGTTCGCTGGAACTTGTTGCGAATGATATCGGTCACGATTCATGATTTCTTTAACTTGTCTTTGCAGTTTACTTGTTCTTGTGCCCCTGATGTACCCCGCCACCGGTCCTATATCTTTTCGAGGATTTTCAATTTTCACATTTAATTGAATCACCTTATAAAAATGCGCGTTATTGTCTCGTTCATGCACACAGTCCATTTCATGTTCTGTCCCGCTTGAGAAGAGTTGGTTGTGGTTCCCGCACAGCATCTTTGGCTTTGATGATGTTAAGTCGCGCTTCTGAGGTTAGTTTATTTCGGAGAATAACTCTGTATTGGTCAGCTATTCTCTGCTGTGACACTTGCATGTGTGAGTACACCTTGAAAAATTTGTCATGTAGCTGTTGTCTATAGCCGATCGTCTCCCGTCCTAGTTAAGTCACCTTAAAAAAATGCGCATTATTGTTTCATTCATTGATGTTGTTCATTTTATGCACTGTCTAGAAAATCCCGCCTGAGTGAGCGCTGGCTGAGGTTCCTGCTTCAGAGGATGGAGCTCTCGTTGTCGTTTGGCTCTCATGTTGTTGTTGGGATGTAGCTTCTTGTGCGACAAGAGTCCGCCTCCTCAACACCCTACTACTTAAAGGTTGCGATGTCGAAATGTTGTTTCTACCAGAATCCGTGGAGCAGACTGCTTCTACGGTGTGGTATTCTGGACCATTAGTCCTACTCACCTGGGATACATTATGTTTTAGAGTCGACATTTCATTATTTAAAATTTGAAAGTTCTCCCCATTTAATCACCTCCTACGAAAACCCTGGATCTATTCGTTGCCAGGTCCAGTCGGAAAGCTGAAAGGAAGTGGTTCCTAAGGAATTATGTAGGAATTGTGGGTAGGTGGGTCAGGGCAGAGGGATGTTTAAAAGGTATAGAAAGGATATTGTTAAATGTCAGCGGAGAGCTGGCGTTGCTGCCTGTACTGTCTACGCATTGCTGTAGCGACAAGTATTTTGCTGGCTGCAGCACACTACCGACCAGACGCATTTATTAATATTATTATTATTTTTATTTCCAAACAGTTACATGTACATGTGAAATTCACCAAGGATGAAACTCTGTTGAGGTACTTTTCAAGTTGTCGGACCCTAACTGATATTATGGTCTTCTACATTTTCTATAAACTTCCGGATAGTTCGAGCGATCCCAAGTAGCACTGTCTTATAACAGGTGTTCAGTCAGGTCCTATTTCCTGATATTAATTAGAAGACTCTTCAATACTTTCCCGGTTTTTGATAAAATTATGGTGATCGTCCTGACACTACTCAGTTTCCAATGTTTGCGTATTTGTACTTCCAGATCTCTGTATTTGAGGATCTTCCCATTATGCTTGTTTCCTGGATTCTTGCTGCTAGGGATGGCGACTTCAATTAGTGTTAGTGGCTTAGATGTTTTATTTACTTAAACAAGGTCTGAGCGGTTATCTGCAAGTATATGATTCGTAAGCACAATTCTCAGTACAGTTTGAACTCATCGTTCTCCAATATAAGTTCCTGGCTACATTTATAGTATGACACTTTCTCTACTTGCAACAATTTAAATTTCTCTGCCAACTTTTGATTAATGATCTTGGCAACTAAATCATGTCTCTCTTTGTACTTCGATGTTGCAAATGCTTGGCATCCTCCTCTAATGTTTGACATCCAGCGGTCTTTGATTAGGTATTTCAGATGGTTTCTAGTCGAGATGACCTGATTTTGGATAGCTAGTAAGAAGCTTTCGGTTTTAGAAAACATTTGCTCTGATGTCAACCAGCAGTTCGACGCTGATTTGTCGACATTTTCCCGTATGTCCATCCTGTTCCATTTCCCAGTACAAAAGAACGAGTGCAGTGCACGCATGGGTGTTGAGTGCCTTAAATAGGTTTTTACTCTTTAGGTGGGGTCGCAGTACTTGCCTCATCCATCTTATGAACTAATTGGTCAATTCTTTGGGCCCGTTTCATGTCCAACTATTTATAGGTTCACTCTATATCACGTACCCCAACGGTCTAACCGTTCTGTATCTCAAATGATATCGATTATATATTTTCTATAGTTGTGTTTAAAATGGAGCATTAATCAAGGTCGAACAGCATTCCTGTATCCCCTGAGAACTCTTCCGCAATTTTAACGATCTGTTCCAGCTGATTTCTGGTAGCAGTCATCAACTTAAAATCATCAATATAGAGAAGATTATTATTCTTAATATAAAGCCACATTTGGTGGAATATAAAAGGCGTGATAGTGGATTCATGACAAAGCAGAACTATAATGAGCTTAATGAATCCCTAAAATATTTTCCTTCATTTGAGCATTGTATATGTCTTGATTTTGTTGCCGGAAAGTATTTGCATTTATATCCTAGTTCTCTAAGTTGGTGCTCCTAAGCAGGCAATTCACCGATACTTAGCTGAGTCTAATATATTATTCTGATATTTTAGTAACAGATACGTAATATACGATATTTGGCTGGAACTTGTGTATTATGATGAGCATTTGGCAAGAGATATGTAACTCCTTCTATAAGAAACAGTGGCTGGCATTTTTGATGGATCAAACAAAATATCATTTATCAGAACAAACAGTCGCTAATGCATACTAAAAAATTTCTTTAACTAGTAGTTCTGGTTCGATTCTTTTCAATTATAAAGTCTCTTCATCATGCTAATGATTTCTTCGGTGGTGAAGAGCTTCAATTGCATCTAACTGTAATCCTGACAAAAAGCTAGTTGACTTCTCCAGAACTCTTCTACTTGTTCTTTATTCTGGTGTCTATTATCTGTCATGTTTGATAAAGAATTTAGCTTCCGATAGAAGATCTTTCCGATCGGTTAAAAGAGCATTTTGGGACAGTGCTGTTTACTGAATCATGTTGCGGGTGGTATTGGACCCGATAAAATGTTTCTTGTACTCGTCTCTACATTTTCTTGTTCTAACACCTCCAATATACTCTCTCAGCTATTCTATATCTTTCCGAAAATTTTCGAGATTTTTATTAGGTTTTGTCTACCATTGCGGTATCCTAGATTGTGAACGAAAATAGTCTTTTCGCAGTCTCATGATAATCCTTACCTCTATAATTGCGTTGCATTTACGACACAGTAAATCAGCTTATGTAAATGTTCCAACGTGTGAGCTTCTGTAACATAAACTGGCAAAACTGTTGTTTTTGATATCCAATACAATATCAAACTTTTCAAATGAGTATACTCTTGGCGGTGATGACTTTCTTTCATAATGGTGTATTCTAGCACTGTCTTACTCATTCCCGTGGATATTTTCTGGTAGAGTTCAGCGTTGTCCTCTCGAATGTTATTATTTGATTGTTCCTTGATCTCGAGTTCTAGCTTTGACTGAAGTTCAACGATTTGTTCATTATTATGGTCAGTGCCTCTGTTGTTTGATTTCCATTTTTATGTTAAGTCACGCTTCTGGGATTGGTTTATGTCGAAGCATAACCCTATAATGGTCTGCCATTCTCTGTTGTGACACTTGTATGTGTGGATACTTCTTGCATAATTTAGCATGTAGATGTCTGTAACTGATCATCTTCCTTCCTAGATCAGTTACTTAGTAAAAAATGTGCATTATTACACATTCATGGTCACAGTTCATTTCATGTACTGTCGTGGTATCCCGCTTGAGTGAGCGCTGGCTACAATTCCCGCGCAGCACCTTCGACGAGTGGAGAATTTGGAATTGTTTGGCTCTTGTGCTGATGTAGTTGCTATTGTTGTTGTTATTGTTTGCCTCTAGCTTTTCATGCGACGAGAGTTCGACACCTCAATCTACTGTATCTCGAAAATTAAAGAGTGTCTCCCCAAAATCCATGAGAAAGCTCTCGGAAAAGTGTCCTTCCCTATATAAATTGCCTTCATTACAACTTTGAGTTCGGTCCGTCCATTTGAAGCCGTCCGCTCCGAGTCAGATCTACGTGATGCTCTTATTATTATCATCCCATATACTTAGCCAAACGGCTTTTGTACTCCTTTAAAGGAACATTCGCTCGTCTTAGATATACTCAGATATCATAAGGATGTAGCTTTGTGGATGACTCATTGCATGCTGTAGGTCCTAGATCATGTTATGGTTCTCTGATTTTCCCATAAACTTCCGGATAGTTCGAGTGATCCCAAATAGCACTGCCTTTTGCATGGCCTGATACAGGTGTTCGCTAAGGCCCAGTCCCTTGAAATTAAGCAGAAGACTCTTCGGTACCCGTTGTCTAACTATTTATACGTCCAAGTCTCTGTATTTGGCGACCTTCTCATTATGCTAATCGCTTAGGATATTGTTGTTAAGGATGGAAACTTTCATTAGTGTTGCTCGCCTGGATATTTTATTCCCTAAAATGAAGTCTGGTCTGTTAGGTGCCACTGTAGCACAGTTCGATCCGATAACAGCTTCAACTCGTTGTTCTCCAGTATAGACTCCAGGTTGTATTTATACTACGGTCTTTTCCCTATGTGCAACAGTTTAAATATCTCTGCCAGCCCTTGGTGGCTGATCTTGGCCTCTGAATCATGTCTGTCTTTGTACTCCGATCCCGCAAATACTTGGCGTCCACCTGTTATGTGCTAGATTGTCTCTAATGTTCGACATCCATATTGGCATTGGTCGTTATTATTATCAGATAAAAATACTTCTACGGTTAAATACCTCAAATCTACCTCAGGTGAAAATCAATTGATTTCATTGACAAGAAATCTTCTAATAGTAAAATTAATTCTTCTGAGATATCATAGATAAAATATTTATATTTCTAATTGTGCTTACATTTTAAACTTACCTGAAAATAATCAGATAATAACTAAAGAATTGATATGCCTCACAAAAATGTATCAATTCTCCTTTTTTTTTGTTTGATTTTTTTTATGCATGTTACCGTCGGCTCTATCTATTATACACTACACAAAATTTTTGACAAAAGTTAATTATACAATACATTTGATAGCTTGCACTATATAATATTTGTTAAAATTATACATTTAGTTATCTTATTTAAAAATTATTATGTAATAATAATATGTAATACAACAAAAATTCATTGCTCTACTTCATTTTTATCCAAATAATATTGTTAACTAATGAGAAGGTTTTTTAGTTAATTATTCTAAACAAAGCAGATAAAAGACTAAATTAAATGAAACCGCCACACGAATGTGCATTTAGCTCCGGACCATTTAAAAAGATAGGATACTCTTTATTTCCCACAACCCCTATTTATCAGATAAATACGGTGCTACATTTAAATGTTAAACTAACTTTTTTAAAACTTTTTGCAGTTTCACTTCGTTTAGAAACAATTTTCTGCTCAAATGAAGTTTTTCATTAAATTTCTGTTTAAATAAAAATTTTATTTCCTTTTCCATTTTCACTGACTATCTTTCTATTCTATTTTTGTTTACCATTTTAGTGCACGGATGATAATTACTTTTTAGATAGTTAATGTAGGTATTTAAAGCAGCAGAGATCCAATAGACGGCAGTGAGAGCGATCACCTTGCTCTCGTCAAGAGCCTCGAATTCAGAAAAATAACTTTTTTACCTATGCCAACGAGATTATAGACTTCACGTTTCCAACACATTGAATAACCATACACGCAAGCTTTTTAATTCACGTACCCGTATGCATTAAGGCAAACAGTTTATATTTTACCTCTATTTATAAATCCAGGCTCACAAAATTACACACTATAAGTGTAGGATATCTAACAATAGGTTTTAAAAAACGCTACACGACTAAAGGACTTAAGAAAAAACTTTCTGAAATGTAAATTGCCGTACTATATCGATCATTTACATGCTGTAAAATAATACATTTTTTAATGTTGCTAGTTCAAACATTCACAAAAAAATAAGTTAGCATCACAGAAGGTAAGATAACCTCCTACAAATCTGGCATTCATATGTCAATCAAAAGAGATATTTTCGTGACAAAAATGCACGTCACTGACTATGTCGTCACACTAAAAACTATCCGTACTGATATTTTCTTATACGTATCAAAACCAGGCAGACCTGGATGCATCATGGATGATCCCATTTTAATTTTGTAAAAAGATTTTAAAAGGGGAAGTATCGTTCTAGAAACCCATATTTTCATTTGGCATCAGAAAGTTTATGAAATATGTGAAAATGGCTAGTAAACATGACTGAAAAGGGCCGATTGCGTGAAAGGAGAGTAGTGGGGCAGCGCTGCTGCCGAGGGAAGTCGTATGTACTATATAAATATGACTCCCTACGGAAATCGGGTTTCCTCCAGTGTACTGCTACTTTCACACGCTCAACCATTTTCGGTCATGTTTGCTAGTAGCATTCTTCACATATTTCACAGATTTTTTGATACAAAACAATATAGCCTTATAGAATGGAACTTAAAATCAGACCATCCATGACGCATCCAAGCACTAAAAATTTCAAATAGCGATTGTGCAAAAGCAGGTGAACCGGCAGTTCCTAGTTTTTGGCACGCATAAAGTACATTTAGATTGCTATTATATCGCGAGGAGAGAGCGCTACAACTTAAAAATTGTCGGAGATATGAGTTTATGAAAATACAACAAATTTTTTAGATTTTAATACTTTTTCTGTTATAATGATTCAATTGAGTCGATCTAAGGCACATTTTGTTGGTATTTATATTCTCTACAATTTCTACATTTCTTTACCAATTTTTGGTTTTAATTGTTTATAACAAATAAATGGATTGTAGCAAAGAGTGGAAAACATAACAAAATATCAATACGGATTTTTTTTTAGTGGGATGACATAGTCCTGAGACTATTTTAGTCACAGAATCTCTTATTCTTGTTTTTTTATTGAAGTGCACTATATAATTTCTAAAGTGAGGAACATAGTTTATTAACCAACTACTTAAAGAAGGAGGTTCTGAATTCGACCGCTATCTATATGGCTGATTAAAAATTTTACATCTCTCGATTTTGTCCAAAGGTGATATAAGAAGTTTTTGAAGGTGTAAATTATGAACTTATTTTTAAAACATTCAGTATCGCGGATTCAATATAACAGTCTAAAAAGTTAACATCTCTTGATTTTTTCCAACATTCAAACAGGAGGTTTTTGAGGGTGTAAATCACAAATTAAAAACATTTTTTAAAAAATTCTGATGTCTGATCCAATAAGGCGAACTAAAAATTTAACATCTCTCGATTTTGTTCAAAATTGGTATAAAGGAGCTTTTGAGGGTGTAAATTACGAATTTAAAATTATTTTTAAAAAATTCAATATGGCGGAGTAAAAATTTTACATCTCTCGGTTTTGTCCAAAATTGATATGAGGGGTTTTTGAAGGTGTAAATTACGAATTTAAAATTATTTTTTATACATCCAATATGGCGGAACCAATATGACGAACTAAAAATTTAACATCTCTTGATTCTGTCCAACATTGACATAGGGAGTTTTTATGAGTGTAAATTACGAGTTTTAAATTATTTTTTTTAAATTCAATATGACAAATCAAATATGGCGGACTAAAAATTGTATATCTCTCGATTCTATCCAGAGTTGGTGTAAAGGAATTTTTAAGGGTCTCATTTACGACTTTAAAGTTACTTTGAAAAAAAAATCAATATGGTGGACTAAAAATTTACTATCTCTCAATTTTGTTCAAAATTGATAGTGGGGTTTCTGAAACTCTAAATAACGAATTTAAAATTGCTTTAAGAAATTCAATATGGCAGATTCAATATGACAATATGAGTCTAAGAGTTTCATATTTCCGGATTATGTCAAAAATTGGTACCGAAGGTTTTTTTCGAGGATTCTAAAGTTGATATTAGAGGGTTTTAGAAATCTTAGGTTACGAATCTGAAGTTAATTTTTTACAATTTAATATGGTAGATTCAATATGGGGACTAAAAATTTTACATTATTCCGATTTGTCCCAATTGATATTAGGGGTTCTTGGGACGTATAACGAATTTTAATTTTTTTTTCAAACCCAATATGTAGGATCACATTTTTCTGTATATGTATTTGAGTATTATCTGGGCCTAGACTATGAATCCAAGATGAATTTCTTAAAATTCAATATAGCGGATTTACTATTGCAGATTATGTGTTCGGTACAATTTCATTCAAAACTGGTATTTGGAGAATTCTCAGAATAAAAAAAATTATTGTTGTTCAATTTAGTATGATCTAAAACTTTCCAATCTTGGAAACTCAGCTGAATTGAAAACTAAAAATTGAAAAATAAAATTTTTTTAAAAAAATTTAACAGACTTCTAAAAAAGGGCAAAAAAGCAAAAAATTATATACATTTTTTAAGAAATTGAAATTTTTCAAGTCGCCAAATTATTACTAAACGATACAAATAACTAATAACATGGGATACATACAAGCTACGGTAAGAAAGCAATTACAGACGAAGTTTTGCGTATCACATTTTGTCAGGTATTAATTTGGCGCCAACTTCAAAAATTTTAATTTCATATAAAAATCTATATTGTTATTTTTCACTTTTCAGCTCTCTTTTAGAAGTCAATAGTCGATTTTTAGTCATTTTATCCAATGTTATAGACTATACTAAACTGGAGAACAAAAAATTTATTGATCCTCAGAATTCTCCCAATACTTGTTTTAAATAAAATTGTACCAAGTCTGCTATATTAAATTAAATTAAATATTGAACTTTAAGAAATTAGTTTTAAATGTGTTACCTGGACCACCAAAACCCCCCAACACCGATATTAAAAAACTTGAAATATGTTTTTTAATCCAACTAATTTTATCCTGCACATTCAGTTTAAAGAAATTAATTTAACATCGTAATATACGCCCCAAGAACCCACCAATATTAATTTCTACAAAATCGTAAAAATATAAAATAGTCCCCCTTTTTCACCTGCCATATTAAACTGTAAAAAATTAACTTCATATTTCTAGCCCACAATTCCGAAAACTAACTTTATTTTATTTCATACTGATTTTACGTACTCTCTGATTTTATGAAAATTATTTTTGTGCCAAGAAGCGTCATTTACGTTCTATATATGTATATGCGCAATGAGAACAAATGCTATTTTCCAAATATAAGGCCAAACACTTAACATTCTAAAAGAATTTGAGATAACGAATAGAGCAATTCGCCGAATTAAAAAATAACAGGGCCATCGAGTGAAAATTTACTGAAAAACTATTAATCACCTTATCGATGAATTTCTCCCGCAATGCATTTGGTGGCGATTTATTGTTATTGATAAAATATATTTAGTTGAGCTGTGGATCCCATGCAATATACATTTCTCAGAGACTTTTACTTGAAATTACAGGAAAAACAGAATCTTGGGTGCACTGTGAGTCATGAGAGTAGATGTATGTGTACGAAAGGAGCTCTGCGCATTGATAATAAAAATATATTTTTACTACATCGTTTATCAAAAAGAAAGTCTCTTTTGTAACTTGCTGCCCTCAAGTTACCTAGGTACGCCTGCCTGCTGCATTGGGAACATGGAATCTGCTGAACCCCGGTTATTTGATTTTGGTAGCTTGGGATTATTATACATTAAATTAGTTCTGTCAACTCGCGTTCACTTGTTATAACGCCTTTCCTTGTATACAGGTGAAATAGGGATAATTTAGATCTTTTCAGTGTTTCTTTGCTCTTCCGTTAAAGTCCTCCCTCCTTAAAGGGAAGGTTGGATTTGCCCCTAATTTAAAATAGTATTCTACAATACCAAATACATTTTTAATTATTGGGCCTTTCAAATCTGTACTATTTTTTCTAACTGCACATTGAAATTTGCAAAAGCAATATTCTGCAATTTCGTATTGAAAATCGATACCAGACTGTAATATTTAGTATACCATAGCAATTATAGTTTATAGTTGACTCTATTCTACATATACGTAAGATGAAATTAACATACAATATTCACCATATCCAAAAAGGTAAATATTAAGGAATCTTCACAATTGTCAAAAATCATCATTGTTGTCGATTATTTGGATGTAGTTGATCGAGTCCTAAGAAAATAAATAGAGATGATTTAACTTGCACCGTACGGAGCAACCTCACTTAAAGTTCATATACCTTTTTTCGTATAGTCCTCCTCTTCGGAGATGTGGGCTTCCAAAGAGCTGCAATTGAATCAAGTTTTTTACACATAATTATTGAAGCACCAAGTATATTTCATTTTTTTTTAATATGATGTATACCAGATAATACCCTTCAAATTACTATTGAAGAAAGTGTTGTAAATTACTCACAGCTGCAAGGACGGACTAGCTGTGACACTCATGATCTCATTTTTTTACGCTCTGTATGATAATAACTTTGGACAATGTTTTTAACATACTTCTAACTATTGACTAAAAATTAAGTCATGTCGCTAATCCTAACCGTTTTCGAAAAAACGTCATTTTATTGACATATTTCGATAAAAGATACATCTTTGTTCCTATCAAATGTTCAACCTTCAACCTTATGATAAAAAAAATTCGATCCAAAATTAGAATTTACCTCTTTAGTTAAAAACATCTAATCCTGTGAGTTACAGTTTGACCCAGGTTCGCAAGAAATGTGCTTTTTATTTTATCGGCACCAAAATAAAGTATTTTTGTTGCAAACGTTGCTAGGTACGAAAGAAATAAATATCCTGCATTTTAGAACTTGTCAACTTTCACATCGCTGACACATTGATTCTTTAATTGGATATTAATTTACAGATTTTTTCATTTAGTGGTTAAATTAATTGTGAAATAATTCGAAATATGGAATACACGTTTATTAAGTACGCAAATATGTATCTGATGTATGGTCTAACATCTTGCAATGCTTTGAAAGCTTGGAGGATATATCATGACCGATATCCTAATCGTACTCTTCCAGATCAGAAAATATTTCAACGAGTTGTCCAACGTTTAAGGGAGAATGTTAGGCGATTCCATCCATTTCCTAAAATTATGAAGAATTTATTATTAAATTTCTTCATAATTTTAGGAAATTTTTGAAAAAGAAATACTGATGCTGGTCGGGGAACAGTACGTACGCTGCAATTAAAGGAAAATGTTTTAAATGCTGTAGATCCCACTCCTTCAACGAGTACTCGAAAATTATCAGAGCAGTTTAATCTGTCGAAAACAATAGTACATGAAGTTATTCAAGAACAGCTGTTATATCTACATCATTTAAAAAAAGGGTATGAACTGATTCCTGAAGATTTTCTCCGTAAAATGCAGTTTGCAAACTGGCTATTGAATCAGCAATAAAATAATTTAAACTTCATTAGCACTATTCTCTGCACGGCTGAAGCAGAGTTTACCAAAAATGGTAAAAATTTACACAACTCACATGTATAGGCTGATAAAAATCCTCATGCAACTATTGTTCCGTATCATCAACATCATTTCAAATCAACTAATGTCTAGGCAGGAATTATAAATAATTTTTTGATTAGACCAATCGTATTTCCGGCACGGATGGATTACTTTATTTGGAGTTCCTCTAGAATGCTTTCCACGCTACATCCAAATCGTTGGATAGGTAGAGGAGAACCTATTGTCTGGCCTCCTCAATCTCCTGACCTAACGCCATTTGGTTATTTACCTATGGGGACACCTCAAACCCTTGGTGTATTTCATTCTGGTCGATAGTAAGGAGGAACTTCTACGAAGAATCACGTTTCATTGTGATCAAATAAAAACAATGCTGAGTTAAAGTAGCGGGTACAGCACTCCTCAATTCGTCGTGCCCGCGGATGTATCAGACTACACGGAGCCTATGTTGAACCTTCTTACAAAGTTTTTAACTAAGCAGTTAGTTTAACTTTTTATTGAAACTATGATGACAGCGGAAAATTCCTCTTGTTTATATTTAACCCGACAGAAGTTAGGAGACTAACAGTGTTCATAAAATGACGTTTTGTCGAAAACGGTTAGGATTAGCGACATGAATCAATAGTACTTAATTTTTAGTCATTAGTTAAAGGTATGTAAAAAAGGTTGTCCAAATGGGGGTCAAGAGTATCACAGCTAGTCCGTCCGTGCAGCTATGAGTAATTCACAACATTTTCTTGGATAGTAATTTGAAGGGTCTTATTTGGTATACATCATATTAAAAAAATTGAAATATACCTGGTGGTTTCTATTATTATGTGTAAAAAACTTGATTCCATTGCCGCTCTTTGGGATTTCATATGTACGAAGAGAAGGCCTATAAGAAAAAAGTTTATATTTACTTGTAGTATTTTTTTCATGTTTTTTTCATATCCTGGAAATTTCCCACATTTTCCCGGACACCCTGTATAACTTTTTATTTAAAATGTGTAGAATATTCGCGAATTTAATGTTTAATTATCTCTTGTTGATTTTAGTAATAATGCAATTTACTAGAATGGTAATAATTTAGGAAATTAAAGAAAGATATATTTTTAGGCCTCTTCAAGCAATTTTGGAAGTTCATCTTGACAGCGTTCGCTTTATGCCCCGAATCGCCCCATCCCTCCCATTGGACTCCGATTCTACTGATCCCAGCTACGCAATGGAACATGCCAGTGACAACTTCATCAGTTGCGAGGTTATGTTAGGGATAACTACAACCGAAAGTTACGCAGACTTCAATGCGAATGACATTCAATACGGTTTTGAAGAGGACCAAAGAAATAGAGTGTTACGGACATACATAAGGAATACTTACGTGTATCATTTAAATGAAATTTTTAGTGCTGTTAGAAACGAGTATACCGACTGGGATAAACCTATTCCGCATCCGATTAACATTAGAGATTCAACTATGGAAGCATTGAGTGACGGACATACGGTGGCACCTTTAGTGCGTGTGGCATATTTACATGCCCGGCGAGGTGCTAAGACATATTTTTTTCATTTTGGATATCAGACAAAAGACAGTGACTATCCACAGGTAAATTTTTGTTAATTTTTGAAAAAACAGTTTTAAATGTTATTCTCTGCTTGGTTTAAAAAAAGATAATTAATATATTTCTGTTCTTAATCTTTTATAGCGATTAGGTAGTGTACGGGGTGAAGACCTGACCTACATTCTTGGTCAACCGCTAGTAGGTGGCCTACCATACTTTTCTCAAAACTACTCAAGACAAGATATGGGCGTTTCTGAAGCTCTCCTTAATTTTGTAAGTAATTTTGTGAAAAGTGGAGATCCAAACATACCAGGAATTCCTAAAGAGGTTCCGGACTACGGTACTCCAAGAGAGAAAACGAGGTATCGGGGACTAACCTGGGATCCATATGAAGTTGGAACACAGTTTTATTTAAGTATAAGTAAGTACGTTTATTAATTAATACTATATTCTTTAAAACCATACTTATACCAACTGGAACACGTTAACTTTTCCTGACTTGTAAAATCATGATTATGTTTTAATAAAGAATAATAAATTACATTTTTCCTACAATGCAACACTTTATACATTTTACTTGAAAAACAAAAAATGCAGTCATAACTAAATTTTGCAGCAGGACTATAACATTTGAAAAATAACTTCTTCAAATTTAGACAAGCTCAAGGATCACAAGTTTACAGCTTGGACACAGATAAACTTAAATGATTCATTTCTATTTTTAAACGACTTCTAAAAGAAGGAGATTCTCAATTCGTCGTGCATTTTTTTTATGAATGTCCACCGATTACCCCGGAACGGCTGCACCGATTTGAATGAAATTTTTTACGTTATATTCAGGAAGTTGCTGCGGTGGTCCCATATTTTTTTAGATGAAATTGGTGTAGTAAAATTCAAGATGACGCTTACAATATGGCGGCCAAAATTGATATGATAGCACATTATGAATTTGATATTATTAAAAAAAAATTAAATATGGCGGATCTAAGATGGAGGATTAAAGATTATACATATCTCAATTTTGTCTAAAGTCAGTACTAGGGGATTTTTGTTAGTGTTAATTACGAAATTAAAATATTTTTTCAATAACTCAATCGGGGGATTCAATATGGTGTCCTAAAAATTTTACATTTTTCGTCTTTCTCCAAAACTGATATAGAGGGTTCTTGAGGGTGTAAATTTTGAATTTAATAGCATTTTTTCTGGATTTAATATGGCTAACGCAATATAGCTGACTAAAAATTTTACATTTTTCAATTTTGTTCAAATGCGAAACTGAATCATTTTTGAGGATGTAAATAGCGAATACAAAATTATTTTAAGAAAATCTAACGGTCATATTGCCGTTTAGAAATTTTAAATTTCTGGATTTTATCTAAAATTGGTACCAGGGACTTTGAAGGGTTTAGATTAGATTAGATTAAGACGTAAAAATTATTTTTTTGAAATTCAATATGGCGGATCCAATATGGTGGGTTGAAAATTTTACCTTATACACATTTTTTCAGATTTGGTAATAAGGAGTTGGGGGGTTGTGTATTATGAATATGAAGTTAATTTTTTACAACTATTAAGTTGATAAGATACATGAGGCATTAGAAATTTTATATTTTCCGGTTTTATCTAAAATTGATTGCGGGGTTCTTGGGGCATATACAAACTCAATATGTAATATAAAATATATCGGGCTAAGAAATTTACTTCTCAAATTCTTTAAATATCGATTTTAGAAGGTTTTGGGGCCTATATTACCAATCTAAAATTAATTTGAAATTTAAAATAGTGCATTTACTATGACAGATTAAATATTTGTTTGACACAATTTCATTAGTATTTGGAGAACTCTAAGAATCAAAGAATTTTTAGTGGTTCATTTTAGGGTGATTTACAATTATGGATAAAATGGGTACTTTTTTGCCACCTTGGAGTCATTGCGAGGTACACTAATCTCGATTAGCACTTAGTTCAAATAATTTATGAATATCATAATGAAACTAAAAATCGAAAAATAAAATTTTTATAAAAAAATTGAACCGACTGCTAAAAATGCGCTAAAAAGTGAAAAATTAGAAATTTTTATATGAAATTGAAATTTTTGAAGTCGGCGCCAAATTATTTCTAAATGAAATAAATAACTACTAATATATTCAAATTATGGTAAGAAAGCAATTACAAATAAAGTATTTTTAATCTGTTTATGCGAATCACATTTTTCAGGTATTAGTTTGGCGCTGACTTCAAAAATTTTTCACTTTTTAGCGCATTTTTAGAAGTGGGTTCAATTTTTTATAAAAATTTTATTCATATTCTATTAAAAATATCAGTTCCTAATATAACCTAAGCTAAAAAGTTAGTAGAAGCAACAATGAACTTGTTTTTATTTTTAAATAGAGCAGGAAGAATTCATCTTAATCCTAGATCTGGTTGTCTGACACTGCAGTCTATTAATTTTTACACCGATATTTCAAAAATTGAATTAAAATGAATGAAAAGCTTGCTGCACTCATAGACATATAAGAAAATTGACTCATAACGGTATCTTATTTTCTCAGTAAAATATCGTTAATTATAATTTTAAAACTGATCTAAACTAGTAATTTATATCACTAATATATAATCGAACTGAACATATTTCGTACTGGTTATTCTATTCGCGAACGATTGCTCCTTGCTAGAAAAAAATTTTCTATTTAAATAAACAAATTAGTATAAGAGTCAGGATTAAAAATGACCCTGTATAGACAAATATGTATCAAATCAAAATAGCTTGATTCCACTCAACTTTAATTATGTTTATTTTAAATCCGATATAAAATCGGTAATAAAAATATAAATAAATATCTAATCAATAAACCCTTCTTCAGCCATTGGCCTGTTGATCATGAAACTTTATACAGAATATATAGTCCTAAAATTAATGTAGCGTGTGCTTATGGTAAATTGTTTGCAGTAAAATTAAAAACGGCATTTGACGATGTATGTGGCTTATGTTTACTCATCCAAATGAAAATAATTTGCATATTCACACAGTGCTGCGTGTTTTTGAGTAAACACGGTCTGAACAGATGGTTATGTTTTAAACGCTGGTAAAGGAAAGACGAATTTTAGACTTTAGCACAGAGATAAATTATCATAGTACATTGAAAAACATTTGTTATCACAAAAAAAGGGATGCAAATGCTACCCTTTAAATTGCAGAAATATTATACCAAAAAATATGGCCAATAATGGTAGCTGGTGAAAGAGGTTGCAGGTAACCATCTTTACAATAATTTTATGATTTTTATTATTATTAGTCTGCATTATATAAGTCAAGGACGTTCACTTCTTACTTATTACGAGCCATACTACCTTGCTAGTAGAAGTATAAGACTTGTCACGGTTAAAATTTTATCTTAAATTTACTACAGTTAATTTGGTTAATTTTACCTTCTTTTTGCAGTAATTTACAGGAAATAGTAGGATTGAGAGATAAATTCCCGCCACTTTATACGAAGCCCGAAACCTGCGCAGTATGAGCTTCTTTTTTCCTCAACATAGGGCGCGAGACAAAAGGGACCTTAAACAAGTAGCAATTCGACAAAAGAAATGACAGCTCAAAATAGTGGGCTTAAACAGCATTGCTAACTGACTATCCCATCCCAGGCCAAAAGAGTACTGAGCACCTCTATCGGCAGCGTCGACGGACTTTTCTACACCAGATGCTTCCATGAGGGTCGCCGAGTTCCTTGTATCAAGGAGACCAAAGAGATATGTTTTTTTTGAGTGTTGACTTTCTTTTTGGGCTAAAAACAAGAAATAAGAATTTTCCCTCAGCCATTAGCAACACGGTACTAGTTACTTATCCAAATTTCCTCCCAAGAATTACCACTGAAATAGCAACCCAACATGCAACGGCTTAAAAGAATGCAAATTTGCCTAAACGTCAGCTGGAAAAGTCACAAAAGGTAAACAAACCCTTGAAAATACTTCAAATAAAAATTCGGAAAACTGTAGCTAAAATAGATAAATGTAATATTTTAATTTGAAATAATCAGCACAAAAAATATGATATCTAGTAAAAAAAAAAGGTAAATATGTTTAAATATAAACCTAAAACAGTGACGTAGAGTAGCCGACCTAAAAATCAAGTTGGAATGGAATTAAATTAGGGCTGTATTTCTTATAGGCAAATTACTGAAAGACAAAGAAAATAATTAAGTTGGGAAGAAAATTTGCAAGGGAGTGAAATTTGGAAAGGCTTGAAAAGCAATAGGGCCCAAATATGCAAGGAATATTAAGCTGTTATATGAAGAAAATGACATAATACTGCCCAAAACGTGATTATTAACAAAAAGAAGGTAAAATTAACCAATTTAACCATAGTAAATTTAAGACAAAATTTTAGCCGTGACAGACTACGAATTTTGAAAACTCAAGGTGTGGAAAAAAATGTGCCTTAATGACAGCGGGTGAGTGAGGCCTAACTACCTCTCACAGATTTTAACACTAAAGTTCTTCCAGTTGTGCTAGAAAGGGGGCTCCAATATCGACCTCAGAGAGAGACCATAAGATAGGTAGTAGGGTTCCAAAACCGAATTAAATTTTCAGGGATGGCAATTGGTATTAACAAGGGTGTTTTGAGTGAATTGAAAATCTTCTGCCATTTTAAGAAGGCAGTGTCTTGCGTTGATTAGGATGTATAGCGCGCATGCATGGTCGGTCGTGTTAAATGTATTCAGAATGCTGTGTACTTAACCATATTTAACTTAAGTAGCTATGTTATTTTTCATTAAAAAATATCTAAGAAAATAAATCATAAGGTTTAGATCAACAGCACCTACAAAAAGCTTTTTGAATCGCACATAGCATTTCTTATCCAAATTTTGCAAGAGCCAATCCTGCGGTCACTGAAATGGTTCCTGAATTTGCTGATATCTGAGGTATCAACTGTCCTGTGTACGAAGTTGTTCGAAATATTTCCCTGAGGATACCAGAAAAATCTGATGCCTTAAAAAAGCTAAACGATTAGCAAAGAGGATGGAAGCGAAAACCCATGCCCGACTGCGTACTAAGACAGTATCATCACACACTGTATACTGCTATGCTAATATACAGCATTACATAGACAAGATACGGCCAATTTTGAAAAACAATAATTTTCTAGAGAAACATTTTCGAATCGAATTTGTAAGAAGCAAAGATCATTTACTCCGGATACTTAAACTCTAGTGCAGTTCTTCTGTAGAACACTGACACCAAAAATGATACTTTGCAGCATAATCACTTGGAATAATATCCAGACATTCTTGAAAATGAAAAGAACTATGCTGATCCACACAGTTTGAAGACCTACTGATTATCTAGGGTTTACCAACATTTGGCCGAAAATTTTAACTATAGTTGAACAGTATTCGCGAGCAGTTTCTCCACATACGAATGCTACTACTACTTAAGAACGGAGATTTGTCACAGTTACAGAACTGCAGGCAGAAACATGTCTGAACACCTGTTAAAAGCTATTTAGACGCATCCTGTTTATGCGAGTACTGGAAGATATTGATTCGGTATATTCAGGAGATTCTAAGCAGCGAAAATCTAAGTATGGTGTTGCAGACTGTGAAGAAAACCTGTTTGATAGGTCGCATAGACACTTACAAGGCTATATCGTTCAAACGAAATTTTCTAACAACTTAGATTGATTAACGTAAGGGCAATTGGGCATTTGCTGGGAGTATCTACCCGATTCTAGATTGAGTTATATGGAATAATTACTACTGAAAATGGAACCGATCCAATATCATTCAAGAGAGGCGTCTTTCCAGGAAACTCTTTAAGTCCTCCCCTTTTCTAAATCTCATTGCTGCCAACATCTATTGCTCTTAGGAACACTGCAAACTATCACTGCGACACACCCAGAAATTAAAAGTCTTAAATGACCTATCTTTTTTTAGATTAATAACCTAATACTATTATATGCCTTCGAGAAAAGAATCTTCAGCAGGAGAATGGTGTAAAAAGGCTATCGAAGTATAGTTCCGGTTGAACAAATATACACAAATTCGGCTCATAAGAGGACGACATTATGATTGCAGTGAGAAAATTTACAAACAAAATTATAAATTACAATCAAGACTGGTAAATCTTCATTGAAATCAACAGCCAATATCGTGTGTCACAAAGTTATATATTCCACATTTTCAAAGAGGTCAAGAGCTTCTGATTTTGGAGCGTCGGCATAGAAAATAGTGTTAGGTGGAGCGTGGAAGATCGTAAGAAGCTCTGATCTTCGATCATGAAATATATATATATATATATATATATATATATATATATATATATATATATATATATATATATATATATATAGAGAGAGAGAGAGAGAGAGAGAGAGAGAGAGAAGCCTGCTGTTAAGGCCGCAAAATAATCGCCTTTAAAGCAGTATGTAGATGAGCCCAGGCACAGCTTTTGTCGAACTTTAAATAAACGATGTTTTTTTTTAGAAGACTGACTTATGCTTCCTCAAGATGGAATTGACTGGGGTCGGAGTTTAAAGGATTCATTTTGGCTTGCCTGGATAGCTTCTTAGGCTCTACCCAAACTAATTATGCTGGTAATGAGCTAATTCATGGGTAATAAAGAGTCGCTGCTTTAAAATAAATAGAATTCTGGAATCGTTGAGACTAATTAGGTACATGAAAAACGTCTAGTACTGACTTCCTGACAAGAAGAGTACCATTAATTTTAATCTTAGTTTCGTCTAAGTGTAGCTTCTAGGGCTCCGCTTCGCTAATTCACTGTCATCTGACTTTACAACTGGTGTAAGTTAACAATACATGGGTTAAATGCAACCAAATCAACAAAATTTCGTCTATTACTGACTTCTTGACAAGGAGAATAGCATTAATTTTAATCGGTGTAAGTTAACAATACGTGGGTTAAATGCAACCAAATCAACAAAATTTTAAACCACAAAATCATCATTGTTTACTTTTATTACCTAATCAGTAAAAATGAAAAAATATATTTAGTTCTATATATATATTTCTAGGAAAAAAATTTTGAAAATGCCTTAAATAGAAAGCAAAACGTCAATTGTTTTGTATTTTTTATTAAATATGGAACCTAAACCCAAGAAAAGACAAAATAAAGGAAAAATGATATAATCTATGGTTCAAGAATCAAGAAAATTTATATATATAAATATATATATATATATATATATATATATATATATATATATATATATATATATATATAGATATAGATATAGATATATACTATATATATATATATATATATATATATATATATATATATATATATATATATACTTAATACTACAACGCTGCTATTCATAATGAAAATACCATGCACAAGAAAGTTAAGTTAAAATGAGATATTCTCAAGTATCTTATTTAATGGTCATATATCAACTTACAGACCAAAATCTTACTAAGTTGTTTTCCGTTTTAAGTGTAAATATTTTTCTGCTTTCTTACCATTACTAAATTTTATTTAACCGACATCAGAAATGGATACAATTTTGCTAAGGATAGTTGGCTAAAAATCAATTTCTGCTTGTAGAAATTACGGTCTGGAAATAAATCAAACGCTCTCTAAAATAATTTTACATTGCTGTATGTTCAATGTTACTTACTATTATCTTTTTAGTATTAACTTTTTCTAATCAATTTGTTTTTATTTAATGTCATACTTACCAAAAAAAAAAGATAACGTACTGTTTACGAATTATTCGTTAACATAATCCTTTAAGTGAATAATACCCATTAAGTTTTGAGTACCGATTGCTCTATTAAAATTATGAGTCCGTATATTCCAACAATATATATAACTATAAATTTTTATCGCCAAAACACTTTTTGGGTAAGAAAAAAATAATCCATCATATGCATAAATAACAAGTGTTCAATTCTATATTTGTTGGATATGGTGTAATTAAATAATTATTTTTATTCATCACCTGGTACAATACATGAACGGAGCTATTTAAGTAATACTCATATTTTTTTATCTAAGTTGAAAATCCATGGAAAAATGATAATTAATGTTACCGCAATCTGTAAGGAAATTGTACATAAATTTAAAAAGAAAGCAAAAACACCATTCTTAAGTCTGCAAACGCCCTCGGAGATTTTCTTTAATGCTAACATTATAAAAAATGGCTCGTCGCGATATTTTTCCTTTTGTATTTTCCCTCTGAGCTTCTCGTCGGAAAATGTATTTGCGTCACTCTTTTGCAAATCTATTTACATAAAACCTTTTAAAAGTCTTTTAGGCGCCCGCTGACAAAAATGCTATGTTCTTAGATATTGGAAAAAAATTATTTGATTTGTCTTTGTAAATAAATTCTAGCAAAAACATATTTTGATATCAAATATTTGTACAGATATTGACCAGTTCTTTTTATATATTATTAATAGTATGTTTAGGCTATGACGGACAGATGTTATTTAGGCAAATAATTTTCATGGTTACGAAAAAACAACTTTAGTTGAAAAGCAAAAAATACAAAATATTATAGTAACCATAAAGATATAAAACCATTAGAAACATACTGAATAATATTTACAAATTATTTAAAAAGAGTAATTCACAAGTAAGTTATAATTTAAGATTGCGTTCTTAAGAGCATCTCGTACCTCATGCGAGAAACCGTTAAAGTGGTCACCAGAAATTTAACACAAAATTTCATCTATTTAATATTAATTGCATTTTTTTAATATTTTTATTGATACATGGTACCTTATGCCAGAAACCGTTAAAGTTGCCTCCAAAAGTGTAATACAAAATTTAATCTATTTGAAATTAATTTTTAATTTTTTTATAATATATTGACACATGGTACTTTCCTCATGCTGTTACTAACTTTCCTATTTCTTGAATATTTAAATTCTACTGTTAATTTTAGACAGATTTGGTTAAATACATCGTTAACCTATATTTAGTAATTTCTGAGATAAAAGACGTGTGCAAAAAAGCATTCTTTACACTTGTCATACACAAATGTTCTCTCTCTAACCATCTCTACCAATGTATCTGGTGAATAAATATTATCACTGCATCAGTAATTCTACTTGCTTTCCTGAGGAAGTAATTGACACAAGTGGAATTGATATAGTATTATAAAAGCCTGAACACTTATCTCCGCATTCACTTACACAGTATAACCAGACCATAACAAAAATAACGAGTACGCTCTTTCTTCAAAACTTCATCTATATAGTTGCTAGAATTTCTATGACCCTAACTGGCGATATGAGTGAATTTTGTTTCACGCCAAAATTAATTTTTTTAAAAGTTGGTATATTTAAGAGAAAATGTAAACAATTTTCGCAAAAACTTTTAGTTTTTGAAATAATTTTTCTTAAAATGTCACGACAGTTGTGTAACATTTTGCCTTAAACTTAACAACAATAATTGCATAATAATCAAAACTAATAAATAAAATTGTGTAAGTTTCCAAAGTGAAAGACAGTGCACAGACTGAAAATTGACACTGCTGTTAAGTTATAATGAAAACTTGATTATTGTAGAATTTAAAACAATAAATAATATAAGAAACATTTCCGCCCAATGCTAAGTTCTAATGGTACAATGATGATTTCTACCGAAAATATTAAAACTTTCAAACTCAAAATTCCTGATACCTATTTCCTATAAGTTCGTCATCTGGTGAGTTTCTTAAAGTTTAACTTTATTTCACTATTTTTTGCGTATTCCTTTTTTATGCTTTCAAATTATATTTCAGCGATATACTTTCAAATTATATATTTTTTTCAATAAGCTTCCAAATTCTTGATATAAAAAGTTTGACTGATACTGAAAAGTTTGATCGATCCAGATGAATTACCTGATTATTTTATTTGATTTTTTTTTTGCATTTATATGCTTTGCAGGTAGGCCTCAACAAAACTAAATAAAAAATACTTGCATCATACTTTCAAATTTAATTTTAACTAACTAATTTAAGTATTTTTAAAATCAAAATAAGCGAAGAAATGCATGAATTAGTTGGCTATGGAAGTGTTTTTAAAGACCAGTAAACTTGATTTAAAACCTTTTTTGAGAATGTTTAAAATCTAGAAAAATCCCAGATTTTTGCCACAAAATAATATACAAGGTCCACTAGAAAACTATCAAGATTTACATAATTCAAATATCGTTCAAAAGCAAATATAAAAAATTCAACAACACAGAAAACTCTGAAAATGCTACTTACCCTTATAACAATATATATATATACAATTTTATTAAGGGCCTTTCTGCATATTTTTGATAAAAATTATCAATCTATTACTTGCGGAGCGGAATCTTAGTAGTTTCATTACCGAAGTCTTAAATAAAAAATTGGCGCTTAAGATAAATTAAATAAATTTACCTTTGGCAGGAATTAATTCTATTATCATAAATATTTTAAAATATGTTAGAATAAAAATTAAATCTACCATATATAAAAATGAATTTTCATTGCAGTTTTTGGTTGTCGATGAAATTACAGATTATATTCCACAAAATATAGTTAATGGTCCTAATTTAAAAATAACAATAGGTATTAAATTAGCCAGTCCAAATTTTAATCAATTTTTTTGGTAAATAAAATATTCAGAGTAAAATCGCGTTGCGTTGTTTTTGTCACGCTTCTCCAGCGGTCTATATTGCCTGCATTTACTGCAGATCAGTTGACTAAGAAGATAATGTTTTGGTAAGGTAAGGTAATTAAAATTGTGCTGGGAATTATTTACAATTAAATTAGGTTAAATAATGATTTATTCTTTAAGGAACATAAGCATCAATCGAATCTATTTTTGGTGCATTTTAGCGAAGATTGCCATAAATCCAAGTAAACCCAAACTATTTTTAGCAAATCAGATTTCCCAAATCCCAATTTTCTAAATTCTTTTCAGAAACATGGGCCAATAGAATGTAATACAACAGATTTTATTTATTGTGGTTTGAATGATGATAAAATATATCTATATGTTTTAATAGGCCTGAATGGTTTTCATTAGAAATTAAGGTTTGGTTAAATTATAACTTATAATAAATATATCTTGTATCTTGATTTTCCAATTTTACAAAAGTATTAAAAGTTGTTGCATATATTAGTCGTTTTATAAGTAATGCCCGAACGAAAAATTACTCAAGATCTTCCGGTTCTGTAATAATAGACGAAATAGATAAAGGCACAAGAACAGTAGTAAAAATCGTCCAGCAAGAAGTTTTTCTTTACCAATTAAAATATTTTAAGAAAAGGAATTTAGTACCAAAAAAATAGTAAATCATTATCTCTGACTCCTTATGTAGATGAATTTAGTATTTCGAGAAATATTAAATAATTCTAATCTAGATTTTGAGAGTAATTATCCTTTTCCTACATTATTAAGCTACGCTTTTTATTAGACACGAACATTTAAAAAAAACTTTATGCAGGGTCACAAGCTGTTTTATCAATTGTTGGAATGAAATATTTGCCACAAATTACACGAAGCATTTCACCCAATTACGTTATATGTTTCAGTGCAAAATCTGCTGATATGTTTCAGAAATGTGTGATTTACCTTCTACCTATCTTTTTTAATATGTGGTATTAATAATGACTGTCTATTATTGATCAAAGACGGAAAAGTGCATAATAAAAAACTTATTAAATCATATATTTCTGTATTTATTTGTTTAAGGACAATTAAGAATTATTTTTAATTGAAAATAAAATAGTCAGACTCTTTATCACATCGCGATTGCCCCATTTTGGTGGCCTCTGAGCGTCAGGTGTAAGGCCCACTAAATTGAATTTAACGCCACTCTAGAATTCTAGAAAATATTTTTCTTCTTTTTGGCTGAAATGATGCTTTCTGACATAAAAAATGTGATAAAAAGTTTCATATAAGGAAAAAATCGGGAACACGATTGTTTCCGAGATGTAGTACTACCATGTACGGCACGGTACAAATGTACCTATTGTGACTCCATGCGACGCGGATACAGTTTTCTGAATGATCAACGAGCGACACCGCAAAGAGACCAAGACAAATAAGAAAACATCTATATAAAAGGCTTAAATATTGCGCAGGCATAAAAAATTTCTCATGCATTTTTCTCGGAACCACTTTTTTAGAACCATATTTTCATTTTTTTTGGATGCCTGCTAAATAAACAAAAATAAATATATTTTAATTTCCTTATATACTTCTCTAGATTTTTATATATTAAATCTCAATATTTTTATTTTTTGATTCTAGAGCAATTCGTTAGAATTTTTTGAAAAAATTCATACCTAATCTTTAGTACTTTTGTAATGAAGCTCTTTATCTCCTCACTCTATTTATAATACAACTTTTCCTTTAAAAATCTCCTTTTTACCTTTAGAATGGGTTTGTTCCCTACAGTGATATTTAGCGTAAATTTAAATTCCAACGAGTTTTACTCTATTGTCACTCAAATAAAATTTGTAGTAAACTCACGACCGCTAATGCCACTTACTGTAGATCCGGACGATCTAGAAGTATTGATACCAGAGCATTTACTAATTGATCGTTTATTACTGTCATTATCAGAACTTTCTCTTTCGGATAGTCACCGCTTGTTTCTCAATATAGATATATGAAATTTTTAGCTGAACACTTTTGGTCAAAGTAGTCACGCGACACTTGTAACAGTAACGATCCAAATGACCATTAAACTGTGATAATAAGTTTGCTTTGGTTTCCTTGTTATTTGAAAAGGAAGGCAGTACCCTCCATCTCGCGGGAAATGAGTCGTATAGTTAAAGTATTTGTATGAGTTAAAATGACTGATTGATATTTTAGCCTACCCTAACAAGACTTTGCATGTTTTCTATCGAAAACAAATGAAACTTCAGTGCTTAAAGTTAATTTGGACATTTAACTGTTAAAAGTTGACCCTTTCAAAACTGGTGACATATTTAGTCATAAAAAGGTTTGACCTAAAAAGTTAAATCCATTGTACAGTTCAATATAAACAGATTCCTGATATGCATCACATCGAATGTTTTGACTAGCTGAGCTTAAAAAAAATGGAACTCAGTGAGAACATTATGTAAAGATTTCTTTCTGATACGAACCCGTTTGTGTTTCGATGTTTTTTATCTTTTAAATTTTTTAGTAACTATATTAATGTCAGTGCCTTTCATGTTGTTTCTTTTTTAATAATAAAAGAATCAGCGCATTAGTTCAATCGAGTGGTTAGTTCAAGAATAATCGAAGACACCAGAAGATCGCACAGTGTGTAGTGAGTAAACTATATGGATTAACTTCAACAGACCTTCATCTTAGTTGAGATAAAAATAAACCAAATAAACTGACTAATTACTCATCAATTTCAATATGATACAGAGAGTCTAGTTTTATAGAAATTTTGTGAACGTCAGTAATTCTAACGTCTTGCACAATGCATGCAGGCCATAATCTCACAAAAACTACAAATATTTGACGAAAAGTTACAACTTTTATAAAGAAGTAACGTTGCAATAAAAACATTTCTGTAACTGGCCATCTCTTATAGTAACTATATGGCTGGAAAATTAATAAGATAAAGAAAGCATGTTCAACGCAACTAAGAACTATTGAATAAAATGCTTTTTTTTCAGACTCAGATCAGATCTCATCACTTTTCACGGCGATGTACCTTCATCCTTTTTTACAGAAATATTATTATAAACTTTCCAATATTATGTTGGTAATATAAAATACAAAATTTGAACGGTACGGAATTTTTTGACATATGAAGTTTTATACCCATTTGCTTTTTTGACAAATTCGAATTAATCTAAGCATTTTCAGTTACCGTATGTTAAATTAATCTATGCAACTCGATTAAATTATACTCGGTAGGAAGCGCTATTTTATATAAAAGCAAAAATAAATTTTGGAAACCCCGCAGCAACGGAAAAAATTGTGTACATTTGTGTTTTAAATCACCTGAGGTCCTGGTTTGTTTAATTAATATAAATTCGACATTGCCGGATGCGGTTGAGAATTTTTAAACGGGGGTTTACTTTTTTATTTGATAAGCACTAGGGACGAATTTTGACTCTTGTTTATATTATTTGTTATATACTAGTGCAAGGAAGAACATAATAGATTTGGCAAGTTGACTACGTACATTGTTGTCAGATATCCACCCTCAAGAAAAATCATTTTATTTAGGTTATATTGTTTCATATTCTAGACTAATATAATCAACAACTTATTATTACATATTTATTATTTAGCGTATTTTCCTACAATTTAGGATTTCTGAAACTTTTCAAAATATAAAACAATTTAGCTGCAAGCAAATTGCAAAGTATTTTCAGTCATCAGTAACATCGGCCGACGTTATATTGGAATAGTGTCTGCATCTCGGCAGAATTATTTAAAATACTTCGAATACATTCTGGTTTTACTTTAATTTTTGTCTAAATCTTTGGATCAATAGGTAATTTCTATACCAGAAATTTATTGTTTATCATTGAGTCATTAATGTCCAGAGAGATGGATAGTAAACGCGGAAAAACAATTTTAAATATAGCTATACTCGCGTGCATGTATAATAATAAAAAAAAACACCGCATCTCATTTTTTAAATAATTTTTTTATAACTTTATTTATTTTAATCGAATTTTTCATTACATTTATTTTTTCCTACTACTTAGGGCTTTTAATTGTTTAATAATTCATATATTATCATAATTATTATCATGTTAATTAAAATACTTGACGGAAAAAATTACTCACAATGCTTTAGACGCCCATGCGAAAATATTGTTTTGTATTCAGTGTTGGTTTTAAATATCTAAACATTGAACTCGTTGGGAATATGACCTCAAAAAGGTTATTTCAGAATAACTACCTTTTCCAAATAAAAAATTATTCAATAGTATGTTAGAAGAAGTATGGAACTAAATTTTATTCAAAAGAATATGCTATGTCAACCATTTATTAAAGTATCTGTAAAAATGACCCCCAAGTTTTGCAATAATCCAAATGTTCTAATTTTTTTTTCATTTTCAGCCGCAATATTCAATTCAGTTCACACACACAATTGATACACACAGTGTTGGTCATCAGCATATAAGAATTCGAAACGTTTTTAAATTATCAGATTTAGGACATTTTAGTCTCAATATTCTATTTACCATCCTAAATTTTGAAATGCTAGAACAGGTCTAAGCATATATGTAGCACTTTGGGCGTACTAAAAGTTTAGTTCCAAAGTGTTTTCAAAAGTACAGTAAGAGCAGGTTTGAATTACTACAAATTAAGACAAAAATGCCTGCATTTTCGTGGAATGTTTCTCCAATAAATCTTTTTTTTGTCTCTTTCTCCACTTTCTGAATCTCTCGTAGAGGTGGCCTCTAATTGTATCGGAGAAGGGCTCATAAAATGGCATTTGTGCTCGCTCTGCAATAAATTGGTTATAAGCAAAATGGTAAACTAGATTTGCGGGCTTTGCTGGTATGTTATTTTTGTAAAGTACAAAAGGTTGCAATAGACCCCTGAGAGACATCAGATAAAAAGATGTATGCTTTTCACTTGCAAAGAACACTAAAGAGTCATAAACAATATTTATCTAACATGCTAAAAAAAACAGGATCTTTTATGGTATCCAGCAAGAGATAAAAGATATCACACTGTATGCGGGAACCAAAAAACATATTGATAGTCGTTAATGGTGTTCTAGTTTTATAAATATTCTAAAAAAAATCTTAATAACATAAGATAATAATCGATTTCCTATAATTTTTAACATGAATCATCGAAAATAATGAAAAAGGTTAATAACAGTTTGATCGAGATTATTTGCCTTACTTAGGTATAGGTTGAACTTCGCAAAGCATAGTTGACAACTTAATACCATATTCTGTAAGCACTGTAACAGTTATTTTATCAGGATTAAAAACTTCTTGCTAATCGTGATGTCAAAAAACGATTTAGTATATTCAGCATGGTAGGGTAGTGTTTTTCTGAAAACTCAATGCCGATCGCAACGAAAATAGCTTCTTTAGTTTGATATTGTTGCACTTGTAACACCTGTTCATGTAAATATAAGAAGTGTGAAATGAGCATATTACCACTTTTTTACTGAAGTTAGCTTCACTTGAACTCGCCCCTGTCTCTGTACTCTAAAAAATTTTAAAACAAATGTTGAACAATTACTCGTCAAGCCGACAAATTGTCCTAAAACAGAAAAATTAGGGTTTCCGTTTGAAAAAGTTATTTTGAAATTTAGCGTGTAAAAACCTAATTTGGAGGAACAATTTGCATTAATTTGGTACACAGATTGTGTGTGTCTGCTATAATATTCATGCATGTTTTTGTTTCCTTAAAAAAATAGAATTTTTCTTTTTCGTTTACAATAACCAATATAATCATATTTAAACATTGTGTGTTAAGACACGAAGAGCATAAAACTGGAGATTTATAAACCACTTTATATTTACGTAGCGGTATACAGCTTTAAGCCGCGTTCACATTAGTAATAATTCACGTTGTGTGTGGCATGCAGCAAAAGTTTGTGCGTTCATATACAATTCATGCGAGTCCACACTCGCATAATTCGTATATGAATGCACAAATTTTTGCCGCGTGTCACACACAACGTAAATTTTTACTAATATCGACGTGACTTTAGATGCACCTAATATCTACGATAATCACAGTTTTGAAAAAGTTTCCCTAAAATGTATATTTTGCTGGACTTGACAAAATCTAACCTGAAAGTGTCAAAATGAAGGACAGTAATTTTTTTTTTCCTTTTGGTCCGACTAGTATTATTTATTGTCGATAAAACTTACATATAGACATTTTTTCAAAATTTTTTATAAAATTTTAATTTAAACACGAATTTATTTCAATAGTCTTAAGTAGGAACCTTTATAATGCTATACGAGGAACTTAATACCTGGAAATGATTACTCAACTTAATAATAATCGCGTTATTCAAGAGACCAAAGCTTATGGCTCGAGTAAAATCCAAATTAATTAGTATCACTTTTTAGGGAAGAAAATGTCACATCTTAGGTAGCGTTGGAAATACTATCAATACAAAATATCGATTGGGAGTGACATAGTATTTGAAAAGTATTGCAAGAATTATGCAACTATCTTTATTCCAGTTATGATACCGCAGATAATTTTCAGAATTTTATACCCCATTTTATGTAATATAGAAAATAATAGCCTCCTAATACAAGATAACATCTCGTTTTCCAGTGAAAAAACCATCATGTGGGCTCAACATGTATTTTAATTATTCTAAAGCCAATCTGTTTTTATAACTTCGACAATTATTTGAGTGGTTTAATTGTTACAAGAAACTTTAATTCCTTTTCCGAAATTATTAAAATATATATAACTTCAATTTTTTAGTTTTTATCTTTACACTGGAACTGCCACTGCATTTTCAAAATTTATTAAGACCAAAGCAAGACTAACACAATTAAGAGATTATTAATATGCCCAGGAGAGGGCTGACGACGCGCCTTCAAGCCAGCTATCAAGAAATTGGAAAAGTTTTTAATTAGATTTCCCGTGTTTGTGTACGACTTGGATTTTTAATTACGTCATGATAAAGAAGCTACTTTCGAAAACATGTTTTTGTTAGTCAGCTTTGTTAATTATGCTTTTATGAGTGTATAGAAAAATGTATTTAGTTAACACGATATTTTCTAAAAATAATATTGGTCGCGTGTCTCTAACATCTGTTAATCCGCTTATATTACTATTGTTATGTTTATTTTACCATTTGCCAAATTTTCCTCAATATATCTAAAAATAATGATACAATTCGCATATAAAAATATATAATAATAGATTAAATTCTGTAACAATAAGAAAAGAAGGGGGGAGGAGGCGTGTCGGAAGAACTATTTTGGAAGAACTTTTAATAATTACAACTAGTAGTTTTATTGTCACAAGCTATAAGTTCTACACTGAATGATACATTCACCTAAACTGAGTTTTAACAATAATATAAAGATTTGGTATCGCTAATAGGCTTTCTGAAATAGAAAAAATCGAACTTCGTCTGAAACTTAGGTCTGCCTCTCACGACATTTTTTAATTACAGTTTACAAGATTTAATTGACGTTCAACATTTATTTTTTCAACTAACATCAAACAAGTCTTACTCAGGCTACCTAGGACAAATGTATTAAATTATTGTAAAGAAAGAGTATTTCCCCATTTTTTATACATAATCCCAAAAAAACAAATATTTTAGCTACATAGATAAATATTTTTGTCACTCAATTGTGTATTTTCTATCTCCATGACATAAATACAAATATAAAATATGTTTTGATATGGGTGACCTATTTTTTATTTAATCTAGTTATTCGATAAAGTATAGTGAAATTTTTAACATAAAATATGAACGGTATTGATTAAACAGTGTATTATAAAGCTGCATTCTGAAACAAAATTTGTCTAATTATATATATATATATATATATATATATATATATATATATATATATATATATATATATATATATATATATATACATATATATATATATATATATATATATATATATATATATACATATATATATATATATATATATATATATATATACACATATATATATATATATATATATATATATATATATATATATATATATATATATATATATATGTTATGTCGGATATTCTCACGGGTGTGATGTGTAATCGAAGGTTTTCGGGCATCCCGTGTATGTGCTGAGTCCCTCTCAGGACTGTAAGGCAGCTGACGTTTCGATGAAATCTCAATCACCGTTTTCAAAGCTCACTGTATGGCGTCTACGAGCGAACTGACGCCTGCGACTCCGGTGTTGTCGGTACCGTGTGCGCGTCGGACGCGTTCGTTTTCCGAATGATACCGGACCATCAAGTGGCGTGACCTGCTGCGCGTCATCGGCCCTGTTGCCAGTGTTTGTGGTTGCGTTGCCGAGTTGTAATCTCTTTCGTTACTAAGTGGTACTGGTTAATGTTTTGTAAGCAGATTTTTCCAAGTATTAGGCAAACGTTGGCTATCATCTCTGCTATTTAAGTTGTGGACAGGTTTTCACATCTCGATACCATTTTTGTTCCCGAGAAATTTATCTTATGTCCTGTGTTTAACCAGTGTTGGACCAGAGCAGAAGAAGTTGTTTTTTGCTTGACAGCGTTTATATGTTCGTCTCTTCTGGCGCTTATTTTACGGTTGGTTTGTCCTACGTAAGATGAGCTGCACTCTCCGCATGGAATTTCGTACACTCCCTGGTTTTCTAGAGGGATTCTTTCTTTAGGTGTTGGCAAGAGATTTTTTACTTTACGGTCTGTGGTGAAAATGGTTTCAATGTTGTGTCTCCTGAGAATTCTTGCGATCTTGTCTGTGGTGCCTCTTACATAAGGAACAAAAGCCTTGGAGATATTCTCTTGGTTTTCGCGATTTTTTGGGGCCAAGTGTTTGTTTTTTAGAACCTTGTCTATATGTTCTTTTTTATAACCGTTCTTTGTTAGGGCTTCCTGCAGTATGTTCATCTCTTTGTGATAATTTTCTGGATCTGTCAGGGACTGCGATCGAAACGCAAGTAATTTCACTACTGCAAATAATTGGGCGGGGTGGTGATGTGAATCGGCGTTGAGGTACCTGTTGGTGTGAGTGGGCTTTCTGTAGACAGTGTGCGAAAGCAAGCCATCCTCCTTTCTTTTCAGTAGGATATCCAGAAACGGTAGTTCTCTTTCCTGTTCTGTCTCCATGGTGAATTTTGGGATGTATACTGTTTATGTGTTCCAGGAAACTTTTGAGATTTTCTTCCCCATGTTGCCAGATAACGAATGTGTCATCCACGTAACGTAGCCACAGTCTTGGTTTATGTGAAGAGGTCTCCAAAGCTTTTGATTCAAAGTCTTCCATAAATAAGTTAGCGGGTGCAGGAGATAGCGGCGATCCCATCGAGGCTCCCTCGACTTGTTTATATCGTCGGCCTTCATAAGTAAAATAGGTGTTATCAAGACAGTGTCTAGCTAATTCGATGATATATTTTGGCAGATTGTATTTGTTTTCTATTACAGAAAGAGCCTCTTTAACTGGTATTTGTGTGAAAAGTGATGTTACGTCAAAACTAACTAGACATTATTTTTCTTGTAAACGTATGTTTTTGATTATTTCGCAAAAATGTTGCGAGTTTTTAAAGTAGGAGGCCCTTTTTTCGACAAAGGGTTGGAGAATGGTGGCTAGATGTTTTGCTAGGGCCTGACTTGGAGAGCCAACAGAGCTTATAATTGGTCTCAAGGGGGCTCCGGGCTTGTGTATTTTGGGTAAGTCATAAAGTTTAGGACATATGGATGATTTTTCTCTTGGTGTAATCTTCTTCTTTATTTCTTCGGTAAGTGGAGAGGCCCTGATCAATGTTTTGGTGATATTTTCTAGATAAGTAGACGCCATACAGTGAGCTTTGAAAATGGTGATTGAGATTTCACCGAAACGTCAGCTGCCTTACAGTCCTGAGAGGGACTCAGCACATACACGGGATGCCCGAAAACCTTCGATTACATATATATATATATATATATATATATATATATATATATATATATATATATATATTTTAAAAATTAAAAAAGAGAATTTTTTCGGCTGTACGGACACGGATTGTCAGTGAACATTATTTTTGTATTAAAAAGTGCGGGGAACTCCAAGTCAGTGAAGAAATTCAGTGTCCGGGAAATGACGACAGGGCTGCTTCATCCTCACTGGAACTTATAAGGCTATTTCGACAAAGCATGGCAATTTCATCTGGTACAATCCATTATTTCGCAGTCATGCTTTATCTAACATTTGTAAACCGAGAAAACAACAGTCGAGACACGAACAGCGACATCTCGACGGATCTCTCAAAAACACAAAAGCCGCTCCCACTAACAACGTTATATCAAGGCCCCATATGGTGTTACGACGGTAAAATCAAAATATAAATCTGTTAACATCTACACAAAGCATGCTGCACAAAAGTAGGGATCTCACCACGATCTCACTTTGAGGTAAGAAAAATATAAAATAAGATAAATTAACGTCCGTATAACTCTAAAAATATAAAATAGAATATTCCTTAGCTGTGCGAACACGGATTTCCAGTGAACATTACTCTCGTATTAAAAAGTTCAGAAAACACCACAATAATGAAGAAACTCCGGGTCTGGAAAATGACGATAGCGCTATTTCGTCCTCATTGGGGCTCATCAGACCATCATCGGGTACAATCCATAATTTCAGTAACAACGATAAATAGAAGATTTACATAAATTGCTAAATTGTTTTAAAAGGGGAAAGAACGTTAATATGAAATAGAAATTTAAATATTTTATTCCCATATTTGTTCAGTTTGGAGTTTAATTAAAATTATAATTTTCCTTATTATATTTGGTAAGTTTCTTTAAGAAACGAGCTGCTTAATTGGATTAAAGTTTGTCAAGTTTAGAGATATTAAATATATGAATTTGTAATTAAAATAAATGAAAAGTAAAGTATATGTATATTAGTTCACTATTTTATAAACCAAGGTTTATTCTTGAAATAAACAAAAATTATATGTAGATATCTGTGACTTCAAAAAATTTTTCCTAAATTTATTTGGTATATTAGAATTACTTCAGCCTCTTTAAAACACTTTACTGAAACTACATACATGCTGTCGAAACGTACTGACTGGACAATTTTTAAAACATAACATTATAACTAAAATAACCTGTAGGTTTACTCGGCTTTAAGAGAGTTCTTCTCCAATTCAATATCGAAAATAGTTCAATATAGTAGCAAGGTGATATGTTCGAGCTTTGTATTTTAAAATAACAAAGCAAATTTTTAATATCCTTTAAATTTTGTTTTAACATTTATTTAAACCACGGTAATCATTTACTTGTACTACGGAACACCAGAATTGACCATTTTTCAGGATACGCAGATTTCAAAAATTATAACGATTTTTTTCGGAAACGTTGAATTTTTGACATATTCTCTATTAAATTATACACTGTTAAAAATAACCATAAATTTGATGTACATTCACTAATTCAGTTTAATAATTTTATACCTGAAATCGTGAATAAGTTACATATACCTTGAAATTAAAGCTCTGCACATTAAATTTAATTGAATGTTACCTTAAATTTCAATAAAGTAGTTGAAAACATAATAAATTTAATGTATAATTACATTAAATGTAATGTAAAAATTATTAAGTTTAATGCATTAACATTAAATTCATTTAATAAACGGTTTATGAAAATTGCTTCCAGCACTTTACCTTAAAATTAATGTGAATTTTGTTATAGTGTACCTACATTAGAAGTAATGTAGTCAATATTTTCCTTTAATAAAATGGTATTAAGAACAATACCAACAAACTCAAATATCCTACGGGTTCTACATATTTTTCATATTTAACATCTAGAATATCTACTCATACACTTTAAAAAAAACTTCACATTAATTTTAAGGTAATATGCTGGAAGCAAATTTCATTAACCATTTATTAAATTTATTTAATGTTAATGCATTACACTTTAAATTTGGATGTTTTCAGTTACTCTATTAAAATTTAAGGTAACATTCAATTAAATTTAATGTACATAGTTTTAATTTCAAAGTACATGTAACTTATTCACGATTTAAAGTACAAAACCATTGATTTGAATTAATGAATGTACATTAAATTTAAAATTATTTTTGACAGTGTCCAAATATTAATTACATAGAAAAGTACTATTTTCAAGCTAGAACACGGGTAAATTTTATGATTCTAGCAAAAAAAAATATGGATGCAGAGAAGGCAAAATGGCAAGGAAAGCATTGTCAACTTAATCGGTGAAGTGAAGTGAAATTATAGAAACTACTTAATATATGGTTCTGAACACAATTATTGAATAATTCTAAATTGTCACAAGTCCTCTTTGAAAAATATAAATTTTGTTGAAATACGTCATTTAATAACTTGTTACTAGAAGAAATAGCTTATTTTAAAAATCTGAAGTGCCCAATATGTAGTTTTTGTGAGAAGAAATTCGTAAAAAAAGGAATGCTAAATGTTAAAAAACTCAGGTGTATTTAATTTAAACTTAAATGTTGTTGGGATACCAAGTTCTAATCCTTTAGTTAACATAAGAGCATAGTTATAATTTTATAATTTTGACAAATTTATTCGTTACAAATTTTAATCGCAATTTTAAACTAAACCTAGCCTAAGCTCCATGTGTAATGTATTTAATTAAGATTTTAAATGTAAATGTATTTGTAGTGTTTTTTATTTTATTTACTGACGAATGCAAGTGTCGTAAAACAAAGTAATGATTGAATAAATTGAAATTGTGTATTCTCCTCGAGTTCTAATTATTGTTTGCAACTTTTTCGGCATGCAGTGGAGTTTGAATGTATTCTCGAAGAACTGTAATTCCTTCATATCGCGCTATAATCTAAAGCTCACCTATTATACTATGGACTGAATTTTTTGGTCGTATGAGATATTGTAGGTAATCCCACATGTGCTGTATTGGTTTCAAGTCTGGGTTATGTGGTAGTAAATCTGATTTTCCAATTTTGACCGCATCTGCACTTGACCGAACATAATCACGAATTAATACCTATCTTCCGTATTCAATATGGTCGACATATGGACAAAAGAAAACCTTGCGGGTTATTTTTGATATAAGAGTCACTAGTCATTGATCAAGTTACATCCAAAAGTGCGGTGTGACCCTCTCAAAACCTTATACCGCCCCTTTCAACACTAATCCTCAATTGCAGCTGTCGTGTCGTTCGCTAACACTGATAGACACAGTTTTGTTTACTTGATTCCCAGAATTAAATTCCATTTTCATTCGTTAACAGAATATTTTGCAAGTTCTCTAGATTCCCCTGAACATGAGTTGGAGAAAATTCTAATCCACCAGCTTGATGGTTTTGAAAAAAAAACATGGAACTTTGATAGGTCATCTTGGCTATAAACATGTTTTTCTTAATCTTCGCCTGATGCTTTTGAATTGGCATTATTCTGTTTTATAGAGTAATCCATTTTTAAAATGTGTGAATATTAACGTAAGATTTCGTATGAAATTGAGTAACAAGAAACGGTTTTTACTAGCCTTCTTACGATATTTCCAGTCTGTTGGTACCTTTTTTAAATATATTAAAGATATCTTTTTGCCTGTATTCTCCATTATATAGCGCTACAATTTGTTCTGCTTCAGTTTCATTATAGTGTACGTTGCCATCAGATTCTTTAGATAGAGAAAAAACAACATGTTACACTCCCTTATTTCACCAGAAACTCATTTAAATTTTTTAATAATGTAAGGAATTTTTATAGTAAACGCGCAAGACAATAAACGTCATTAATATAGGTTCAGTATCAATATATTTAAAACAAGTGAATATATCCGCCTTCTAGATTAATAACACCAACATATAAGTTTGCGAAGCTAATTTAAAATCATTTAATTAATTTTGTCCATTAGAGTACGCTAAAATAATTAAAAATAGTTACAGAAATATGTTGAGATTTTACATTCTTTAAATTAATAGTCAAGATTGCAGAAATCCTTTGTAAATGAATATTTTTAGAGAGAAGCTACCCGTTATTTTGATGATACCCTGAAAATACGAACAAAAAAATATTATCTTTATCTTTTTGCATTCGTAATTATAACTCTCAGTTTGCCAGTTAAGGTATATAACTGTATTTACCTAAGTAATGGTACTTCAGTAAAATCTTACTTAAGTTTTGATAACATAGGTTACGATTACTAAGTTTTAAATAATACGTTATATATACCTATTGGTAATGCTAGTTGAAGAGCTTATAAATCTCTTATATTTTTGCCTAAAGTCCTACTAAGTTCATTAGCTTTCGTGTTTGGGTATTGGTTAGAATTCTTTTATTTCATATATTTATAGCACTAGCCGACTAATATCTGAAAACCTAATTTAATTATTGAATCACATAAATATACTAAATATGATTTTGAGGATTATCATGGCGATAATAAGTACTGTACTGCAATAAGCGGAAGAAATTTTGTTTTTGGCAAAGTTATGATTTAAGAACTATGAAAAGAAACAAAAACCTAAATAACAATTTTTATTACGTCATTGTAATTGGCTCAGAAGTTCTGTTTATTTCCATGCAAAACTAGTAACTAATTTGCGTTTCGAAGTACAATCGACTTAAATAGAAGTTTTCTGTATTGCCCTCCTAATTTCCATACCAGTTTTAATCGCGCTGCCCTTTTAACAGTCTTTTGGAGTTCTAATTAAAGTTATTTTATTATTTTTTTTTGGTGTCGATACACTGTCACAAGTTCAATATCTCTCAAAACTAGGACCTCTTTTATTCCACAGCGCCTATCTAAGGGTATCTACATAGAAAAAAGAACAAATTCGTGTTTAATTAACCTTTAGTTATCAATCGTTGTGTTAATTAATACCTCAGGAATATTTCTTGTTAACTTAAGCACAACTATTTACTGAGGTAAAAAGGCGTATTTCTTTCACTTGTACCATAGATGGCCGTTTGATTATTATTTATTATTTTGACATTACCCACAAGTTAGTTGATATTTTTCTCTTGGGATGGAGGCTTGGACACTGAAAATGTCTGACATGAGAAGACTGGAGGCATTTGAGATGTGGATATACCGGAGGGTGCTGAGGATTTCATGGGTAGAGAGAATAACCAACGAGGAAGTAATGAGACGTATGCATAAGGAAAAAGAAGTGATTCTAACAATTAAAAGAAGAAAACTACTATATATGGGACATGTCATGAGAGGAGAAAAATACCAAATATTGCAGATTATTATGCAGGGAAAAATCCAAGGAAGGAGATCCATAGGAAGAAGAAGAAACTCATGGCTGAAGAACCTTAGAGAGTGGTTTGCATGCAGTAACAACGAGTTATTTAGAGCAGCGGTCTCAAAAATCAGGATTGCCTTGATGATTGCCAACCTTCGAAGCGGAGACGGCACCTAGAGAAGAAGAATAAAAAATTATCAGAATTTAAAAAATAAATTAATTTTATTTTTTGCATGTACGGGGTATTCCATTTTCGACACTTTTAGGGGGTACTGGAGTTATGATCAAAAATATAGGTTGCGGTCTTCACTTCAGTGTCCTACTTTTTGACAAAACGAAAGATTCCGGTGTTAAATTTGTCATGGCTCTCTTAATTTTTAATCTACATCACACATTGAAAATCTTCGTTTTTTAGACACATCTCGTATCCGTTATGCGTTAATTTATTGAAAAGGTAAAAACTGATTTTTATAGAGTTTTTTTTACGTAGAGTGGCACAGTCAGCTCTTTTATAAAAAGTTTAGTTTTTGACATATTAACCAAACTAATGATTTTTAAATAGGACACCCTGTATATTATTTTGGATATTGATTAAATATAATTTAGACTTTTCGAAAGATATAATGTGTTTATTTTATTTTGAAAAACAATGTAAAAATTCAATATATTTAATAATTTACTTTATTTGTAACAGTAGGCTATAGGCAATTCATAAGAAAGAAATGCAAAATTTTGACCATAATAATTATATCAAAGATTAGAAACTTTAAAAATTAATTTTAATGTTTTTCTATTTTTCAGTTGTAACACACTTAATTATTATTACATTCTTTAGTTTAAACAACATTGTTATTACAAAACCAGAATATTGAAATTTGATTACAAAGAAAGAAGAACAACATTATTTCATAAAACTAAAGTACAAAAACAAAAAGAAACACAGAAACTAAAAACAAACAGTTTTTTTAAAGATGGTTTTCAAAATGACTACCGTTTTTTCGAATGCAATATCGGCTCAGTTTTGTTTTTCTTCTAATTGCATTTAAAAGAATTATAGTTCTTTTATGAAGTATGGAAGGCCAAACCAACTGCCTCACGAAGTTCCGCTATACATTCATGTCGTGTCTTATATACTTGATTTTGCATAAAAACTTACAAAAAAAATCCAATGAAAAGATCAGGAGATCGTGGGGGCCATCTCACGCCGTACCTATCCATCTTTGAGGAAAACAGCCCAGAATTATGGCTGGGGCCCATTCCTGTTAAAGATAAATGGAATTAACATGGGCCAATGAAACATTTTCAAGCAGTTCTGGAATAATGTCCTCAAGTATTTCTAGGTTTCTACGTGCTCTGAGACCCCCTTCATACATCCGGTAGGCTATTCGTCGGCCTAATATAAAACATGAGACACCGAAGCCTCCTGTTGTGCCCTTTCGAAATTTAAATGATGACTTTCTGTAAACCAATGCCCCGTGTTGTAACAATTAAAAATTACCGCACTTGGAAAATAACATTTGTCAGACCAGATAACAAATTTGCCAAAAGATTCGTTGGTGCGGATTTGTTCTAAATACCATTGACAAAACCTTACTCGGCGCTCATCATCTCCGTGGTGTAAATGTTACACTATTTTAAACTTATATGAATGGTTTTTATACTTTTCCAAAATTCTTTCAGCGTCAGATTTTGCTACATCAACTTCTTCCTCTATTTTTCTACAGGATGATGAAGTTGACGTTGCTGCGTAAAATAACGCGCTTGTTTCTTTTCTCTCCCTGTTTTCTTTGACGTATGTTTTGGGACGCGGCTGAATAAAAGATCCGTGTTCCACTACATTTCTTTTTAAACGAGCAAATATGTCTGGAAAGGGTTGTCTTCTTCCTGGATACCTAACATCAACAAAAACCCAAATATGAGAAGTTATCTTAATGATAACGCTTTAAATGCATTACCTATTGAAATACAATTCAGAAGGACTTTTATTGCTAGGTATAAAACAAACTATCATACTTTTCATAATTATCATAAACGGCCATTGTAAATGCAAAATAAATAAAACGTAAAATAAAAACACCTGCGTAACAAAAATATTTCATTAAGAATAACAATCTGACAAAACTGTGACGTTTTGGACATCTGCCTTTTGTTTCTTATAAACTGGCCATGGCCTACTGTTGCAAATAAAGTAAATTATTGAAAATATCGAATTCTGATCTTTTTTTCAAAATAAAATAGATACACTACATATTTTTGAAAAGCCTAAATTATACTTAATCAATATTTAAAATAATATACAGGATGTCCTATATAAAAAATTATAAGTTTGGTTATTGTCTCAGAAACTAAACATTTTAGAAAAAAACTGACTACGCCACTAAGCTCTAAGTAAAAAAACTTTACAAAAATCAATTTTTACCTTTTTGATAAATTAACGCATAACGGAAATACGAGATGTGCCTAAAAAACAAAGATTTTCAAAAGCGTCTAAAATGGGACACCCTGTACAGGTTTGTTTCTCATATTTTGACAAGCTCTGGAGATTTTATTATAGAAGTTAAGAATAAACTTTAAATACATAAGTTGTTAGATTTTTTCTATATCGTTAGAATATGTTACTAGAAAAAACAAATGCTTGTGAAAAATTGTATTTTTTTTAAATTCAATTTTTTAAACGGAACACGCCGTATATTACTAAATATTAAAATAGAGCTTGAAATTTCCTTTTCAAAAATATATGTTGCCCATGTTTGCCCCAAGAATTTTTGAAATACTCAAAATACTAAATATTTCAAGAAGTCGCCATAGCGATGTAAATTATGAAATAATTGAAAATGAGGTTGTTCAGCGAGGAATATAATATATTATTACGATTTTGTCTCTGTATAATCACTCACTGGGTTCGCAGAATAAAACATAACACCTTTCGCTAATACTTTCAATACTTATATTATCACAACTCTCTTATTACTACTACTTAATTTTCACTATTCAAATACTACTAAATAACTCTTAAGTATACAACTATACTACTCTTAACAATGCAACTATATGACTAATTCCACTACGCTAATCATATCGCTATTTATATACCCATGGAAATTCCTGTATAAATCTGGAGCATAAAAGTTGAGATTTATCTAGAATGATGCGTCATTGATCACTATTACTTTCGGCACAATATAATAAAGGTGACTCATTGCGTCGGAATATTTGTATATACGAGGGCGTATCAATAAGTGACTTCCAGTTATTCGTAACACTGCCCCCTCCTAATTCTGATCCTCCCGATCAGCTTCCCTATCTCCATAGTATGGATTCAACCTGTGTAGATGTACTATTTTCACTTTGGTCTTAGAACTTCGTTGAATTCTATAAACAACGTCTTTGATTCTTTTCAGAACAGTATATGGTCCTTCCCATGATGGCATCAATTTAGATTTGCCCTTCTTTCTCTGTGGATTCCACAAACAAACTCTATCACCTTGCTGAAACCCTGCCGAGTTTGCCTTGATGTCATATATTGTCTTCATTCTCTCAGTGGCCAGATCTATGCGTTCTCTAACTGGGCCATGAACTTCTCGTAACTTCTCTTGTAAAGGATCTACTCAGTCTTCAATCTCCATATTTTCTTCAATTGAAGAACCGAACATTATGTCGCAAGGCATTGAAGAACCGAACATTATGTTGCAAGGTAATCTAAGTTCCTTTTTAAATAAGACCTGGGCTGGTGTAATTCTGATAGTATCATGAACTGCTGATGGCATCTGACTGAGGATATAAAGCTATTGTTCTGGTTTTACGGATGTTAAGAAGTTCGCAGAGCTACCTCCGTTTCTTTGATGTCTTGATTTTAGCTGTGACTGATATAACTGGCGCTGATATTGATCTCCAAGTCTTCTTTCCAGCGCAGCACTAAGGATTTCATAGTCTTTCTGTTGAGTTGTAGGAGTTGTTTGCAATAACTCCAGTGCTGGTCCACGAAGTACAATTACTAATACCGTAGTCGTTTCTTCATAGTTCCAGTTATTTGCTGTAACGGCAGCTTCAAATTCTCGTTTGTACATTATCCAAGACGTTTGACCGTCATAAGTTGGAGGTTTAATGTTCTGTCCGGTGGTTATTACTTTATCAAAAGGGCCATGGTTCTTTATTTTATTGGCTTCTATCTGAAGGCTCTTCATTTTAGATTTCGTTTACGGCTTCTTTCATTTCATGGCGTACATACCCTATGTCTTGTCTCACGGTTGATTACATACTATTTACTTCTTGGCGTACTTCTCCTATGTCTTTTCGCACTTCGCCTATTTCTTTCTTAAACTCTTGTATCTTACCTTGTATAACTTGATCGACTTTGTATTGACTTTGTATAAGGACCTCTTGTATCCATTTGTAAAGTTTATCTTCATTTTCAACACGAGGTTCTTCTACTTTTTGAGGACGCTCTTTTCCTTCTTGTTTTTCTTTAAGTCCACGTTGTTCTTCTTCTTATTTCTCTTTTTGGTTGCGATCTTCTTTTGTTGCTTCTCTTTTTGGTGCCGTTCTTCGTCTTCTTGTTTGTCTTTAAGGCGACGTTGTTCTATAGGTTCCATAACATCAGCCAATGTTTTTGTTTGCTCCATTTCGGCTGTTTGCTGCCTAGTATTCACCATAGAATCTTCTAGAATGTTGTGGAAAATTCAGTTCTTGGCTACTTTCTTAACGACAAATGTGATAGTAAAGTCAGTTTTTCTCTATTTATTTTATTTTCTAAATAGAATTGACTAGAACTTTGTCGAAAATTCGATTCTTAGCTTGTTTATTGATGACAAATTCAATGGTAAAGTCAGTTTTTCGATATCTTTTTTAGTTTAAAAACAACGTTTTAGAACTTTATAGGAAATTAATTTTATTTTCTTACTTGATAACAAAACAGTATAATCCGTTTTTCTCTATCTCTTCTAATTTCCAATATAATTTTCTAGAAACCCGGTGATAATCCTCACTTCTGACACCAATTGTTACGATTTTGTCTCTTTAAAATATCTCACTGGGTTCGCAGAATAAAACAACACCTTTCACTAATACTTTCAGTATTTATATTATCACAACTCTCTTATTATTACTACTTAATGTTCACTATTCAAATACCACTAAACAACTCTTAACTATACAACTATATGATTCTTAACAATACAACTATATGATTCAATATGATTCACTCTACTACGCTAATCATATCTCTATTTATATACCTATCATATATATATATATATATATATATATATATATATATATATATATATATATATATATATATATATATATATGAAAATAAATTTATAGTTGACTTTTGATCTGCAAACGACATTTTTGACATAAAAATTTAAATATGTCCAAAACGGTGAGACTTAAGTATAGAACATTATGCATAAAATATGTCTATAATTTTACGTAGAAATCAAAAATGCAATAATATATGGGATATTTCATTTAAAATAAGCAAGTTGACATATATTTCCGGTATCACCAGAAGTGCCACCATCTTGAAAATATTTTAGCCGGCTGTCCCCCATGCACGTTAGTACACTGTCAAATTTTCAGATTCTTCCTAATTATAGTTTTCCCACAATCGATTGATAAAATTCCCGGAAAATCACCCTATATATACATAAAAATTATTTTATTGTGTAACAATAATTTCAAAATTATTTTATTAAAAAAATACAGAAATTCTTCCGATTTGTACCAGTATCCTAAGTTAAAAATTTAATAATCCCAAACTTAATAATATTTAACAAACTGTCTATAGCATCAATTATTTAATAAAATGAAAATTCTTTGTTATAGTCGTGAAATAATAAATGGTGTAGACAAAAATGTTTCTTCTTATTTTCATAAGAATAGAATTGTTTTTCTATTTTACTGTTGATACCCAATCTAAGTAACCCTTAAATATGCACAAAAGCAGAATTTATATATAAATCTAATGGTCAAGGAAATCAAAAAATTACTGGTTTTTGTATTTCCAAATCAGTGAACCTTCCACTATGCATAAAACAGTGCTTATTGGATGTCACTAATTAAACCAGTGAAGAAACTAAATCATTCCAATAAATAACGAAATAAATCTGAGCATATTTACACATTTTCTATTCTATGTTAATATTGGAAAAATGCGGTAAACCTTATTTTAGAATTCCCATATATTAAAAGGGTTTCCCTGCACGTCATGCCATTGAATTCACACTTTCCTGGGAAAAATGTTCTTAAATCTATTTTTGTAAATTACGCAGTGTTTCGCCATTGTTCAACAGTAAATTCATTTTGTCTCACTAAAACACACCAACATCTTTAAAATATCACTAAAAATTGATTCAGTTCAAAATTTAATCACGATTGAAAGACACAAAAGAAGACATGTCAATTGTCAGTTACTGATAATAAGCAAACTGCCGGGTTGTACAATTAATCTGAAGAAATCGTAATCTTAGGAATCATAGCCATTTATTGAAAAACGTTTTGATGGAAGCCAAGAACTTTTAGGTAAAATTAACTGTTTATAAGTGGAAAAGTTATATACATTCCAGAATTGATATTAAAATCAATAAAAATATAATAAAATATAAAGTTTGTTTAAATTTTAAGAACTTCTTATTTTCTTACAAACAGGCGCAGACTTAGCTACAAAAAAAGATCATCACCTGGTGATAACCATTACTACACGAATGCTCTTAAATGCTAAATGTGGTTTATTTGACGAAATTTTGGTCATTGTCTGTAAAAACAGATTTGAATAGAACTTTGAATTTAAAACCTCTTTGACATTAACCTTAGAAGTAGCACAAAGAAATCGAAACTATGAAATAGGTTATTGCCAGCCTAACGAAATCATGTGTAGATATTAAATTAAGGGTTTGGTTGATACAAAAGACAAAGATCGCCTTAGCATAAGTTTCATCTTCTATTCCAACGCACTTATTTATGTTATCTTAAATCCTTCTATAGATTGAAGATAAACATGCAGTAATGATATTGGGTAGCATTACAATCATCATTACATTTATCATTACATTCATCAGATGAATCTTACGATGTAATGTATACTCAGTCAACAGAAATGTTTTTTTCGTCATAGATTTGGCCTATAAAAAAATTCATTCGAAACTTTCAACTCCTATTGCTCACCTTCTTTCTGTTTTTCCTGTAGAATTTTTCCCAACCCTCTCAATATGGGATTAAATTAGTGAAGTTAATTATTTTCCTCAACAATGAATATGACATATATCTTAAATCGTTTGCCATTATCTCACAAAGCCTTCTTTCCATGTCAGTTACATCTTTTATCATTTTAACTGCATTTTTTGAAACCAAAAATATTTTATTATTAACATCAATTTATCGGTAATGGCAATCAATTTCGCTTATCTCAAAAAGGTAGTTTGAGAACCCTCAGAAGTTCTCACAGCTAAATATTATCCCATTTGATTCTCTAAAACAGCTGTGACTGCATTTTTCATGTGCTCTTGTGGCCTATTTTTTCTTTCAGTGGAGGTTGTCATGAAAAGATAATAGTCGATCCTAAAAACTGTTTTATTTCCACATTCACACCGTCTTGCTCCACGTTACTCTCCTTGTGAAGCCTAGTGACTATAGAAACAGACATTTGAAACAATCCGTTCCCTTTCTTCAGTTACCCTTTTTTTAATTCTTAAATTATCTAGGCAATATATATGAAAACATCTCAGTAAAAGAAATACAAGAAATTAGCTCCGTTACTCTTCTTACTCTCTTTTACACACAGTGCAGGTATGAAAAGTTCTATATAATGTAGACGTATGTATTATAAAATTAGAATATAACGGCATTTAATAACATCTAGCTAAGAGAAATATTTAATTAAAATCCAATTTAAATAATTTAAAGTTTGTTCAAAGACTGAAAGCAAGAAAGTTTGCAAACATGGTAAAACTTTTAACAAAAACAATAGACTTAAAACTTCATTAGCCCCTTAAGTAGAGTTGTAGGTAAGGAAATTGCTTCCAAACTATTATTGGAAAAACTTAAACTTAATTACTCAAACAGGCTTTTACCACCTTAATCCTTTAACAGAAAGTAAAGTTATTAGTGGTAATATTTTCTTTTAGTCATTTTTTATGCTTAAAATACTTGAAGGTTTTTATATACCTTTAAGGGATATTATCATACATTTATCACACACACACACACATACATATATATATATATATATATATATATATATATATATATATATATATATACATATATATATATATATATATACATATATATATATATATATATATATATATATATATACATATATATATATATATATATATATATATATATATATATATATATATATATATATGATGGTGGAATGTGCACTAGTGTTTTTCCCGTTTTCAATTCGTTATAAATATATATATATATATATATATATATATATATATATATATATATATATATATATATATATATATATATATTTATATTTATATACCATACTATCTTTGCTGTATACAGGTGTGGAAAATCCAAAACAGAACCTCTAAATAATGGGAACGTAACAGAAAGAGACGGACAACCCGCTTAGCCATGTTGAAGAAGTGAAATAAAGCATACTGTTGTATCGTAGCTTGCTTTCTAGATTCCAGCAAAGATGGTTGGGGGGTGATCAAAACACAGTGGGTTGAAAGCACGGATTTAATATTAGAAATTAAAATCGGATTCAACATAGCAGACTCAATCTTTAAAATCATGAAAATAAATTCGAAAAACGTCTAATGTGGTTCAATGCTTTAAAAATAAAAAGAATAATTGTATTTCCATGAATAAAATATTGCACTTGAGTCCAAGGTGCATTTTAAAAATAATACTATAATAATAAATACATTGATATCGATAATCGTTAAAAAGACAAAGTACTTTTTCCTCTATGCTTAGAACTTCTTAACAAATACCAGTACAAATAATTTGTAAGTAATATAATATTTATTGATTCACACAAATGAATAAATAATACGACTGTAATAAAAATAACAAAAAGAACTTTTTAATCATTGCCTTCTTTGTTAACAGCTCTTTTCTCATTCTCTAATACGTACGAATTGTTGTCCGAATCCTTGTCAAAAAACAGTGTAAGGATCTATCGACACCAAAAGTTTTGGAACACATCCTCCATATTTTTCTCGAGAAGATTTTCGGGCAAACTCTAGGCGATTGTTTCTTATTGTCCGTTGATTTTCGAGCACCTTTCGATAGCTTACCTATCGGTAATATTGCAAATGCTATGATGTCTGGTCAATGGAGTAAGTAATTTGTGGATTCCTGTTGGCATGTTGTACATGAATATCCTTTGAAGAATAAACTTGCTGTTTGAAGTTTGGATTCCCAAATCTTCTCTATTGGAGTTTAATGTCCGCTTGAAATAGTTTGCAAAATGACGGGAAACCGGAGGATCAGTTTTCGCTTTACTCTTGTTATAATGGCTGACTCATCACTGTTCTCGAAGAAATATCGAACTATGTTGTTTCCTAACCCTTTCTTTGGTATGTCAACAAGAAGTCCTAATCTCTCTCCTTAAAGGCCTGTTGGATGGTAGCCTTTATCTGTGCTTTCACCCCTTTGTCTTTCTGCTTACCGGCTTGCCACTGCTATGTGTCACGTTGATACGACAAATACAAGCAGCATTCGAAGAATTGAATACATGCCTGGAGAGTTAACAGTTGTAGCTTGAAATACTCTGTATTTACTGGGACACAGTATCAATGTTGTTGAACTGAGATGTTGTTTGGCAGAGGTAACAACGTTGGACCGATTTCACTCCAGCCAAAGCATTCACCTAGCCGTCTATCATCGTCATAGATAAGTTGTACTGTACTGAAGCTCGGGTGGCAAAGAGAACTCTTTGATATGGTGCAAGTTATCTGGTTCGAGTTCATAATTTTCTATTTTGTTTAAAGACTTTTGTTCGGTTTCCTTAATAAATTGAAATTTCAGAGGCCCGCAATTCATAGTAGAGGAGGGTTTAGAATTGTACAACACAATCTGTTCTTGTTGAGTTTGCGTATTAATACCTGCTAATTGAAGTGAAATAAGAGAGGTGAGGAACAAGTTTGTAACCGAAATATTCGGATTAGTGAATTTCGTTTTGTAGTGGCTCTGACCTGACGTTCCATCAAACCCCATTTGCAGATGAAACTCATATCTACAAATCTAATTTATCGATTGATTTAGTAAAAGTTAGATACTGGATAATATGCTTTTTTTGTATTTTATACACCATAGTACGGCGAAAATATATTACTGCCTTTCTGTTTAGTCCAATTTTGTAATCGTTGATATTTGTTTCTCGACAATACAATGTCATATAGAAGAGCAGCGCACAAATGTAACTGGGCGCGACGCAACCACAACACTGTTGCCTTTGACCTGGGACGAAACTTTAGAAAGAAAAGACTGGCCGTTCATATTACCGAGGTTTAATAGAAACGTTAGTATAACCAACCTTCTATTTTAAATTTCTTCACTAGAAATTATTTTGGCCGTTTTCTCAAATTCTGACCCACTAAGCCCGTCTAACTTCTTTCAAGTTAATTCGAGAAAGAAGATCGTAGGGAACGCCTACGCGCAATATTAATCCTGCTAACTTCCGTGCACCACGAGGACGAGCTGTACCTTGAAACGAAAGAGAGGATGTAGTTACTGTTCGTCTAAACTTATAACGTAATCGACGAAATTTGGAATATTTAATGGCTATTTGATACATTGATTGTTTTAAATACTTCAAATAGTCGAAATACAAAAAAAAATAGTTTTTGTTGGCCGTTGAGCGTAAAGAAAATTGATATTTCTGTTACAAAATAAACATTTAATCTAATGGAAATACTAATAAAACGCAACGGTAATTTCTAAGTAAATGAGCTAATGGATCACTTTAAAATTAATAAAATTTTTATAAAAAAATTGAACCGACTTCTAAAAGTGTGCTAAAAAGTGAAAAATAACTAGAAATTTTTATATGAAATTGAAATTTTTGAAGTCGGCGCCAAACTAATATCTGACAAAACGTGATTCGCAGATTAAAAATTCTTTATTTGTAATTGCTTTCTTACCATAATTTGTATATATTAGTAGTTATTTATTTCATTTAGAACTAATTTGGCGCCGACTTCAAAAATTTCAATTTCATATAAAAATTTCTAGTTATTTTTCACTTTTTAGCACACTTTTAGAAGTCGGTTCAATTTTTTTATAAAAATTTTATTTTTCGATTTTTAGTTTTGAATTCATTATGATATTCATAAATTATTTGAACTAAGTGCTAATCGAGATTAGTCTACGTCGCAATGACTCCAAGGTGGCAAAAAAGTACCCATTTTATCCATAATTATAAATCACCCTAAAATGAACCATTAAAAATTCTTTGATTCTTAGAGTTCTCCAAATACCAATGAAATTGTGTCAAACGAATATTTAGTCCGTCACTATCTTAAATTTCAAATTAATTTTAGATTGGTAATATAGGCCCCAAATCCTTCCAATATCGATATTTAAAGAAAATAAATTAATTTTTTATCCATCATATTGGATACGCGATATTGAATTTTTTCAAATAATGTGTGACCCCGAAAACTCTCCCGTACCAATTTTGGTGAAAATCGGACAAAAAGGATTTTTTTGTCGGCTATATTGGATCCGCCAAATTGTATTTTTTTAAAATTATTTTAGATTCGTCATATGCGACCCCGAAAACTCCCCCGTACCAATTTTAGGGAAAATCGAACAAAATTGATTTTTTGTCGGCCATATTGGATCCGCCATATTGAATTTTTTAAAAATAATTTCAGAATCTTTATGTGAGGCCCCGAAAACTTTACCATACCAATTTTGGAGAAAATCGGACAGAATTGATTTTTTCATCCGCCATATTGGATCCGCCATATTGAATTTTTTAAAAATTATTTTAGATTCGTCATATGCGACCCCGAAAACTCCTCCGTACCAATTTTGGAGAAAATCGGACAAAATTGATTTTTTGTCGGCCATATTGAATCCGCCACATTGAATTTCTTTAAAATTATTTTAGATTCGCCATATGTGACCTCGAAAACTCCTCCGTACCAATTTTGGAGAAAATCGGACAAAATTAATTTTTTCGTCCGCCATATTGAATCCGCCATATTGAATTTTTTAAAAATTATTTTAGATTCGTCATATGCGACCCCGAAAACTCCCCCGTACCAATTTTGGTAAAAATCGGACAAAATTGATTTTTTTGTCCGCCATATTGGATCCGCCATATTGAATTTTTTAAAAATAATATCATATTCGTTATGTGCAACCTCGAAAACTCCTCCATACCAATTTTGGAGAAAATCGAACTAAATTAAATTTTTTTGTCCGCCATATTGGATCCGCCATTTTGAATTTTTTAAAAATAATTTCATATTCGTTGGGTACAACCCCGAAAATTCATCCATACCAATTTCGGAGAAAATCGGACAAAATTAATTTTTTTGGCCGCCATATTGTAAGCGCCATCTTGGATTTAACTGCATCAATTTCATCTAAAAAAATATGGGACCACCGCAGCAACTTCCTTTACATAATGTAAAAAATTTCATTCAAATCGGTGCAGCCGTTCCGGAGTTATCGGTGTACATACATAAAAAAAAATAAAAAAATACATAGTCGACGAATTGAGAACCTCCTTCTTATAGAAGTCGGTTAAAAATCATTCTCAAAAATAAACTTTTATTCTGGTAAAAATTAAAAGTAACACGTTCAGTAATTGTAAATAAATAAACAAATAATTAAATTCAATTTAAATCAACAAAAACACCTAAAAGTCTACAAGAGGTGTTCAAACAGGCCTCCACTTTGAGCGAGACAATAACCCAGTCTATTGTAAAATACAGTTCGCGTATTTACTAAAAAATTCAGGGGTTATATTCCTATTAGCGCTATCTATCATGTCGTCACAAAACACTATACGTGTTTCCTGGTCTTTCGAAAAAGTTTCTTCAGTTATTCGCAATTTATAACATCAATATTTGTTCCGCTTAAAAATATTTCGAACTTTTCGAGTGTTCATATCGAGTTCTTCGGCAATTATGGAACTCTTGCAAGGAAAATTAATTTCTCCTAAACTTCAAACGTGAGTCTCCCGATTTGCTCGTTCTTCAGTAATTTGAGGAACCGGTTGCTCTTCATTATTATCAGTGCATTTTTTACAAATTTGTAGACAACCGGTTCTCACAAATTTTTTAATAATTTCCGAAATTCTAAATTTTCAGGGAGGAGGATGATTTTCGCACGTAAATGCAAATCTGCCGATTTTCTCATCCATACCTTTACCAGAATAGAACCACTTAATAATCTACTCTTTTTGTTCCGTGTCATAAACTACCATTTCAAACACAAAAAAATTTGGCGCGAAACACGGAAATAACAATACTCGGTATTTACTCTTCGACGGCCTGAATGAAAGCAAATAACTTGGAATCCTCTTGTTGTGCTAGGGCGTGGCGTATGCTGCCGCCCGCTCTTACCGCGCCAGCATTGTATTACTCCTCACCCTAGGGCTAAACTGTTAATTTATTAAATTTAAGCACGTATGTCGATGCTTATATTCTGTCTGATTCTGATTTGATGAATAATATAGTATTTTCTTTATCTTATTTAAGAAATGTCCAGGTTCCGGTTTGGATTTTTCCACACTTGTGTGTATATATATACATATATATATATATATATATATATATATATATATATATGATTCAATATTAATCCGGGAATATATCCGTTTGTTCGTTTGGTTTCCTGTAGAGGTTTCCAGACGTTTCGCCCAAATTCCATCAACTGAAAGAAATTCAACTTACTTTATACGCGGTCGCAAATGGTAACGGTTGATTGGCGTTGGCTCCGCCTCCCTCTCGAGCGCCGCCGTTGGTGTCAGGTTAAGCATGGCATGCGTATCGGTACAATGGCCCCGCTTAAAGAGCGTTTTCCAAGTAGAAGGTAGATTGAGTGCATCGTCTCTTTTATTCAGAGTGCCGTTCTTTTCAATTTCGATGGATTCACGAATCAATCTCGCCTTGTGGTATTTTATATTAGCGATTTGCTAGCCGGTGTCAAAATCAGTTTTGTGTCCTGTCTCGTGCTGGTGTTGAAAAAGCGCCGGTGTTGTCTGTTTATTACTTATACTGAGTTTGTGTTCTTCTAGTCTGGCTGATATTCTTCTGTTGGTCTGGCCTATGTATGTTTTGTTGCAGGTGCCACATGCAATTTAATATACGCCTTGATTTTCCAGATTGATTTGTCTTTTGGATTTCTTAAAGAAGAGCCTATTGTTTTGTATGGTTTCCGGAATAATCTGCCGATTCTGTCTGTTGTACTTTCTATATAAGGAAGTACGGTGATTTGTCTATTCTCGGCAGGTGGCCTTGTTTCTTGCGTTGTTTTTTTTTGCAACTTTATTGCTTTATTTATTGTTGGTGCCTTTTAGCTGTTTTGTTGGAGAGCCTTTTTATGTATATATATATATATATATATATATATATATATATATATATATATATATATATATATATATATATATCGCATTTTTTAGCGACGCTTTCTCGACGGGACGCTGATTCCATGCCGAGCAGCCTTCTAGGAAGCAGTGCAATGCTGGAAGAACTAAAAATAGAAGAAGAAAGCAGGAGGTCCAATTATTGGACGGAGTTGCAAGGATTGAGACAAGCGAAGATACTTCTTGGGAACTACGACCAGAAGAGATTCAAAGAATGCATGAGCCTAAGTAAAAACCAACACAGAGTTCTAATAGGGATCCTGACGGGGAATTGCCACCTGAAGGGACACCTCAAGAAACTCGGACTGGTAGAAGGAGAAGAGTGCAGATTCTGTAAAGAGGAGAACCAAACCTCTATTCATATCCATTCAGAGTGCAGCTCTCTAGAAAACCCTAGGATGCGGTTCTTGGGAACACTCCAAATCGAAAAAGGTGAAACCGCTCAAAATCCTAAGGTTCTTGGGGGAAATAGGACTGGAGAATCTGCTCTAGCCAATAAGATAACTTGGCAGCAGTAGGGGGGCAAATTAGATCTACCAGGTCGCAATAAACAGACCCTAATTCTACGCACATACAATACAATCCTTGTCATTCTTTATCTCATATATGTATTTTACTTTATCATACCACACTTTCCACATGACGTTAACTTTCTATGAAAACTAGCGGTAGGATAAAATTTGTCTTTATGCGATACAACAGTGTTGTATTGAAACAAATATTTCTTTTAAAAATAGTACAGATTTTTTTAAAATTACCATATGAGTAAGAAAAAGTGAAACTTTTAGTACTGTGTTTTCTAAAAGATATATGCCGAAGAAATAATTTTGTACTCTAATGTACATGGAAGCCATGAGTTATATGAAAATGACAGGTTTATTATAGAATTTAATATTTTAAACATATATGATTATATTAAGATTAACTTTTACAATAACACCATATATTAAAAACGTGAAATTTTATTATAAACTTCATTGGTTAGAGCAAATTTTTTTTAGATGCCATTTATTCAATAATTATATAGTAACTTTTAACTTCGATACCTATCGGTTTTTCGTTTCATTTTTTGATAGAATAATGTGTTCTGTTATGATACGGAATAATATTTTTCCATAAAAATATTGCTTATGGCCTTGTTCTATTTAGAGATGAGATTTATAAGTTTAAACTCTATATAAATTGACAAATATTACATAATTTATTCAATTGTATATCTACTTAATATATATATATATATATATATATATATATATATATATATATATATATATATATATATATATATATATGTAATCGAAGGTTTTGTGTGTGTGCTTATCCTTCTTTGAACTGTAAGGGAACAGACCTTTCGGTAAAGTCTCATTCACCATTTTCAAAGCTCATTGTACGAGGTCTATAGGCATTTTCAAATAGTTTATATTCTTAACATAGCATATGTATGCCCAAGGGTTTAAATTCGATGGTTTTCAATATATTAACAGAATCAGGAAATAAATTTTTCTAGAACATTGGCACTTAAGTAGATATAAACTTGAATAAATTATGTAATATTTGTCAATTTAGATAGAGTTCAAACTTAAAAATTTGATCCCTAAGTAGAACAACACCATAAGCAATATTTTTATGGAAAAATATTATTCTGTTTCGTAACAGAACACATTAATCTAACTAAAAATCATATGAAAAACCGATACGTATCGAGTTAAAATTTACTATATAATTATTGAATGTGGCTATCATAGGACAAATCAAAAATCGCCTTTTGTAAAATTTTAATTTTGTCGCTTACGAGGTTTTTGCGCTGTGATAAATATGTTTATAATAAAATTTCATATTTTTAATATATGGTGTTCTTGTAAAAGTTTAACTTAATATAATCATATATTTTTTAAAATATTAGATTCTATATTAACCCTGTCATTTTCATGTAACCCATGGCTTCCATGTACATTAGAGTAGAAAATTATTTCTTCAACATATTTCTTTTAGATGACATAATACTGAAAATTTTCACTTTTTCTTACTTATATGGTAATTTTTAAAAAAATCTAAAATATTTGTTTCAACACAAAACTTTTGTGTCGCATAAAGACAAATTTTATCCCGCTAGTTTTCATAGAAAGTTAACTTCAAGTGGAAAGTGTTTATGATGAAGTAAAATAGACATAAGAGAAAAAGAATGACATGGATTGTATTGTATTTGCGTAGAATTGGGGTCTGGACATTGCGAACTGATCTATTTCTCCCCCTTATTGCTGCCAAGTCTAGAGCAAGGCCTCCTGTTCTATTTCCCTCAAGAACCTTAGAATTTTGGACGGCTTCAAGGTGGGTAGCTCCACTTCTTCGATTTGGAGTGTTCCCAAGAACCGCATTCTAGGATTTTTAAAGCGCTGCACTCTGAATGGATATGAATAGAGGTTTGGTCCTCCTCCTCATAGAATTTGCACTTTTCTTCTTCTACCAGTCCGAGTTTCTTGAGGTGTCCCTTCAGGTGGCAATGCCCCGTCAGGATCACTGTCAGAATTGGTTTTTACTTAGGCTTATGCATTCTTTGAATCTCTTCTGGTCGTAGTTCCCAAGAAGTATCTTCGCTTGTCTCAATCCTTGCAACTCCATCCAATAATTCAACCTCCTGCTTTCTTCTTCTATTTTAAGTTCTTCCAGCATTACACTGCTACTGATTCCACAGAACGGATCTGGCCCCAGAAATGGTATCTCAACCCCTTTCTTCGCGAGCCTGGTTACTATTTCATCCCCCTCTATCCCTGTGTGTCTCGATACCCACATAAGGGGGACTTTATTATTTGTACTCAAACTATTTAATTCCTCTAGGCATTCTCAGACCATCTTGGAGCTGATAACTTGAGAGTTCAGCATCCTGATGGCTTCTTAACTATCCGACATGATGACAATCTCTTTGCCGTGATAGATTTTTCTTTTTTGAATTGAAAACATTTCCTAATAGCATGTATTTCTGCCTGTTACCCAAGTTTTCGTAATGTCTGGTGCTGGGTCCATACACTCCTATTTCAGTTTTCTCCGATCTTTTGGCCCCATCTGTATACTATGTAATGGATTTCTTGTTTAGTTTTTCAATGGTGTTTCTGTCCCATTCACTTTTGCAACTCAACTTTGTGCTAAAGTTTTTAAAAAAGTTGAATTTTTTCTTCATTTCATATTGGGGTATGTCCCAGATTTGTTTATTTCTGGATAAGAGATTGGGCCTTCGTTTCATGACCTCATTTCTCATCATCCTATAAATTGTCGTTTTCGCCATACTCTCTATAACTACATATATGTAGAGGTGTGACGTTTAGAATTACTTTTATGGCAGCCATTGGTTAGGTTTTCATTGCCCCAGTAATACACGCACAGGTCAGTCTTTGAAGTTTCAAGAGGTTAGCTCTCGTTTGAGCTAGATTGGTTCTTTTGCTCAAGGTGACTGCCCCGTATGTGATGATTGGTCTCACTATTGCAATATACATCCACTGATTTTTGGGTTTGTACCCCATCTTTTTCCCGAAAAGTTTCTACAATCCATCAAGGCTTTTGTAGCCTTGCTAATTACTTCTTTTTCGTAATTGTTTCAGAGGAGTTTATTATCTAGAGTCAGTTCCATATATTTAGCCTCTGACTTTCACTCAATAACATTCCCATCTCTTTTGATGTTTTTCAGATTAACGTTTCTTTTCCTTGTGAAGGCTACTAGGGTGGTTTTGGTGGGGTTGATATTTAGTCCCATCATCTGACACCATGCCCTAGTGTGTTCAAGCCCTTTTTGAATTGTGTCACTCAAATTTGCTTCTTGCGATCACCACCAGGTCATCGGCATAGCCCTGACAAGATATGCCAAGGTCAGTGGCAAGGATAAATAAGAATGGAAATACGCTGCATCCCGAACTCTATCAATTGAGTTTAGGCTTGATCGTAAATGTGTACTACCATTTGTATTTAGCCTTGAGCTAAGTTTCGGTCTATATTTGACCTTGACTATGACCTTAAAATTACGCAAAACTGTCTCTAAATTTGACCACATATGAGCATTGACCTTGAAAATAACTTTGAGATGAGCGAGTAAGCTTTCATTTATTCTCTTGCCTTAAACGCCATAGGTGTTAATTACATAACATTCAGTTACATTGCCTTAAAGTACACGTGCGTTGTCAGAGAAGTTTAAGTTTAAAAAATTCTGGTAACATTGGAGAGCAAATGCTTATTTTGTTATTTTATTCATCATCCTGACCTTGAACGAGATCAGATGTTTAATTTGTTATGTCTATCCGACGGCACATGTGCTGCATCATATCGGCATTAATAAGATCTGGCCCTTCTTTTCTTACATGACATTGAATAAAATAGCGGCTTCAGGATCGTATAAAAATTGTAGTTGTCAGGATCGTATAAAAATATAAAATAGCTGTACTCTCATATCTTATTGTTATACATGGTGCTGAATAAAATAACATGATCGGAAAGAACACGTGTGTTTTCAGGATCGTACGATTTTAGTGAACAGTTGTGTCTCCAATTGCTTTAGAAAGAGCTTGTTGCCCTTGGCTATAAGCCTGATCATCATCACGAATAGGTTAAAATTTATTACAATACCCTTTACCCATTTTCCTCTGTTTCACTTTTGTTTGCCCTGTATTTATTTTATGAACGTCCGCATCCTTAATAACGATCGAGCAAAAGTATACATACAGGGTTACACACAATAAAAAACCACCTGCCGTGTGCGATGTAATAAGACAAAAATATGGCAACGATATTATTGAAATATTATGGATATTTAGTTTATATAGATGTGTTATTGTACAAAAATATAAAAAATAATGTTAAACCTCTGTTACAAAATTATTTTGGTATATTTTTTTTTCTCATTAGAATAGCTAAAAAAATGTATGTAATAAAAAAAAATGTGTATGCTGGTGGATTAAATTGAGTAAAATATGCTCCTTCTGAGCATGTCCCGCTTTACTGTACACACCTCAATGATTTGATGTTACAAAGTAGTGGTTGCCAAAAATTAGGGATCTCAAGACCAGGTTTATTGAAGATTCCATTATTATTTTTAATTGGACTTCATTCTACCCGGCAAACTTGTTGTATTTGCTTTAAAACTAACCTTCTATCAAATTGCTGTCGTCATTTTTAAATTTTTAAAATAAAGATCCAGACTTTCATAACCTCATAACATATTTTCTTGTGACCACTTTTTTTTACATCTGTGGATTTGACTGACAAATTTGTTTCATATTTCTTTTTTGATAGAAACATTCCCTTTTATCTCCTATCAACTTTGGTACGTTCCACTGTACGTGTTTGATTGTTAGAATTTATGTTAAGTCTTAGTATACGGTTTTCCTCCGCATAAAATTTCTGGCTAATCCCCCTAACGAGAAAAAAATTATTCTTCATTTTATCCCACCTTTTAAACTTGTTCTATATGTCAAAGAACCATCATAAGATTGCTGCTTCCCCAAAATAATAATTTAATTTTGGTCTGGAAGAACCAGACTTTCAAAATATTTTCATTTATATATTTAAATGTCTAAGAACTTAACGGTCTCTGACAAACAATTGCAGTCATGATTAATCTGACATAAAACAGGTTACTTAAATTTATGAGGGTCTGAGACTGAAATTTTCAAGACCAAATAAATGTGATATTTGCGACATAACAGCTTCCAAACTTTAATGGTACAGCACAGCTTTGTAAGAGAAATAAAGTTAAGAACAATTTTTTCTTGCAGTGCTGGGCACAAGAAAGTTGCTTTAGCATTTTTGCTGTTTTAAGGTTATAAGAATTTCGGGTCCCAAACTAAGTTACGTGATTTTAGTAGTGTGTGCCTAATTTGCTTGAATCAATTTTCAGTTTGGTTGTGCTGGGAATATACCCGATTTTCAGGTTCTTTTCTCATCGTAAAAGGACTCAAAACACCCTTGGCCCTTTTTTTTCCTTTTTCCTCTTTTTGTTCTTCACCCTTGAATCACCGTACTGTTATGCATCACATTCAAGATTAATTAATCACTAGCCACAATTTAATGATCGAGCGTTGGAGTACCCAGATCTACTCTATTACCAGGATTATGACTTCAAGACTACCGATTTAGATTTTATCTGTTTTACACCATATTGTTTATTATTTTCCTTTATGTGGTACTATTGCATATCACTCAAACCGCATTTATTTTTTTTATAGTGTTTACTTTGTTGAATAATAATAACATTTGTAAACCCGGTAAATAGATCTATTTGCCCGGTAAAACAAACACATATTTGTATGATTAGCCACAAATGTTCTTTGATTTCACAAGAATAACATCTGATTTTTTTTGACATGTTTCTTAAAAAAATTTCTATTTGCCTATTTACCATTGTGGTAAGAACTTAAAAGAATTTGTCAACCATATGTTAAACAGGTCTACAACCATCTGATAGTCAGGCCCGTTTTTTTAAAGCCAGAAAACCATCCTAGCCATCTCCAACCACTCTACAGTTAAACCGGAAAAGAAATTTAAATTCGATTTGAAATACTCTAATTATTAAATTATTTTACAGGTGCACTCAATATATTAGAATTTCTTTTCATGTTTAGGTGTTTCTTTTATAAGGAGTTAGTTTCTAGTTTTCTATTGAAAAACTATGTCAATTCTAACTATTAAGGCCTAAAACAGATGGCGCTTTACCCCGACCACTCTCAGACCCATTTTTGAGCTAACCAGACTAACGCCCTAAAAGATAAAGGTGCTAATGATAAAATCATCTGAATAAAAGAAAAATTATTAATAACCTCTCTTTCCTTTTCTCCCTTCTTGTTTTTTTAGAACTGTCCAGGCTTGTTTGGAATATGAAATTTAGGGAATATTTTTTTACTTACAAAAAACAATTTGTTTAGGCCAACTTTTTTTTTGTTATTTAAACATCAGCAGTAACATTTTCTTAAATACCAATTTAAATAATATAAAATTTAAACGTCTCTTAGATCGCAGAACATTATCATGGGCCGAAGACGCACAAAAGTTTAGAAGTTTGACGAAAACTTTCTAAACGAAATAATAAATTAAACTCTTGATTATATCGTTAAGCTGTGTAACAGGCAGGTAAGAAAATTGGATCTTAACTCTGTTCGAAAAATTCAAGTTTAGTTTAACACTTAGACTTGCTTTTATTAATTTAAAATTTAATTAAAATATCAATGAACTTTGTCTTTCTTTTGGAGAAACTTCCTACAAAATTCGTTTCACAAGTGCAAGACGATGCAAAGTAATTTATACCACTTAAAATATATAAACAGAAAATTAAATAAATAAATAAATAAAACAAAAAGTGACACTAAGAAGCATTTGTTTGGCAACCGTTTATAATAAATAGAATAAATAGGATTAATAGGCAAGATTAAACACAAAATCACTGAGCACTAACAATTTTAGCTAGTACGCAACTGGGGTAAGACTATGAGTCTGGTAAGTGTTCGCAGTATAAAATTATCTGCAGGAAGTGAAGGAGCTGAGACTTCTTTTTCGAAAAATTATTTGCATCCGAACGGCCATTTTAGAGCCACGTGCTGCTTAGCTGTGTGTCTCTGGCCTAATAAAATACGACGATAGAATTCAAAATTGACAGTTTATTAAACACATTTTTATAACGGGAAAAACTGATTAAGTTTATCTGACAAAATAGTAAGTGGGTTTTATTATTTTACTATAATTATTGTACTGTTAGTTTCCGTGCAACATTTTTATTTATCTTCATAATGGTCCAAACTAGACCGACTAATTTACAAAATTCTGGCTATTAGGGTAAGGGCTTACGGTTGAGTATGTGTGCGTACTTTTACTCACATATACCCACATATGTTTTAATACCTAATTAGTTTGTATTACTTAGATTAACGAAAATTATTCGACTTGTATCAAGCACCATTTTTTTAAGCCTATATATAAATGCCTCGAAAATGTATTGAAAAACACAACCTTATTCATTGTTGGAATCATTATCATTCCATTGATGTTGATTTGTGAATATAGTTTATATTTTTATTTCATATGGTTTAGTCGTCTAGAACGCATTCACTTGCGCTGTGCGCAAGTGAATGCGTTCAAGAAAACTGAAGATTCACTTGCGTACTTTTATAAATGTTGATTTGTGAATATAGTTTATATTTTTATTTCATATGGTTTAGTCGTCTTGAACGCATTCACTTGCGCTGTGCGCAAGTGAATGCGTTCAAGACGACTGAAGATTCATCTGCGTACTTTTATAAACAAAACGGGTCTAAAGGCATTCTGATCAAGTCGTTTATATTCCTATTTGTACAAAAAAACTAAAACATATGCTAATAAATATGCAATCATAAGTAAAAATGCATTAAATTCCGTAGTAGTGTTACAATATTTTTGATATCATCAGATTTTTTTGTTATTTTATATTAAATATATATTGTACTGTGTTATGAGAAACTTCGATTTTATTTTTTGCCTCATGGTATAATAAAATTATTTAAGGGTAAACACAAAAAATCATTTTTTTTAATTAATTTTACTGAGATTTGTGCATAGTTTGTCGGAATTGTTTGATAATTTTTTCATTAGAGGGCTTAGGAAGCGACCTAGAAAGCTCTAATTCATTTACGATTAAATATAACATATGTGTGAAAAATTGTGTCGAATTTCGAGAAGTGGATAAAAAATGATTTTCAAGTTTTATTCCAAATTAACAAATAGAGTTTCTGAGTTAAATTAAATCTTATAAAAGGCATACCAACGGAAATGTACCTGAACGTTGAAAAGTAGGTAATTCTTAAATGATATTGTTAAGTAACTTAGAAAAAGAGTTCAATAAATGTAATATTTTTTTACAACTTATTTTAAAATTCTAGTAAGACTATCATCTGTGGTCAATTTTCGACATTATATTTCTCCTTTTCGCTGAAACTAGTGGCCTTCGAATGATGTTGAATTATATCTACGAAAAATTTAGAATGTATGGGAAACCGCATTATAAAGATATATTTTATTTCACTAATTTTACAGGCTACATTCTCGGTTTATAAATGCATTTGATTTTTTTAAATTCGTTTGTATACGGAATGTTTTATTTTTTGACAATAACTTATAGCATTTTTTTAATTATTTTGTAGCACTGAACACAAAAATTAAAATAAAATTAAAAACTTAGTTGCGATTTTCGAAAACAAGTTTTATTTTATTTTATTTTTAACAAAATAATAAAAAATACATACTTTTACACATGAAGAGACACTAAATATTCTGTCTTTTTGCTTTTCTTTTGTGAATTGTACCTTTTCTCCATTGCTGATATATCCTGATTGAAGCGTTCACGGTGCTCATTACTTACAGCTCCGCAGTTGTCAGGAAAAAAATCAAGATGGGAGTGTAGGAAATGGATCTTTAGAGACATATTGCAACCCATTTTTTGATACGATGACAGCATATTTTCAACAGGAGTAACGTAATTGTCAGCTTTTTTATTTCCGAAGAAATTAGTGTCAAAATGTTTGTCTTTCAGAATATTTCGAATCTGTGGCCTAACAAAAATACCTTCTTTAATTTTTACTTCACGTAGCCTTGAGAATTTCTGACGTAGTTACTGAAAATCTGTCCCATCTGTATTCAGTGCCTTAACAAAGTTTTTCATTAGGCCCAATTTAATATGAAGTGGTGTCAACCAAATCTTTTTGGGGTCAACCAATAGCATATTTATACATTGTTCTCACCTGGTTCTGATTATTGTCGAACAGACCAGTCTTTTCTCTTGGAATGCAGTGTCATTGCCCGACTGTCCTATGCACACCAAAACAGCAAAACTTGGTATAGCCTAACTGCAAACCAAGTAAAAGTGCAATCACCTTTCAGTCGCCGTTGGTGCTAATCGTATTTTATATTTGTCAATAGGTACTTCATATTGCTGAATGATTCATGTGAACTGCATATCCAACTGGAATAGAGGGTAAAATATTTCCCAAATGCAATAGTACTGCTTTTAAACTCAATGTTGAACTGTCTATAAACAATCTCCATTTCTCTGGCTTGTAGTTTATATTTAAAGCCGCCAATAAACCGCTAATGTTATCGAAGAAAACCAAGTTCTTTTCCATGTTCAAAAATGGTGCTAGGTCTTACGAAAAACAAATACTGAAACATTGTCTTCTAATAAGTTCCACCACTGCAATCTTGATCCTACAGTCTATTCAAGAAATAGAGAGAGCAATAAATCATTTTCGACCCTTTTCTTCTTCGCAAACTACCTGTGTTCTTTTGTCCGGCATCTTTGGCACAATCTGTTAGAAACATATATTTTTCATCGGAATGGGTTAGAAATTTTATAATCAAAAATAGTCTATAATAATAGGCTATTTGACTCGGAACCCAATAGATGTTTGGAAGTATGAAGGGTTAAAAAGGATTTTAATCATTGTCATAGGCGTCGGAAAGAGGTTTATTATAATTCACATACATTACAAAATATAGTTAATTATACTATATTTAACACAAATCACAACTGTATTTTTATTATTTTTAGTTTTGGCATAAAAATCGTTTTAAGCATATTCAGACTAAAACATAACCTAATTATCTCAACTAGATTCTAAGTTATAACTTAAATATTTTTAAAATACCCATTATCATAAATAAAAGAAGTTAAACATATATAGAAAAATAAATTCGATCATATAATATTAAAACTTTTTTGGGGTTATTAATTAAAAACATTTTTAAGACATTTGCCGTTATTTTTATTTCTGTTACACTGACATCTTAATTTAATATTCTTTATTATATGGAAATCTGATAGCCCCATAAAAATAAAACAAATGTTTTAATTCTACAAGACACGAAAACAATAATAAATTAATAAAATAAAAATATATAAATTGTTAACAACATTAAACAATAAAATACAAAAAAAAAACAGAAATTTAAATAATAAATTGTGTTTACACTGGTAAACATTACGTATTTAATTCATATTCAGAATCAGAGGAGCTATCTTCGCCCAAATTATAATCGGTTCTGATATCTAGTCGATCATGTGATCAAGTTTCCACATTTGGTTTTCTTCTTTTATCATATGGTCCACGCGTTTTTTTCAATTTTCTGCAGTAACTTTATTCAAAGAATCTTTCGAAAATTCAGTTAAATCACTAATTTAGTAACTTGTGTTATTTCCAGCAACTTTATCTTTTACTTGAGCCCATAGGAACAAATATATCTTTTGATGCAGCCATTTTATAAATTATATAATTATTGTACTTGTGTTTATTTACATTTCTTACATCTAAAAGTTCTCTTCTGACCATGTTAATTGTAACCAAATGGAAAGCAATCACTGTTTGATCTCATCTTTTTTCCATGCATTTTTTGGCAGTCTTTCACCTTTACGCGACTTGTACGGGACGTTATCCATAACTATTTATGATCCCTTTAATATAAGATCCAACATTTGTTGAAAATACTCCTCGAAGAAGTCCTCGTTTATATCCTTTTGATGATTCCCTGTTGGACAGAAAAGTTAAGTCTACTAGATCAACCTTCCAATGAGGCTTGTCGGTGGCTCTGAACATTTTTATCTTGCAATACTTTCGGTACAGTATATCCTTCATCCAATCATGTTTCATTTAAATAATAACTATCTTTTCATCTTCGCGATATTGCTTAATTGTTCGACGATATTTTCTTCTCCAAGAAACAATTTCCTTGCGATCTGTAAAAATAGATTTCCTATCTGGTTGTCCATCCCAAAAATTAAATTCTCTGAGCAATTTCCTGAGCTTAGTTCTTTTAATTTCAGGTAAATCACGATATTCATTGATTTTAGTTAGAATTATGTCGATTGTTGGATCTGCTTCTCATAATAAAATCTAGGTACAGCTCTTCTTATTGCAGTTTTCATCTCTTCATCCAACCAGGTTTTTTCCTCTTTTTGTGACCGAATATAGCTTGGGAGCACTAACAGTACCAATTGTCTTTTTGTCGTTCAGTATTCGGTAAACAGTTGATTTTCCAACTTCTGTCATTTTAGAACACATCTCAACAGAACTTGCAATATTATTATCCGGATATTGATGTCTCAGGGTATCGTAGATATCATCGTCATAAGTTTTTGTTGAAGGAAAATGCCCTGGTTTTAACGATTTTGGAATAAATATAGAGGTGCAAGCCGTATCTTATGGGTAGTTTAAATAATATATAAAAACAAGCACAAACACGATAAATCACTAAGGACACGCTATAAGGCGTACTCTGCTCACTTACAGAAATTAAACTGAACTATGAACAATTTTATTATTGCAATAAATTTATAAAAGCGTATAATATTTAAATATAATTAAATATAAATTTATGGCAGTGCTCAGTTTCCTGCGGTATTGGAGCAGGTACGTTGGAGGTTACGGTGATAGTTTTATTACTTTATCTAGTTCTTGAATAGAGTATAGTAACTGCTTTACTTTTTGGAAGTTCTAAGTCTCTCACAAGATCGTTTAATTCTGATTGGGTTATTTTGTGCGGTTGGCGGTATAACGTGCTGGGTGTGAAATCAGGATCTCTTAATGTGGATGACATATCTTCTTCTTGAGAAATCGTTGTATCATTATTATCTGATTCGTAAGTGAATATTTCTGGGGATTCTGCAACAGGAAGTTCGTCAGTATGAGGCACCGATCTCATAGCAGATAGTAGTTTAGTAGTGAACATAACCCGATTCGCTCTATCCCCCACTCCTCGACCTTGACCTTGACCTTGCTTCACCCCTCTTTGGCCCCGCCCACATGTCCTTGTCATTGACCTTGAAAGTGCACGTGTGCTTTGGCCTTGGCCTTGTGTTCAAGGTTGTGTGTATGACCTTGACCTTGACCTTGGTCGAGACGACCTTGACTTTGTTGAAGGTCATCTTGGGTGTGTGACCTTGAAGATATGTTACGTGGTTGGGGGTGACCTTGAATGGTTTTATATAAGGTATGGGGCAGTTTCATTCATCAGTTGGCTCTGACTTGTATAGGTAGTACATATGTTAATATTTGACAAATCATGGCATATGTTTGTGAAAATTGCGGTTCTAAGTTTACTAATATTTATAATATGAGACGTCATCAAAGAGAATCGTGTGCGGCGAGATTTAATGAAGTGCCTGGAGGAAAACGGCTCCGAATTGAAGAGTATACATCGACGATTCCGGTAATTAATTGCGCTACATGTAATGTAGATGTTCCAATAAATCATATGTCGGCGCATAAACGAACACAACAACATAAAAATAATTCATGTTTGCCGGTATGTCATGGTGTGCAACTCGTTGAATGTGCCTTCAAAAGGAGAATTGCAACCTATAGGGTTAGCAGTGATATGGAGCATTCCGATTACGTAATGTTCTTTGCAGACATTAAATCCAAGGTGGTGGAACTTGTTAATAATTTATTGCGTGTGCATCATGCTTTAAAAGTTAACATGACAGCTGTTGGCGAGTACATGCTTCCATCACAAGAAATATTCAGTGAAAAATCCTTCAACACTGCTAATCAAATAATTAGTGTAGAAAGTGATTTGGATGCCGTTTACCATTCTTTCACCGAATTAATAAAAACGCAGGCGACAGAGTTCCAGGAGAAAGATTCAGGTATGGAAAAATCAAAACCCGATATATTAAACTGATTTTTATATATTATTTTTCTTGTTATAGGATGGGCTCTTGTGCGAATTTTATACTTGGAAGTTGGTATCAACAAGTATATGCCTATGGGTGGCTCATCATACATCAAGTTGCCGTGTTCTATTGAAAAGAAAGGAGCTGTCGTCAATGTGATTAACCAGGACGAATTTTGCTTTGCGTGGGCTGTAACATCAGCATTGTTTCCTCCAACAGCAGAGCCTTCACAGAAGACATCCTACCCCCATTTTTCTAGAGTGCTAAATGTAACAGGTATGGATTTTCCAGTAAAATTACGTGACATTAAAAAATTTGAGGAAATGAACAACATATCAATTAACGTATACGGTCTGGAATCTAAATATGAAAATAATGAAGTAATACATGAAGTTATTGGTCCACTGAGGTATGCGTCAAAAAAGTTGGATAGGCATGTAAATTTATTGTTAATTACAAAAGACTGTAGTAGTAAAGATGGCGGTGAACATTTTTGTGATACGACCTGTTCAAAGATTCATTATTGTTGGATTCGGGATTTATCACGTTTAGTTTCAAGTCAAATTAGTTGTCAACAACATAAAATATATTTCTGTGATGGTTGCCTCATTTATTTTAGTACACCGTCAGCTTTAACTTTACATCAAAGCTACGATTGTAACCACATTTTCACGCAAACACCCTCAGTGGATTTAAAAATCGATAAATTTGGAAAGAGTGTGCCGGAAAATATTTTAAAATTCGAGGGTATAGAAAAGCAAATGCGCGTTCCATTCGTGGTTTATGCAGATTTCGAATCTGTTTTAAAATCCGTTGAAAAGGTACAACCAAACCCACAAAATTCTTACACTGTAAAAAGTTTTAAACATGAACCATATTCTTTTGCTTATTTAATTAAATGCTCTTTTGACGACTCACTTTCGAAATTTGAGCTATTTCGGGGGAATAATGCAGCTCAAGTCTTTGTGGATCGTATCGAGTGTGATTTAAGGGCTCTATACAACACATATTTAAAAGACATTAAGCCTATGAAACCGTTAACGCCTGAAGAAAAAAGGGAGTTTAATGATGCTAAAATATGTGGTATATGTGAAGGCCCTATTGAAGAGGGTGAGATTAAAGTACGAGACCACTGTCACATAACTGGTGCAAAAAGATTTGGTGCTGCACATTCCGTTTGTAATTTAAATTATAAATTACCCTCTTTTATCCTTATCATATTTCATAACTTAAGCGGCTACGACAGCCATTTATTTATAAAAGAGTTATGTAAATATGGGGATAAAATTGGTGTTTTGGCTCAAAGTAAGGAAAAGTACATATCATTTACCAAAAGCATTTATGTGCACGATTATTTTGATAGTAAATGTGGAAAAGTCAAGAGGAAATATTTAAAGTTGCGATTTATTGATAGTTTTAAATTTCTGTCAACGTCTTTGGAAAATTTAGGCAGCGGTTTAAACGACGACGATTTTATTGAAACGCGGAAACATTTTTCAAATATCAACCAATTTAATTTGATGCGTCAAAAGGGTGTTTTTCCCTATAGCTTTATTGACTCTATAGAAAAAATGGAAAATACATGTCTTCCAAGTAAAGATGAATTTTATGATAATTTACGTGAAGAACATATTAGCGATGAAAGCTATAGAAGAGCAAAAGAAGTATGGCGCTTGTTTGGGTGTAAAACTTTGGGGGACTATTCGGACGTGTATTTAAAATCAGATGTGTTGCTATTGTGTGATGTTTTTGAGCAATTTCGGAATAATTGTTTAAAATTCGATAAACTTGATCCGGCACATTACTATACCCTTCCAAGTTTATCATTTGATTGTATGCTACGTATGACTAAGGTAGAGTTAGAGCTCTTAACTGATATAGACATGATACATTTTTTTAAGAAAGGTATAAGCGGCGGCATAAGCCAGTGTACAGAAAGGAAGCACATCGCTAATAATATTTTTTTACCAGACTATGACCCAACAAAACCTTCTTCATTTATAACATACCTTGATGCTACAAATCTATATGGTCATAGTATGTCACAAGCATTACCATATGGTGGTTTTCGATGGTTAAGCGATCGCGAAATTCTGGATTTAAATATTATGGCTGTTGGTGATGATAGTTTACATGGCTACGTTTTGGAAGTGGATGTGCATTATCCGACTGAGTTGCATGATGCACATTCTGATCTTCCATTTCTAGTAGAAAATATCATACCGCCAACAGAAAACGCTAAATTACCGAAATTAATTCCTAATTTACAAGATAAAAAAAAATACATTGTACACTATAGAACTTTAAAACAAGCCATCGCCAACGGCTTAGTGGTAATGCAAACTCATCGAGTATTACAGTTTAAGCAATCAAAATGGCTAAAATCGTATATTGATTTTAATACCAATTTACGTAACAAGACCACCACAAAATTTGCGAAGGACACTTTTAAATCAAAAAATAACGCGATATTTGGTAAAACTATGGAAAATGTGGAAAATCGAAAGGATATAAAATTAGTAACACATTGGGATAACAGTGTAGGCAGAAATGGAGCTAGAGCACTAATATCCCGCCCCAATTTCAATAGTAGCTCGATATTTACCGAGAACTTTGTTGCTATACATATGAATAAAGTTAAAATATTGTACAATAAACCAATTTATATCGGTTTTTCCATATTAGATATATCAAAGACTGTAATATACGATTTTTATTATAATTTTATTAAATCCAAGTTTGGTGATGATGCTTCGTTACTTTACACCGATACTGACTCGCTTATATTAAAAGTGTATACGGAAAACTTTTATCAAACTATATCAGAAAACCCCGAAAAATTTGATACATCAAATTACCCCGAAATTAATAATTTCAACATAATTAAAAGTAATTCTGTAGTTGGTAGAATGAAAGATGAGTTTCCTGGTGATCCGATAATAAGTTTTTATGGTACCGGCGCGAAGGCTTATTATGTAAAGTCCATTAATAATGAATTAAAAAAAGCCAAAGGTATCAAAAAATGTGTTATCGAGAAAGACCTTCATCAGGAAGACTACCAAAGAATTGTTGAACGGGGTGGTTTGATATTAAGAAAGATGAAGACATTTAGAAGTGAATTACATAACATTTATACCAACATAATAAATAAAGTAGCATTGTCACATAGCGATGATAAACGTTATGTAATTCCCAGTTCAACCAAAACTCTACCTTGGGGGCATGCAGACATAGATTTTTACAAAACAGACCCAGAAGAAAACTTAGCAAATTTAGTCACCGTGTTGGAATCATTTCTAAGTCAGGACAGCACGTAATCTGGAAAATCCATATTTCATTATTTGTATTGTTTTTATTATTTCTATTAAACATACAACATTAATATGTAACGATAGTATTGTAATTTTTTTTTTTTAAATAAAAAACATGTATTCATTACTTGATTGCTTTTTTATTGAACCTTTATTTTAAAATTATAAATATAATGAAGTGTCGACAAATAACAAACTGTAAAAGTTATTGTTGAAAAATTTGTCTAATAGTAAATTAAACGCACAGGTCTACGAGTAAATGTTTAATGTGAAACAGGTTTGCTGACAAGATCCTCCATAGTCTTTTCAATTTTCAACATTCTAGATTTAAGTTCATCACGCAGTTCGTCTTGCCTAAGTTCATATATTGCAATAACAGTATCATCAATGTATCCTCTAAGTTCTTGACCGGTTTCAATTAATTTCTTGCGTACGTAACCTTCAAGTTGGTTTCTGAATATATCTTTAATAACAATTGTTGAGTCATGTAAAGCTTTCTGCGTATCTTGCACACACTGAGCAAGGTTATTATCAACATAATTTCGTGTGGTCGCATCGTCTCCTTCAAGAGGTTCTGCTAAATAGCACAATCTTTTGCTTCCCATGTCGTAATCTCCATTAGGTGTAAGTTTAAAACCTATTCCTGAAGGACCTCGCATAAAGTTAAAATCCTTAAATTTTCTTTTGCTACCGAACTTATCAATAGTGTTTACTTCTGACATTGTTATGTGAGACTGATTTGAAACCATTAGATTTCACCCTAATATATGGTTCTATTTCATTAATAAACGGACTCTGCAGAAAAATATGGATTGCAAAACGTATTTTAGGTGATGTTTAATAAATACACGTACAGATTCATTTTACTATTGTTTTATTGAAAAAAAAAATTAAAATATAACAAAAGATTGAGTTTACTTTTTATTATTAAAAAAAATAAAAAAAATAACAAACAAAAAAATTAAAAATTAAGAAATAAAATACATGTTAATTTCTTCTGTACAGGTAAGCTTCTTCTATGACCCAATTTCTTCTCTGGATGGCACGTTGATTAATGTCCTTGAACTGGTAGTAAACTAGTCCACAAAAGCCGCATTGTACAAATTTAACCCTGAAAAGGTCAATGTAGTTGAAGTCGTACGTAAGATCATTTCGCCAGCAGATACCTAGTCTTTTACAATGATGACAAGTTAAATAAAAAGCTTTTGGTATATGACTGTATGTTTTGGCTGCTTCACTAGGTTGTTCATCAGTTGGCAACATGATGTTTGAATATGTTGTACTTTTCAATCGCGGTACTCTAATTATGTATTACTTTTTAAAATAACCTTGACAGGACCAAAAAAAAATCCTTGAAAATTACAACCTCGAAAACGACCCTGACATTGACGGGTACTTTGACCTTGGCCTTGGCCTCGCATCTAACAAGTTTAGTACTATATTTATATGCTTCTTTAAAATAACCTTGACAGGGACAAAAAAAAAATCCATGAAAATTACAACCTTGAAAACGACCCTGGTATTGCCGGTTACGTCGGCCTTGGCCTTGGCCTTGCATCTGACAAGTTTAAATATTATACTTAATGCATCGAACAAAAGGAATAAAGGTGGTGTAGTGGGGGAAATGGGCATAAAAGCAGACTTGCTGGCTCGAGCTCTTCACAGTTCGTCAGAACACCAAACAGTACAGTGCTAAGATAAAGTAAATAGTGTGAGTTTTAATATCGAAGATGTCGAGTGTACGGTCTCTTTTAGATGCTCTTGACGTGAGCTGCGGTTCGCAGCAAGGCATGCTGGATAACATGAGTGGTTTGGAAGTGTTAAGTCCGGGGGTATTCGAGAACTGGAATGGCGTGGAGCATGAAGATGCCGAAGACCGAGCCCTCAATGATGGTCGCGACGAAGAGTTGGTTCAGTCGGCAGCGCAATTCCTCGAATGCTGGACGGAGGAGAAGGAGCCAAAGATAAATGTGATTAGTGATGTGGTTGTGCGAAAAGCATCGCGGCCTAGGGAATCTTCTCCGAAAGCTTCGAAATTGAAAAAGCTCTTGACTATGCGGAAGTCGGAAATCGCCGATAAAAAAACATTTTATTCGGCGATTAAAGGTGTGGGACAAGGAAAGAAGAAAAAGTTTAACTTTAAGCGTCCCTCCACCCCTGTTCCATTACCCGACTTCCTAAAAACAGCACCAAAAGAGCCATTGTCGGTAGAAGTTGAAGTGATAGAAGGCCCCGATGGACCAACACCACCAACGCCACCAACACCGGCCAGCGTAGAGAAGGAAATAGTGTCGGAGGTGAAGTCTTCCCCAGCACCACTGTCGCCGATATTGGGGTGCCGGAAACCCATGAAGAAGCGGTTTAATCGGTGTTTTGAAGGCGATGAAGTTTCCGCTGCTTCGTCGTCGTCGTCGTCATCGTCATCGTCTTCACCAAATAAAACCGCTTCTTCTTCGTTAATATATTCCGAGCCATCGCAACCGGAGTGGGTCGAAGACTTCACCAACTCTCAGAAGAGCAAATTGACAGACATTCATGAAATGAAAAAACGCTTAGTGAAAGAAGTGAACGAGTGTGACAGTGACATTTTAGAACTTGAAAGACAATTAGAGATAAAAAAGGTGAAATCTGCGCGGTTGAAAAGACAATTAGAGGACTTTAATAAATTATGTAGTAGGTGTTAGGTAGTTGTAGATATTAGCTTTTAATTTATAGTATTAAGTTTGTAAATATATATATATATATATATATATATATATATATATATATATATATATATATATATATATATATATATATATATATATATATATATATATATATATATTGTAGTTAATAAAAAAAAGTGTTTGATCAAATTTTTATATTTTATAATGAGAATAAAAATGACTTGAAAATTTATTTTTGTGTGTTATTTCATATAGGTAATAAAAAAAAGAGTGAATAATCCACTAAAACTACGCAATAGCAATAGTTGTAAATATTTTCTGATAATATTTACAAGTGCGCTAAAACATGGTTCGGTTTATGAAGTTAAGGTTCTGTCGCCAGAACTTCTAATACTTTGTATCTCAATATTGTATGTTTTTATGAAAAAAACATAAAATATTGGTTACAAAGTATTATAACCAACTAAAACTACGATCAAATTATTTTGTGGTCCTGAAAAGGACCGTTTGGTTGTAAAACATGCGACTCTTTTATTGTGTTGTGGAGTCGCACGGCCCGTCATCATCAGCGGGGGTGGTGGTGTTGTCCTCTGTATATTCGATGATGAACCGCCAAAGTTCATCCCATCTGGGATCGTTCAACTCCCACTCCAGACAATTCTCTGTGGTAGAATCTACCACAGGGCATTGGTTGGGTTGTTGTTGTTGTTGAGTCGCAGACATGTTGAACTAAAATGATTGTAATAATTATTGGTCGTCGTATATATAGAGACAAATTAATGGTGGGGGGTGAAAACAAATGTCGTATTACGTATTGAGACCAAAAGTTGTTTGTGGTCTCAAATACGAACGAACGATTTAGATGGGTTCCACCAGCACTTAAAGTTTTAATACTTTGTATCTAATATTGTATATTCTATACATACAATATTAGTAACAAAGTACTAATATGTACTAAAACTACGATCAAAGTATTTTGTGGTCCTGAAAAGGACCGTTGTTGTGTGCCCTTAAAAAGGGCCAGGGAGAGAGTGGGGCTTATGGTGCCCCATCCTCGCTGGTCGACCACCAGCTTGACGAATCGCAGGGGCCTTGTGGGTCGTCGGGTGTTGGTGATGCTGGAATTTCCAGCACCGCATCTTCCGTCGAGTCCGGCTCTGGCTGCGGCGACGGAGTTTCGAGTCTTTGTAAGACCCAATCGCCCGCATCGTCTAATTCCACTAGACCCGGATCATGGTCATATACTAGCGGAATCGGCTCATCCAAGTCGTCCCAACGTAGGACGTCAATTTCAAAATCCACCTCGTCGTCGTCGTCGAAGACTTGCAGGTCTCCAACGTTGTCGGCTACGGTGTCATCACTAAAGATGGATGAGCCTCGGCTGGCGGGTCTTTCTTCCTCCATGTTCATCGTATGAGGGTTGATGAATATATGACTGTGTAACTGGCCCAGTCTCATATATATAGAACTACCCTCACCCCACCAACGGATTCTAAATGTTATGTATTGGTGAGAGCTTATAGAAATATTGATTTTTTCAAAAACTTTAAATAAGGAATTAGATTTGTTTAGACAATAAGACTTATTCTTAATATTTTTTGAAGAATACATTACAAAAAAAAATAATAGAAACCTTGTTTGAACTGTTAACATTTTCATAGGTTCTCAAGCATATAACTTGGCACTTAAGCTACGAGACAAATCGTCGTTAAACGAATATCTCGCCCCATAAGTGACGATTACTATTACGATTTTTTTCCCTCCGCGGGTGGGAGGGTGGGGGAGGTGGTGGTGGACTTAGAAAAAAAAAAAAAAACCCTCCCCTACAACTTCCACATACTCCCGTTCGGCGGCTCTAGCCTCCTAACTCGAGAATTTCAATTTTTTCGTCTAAATTTTTTGTCATTTTTAAGATTTTCCAAATTTTTTTTCCACCATTGTATTCTACTCAAAATTCTAGGTAATTAAAGTGCTTTTATTTTTTCTCTATCTTGAATGGTTCCCGAGCTACAGCGCTTTAAAGAATTCAAATTACTAACTTTCTATAACCCTTTTTTTCAAATTTCATTTTTTCGAATTTTCAAAAATACTACAATATGTAGAAAAAAATTCTCTCTTTAATTTCCCAATACCGTTTTTCTCTAAATCTTCAACTTTAGCGCGTATTCAGCATTTTCAAAAAAAAAAAAAATATAATTTTTTTTACACCATCGCATTCTCCTCAAAATTTTGGGCTATCGAAGTGCTTTTATTTTTTTTCTATCTTGAACGGTTCCCGAGCTACAGCGCTTTAAAAAATCCAAATTACTAACTTACTATAACCCTTTTCTTAAAATTTCATCTTTCCGAATTTTGAAAAGTACTACCATATGTAGAAAAAAATTCTCTTTCTAATTTCCAATATCATTTTGCTCCAAAACTTCAACTTTGGCGCGCATTCACCATTTTTCAATTTTTTTTTGAAAAAATTTTTTTTTACGTTTTTACTATCGAGAAAAATGCTTGCTTATAGTACTCGATTTCCTCTATAATTTTTTCTTATAACTTTTTTCCCTATTCCTAACCGTTACTTTCCTACAAATTTTCTAAATCGTTGTTTTCATATTTTGCCTTAAAAATTTTTTCTTGTGTTATTTAAGCTCTTTTTTCCACTTAATAAACCACCATTTTCTAAATTCCCGTACTCTTTTCTTAAAGAGCGGGCTTTTCCGCCAGCTTTTTTTTTGGTTGGGTTTCAAATAAATATAAAACTACTACTTCACTCATTACAAATTTATTGATTCAAGAACATTATTTTGTGTTACATATAATAGATACATTAAAATATAGATTTATTGGTCACCGAACCGTTTAATACATTATAACTAAAAAATGAGTCGTGAATAACTAATGCGTACACTTTAGTGTCTTTGGGGAATTTATTCTTTCTCGTTTGGAACTCCAATTTTACATCCACTGTCGATGAGTTAATCGCCTCTGGTTGATGACTGCAATTGATAATAAAAACGGGGTTTTTCATATATTCCGCGAACGTTATCATCGGATCGTTTATTTCGCGCCCGTAGTAGCTGCTTTGGAAGTTTTCGTAATTGTAATAGGCTGCTGCGTACAGTTTCTTGGCGAAATCTAAATTCCATCTTTCGTATGGATAAACGGTTGAATTTAGATACAGTCTAATATCGCATACGTCGGCGTGGGTAAACTGGGTTGCGTTTTTTTCTTTCTTGTCGCAATTATTGCTGTCTTGAAATCCGACGATTATATAGCGCGGTCTTTCCAGACTTGTACTCGTTCTCAAGGCCCACACGTCGGAAGATGTTTGCCTTAAAGCTGGTAATTCGTACAGATCCCATTTACGATATGCCATTTGAATACTGGCATTGTTTCCTCCTTTATTAATGCGAGACAGTATTTTCAATTTTTGCTTGTCGTCTGGAATGATGTGACGAATTTTCCATTCGATTTTGTCGATACTAATTTCTGCCTCTACTTCGCCGACGTAACAATTGGTAAAAGTGCGAGCTATAATCATAATAAGCTCTTGTTTTACGTTGAAAACACCTTTTGCGTAATCTTCGGCGAATCCCATAAGATATTTTAAGGGTAATTTCCCGGAGAATACGTTACTTGCCGTGTCTACGATATCTTGGTTTGCTTCGTCGAGACCCCATCCGCACGTCATGAGAGATCTTTGTTGCAAACTTCCGAATGAAACCATGGTTTTTAATGTCGTCGTAACTCCAGGTTTATGAACCACGGCGACCTGCTCACCTCCCATCTCGTAGCGAATTTCATCGAACAAAAATGCGAGGGCATTATTTGATAAAAAACATCTTTTCGTTGCGTCTATGGGTTTAAATTTTCCTTCGATATATATGTAACTTTCGGCGATATCCAGTATAATATCTTGAAAATTAATGGGGATACGGACTTCATCCGAATTGTTGAATGATGGAGATCCGTATGGTTTATACGTATGCTCTTCTAGACTAATAATGGAATTGTCCAAGATGGGCTCGGAGAAAACCTCTATTTTATCGCTGGTGGTGGAAATCATTTTCGCACTTTAAGACCGATTGATTTTAAAAATTTATAGTCTTCGGCAGATAACTGTTGAGATGTTTGTGATCTAACGTCTGGACGACGACTAACCTTGACGTTAACTCTTCTTTTACTTTTATTATGTTTCGGCGGTTCCCCCATCTTAGTCGACAGCACACACAATTGACGATTGAAGCAAAAACCCATTTCTATGAAAGTTTCTTCAGTTCCAATTTCACGATTATTTTCTCGCCTTGAAAATTGATTAGGTCACCGCTATCGTCCAAGATGCGAAGAGTAATGTTGTCGATAAACTGACGTCCTGCCGGCATTAACGGCATATAAATATTATTTTGTGGTTCTTTACTGATTTTGTAACCGGGCTCCACGTCGATATCGAATTCGAACAAGGTATGACCTTCCACCGAATTCATATATGCTCCGGAAATTATATTACAATCTACGCGTATGATGCGTTCTTTCATTATTTCCACCATCTCGGTTGATTCGTGCTTTTTGTCTCTTTTTAACACTGTATGATTAAATCCTAACATTTTACCGATACTCGCCTCTCCCCGGAAATCTATAGTATATTGGGATTTCAGTTCACATTTCAGCGTATTATTATTAGCGACCAAGTAAAAGATTCCATCGTTCTTTTCTTCAGTTGAAATCCTCAAAGCCTCCAACATAGCTTTACCTATCTCATCTATTTCATAGGCCCCAGGTGGAATCTGCAATTGTATCGACTCGGTGGTGTAACCCTCCTTCATGTAGGCAAATTTATTGTTGCTTTCGTCCACATTAAAAATTGAATTGTATGTGTAAAATCCCAGCAATGCCAGACCATATTTGTTTTCTCTATTTAATTCGACTGGTGGATAAAAATCGGCGCTTAAGACGCTCGAGTGTCCTGTTAGTGTGAACGTATAAGACATGACTAACCATTAAAACATCACACATCTCGGTTTTATTCTTAGCGGCAACATTTAAAAAGATTCATCTTCACACCTTTTCTCACTGCATTAGATAGTGATGTTTTTATGCTATTTTCTGCTTTTATGCGCACATCGCTGATTTTGCAATAACAACAAAATATTTTTCTAGCCGTAAGATCCTCATCAGTCATAACCTCGTTTAAATTGCTGCTGAAATAATGTTTGCAACCGCACTGATATTTTAATATATCGATATCGCTTTTAAGGTGCTCGGGCAACTTTTCCCAAACGAATGGAATTTCATTTGGGGCTAATGCAATCATTACTTCCTTGGGCATGTTTTCTAACTGTTTCACGGTCATTTTCCTTAATCCACCGGCTAGATGAAATGCTTTCAGTGATTGCAACATTTTAGTATAGTTATTGCGATCCATTTGCGGTGTTAATGGTGACGATGATGATGATGACATCTTTTACGCTGATGATTCGACAAGAAACTTTAAGCACAAATGTCCACACCAGACTGTTCCAAAATCCTGCTGACGATCGTATGTATAGTAAATAATTTTTTATGGTTCCGATCCCGTTTGTAGATATCGTACCAATTCGATCGGTGGGGGTAAATCGCCGAAGCTGTCATAATATGTTACTTTAGAATTATTTTTTCTATAAGCTACCCAATGAGTCCCTGCACCACGCGTACTATCCAAATTCACTATTGCTGCTTCGTAACGTCGAGGACCTTGTCTAGGTAATAAATCCCTCATATAAACGCCTCGAAAGTGTCCTATTCTTTTCTTTTTGGCATATTTTTCTATATCGATGTTAGATAGTGGTCTTCGAGGTAGGGATTCAATTAGTTTTTTGATCTACGATTTAAAAATAATCCCATACCTTTACGATATGGCTTTAGAAACAAACCATTTCCTTTCGATTTTAAATACAGGCCGGCACCGGTTTTATCTTCGCTGCTTTTTTTTACAGCTTTTATGGCGCGCACAATTCCCGCTGCCCCACCGGCTAATGAACCCAAAACTGATAACCCGGCAAAAATTGGTATTAATGGTAATATTCCACCAGTTTTAGGAATCGGTATTATTCTCGGTGTACGAACCTTCCTTTTGCCACCTGCCGCTTTTACCGATCTACGTGCTGCCGACAGAGCTATTTTAGATGCATTCATGACATTTTTTTCCAACACATTTTTACTTCCGGCTTTTAATAATTCCCTTCGAACTGCTTGTCGAATAGCTGTTCCGAAACTGGCTTTCCGAACATGTCGATTTTTATTAACACCTTTCCTTTTTGTATGACGCGTGCCTTTACTAGATGTTTTTTTTGTTGATAATGATGATGGTACACCCATACCAAAACGTTGTTTTCCTTTCATAATGTTTGTAACTAACCAAGCTGCTGTTTTTTCACCTAAACTGGAATCTTTCGATTTTACTCTATTCCAAGCACTTTGTTCGAGCTCGTAATCCGCTCGATGTCTCGCACTTATGTTGTCTTTATTACGTAAATAGGCTAAATCGTGTTTTTTGCATGCGGCATCCAAAGGATTAATGCCTGGATCACCTCTTGTTACACGTTTTATTACTTTTGTTCCGGGTCCGCAATATTGATAACCAGGAATGTGTACCTCGAATGGTAATTTATTTATTAACGAATTCACAATCCCGTATCCAGTTTTGTTGGAAACGTGAGACCGTCCACTTCGTTTGACGCTCGGCATCTGAATGACAGTTTTTGTGAAAAATTGCCTATAAAATATCAAATTTTCCTAAGATGCGCGTTATCGATCTTAAACAAAAACTTCCTATTGACAATCTCGATGAAAAAGTCGGACTTGGATTTGAAAAGAAGATAATGAAGAGACACGGTCCTCTACTTCCTCTATTCGCGGCCTGTTAATTGGTCCATCCAATTGTGGAAAAACTAATGTCATGATTTCGCTGCTTACACACCCCCTTGGGCTACGTTTCGAAAATGTCTATATTTACTCGAAATCTCTGTATCAACCGAAATATGAGTATTTAAGGAAAATTTTAGCGCCCATCAAAGGTTTAGGCTACTATGCCTTTAGCGATTCCAGTAATATTGTGGAACCGTCCGATGCAAAACCAAACTCTATATTTATCTTTGATGATGTTATATGTGAAAAACAAGATGTTATAAGATCGTACTTTAGCATGGGACGTCATAAAAATATCGACTCCTTTTACCTAGCGCAAACATATTCGCGAGTGCCTAAACAGCTTGTGCGAGACAACGCCAATTTTATTATTATGTTTAAACAAGATGAGTTGAATATGAAACACATATTTTCCGACCACGTTTCACCGGATCTAACTTTTACTCAATTTCAAGAAATGTGCTCAAAATGTTGGGATAATAAGTATGGATTTTTAGTAATTGATAAAGACAGCGATGTGAAATCGGGAAGATACCGCAAAGGATTTGATAGCTATATATTACTGTAATAATAAGAGAAAACGCTCATTTGATTGTTGAAACGTCCTTTGTTAACATCATGAATAACGCGATCGACTTAAAACGTAAACTAGTGGAAGCTACCAATGCCGTCAGAAAAAAATTTAAACAAATTAAAGCGGCTAAAGAGTTTAATGTTGTGGAATTGGAAAAGTTTTACGAACCCATTTCTAAGCCATTGACAACTATATCTGATGTGGTTAAGCAACGTCAGCAGCAGCAGCAGCAGCAACAACAACAGCAACAACATTATCCAGCTACAAAGTCACATAGTCTCAGTACATCAGTGCAGTCGACTCAAATATCAGGTTTTCCCCAACCTACACATTCCTTTCAAACCTCCACACCTATTCAGCAGCAGCAGCAGCATCGCATTTCAAAAGAAGATATTAGCCAATCGGTGTTTGATACACCCTCGACATCAACTAATACATCTCTCGCATCCGCTGACACCACAACTTCCGATACTTTAAACGCACACCTGAAAGGATTACGTTCGAAACCATCTCTATACGATACTGTATATGGTGTACGTTTTGGTTCAAAAACAGATTATAACAAAAATTTTATTGGTAATTTAGAGGTGCGTTTTCGAAATGGAAATATTGTCTTATACAAAAAAGGGAAAAATATTGCAGAATATGGTGGATCACCGGCACTTTATGATTTGTTATTTCTTAAAACACCCCCAAGTGTAGGCAAGGAACAACAACAATTAAGTGATAATGTACTTTCAACGTACAAGGAAATTTTGGAATCAACGAATGCTGTCTACAACAATTTTAAAAAAAGTGATGGTTTACGGGAGACCAGATGGAACAAATATTTACGAATTATTAAACCTCTGATAATGGGTACAAAATTAGGTGGTACTATTACAAGAAAAAATCTCTCGGAAAAACTACAGTTACCCACAAAAAAGAAATTATCTTCGAAAAAATTTCAATATGTCTACTGGAACAAAGCTAAAGAGTTGGTGGATCGTTTACGTTTGTTGTGGAGTTCCAAAATGGCCGGTCACACTGGACACGAAAATGAAATTATGTCAATCATAGAGGAATTACGAGAAGAAGATATAATATATTAAGCTCAATATTTAATGATATTATTCAGTTCTTCCTTCGATCTGAAACCTTTAGTATTACTAATAATATGGAGCCCAGTCTAGAAAAAATCAAGATTGTTAATGAACTACATAGAACGGCTAGAAAAAATTTTGTAAGACGGCGCACGATAATAAAAGGATACAGAGATTTGTGGCAAATTGATTTGGCTGAAATGCAACAGTATGCTGATGAAAACGATGGTTATCGTTATATTTTGGTCTGTATAAATTGTTACTCGAAATTTGTCTATACCAAAGCCATAAAAAACAAGACTGGTATAGAAGTTACTAATGCGATGAAAAGCATCATTGAAGAGGCATCATATACACCAACAAATCTGCAAAGTAATCAAGGAAAGGAGTTCTATAATACAAACTGTCAAGCCCTGATGAAAAAATATAATATAAATCATTATTCCACTTACAGCACAAAGAAAGCTGCAATTGTTGAGCGAGTCATAAGGACTTTAAAAAATAATTTATATAAACAATTCTCGACAAGAGGATCTTACAAATGGATACATATATTATCGGCAGTAACAAAAACCTATAACCATTCGAAACATCGCACCATTGGAATGAAGCCTGCAGACGTGCAAGAAAAAACACATATTAAAGCATATGATTATTTAAAAATTGTACCTAAAAAATTTAAGTTTTCCATGGGTGACATTGTGCGTATTAGCAAGTACAAAAGCTTATTCGAGAAAGGATATACGCCCTCTTGGTCAACCGAATTGTTTAAAGTTGTAAAAGTTAACGTTACAAATCCACCTACTTACTTGTTGGAATCGTTAGAAGGTCAGCCTATAAGAGGGTGTTTTTACGAATCAGAACTACAAAAAACAAGCAGTCCTGACGTTTATCTAGTAGAAAAGGTCCTTAGACAACGCAAGAAAAATCACATCGAACAATTATTTGTCAAATGGCTAGGATTTCCCAACCACTTCAACTCTTGGATAGATAAAGCTAATATTGTTTAAATAACATATTGTATGACTATATTTTTTATTTAAAATGTAAAATAAATAAACAATATATTGTAAAATAAAGTTTTTTATTTCAATCTTCATTATTAAAAACAATGACAATAAAACATCATACACATAAATAACATTTCAATATTCTTGGAGGGAAGGTCCAATTCACCGACGACTACGACGTTATCTTCAAGGCTATGCCACTCGGAGTGCGTTCTCCTATTCTTTAACCTGCTTTCCCTTTTTTTAGATTTTTTTTGAAGTCGAGTCGTACGACAGTGCGCTTAATGAGTCATTTAAAGGCTGATGATAGAGTATTTTCTGCATAACTTCAATTTTTGTTTTAAGCTCACTATTATTTTTGTATATCATGGGGAGGACATCCTTGTTAAATATGTCACATATTACAACTGCAAAATTGTAAAACTTTCTATTAACAAAGTGTTTTGTCACAGCATCGTCATCATCTTTAGGTTCGCCTAAGTTGGTTATGATTTTTCCACCCATATCATACTGCCCATCCGCTGTAAGTTTAAAACCAATCCCTTGTGGCCCAGATAATATATGATATTTTTCATTATATTTCTGACGACCAAATTTATCAATTGTGTTGTTTCCTCGACTCATTTTCAATCTTTACTAAACTATTTTATTTTTATTTGCCCTACTTATATTAAATATTTCAGCTGAGAAAAAGAAACACTGACTATGATCTACTGGGTTGGTATGTTTATAAAAGAAATAAAATAAAACTGTGATTGTAACAGATATTTATTTACAGTTATTTAATTGCACAAATACAAAAATTATAAAAAATTAATTTTCCATGTCTTCGTTTTCGTTGCTCAAAATTCTATCCCATCGTCAACGTCTTGGGCTGTTGCTGTTGCAGAAACCAATTCATATTTTGCAGCAAGCTCACCTGGTAAATGTGGAATATTGACGAGGTATTCTTTTAATTCTTCTTCAACCATTTCAGCACAAAATGTATCCATGTCTATGGAACCATATAAAAATTTGTCGCACAAGTGTGCCCCAGCCATAAAATTGATTGTATCCCTGATCTCGTTCTTATATTGATCTTTGGTTACATCAATATGCGACCAATCATTTACGCTATCTAACATATCGTGAGCCCTATTTCTTAATTCTCTCCCCAACCAAAATATGTATCTATCTACACATTCGTTGGCGGTCGTCGTCGTCGTCGTCGCATCAGCAGACATCTTTAACAGAAATAATGAACACGCGTAAGTATTCTGACATGTGCAACTATATTTTAAATTTAATTACATCCTTTTTTTTCAAACAATTTACATACAATTTACTCCAATGAGCCAAAACGTAATAATGTTCGAGTATTGTTTCCAAAAACTCTAGTGCCCTTCCCCAAATAAGTTAGAGTGTATTTATCTTTAGTTTTACTCATAATATCTACAATATCGTCAGATAGTGTTTCGGCCACACGTTTTGGTAAAAAAGTCTCAAATGTGCTATTATCACCGTCATCGTGTAAAGCCACTAAAAGAGTTTTACCAAATCGTGTAGTCATTGAAACCATCTTTACAATTTTATACACTTTGCCTACAATCATTTCGGTAACCTTTTTTCTCTCTAAAACCTCGAAATCTTTGCTAAACATTTCATTAATTTCATCTAGAGTTTCTTTTGCAATACTCATTATTGAAAAAATGATATATAAATCCAAAAATTACCGTGAATATAAAATCACTTTCAGAACACTACACGAACACAATATTTGATGTTTATGCCACTGATATCTGCGACTGTTTGAAGTCACTTCTTTTCCCACGAACCTTTATAGCGGGGTTTCAAGGTCGAATTGTAACAATGGTGGGGGTAGCTTAACGATAGAAATAGTGGGAGGAGTATTCAAGGTCAAATGACGTCACACATTTAAATTGGTATAAGGATAACTTCAAGGACAAAATATAATGAAACAAATAACTACATTTTATGTACTTTATTCATTGATTTTTTTCTGCCATTCTTCTATGCGTGTAACATTATCACCTAAACCTAATTTCCTTAATTTGTTCAATAATAATTGTTTGTTTTTATTTCTTAGAAAATTCTTACAAACTATACTAGCTAAAAGACACACTTCGGCATGGTCCATATACTTAAAAAATACACTAAAGTCCTGAGCCTCCGAATCTTGCATTTCATATGCGTAAAATTCCGAACAGGCTGCAGAAATTAGAAATTCCTCGTACATTTCTCGCACTAAACTTTCCATATTAACTACTACTACTACGTTAAACTTAAGTCCTACACTCTAATTTCATCTAACACAACCGGATCTGCAATGAACCTAATCAGTTTTTCCAAACAGTCACCAAACCCCAACTTTTTTATCTCACGAACAAAGTCTTGTAAATTTATTGTTTTGCTGCAATATTTACGACATGCATTCGCAGCCTTTTCATATTCATAAGCCAAATCACAATAGCGCGACGCCCATTCTGCTCGACTTTTCATTGCATCATTGGAATAATTATTAGCCGTTTCAGTGAACTCATCGCCCAATTTTTTTACTGTCTCTTGCAAAGCACTATTCATATTATTCACTCATTTTTTACATTCACGACACTTTTTTATTGCTGGTGGTGGCCTATCTATATAATGACGATATATTTGTTCATAGTGAATGTAACAGGGTAAGCTTAACTGTAGTTCCTTGTTACACCGATATGACGCTGGCAGCTTATCCCAAATTTGCCGTAAACTCAGCGTATCAACGCAAGTTTTTAAATATTCGAGAGGAAAAAATGCTAGATCCTTCTCTTCAAAATCACACAAACTTTTTAAATTACTTTGATATAAACAAATTACTCTGCCGACTTGCTCTATAATTTTTTCTTTAGATAGTTCCGTATCTGACATTTCACACTGAATGAATGCAAATAGACTCACACAATTTATAGAACAATTTGCAAGGTCAAAATCATTTCAAGATCATCCCACACTATTACAATGCACAAATAACTACTTCAAGGTCACACACCCAAGATGACCTTCAACAAAGTCAAGGTCGTCTCGACCAAGGTCAAGGTCACACACACAACCTTGAACACAAGGCCAAGGCCAAAGCACACGTGCACTTTCACGGTCAATAACAAGGACATGTGGGCGGGGCCAAAGAGGGGTGAAGCAAGGTCAAGGTCAAGGTCTAGGAGTGGGGGGATCGAGAGAATCGGGTTATGTTCACTACTTAGTTTTCACCGACTTTTTTTTCTTGGATATACCGTGTCCAACACGAGGTATGATGAAGAAACATCAATCACTAACATGATTTGAAGGCTCTCAAAAGGTCATTGGGACAGCAAATCGCATAGATCGTTTTTTTACTATATAATCCGTTTCTCAGGCTTGAAATGCATGCATTACAGCAGATATGTGGCGCCCACTGTTTGTCTTGATCCCCAATATTTCAACCATAATAAAGCTAATATGCCTTTTTTATCAGTGGGATAATAAACCGCTTTTAAGACGCAAAAGTCTCCCCACGACAAACATAACAGAAGTGATTTGGATTTTTTACACACTTAGACATCTTACAATCTCAACTATTCAAGTCGACTCACTAATTTCGACTGTCTAACTCCTCGGCTTTGTAGCTGCTTATATACCCAAATACGGTTTGTATATTTTTAGAGAATATTCCAAAATTTTTTATTCTCGATGTCGAACTTGGTTAAACGTATATTTGGCAATATCGAACCCCTCTATTGTTATAATAATACAAATATACCACGTGCATTCTCGCAGTTACATTGATAATATATCGGAAGACATGACTTCACGCATCTCTAAAACTTGAGCTAATATGAAAAAGAAAAGTTTAGTTTCGGTTTTAGCACACCAAAAATGATAAGGTTTAGTCGATTTTATTTTGGATACATTTTGGCTGTTGTCCAGTGTTATTTATATATTTTATATAAACCAATATATCTACAATTAACCACTGAATAAAGAATTATAAACAAATTTTCATTATTTTAAGTAATGTCTTCAAAAATAGTAAAAATACTATTTAACTCCTAATAACATAAAATTTATTTCTTAGAAATTTCAGACTATCAAGGGAAATAGTTGAGTAACCGTTAATTTAAATAATTTAAAGTTTCTGCGCTTTCAAGATCTAAGAACTTTAACAAGAAGTGAAGACAGGAAAGTTCTGAAAAGTTCGAAGGAGTCTCTATGTGTTAAATAGGGAAATGAAGTTTTTATTATAGTATGATGTAAAGTTGTACGATAAGTGTTAAAACAAGTCTTTTATTTTTAAACTGTAATAACTTATTAGTAACGCTTACTATAAAATCCGTTTCCGACATCCAAGTGACCAGATGTGCGTGGATGCGTTTTCGCAAACAGTGAAAAAAACTTGGCTTGGATCTTTGGAGATGAAAATGAGAATGCAGACTACCTGTGCCGCGCAAGAGGGGGGGGGAACATTCGTTATAGGGAAAGTCCTAATATACGTTAGGGAAAGTTTGGGCGTGAACTCATGCTTTATAAAAAGAGGGACGAATTCAGCCCACAAATCGGTTATGTGTGTGACGAAAGAAAAGGATATACTTGGAATGGGCGGCAAATTCTATATTCGGCAAGATATGCATTAAAATAATTGCAATTTAAAATTTGAGCACATTATTATATTCTAAATTATTGTGCAGTCGAAGAGTAATGGTTTGTCGAGTGTTCAGACTCGATTATCGCAGAGTCCTTATGGATAGGTCCACAAACTGAAACCTATGTTACTATGTAATTTATCCAGAAGGGTAGCTCTGGTTCTAAATAAATCACGGACGTGAGTCTAGCTGGCGAATTTCTTTATCAGCCAAACCATCAAATCGTAAACTAGAAAAACTTAGTATTCTTGGCACCACTTCAACCTCTCTGTAATGGTGACATACATAAACTTTTAAATTGTTGAAATGATCAAATATAAAGCAATTTCACGCTCATAATATTCTTTTTGTTTTCAAGAACTAACTATCCAATATTCAATATTTTTTAAACCTATTCGCGCCTAATTATGAAATCGCTGAGTGCTTGTAATTTGAAAAAATTTTCGTTGTCAATTAGTATTTATTGATTATCGGCTGACATATATATATATATATATATATATATATATATATATATATATATATATATACATATATATATATATATATATATATATATATATATATATATATATATATATATATATATATATCTTCTTCTTCTTCTTCTTTCTTTGGTTTAGACGAAACGCCTGTTTTCCTTCACCACTCTGTCCACTATACATTCAAGTTGTCGCTCCATCGCTTTCGGGGGCGTCCTGTACTCCTACGTCCCGCTGGTGACTTATCACGTGTGACTCTCACAATTCTTCGGTCGTCCATCCTGTCAATGTGCCCATTCCATTCCACCTTTCTGTTCAGCACCCAGTCGTTTATGTTTTCCACCTTGCACCTCTCTCTTACATTTTCACTCCTTTCTCTATCGTACAGTGTTTTTCCTGTTATCCTGCGCAGCACCCTCATTTCAGTTGTTTCTAAAATCTGTTTGGTTTTTGATGTATCGGGGCGAGTTTCAGCGGTATATGTCATAATTGGCCTAATTACTGCTTTATATATTCTGGATTTAGTTTCTGTTCCGATGTTTTTATTTCGCCATATAGTATCGTTCAGACACCCCGCTATTCTTGTCGCTTTTTGTGTTTGTTCCCTCACCTCAGTCTCGACATCACCAAATCCCGAGATTGATATTCCTAAATATTTAAACTTCATCTCCTGTTGTATAATTTTGCCATCAACTTCCAATTTACATCTCAATGGTATTTTTGACGTTGTCATGCATTTTGTTTTTAAGGCTGATATGGTCATATTGAATGATTTTGTTGTGCAGTTGAATCTGTGTAACAGTCGCTGCAGATCATCTTCGTTTTCTGCCAGCAGAACTGCATCATCAGCATAGCATAAGATATTAACGTCCCGATCTCCCATCCTATATCCTCTCAACACACGTACTGCTTTTATTATCTCGTCCATTATGATGTTAAATAGAAGAGGACTTAAAGAGTCCCCTTGTCGGATGCCACATCCCACAGGTATTGGTTTGGTGAGATTTCCGTTTATTTTGGCTCGGATTTGATTGGCTGTGTATATATTTTCAATAGTTTTTATTATATTGCGAGGGATTTGTCTATTGTATAGGAGATGTACGATATCTCTCAATTGCACACGGTCGAAAGCCTTCACCAGGTCGATGAAGCACATATAAGCCGGTTTGTTGTATTCAATCGATTTTTCTGTTACTTGTCTTATGACAAAAACTGCATCTGTGCATGATCTTCCTGATCTGAAGCCTTGTTGTTCCTCTGCCAATGTAGTTAAGCTGTTAATTTTAGCCGTTATTATCTTTGTGGTAAGTTTCAGGGTGGTATTTAAGAGATTTATTCCTCTGTAATTCGATGGTATTTTTTTGTCTCCCTTTTTAAACATAAGAATGGTCGTGCTAGTGCGCCATTCGTCCGGTATTTTGTGTTGATGGAGAATTTTTTGAATCAGTTTTGTCAATTCTTGTGTAAGGCGTTGGCCACCGTATTTGAGTAGTTCATTCGGGATGCCATCATGTCCTGCGCTCTTCCTGTTCTTCAGCTTCTGGAGTGCCGCACTAACCTCCATGGTTCCAATTTCAATGTCTTCGTTTATCACTATTTCAGGTGTGCTAAGTTCAGTCTCGATGTTATCTGCTCTGAACAGTTCGCTTAGGTAGTCTATCCACTTTTCATTGGTAATGTGATTTGTTTCTACCAGCTCATTGACTTCTTTTCTTTGTGTTCGAATTAGTCGCCAGATTTGTTTTTGAAGCCCATAGAAGTCATTCTCCATTCGCTTAGAAAATGCTTCCCAGTGTTGATCTTTTATCTGTCTTAGGCGTGTTGTCGTTTCGTTTCTAATTCTTCGGTATATTTCATATGATTCCGGTGTTCTTTGTGTCCTATAATTAAGATATGCTTTTCTTTTCTCCTTACATTTGTCTTTGATTTCCTGACAAAACCAAGGGGTTTTTGCGGCTTTTCCACTTCTATGTGGGATTCTTGTTCCTAAGGCCTCGCTGGCGGCTTCTTTTATGTTTTTCTGTACTTTTTCCCAGCTGGTATTAATGCTATCTTGTCCGTTTATTTGATTAATCTCAATCTTTCCTTCGAGTCTCGTTTCGTACAGTTTTCTTATCGATGTGTCCCATAGTGCTTCTATATTGATCTTTTCCTGCTGTAAAGGTAGTTCTTGGTTTTTCTTTGGTGTAAGTTTCAAATTGATTTTCCCGAGTAGTAAGCTGTGATCGCTTCCCACATCAGCAGAGTTCAGTGTCCTGACATCAAGGATTTGGCTTGTGTGGAGGTGTCTATTAGTGACGATATAATCAATTATTGACTTAAATCCTCTAGTGTTAGTGAATGTGAATTTATATTGGTCTTTATGATCGAAAAAGGTGTTGTTAATTCGCAGCTCATTAAGCGTGCAGAGGTTGATCATTAGCTCTCCATTATCGTTTAACATGTCTTCGTTAAACCTTTGTTTAACCCCAGGTATTGCATTGTTTCCAATGCGGGCGTTAAAGTCTCCCAAAATTATTAGTGATTGGTCTTGTGATAGTGACTGGATAGTGTCCTGGAGCTGGTCGTAGAATGATTCCCTTTCTTGCTTTGATTTATTGTCTTCGGGGGCATAGATTGATATTATATTTAGTTTTTGGTTTTCTGTTTCAAGTTTAACGGTCAGAATTCTTGGGGAGATGTAACCACATTCACGTATACTCCCTTGATATTTCTTATGTACTGCTAATGCCACTCCTTCTTTTGCTCTCTCATGTTTGTCTACCCCGCTGTATATTACTAGGTAGTCATCGTATTGTTTTTGGCCTTTCCCCTTCTTTTTGGTTTCCTGTAGGGCGCCTATGTCGATTTTATGATGTTTTAGTTCATTTAGTGTTTCCTGGTCTTTGTTGTTGAATGATCTTATATTCCATGTAGCAATTCGTATTGCACTTTTCCTATTCCAAATCGTTAACCTTTTTCTTGCGTGGGTCGTCATCTGTGAATCCGTCCTGTTCCGAGGCAGAGTGTTGGTTCTGTGAGCCTGCAATCTTTTTTTTACCCCAGATAGGGAGCTAACCTGGTCTGGGAACCTTCCTCCTTTTTCCGGGCTTAGGACCGGCAACATGACCGTTGAGCTATTCAATTCACCCCTCGATCATGCAGGCGGAGTTATATATATATATATATATATATATATATATATATATATATATATATATATATATATATATATATATATATATATATATATATCCTTGTAAAAGAGTGTAGGCAGTGGCCGAATTGTCCTGAATTGATAAAATGCAATACTGCTAGATATACGTAAGTATGAAGAGTACACCATTTTTATATTTAGAAAACAAGGGAAAATAAAAAATAGTTTGTATATGAAATTTTGATTGAATCGTCCAAACAATTTGTACGAGGTGTCCCATTTTTGACACTTTTAGGGGGTATTGTCAAAGATGTAGTGTTGCTGTTTTCACTTTAGTTTTCTACTTTTTAACGAAACGAAAGATTCTGGTGTTAAATTTGTCATGGCCCTCCTTGTTTTTAATCTACAGGGTGATTTTGAAAGTCTTCGTTATGCATTAATTTATCAAAAAGTTAAAAACTGATCTTTAGAGTTCAGTAGTGCAGTCAGTTTTTTGTAAAAAGTTTAATTTTTGAGATGTTAACCAAACTTATGATTTTTTAAATAGGACACCCTGTATATTGTTTCAAATATTCTTTAAGTATAATTTAGGCTTTGGAGACTTTTTGAAATATTTAATATTTTGAGGCAAGTATTTCAAAAACTGTTGGGGCAAACATAGGCAACATATATTTTTGAGAAGGGAATTTTAAGCTCTACTTCAATATTTAGTAATATACAGGGTGTTCCGTTTACAAAATTGAATTTATTTTTAAAAAATATAATTTTTCAAAGCATTGATTTTTTCTAGTAACATAATCTTGCGATATAGAAAAAACTTATGAATTTAAAGTTTTTTCCTAACTCATATAATAAAATCACCAGAGCTTGTCAAAATATGAGGAACAATTCTTTACGGGGTGTCCCATTTTCCACGCTTTTAGGGGGTGTTGGAGCTATTATCAAAAATAGATTGTTATGGTTTTCACTTGAGTGTCCTACTTTTTAACGAAATAAATGATTCCGATGTCAAGTTTGTCATGGCTCTCTTAGTTTTTAGTCTTCGTTTTTTAAGCCTATCTCGTATTTCCGTAATGCGTTAATTTATCAAAAATGTAAAAACTGATTTTTATAAAGTTTTTTACGTTGAGTGGCACAGTCAGTTTCTTTCGAAGAAGTTTAGTTTTTGAGATATTAACCAAACTTATAATTTTTAAATTGGACACCCTGTATATTATTTTAGATATTGATTAAATATAATTTAGGCTTTTCGAAAGATATAATGTGTTTATTTTATTTTGAAAATCAAGGTCAGAATTTGACATTTTCAATAATTTACTTTATTTGTAAGAGTAGGTCATGGCCAATTTATAAGAAACAAATGCAAAATTTTGACAATAATGATTATACCAAAAACTAGACATTTTAAAATGTTAATTTTAATGTTTTTCTATATTTTCAATAGTAGATACTTAATTATTATTACATTTTTTACTTTAAACGACATTATTATTATAAAACCAGAATATTGTTGCAAAAAAACAAGAACAACATTAGTTCATAAAACTAGAATAACAAAAACAAAAAGAAAGAGAGAAACTAAAAACAACCAATAGTTTTTAAAGATAGTTTTTAAAATGATTGCCGTTTTCTCGAATACAACATTGACACAGTTTTGTTATTCTTCTAATTGCATTTAAAGAGATCATAGGTCTATCATGAAGAGTTTGGAAGGCCAAACCAATTGCCTCACGAATTTCCGCTATAGATTCATGTCGTGTCATATGATTTTACATAAAATCTCAGAAAAGAAATCCAAAACGGAAGGATTGGGAGATCGTGGGGACCATATCACTGGTCCATTGGTACCTATCCATCTTTGAGGAAAGTTATTATCCAGAAATAGCCTTAACAGCTCAGAGTTGTGGCTCGGGGCACCGTCTTCTTGAAGATAAATGGAATTGAAATGGGCCAATGGAACATTTTCAAGCAATTCTGGAATGATCTCCTCAAGGCTTTCTAGATATCTATTTGCTGTGAGACCCTCTTCATACATACTGTAACTTATGCTTCGGCCCAAAATTAAACATGAAACGTCAATGTTGTCATGATTAAAAACTTTCGCACTTGAAAAATTACATTTGTCAGACCAGATGACAAATCTGTCAAAAAATTCATTGGTGCAGATTTGTTCTAAATACCGTCGACAAAACGTTACTCAGCGCTCATCATCTCCGGGGTATAAATGTTACAGTATTTTAAATTTATAAGGATGGTATTTATGCTTTTTCAAAATTATTTCATTCATTGTCAGATCTTCCTACATCAACTTCTTCATCTACTTTTCTACACGATAATGAAGTTGTTGTTGTTGCGTAAAATAACACATTTGTTTCTTTTCTCTCTCTGTCTTCTTTTACGAATATTTTAGGACACGGCTCAATAAAAGATGCGTGTTCAAGTAATTTTCTTTTGGAACGAAAATATCTGGAAAGGGTTGCCTTCTTTCTAGATACCTAACATGAACAAAAATGATCGCCAAATATGAGAAGTTATCCTAATGATAGCGCTTTAAATACATTGCCTATTGAAAGATAATTCAGAAGCTTATTGGGGACTTTCTTTGCTTTGTATAAAACATACTAACATTCATTTCAGAAATATCATAAACGGTCATAGTAACTGCAAAATAAATAAATGGTAAAATAAACTTACCCATGTAACAAAAATATTTCATAAATAATAACAATCTGACAAAACTGTGAAGTTTTGTTTCGTATAAATTGGCCATGGCCTACTGTTACAAATAAAGCAAATTATTGAAAATATCGGATTCTTACCCTGTTATTCAAAATAAATTTGGATTTTCAGAATGGTAAATTATTCATATGAAATAGTATGTACAAATCTAATATGTTGAGCAAGATTAGTGGAATTCATAGACATATTTTTAAAATGATCCCTATTTTTGCCAAAAATTAATAAATTAATGTTAATCAGGAACTATCCAAATAGCTAGTTTCCTTTAACACTTTTGTATATTCTTGAGGGCATTTCGATTGTTCACACCGCTCTTTCTTTAAAATTTCCTGTCGCATTTTTTTATTGACGGTTTTCTATCAAGGTAAATAAACTGCTTTTAATCGCAGTCAATATAATGGTTAATTTTTGAGTATGGCAAGAATGTTTAACTATAGTTAAATTGACATGCATCCATTTAAAAATATACAGTTATTAATTAATGATCCAAATAAGCTTCCTTATTTATTCAATGTTTTTTCTTCAAAAAAAAAAGTTTCTGTCTCTTTATCCCTCTCGATGTTGAATCGAATCGTGTTGATTTTTAATGATGAATTTAAATGCCAAATTTCGAACAATTTCTTACTTATTATCTCTTTTTCCTAATAGGGACTGAACTTATTAAAATTCCTTTCTACGTTAGTAATTGAACACAAGTCATAATTTAATTTTTTAAGATTTAACAGGTTGAGCCGTGGGTTAATGAAAAACCAGGTCATTATATTATGATATTTATTTGTACATGCCCATATTGCAGATAACATTTTAGAAGAAATAATTTAATTTTTATTGTATTAACATATATATGATGTAAGAATAGTAAATGTAACAGTTAGTTAGATGCTAATCCAAATACTTAAAATCAAAGAAAAAGTTTATAAGTTTAGCAAAACTTTGTCTACTAAACATAAAATAAATCGTTTATTATATGCTATAGTGGTGTTGAAATATTAGGTAAGTGAAATTCATGCAAACCATAAAGCATAAGCTTAGGCTAAAAATATCTAAATTAATTTAAGAGAAACTTTTTTCCATATAATAGAACATTTCTAACAGATATTGTATAAATTATATAAAACACAAAATATATTAAACAATACTACACTTACGGACAAAAATATTGGATATTTTATTTTTAAAAACTGTATATATATATATATATATATATATATATATATATATATATATATATATATATATATATATATATATATATATTTCTTTTCCTTTAAATCGTTATGTATTTTCATTCATCAATATTTTAGAATTCCATCTCTGCGAAATCGACACTTACAGCTCCGCACCTCAAAAATGAATTACTAATCACAAAACAAGTTAATATAAGTGTCAAAATAGTAATAAGAGGACTTGAAACAAATCAATATAAACAAACACCTAAAAATAAAATATACAATATTTTTGTCTGTGAGTGCATATATGATTCCTGTTTAAATCTTTGGAAGATTATTGTTGCAAATAATGAAATTTATTATTATCATATTATTCAACGAACACGTAATGACGGATGAAATAATTCAAATGAGTAATAGCTATTACATGTTAGTAGAATACTACTCCTTTTTACGACTACTGTACATAAATCCTTCTTCTAAACAATCGACTTTGAGGCTCAGTTTCAGCATTATAAATATAAATAGTTCTACTAGGTAGCAATACATCTTGAAAAATTTTTGTTATTATTTTAAAACTGTTAACACTAAATCAGAAGCAAATAAAATAGAAAGGTATTATTTAATAGTAGTTGACAGTGCATAATAACTCGAATACGAAATAAAATTCAGAACGAACCATTTACAAGATTTTCAAGAGTTATAAAGTGTTATCGGTTCGTGTTGCGGCCTGATCGGCAGCAATATACCGACTCGACAGCCCTTGTTTTTGCCCCACACAATATCGTACATCTGTGCTCTGATATACGTGATGGAGTGTCATACTTTTTATCATAGAGCCAAAATAAAATTGAGCTAAAACGAGTAGGAATGTAGAATGTAAGTTTATATTTGTAATACATTGAATATAGTATATTTGTAATAAAAAAAATCGACTTTAAATAACTAGGAGTAATAAATAAAAGTAAGCTAAATAAGTTAATTGTGATAAAATAACGTGGTTCTAGAAAGACTGTAGAAAATATTTGAGACCTTTTTTTATTGCTAGTGGTGAGAAAAATTTCAAATTAGAAAAATTCACTCTGACGCTTTCAGGATTGTCTACGTCGTATTTATTTATTTATTTTTTTGTACCAGTGGACAAAGTTGAATGAAAACGCGTGTTTGTGAAAATGTTTTCCTTTATATAATATACTCATGATGAGGACAAATTCTAAGGAATAAAACTTTATTGTTCATTTATGACTTTTATCATTCGGATTTTTATTGAAATCATTGCAGCCATGTTTCTTTCAATTAAATAATGTATTGAAAACAACATAGTTCAGAGTAATAAAATATTATATTTTATTACTCTGAACTATGTTTTGTTATAATTGGTTTAGGAAAAACAAAACTTTTTTTATCTAATTTGTTCAGAACTCTAAAACCAGATATTAAACATTAATGTTGGCTTTCTAAAAATATTTTATTATACAGTTATTTTTTTTTTAATTCTAATTTTGCCAGATAAATTATATAAAAAAATTAAACTGACTTCAAAAATTTGCACTGAAAAGTAAAAACTAATTTATAAACTGTTTTCAATTTCAATCAATTTAATAACACAGCCACACAAAAAAAAAATTTCGACCTGAGGTTCTGGCTATGTCTACTATATGTTTTTTGGGTCGCTCAATCCGAATCCGGGGTCCATTAAACCCCATCACGTCAGGATTTTGTCATAACGTCAAAAAACTTAATATCGATAAGCATTATTGAATGCTTTTAGCCTAAAACAAATGCTGTTAAATAACCCCATGACTCCATAACTCCATGACTCTATAACCCCATAGTCATGGTACTGAAATCATTATACTCCGCTCTCATATCGGAAGAGCTAGTAGTCGTTTTAATTTTTTATTACATCTGCTGTTGAGCTACATGACCCAATAACTCTATAACCCCATGACCACATGAACCCATGACTCTATAACCCCATAACTATGTTACTAAAATCATTACACTCATTCTCTCACAGCGGAAGAGCTTGTAGTAGCCTTAGTTCCTTTAAACTATTGGTGTAGTACCCCATGACCCAATAACCCATAATTCTATAACCACATAACTGTGTTACTGAATTTACTACACTCAATCTCCCATTACAGAAGAACTTGTCGTGGCCTTAGTTTCTTTAAATTATAGGTGTTGAACCCCATTACCTCATAACTCCAATGATTTCAGTAACATGGTTATGGGGTTATAGAGTCATGGAGTTATGGAGTTATGGAGTTATCAAGTTATGAGATCTTTGGGTCATGGAGATATTAAGGATTTAACCGCATTTGTTTTGAGTTAATGACGTTCAATAATACTTAATAGTCCGAGTTTTGGGGATTTTTTGAAATTATGGCTAAACTCTGACGTGATGGGGTTTAATGGACCGCAGATTCGGATTCAGCGAACCTAAAAACATATAGTAGACATAGTCAGAATCTCACGGCCGATTTTTTTTTTTGAGTGGCTATGCACAGCCGGGCCAAAATTTATTTTTGTGTGGCTATGCACACCACTGGCCTGGGGTTCTGACTACGTCTACTGTATGTTTTCGGGGTCGCTGAACCCGAATCTGCGGTCCATTAAACCCAGGCTAGTGCTGTATAGAGTCACACAAAAAAATCTGGCCTGGGGTTCTGACTATGTCTACTATATATTTTCGAGGTCGCTGAGTCCAAATCTGCAGTCCATTAAACCCCATCACGCCAGTGTTTTGCCATAACTTCAAAAAACTCTAAAATTCAGGCTATTAAATATTATTGAAAGCTGTTAACGCAAAGTCAGTGCTATTAAATCCCTAATAACTCCATGACCCAAAGTCCTCATAACTCGATAACTCCATAACTTCATGACTGTGACTCCATAACAATGTTATTGAAATCATTGGAGTTATGAGATTATGGGGTTCAACAGGCATGGTTTGAAGGAATTAAGGCCATGACAGCTAAACAGCTGTAGTTCAAAGAAATTGAGGTGACTAAAAATTATTTCGTGATTAGAGATTGAGTGTAATGATTTCAGTATCATAATTACAGGGTTATGGAGTCATGGGGTTATTGGGTCTTTGGATCATGGAGTCTTTAGCTTATGGATTTACTAATTTGCTGAGCACTTTTTTGAAAAAATTATTTATTTAATTGCTTTTAGTTTCAATTAGTCTTTAAAAAGAGTAGTCCTAAAAATAAGGTTACATGAATTTTGAAAGTTGTTTAAAGGTGGGTATAAATACGGCAAGATGCACATTTAACGTGAACGCAAATATGACGCACAACGAGCCGAGTTCGGCACATTTGTACGAAGCTTACGAGGGTACCACTCTCAGCACAATGAAGGCTCGTGGTGATCTATTTTCTATCGGTTTCTGTCGCAAACTCCAATGGATTTACGTGTTTAGCAGGACAGATTTGAGGTAGGCTCTTGCTAAATTTAATTTGTAGCGAGAATGATGACGTAATAGTTGTTGTTCAGTGAATAAGGAGTGATCCGAAAAAAGTATGTTATACTTAGTCCAAAGTTTGTGAGATTCCAAAGACTAACATTATTTTAATAAAGTAAAGAAAGTGGATACGTTTAATGAAATTGCGTTAGCCGTCAGCAAATTTGCAGAGTTCAGCGAGAAGAAACTCCATAAATGAACTACTGACAACATGTTTTTCTTTTGGAGAGGTTCTATTTTGTTTACAAGTATTCAAAACCTAATGGAGACATTTTGATGAACATAATGAAGGCTCTTGAAAGAATCCACAATCCCAAAGAGAAGGTTCAGAACATCAAGAACTTTTAAAAAGAATGTTGTTGCCTTTAAAATAACTACTGATTTTCTTGGCCATGCATTTTCGATGCTTTTATACAAAATAGACAACTACTGGGCGATAATTTTGTATATTTTCTCTATCTCCCTTCTTAATAAGTAGCACTACAATTACACTTTTTAGGATACCAGAAAAAATGCTGACATCAAAATATTGTTAATTATTTTAGTTAGAGAGATGATCGAGTTTGTTATTGATTTGATCAAATTAACAGAAAACCCTTACTCATCCGTCCAGTTTTAATTTTTTAATTGAGTATTATATCTCTTATACAATTATATTTGACAGACCCAAAACAGAAATGTCTAGATACTGAAGAGAGTCAATATTGGTTACCGGTATACTCTCTTTAAGGTCGCGGGCAATGTTTGCAAAGAAGTGATTGAATTGATTTGGTTTGACAGTTGAATTTTGTTTTTTCTTATATTGATCGTTGTTGCTGTTAATTATATTCCACATACATTTCGTTGGATTTCTTGCAGTATTGATCATACTGTCATTTGGTAGGTATTTTTATCTATAATGGCCTGATGATACATTTATATATTAAGTTAGAGTATTCGTCTCTATTTCCAAGGGTATTATACTGCTTACAGACCTCCCTCAAAGAAATACAACTGATCTCTCATCTGCTGTAACGTTTGGTTAAAACGTCTGACTTCATCCGATCCTTCAGTCCTGGCACGGTTGGTTTTTCTGGAAACGATCGCAAATATATCTTCTTAAGGATTTCAGTAAAGAGTTGAAGTTTCGATAAGATTCAATAATTTTATTAAAATTCTAAGCCATTGTGTGACCGGTCTAAATTTTTTGTATCTTAGATGTTAGACTTGTGACAAAGAATACTACACATGCATATTGATCACATAGGCTGATATTCGCAACATTCGCCATAGCAATGTTGGGACTGTAATTCATGAAAATACTGTCAAAGCAAGCATCTGCACGGGTTGGCTCAATACTCTTTCTTTAAAACAATAGCATTCCAGTGGAGATTGTCTCTCGTTGATCGTCTAAATTAAAAGTACTAAGTTCATCAATCGTTAATCAATGTTCAGTAGATGCTACAATGCTATATTTTTTGTCTTTCAAGACTGCGTCCAGTTCATGAATTTAATTTTTTATCCATCGAACATTACAGTGAAAGATACTTAGTTTTTGATTTATAAGCGGTTTTTCTTCTATATCCTCTGTGAGGCTGTTTTCCTCAGGTTTAAATAATTATTAACTAAAATATCCTTTGGCCAGAATGTAACATTAACTTTACGTTCCTTATCATCTGGTAGAACCCCAAGTTTGAAAAACATATAAATTTCATGTTTTATGGTTTTTAGTTTATCACAAACATAGTGTGGTTTAGCATTTTCATTAATATAATATAGGATTCCTTCTAGTTTTCTGTCTGAAAGAAATACTAATACAAAAAGTCAAAAAAGAGTCCTTGAAACTCTCAAGTCTGAATTTTTATCGTTGGTGCCCTTTATGGGTGTAGGTCTGTTATGATGACTGATGTTTTTACTGCATTTTTTGCGCTTAGCGATTGCCCAAGTTTCACTGTTAGCTCTGCTATTCCATTTTTTTTGCAAAAATTTAATTTCCTAGGTTTTCTATTTATTTTTGTTGTGGTATCTCAGTCAAGGCTGTCAGCTCCTTTGTATCCATAGAAAAAGAAAAGGAAAAGATGACAGTATCCATATTTTCTTTTGTAACAGTATCGATATTTTCTTTTTAACAGTATCGATATTTATTTTTGCCTCATTATCGTTCTGCTTCATTCTGCTATCCACATGCATCTGTATTTTCATTATGCTCACGACATACAAGTAGAGTTGCATCACTGATTTGCACTATTCAAGTCAATCTCGCGTTATGCAGGAATTAAAAAGCACTTTTCCTTACATTATACATATAACTGTACTAGATACTTTTTTTGTACAGCACGACTTTTTCCCTTTGTTCTGCAATTTGCATATTGCCGTTTACAGCCTTGTTAAAAATCTGCTGAATTTCCTTGTTTCTAGTCCTAAACTTAAGAATTTCCTTATTCATTTAACTTATTCCATTCTTTTGGTTCTCACTTTTATCAATATAACTCAGTTCTGCGGTAGAGACTGAATTCCCAAATTCTGGAATTCTTCTCTTTAATCTTACACTATAGGCATTCTTAGCTTCAATTTATTTCGAAAGGATTTCTATTTCTATACGAAAATTCTTCTTCTTGTCTTCAATATCGCGCTTTAGTTAACTATTTTTTTTTTATTTCAATAGGTTTTTTAACCTTCGGTCCTTTGGCATACCTCTCAAAATGCTTTTGCAGTCATTGTCATACAACACTAAATTTTTCAAACATGAATACATTTAAACACTGATTTAAAAAATTTCAGTGTTCAAAGTCCATTTTTTTATTTTGGATTAAGAACACCCACATATAGATAAAGACATCAAAATTAAAAATTACACACCACAATTAAATGTTAAGTCTGTTGAATTAGTCAAATCACTTCTCTTTCGGAACAAATACGAGTAAAGTTTATTTGCAGTGATATGTTTTGATTCGGTTTTCAGTCTGTTGTAAGGAAGACACATAAAAAAGTTCAATTATAATATTTCCACGGCAAATTTACTACAAATAGATTGACAACTAAAAAAACATAAACAATATTGTTGAGTAGCTAATTTTATATGTTTTTTAAGGCGCATTTTACTTTAAAGGGCACAGTGGGCTGGCCAGAACTAGAATGCATCAATATTAATGTTTGACATCTTAATATATTTGTATTTCAAAACTCTATCGAAAGTCGTTTGGTGATTCCAAAAAAACATCGTGGCGATTCCAATATGGCGTTCGCAATCATGGAAAATTCGGTTTAATGAGCATTCGAATCTAATGTTCATTACACCCCATCAGGTCAATATTTGTTCTTAACCTAAAAAATAATTCAATTTGTTGAATTAACTCTATTATGCCATGGGTAATATACTCCAACCAGCTTATTTTCATATTTTCGGGATTGCTGAAATCAATTCTGATATCCGTATAACTTCAGCTATTCCATCGTCTTTAACCACAAAAAACACCCTGAATTCCTAAAACTATAGGTATCTTCGCATAGAAATGAAGGTGGCAGTTCGTTCTTATGTTTTCTGGGTCGTTGATTGAAATTCCAATATGTCTTTGCATCCAACTAGGCTCTAGTCGTCTCTTAACTATAAACATTTTCTTAGTTTACTAAAATTACACTTTTGCAGGTTGAGTTATGAAGTTTGACCATCATATTACCAAAATCTATTACAATTAAAAAAACTAAAATTAATTATTACATCCGATCGATAGGCTATGTATAAAAATACTCTCAACTTCATGGTAGCTAGAATAAGATAATTTAAGTGCACAAAAGATAGTATCATCGCTTAAGCGCTACTATCTTTCAACATATCGCTAGTGTACTGGTAAATCATTAAAATAGTACAATACTGGCACCTATAAAAAATACATTAACAAGAGTTTCATCAAAATCAGTTTTTATTTGTGAGTTTCGTAATTAAACCTGGGTTTTACATATTTAAAAAGGGAATATTCCTTATCCGGTATTAATATACCTCATCAAATTTATAAACTCGGCCATAGGCTCTCTACTTTTAACAGGGTTGAGAGTGTCATTATGCCAAGTACACAATACCCGCATTACTTTTTTAAAATTTTTATTTCGTTTTTCTTTCATTTCGTTCCTAGTTTCACTTAGTAGTCTACGATCATTATTGAATTTTTATCACCTCAATATATAAATAGCATTAGTAACTTTTGAGTTTTTCGCATAAAAACCGATTTATCTCGAAAACTGCCAATCTTTTCGAAATAAATTGAGAGTACCTTTTTTGAAGAAGAATGACCAAAGTATTTATAAGATCAGTTTTTACCTCTGTAAAATGACACTTGTCAAAAATTAGGCCCCACGAGTGGAGCTGCAAGTCCGTTCCTGACTTCTCTGGTCTATCTACTGTAGTATGGTTTAATGAGTCAGTAGTGAACATAACCCGATCCTCTTCATCCCCCCACTCCTCGACCTTGACCTTGACCTTGCCCCACCCCTCTTTGGCCCCGGCCACATGTCCTTGTCATTGACCTTGAAAGTGCACGCGTGCTTTGGCCTTGACCTTGTGTTCAAGGTTGTGTGTGACCTTGACCTTGACCTTGGTCGAGGCGACCTTGACTTTGTTGGAGGTCATCTTGGGTGTGTGACCTTGAAGTAGTTATTTGTGCATTGTAATAGTGTGGGATGATCTTGAAATGATTTTGACCTTGCAAATTGTTCTATAAATTGTGTGAGTCTATTTGCATTCATTCAGTGTGAAATGTCAGATACGGAACTATCTAAAGAAAAAATTATAGAGCAAGTCGGCAGAGAAATTTGTTTATATCAGAGTAATTTAAAAAGTTTGTGTGATTTTGAAGAGAAGGATCTAGCATTTTTTCCTCTCGAATATTTAAAAACTTGCGTTGATACGCTGAGTTTACGGCAAATTTGGGATAAGCTGCCAGCGCCATATCGGTGTGACAAGGAACTACAGTTAAGCTTACCCTGTTACATTCACTATGAACAAATATATCGTCATTATATAGATGGGCCACCACCAGCAATAAAAAAGTGTCTTGAATGTAAAAATGAGTGAATAATATGAATAGTGCTTTGCAAGAGACAGTAAAAAAATTGGGCGATGAGTTCACTGAAACGGCTAGTAATTATTTCAATGATGCAATGAAAAGTCGAGCAGAATGGGCGTCGCGCTATTGTGATTTGGCTTATGAATATGAAAAGGCTGCGAATGCATGTCATAAATATTGCAGCAAAACAATAAATTTACAAGACTTTGTTCATGAAATAAAAAAGTTGGGGTTTAGTGACTGCTTGGAAAAACTGATTAGGTTCATTACAGATCCGGTTGTGTTAGATGAAATTAGAGTGTAGGACTTAAGTTTAACGTAGTAGTAGTTAATATGGAAAGTTTAGTGCGAGAAATGTACGAAGAATTTCTAATTTCTGCAGCCTGTTCGGAATTTTACGCATATGAAATGCAAGATTCGGAGGCTCAGGATTTTAGTGTATTTTTTAAGTATATGGACCATGCCGAAGTGTGTCTTTTAGCGAGTATAGTTTGTAAGAATTTTCTAAGAAATAAAAACAAACAATTATTATTGAACAAATTAAGAAAATTAGGTTTAGGTGATAATGTTACACGTATAGAAGAATGGCAGAAAAAAATCAATCAATAAAGTACATAAAATGTAGTTATTTGTTTCATTATATTTTGTCCTTGAAGTTATCCTTATACCAATTTAAATGTGTGACGTCATTTGACCTTGAATACTCCTCCCACTATTTCTATCGTTAAGCTACCCCCACCATTGTTACAATTCGACCATGAAACCTCGCTATAAAGGTTCGTGGGAAAAGAAGTGACTTCAAACAGTCGCAGATATCAGTGGCATAAACATCAAATATTGTGTTCGTGTAGTGTTCTGAAAGTGCTTTTATATTCACGGTAATTTTTGGATTTATATACCATTTTTTCAATAATGATGAAATTAATGAAATGTTCAGCAAAGATTTCGAGGTTTTAGAGAGAAAAAAGGTTACCGAAATGATTGTAGGCAAAGTGTATAAAATTTTAAAGATGGTTTCAATGACTAGACGATTTGGTAAAACTCTTTTAGTGGCTTTACACGATGACGGTGATAATAGCACATTTGAGACTTTTTTGCCAAAACGTGTGGCCGAAACACTATCTGACGATATTGTAGATATTATGAGTAAAACTAAAGGTAAATACACTCTAACTTATTTGGGGCAGGGTACTAGAGTTTTTGGAATCAATACTCGAACATTATTACGTTTTGGCTCATTGGAGTAAATTGTATGTAAATTGATTGAAAAAAAGGATGTTATTAAATTTAAAATATAGTTGAACATGTCAGAATACTTACGCGTGTTCATTATTTCTGTTAAAGATGTCTGCTGATGCGACGACGACGACCGCCAACGAATGTGTAGATAGATACATATTTTGGTTGGGGAGAGAATTAAGAAATATGGCTCACGATATGTTAGATAGCGTAAATGATTGGTCGCATATTGATGCAACCAAAGATCAATATAAGAACGAGATCAGGGATGCAATCAATTTTATGGCTGGGGCACACTTGTGCGACAAATTTTTATATGGTTCCATAGACATGGATACATTTTGTGCTGAAATGGTTGAAGAAGAATTAAAAGAATACCTCGTCAATATTCCACATTTACCAGGTGAGCTTGCTGCAAAATATGAATTGGTTTCTGCAACAGCAACAGCCCAAGACGTTGACGATCGAAATAGTGTCGGATGGGATAGAATTTTGAGCAACGAAAACGAAGCCATGGAAAATTACTTTTTTATAATTTTTGTATTTGTGCAATTAAATAACTGTAAATAAATATCTGTTACAATCACAGATTTGTTTTATTTCTTTTATAAACATACCAACCCAGTAGATCATAGTCAGTGCTTCTTTTTCTCAGCTGAAATATTTAATATAAGTAGGGCAAATAAAAATAAAATAGTTTAGTAAAGATTGAAAATGAGTCGAGGAAACAACACAATTGATAAATTTGGTCGTCAGAAATGTAATGAAAAATATCATATATTATCTGGGCCACAAGGGATTGGTTTTAAACTTACAGCGGATGGGCAGTATGATATGGGTGGAAAAATCATAACCAACTTAGACCAACCTAAAGATGATGACGATGCTGTGACAAAACACTTTGTTAATAGAAAGTTTTACAATTTTGCAGTTGTAATATGTGACATATTTAACAAGGATGTCCTCCCCATGATATACCAAAATAATAGTGAGCTTAAAACAAAAATTGAAGTTATTCAGAAAATACTCTATCATCAGCCTTTAAATGACTCATTAAGCGCACTGTCGTACGACTCGACTTCAAAAAAAATCTAAAAAAAGGGAAAGCAGGTTAAAGAATAGGAGAACGCACTCCGAGTGGCATAGCCTTGAAGATAACGTCGTAGTCGTCGGTGAATTGGACCTTCCCTCCAAGAATATTGAAATGTTATTTATGTGTATGATGTTTTATTGTCATTGTTTTTAACGATGAAGATTGAAATAAAAAACTTTATTTTACAATATATTGTTTATTTATTTTAGATTTTAAATTAAAAATATAGTCATACAATATGTTATTTAAACAATATTAGCTTTATCTATCCAAGAGTTGAAGTGGTTGGGAAATCCTAGCCATTTGACAAATAATTGATCGGTGTGATTTTTCTTGCGTTGTCTAAGGACCTTTTCTACTAGATAAACGCCAGGACTGCTTGTTTTTTGTAGTTCTGATTCGTAAAAACACCCTCTTATAGGCTGACCTTCTAACGATTCCAACAAGTAAGTAGGTGGATTTGTAACGTTAACTTTTACAACTTTAAACAATTCGGTTGACCAAGAGGGCGTATATCCTTTCTCGAATAAGCTTTTGTACTTGCTAATACGCAAAATGTCACCCATGGAAAACTTAAATTTTTTAGGTACAATTTTTAAATAATCGTATGCTTTAATTTGTGTTTTTTCTTGCACGTCTGCAGGCTTCATTCCAATGGTGCGATGTTTCGAATGGTTATAGGTTTTTGTTACTGCCGATAATATATGTATCCATTTGTAAGATCCTCTTGTCGAGAATTGTTTATATAAATTATTTTTTAAAGTCCTTATGACTCGCTCAACAATTACAGCTTTCTTTGTGCTGTAAGTGGAATAATGATTTATATTATATTTTTTCATCAGGGCTTGAAAGTTTGTATTATAGAACTCCTTTCCTTGATCACTTTGCAGATTTGTTGGTGTATATGATGCCTCTTCAATGATGCTTTTCATCGCATTAGTAACTTCTATACCAGTCTTGTTTTTTATGGCTTTGGTATAGACAAATTTAGAGTAACAATTTATACAAACCAAAATATAACGATAACCATCGTTTTCATCAGCATACTGTTGCATTTCAGCCAAATCAATTTGCCACAAATCTCTATAACCTTTTATTATCGTGCGCCGCCTTACAAATTTTTTTCTAGCCGTTCTATGTAGTTCATTATCAATCTTGATTTTTTCTAGACTGGGCTCCATATTATTAGTAATATTAAAGGTTTCAGATCGAAGGAAGAACTGAATAATATCATTAAATATTGAGCTTAGTATATTATATCTTCTTCTCGTAATTCCTCTATGATTGACATAATTTCATTTTCGTGTCCAGTGTGACCGGCCATTTTGGAACTCCACAACAAACGTAAACGATCCACCAACTCTTTAGCTTTGTTCCAATAGACATATTGAAATTTTTTCGAAGATAATTTCTTTTTTGTGGGTAACTGTAGTTTTTCAGAGGGATTTTTTCTTGTAATAGTACCACCTAATTTTGTGCCCATTATCAGAGGTTTAATAATTCGTAAATATTTGTTCCATCTGGTCTCCCGTAAACCATCACTTTTTTTAAAATTGTTGTAGACAGCACTCGTTGATTCCAAAATTTCCTTGTACGTTGAAAGTACATTATCACTTAATTGTTGTTCCTTGCCTACACTTGGGGGTGTTTTAAGAAATAACAAATCATAAAGTGCCGGTGATTCACCATATTCTGCAATATTTTTCCCTTTTCTGTATAAGACAATATTTCCATTTCGAAAACGCACCTCTAAATTACCAATAAAATTTTTGTTATAATCTGTTTTTGAACCAAAACGTACACCATATACAGTATCGTATAGAGATGGTTTCGAACGTAATCCTTTCAGGTGTGCGTTTAAAGTATCGGAAGTTGTGGTGTCAGCGGATGCGAGAGATGTATTAGTTGATGTCGAGGGTGTATCAAACACCGATTGGCTAATATCTTCTTTTGAAATGCGATGCTGCTGCTGCTGCTGAATAGGTGTGGAGGTTTGAAAGGAATGTGTAGGTTGGGGAAAACCTGATATTTGAGTCGACTGCACTGATGTACTGAGACTATGTGACTTTGTAGCTGGATAATGTTGTTGCTGCTGTTGTTGTTGTTGTTGTTGTTGTTGTTGTTGTTGCTGCTGCTGCTGCTGCTGCTGACGTTGCTTAACCACATCAGATATAGTTGTCAACGGCTTAGAAATGGGTTCGTAAAACTTTTCCAATTCCACAACATTAAATTCTTTAGCCGCTTTAATTTGTTTAAATTTTTTTCTGACGGCATTGGTAGCTTCCACTAGTTTACGTTTTAAGTCGATCGCGTTATTCATGATGTTAACAAAGGACGTTTCAACAATCAAATGAGCGTTTTCTCTTATTATTACAGTAATATATAGCTATCAAATCCTTTGCGGTATCTTCCCGATTTCACATCACTGTCTTTATCAATTACTAAAAATCCATACTTATTATCCCAACATTTTGAGCACATTTCTTGAAATTGAGTAAAAGTTAGATCCGGTGAAACGTGGTCGGAAAATATGTGTTTCATATTCAACTCATCTTGTTTAAACATAATAATAAAATTGGCGTTGTCTCGCACAAGCTGTTTAGGCACTCGCGAATATGTTTGCGCTAGGTAAAAGTAGTCGATATTTTTATGACGTCCCATGCTAAAGTACGATCTTATAACATCTTGTTTTTCACATATAACATCATCAAAGATAAATATAGAGTTTGGTTTTGCATCGGACGGTTCCACAATATTACAGGAATCACTAAAGGCATAGTAGCCTAAACCTTTGATGGGAGCTAAAATTTTCCTTAAATACTCATATTTCGGTTGATACAGAGATTTCGAGTAAATATAGACATTTTCGAAACGTAGCCCAAGGGGGTGTGTAAGCAGCGAAATCATGACATTAGTTTTTCCACAATTGGATGGACCAATTAACAGACCGCGAATAGAGGAAGGAAGTAGAGGACCGTGTCTCTTCATTATCTTCTTTTCAAATCCAAGTCCGACTTTTTCATCGAGATTGTCAATAGGAAGTTTTTGTTTAAGATCGATAACGCGCATCTTAGGAAAATTTGATATTTTATAGGCAATTTTTCACAAAAACTGTCATTCAGATGCCGAGCGTCAAACGAAGTGGACGGTCTCACGTTTCCAACAAAACTGGATACGGTATTGTGAATTCGTTAATAAATAAATTACCATTCGACGTACAGATTCCTGGTTATCAATATTGCGGACCCGGAACAAAAGTAATAAAACGTGTAACAAGAGGTGATCCAGGCATTAATCCTTTGGATGCCGCATGCAAAAAACACGATTTAGCCTATTTACATAATAAAGACAACATAAGTGCGAGACATCGAGCGGATTACGAGCTCGAACAAAGTGCTTGGAATAGAGTAAAATCGAAAGATTCCAGTTTAGGTGAAAAAACAGCAGCTTGGTTAGTTACAAACATTATGAAAGGAAAACAACGTTTTGGTATGGGTGTACCATCATCATTATCAACAAAAAAAAAATCTAGTAAAGGCACACGTTATACAAAACGGAAAGGTGTTAATAAAAATCGACATGTTCGGAAAGCCAGTTTCGGAACAGCTATTCGACAAGCAGTTCGAAAGGAATTATTAAAAGCCGGAAGTAAAAATGTGTTGGAAAAAAATGTTATGAATGCATCTAAAATAGCTCTGTCGGCAGCAAGTAGATCGGTAAAAGCGGCAGGTGGCAAAAGGAAGGTTCGTACACCGAGAATAATACCGATTCCTAAAACTGGTGGAATATTACCATTAATACCAATTTTTGCCGGGTTATCAGCTTTGGGTTCATTAGCCGGTGGGGCAGCGGGAATTGTGCGCGCCATAAAAGCAGTAAAAAAAAGCAGCGAAGATAAAACCGGTGCCGGCCTGTATTTAAAATCGAAAGGAAATGGTTTGTTTCTAAAGCCATATCGTAAAGGTATGGGATTATTTTTAAATCGTAGATCAAAAAACTAATTGAATCCCTACCTCGAAGACCACTATCTAACATCGATATAGAAAAATATGCCAAAAAGAAAAGAATAGGACACTTTCGAGGCGTTTATATGAGGGATTTATTACCTAGACAAGGTCCTCGACGTTACGAAGCAGCAATAGTGAATTTGAATAGTACGCGTGGTGCAGGGACTCATTGGGTAGCTAATTCTAAAGTAACATATTATGACAGCTTCGGCAATTTACCCCCACCGATCGAATTGGTACGATATCTACAAACGGGATCGGAACCATCAAAAATTATTTACTATAAATACGATCGTCAGCAGGATTTTGGAACAGTCTGGTGTGGACATTTGTGCTTAAAGTTTCTTTTCGAATCATCAGCGTAAAAGATGTCATCATCATCGTCACCATTAACACCGCAAATGGATCGCAATAACTATACTAAAATGTTGCAATCACTGAAAGCATTTCATCTAGCCGGTGGATTAAGGAAAATGACCGTGAAACAGTTAGAAAACATGCCCAAGAAAGTAATGATTGCATTAGCCCCAAATGAAATTCCATTAGTTTGGGAAAAGTTGCCCGAGCACCTCAAAAGCGATATCGATATATTAAAATATCAGTGCGGTTGCAAACATTATTTCAGCAGCAGCAATTTAAACGAGGTTACGGCTGATGAGGATCTTACGGCTAGAAAAATATTTTGTTGTTATTGCAAAATCAGCGATGTGCGCATAAAAGCAGAAAATAGCATAAAAACATCACTATCTAACGCAGTGAGAAAAGGTGTGAAGATGAATCTTTTTAAATGTTGCCGCTAAGAATAAAACCGAGATGTGTGATGTTTTAATGGTTAGTCATGTCTTATACGTTCACACTAACAGGACACTCGAGCGTCTTAACCGCCGATTTTTATCCACCAGTCGAATTAAATAGAGAAAACAAATATGGTCTGGCATTGCTGGGATTTTACACATACAATTCAATTTTTAATGTGGACGAAAGCAACAATAAGTTTGCCTACATGAAGGAGGGTTACACCACCGAGCCGATACAATTGCAGATTCCACCTGGGGCCTATGAAATAGATGAGATAGGTAAAGCTATGTCGGAGGCTTTGAGGATTTCAACTGAAGAAAAGAACGATGGAATCTTTTACTTGGTCGCTAATAATAATACGCTGAAATGTGAACTGAAATCCCAATATACTATAGATTTCCGGGGAGAGGCGAGTATCGGTAAAATGTTAGGATTTAATCATACAGTGTTAAAAAGAGACAAAAAGCACGAATCAACCGAGATGGTGGAAATAATGAAAGAACGCATCATATGCGTAGATTGTAATATAATTTCCGGAGCATATATAAATTCGGTGGAATGTCATACCTTGTTCGAATTCGATATCGACGTGGAGCCCGGTTACAAAATCAGTAAAGAACCACAAAATAATATTTATATGCCGTTAATGCCGGCAGGACGTCAGTTTATCGACAACATTACTCTTCGCATCTTGGACGATAGCGGTGATCTAATCAATTTTCAAGGCGAGAAAATAATCGTGAAATTGGAACTGAAGAAACTTTCATAGAAATGGGTTTTTGCTTCAATCGTCAATTGTGTGTGCTGTCGACTAAGATGGGGGAACCGCCGAAACATAATAAAAGTAAAAGAAGAGTTAACGTCAAGGTTAGTCGTCGTCCAGACGTTAGATCACAAACATCTCAACAGTTATCTGCCGAAGACTATAAATTTTTAAAATCAATCGGTCTTAAAGTGCGAAAATGATTTCCACCACCAGCGATAAAATAGAGGTTTTCTCCGAGCCCATCTTGGACAATTCCATTATTAGTCTAGAAGAGCATACGTATAAACCATACGGATCTCCATCATTCAACAATTCGGATGAAGTCCGTATCCCCATTAATTTTCAAGATATTATACTGGATATCGCCGAAAGTTACATATATATCGAAGGAAAATTTAAACCCATAGACGCAACGAAAAGATGTTTTTTATCAAATAATGCCCTCGCATTTTTGTTCGATGAAATTCGCTACGAGATGGGAGGTGAGCAGGTCGCCGTGGTTCGTAAACCTGGAGTTACGACGACATTAAAAACCATGGTTTCATTCGGAAGTTTGCAACAAAGATCTCTCATGACGTGCGGATGGGGTCTCGACGAAGCAAACCAAGATATCGTAGACACGGCAAGTAACGTATTCTCCGGGAAATTACCCTTAAAATATCTTATGGGATTCGCCGAAGATTACGCAAAAGGTGTTTTCAACGTAAAACAAGAGCTTATTATGATTATAGCTCGCACTTTTACCAATTGTTACGTCGGCGAAGTTGAGGCAGAAATTAGTATCGACAAAATCGAATGGAAAATTCGTCACATCATTCTAGACGACAAGCAAAAATTGAAAATACTGTCTCGCATTAATAAAGGAGGAAACAATGCCAGTATTCAAATGGCATATCGTAAATGGGATCTGTACGAATTACCAGCTTTAAGGCAAACATCTTCCGACGTGTGGGCCTTGAGAACGAGTACAAGTCTGGAAAGACCGCGCTATATAATCGTCGGGTTTCAAGACAGCAATAATTGCGACAAGAAAGAAAAAAACGCAACCCAGTTTACCCACGCCGACGTATGCGACATTAGACTGTATCTGAATTCAACCGTTTATCCCTACGAAAGATGGAATTTAGATTTCGCCAAGAAACTGTACGCAGCAGCCTATTACAATTACGAAAACTTCCAAAGCAGCTACTACGGGCGCGAGATAAACGATCCGATGATAACGTTCGCGGAATATATGAAAAACCCCGTTTTTATTATCAATTGCAGTCATCAACCAGAGGCGATTAACTCATCGACAGTGGATGTGAAATTGGAGTTCCAAACGAGAAAGAATAATTTCCCCAAAGACACTAAAGTGTACGCATTAGTTATTACGACTCATTTTTTAGTTATAATGTATTAAACGGTTCGGTGACCAATAAATCTATATTTTAATGTATCTATTATATGTAACACAAAATAATGTTAAAATAAGGTACTTGAATCAATAAGTTTGTAATGAGTGAAGTAGTAGTTTTATATTTATTTGAAACCCAACAAAAAAAAAGCGGACGGAAAAGCCCGCTCTTTAAGAAAGGAGTACGGGAGTTTAGATAATGGTGGTTTATTAAGTGGAAAAAAGAGCTTAAATAACACAAGAAAAATTTTTTAAGGCAAAATATGAAAACAACGATTTAGAAAATTTGTAGGAAAGTAACGGTTAGGAATAGGGAAAAGAGTTATAAGAAAAAATTATAGAGGAAATCGAGTACTATAAGTAGGCATTTTTCCCGATAGTAAAAACGTAAAAAAATAAACTTTTTCAAAAAAAATTGAAAAATGGTGAATGCGCGCCAAAGTTGAAGTTTTGGAGCAAAATAATATTAGGAAATTAGAAAGAGAATTTTTTTCTACATATGGTAGTATTTTTCAAAATTCGGAAAGATGAAATTTTAAGAAAAAGGTTATAGTAAGTTAGTAATTTGGATTTTTTAAAGCGCTGTAGCTCGGGAACCATTCAAGATAGAAAAAAAATAAAAGCACTTCGATAGCCCAAAATTTTGAGGAGAATGCGATGATGTAAAAAAAATTATAATTTTTTTTTTCGAAAATGCTGAATACGCGCTAAAGTTGAAGATTTAGAGAAAAACGGTATTGGGAAATTAAAGAGAGAATTTTTTTCTACATATTGTAGTATTTTTGAAAATTCGAAAAAATGAAATTTGAAAAAAAGGGTTATAGAAAGTTAGTAATTTGAATTCTTGAAAGCGCTGTAACTCCGGAACCGTTCAAGATAGAGAAAAAATAAAAGCACTTTAATTACCTAGAATTTTGAGGAGAATCCAATGGTGAAAAAAAAATTTGAAAAATCTTAAAAATGAAAAAAAATTTAGACGAAAAAATTGAAATTCTCGAGTTAGGAGGCTAGAGCGCCGAACGAGAGTATGTGGAAGTTGTAGGGGAGGGTTTTTTTTTTAGTGTGCCTGCGGTTGTAGCAAAGTAATGGTTAGAAATATCAAAAAAATTTATTTGAAAAAAATATAGAGAAAGTCTAGTACTATATTCTAGAAAAGTGGAGGGGGGTAGTTTGTGTCCATAACAGAGATACGGTGAGTTATAAAATCATATTATTCTCAAACTTATATAATGCATATATGCACTCCACCTTACCCCCTCCAACTTTTTGAATGTATATAGAGGCCGGTATTAGAATTATTTCATCATTACACATTCGATCGTCAAGATGGAAGATACATCAAAAAGGATCATTGGCATTGTCAGGCCATTCGTGCCCGGCAAAATATGCAAGTGTGAGGAGTGCGGGGGTACCGCACCAGGAGCGGCACCTTCGGCACCGCCTGCAAAACCGACAACACCAGCGACGGCGACGATGCCGCCAATGAGAAGACCAAGGGCTGCACCTAGGTCGGTGTTAATATCGTTGGGTATTACTCCACGGTAGGCACCCCACCCTCCCCCCAGGCTCTTTTAGGGCCACAAAAACGGTCCTTTTCAGGACCACATTATATTTTGATCGTAGTTTAGTAATCGTCACTTATGGGGCGAGATATTCGTTTAACGACGATTTGTCTCGTAGCTTAAGTGCCAAGTTATATGCTTGAGAACCTATGAAAATGTTAACAGTCCAAACAAAGTTTCTATTATTTTTTTTGTAATGTATTCTTCACAAAATATTAAGAATAAGTCTTATTGTCTACACAAAAAAAAAACAAATCTAATTCCTTATTTAAAGTTTTTGAAAAAATCAATAATTCTATAAGCTCTCACCAATACATAACATTTAGAATCCGTTGGTGGGGTGGGGGTAGTTCTATATATATGAGACTGGGCCAGTTACACAGTCATATATTCATCAACCCTCATACAATGAACATGGAGGAAGAAAGACCCGCCAGCAGAGGCTCATCCATCTTTAGTGATGACACCGTCGCCGACAACGTTGGAGACCTGCAAGTCTTCGACGACGACGAAGAGGTGGATTTTGAAATTGACGTCCTACGTTGGGACGACTTGGATGAGCCGATTCCGCTAGTGTATGACCACGATCCGAGTCTAGTGGAATTAGACGATGCGGGCGATTGGGTCTTACAAAGACTCGAAACTCAGTCGCCGCAGCCAGAGCCGGACTCGACGGAAGATGCGGTGCTGGAAATTCCAGCATCACCAACACCCGACGACCCGCAAGGCCCTTGCGATTCGTCAAGCTGGTGGTCGACCAGCGAGGATGGGGCACCATAAGCCCCACACTCTCCCTGGCCCTTTTTAAGGGCACACAACAACGGTCCTTTTCAGGACCACAAAATACTTTGATCGTAGTTTTAGTACATATTAGTACTTTGTTACTAACATTGTATGTATAGAATATACAAGCACACAGCACCACCTCCACCCCCGTTGATGATGACGGGCCGTGCGACTCCACAACACAATAAAGAGTCGCATGTTTTACAACCAAACGGTCCTTTTCAGGACCACAAAATAATTTGATTGTAGTTTTAGTTGGTTATAATACTTTGTAACCAATATTTTATGTTTTTTTTTTTTCATAAAAACATACAATATTGAGATGCAAAGTATTAGAAGTTCTGGCGACAGAACCTTAACTTCTTAAACCGAACCATGTTTTAGCATACTTGTAAATATTATCAAAAAATATTTACAACTATTGCTATTGCGTAGTTTTAGTGGATTATTCACTCTTTTTTTTATTACCTAATATTATGTGGGACAGGGCCTACATGAAATAACACACAAAAATAAATTTTCAAGTCATTTTTATTCTCTTTATAAAATATAAAAATCTGATCAAAGACTTTTTTTTTTATTAACTACAATATATATATATATATATATATATATATATATATATATATATATATATATATATATATATATATATATATATATATATATATATATATATATAGTCCGCTAATTGTCTTTTATACCGCGCAGATTCCATCTTTTTTAACTCTAATTGTCTTTCCAGTTCTAAAATGTCACTCTCACACACACTCACTTTTTTCACAAAGTGTTTTTTCATTCGATAAATGTCTGTTAATTTGCTCTTCTGAGAGTTGGTGAAGTCTTCAACCCACTCCGGTTGCGATGGCTCGGAATATATTAAAGAAGAAGAAGCGGTTTCGTTTGGTGAAGACGACGATGACGACGACGACGAAGCAGCGGAAACTTCATCGCCTTCAAAATACCGCTTAAACCGCTTCTTCATAGGTTTCCGGCACCCCAATATCGGCGACAGTGGCGCTGGGGAAGACTTTACCTCCGACACTATTTCCTGCTCTACGCTGGCCGGTGTTGGTGGTGTTGGTCCATCGGGGCCTTCTATCACTTGCACTTCTACCGACAATGGCTCTTGTGGTGTTGTTTTCATGAAGTCGGGTAATGGAACAGTGGTGGAGGGATGCTTAAAGTTAAACTTCTTCTTCTTTCCTTGTCCCACACCTTTAATCGCCGAATAAAATGTTTTTTTATCGGCGATTTCCGACTTCCGCATAGTCAAGAGCTTTTTTAATTTAGAAGCTTTCGGAGAAGATTCCCTGTTAGGCCGCGATGCTTTTCGCACAACCACATCACTTATCACGTTGATCTTCGGCTCCTTCTCCTCCGTCCAACATTCGAGGAATTGCGCTGCCGACTGAACCAACTCTTCGTCGCGACCATCATTCAGGGCTCTGTCTTCGGCATCTTCTTGCTCCCTGCCATTCCAATTCTCGAATACCTCCGGACTTAACACTTCCAAGCCACTAATGTTATCCAACATGCCTTGTTGCGAACCGCAGCTCACGTCAAGAGCATCTAAAAGAGACCGTACACTCAACATCTTCGATATTAAAACTCACACTATTAACTTTATCTTAGCACTGTACTGTTTGGTGTTCTGACGAACTATGAAGAGCTCGAGCCAGCAAGTCTGCTTTTATGCCCATTTCCCCCACTACACCACCTTTATTCCTTTTGTTCGATGCATTAAGTATAATATTTAAACTTGTCAGATGCAAGGCCAAGGCCAAGGCCGACGTAACCGGCAATACCAGGGTCGTTTTCAAAGTTGTAATTTTAATGGATTTTTTTTTGTCCCTGTCAAGGTTATTTTAAAGAAGCATATAAATATAGTACTAAACTTGTCAGATGCGAGGCCAAGGCCAAGGTCAAAGTACCCGTCAATGTCACGGTCGTTTTCGAGGTTGTAATTTCCAAGGATTTTTTTTTTGGCCCTGTCAAGGTTATTTTAAAAAGTAATACATAATTAGAGTACCGCGATTGAAAAGTACAACATATTCAAACATCATGTTGCCAACTGATGAACAACCTAGTGAAGCAGCCAAAAGATACAGTCATATACCAAAAGCTTTTTATTTAACTTGTCATCATTGTAAAAGACTAGATATCTGCTGGCGAAATGATCTTACGTACGACTTCAACTACATTGACCTTTTCAGGGTTAAATTTGTACAATGCGGCTTTTGTGGACTAGTTTACTACCAGTTCAAGGACATTAATGAACGTGCCATCCAGAGAAGAAATTGGGTCATAGAAGAAGCTTACCTGTACAGAAGAAATTAACATGTATTTTATTTCTTAATTTTTAATTTTTTTGTTTGTTATATTTTTTATTTTTTAATAATAAAAAGTAAACTCAATCTTTTGTTATATTTTAATTTTTTTTTCAATAAAACAATAGTAAAATGAATCTGTACGTGTATTTATTAAACATCACCTAAAATACGTTTTGCAATCCATATTTTTCTGCAGAGTCCGTTTATTAATGAAATAGAACCATATATTAGGGTGAAATCTAATGGTTTCAAATCAGTCTCACATAACAATGTCAGAAGTAAACACTATTGATAAGTTCGGTCGCAAAAGAAAATTTAAGGATTTTAACTTTATGCGAGGTCCTTCAGGAATAGGTTTTAAACTTACACCTAATGGAGATTACGACATGGGAAGCAAAAGATTGTGCTATTTAGCAGAACCTCTTGAAGGAAACGATGCGACCACACGAAATTATGTTGATAATAACCTTGCTCAGTGTGTGCAAGATACGCAGAAAGCTTTACATGACTCAACAATTGTTATTAAAGATATATTCAGAAACCAACTTGAAGGTTACGTACGCAAGAAATTAATTGAAACCGGTCAAGAACTTAGAGGATACATTGATGATACTGTTATTGCAATATATGAACTTAGGCAAGACGAACTGCGTGATGAACTTAACTCTAGAATGTTGAAAATTGAAAAGACTATGGAGGATCTTGTCAGCAAACCTGTTTCACATTAAACATTTACTCGTAGACCTGTGCGTTTAATTTAATATTAGACAAATTTTTCAACAATAACTTTTACAGTTTGTTATTTGTCGACACTTCATTATATTTATAATTTTAAAATAAAGGTTCAATAAAAAAGCAATCAAGTAATGAATACATGTTTTTTATTTAAAAAAAAAAAAAAATTACAATACTACCGTTACATATTAATGTTGTATGTTTAATAGAAATAATAAAAACAATACAAATAATGAAATATGGATTTTCCAGATTACGTGCTGTCCTGACTTAGAAATGATTCCAACACGGTGACTAAATTTGCTAAGTTTTCTTCCGGGTCTGTTTTGTAAAATTCTATGTCCAAGGTAGAGTTTTGGTTGAACTGGGAATTACATAACGTTTATCATCGCTATGTGACAATGCTACTTTATTTATTATGTTGGTATAAATGTTATGTAATTCACTTCTAAATGTCTTCATCTTTCTTAATATCAAACCACCCCGTTCAACAATTCTTTGGTAGTCTTCCTGATGAAGGTCTTTCTTGATAACACATTTTTTGATACCTTTGGCTTTTTTTAATTCATTATTAATGGACTTCGCGCCGGTACCATAAAAACTTATTATCGGATCACCAGGAAACTCATCTTTCATTCTACCAACTACAGAATTACTTTTAATTATGTTGAAATTATTAATTTCGGGGTAATTTGATGTATCAAATTTTTCGTGGTTTTCTGATATAGTTTGATAAAAATTTTCCGTATACACTTTTAATATAAGCGAGTCAGTATCGGTGTAAAGTAACGAAGCATCATCGCCAAACTTGGATTTAATAAAATTATAATAAAAATCGTATATTACAGTCTTTGATATATCTAATATGGAAAAACCGATATAAATTGGTTTATTGTACAATATTTTAACTTTATTCATATGTATAGCAACAAAGTTCTCGGTAAATATCGAGCTACTATTGAAATTGAGGCGGGATATTAGTGCTCTAGCTCCATTTCTGCCTACACTGTTATCCCAATGTGTTACTAATTTTATATCCTTTCGATTTTCCACATTTTCCATAGTTTTACCAAATATCGCGTTATTTCTTAATTTAAAAGTGTCCTTCGCAAATTTTGTGGTGGCATTGTTACGTAAATTGGTATTAAAATCAATATACGATTTTAGCCATTTTGATTGCTTAAACTGTAATACTCGATGGGTTTGCATTACCACTAAGCCGTTGGCGATGGCTTGTTTTAAGTTCTATAGTGTACAATGTATTTTTTTTATCTTGTAAATTAGGAATTAATTTCGGTAATTTAGCGTTTTCTGTTGGCGGTATGATATTTTCTACTAGAAATGGAAGATCAGAATGTGCATCATGCAACTCAGTCGGATAATGCACATCCACTTCCAAAACGTAGCCATGTAAACTATCATCACCAACAGCCATAATATTTAAATCCAAAATTTCGCGCTCGCTTAACCATCGAAAACCACCATATGGTAATGCTTGTGACATACTATGACCATATATATTTGTAGCATCAAGGTATGTTATAAATGAAGAAGGTTTTGTTGGGTCATAGTCTGGTAAAAAAATATTATTAGCGATGTGCTTCCTTTCTGTACACTGGCTTATGCTGCCGCGTATACCTTTCTTAAAAAAATGTATCATGTCTATATCAGTTAAGAGCTCTAACTCTACCTTAGTCATACGTAGCATACAATCAAATGATAAACTTGGAAGGGTATAGTAATGTGCTGGATCAAGTTTATCGAATTTTAAACATTTATTCCGAAATTGCTCAAAAACATCACACAATAGCAACACATCTGATTTTAAATACACGTCCGAATAGTCCCCCAAAGTTTTACACCCAAACAAGCGCCATACTTCTTTTGCTCTTCTATAGCTTTCATCGCTAATATGTTCTTCCCGTAAATTATCATAAAATTCATCTTTACTTGGAAGACATGTATTTTCCATTTTTTCTATAGAGTCAATAAAGCTATAGGGAAAAACACCCTTTTGACGCATCAAATTAAATTGGTTGATATTTGAAAAATGTTTCCGCGTTTCAATAAAATCGTCGTCGTTTAAACCGCTGCCTAAATTTTCCAAAGACGTTGACAGAAATTTAAAATCAATCAAGTCAATAAATCGCAACTTTAAAATATTTCCTCTTGACTTTTCCACATTTACTATCAAAATAATCGTGCACATAAATGCTTTTGGTAAATGATATGTACTTTTCCTTACTTTGAGCCAAAACACCAATTTTATCCCCATATTTACATAACTCTTTTATAAATAAATGGCTGTCGTAGCCATATGATAGGGATAAAAGAGGGTAATTTATAATTTAAATTACAAACGGAATGTGCAGCACCAAATCTTTTTGCACCAGTTATGTGACAGTGGTCTCGTACTTTAATCTCACCCTCTTCAAAAGGGCCTTCACATATACCACATATTTTAGCATCATTAAACTCCCTTTTTTCTTCAGGCGTTAACGGTTTCATAGGCTTAATGTCTTTTAAATATGTGTTGTATAGAGCCCTTAAATCACACTCGATACGATCCACAAAGACTTGAGCTGCATTATTCCCCCGAAATAGCTGAAATTTCGAAAGTGAGTCGTCAAAAGAGCATTTAATTAAATAAGCAAAAGAATATGGTTCATGTTTAAAACTTTTTACAGTGTAAGAATTTTGTGGGTTTGGTTGTACCGTTTCAACGGGTTTTAAAACAGATTCGAAATCTGCATAAACCACGAATGGAACGCGCATTTGCTTTTCTATACCCTCGAATTTTAAAATATTTTCCGGCACACTCTTTCCAAATTTATCGATTTTTAAATCCACTGAGGGTGTTTGCGTGAAAATGTGGTTACAATCGTAGCTTTGATGTAAAGTTAAAGCTGACGGTGTACTAAAATAAATGAGGCAACCATCACAGAAATATATTTTATGTTGTTGACAACTAATTTGACTTGAAACTAAACGTGATAAATCCCGAATCCAACAATAATGACTCTTTGAACAAGTCGTATCACAAAAATGTTCACCGCCATCTTTACTACTACAGTCTTTTGTAATTAACAATAAATTTACATGCCTATCCAACTTTTTTGACGCATACCTCAGTGGACCAATAACTTCATGTATTACTTCATTATTTTCATATTTAGATTCCAGACCGTATACGTTAATTGATATGTTGTTCATTTCCTCAAATTTTTTAATGTCACGTAATTTTACTGGAAAATCCATACCTGTTACATTTAGCACTCTAGAAAAATGGGGGTAGGATGTCTTCTATGAAGGCTCTGCTGTTGGAGGAAACAATGCTGATGTTACAGCCCACGCAAAGCAAAATTCGTCCTGGTTAATCACATTGACGACAGCTCCTTTCTTTTCAATAGAACACGGCAACTTGATGTATGATGAGCCACCCATAGGCATATACTTGTTGATACCAACTTCCAAGTATAAAATTCGCACAAGAGCCCATCCTATAACAAGAAAAATAATATATAAAAATCAGTTTAATATATCGGGTTTTGATTTTTCCATACCTGAATCTTTCTCCTGGAACTCTGTCGCCTACGTTTTTATTAATTCGGTGAAAGAATGGTAAACGGCATCCAAATCACTTTCTACACTAATTATTTGATTAGCAGTGTTGAAGGATTTTTCACTGAATATTTCTTGTGATGGAAGCATGTACTCGCCAACAGCTGTCATGTTAACTTTTAAAGCATGATGCACACGCAATAAATTATTAACAAGTTCCACCACCTTGGATTTAATGTCTGCAAAGAACATTACGTAATCGGAATGCTCCATATCACTGCTAACCCGATAGGTTGCAATTCTCCTTTTGAAGGCACATTCAACGAGTTGCACACCATGACATACCGGCAAACATGAATTATTTTTATGTTGTTGTGTTCGTTTATGCGCTGACATATGATTTATTGGAACATCTACATTACATGTAGCGCAATTAATTACCGGAATCGTCGATGTATACTCTTCAATTCGGAGCCGTTTTCCTCCAGGCACTTCATTAAATCTCGCCGCACACGATTCTCTTTGATGACGTCTCATATTATAAATATTAGTAAACTTAGAACCGCAATTTTCACAAACATATGCCATGATTTGTCAAATATTAACACATGTACTACCTATACAAGTCAGAGCCAACTGATGAATGAAACTGCCCCATACCTTATATAAAACCATTCAAGGTCACCCCCAACCACGTAACATATCTTCAAGGTCACACACCCAAGATGACCTCCAACAAAGTCAAGGTCGTCTCGACCAAGGTCAAGGTCAAAGTCACACACACAACCTTGAACACAAGGTCAAGGCCAAAGCACACGTGCACTTTAAAGGTCAATGACAAGAACATGTGGGCGGGGCCAAACAGGGGTGGGGCAAGGTCAAGGTCAAGGTCGAGGAGTGGGGGGATGAAGAGGATCGGGTTATGTTCACTACTTGAGTCCTTATGGTCTCCATAAACCCATTTAGGGTTCTGTATCTCCGTTAATGGACAATTTAGGATTTTTTTTTCTATGACAAAGTAGAATTATTTTGACCTCCCCTGTATGAAAATCTGCCCAACAATACTTTGAATAGCACTTACGGCAACTATAAATGTTTGTTCAGTACACGCCTATTTCCTTTGGTCAAACCACTATTTAAGGATGTTAATGCAAGCGACCCCTCGTGTTATCAGCCCACATTGTTGTTGTTGAGATATTGGAAAACTGGTGAAAGATAGAATGATGTCTTTTATTTTAAAATATAAATTATTAAATAATTGTCAATGACGGTTTCAGAGGTTTAAAAATTTCAATTTCTTTCAAAACTTGTACATTGACTGGAATGATGGCGAGGTTGCTTCAACAATTTTCTGCGATTTGCGATGGCATTTGGCTAGGTGAATCGTAAAATGCTGCTATAGAAACTTTAATGCTATGGATGATTGCCTTCAAATGGTTCACATCATTTATCTTAGAGATGAAACATACTATTAGATCTTCGAAAGCCAAATCAAAGGTATTAAATTATCTTCATAGATTTACACAGGCTTTTGTTCTTTGATCTTTTCTATTTTTATTATATTTAAATGGTGTAACAAGTGTTAATATTTCCGATCATTTTACATTTTTTGCAGATAAAACCACAATTTTATGGTTAGATCATGACAAGTTATCTGTTCGAATATCTGGGGACATTATAAAAATAAAGCAATGGTGTGATACAAACTACTTAAGGGCTTTTTTTTAATATTGGCAAAATGCATATATTTTTGTGTTAAAGTATTTATGATATAGGTGATTTCGTATTGGACCAGAGTAAGGCAGTAGTGAGTTTTATAGAAATTCATATCGATTCCAAGCTTAAGTTTTCTGATCAGGTCCTAACCCTTAATAAGAAACTTGCCTCTGCATATTATACTGTTAGATCGACAACCGACAACAACCACCCTCCGACAAGTTCTGTGTGATGTTCTCTTATGGACTCCAATTTAAGTTATGGAATATCATTTTGGAGTTTTGATGCTCCATAGCTGATGCAATCTGTGTTAGTTCTACAGAAGCACGCATTAGGATGCACTATGGAAATAGTGTAGACCATTTTATGAGAGAAACGATACTAACTCTTCTCTATTTTTGTTTTGGAAATCTTTAGTTTACTATACAAAACTACGGGAATGTTCAGAACGTAAATAAATTTTATATCAGAAATAAACCCATACACCAAAGAATTCTCTGGCGAAAGATTCTGCAATAGAAGAGAGCCCCAAAATTTACAACCATTTACCAAGAAAATATAAAACTATTGGAAGCAATAAAAAATTTACTCGTTCTGGAAAAAGATTGTTGCAGGATAAAGCATACTATTGCCTAGAGGACTGTTATAATTTCGTCTCTTAGATATATTATTTCCGTGGCATTTCAGATTGTTATTGTGTTTTTTCTTTGAAATATGGTACGTACTCTTCCTGTATGTTATTTAGTATTCTGCGAATATTGTAATACTATCTATAACAATTGATTTGAAATTTTATATGTTAACTTGCATTTTATTTCATAAATGTTATGTATTATAATCATAGACCAAGACTGACTGACTGATGTCAATTTCTTTATGAGATGTCTTTGAAAGAAGGTCTGGAACTTTATAGAAAATCCTATTTGCTTATTTTTATTATGGAACGCCTACGACAGAAAGTCTAGGAATCGCCAGATTATTCCTTTTTCTTATTTTTGTTACACCATGTAGTACAAAAATCCTTGTAGAAATATGCGAAATCTTCCGGTATCCAAAAAAGGGTATATAACAGGTCCAGATCGGCTTTCGGGGACAGTGTATTTTAAGACGTTGTAGAAGTAAGTTCAATTATTTGACAAGTGTCAGAATTGCAGTTGACAATAAAAGGCTTTTAAAATAATAGAATGTGTTCAAATATCGGCCGTCCGGAACAAATTGTTGTCAAAGGTGCGATCAAATCCAGAAGAGGTTAGTTCACGTTAGAAAATTAGAAAAAAGAAAACTTAATTGAAATTGTACGCTACTGGAAACTAAGAATCAGAAAACAAAAATGGAAGAACAACTTCAAACTAGTTGAAGTCAGATACTGATGATGATACAAGACAAGAAGACAAGCGAAGAAAGTAATACGGAAAATCTAGATGATATGAAACAAGAATTAGAGACAAGCCAAGAAGATATGGCGAACAATATAGGTGATATGAAACAAGAATTAAAGACAAGCCAAGAAGGTATAACGAAAAATCGAGATGATATGAAACAAGATTTAAAGACAAGCCAAGATTATATGAAACAAGAATTGATGGCACTGAAAACAAGTCAAGAAAACGTCAATCAAGAATTGAAAGAAGACATTCAGAAAAATCAAGAAAGTATAAAACAAGAACTGAAAACACGCCTGGAAGACAGGAAAGAGGAACTTAAGACAGGTCAAGAAGATATGAAGAGCATAGAATAAGAAATGCAACAGAGGATTAGCAAAACTAGAGAAGACGTACATGGAGAAGTACAATGAGGTGACGGAAATCTAGAAACAGATTCAACAATTACATTTGCAAATTGGGGAAGACATATTGTGAAGTACAACATTAAGTGACGAGAATTCAGAAACAATTATATTTGTAAATCGAGAAGGTAGCTAGTACAGGTGTAATAAAGGTAGATAGTGTTCCTGCAACTAATGTGATGAAGCCACCTATCTTTGACGGCAAAGTACCTTGGCTTACTTATGTCCGTCAATTCGAAGCCACCGCCACTGGCCATAACTGGAGTAAACCAGAGAAGGCACATGCTCTTGTTCTAGCACTACGAGGTGAAGCTATAGAGGTTCTACGTAACATTTCTGAAGAAAAACAGAATGATTACAAGTTTATTGTAACTTTTCTAGAAATGCGTTATGGGAAACCCAACTCCAAGAAGTTTATAAGATTCAACTCCAAGGAAGAAGACAAAAATATAACAGAAATCTGCAAAAATACGAGGCGGGCATAACGAGGCTATTAAATTTGACTTACAACATATCCGGAAGAAATAAAACAAGAGGTAGCAGTAAATAGTTTCATCGAAGGTTTACGCTACCCAGGAATAAGTCAATCTCTAAGATTGGCCCAATTGAAGAAAATTTCCGAGGCTCTTGCTTATGCCTTTCAGTTTGAGATCGCCAAACAGACCTCAAGGAACCAAGAAAGAATCATAAAAAGAGTCAATTTTTCCCGGGATTATCGCAAGATCAACGAGGAAATTTTCATGAGGCTAATAAAGAAGTTGCAAGAATTTTTGAAGCAAAGAAAAACACATGACAACAAAAACACTTTATATTGCTAATATAGGTAATGAAGTTTGAAGGGGGCAACTTGGAGGAAGTGTTTACTTCTTATGGTGAAATTAAAGAAGTCTGGTTAGGTAATAGTATCCCCTGTTTTATATAAAAGAAAAAAGATGCTGCAGTTGCCGTCAAGGCTTGCGATGGAGTTGAAGTATGTGGTTGTTGCATTAGAGTGACTTATGCTAGACCGAGAAAAAAGAGTCAGCGATACCGGTACCATTTAAATAATAAACATTGTTACCAGTGCGAATACAATGGTGAGTTTTACCGAGATTGCCCGAAAATTACTACTGGTAGAGGCGATACAAGAAAGGACCATTACGGAAGAGATAAAAGGAGTACTCGTGGCCACCGTGGAGAACGAGATGAGAGGGACGGTGACCGCGAAAGGGGCTACAGTAGAAGAACGTTCTACAGATCATGCTCGAGAGGATACGTCGAGCGGGTCCGCGACCGCGAAGGGGGCTACGGAAGAAGAACGTCCCACAAATCATCCTCGAGAAAGTATAGCTACGACTACAAACAGAAAGCAACAGAATGAAGACCTGCTCTGAATAAGCTAGTAATAGTGGATTCATGGTTGGTAAAATGTGTGGTTGTACAATCCGAAAAGTATCAAAGCTGACTAAGTGATCTGGTCTACCGAATTTAGAAAAGTCCTCATGCGAATATGAAAGTCGTGCATCTTGACAGATTGGCCCGTTATCAAGATGAAGAAGGTTGATTAAGATGATCAATACTTGGAAGGGGGCAATGTAACGAACTTTATAGCAGTATACACTTCCTAGTATTAGTTTGTGTTTCTAGTTTGTAGGATTTTAGGTTTATTTTCTACAACTTCATAATTTATTTAATTAATTTTAACTTCATTAATTTCATTATGAGACGTCTATAAAAGAAGGTCTAGAACTTTTTATAAAATCCTATTTGCTTATTTTTAATATGGAACGCCTATGACAGAAGGTCTAGGAATCGCGAGATTATTCCTTTTTCTTATTTTTGTTACACCATGTAGAATGAAAATCCTTCTTGACATATGCGGAATCTTCTGATATCTAGGAAAAGGGCATATAAAAGATCCAGATTGGCTTTCGGAGACAGTGAACTTTGAGACTTCCTAGAAGTAAGTTGAATTGTCTGACAAGTATCAGAATTGAAGTTGACTATAAAAGGCTTTTGAAATAATAGAGTATGTTCAAATATTGGCTGTTCGGAACAATATATATATATATATATATATATATATATATATATATATATATATATATATATATATGTACAAAAACAGATCGTTCGGCAAGCGACATTTATCTAAAAACAAAAATCATAACTAAACTAACCTTGACTGAACTAAAGTTATATAGTTTCCATGGAAAAACCACGCAAGATTGGCGAAAAAAACAACATATTCGTATTTTACGACACGAAAATAGGAGGTATGTAAAAAATGATGAACAGTTCGGAAAATCTTCAGGTCAGTTCGGGTTAACTTAGTTATGATTTTCGTTTTTAGATCAACGTAGCTTGCCGAACGATCTGTTTATGTTTTCATCCCGATTCTACACGTTTACCCACATTTTAGGCTTAAATACTGGAATTACCACAATTAATTTTATTTGAACTGTCAAGATTTCCATCTTAATAAAGTTTCAAATCCACATCAGCGTGGCAACATCGCATCACATGTTTCGATTTAAATCGTGTGCAACGATGCATGCCCAGAAACAGTATGAAACGACGAGCCAACGGTTTTGTGAGGTTTTATAGAAAAGTCGTATTTTTTCGCGGTTATTTATGTAAATTTTTTTAAAAAAATTATTAAATAATGTGTAGTGTTTGTGAATTTGAAATACCCAAAATGTAAAGGTAGTGATTGGAAAATAAAAATTATATGAGTGAAAATTAAATGTTTTTTTTTTTCGGAAAAAACACGCGAAATTGACGAAAAATAACAACATATTCGTGTTCTATGACCCGAAAATAGAAGGTATGTAAAAAATCATCGAAAAATTGGGAAAATTGAGTGTTTCCACCTTTTCCAATTATTACCGTCATTTGTATTAAAAGTTATATGCGAATAAAGTCAGTTAAAAATTTTCATGACTAACAAGTTTTTTACGATTTTACAATTTTCAACCCCCTTTCAATATACCTATTTTGGAAATATTTTAATACAAACAGGTCAGAACCAGTTAGAATAAGCTCAAAATTTCAGTAAAATCTTCCATTTTTTTAAAAGGTATATCTCACACCTATCAAAAATTATGAGTAAATAAAAATTAAAAAATATGTACATAAATTGATAACTTCCTTTCTTGAAGTCAGTTAAAAATAAAACTAATTATATTTTGCAGTTGAAAGTGAAACTAAATTAAATAGTTTACGAACTAATACCGTATAAATCAAATTATAGACATGACACTACGGATGGTTTAAAGCTCCTTAGATAGAACATTATTAAACCGTGGTCCAAAATTACGCCCGTGATATACTGAAAGGGGTTATTCTCTGCCCCATTGCGTCATCTAATATCGGTTTTCCTAGTATGACCAAGCCACGTTCCGCAAACTATTTCTCATATAGCAGAAAGCTGTAATTAATTTACCCATTTAGCTGAAAAATGTAGTTGTCTCTGAGGACGTGCGCCGATGACAACATTAAGAAGAAAGATTACCGGGTAATCGAGGATATTATTTTAGCAGATCGGGAAAATGTTCTGTAATTTAGTAAAAGCCCGTTTTTTATTCGACTACTTTAACAAGAATAGTGACGTATTTAAGTCAAATGTGATTTTATTGGCTTGTAGCAGTATTGATTCGTCAATAACTTTGTTGTGGCTGTATCGATTTTAATAGTAGAAGTCTCAAATTGTTCATCTTGATAACGTCACCCGCATGATTATAACAAATTTAACATAATCAAGTATGTGGCTGACGCGCAATAAGTTAGGGTTGCGTAGCGTAATTTTTTTTCTCGTTTTTATTTTTTTTTATAATTTTATTGATTTACCGAAAATATTAATTTATACACGATATGTCACATTTTTTAGTTAATCGAATCAGTCACGATATAAAAACCTCAAAAGTTGCTCACAATTGTCGCCATAGTGTGGATTCGCCAGATAAGACAGTGAGTAAATCAATTATAAATTAAATACAGATATCAAGGGCTGCAGATCATATGGGGCTCCTTTGTATCGTAACGACGAGTTTCAGCGGTTAGTTTGAATGCCCACTAATTATCGGTTTTATTATTTTTAGCCCAGTTTTAAATCATGTTATTATTCAAATTTTTAAAGTAAATTCTGTCTTGATTTATTATAAATACACGCAAAAAGAAGTTTACTCAATTCGAAGCAAATATACTTAATTGGAGAAAATCTTAGCTTTGTATATAGGCAAAGGTAACTTAAAATACATTTTCGTCTATTTGAAAATTAGAACTACTCAACTGAATATAATATTCATCCTTCTGAGATTCGAAATTCTCAAATTGAATATTCTATCTCTTCCAAACAAAAGTTATTTTATTCCAATGGAGATTATGAAGTGATTATATTAATTTATGCGTCGTTACAGATTAAGATTATATAGTTCAAAATTAAGCATTTTGGTACTTGAAGAGAATTTAGAATTTTAGTTCTTTTGAGATTTACCGATCTCAAAGTGAATAATTTGATAAATTACGGGTGAAAATTAGATTACTTTATTGAAAAATAAGATGTTGTTGTAACGAATATAGATCATTTTAGACTAAGATTACATATTCTAAAATCAAACAAAACGAAATTTGGAGTAAATTTAATCACATTTAATTTGATTTAAATTATATAAAAATGTGTGGTATAAAAATAAAAAATATCTTTTCTAAAAAAATTACTAAAATATTAAGTTAAATATAAATATTTCATAATGTTACTGTGTTCCTATAATGGTAAAGATATTTATTATATGTTATACAACACATTTTCATCAATTAATTCAGAATGTTACAAGAAAAAGTCGATTTAATTTCAATTTTAATTTAAAGACAATAATAAAATGTGATAATCAGATATTATTGAAAAATGAATGTTCATCTAGACGGACACAGTAATATCAGTTAGGTATAGGTAAATAAAAAACGGATTACTACAATTATGTAGATTTATTATTTAACAAAGATTTAAATAAATAAATGGCTAACAACACCAAAAATACAAACAATTTACAACCAATAAGTCTGAACGAATGTAATTTTTAAAATAACAAAATGTAGGCACATATATTTTTTGCAGAAATAAGTATACAAGAAATTTTTTGATTAGATTTCTTGTTTAAAAAAGTCCTTATAACTAATCAAATATAGTAAAAAATGAAAATTATATATCCATGAATTCACTCAACTAAAGAATAAATCAATTTATCTACCTATTCATTGGAGATATACATGTGGTCTTTAATAATTCGACAAGCTGCTTGTATGTCACACTCAACGTCATACAAATTTAGCAATTTAAATTCGTTACTTTTCTTCACTTTTTACGAATGAAAACGGTTACTATAACCTATGGTTTCTAACAGAAGGCATCAAAAATATATATTTTTTTATATTTTATGCACACACATGTGTATTTTTAATATATATAAAAATAGATATATCTTATATGGTAAATGCTTATATAGGGATATTACGGATAAAAAATTAGAAATAAAGCCTTGACATTGGTGAGAGGAATAATTGCGTTTCGAAAATAAGTAAAATTTTATATTTTTGCTTATTTAGTAATAAAAGAAAAGATTTTTTATAAAAACAGAATCAACATTTGAAAAAATGCATTTTTTTATAAAGCTTTTTTTACATTTTTTTTTCTTAGATTTTATGGCATCATCTCAAACAAGTCAAATTAAAATTTTTTTATTGTTTTCGATCCACATTTTTAATTTTCGAGAACCGTGTATATCTGGTTGTACTTTTTTCTTTATGCATAGACTTTTATCAAGAAGAAAAATTATTAGAAATCCATAATAAAAAGTTTTATATATACTTCTTACTCTATGAATAATACTGTATTTTATTATCTCTTAAAAAATATAAAAATATATAATTTCTTTACTGAACATTGTCAATTTATCCTTTAAACCAACTGTTAGTGAATCTTTTGATATATGATTCCTTTATAATTTATGATTTAGCAAAAAAGGCCTTAAATTTAATTTGAAGGCTACCTGGAAAACAGAATATTTTTTCTTAAAACCAAGATTAATCTGAAATTAAATCAAAATATTAAAAACTAATCAGTCCCTGTTAAAAATAAAATTAAAAGAAAAAAAATAAAATATACAATTTGATGTTGTAAAACATTCTAGATATTGGTGATGCAATACATTTATGCGATTCAAAAATTAAATTTTAAATTACATAAGAAAGGAATATGGTTAGCTTACCAAAACTGGAGCTCTGAGATTAGATAACATGGGCCACGTTTCCGAAAAAATATTTTACTGTAAATGTAGTGAGTGCTTCTTGTTCTCACTTCAATTTTACTTTTCAGAATTATAAAGTTTTATGCCATACTTTGTGGTCTGGCAGAGCCACATAATTTATTCGAAATGGGTCTCTAAAAATTACAAATTAATTTTAATTTATTGAACACAATCTATTTAAAAAAAGAAACAAACAAACCTTCCAAATATACTGATTAAGGAACCACGCTTTCCTCATTATTCACCGATCTTTGTGATTTTCTGTCATCTGAACGAAATGATATATTTCTAGAATGGTTTACGACTTTACCCCCCTGCCCTGATCGATTTACGGTAAGGACACTTTCAGAATTATAAAGTTTTATGCCATACTTTGTGGTCTGGCAGAGCCACATAATTTATTCGAAATGGGTCTCTAAAAATTACAAATTAATTTTAATTTATTGAACACAATCTATTTAAAAAAAGAAACAAAGAAACTTTCCAAATATACTGATTAAGGAACCACGCTTTCCTCATTATTCACCGATCTTTGTGATTTTCTGTCATCTGAACGAAATGATATATTTCTAGAATGGTTTACGACTTTACCCCCTTGCCTTGATCGATTTACGGTAAGGACACTAATTTCTTGGGATAAGCCCCAAGAAATTAATGTCGCCTCCAAATTATCGGTCCTTGCACTTCCAACAAAAAGTTTCAAAATATTCACAATAAAAACGATTAAATTCCCACCTACATAAGTGAGATTCATCCATCCACTTTCAATTGTCGTGTGTTCTGCGGGTGGCAGACGGTGATCTATAGACATCGGATCGGTAATTATCAGTTGCTTCTGAATAATGAAAATTTGAAATTCTCAATTACAATCGAATATATACTCAATATGAGAAGATCTGAGTTTTGGTTTGAATTAGTCTCTTATATTTAAGTGATCCCCAAAATGTTTTTGACTGAATAAGTTTTTTTTTAAATTGACACAAAAATCTTTTTTGATATACTTATTATAGGAAGGACATTTTTTGAAAAAATATTTTGATGCTATTAAAGTAATATTATCATATTATCAGGCTAATTTAATTTACTTAATTAGAAGATTTGTTACAAGAATTAATGTTTTTCATAGTAAGTATTTGTCATACTTTGAATTAAATATATTTACTCAAAGTGGATAGCTGCAGTTTCAAATTTTATATATATTTTTCATTTTAAGTATTGTTTTTTTTCTTATGTGTACAAATCTAAATTTTACTATGCTTCCCTGCAGATCAAATTAGATTTTAAAAATCTAAAAAGATGTGTACAGCACTTTTGTTTAATTAATTTACGTTTGTTTAATTATGAAATAAAAAAAGGTATATCAGTATATCTGAGTGCTAACATGGGTTCTTACAAAATAAGTCAACATTAACTAACTTAATTACTTTTACACACTACATTCATAACTTTTTTAATAAAAAAGCACAAGTTGATGTAATCTACACGGATATGGCAAAGGCATTTGACAGAGTGAAATATACCCTTATAACACAATCTCTTGGGCAACTGAATGTTACAGAGAATCTGATAAATATTATTGTCTCTTAGATGACTGATAGAAAGCAGTACGTTGAAATAAAAGGGGCCAAATCATATGTATATAGAAGTACTTCTGGTGTTCCTCAAGGGTCTAATTTTGGACCTCTTTTGTTCTTAATTGCCTTTAATAATATATGTAAAGTGATCAAACACTCAAAAGCATTACTGTTTGCAGACGACTTTAAAATTTTTAGGGAAATATTGACTGCTGATGATTGTGACTGTTTAGAGCAGGATCTCAGTAATGTTGTTGAATGGTGTGGAATAAACGGTTTTTGTCTTAATGATAACAACTGCTCGTCAATGTCTTTTACTCTTAATAAAAATATTTTAAATCATGCCTGTTGTGTTAATGATATAGTGGTAAAACGGACTTCTTGTCAGAAGGATTTGGGAGTATTGTTTGATAATTCATTGAATTTCAATGAGCATATAATAAATAAAATTAATGAAACTCGCAAGATAATGGGTTTCATCATCAGATCTACTAGACATTTTAATGTTGATGTTTGCATGACACTTTTTGACAGTCTTGTACTGTCAAAACTTGAATACTCTAGTATAATATGGTCACCACAATACGAAGTGTGGAGTAGAACCATAGAATGTTTCCTGCGAAAGTTTTTAAAGTATATGTTATTTAAAAGATTTGGGTACTATCCCAATCAAGTTTATAATCACCTGGACTTATTGAATATATTTTAAAAGTACCGCGACCATCTTAAGCAGCTTCCAGCTCAGCTGGTTTAAAGCGGCTGGCGCCCTAATTCGAACCTCCTTTCCGGAGCAGCCGGTGGTTTGATCACTGCACCAAATTGCTTTTTCCTGCAGGGCCACTTTGTCTTATAGTATCGTATAATCTATCATAATCTACCCTCTGCTTTCAAACAGAGGAAGAGTGTAGCAAGAGGACATCAATTAAAATTTCTGAAACGTTAACCATAAGTATTTATTGGTATCCAGTATGTGTTACGACATGGGGATTTTCATCATACCAAACATGTAAATTGTGAGAATTTATAACGCTTTTTCTTATCATATTAGCTCTTTCAGTAAATAAAACAGTTCTAGTAAAATGTGGATTTTCTCTAAATATTTGTAAAAATCAGTTTGAATAATTAAGTCTTGCAGGATAATCTTGTTGAGACATTGCATGTACCTTGTCAACATAGAAAAGATGATACAATTGTTTTTGGGAAGTTTAATGAACAACCTATTTTGGTATATCTAATTGAATCTTACGCTGTTAAAAGAACTATCAGCACACATATCCAGAATGTGTTCTAAATCAGGATTTATATTATCTTGGACGCAAACAAATCCAATTTTCTAGAAAATGGTCAATTTTTCGAGATAAATGTAAACAACAGTTTTTCTAGATAATTATCTAAAAATCGAATTTTAGCTCTGCAAACTGATTTCAAGATTTTAGACCAACGAGTTTATTGTCGAGACTATACTTAACTTCCTCGGTATTGTCAAAAGGTGTTTATGGCCTGGATTTGTGCGTTTTTATCGGCCCGTATCTTCGTTACGGGGCACCTATGGAAAAAATAATATGGAACCCTAGAATTAAATTTACGCTTTCTGTACACTGCCAAGCATTCGACATATACTTAACGTACAGTATTTATCAATTTTAGCCTATTTCCGTAACATTAGAATTTTTAAAAAATTTCTTTAATTTTAATAAATAACACAGACCAACAAAATTCTAAACCAAAAACCACATTTTACTTTTTCGAGGGCTTTTGGCGTACTAAATTCGAATCTGACCACCAAATTTCTCCATTACGTCAAGACTTCGAGATATTATAACCCAGATGTTTAAAAAAAAAACACGATTTGTCGTATTTTTAAGGTTATCTAATATCACCGTGTGAATTTTCCCCTCAGAACTTAAAGTACTGCCCCTTCTTTTCAAATTTTATTTTGAATCATTTGGATATCGTCTCTGATAAATCATCCAATAAAAGTGAGTTAGCGTTCGGAAATTGAGCCGCATCAATGAACAGAAGCTTTCTAAACCACCTGAATGGGGATCAAAGTTATTAATGCGTTCAGTAAAGCAAGTAGAATAATAAACAAAGCAGATGTACAAAACAAGTGTATCTGAATCTAACTAACCCACAAACACAACGGAAAACGAATCCTACCTATTAATGACAAGAAGCATTGGAGGCTTGAGAACTCAGTAGCCAAAAATTCGATCTTTGTAACACACATTGGAAGTCAGCAACGGATGTTACTTAATTAAGCCAAAACTTTCCATTCATATGTCGTAATGTTAACTGAAAAGCTTTAGTTCATGATGATACTCAAATAGATGAAAACGATGAACTAATGAATTTCAGTAAGACCGTTACTCAGAGGCGAATACAGATATCCAGATGAATCAAAATACATTCTGAAGAGAAAAAGTACCACTTTAAGTTGCTGCTATGAGTTTTGTGGAGAAAGTTTAACCAGTCATATTAAATTATCTCAAAAAACGCGTGTTTTTTTTTGCACTTTTAGCTTAAAATATCTCAAAATTCTGACGTAGTGGTGAAATATGGTGGTCAGGTTCGGATTCAGAGTAATAAAAGCATTCGGAACAGTATGATCTAGTTTCTGGTTTTGGAGATTCAAATTTGTCGGCCTATGTAATTATCATAATACGAAATATATTTAAAATAAAATTAATCAAAATTGTAAAATTCACAATATTATCACAAAGCTCGAATTTATCGCAGCGGCTTTCTCTAGTGAACTGGTATTGGAAAACAAGAGGTGATACCTTCTGAAAGTCACAGATAACTGGGTCCGGTGCAAAGCCGGGTAAACCTACTATTTATTTTAGTATTACTGGAGGAACGATTTTTCATGTTATATAGAGTAAACGTATTCTTTTGTTTTATTTCCTTATTAATCATGGCTACCTGTTTCATAAGTGCAAAATTTTGATTATTAGGATATTTTTTAAATGAATAACTTATTCATATTAAAAGAAGACCGAAATTACAATATCTTAAACGTTTTAAAATGTCACCCTTCGCTACGGTGTTAATACAGTGACTACTTACAAAATATTTTAACGAAATTGTTGCAGAAAAAAGTTTTGAAGCACTATAATTGGATATATTTTTTTTAAGGTATTTATAGAAATCGACAAGCATTCCCAATATGCTACCTAGAGGTGGAACTAGGAATTTAAAAATAAATTTACGATCATTTTTCGGCCATCTTTATTAATAATTTCTTTATCCAAGAGTAGTACCATGTGTGGTTTTTAAGATACATATGCTTGGCAGCCTTGGTCACCCTATGTATGATATGAGATTTTTACTTAAACTATTTACTTAAATTGAAAATATGTATATGATTCATGGGAAATAAAATTTTGTAGGAAAATGTGTACCAAAAAATTTCCAACTATATTGAATATATATATATATATATATATATATATATATATATATATATATATATATATATATATATATATATATGTATATATATATATATGTATATATATATATATATATATATATACAAAAATGTATTCATTTATATTGACTTTTAATTTCCTGTGTTTGAGATCTGATAAAAATTTTAATAAGAATTTATGAAATTAGACTTAATATATGAAATGTAAATAATAAATTTACAAAATTAAAATTGGGAAACGGTTAAATTCTTAAAGTTACTTGGTTTAATTGTAATACCTAATATGATATATTAGTCGTTATTATTGGTTCCAATTCAAAATAGCGGCTTAAATTATTTACTGAATTTCAATTTATTTTCGAAAAACCTAAGAAGTATCATAATAATATTAAGTTTAGTTATGCGACTAGTCAGCATTTTTTCAGTTATATACCCATATCTTTAGCAGAAACATGTGTTTCCTAATTGCCTATATTTTATCACCCACCCACGTAATAACACCTAATATTTTATCCTTTATATTCTAGGCACATATGCACAGTATTGTGTTGGATACAAACAGGGGTCATAGATTCAATTTATAGTTAGTGGTCAGCCACAACACGAGCCAATAACACTCAATAACAGTTACATAAATAACTTGTAAACTCAAGTTTAAATTTTGTTTGACGACATTTGGATGGTAATATTAAATTAGTATGAATTTAAGATGTTAGTGTTGTTTGAGAAACAAAAGGTTTAATAAAAAATTAAAAACCTAAACATAAGTAACCATTAAAATTCATTTATTTTTGCTTCATCTAGGTGAAAAATTCACCCAAGTAATATAAGTGCTAAGGCAGCTAATGACTGTAGATAGTTTAGAAGATCATTGGATAATAAAGAAAATGGTACTAAGACGTAAAAATGATAATTATCATTTTTGTATTTAATGGTTAAACGCACCTCGGTCTTGATCTCCTTTATAAAGTTGGGTGGTCTTATTGTCCTAATCCTTATTAATTGTATAATGATTCACTGTTTATTCAGATATATTCATCCCAATTTATGATATTAAGCTCATTAATAATTAATTCACCAAGGTGATGACGCGAAACTGCTAATATTTTGTATACAAACTGCTATAATATATTCATTTTGATGTTTTTACATCAATTATTATGAAAACGTACGCGATTGCAAAAAAATAATATCATTAAACGTTAATAAATATAACTTTTTTAACGAAGTCCGACTCATTCAATTTTCATTTTATTGCCAGCGACAGTAAAATCACTTCTGCTGATGCCATTACGACAGAAAATGAAAAGCTCATCTTTCGGCAAAGGCCATTTTTGTTTTTTGGTGACTTAATAAAAACATAACAACGTCATTTAAAAAAAAAAATAGTTTTACTGACTGTAAGCATAAATTTTTGCAGCTGCTGTTTAACAATACAGTTTTTTTGTTCAAACAAAATATTAATTATTTCAACTCTCTAGAGAATAAAACTGAATTGCAGCATTGGAGCTTGGTCATACTATTAAAACCAATATTGGATGATGAAACGGAACGGCAAATAATCCACGAGAGTAATTTTCAAATGGTGGTTTATCAATGTTCCGACTGAACGGGTTGCCTTAAGAGGATTGAGAAACTTACTATCATATAGTTCGTAATTTGATTTATATAATCTGTAATACAGGATGTTATTTAGATAATTAAAATTATTTAAGGATAACATTATTAAAACAAAAACTTAACCTCCTTCAGAGAAGATATAACTAGCGAACAATAATCCTATAAATGATTATCGAGAATTGAAATTTTTCGATTTTTGGTTTAATCTAGAACTAAATTGTAAATTATTTGCATAACTAAGTATTAATCGAGATCTGTAGTCTAACTCGCAATTGTCCAAATTCGGAAAGATAATATCAATTTTAAACAAATTTATTATAAACTACACTAAATTGAGCATTAACAAATTTGTTGATCCATGGAATCCTCCAAATATAAATTTTGAAAGTGATTAGATCTCATAAAAATCTAGTCCTTCATATTGAGCTTCTTCTCCCTGGCGACCCTGAACGAACACTTAACTTTTATAATTGGTACATGGATATGTTACGAAATAAGGATTTTTTCTTTAATAATATTATGTGAATGGATGAGTCAAGTGATGGTAAATTTATTCGCCATAACAATCATCTATGGGCAGATCAGAACCTCACCAACAAATCAATAAATTTGGGTTTATTGTGTGGGTTGCTTTGTTGGGTAAGAGAATAATGGCCTACGAGATATATGAACGGAACTTAAATGCTCAAGCTTACCTAGACATTTTAGTAAGACACATCGTCCCATTTATGGATAATTTACCTTTAGCGGAAAGTATTTTCAACATGATGAGCCCCGGATCATAACGTGGGAATTATTGCCGAATGCCTTAACGCTAATTTTGCACAGAATTGAATAGCAAACAATGAACCAGGTGACCACCTAGAGCACCTGATCTTACCCCCTTAGATTTCTTTTTTTGGGGGCATTTGAAAAACATAATCTATCTAAATAGAAACAGAACTCTAGAAGAATTACAAGAAAATTTTGTGGCGGCAATACGAAACATTACTAATCTTCATATTCATAACGCTATGAGCGGAGGAGTGCCAACTAACTCTGGATTATAATGGACAACAGTTTTAACATTTAATATAGATATTTAGTTTTTTTATTGATATTGATATAACTTTTTGAATTTTGTTCAAGTGTTTTTCATTTGTGTATTTTAACAACTTATTGGTCTTTTAAAATGTGTTAACATAGACATGCACAACTTGGCTCCACTGAGCCGCCAGCTCTTATGACCTAGTCTGTAAGCTTAATAAAAAAAAAACAAAAAAAAAACATGTTTTTAGCCTAATTGTTGTCAATTTATATTGACAATATAATAAATTCTTAATGTAAAATGTAAACAAAAAAAGAATTTAAAAATATAGGGTGTTTCATTTAAAAAATTAAAACTTGATCTCCGTGATTGAAACTAAAATTAAAAATCTGACTAAGCCACTGAATTCTACAGAAAAAGGTACCTTAAGAATGCCTTATTAGTTTTATCGTAGTTGCTCTGATAAATAAAATATAGGACATTTTAGAAAATGGAAAAATTCGAAAATCGCCCTGTGTATGCGAAACCGATCGCGATAGCAATTTGATGAAATTGGTGCAGTAAAATCCAAGATGCACTAACGAATCAAAAATTATTTTTTTAAAATTCAATATGGCAGGCAAAAAAATATTTGTTTCCGCTTTTCTCCAAAATTGGTATAGGGAAGTTTTCGGGGTCACACATAACAAATCTGAGATAATTTAAAAAAAATTCAATATGGCAGATCTAATAGAGTGGACAAAAAAAATTAATTTTGACCGATTTTCTCCAAAATTGGTATGGACAGTGTTTGGGATCGCACGTAACGAATTTAAGATTATTTTAAAAATTCAATATGGCGGATCCAATAGGGCGGACAAAAAAGTAATTTTTCCCGATTTTCTCCAAAATTCGCCAGAGGGAGTTTTCGGGGTTGCGAATCTGAAATTATTTTTAAAAATTTCAATATGGCGGATCCAATATTGGGTCCAAAAAATTTACATCATTCGATTTTCTTCAAAACTGGTATAGAGGCATTCTTGAGGGTGTGAATTACAAATTTAAAATTATTTTTATGAGATTCAATATGACATTTTTCGATTTTATTAAAATTGGCACTGAATCATTTTGAGGGCATAAATAACCGATTTAAAATTATTTTAAGGAAATTTAATGTATCAGATTCAATATGACTGTCTAAAAATATTACATTTTCGAATTTTGTCCAAAATTGATACTAAGGGGTTTTCGTGGATGTAGAACCAGATGAGAATAAGAGGTTAAAATATATTTTTTTTTTGAAATATGGCGGACCCAATATGGTAGGTTCAACTTCTTCTTCTTCTTCTTCTTCTTCTTCTTCTTCTTCTTCTTCTTCTAGGTAGAACCAAGTTCTGTTATCTATACAATGCCTCATCGATCCTCGTTTGAGGTCGAAATCCAGCTGTCTCTCTATCTTTTGGGGGGCCGTCCAGGCGGCCGTTTGGTGTTTGGTTTCTCTCTCATCACGGTTTTTGCTAGTCTGTCATCGTCCATTCGTTCCACGTGATCTCTCCAATGCCTACGACGGTTTCGAACCCACTTCACAACATCCCCCACTCCGCTGTCCTCGCGTATTTTTGCGTTTCTTATTCTATCTCTTAAACTTGTTCCCGTGATCATTCTCAGCGTTTTCATTTCTGTGGTTCTCATAATTTGTTTTGTCTTTGTGGTTTCATTTCTTGTTTCTGCACCGTAGGTCAGTATCGGTCTTACACAGACCTTGTAAATTCTTGCTTTGCTCTCAACCGTCATATGTTTATTGTTCCAGATTATGTCTCTGAGTTGGCCTGATATCATGGCCGCTTTGTTGGTCTGTGTGCGTACTTCTTCCGTTACTGCCATGTTACTTGTTATATGTGCTCCTAGGTATTTAAACTTCCCAACCTGTTCGATATGTTTGTCCTCAACCATTAGTTTGCATCTTACCGGTTCTTTTGCTATTACCATTGCTTTCGTTTTCTCCACAGATATCTTCATATTATACTGTTCGATTGAGATGGAAAAGCATTCTTTGTAAGTTGTCCTCGCTATCTGCTGTCAAGGCAACATCGTCTGCAAAGCATATCATCTGATCGGTGTTGTGTCCCATTGGGTACCCAATATTTGTGCTTTTTACCTCATCAATGATTTCGTCCATGATTACATTGAAAAATGTTGGACTTAGGCTATCACCCTGTCTTATTCCTATGGATATAGGGATTTCCTCTGTTAGAGTGTTATTTGTTTTAATTACCATGGTGTTTTTGGAATTCAGTTCGTATATTGTGCGTATGATTGCTTCGTCTACTTGTTTTCTTCGCAGTAATTCTGTTATGTGTTCCAGTTTGACTCGGTCGAACGCTTGTGTAAAGTCCACAAAACAAATGAACAGCGGTTTATCGTATTCGATAGATTTTTCAACCAGCTGTCTGATAATAAATATACCGTCGATAGTAGAGCGGTTATTCCGGAAGCCCTGCTATTCTTCGCACGCCTCTAACTTGTCTACGATCCGTTGTGACAGTATTTTGGTTAACAATTTGGCTGAACTATTCAGTAGACTGATTCCCCTGTAGTTTTCGGGTTGTTTCTTTGATCCTCTTTTGTGGATAAGAATTGTGATGCTTTTCCGCCATTCGTTGGGTACTGACGTTGTGCGTAGTATTTTTTGAAACAGAACAGTGAGCTCTGTGACAAGGCTGGGGCCTCCGTACTTTAGCATCTCATTCGTAATTTGGTCGGTACCAGGTAACTTTCTGTTTTTTAATTTCTTAATTGTCAGATGCATCTCCACTTCACTGATGTTAACATCTGTAGTAACATACATGCCTCGTAGCTTCAACATTTTCATTAATATTTTTTCAAATTTGGTATTAGGCGGATTTCGGGGTCGTCGATTACGAATCCGAAGTTAATTTTTTTAGCTTAATATGACAGATACAATATGAAGGACAAAAAATTTTCCTAATTAGTCTAAAATTGATGTTGGAGGTTTTTTGGGGCATACACAAACTCAATATGCAGGCTAATATATGTTGGACTAAAAAATTTACGTGTCAAATTCCCTAAATATCGGCACTGAGAGATTTTGTGTGCCCCTAAAGTTAATTTTAAATTAAAGATAGTGGATTTACTATGGTAGACTAAATATTTGTTTGATACAATTTCATTTAAAACTGATATTTGGCGATTTCTCGGAATCAAAGAGTTTTTAGATATTGATTTTGGTCTTGTGTACCACATTGGACAAAATGGATACCTTTTTCCGACCTTGAAATCATTGCGAGGTACATTAATCTCGGCTAGTACTTAATTCAGATAATTTATGGATATCATAACAAATTTAAAACTAAAAATCGAAAAATAACATTTTTTTTTTTTTTAATTCAACTGACTTCCAAAGAAGCGCTAAAAAGTGAAAAATGACAATATAAATTAGATCATTACTGGTATCGACATTCCAAACCCAAATCCAGCAGGATAATACTAATCAAACGGGATCGAAGTCCTCAGTCTTCTTCGGTTAAGTCTAACAGGGCAAAATGAAAAACATGTCAAAATTGGCCTCCATTTTGTAGCCAAAAATTTGCCTGCGCACAACATCACTTCATTTAGGCGCATTTAGTTGGCACACTCGATTGAAAGAAATTGCAGCTCAAAAGACCCGGAACAACAATAGCGGCTGCAATAAATTTGTTGCGTAAATCAATTCAATATTCGTTAACATTTCCAACTCAGCATCCAATAAGAAAACCATCGATTATTTTTATGTTTAAATTAAGAAATATACTCTCCGCCAGCTATTACCTACCCAGAATAAGTTACCCGTCCAAACTTCCTTCCAAAATTTACGAAACAGATATTACAGCCCAACATAAAGCTGCCTAAAAGAGGATTAGTTGTGTAGTGAGGTTGTCTGTATGCCAACTCGAAAGTGACAAATAGCAAAACCTAATCATAACATAAATGAAATCAACGGAAATATTTAAAATAATTTCAGGAAAACTGCCCTAAGAAAGGATAAAAGTAAGAATGACAGTCGAATAGTTAGCAGAAAAACCGAGATCTATTTTTAAAAATGGTACAGTAAATGAATTATCTAAATAAATAAAAAATCTAGCACAGTGCAGTAGGATATCGGCATAATAGTTAAAATAGAAATAAAATTTAATTCAACCGTATTTGTAGTGTAAGAGTTGAGGCAAATTTCAGAAATATAGATAAAGCAATCGAGTAGGAAAGAAAATTTGAAGGATTTATGAAAAATGATATTGTGTTACCCAAAACGTAAGTATTTGCAAAAATAATATAAATTAACCGAATTAGCCATAGTGAACTTAAGATGAAATTCGAACTGTGACAATTCCTCCTCTTCTTCAGAAGGAGGGTAACTTCTTCAAAAAAATTTACTGATGATGATAGATTCAGTAGGTAACACCCAATAAGCTGAAAAGAAACTCGGCGACCACAATGGAGGTATCCGGTGTAGTGAAGTCCGTCGACGCTGCGTACGGAGGTGCCAAATAATCTTTTGACCTAAGACGAGCAGGTCAGCTGGCATTGCGTAAAACCTGGATAAGTTTGGAGAACCTCGATTCCTAGTCTTACATCAGCTGCTCTTAAGGAAGCGCTTAAGCGCCCCTCTGCAAGGAACCTTAAAGGCCGATAACCTAAAAGGAAAAGAAAACCTACCAGTAAACAAAAAACTAAGAAGAGAAATAGAAACGGTTAGTTAGTTACAAGCTCCCACCAAGCTAAAGGATGCGTTAGGTGTTACCCTAGCTCACCGTAGACCCCATCTACAAACAAAAACGAACAACAATAGGGTGTTCTGCATGGTATCACTACCACTGACCTGTCGCAACAAACAAATTATCCGGAGCTGAGGCAGAACACAGTCTCTTGGCGCTCCCCTAGCCTACTGGCCAGCCAAGAATAATTTAACCTAAAAGGAAAATGAGTCCCAGGAGCTCAGACTTTTATCCCCCATGCTCAACCCTTCCAACTGATTTGCCCCCTGGAAAACAAAAGGGAACTGAGCGGCATCCAGTAGCATCCAACATCAGGCATCCTGTGATAATAAGTAAAGGGCTACTAGGTAAAGTCTAATAAGACAAAAAGGTAAAACAGCCACAATCGGTAATTCCAACAAGGAACGTCTAAATAGAGAGATACTAAGATAAAGATCATAATCGAGATATTCAAGGTAAACATCCTGACTGACAAAAGATAAGGGTAAAAGAAGAAATTCAAAATAAACGTAATGGTGGACCAGATATTGTTTTCATTAAGGTAGTCAAAATAAACGTTCTCGCGAACAAGAGACAAAAAACTCGAAATAAAGGCCCCGCGGACAATAATAAACACAAATCAGGAAAAGTCAACGTCCTCTCGGACAAAATAAATATCATAGTCAAGATATTTAAAATATGCGTCCACACGGACAAAAAATAAAAACACAACAATGAACTCAAAATAAACATCCTGACGAACAAGGTGAAGTTATAATCAAGGTATAAATGTCCTCACGGGTAAAATAGGAGTCATAATCAGATATTTTCCAAAATAAACAACCAGACTGACAAAAGGCATTTATAGTCCCCGACAGGAAAGCGTGTCGCCAAGCCGTTTCGCGTCAAGTCGGCAACACACAACCAGGCGAACACTACTAAGCTATACTTAATATATTGTCAATAATTAAGATAATTGAAGGTAGTATGATAAGATAAAGAGTGAGACAAAGGATAGACTAAAATCATAAAAACAAAGATACAAGAGAACTGAAGTTATAAGGAAACGATGAAAAAAATACAAGTAACCGCCAAGATAACTAATTGAATTAATACAAGAAGAAGAAGAAAAGGGGAAAACATTACAAATGTAGTGACTAAAGCAACAGAAGTAAATCCACTTGTTACAGTTGTGTTATTTTTACTAATTAATACTAATAATACCAACAATAAAGCCAATTTTCACCACAAATTAATCCCATATTTCGATCAAGTAGTATCTTTAATCAATATTAAATAAAAAGCTAAAAGTTTATTCACTTGTCACATCAAAAATCGGTTTTGTAAAAAAAATCAAATGTATCTAGAAATGCATTAAACACTCCAGTTTTGCCACTTTCATCATGGGTGTAGTTAATCTTTTGTTTTTTGTTTCTTATGTTTTTGGCGCTCTGGAGATTTTTAGAAGCGTTGATAGAGAGAGAGTCGGTGCCAAGCCTTGGTTGTGTAAACTGGCAGAGACCCATAGAGCAGATTTTTTTGCTGATTTTCTTAAAGTATAATACTACTTTTATTCCTGTTTGCAGCTAAAGCCATAGTTTAGTGTGTTAAGGCATCATTTGCCAGATATTGAGGATAAACCAAGTTTTTATTGCATTCGTTTTTCGTTAAGTACCCCGCAGTGAAAGTGATCACACCTAAAAAGTCAACACACCACCTTTGATACATTTAATACTTGGTGCACCCTTAAGAACCAACAGGTACATGCCACAAACATTTTTTATAATACTGAGACTTTGCATTCGTGTCTAAGATTGGATTTACATGCCAGAGCCGACATAAAACACACCGTTGCTCCCATAAAGGACATCGGCTATCCAGTTGGCCGAACGTGTTTCGATTTAATAACAAAACTGCATTTCAGGTATTAGAACTTCATAATAAACAGTGATATTTTCGATTTTAAAGTATACTTTCATTTTTCCCCTGTGACAGAACTAATAAGACTTTCTGCGAGCAGAACACTTTATATTAAATTTAATTTAAAATATCTTGTAAACCGAAGGTATACGTATACACTAGATAATTTAAAACATCACTTCACATATTAATAGTCCAACACTTGTAATTAGGTTTAATTAAACATAATTTTAGACTTAATCGGCCTACTAGATAGTTTAGTGTTTCATAATAAATATAAACAGTTGAACGAGAAAAAAAAGTAAGGTTATTCAACGTCGTTTTTCCAGCCTAAAGCTGGACCTAAAGCCAACCGACTTGGCGTTTGGCGCAGATGACGTCATACTAGCAATAGTGTAATTGTTTATTGTTTCTTTTTTGCAAATAGTCACATATTGCTTTTAGATAAAGTTAAAATATCCATAGTTTATAAATCAGAATTCCTTTTTTTACTTATTGTTAAATATAGATTTTAATTGTTTTTGGAATATGGGTGTTTTATTTTTGGATCTGGTTGTTTCCTGTTTTCGCTAAACATCATCTCTGCACTGCCCTAAAAGAAGCGATTAACATCGAAAAGATAACCACCTGTATCCAAGCATTTTTAGCATTTTTCATTTTAGCATTTAAGTATTTATTAATTTTAAATCTCTCTCTTTCTTGTTGCGTAGCACACTAAAGGTAACTTTACCACAGTATTTGGAGGACTTTTACTTCCACCAATACTCGGCGTAAGACTGTTATTTACCAAATGAACATGAACCGTCGAACAAGTTTCGCGCCAAGTCGGTGACCCACAGTTAACCAGTTGTCCATCCTGCAGAGCCTCCATAATAAATCTATTTTATATCATTAATTGTTTTCATCGCTAATAATTATCTGATTAATTTTTCGAATAACCCGATTTGTCGGGTAAAAATCATCGTCTTTCATAACATCTTGTTTAATATCCATACAATTCTCTGATGAATATGCTCATACTGCACAGCATTCGAAATTCGAGGATACAATTACAATTTTGTGTGAAACATTTTCAATTACATGAACAGAAATATCTTTGTAACATATTCAACGCTGTTTCGCCTTCAAAATAATTAAAGTTTAAATAATTATTTTCAAGTTTCCAGCCATGAATGAGTTAATGAATCAAGAAATACAATATTACTATTTTTGTTTCAACCCATTCTTTATTTGCCATTTCACTCTTAAATAATGGTGAACTAAATTTGGTTTAGAAGGTGGCAATTTTTTATTAGATATATTTTTTTCAATGCAAAACTGTATCTTAATTTATTTATTCATTTATGACAGTCTTTAAAGTTATTCAGAGTGTCATATATTTTTGATAAATATACTGTCAAAGTATTAAGTCCTTCATCTAGCAGGTAAATTAGATAAATTTGCAAATCTATTCAATTGATTATTTGTGTATTTAAAGCTTTGTACGCCTTCTTTTTTCCAACGTCATATGTGGAACTTTTTTATCACAGCACTGATGACATTCATAATTATAATACTGTCCCACTGAATGTTTCCAATATCTTATGCAATAGTATATAGGTATAAATCGAGAATAGTTACCATTTTTTACATTTCCATTATAAAGCTATAAAACAGGTTCCTTCAAGAACTTATGATAATGAGCTAATTATAATATAAATAGATCTCTGTTTGACGATTTAACGATAATTTTCATCTTTTTGTCGGAGTACAGCTCTTGTAACTGAAAAGCATGAAATAAAATCCTAGTATTTGCTTCTTTATGATTACATAAGAAATATGTATCCAAATATTCATTATTTTTCAAAATAACGTATGCTTATTCCCGAGGTTTAAAAGCTCCAGAAGCAATCAATTTATTCTGTATTGGTATCCGAATATTTTCTTTTATATAATTTCCAATAAATTCCACTAAACTTGATATACTTCTACTATTACCTAGGATTTTTTTTTAATTTTGTGTAGATTGGCCGCCGCTAATTTTATATTCTTTGGTTTCGCTATCCTTTTCATGCCTCCAAATTTGTTCCAACTGCTTTGGATTAACCGTTATGTTATCGTATCGATCATAAATTAAGTGAATTTCATCTATTAGTTCAAATCTGCGTAATAGTCCTTCCATAATTTTATTGCCTTAATTATTATAAACAGATATTTATTTTTCATTCATACATTGTAACTCGGCCTTGCCATCAATTATCAAAATGGTGTAATTTTCTGTTGAATTTAGGCTCGTTTAAATTTCGTCTTTATACTTTTTTTCTAGTATAGAATTCATCATTCAAATTAAAGGTACACTTAACTTTCCAGATAAGTTAATTTCTCGATTAGACGCAGTCTAGAATTGTATTTGATATACTACTTCAGATTTAACAGATTTTTAAATTTTTTTACCATTTAATGTTATAACAAAAGTTTTCTTAATTAGGTCGTAAAATTGACAGCATTAAATAAGCTGTTTTATATTCCTTCAGTACCTATTTGTCCACTGCCTAAGTTAATCAATGTAGAACATTGATTAATCCGAAGAAAATTGAACATGGATGTGCGATTTTACCAGATCTTCTTCATCTTTGTTTAATAGCGAATATTTTTCACCTTCATGTACAAAGTGATAAAATCATAATACATAATATCAGAATTACTATCTGGGACATTTGTACTCAAAGTCCATCTTAAAGGAGCAGGTTCTTTTCGAGTCATGCCTGTGATTTCAGTCTCTGATTTGGTATCTTTGTTTGCTGTCGTTTCGGTTGCCATATCTGAGAATAATCCCCAAAATTCTTCAGTAATCATATTAACACCAAAGTCTCCCTTTAAAAACCCTTCTTTAACTTCGTTTGGTACGGTAAACGGCCTGTTCAAAACATAAAAAATTCGCCATCGTGAATAGTTCGGTTTATCGCAGACAAAGAGAAAAGGAAGCATAGATAATTAAGTAGAAACGTGATGATCCTAATTACCCACTTTATCAGCTCGAATAAACTCAAAAAGAAGTTGAATACTCTTAATTCATTCAAGCCAAAATTGAAAATTTTCAGATTCCCCAATTTTTTATTTTCTATTTTTGTTAAATAATGGCATAAATGTATTACTTACTGAAGAAAATTTTTCCAGATCATCTTTCAAATATATACCCGTTGAATAATTATCTCTAAATGTTTCGATATTTTTCAGCAAAACCGCTAGACATTCTATTTTATGCTTTCTTATAAAAACTTAATTCTCAAATCTCCCTATGAAATTACTTCCCCTCCAAAATTCTGTTTACGATATTTCCAACAAAAACCAAATTATGCTAGCATATCTCTTATGCCACAACTTCCCCAAATTTTGCCGATTTATGAAATTGCACAATAAGCAGTAAGAAAAGCGCCCAAAATGAGTAACAACATTCTTTAATTCATCACTCATATCAAATTGACCAGCTGAAGTAATACATACAACTATTAATCACACGTCTAAATACATTGTTTTTGACCGCAAGCTCCGTCAAATTCTCGACCTTGTGTAATTTTAGTATAAATTGTATTCAAATCACTTGGTTTTTCATTAAGAGCTGCTGCATATTGAACAATAGTGACTGCATTTTTTATTTCTCCAAAATGAGTGTTAAAGGCTACCCAATTAGGTGTTATTGGTTTTTCTTTGTTCACTCCTAAATTCGTTTTTAGCGCAAATAGAACCCATGTAACATCCTTTGCATAAAAATTATTCGATCAATCGATTTTATAGAAGATTTTGCATCTTCAAATTTCGGAGGTTTTAGTTTTTTGTGAGGTTTTTTGTAGAGCAATGATTTTAAAAAAGAGTGATTAATGTTTTGAATACTTTTAAAGCTTTAGCGCTTAATACTTACCATAGATTTTATTGTTTGATTTAGCAATTGGTTCTGAAAAATAACTCTTGCCATTGCATGGTAAGTGTCTTTTCCATTACCAGTCTCGGTATTAATGTCGACGTTGTCATTATCTTCGTGAATTAAATGTCCCCCAAATTTGCCGACATTTAATACGAGTAGGTACGTAAACAGAAACGTTCCTTTCCATTTCTTGTTCTGCTATTTCCGTAAGCAAACTTCTTAATTCATCCCATGATGCACAGAGCCAAATGAATTTAAAATTTCAACAAGTATCTTACTACCAAATTAGTGAGGAAGCTATAGAACTAAGCCATAATGATACGGAGTATTAACAGTTTGGTTGCTATGTATAGAACAATGCATTCACATGTATAAAAAAACAATGGTTAAAACCAGTCTCATACAAAGGCCAAGAAATAAATTGATTTAAGTTTTAGAGCTTGCATGCAATATAAGCGAAAATAATTGGGTTACTATAGACCAAATCTTCGGAGCCTATATTGGATAAAAATATCCAAGAATATTTTGCTATTTTTTGCAATTTGTTTTTGATAAAAGTTGAACGAACACATATTTCTACACAAATAATACTTATTTGCTGCAAATCTCTGAAAAAGATATAATCTCACCAGATTCGTTTTTATCTTTATAGAATTCAAACCTTATTATTGCTGATTTTCCATGAGAACGTGGCATACTCACGTTCAGTATCCAAATCTATATACCGGAATCATGCTCATCAAAATCTAAACGTATATTGGAAACACATTCAGTATTCAAATTAATACTGGCATCAGTATTAATATCTGAATAACCTACGGTATGACTATCGTCACTAACACATACATTAGCAAAATAAGAAAAGTTACAAACATCTTTTTTGATCAAGACATTATTAGACTAGCTAGATGTATCTGCAAATCTTATATCTTCACTATCTTTACGGTATGTACTTGTAGAGTTTGGTACAATAACATTTAAGGAATTTTTTCTAATATAATTTTGATAACAAGGATATAAATGGTAACAAGCGTCTAATTCAGACAAATCATGAAGAACAGAAAGTTTGTCCTTCATAAGCTGATCTTGTCTTACTTCAGCAGCCTCAAGGACACATTACTATTTAAACTTACTTTTGATAGCTTTTTATTACTACTATTTTTCTTCCCCTCACAGATAAAACACAGACTTTTCTAATCAAATTCTAAGATTTTGAGAAGGAAATTTTTTTTATTAGTGTCGCCATCCTCAATAATTGATTTTCTTTCCTTCAATAAATTTTTATCGCCATTCATTCTTGGAAATAGTTCAATAAAATGTTGTAATTAATATTCTGTTTTTAAGATGCAATACTTACTCTAAAGTATTCGAAAAATTTTACCTGTAATATACACACATATATATATATATATATATATATATATATATATATATATATATATATAAATATATATATATATATATATATATATATATATATATATATATATATATATACATACAAATGTACTTTATCGATACTCGCGTGCATACAGAGCAGCGTGTACACGAATTGTTAAATTACAAAAATAAATAAATAATAATTGTAAATTACGATTGTATTAATATTTTATTTAGAAGCTATTATAAAATATTGAATAATTTATTTTTGTTCAAAAATGTGGAATACTTCATGATTAAAATATATTTTTTACTTACCTACTTTTTAACATTTCAAAACATTGAAATTTTAATTCACTAAAAATGGTATTATTTATACATAATCTATTAGAAAGTGCTCTTTGCAATAAAACAAATATAAGAAGACAGTTTTAATGGAAGGAGTCAAAACAGAGTCAAACATGCCCGCAATGCGTGCGCCTGTACAACCACAACCACCGAATTGTTTGAACGCGCTCACGTAACTCGTCTGAAATGGGTTACTTTTGAGCTCCACTTTCAGCGTCATAGACTCCATTTACCCACCTCAAATACATCTCTGTTGAATTTGAAGGTCCAAAGATTTCTATATATTTTTCAGAATTACAATCCGTTTAGTAGTTGTCGATAAAAAATTTCCAAAAATGACCAATTTCGTAATTTTTTTGCATAAAATCGCAATTATCTCCGAAAGCATGTTTCAAAAGTTTGTTAAGGGACAAAAAGAGTTTATTTCAACGTATTTTATCTAAAAAAATATGCGAATCGATTTGGTGTATTTTATTTTTTTCGCAAGTTTTTTGTTAATAACAATTGACGGCCAATTCAGACAAAAAAAATTATTAAGAAAAATATAACAAATTTAATAAAAAAAGATTTCGTGGTCTAGAAATGCGAAAAAAAATGGTTAGTTCATGCTCTTCTTAGGGGGGTGAACAGCTCGCCTATTATCACAGGTCCAGTGAACATGCTTTCTAGCAAAATCTCTTTGTTTGCCAAACAAAGAAGTGTTATTTCATAGATATATGTCCGATCAAACCTTTTTCCCTAAGTCTGCGTTTAACTGTAGTCAAAGAGAGTGATGAATCCAAATATTCATTGATGTCGGCACAAATATTTGACGTGGATTTGAACCGATCGACTTTGCTATTAGCATAAATCTTTTTATCGAGTCACTGAGTTGTTTTTCGTGGCCAATCAAGATTTTTTTCTGTCAGTCTATTCCTTTTTTAACTGCGCCCAAAGAAACCAATATTTCAGCGATATTCTGGTTTGAATGACTTTGTTTTCGCAAAATAATGATTTGCGCTCATTTTTTTAATAGATAATTCCTTTAGTTTTACCATTTTCCACTGTCTAGCCTCGATTTTTTATCAATACATCAACCAAAACACTTGCCAAATTTCCCAACTACTGTAAAGTAACTAGATTGGAGGTTATGTTGTGTCAATGAATTGAAAATTGATTTTCAATCGATTTCAAGAAAGTGAGAAATGTTTAAATGTTACAGTTTTTCAAATAATACCAAAAATTTTTGCCGAAATCATTAATGAAGAAGGTGGGTATTTTTAAGAAAATTGATTAAAATAACATTTTCATACATTCGATGTTTGAAATTGATTTGATTTCTATAAAATACATTCATAATAATGGAAGAATGTCTAAACTATGTTTTGGCCCGTACTATATATATATATATATATATATATATATATATATATATATATATATATATATATATATATATATATATATATATATAGTATATAAAATATTTTCAAGATGCTGGTACTTCCAGGTATACCAGGAATTGCTGCTTATTTTAAATGGAGCACCCTATATGTTACTTCATTTTTAGAATCTACGTAAAATTGTAGACATATTTATATATAATGTGTTATACGCAAAATCTAACTGTTTTTAACATATTTTAAATTTTATGCCAAAAATGGAGTTTGCAGGACTAAAAATTACCATTAATTTCTCCCATATTAAAAAGCCTTTATTATTTAATTGGGGTTGATTTCCTTCTAGAAGCGGATCTACTTTAATAGGCTGAATTAATATTTTGATAATAAATAAATACAGGGTAATCAAAAACTAATATTAAATATTAACTTGAAATAATCGTTAAAAGTCAATTTTTTTAAACATAATCCTCTATTTTCATAATGTTATCTTATTTTGCATTAAAAAAAAAGGACTACTATTCTAAAAATTTACGGTTTTTGAAATATTGGCAATTTAACATTTTTGTATTGTAGAAATGCTAAACCGGGTACCTATACAGTGAAACAACTTATTTTAATAAATGTCCAAAATTTTCACCTTGAACTTTCAGACATAGACAACCTTATTCAGTCACCATTATTTTTATGGCTAAATAAGAAAACATTATAAGAATAGGGGATTTACATTAATAAAAATTACATTTTACGATTTATTCGAGTTAATATTTAATGTTAGTTTTTGACCTCCCTGTATTTATTTATAATGAATAGATCAATACAGTACATTAAGGTAAATCCCAATTGAATAATAAAGGTTTTCATATTGGAGAAATTGATAGTTATGTTTAGCACACGCCATTTTTGACATTTAAAATATGTCAAAAACAGTAAGACTTAAGTATAGGACATTATATATAAAATATAAAATTGCCCCGTCCATTTTAGTAAACTGCCAAATTATAAAAATTTTACAATGTCTATTTTCCGAGAAATCGATAGCGGCAGTTCGTCGTAGGATATATACAGGTCTGGAAAATCCACACCAGAAACTGGACGTTTCTTAAGTAAAATAAAGAAAATACTATATTATTGATCAAATCAGAATGAGACAGAAGGATCAACATCGTAAACATCGACATATGTGTAAATTACTAGTTTGGCCCTAGCACAACAAGAGGATTCCTAATTATTTGCTTTCATTCGGCCGTCGAAGCGTAAGTACCGTGTTTCGCTCCAAATTTTTTTGTTACAATGGTAGTTTATTCCACGGGACAAAAAGAGCACATTATTAAGTGGTACACTGTTCTGGTAAATAATCGGCAGATTTGTATTTATGTGCGAAAATCATCCTGTTCCTTGAAAATTTAGAATTTCGGAAATTATGAAAAAATTTGAGAAAACCGGTTGTCTAAAAATTTGTAAAAAATGCACTGATAATAATGAGGAGCAACCGGTTCCTGAAGAACGAGCAAATCGGGGAGATTGACGTTTGTAGTTTAGCAGAAATTAATTTTCTTTGCAATAGTACCGTAATTGCCTAAGAACTTGATATGAACGCTCAAACAGTTCGGAATATTTTAAAGTTAATAGGAATATAACCCCTGAAGTTTGGCAAATACGCCAACCATATTTTACAATAGACTAGGTTATTGTCTCGCTCAAAGTGGAGGCCTGTTTGAACACCTCTTGTAGACTTTTAGGTGTTTTTGTTGATTTAAATTGAATTTAATTATTTATTTACTTATGTACAATTACTGAACGTGTTACTTTTATTTTTTACCAGAATAAAAGTTTATTTTTGAGAATGATTTTTAATTTTAAAGTGGTCTATTAGCTTATTTACTTAGAAATTACTGTTGCGTTTCACTAGTAGTTTTATTAGAATAAATGTTTATTTTGTAACAGAAATATCAATTTTCTTTACGCTCAACGCCCAACAAAAACTATTTTTTTTTTTGTATTTCGACTATTTAATGTATTTAAAACAATCAATGTATCAAATAATCATTAAATATTCCAAATTCCGTCGATTACGTTATAAGTTTAGACGAAAAGTAAGTACACCCTCTCATTCGTTTCAAGGTACTGCTCGTTTTCGTGTTGCACGGAACTTAACGGGGATAATATTGCGGTAGGCGTTCCCTACGATCTTCTGTCCGAACTAATCTGACGGGCTTAGTGGGTTAGAATTTGAGAAATGGCCAAAATAATTTCTAGTTAAGAAATTTAAAATAGAAGTTTGGCTATAGTAACGTTTCTATTAAACCTCGGTAATATGAACGGCCAGCCTTTTCTTTCTAAAGTTTCGTCTCAGGTCAAAGGCAACAGTGTTCTGGTTGCGCCGCTCTTCTATTTGACATTGGATTGTCGAGAAACAAATATCAGCGATTACAAAATTGGGCTAAACAGAAAAGCAGTAATATATTTTCGCCGTACTCTGGTGTGTAAAATACAAAAAAAAGCATGTTATTCACATGACGAGCATCTAACTTTTACTAAATCAAAAGCCGAGGTTAAATTCCAAGGCTTACTGAATCATACAGTGGATCGAATTATATTGCTTAAAATTAGACGCCCTTGAACAAATCGATAAATTAGATTTGTAGATAAAAGTTTCATTTGCAAATGGGGCTTCGATGGAACGTCAGGTCAGAGCCAGTACAAAATGAAATTCACTGATCCGAATATTTCTGATACAAACTTATTCCTAATCTCTCTTATTCCACTTCAATTAGCAGATATTAACACGCAAACTCAACAAGAACAGATTGTGTTGTACAAATCCAAACCCTCGTCTACTATGAATTGCGGGCCTCTGAAATTTGAATTTATTAAGAAAACCGAACAAAAGTCTTTAACGAAAATAGAAAATTAAGAATTCGAACCAGACAACTTGTACCATATAATAGAGTTTTCTTTGCCACCCGAGCTTCAGTACAGTACAACTTATCTATGACGATGATGGATGGCTAGGTGAATGCTTTGGCTGGAGCGAAATCGGTCCAACGTTGTTACCTCTGCCAAACAACATCTCAGTTCAACAACATTGATACAGTGTCCCAGTAAATACAGAGTATTTCAAGCTACAGCCATTATAACAAGAGTAAAGCGAAAACTGATCTTCCGGTTTCCCATCATTTTGCAAAATATTGGAAGCGGACATTAAACTGCAATAGAGAAGTTTTGGGAATACAAACTTCAAACAGCAAGATTATTCTTCAAAGGATATTCTTGGTACAACATTCCAACAGGAATCCACAAATGACTTACTTCATTGACCAGACATCATAGCATTTGCAATATTGCCGATAGGTAAACTATCCAAAGATGCACAAAAATCAACGGACAAGTTGATAAGAAACTATCGTCTAGACTTTGCCCGAAAATCTTCTCGAGAAAAAATATGGAGGATGTGTTCCAAAACTTTTGGCGTCGATGGATCCTTACACTAACATAGTAAGGATTCGGATAACAATTCATACGTATTGGAGAATGAGAAAAAAACTGTTAACAAAGAAGGCAGTGATTAAAAAGTTGTCTTTATTATTTTTATTACAGTCGTATTATTTATTCATTTATGTGAATCAATAAATATTATATTACTTATAAATTATTTGCATTGGTATTTATTAAGAAATCTTAAGCATAGAGGAAAAAGTACTTTCTCCTTTTTAACGATTATCGATATTCATGTATTTATTATTATAGTATTATATTTAAAATGTACCTTGAAGTCAAGCGCAATATTTTATTCATGGAAATACAATTATTCTTTTTATTTTATTTTTAAAGCGTTGAACCACATTAGACGTTTTTCGAATTTATTTTCATGATTTTAAAGTTTCAGTCTGCGATTTTTATTTTTAATATCAAATCCATGCTTTGACGTGTGTTTTGACGACCCAAAACCAGCGAAAAATCCTTGCCTGACGCCATTTTTGCTAAAAACCAGGAAGCAAGCTACGATACAACAGTATGCTTTATTTCACTTCTTCAACATGGCTAAACGGGTTGTCCGTCGCTTTTTGTTACGTTCCCTTTTTTTAAGAGATTCTGTTCTCGACTTTCCACACCTGTATATATATATATATATATATATATATATATATATATTTGCCTAAAAATTATTACAAATTTTTTTGTATTTGTGCTGATAGTAAAACACCAGAAAATCCTTAAACATTTTATGATAAAAATTATAAGTTATCAGAATAAGAGTTCAGCTTAGTTTGATAAGTATGATACAATTAGGTTGGATTATATTACTATCTAAAGCACTGATATGGGCGAGTTTAAATCTCGATCTGGCGGCTTTATTAAAAAATTTGCCAAAGAAAATAGTGCCAATAGTCGGTAAGCACAAATGCTGACAAGAAATGAAAAACTCGGGTCCTAAGACCTGGTTTGTAGCCCACATTAAGTTGTAAATCCAGTCATCAAATGGTAACACTTTCAATCTCCGATAAACGTAACATTCAGATGTAAACATAACTAGAAACAAAGTTATATTCCGAATAGAAAACAAAAACAACTTTATACTAAATCAAAATATAGGTTACAGGAACGCATCAGGGAAAAGTCAATAAAATAGGGCAAAGATTAAACCGGCCTATAAAGTTTATATTTAGGAGAACGGTTGATTCATGTTCCGAGTGAGCGGGCTATCCTAGAGGGATTAAGAAATTTACTAGATCGGTGTCTATAATTAGATTTATACGGTGAATTAACCCCTTAATTTATTATTTACCTTAGCCTATTCGGGGTCATTTTACTGTTTATCTAAACTTCTATTGAGCATTAACAAGTATTATAATTAATTCAGTGCATGTAAAATTGTACAGCAAGAATCCAACATTCATCTTTAAAAAAAAATAATTATCTGAGAAACTTAAAGATCCTCAGCTTATCAGTATGTATATTTAGAGGCAATTATGTATACAAAATCTAAGTTCTCGATTCAAAAAGCAAGATAACCTGGCTAATAAATACCCACAATATTTGAAAATCGCTATATAATTTACAAGACGCTTCCTTTGCTTTGTGTGCCTCTAGATCGGAGCTAATCTCGAAAACCATTAAATGAATTTTAATCTGGTTTCCACTGTTGATCACGTCGTTTTTCAAAAATACTTTTAATTTACCATACATCGACATATAATGTAAAGTGGCCGAGTAATGATAATGATTTTAAATTAAGTTGGCGAAAGAAAAAAAGTTTCAGGTTCTTTTTCAGTTTACGATGTTTAAACCGTTGGAGATAAATCAAAACAATGTATATATCTCTATGTTAACAGAGAGGTCAACAAGAACTGCATACGTCGTTTAAAAACTTTTAAAAAGTAAAGATCAAATTTCCAAATCGTCGAAATAATCTTTTCTCATACAAAATTTCTCTAATTTACTAAAAACTTTAATAAAAAAATATAGCAAACCCTTACCACAAAAATATGTATTATGAAATATTAATATACAGAGCATTCTTAAAGATGAGTCATTTATTTTAACAGCTTGTAGAACTCGTAAAAAGAAGTCAATTTATCAAAAATCGTTTGAGTTGGCAAATGAAGAAGTAATTACCAATTATTTAATAAATTTAAAAACTGTAGTACAAACCTTACTTCATAATATTTTCAACGACTGTAGTGTAAAAACTTTGTTTACTACTGATACTGAGTATGCCTATTTTTTGTATGTAATTGTTACACGGTTTTGAGTGCGATTTTCGATTTGACCAGTGCTAAATAAATCGTACAGTACTGCGTGATATTACGTTTCATTTGTGGGTGTTTTGTGCAATAGAAATGACACACGTTTATGAAAACAATAGACGTGATATTAACTTACAGGGAGTGCCATTAAAATGTAGCCTCACCATGTCGTTTGTATGCGGAGAGATTCCTTTTATGAAACCATCGGTTTCTGCGGATGTTTGTAAATTAGGTTATGAGACTTCTCCACTCCGGGTATTTAAACGAACAACAAGAAGGTCACGGTGGAAGACCTCCTCCACGCGAAATGGTGGAGATCGAGAAAGAAATTTTAGAAATTGTCGAAAACGACCCAACAACGAACACTAAGTCCATAGCAGGTAAAGTAGAAGTTGCTCATAGAAAAGCTTGGAAAAATATACAAGAAAAACAACCTTATCCATACCATTATCAACGCTGCAAGCGTTGCAACCAGAAGATTATCCTAGGTGAGTTGAATTTTGTCACTGGCTCTTACATCAGTACAACATATTTTTGTTGTCATTTGACGATTTTTACCAAATTTATTTTGACTTCCGATGAGGTCATGTTTAAAAGAAATGGAGAAAGTAATTTCCACAACAAAAATGTTTGGGCAGTAGAAAATCCGTATGCAGTGAAAAAAATTCATTTTCAGCATAGGTTTTTAGTATATGTTTGGGCTGGCGTAGTAAATGGCATGCTTATAGGGCCTTACGTTTTTCCAAATCGACTGACAGGTGAAAATTATTTAGATTTTCTGGAAAACAATTTGCCACAATTATTAGAAGACGTTCCTTTAAATGTGAGACAGAATATGTGACTTCTTCATGATGGAGCTCCGCCGGACAATGAGTTCACGAACATTTAAATAATGTGTCTCGTAATAGATGGATAGTGCGAGACGGACCCATTTATTGGCCTGCACGTTCCCCGGATCTAAATCCCTGCGATCTTTTTCTGTGAGGCCATTTAAAATAGTTAGTGTATCACGACGGGGAAGTGAATACTGTGGAGGAATTACAACAGCGCATTAAGTGCTTGTGATCTTGTATGTGGAGACCGGGATTTTATTTTTGACGTATGTAGTTCCTCATGGATACATCGAGCAACTATACAATACAGTGATTGAAAATATCATAAGGTTTAACAGTTTTTATTTTTTTTTTTAAATTGTTTATAATTTGTTTATTTATCAACTTTTATATACACGATTTTTGGTAAATCGATTTCTCTTTACGAGTTTTACAATAATTTTAAAAAATGACTCAACTTTGAGAATACCTTGTATAGTTAGATACATATACAGGATGTACGCGTTATAATTTAAAATTAAACTTTCAAAAGTTACACTAAAAGCTAAAATAAAAATGAAGCTAAAGTTTGGTTCCCTCTAAAATGGAAATTTTTTTTATGAAGACAAAATACGATATAATAACACTACACAATTTAAATAGATAAGAATAATTTTGGTGGTTTAAATGAAGAAATTATAACGTGTTCGTAGCCAGATTGGGGAATCTTAAACTAAGAAAATATGTGTCACATGATCTAAAATTGTCAAAAATACTTTGATCAGCAAAATTTTTACATATTATCTTACTTTTTGATTATATAATAAGAATCATCCCGATTAAAATTTATTAGTTTTACTAAGTAGTTTTTTATGGCGAGTAATTATTTTTTTTTTTCATAAAAACGACATTTAGAATTTACCCAATTTTTTTGTGATCTTCTGATCCGGATTTAAAAAAAAATTATTTAAATGTATAAAAGTACCATCAAATGTGTTATAGCAACTAGATAATATGAATTAAACTACCTTATAGCAAAAGTTTAGTCTATTTGACTGGAACAGCTTTTCCACAAGAATTGCGTAACGTTCTTTGAGTAGTTATTAATCGTAATTCGGATTAACTAAATTAAATCAACTTATCGAAATTGTTATAAATCACATCTTCCCTCATGTTCTTTAAAACTTTTACGAACTGTCCAACAGTGTAATTTAACCTGTAAATAGGTTTAATGTAATAAATACCAGTTATTGCTGGTCCAACACTATGCTAGTCATCAACCATTTTTCCAATTAGATTTAAACTTAATAGGACAATATTAGAGTGGGTATACTAAAGCAATAAATAATTTTTATATTAAAACAGTTTGAATATAAGAAAATTTTATTCGAATCTTATAAACAGCAAGAAAATAAAAACACCTGGACGTTTTTCTATAAAACCAGCTTCTAAATAAATGTTTTAAGCAGAAAGGTAAAATCAACAATATCAATATTTATAAACAATGTTTGTACATCTAACAGCCACTAGAAAAAATAGACATACATAAATTTGTCAAAACCGCAACACAGATTTTTTCTATCTAGTCATTGGACTCTTTAATGTCTATCTGTTGCTCCAGTTCAACGCAAATCTATTTCTATTAACTGTCTAATGATATCGTCTTTAAATCTTTGTTTCCTAGTCAGATAATAATAATAACAATATTAGAGACCATCAGCAACAACAACAACAACAACTACATCAGCATGAGGGCCACACAACTCCAAGAACTTCACCCACCGAAGATGTTGCGCGGAAACCTCAACCAGAGCTCACTCAATCAGGATGACCAAGACAACGCATGAAATGAACTGTGCCCATGAATGAGTCAATAATACGTATTTTTTACAGGATAACTCATCTAGGACAAGAGATGAGGGGCTACAGGCAACAACTTCACGCCAAATTCTGGAGAGAGTGTTCACACATACAAGTGTCACAACAGAGAATAACTGACCAATATAGTTATTCTCCAAAACAGCTTAATTCCTGTAACACGGCTTAATACCATCAAAGCGGAAGTTGAACGTGAGATCAAGAGCACTGACAATAACAACGATCTGATTGCTGAATCTAAGCCAGAACCGGAACTTGAGTTACAAGAACAGCAATAGCAGCTGAATGACGATACCTAATAGGACAACACTGAACTCCTCTATCGGAAATTATCAACAGAAATGAGTGCTGCGGTGTTGGAATATAATGGAACCAATCCGTTACGCACTGCCAAAAACTAATTCATCTTAAAAACTGGGTATCATGTTAGACATCATGAACAATCGAATTTTCCCAGCTTATGTTTCAGAGGCCTTTACTCTGAAGTTCTTACATACCACAATCTACTGTGCTGCGACTGCGATAGCTAGAGCTTTAGAAATTAAAATTACAACAGAGCTCCGATCATCAAGAACGGAATTCAAAGACATGACAGCCGCAAAGATACTCCACCAAGTGTTAGCAGATAAGTTAAATCAATTGCAAGCAGGAAAAGTGCCTTACTACAAATAAACCTGGAGCCTATTCTTGAGAACAACGAGTTCAAGCTATATTGGGACGGAACGGTTCTATCAGATCAGACAGTTGCTCATAATAGGCCAGACATTACATTAATAGATAAAATTTCTAAGAAAACTACATTAATTGGTACTGCTATACCCAGCAACAACAACCTTAGATCAAAATACAATGACAAGATCGCCAAATACAGAGACTTGGAGGTGCACGAAGAGAATGAGCAATAAACAGCGTTCAAACAATTCCCATAATTTTATCAACTGGAGTGATACCAAAGAACTTCCTGCAGAACATCCAGGGACTGGGCCTAAGTGAGCATCTGTATAAACCGATTCAGAAAGCAGTTCTCCTTGCAACCGCTAGGACCGTCCGAAAGTTTGTGGAAAATACAGAAGACCACGTCCCCTAGGACCGAATAAGGACCGAATAAGGAAAGGGTCCTCACAGAGGTTCATACTTTAGGTATCTGTGTATACCTGGTATGAGTCAATATTCCCTGAAGGGAGTGCGAAGCCGTTTGGCTTGAAAGTCATGAATTTTGAAGAGAGACAAAACTTATTCATGCTTTTTAGTTTAAAATCGTACATATAAATTTAAAACACCTATTTAAGTATATTAAAATGTTCCTTGAAATTAAGAAAATATTTCTGCTTTAAGAAAGTCCTTTATTTAATAAAACAGTATGTTAAAGATATATTGTTAAGGAGAAAAAATTCTTAAAACAATTTTTTGATGTAGTTCAGGTTAGTTTAGTTATGATTTTTGTTTTTAGATAAATGTCGCTTGCCGAACGATCTGTTTTTGTAGAGTTATAGGTTCTAGGGCAAAAAATTTCTCAATGGTAAAAAAGCACAGTGGTAAAACTTAAAGTGAGACTCAAAATTAAATAATTAATAGTAGACCATAAATTTTAAAATATTTAAATCTATCTTCACCTTTTAGTAGATGAAAGATTCACCTCATTTAGTATAATTTGCTAAATGGTTTCGGAAGCAAACTAGCTTTTATGATTTATTTTCATCTGACGTTGCGAAATATGGACATTTCTACCAGTTAAAAAACATAATGTATCACTAATTAGACTTTTTTTCAAATCAAGATTAGATATGTTTTTATTTGCAGTATCTTACCTTAGCCATACCAGGTCAGCTCAAAAATATCCTTAGGCTGATTATTTTAAGGTATCCAAAGCCGTTTTTAAACACTTACATATAAAGAGAAAGAAATAGTTCATATAGAAAAGGAAGATTATAACGTGAGTGATAAACAAGACAATAGAAATATAGGCAAAATTTACAATAATTTATTTAATTAAAATATACTTAGAATTAATCCACACCCACTACACATCGTCGAAAAACTCTCAAATATTTTCTAAAAATATTTAAATTTATAAAGATTTTAATGTTAAGTATGATGGTATTTATACATATATTATGTTTCGTCATTTGTGATGTTAATTAGTTCTAATATGTTAAAATAATATTAATTAAAGCCATTTTTAAAAATGCTTGTTTTAAAAATGGAAAGAAAATTTTTGAAAATTAGAAACCCATACTCTAGAAAAATAATAAATGTTAATATAATAAGTTTGTTTTATTTTTTTGGACTATTGGTCTTGTTTTTAAATTATAAAATGATAGAATATTTTGAGTTTATTAATTACAGTTAAAACGGAATTAAAATGTAATAACCATTTTAGTAGTTGTTATATATACATTTTAGTTCCGTTTTAGTGTTTAACAGTAATTTTGAAAACAGTTTAAGAAATAAATAAACCAAAATGTCTATAAACTCAAAAATGTTTAAACTTTTTTTATTTAAAAAATGACTGATCACAATCCTCAAAAAACGAAAAAAAAAATATTTAATTAGCTTGTAAACTTATTATATGCACTATTAATATATAGTTTGGTAAGAAATGTATATATATAGTATTGTAGTATTTTAGCCTAAAATGTGGGTAAACGTGTAGAATCGGGATGAAAAACATAAACAGATCGTTTGGCAAGCTACGTTGATCTAAAAATGAAAATCATAACTAAATTAACCTGAACTGACCTGAAGAATTTTCCGAACTTTTCATCATTTTTTACATACCTGCTACTTTCGTGTCGTAGAATACGAATATGTTGTTTTTTTCGCCAATCTTGCGTGGTTTTTCCATGGAAACTATACAACTTTAGTTCAGGTTAGTTTAGTTATGATTTTTGTTTTTAGATAAATGTCGCTTGCCGAACGATCTGTTTTTGTACATATATATATATATATATATATATATATATATATATATATATATATATATATATATATATATTCTTGATTCTTGCAACATAGATTATATCATTTTTTCTTTATTTTGTCTTTTCTTGGGTTTAGATTCTTTATTTAACAAAAAATACAAACAATTGACGTTTCGCCCCCTATTTAAAGCAGTTTCGTTTTATATAATTAAGACATTCACACAATTTTAAAAACAAACAAACCCTTTAAAACATTATTTAAATCTTTAAATCTATTTAATTTTACCGATACATACCTTGACATTTTGTTTATTAATTATTAATGAAATTCAACCCTTACATCGTCTGTTTAGGTACTGAAAATAAAAGGAATGCAAATGTATGCATTTTTTTTTGTTTTTTTTTGTGCAATGTAAAATATAAAAAATGCATAAAAAATAAAACACACTCGCACTCCATGTATCTTCAGTACATAAATAGACGATGCAAAGGTTGAATTTCATTAATAATTAATAAACATGATGAAGGAAATAATAAACTTCCGAAAGCTCGGCGTCTGTAAAAAACAGAGTTTTATTCAGCCCTAGGACCGCTATCCCAAAACTTTAGAATTTTCCTCTATATATATATATATATATATATATATAGATATATATATATATATATATATATATATATATATATATATATATATATATATATATATATATATATTTATGGTATATCATCGTACGATGGTGGAATGAATGGTTTACTTATTCCGGGTTTCAATCTGTTCGTTCAAGAAATCATTTTAATGACTTTTGACGTTTCGCCGAAATCTCATTTGGCATTTCTAAGGGTCTCGTTACTTGCTTAAAACTAATAATGATCTCCGTTTTCTCCCGAGTTTTGTTAAGTTGGCTCGCTTTCTGATTGGTCGAGCGGCATCTCAAGCTCTTACCCTCTGCAAAATGCGATATATTTGTTTCTTGTGCGCTGTTCTCTCACGTATTTGGTATGGGTAAACGTGCAGAATCGGGATGCCAAACCGAAACAGATCATTTAGCAAGCTACGTTGGTCTAAAAATCGAGATCAAAACTAAACTAACCTGAACTAAACTAGATTTCACGAAACAAGGTATTTCGCATAAGTTCCCTTCTTACACACAACTTTAAAGTCTCTGACGGTGATTAGTTTATGTTTGATATCCTGATTCTGTTTGACTGACAAGAATATTGATTTGATTGAAATATAACAATAACATTATTTCTTTTTGTGCGTGTGCAAGGAGCATGATGTGGAATACCTTTAATTACCTTATTTCCTCCCACTTGAAAATTTATCAGATGATTGTTGACATAATACTCTAAGTAATAAAAAAATCAGCTGGCAATATGCCGAGGAAGAACCCATCAACTGTTGTATTTAAATAGGCGATCAACACTTAAGCCTGGCTCCCGCGATACACCCTTCCCTGCATCAGCTGACAATCTTTCCATCGAAATACAGTCAGATGACGTTTCTATTTATTTAAAGCAGCATGTAAACCATCATCTGACAAATTTTGAACTGAGAGGCAATCACTGAACATATTTTTTTTGTTTTCAAATTCTTGCGACCAGCTGGCGTATAATTCACCACCTTACACCCAGCTGACTTTTATTTTCTTCAAAGTATTGTGTCAACTATCATTTGACAAATTTTCAATCGGGAGGAAATGATAAAAAAAAATCTACCGGAGTGGGGGCCGCCACTGCTCAACCCACGCACGGAGCCCTAACTGACGTTCACAAGGCTTTATGATACAATGCTCTCAAGCATTTTACAAGTTATCGATTTGAGTAGCAAAATCTGTCGCTGGCTTGCAGTCTACAAGCTAATGGAATCAAACTTACTTGCATATTGTGGTTTCTATTTATTTTACAATATGATATCTAACTTTTTTCAGGTTTAATAAAACCTCCGTATTAATAATTAAGCCTTTAGAATATTTGTTCCTCCACCTAATTATTTTATAAGAAAAATATGTTATGTTACTAAATATACTTGTTGTCGAATATTAAGAGTATTTAGAAACTGAATTATACTGTTCAGAAAACACCCAGAGTTCATATTGAACAGTCTCTTTACAAATATTTCTAACAAATTTATTTTACTTTTTTTCATGTACCATCAATAAGTCGAAATTTATTTATTAAATTGATTACAAATGTATTATTATTACATTATTACTGATTTAACAAAACAGTATATTAATTTCGTATTGCAAGTATGAACAAGTAAGCAAAATTTAATATAAATCAAAAGAAGAATAGAAATGAAGAACCTACGATAATTAATTTCGGTAACGACCATCCACTCCTATCCTGATAATAAATTTTGTTTAGCTCCAAGCATTTATCAATATGCCTAGCTAGCAAAATTTTTTTTATTGTTAAACGTAGGATTAAAGTGCATCTCAATAAAATGAATTTAATTTGTTCGCTATGTAATCACAAAACAAACAATCTTGTCTAAAAACCACAAATGAGATTCTTTCTACAAAAATTTTTAAATACAATTTTTTAACTGAAAGATAATGGATACATAGTTATAAATGTGCTTGTGTACGGACATTTAATTTTCAAAAAACAATATAAATACATGAAAGTTATCTTACTAACAAAAATATTAAAAATTTAATACTGAGTACCATAGATAACCATAATATAAAAATGAATTAAATTCATCAAAGATATGTTTATGTGGCTACATAATCTAATATTTAATATTGCGTTAGCGTAATAACCAGTGATCAAATTACAGTAACGTATAAGTATATTATTGACTATTAATCTATTTTTTTCTAATTTGAAGAACATATTAAGACAATAAAATAATCTTGACTGATGCGAACTTTTATTGTTGTTATTCAAAAATAATGTAAACATGATTCACGTCAATAAATTATTCTAATATATCAATAAAATTCTAAAAATGAGGGTTTTAACATCAAGCTTTTAATGTTTAAAGTAACATAAAATTTATTGTCGTCTTAAAGTTCTTTGATAGGGTTATAGTGAACGTGATGAATGTAAACAAGGCTCTTATACGTAACTGCTATATAACCGATAATGTGCTTTTATCTTAAATCTCGGTTTTACGATAATAGTTGCTTGGCCGAGTGACCTCTACGAAAGCAATTACCATGAAAAATATATTTCTTCCCAAACTTATAAATAATCTAACAGACAGATTAAAGTCTATACTAGTCCAATGGTTAAACTGCTGCAACCAATGCTACCAAGCGGTTTTAATAAAAAAAAAAATAGCCAAAAGTGAGAGGGTAGTTTCCGTTTATTTAGGGACTTAAACTTTGATGTCATTAACTGGTCTCATGACCTTAAAGTCCTTAACAAAAAGGTAAATATTTATTGAGAAAATAGCTGATTCAAGAAAAGAATGCTAAAACAAAAAAATATGATCTGTTTATAAAAATGCAGAAACTTTGCAAAAGTACTGATATTTAACTAAAAATGTAAGTATGAACAATGCTTTAAAACTTTAATACCGAAAATTAACCATAGAGTATGGATCTTCGTATTCAAATATTTTATTATTAATAGTCACTCCCGCATGATACTGACACAATGGTTTAATAGCAATTATTTAGATAAAATTACCGTTACGATACAAAGACTTAGAAATAGATCCATGGAAGTATACTACAAAATTAAACAAGTACAACTATCGAATTCCAAGCGGTAACCTTTTATCAGACTGATTGGAGCACGTGCTTCTAAATCTAGTTAAAAATAGTGCCGCTCACCAAGTCGGCAATTTTTGATATGGTAAATGAATTTACTTTTCAAGTTTTTTGCGGATCGAGATCCTAATTACATTTTCAATGCGTAGCTCGACATGTAATTCTTGAACATCAATTAATTTATCGCTTTTGATTATTTTTGCATAATGTGCAAGATATATTATATCACCTAACCGTGCTATATAATAAACTTAACTTCAATTCAGTGAACCTTGTCTTGTGTTATCCTACTCACCTTATCAAAAAAACTTTCAAAGTTTATAATGGATGAAATGATTTCATCAGTCCTTTTACTTTTAATTTTTCAGACATGCTCATAATGCGAATATACTGAAAATTGTGCTGATCATAGTAAAAAGCTTTATCTGGAAAATCTGAGAGTGGTATTAAGGTAATCTATACTACATATTAAAGTCATTATTTTATTGATAATGAGTTTAACAAATGTTCATAATTATACCATAAGATGATAAAAATATATAGACAGTAGTTAATTAGATTACCTTAAACAAATAGTGGTCTAGTTTCATTTATTGTAATTCTCTAAATTTTAACCTCTGCAGATTATAATGCATAAAGACCAACAATCATTATGAAAGACATGCTTTTCTTTCGGACTAGAGGATGCTTAAATGGAGATTGCATCTGAATAAAAAAAAACAGTTACACTTTTTGTACAATAGAAAATAAGTAGTAGCACTTATTAAATCTATACAATATTATATTCCTTATACCATTAAAATTGTGCTGTAATTTTCGACGTTTTCCAAACTCGAGACAAATTAGATTTTCCCCACGACCACCTGGATTTCCAGTTCACTGACGTACTAAGCATAACTGGAATACTAATAATAAAATACTGCTCAATTTGCTCATCTGTAAAAAGTTATGGTTCAGACAATATAGAAAACATGATTATTCTCATAATAATTAGTTGGCGGATAAGTGAAAAGTATCTAAGTCAACCGGCATTATTGTAGGGTAATTTTAGTGAGAGGGGCTTATACACTTACTACAAGAGCAAAGAACAACCTCCTTAATCTACCTAATTCAAAAATCAAATTCTAGACTTCATTTATAATTCATAAGATATAAATTTATGATCAGGAAGGTTTAGTTTCCACAGATAAACCGCAAAATACAAATTGTCCAAATAAAAAACTTGGTAAAATTTCCTATGAAAATCAGTTTTAAATAATACGTAGAATGCAGTACAATGAAAATAAATTTCTTTATCATCAAGAAAATAAAACTAATAAATTATGCATGTACTTAAGAGTATATCAAGAGGCTGCAAACTTTTTTTACAGTACCGTTGCCAAATTTTAATTTGTACTTTACAAAAATATATTAGGTTACATTGATGAATTTTAATATCTATTTTTACATCATTTAAGTTCCTATGTTTATTTTTTCACCCAAAGTTAAACAGAAGTCATTTATAATTGATATAGCTCCTCTAATCAGATCAATGTCAACTAACCGGAAAAAGCAGCCAGTCGCCAACTAGCTGATGCTTCAGAAGACCTATAAAATAATTCATAAAATAATAAACATGAATCTTGAAAGGTGAAAATGTGAATTGAAAAATATATAAACTGACCACTGAAATTATTGCAGAATCGTTAAAAACATTAGAATAAAACACAAATGTTACTTGATTTTTCTCTTTCAGTTCTACAGCACGACGAGTCTCCTTACCAATTTGACTGCTAGACTTCTAAAAGTCTAAAAGGTCTTCAAAAAGTTTAGCCTCAATATCCTAAGTATAAACAAAATCTAAATCTCGAAGTAAAAACGAAAATCCAAAATTACATTCCAAAAAATTATATTAAAAACACCAATTTACGATTAGAAAACCAAGACTACCAGCCAATGGAATAAGTATGTAAAAAATACTAAAGAATTCTTAAAAATTCCTAAAATTAGTTATGAACTTACTCAATAAATGGCTATAGGCGATAGATTAAAGAATATGTATTTTACTGGTGCAACTGCGAAATAGTTCCAGTTAAGTATAGAATTTGCTCAGTTTTCCATTCACTCGTCTTCTCCCCCCCCCCCCCCCCCACACACACACACAGTATGCATTATTATACCACGTCTACCTTCTCCGCGTTTCCACGATATTACTGTGTTGATCTTCTTACGGCACTCTCTGAATAATTCTATTTTTATTTATGTTTATTATAAAATTTACCACTCCTGATTTTTGTAGTAACCATTCAAATATTTTCTTCAGTTCAGTAGGGTTGTTGGCAATTAGAACTATATGCTCTGCGTAATTAAGATCTGTTAGTCCTTTTCCCGTTAATATTGATACGTTCTACCACTGTAAGTTTTGAATATCCACCATGGCCAGAATGAGCAGTTTAGGTGATAAGGTATCTCCTTATCATTCACCGCTGTTCATTTTTATTGTTCTTGAGTTTTTGTAGTTTAACTGCGCTTATGGTCTCTTTATATATGTTATCAGAAATTAGTCAATATAAAACGTAAAAACAACTAACGGACCGAAATTTTATTAATAAAACAGGCGTAAAAATAAAAAGAACTACTACTTAGACAGAAAGAAGAACCTATTAATTTATGACGTATCTAGGTGGTCTAATGTATTTTTCTTCGTCTTGCAGTGCCATAACAGTCCAATGATCATTGGTTATCATATTAATAATTATGGTCATATTAATTGCAGCTTGAAATAATTATGTAAACGACTCCCGGTACCTTAAATTTTTCAGTCATGATATTAATCTGGTTGTGCCGAATTTTCAATCTTTTATTTGATGTAAATTTTCTTTTTTATCTAAGTGTCGCATAATATAATCAAATTATTAAAATTTCCGTCTTTTGATGATCATAATTATTTCAACTTGCTTATTTAGCGTAAGAAGAAGTACATCTGAATATTTTACTTTGTTTTTCCAGCTGACTTTCAATAAAAAACGGCACACCCACATCTCAATCGCTTTTAGTCGTTTGAGCATAGTTTCGATGCATGCTCGTTCCTCCATGTCTTAGAGAAGACAACATTCTTATTAGTAGAGCCATGGTCAGATGTGTTTACACAAAGTTCCCTTCATCAGTACAAAAGTTGCCCGCGCTCACTCCATTCTAATTTTAATTTCAGTTAATACAATTTCACATGTATATAACATATACTTTTAAGCATGTAAGTTTTCAACTTTTTCCAGTGGCATTCTTTTCATAAAAGTACCATTATTTTAAGATGCTTGAGTCCATACTATATAAGTTCTCGTCTGTGTTAGCCAGGACTACAGTATAATCGACATATCTCATATTATTTATAGTTCTTCCATTTATTACTACTACCACCCTATAGTCTACAACACCTTTGTTAAATATTTCTATAAAATAGTCATAGGTTTGACCAAATACAACCCTGGTATTGCTTTCTGATGCTAGTAGATTATTTTAAAAACTTTGTCGTCTATTCCAGATATTTTTATGATATCTAGCATTCTCTCCTGTTGCACTTTATTCAGCGCTTTTTTGAAATCGATGGCACACAGCTATAAATCATAATTGACACCGCTACACTTTTAAATCAAAATCTAAACTCCAAACAAAGGTTTTCCCAGGTCTAATAGTCGAACTATGTATTACCAATTTTTCCCTGAAGTATATTTCTTCTTCTGAGGGTAGTGGGCAAGAGCCAGTAATCCTGGTAATAGAAAGATTACTACAGGTATTTCGATCCCCCATTTCGGGAGAAACTAGAGCCCATACTCATACCCCTTCCAGTTCCTCCAAATTATTTACCCCACCTCTTTACCCTCTACTAACCCGCAATGAGTAGCATGGCAGAGTATTAGGCAAAAAATCCAAATGAGATATCCATTTCCAAAAAAGTTTTCCAGGCAGGTCGAGCGAGATTTTCGCAAATCCACACCAACGATAATTTGCCAGTCTTCTCCAGGGAATAGGAGAGAAACATTAAACGAATGACGCTGAAGAGGAAATTACTGAAATAGATGTCGAACTAAAAAAAAATAAAGTGCGAAGTCATGGGACTTAGTGAGGTTAGAAGACAGCGTGAAGATCTCACAAAACTTAAATCCCAATATCTCAATACTACTTCTACTATGCTGGCGGAAAGAATACATCAGTTGAGGAAGTTGGACTTTTAATATAGTCGTCTTGGGGACAGTATAAGATATGTAAAGGAAATATCAATTAGGGTGGTCTATAGAATCTTTAGACTCCTGTGTATTTTTTACACAATGAAGGTCTTACCCGTATTTGTGCCAGCAAGTTATAACGATCAGGACGTGAAGATCTTCTACGACGATGTGGCCTTAGTCTTTAATTACCCAAAGGCTCACTTCACTATACCATATGGAGTATTAACCCAAGGGTTGTTTTAAAGTCTGATGTTTGTATGAGAAACTTTGGATCTGTAGGAAGAAACGAAAGAGTTGTAACATTACTGGTTTTTCTCTCTTAAAACAATTTATTTCTTCTAAATAGTTCCTTTTATAAAAAAAACACAGCACATTGAAGATCTCAGACGGAAAAACCAGTAATGAGGTTTTATTATAAAAATAAGCAAGAAATATTGAAAAATCTAACAGTTACAATAAGTAGTGACATCCTATAGTGAAATCGAAAAGTCCAACAAATATTTTGTAGCCTCGTTTTTAAATTTAAATATCTAGATATATATTTTCTTATTGTTTCTGTTGAATTTATTATTTTTTTTAACATCAAACGGTAGCTTTTTATCGGTGAGCAGATGGTGTGTGTAAGGAGTACTTATAATAGGACGCCACTTAATTTTTTGTATGTTCTTTTATTGAGTGAAACCACTAAATTGACCACATCTATTAAATAAATTTTACCAAATAAAATTAACACCATCCTGAACTAAAAATAAAATGAACTTCCTATGCGTCAAAGCTTTACATAACTCCTTAAAAAATATCATTGAATTGATGCGTTATGATCTTTGACCAGAGATAAAAAAAAAATATACGTTATAATAATTAAACTACACTGTAAAATAACACCACGACTGCATCATAGATCGTGCATCACATATCTCAATAATTTATTAATTAATAAAAAGTGGCAATATTTAAATACAGTATAGGTATCTACAAAAAATTAATCAATACCTTGACAAATTTACCGAATATTTATGTAATCTTCTTAGGAGGTCTTACATCTAAATGGATGATTAGCTTTCAATAGAAGCATAAGGCAAAATGCATAACGTATCTCTATTGTACAGAGACCCCACTCCTAGGGAGAACATATCGGTATGTCAGAGATCTCAGTGCCCTTAACACATAAAAATCTTTAAGACCGTAGAAGAATATTTTCGTGCTTCAGTATGTCACTTAAGGAGGGAATAATAAGGTACCGCAAAGAAAACTCACTATTGTGGAATACGAAATGAGGAAGAAATTCCGTCTAACTACATAACTTGACCCGTTTGTCAGAAGAAATACGAGATATCTAAATCTTAGAATAGAAGATCGGATTTTACTTCCCCTTCCAAGGTGACGTTACCTTCTGCTTGGCAGCTTCTCGAGCTACTAGAACCACTTCAATAGTTGCCACATTGAATTTAAAATACTAGGACCGGAAGAAATCACGTCCACTCAAATCTGCATTTGACCGGGCGAAATAAAGATGATAGAAAAGTGGCAATGCTCGTGGTTTCAAGGGACTGGACGTTCAGAGACGAACCTAATCATCCTAAATGCGCCAGAACATTAAATATAATTATTTTAACAGCTCTTTTCTCACCTGTTCGAAATAATTATTAACTTATACTGTTACATAAACAATTTGTAAAGAAAAATACAAAATTGTTAAGAAACCAATCAAAAGGACTTGGGCAAAATCTAGAAATAATGTTATATTTGAAAGAGACGTTACCTATCTGTTGGAAAATACCAGTCACCTGGAGAAAATGAAGATACCTAAATGCCACAAAAATTGACACCCTACAGAGAATTCAGATTCTTGTTGCCCCAAGACGAAAGGGGATGAAAAATTAGCCTAAACACAAGAAGCCTGTTAAAAAAGAAAACAGACACGAGATATAATAAACACTGACAAAAAAACTAAAAGAAGTGAATACAGAAATCGCTAGGAAAATAAGACGTGTAATAAAGAACTATATTTCTAATCAATATAAAATAAACAATCGAAGAGAACGGAAGTATGTAATTGAGGAATGCTATTTAATATTATACAGAAATCATATAGAAGATCCAGTAGATCCGGAGTCTTTATGGTAAAAGAAAATAATTATTAATTAGAGATATGAGGAACTATCGGAAATCTCTACCGAAGAGATAGCATTAGCCTTAAAAAGTGTAAATACAATAAAACAGACGAAGATTACAGTGCTTCTGATGCAATAAAAATTGAGGCCCACTTCTACTAGAGAAGATAAATACTTTTTATGTTATTTCTTTATACAACAACAACATACCAAGTAAATGGAGTAATGCATTCACCATATTATTATTTAAGAAGACAGACAAAACTGACCTAAATAAGTATACTAATTATCTTTGCGAATCATTTACCAGAATAGTTGCTTCAAGATTAGAGACGAGGTAGATTTCTACCAATTGGAAGAACAAGCTAGTTTTCGCTATAGTCACTATGCGGTATCAAAAAGCTAATTTAGGAGTCTTCAGAATATAACAGACTATTAACTCTCGCTTTTATTAAATTTGCAGTGAGTTTGACGCAGCCGAATTAAAAAGTGTCATTGAAGCTTTACAAGAAAGCCGAATCGATTACAGATATTCCAATTAATATATAATATTTATAATAATAATAAGATGACTACAAAAATGCATGAAGATTCCAACTGCATCTCATTTAGACGACGTATACGTCAGAAAGACACTATTTCACCTAAATCCTTTATCATAGTTTTACATAAGGCATTCAAGAAATTTGACTGGGAAAAGATTGCATAACAACAACTTATCTATCTCAGATTTGTGAATGACATATTACTTATTTTGGATGATATTGGGTAAATACGAAAAATGCTATAGAAACCCCAAACTGTTTGTTCTAGTTGTTAAATATGTAATTTTCCTTTCAAGCAGAGAAAAAAGGATATATACAAACAGTTTATTTCTTGCAAATACCGCTCTGGTCCTCTCTCCATAAGCGTTTCGACCATCTTATGATCTCGTTAGTAGAGCTGTACCGGACCAAGAGCAACATTCACAGGAAATAACTAATATACGAAATATAAATTTCAAGGTATGTCGGTAGATGGTAACCTGCCGACCTCGATGTCAGACTGAAAATATCGCCAGAGCGGTATTTGCAGGGAATAAACTGTTTGTATATATTTTTCCTTTTCTCTACCGGAAATGAGAATTACATATATAACAGCTATTTAAATACGGCAGATAGATTTCTTTACTTCTTATTGAAATTTTGATTTTTTTTTAAATTTCTCACTACTCCAGTAATTCATAGATGTCGTTCAAAGTAGGTGATGATGATTAACTTTCTTCTAATTTCTGCATGGATTGTTTTATATTCGATATTATTACAATGTTTGTATTTTCTTCTTAGATCCGTAAGACTTTAATATCTTTTGTCATTTTCGCTTTCTTGAGATTTTTCTTCTAATATTATTTTCTCTTAAGCTTCTATTCGAATATTTTTAGACTGATTCCACAAGTTCTCGATTCTTTTTGTTATGCCTATTTTTCTGAATTTTTCTTCTAATAACTCAGACACTTCTTCTGGTATGTTGTCGTTTTTTAAATGTTCTCTATCTACTTTCACCTGTTGACTACTTAACTTATGAATTTTTCCAAATTGTAGTTTTATTTTAACTACGGGGAGACTATGATCTGGATGGGTTTTTACTATTTTTGCAGGGTTTTATTCCTTTTGTTAATGCAGGTATATAATCATTTGATTGCATACTAATCAGGCAGCCATATCGGTAGATGATTTCCAAATATATAAGCATCTTTTTGGAAGTTAAAAGAGGATATTTGTGGTAATTATTTGATGTTCTGGACATTAGTTACCAGAATTGATCCCTCTCATTCCTTATATCCAGACCATAAGTTTCTATGATGTGTTATTTTCTTCCTTTTCCAACCATCGCATTTATGTCACACCTAATAATTTTCATGTTATGTTTTCTGTGTATTCTGTAAAATTGTTCGATGTTTTATGATTCACTTATAGAGACATATATTTGTATTACATCAATATCTACTATCGTTGTTACAATGATTGCTCGATCTGATTGAACTATAAAATTCCTCCATTCTACCTAATATTATTATTTCTACTCCATTTTATTATTCCAAATTATCCTCTCCAGAATAGTATACAATGAGGTTATCTGTAGTGATTCTACCGGCATTGGGTCATTTCATTTTGCTTACTCCGAGAATATATATATATATATATATATATATATATATATATATATATATATATATATATATATATATATATATATTTAGCTTTCCCGTTCTCTTATAGTATTATGGATTTTTTCTGAATCATGTTAGATTCCTTCAACCAATTTTGTTAATTAGTTAAATTAACGGTATATTTTGAGAACACACGTACTTAAGCCGTTGTATTTATCAGCTACAATCATAGTATTCCTTCTGGCAATAGTTTGCTAAATCGTTTCCGTTTTCTTCCTAGCTTTGGTTCAACCACTAATAACATTGAGATATAAATGCTGGTTGTAGCGGCAAATTCCAAGTAAAATTATATTAACTCGAACAGTTCAACATATTCGTTAAAAATAATAATTTGTCGACCCGGTTATGTAGTGATCAAATGATTGGTCTTGCATCACTGAGGCCTATATGTTGAGGGTAACAAAAAATTGTTAGTCCAATCCACAGGTACAAATTAGTTTCTGACGTAAATTCCGAAATAGATGAGACCTATCCAGGCGTATTGGAGGTAATGTAGGAACAACCCTACCTAAAATATAATAGCAAGAAAAAGGTGGGGGCCAAGAGGGGAGGACCAAAGTTGGCTAAAAAAGGTTTTTTGAATCTACAAGCCAAAGAACGCATTTTGGAAAAAAAGTTACAAATAAATTTCAAATATAAGTTGTAGAGATTTTACAAAACCTGCAATTTGAACTTTCGTATCATCATTTTCGTCAATCTGTTATTGCAAAAATGCCAGAAACCCTGACAATCAGCTATTTTTTGCATATCAATTATTTATTGCAAAATTAACTTTTTTTGCACTTTTTTGCTTTTAGAGGGAAGATCTCGTTATTCTGAACAAAATGATAGCTGATAATAGTAAATTCCAAAATTTATTGCTGAGAAACTGCTATTTGTTTGTCCCAAGACGCAAAATGTTGATTGCTATACCTTTTTTTGGGTAAACATTTTGACCTCCACAAATCTCTTCGTGAAGTCCTAAATTTTCATATCTTGTTAGGGAGAAGGGACGTTTCTAATTTGAAAATTCAAATAACTGACTTGAAGATGAAGATTTAAAAAATAATTTTTTTTGTACCAATAGGAGTCAAGTTAGAATTAAAAAAAAATCGCAGTCGTTTTGTTTATAATAATTAAGAAACAGATCCAACGGCATTTGATACTTAGAGAGTAATGTTCTCAAAATCCGGGATCAGATTTTACAAAGTATGAGTAGGAAACAGATATACATAGAGAAGTGGAGAGAGACGTGAAAAAAAGATTGAAAGAACGAATCGGGGAGGGCTTGGAATTCCCAGTCGTATAGCTATGCTTGGCCTTGACAAGTGTCAAAGTTTTTGAGATGATTAGATGTATGTTTACGTTACAATAGTTGTGTTCTTAGATAAAAATAATTTTAATATTACTTTATTCAAAAAATCGTATTTTGAACAAGATCGGTGTATAACGGATTTCGCACATCATTTATTTCAATTTTAACCAAACTTTTCCAAATTTTGTACACGAGGGATTTTTTTATCTCTAATTCGATGACAAGTGTAAATTTTTTTCTTTTGTCACCTCCGAAGGACCAAAAGGGGGTTGGGGTAGAATTTCCAATTTTTTTTCGATTTTTTTCCAACCTTTCCAAAATTTTATTTTTTACATATATGAAACAATACTCAACCAGTTAATATAATTAGTGTAGGAAGCATGATTTCCTGATGTTCTGGAAGGTGAAATCAACTTCCTGTCAATATTTAAGAACCAGCTTTCCACCAAATTGTCTTAAACGAACCTCGAAAATGACAGTATTTTAAATAGCATTTTTGATGACATTGAAGAAGAAGGAAGTTTACCAAAAGCAAATAATAGAAAATGACATAATTAGCTTTCATTATTGTAGATTTTCTACATAACTATTTTTTACTTATATAATAAATAAATGAATAAATAAATGAAATACATTTTTTTTAAAAAATTGCATTTTTAATCCTTGAATATGAAAAAGTTTGAATAATTATTTTCTTCGCACAGTAGATCAAAATTGAAATTAAACTTGTCTACAGATTTCAAATTTTATAAGTACTCCAAATAACATATTAAATATAGCTTATTCGTAAAAACTAATTGCACCAATATTCATAATTTTTCAAGTTATCCTAGAAAAAAAGCATCGAAATTGGTTCCTTCGTTGCTGAAATATAGCGAATTTTTCCGACCGCCGCTGATTTGAGTTTTCTCGAACGCGCGAGAGCTCGGCGGTGTATTCCCCTACCAACGCAGTCGACCAATCGCTTGTCGGATGCTTTATTTTACGTGTGATTTTTAAAAACAAAAAACCGCACTTTGTAAAATTTACTCATGTATTTTGAAAACATAACTCTTTTAGTATCAAATGGCGTTGAATTGGTTTCCTAATTGTTATAAACAAAAACACTGCGATTTTTAAAATAAAAACCTAACTCGGCTCCTATTGGTCCAAAAGAGCTTTTCTTTCTTTTTAAACCTTCGTCTTGAACACAGCTATTGGAATTTTCAAATTAGAAATATCTGACATTTTATGGGGAGGCTCCAGGTCTATTTCTTATTAAAAAATCACCCCTTTTTTAAAGCGATATTTAAGGGGTTAGAAATTAATTTTTTCATTTGCCCCTAATAAAATATGAAAATTAAGGCCTTCAAGAAGAGACTGAACCTTAGTAGAGGTTAAAATGTTCATCCGATAAAACTTACAGCAATCAACATTTTGCGTCTTGGGATAAACAATTAGCAATATTTCAGCAACAAATTATCCGATTTACTATTATAAAGTATCATTTTGTTTAGAAAGATGAGGGCTTCTCTCTAAAAATAAAAAAGTGTAAGAAAAGTTAATTTTGCAGTAAATAATTGATGCGAAAGAAAAGGCCGATTTTGAGGGTTTTTTGGCTTTTTTGCAATAATAAATTAACAAAAATGATCACACAAAAGCTCAAATTGTAGGTTTTTAAAATCTTTACAATTTTTATTTGAAACTTTTTTTTTCAAAATATGTTCTTTGGCTTGTAGATTCAAAAAACCTGTTTTAGCCAACTTTGAACCCCCTCTTGGCCCAAACCTATTTTTTGCTGTTATATCTTATGTAGGATTTGTTCTTACATTGTCTCCGGAATTTACGTCACTACATTTACCTATGGCTTGGACTCAATTAGAATGTCAGTTCGTCTGGTCAAGGGAAATAATAAATACTATTTATTTGTTTTTTCTTATTTAATAAGAAAATCTGACCAAAAAAAAAATTTTTAATAAATAATTTACTTCTTGACACTTAGTATATCCATAATTTTACAATTAATAATGGTTTGTCTTAAAAAGCTTTTCCTTTGAAACGAATTATTAATTTTTACTAAAAGAAGTTTTAGTCGAAATTTGATCTATATCGACTGTTACATTGTTATATATGTGTTTTTGAAGTTTCGTCGTAACTTTATACGTGTTCAAAAGTGCTTAAGAGAAATAGGAAATGGAGCTGTATATTGTAAAAGAATCGACTAGATGGTGTAAATTAAATTTTTGTATATTAGAAAAAAGGCATTTATAGAAATTATTTAAATATGAACAGAGCAAACAATCCTTGCTCTTTTAAATAAAAAAAAAACTGTACATATTTTTCTATTTGATTCATTTAAGTCCCTCTACATAATAAACAACTAAACTCATAAAATAGATATCATATGTAACTTTAATAATGCTGGTTTGAATCGCACTCAACCAACAAGAATGCTAAGATTATTTATAGATAATTGACTTATATAGTGTAAAATAGACTATATAAAAAATTTATTTGTTTTAGCACAAAAACCGAAAATGAAAAGTCATTATAGAGGTCACAAAATGGCTGTGTGGCTTAATCTTATTCCTCAACTGCACCAACCTGGCGATGAAGATGTCAGCATGAGACATCATCATTTTTATGAACGAGAGCCCCATTACTATGCAGGTAAAATTTTAATTAGTATTTTAAATGTAGTTAACGTTTTTTAAATCTAGAAGTTTTTATAAGTAATTTATTAAAATTTAGATTAAAAATGATATAATTTTTTTAGTAACAGTTACTGTCAAGAAGCTTTAACTTAAGTTAAAACGAATTAAATCTGTATAAATATGCACATTTATATGAATTTGCATTAAAGTCATAAAACTTTATTTAAGAAAAAGATAGTAACCACTTAAATCTTTCAGTAATTATTGAATATAAATTTATAACTAACTTTCCAAAATTTGTTTTGCGGAAAGTTTAGTGAACTGAAATACAAAAAAGAAAAGGGTATTTTTTAACGCTTCCGATTTACACCATCTGTAGATAATCGAAAGGAAGACAATTAAATGTATTTTCCGTTACAACTTATTTACCTTTTCAACTTCAAATGCAACAGATTTTTATCAACTTCACTTGTGTATCTGTTCATATATCTGTTTGAAACCCATATTTCACACATATTGTATTCATACTTCCAATTGAACTAAAATGTTTCATATGTATATAAATATACACCCATTATGTTTGACTTGTCTCACAAAGAGCTTTGATGAAAGATCATGTTCAGGAGGTAACGATGTGGTCGGAATGTGGTTATCCGAAGTCATCAGTGGGTGATACCAGTCCCGCCGCGTTTGGGCTCACTGGACTGGTCCCAAAGAGAGACCACTGAGATAACCTTCAAACTCAATAAGTAAAAGGTTCCGAATGACATCACACCATCAGAAATCCCAGACATCATAAACAATTCAGTTATTAGCTTTGAAGATCCTCTAGATACTTGTTGTAATCTATGCTTAATGAACTGCGCGAGAAACTGCAGTTGCTTTAGGGCTTTAAAAATAAATTAGTTAAAAATTATTTGAACAAATACAAGCATTTATTTTACACTATATAACTACTAAAAATTTTTACTAATTTGGATAAATTAATTTGTTCTTGTCCAAATATTACGCAATTCCAAGTTTTCCTTACATATATTATTGCACAAAGCAAGTCAACATACTAAACGAAGACCTAAATGGAACGACAATAAATGCGAAGTAAGATAAATTTACACTGCCCACAGCACTATCACGTCCCTCGCTTTTATTATTATATCAATCAGTTTTTTGAGTCAATAGAGTGAGTATACTTATATTGGTTTTAATCATATAATAACATAAATAAATTTAGGGCTGTAATGCTATAAGCAAAAAAAGTCTGAACAACGCTGTGTTTCTCTACATAAAACGATAATTTTTTAATGCTGCGCAGAATAATTTTTGTATTTCTTTATTTTAATCTGATATATGAATTTACTTACGTCTCCCTTGATTTTATACTAACAAAAATAGATTTAGGTATAGAGTAGTTTTACTTTTAAGCAATAGAATTTCCTTCAACGTCATTTTTATTTACATGAAAAGATGATTTAATAACGTTGCGCAAAACATATTTTTTATTTCTTTAGTTTGGATCGGTTTGATGAATTTATATATCTCGACTTTTATTACATGAGTTAACTCACGAGATCAGAGGAGTTTCTTTTTAAAAACAATTTATTTTATTGTTTACAGAATTATTGATTAATTACAATATTTTATTATTAGTTTAACTATGTTATGTCTTCAACGGACTTCAACTGACTGACGGCGTCTTCTCCAAGTCGGGTATATAACGTGACATCTTGGATTGCTTGGTCAGCACATCTTAGGGTTAGGCCGTGATATAACTCCTCCCTCATTAGCTTGAACTATACCTTGCCAAAGGGTAGTTCAATCCGTGGACGTGGTCCATCTTCTTCATCCGGGGTGGTTTTTCTTCCTAAGTAATCTTTTCGGATCAAGTATCTGTATATGAAGTACCCTAGAATAAATAGTAATATTAGGTAAATTAAAATTGTCCATAGGCTGGGCACTTTGGGCACTTCTTCAAAGAATAGGCGTGGTTCATTGTCTTCAATTTTATTTTTTAGTTTATGTAGTTCATCTAGTTTAATTTCTTGTAAATGAAGACTCAGGTTAAGCAGAGGGAACTGCGGCGGCGTTGCTTCGAAATCTGGGAAAATTATCGGTTGTTTCTTTGACTCGATCGTACTTTGACTATTAGTGATCGATAGTCCATTAATTTTTGCTCTGCATCCATTAGGCAGGGTTAATAAGAAAGTACCATATAGTTTTCGTCTTTCGTCTTGTAATTGGCATTTTAATTCAATTATTTCTTCGGTTGGCACAACTAATATCCATTCCGTTAAGGAATCTAATTGATTGATTATCGGTCTGGTTACAGCGACTTCGATTTGTTGACAGGTGGAGGTGCTCTTTGTGGATTGGATCAGCTGCACTTCACAAGGGCTTCTGTCTTCAATTTCTTGCAAGTCTTCTTTATCGCATAGATAATTGTTTGGCAATACTTCTTTACAAGGGGTTGCTTGATAAGCGTAGTATAATTGATTTTTGATTAAATATTTATCGCGAGGGATAACAACCTTGAACAGACTCTGCTGTAAAACTGGTATTGAGTACAAGTGAAAATATTCAAAATCTGTTGTTTTAACAACTGGTATTTTTAATAAAAACGTAATTCTATTATTTAGTATAAAACAGTCTACATTTATTAAGTTTTCAAAATAAAATATATTTTCTAAATTGACTTGCAAAGGTAGTCTATTAGTGCCTATTATTGTTTCAAGTTTTTTCAATTCAATTAAGAGGTCTTTTAAAGTGACTATGCTTGGATGCATTATTTTTAGTTTAGAGAAAGTAATAGCATTTTCTATATCTTGTAGAATAGAGTCAATTATTTCGTATAAATTAATAATTTGATTTAAAATGTCTTTAATAAAAATTATGTTTTCCCTATGTATCGTACTTTGAATTATTATATTGATTTGATTAATTCTACTTTCCAATAATTTTTCATTTTGATTTATTTTTTGGATAGTGTTATTGAATTTTTCAATAATACTTTTAGAAATCGAATTCTGTGTTCGAATATTTTCCGCTAATTTGTTTTGATTTTCTTGTAAGTTTTTTATTAGATTTTCATATCGTTCGCCGTCTGACGCGTCTAAATTTCCGGTCACAGCTTTGAATACTGAGCCTATTATATTAACTAAGCCTCTTTTTACTCTATTAGGATGGGGCAAAATTTCTTTTATTTTATTTTCAACCCTATCTTGTATTAATTTCAATATTTTTAAATAGTTAGAAGATTCATTAAAGTATTTTTTATGTTGAAGTAATGAATCGGTTATAGTTTTAGACTTAAAATGTAATTTATTAATTTCTATTATGATTGGATTTAAATCATAGTAGTGTATTAGTGTGTGAGTGTACTCTGTAATTTTTACTTGTCCTAGTTTTAAGGGTAAAAGTCCAGGATTATCGTCTATAGGTTTGATTAGTATTTCTTTGTCTTTTCCGTCTCCGATAACGGCGGTTATAAGTCTGAAATAAAATATTTGATTTTAGTCAAAACTATAAGTTTGTCTTAATGGACGTTTTAAGTTATCCATATGGATTTTGGATTGACTTTGTGTTTTTATTGTTTTTCTTTCTTTGTTAATTGATTGAATTTCTGTAGGCTTAGAAAATTTATCTGCGTGTTTTTGTCTCACGTGTTTTCGTATATATATCTGTTGATTATTTTGAAATATTTCTGGTTTATCTCGATTAGTATTGATTTTTGATATTACTTTTTCTTTATTTTCGGAAAGTTTCTGATTTATGTTAGAATATAATAAGCGTGATTTTTCTTTATGTGCATTCACGTAGTCATTTAATATTAATTGTTCTAATTTTATATCAAAAGGATCATTTGAGCATATTTCTCCATTAATTACCTCTATTGGTTTTAGATTAGTAACTAAATGTATTGAATGATTATATGCCAATATCGCGTAAATCATTTTTTGTGATATCGGTGTTGAAGCAAAATTTTGATTATTTAGTAAACGTATATGTTCGGCTAGGGTGGAATGTAATCTTTCGACAACTCCATTAGATTCTGGGTGATTAGGTGAACAAAAATGTATCTTTACTTTATGTAAATTTAAAAGTTCCGTTACTATTGTATTTTTAAATTCGGTACCATTATCAACTATTATCTGTTTTGGTACACCGTGGTGAGAAAAATATAAAAGAAGTTTATCAATGATTTCAGTAGCGGCAAGTGATTGAACTGCATATGCTTGTGCATATTTCGAGAAGCTATCAATTATAGTTAAAAATTTAGTTTGTTCCAACGTATAAGTATCTAAATGAATAATTTCAAACGGTTTTGATGCCGTTGGCGTAATATTTCTTTCTATATTTATTGGATGTCTCTCGTATTTGCTTCTTTGGCATATTTCGCAATTATTAATATATGTTTGTATTGAATTTTTTAAATTTGGACAATAGTATTTTTTCTTTATTTGTTCTAATGTTTCATCGATTCCTCGGTGATTAGTTTTAGATTCGTGATAATTTTGTATAATTTCTGGGATTTCTGTTTTATCGGTAATATCTATTAGTTTCGTTAAACATCGTTTAAATTTTATAGAGGGCCATTTGAAGGTTTTTATAATTACTTCAGAGAATGGTTCATACATTTCTGGTTTTTCGAAATACAAGTGATATTGTTTGTCAGGAATAATCAATTCTTTCACAAAATTTAAAATGTCTTGGTCAAAATTATTTTGAGATATTTGAATGTATATTCTACGCTTTTTCTCGAATAAAATAGTTATTTTTGGTTTCACAGGTGAGTGTAATACAGATGAAATAATTATTTGATTTGCTCCGTAATTTACTGGTATGTCAACTATTGGCATACCTACGATTGGGTCTTCTGTTTCATTCGTATGTATTGTTATGTTATCTTCATCAGCTGTTTTATGTGCTGTAGTGTCGTTAACTTCATTAAGTTCATTGGCGTCCGCCTGTGCTATAGTAGATATTTGCTCTAAATTTTCAGTTTCTAATTCTTTATCAAATTCATCGATATCGTTTTTTAATTGAAAGATTTCTTCAGTATCTTTTGTATGTAATTCAATTCGTGATAAAGCATCAGCGTTGGCGTTTAATTTTCCTTTTTTATATATAATATTATAGTCAAATTCATCAAGTTTAATTCTCCATCTTAGTAATTTTGAACTTGGGTCTTTTAGTGAAAATAACCATTGTAAGGGTTTATGATCAGTGATTAGATTTATTTTTCTTCCAAAAATATATGGTCTAAAATATTTGGTTGCCCAAACGATTGCTAAAAGTTCTTTATCTATTGTAGAATAATTTCTTTCTGAATCGTTTAATGTTCTCGATGCATAGGCTACGGGTAAATCTTGCCCTATTTGTCCTTGCGATAATACTGCGCCAATTGCTACATTGCTAGCGTCTGTGGTTAAATTGAAAGGTTTAGAAAAGTCTGGATATTGTAGTATTGGTTCATTAATTAATAAGTTTTTACAGATATCAATGCATTTTAGGTATTCTTCATTAATTTCTATCTTTGCACCTTTTTTTAAACATTTCGTAAGTGGTTTTGTAATTTTAGCAAAATCTCTAATAAATCTTCGGAAATATCCAAGTAAACCTAGAAATCCTTTAATTTGTTTAGTTGTTTTGGGTATTGGAAATTGTTTGATTGCTTTTATCTTATCAGGGTTGGGTTGTACTCCTTCTGCTGTAACTATATGTCCAAGATAAGCTACTTCTTTTCTTAAAAATTCTGATTTATCTAGCTGGATTTTAAAATTAGATTCTCTTGGTCGCTGAAAAACATTTTTTAGTCTTTCTAAGTGTTCCTGCAATGAGGTTGAAAAAACTATTATATCGTCTAAGTATACAAGGCATTTTTCGTTTTGTATTCCACGAAGGATATTGTCCATTACGCGCTGAAACGTCGCTGGAGCATTCTTAAGTCCAAAAGGCATACGTAAGAACTCATAATGTCCGTGTTCGGTACTAAAAGCTGTTTTTTCTATGTCATTTTCATGCATTTGGATTTGATGAAAACCACTAGCTAAGTCTAAAGTGGTAAAATATTGGCATCTTCCCAATTTATCTAATAAATCTGTAATATTTGGTAAAGGATACCTATCGTCTAAGGTTTTTGAATTTAAACCCCTAAAATCGCAAACTACTCTAAATTTTGGTACTCCAGAGGCATCTGCCTTCTTGGGAACAACCCAGATAGGTGAACTCCAAGGTGAACTGCTTGGTTGTATAATTTTTTGATCTAGCATTTTTTTAATTTGTTTTTCTACCTCTTTTTTATAAATAAAAGGGTAACGGTATGATTTAGAATAAACGGGTATTTCATCGGTAGTTTTAATAATATGTTTAATTTTACTTGTAAAAGTTAATGGATCGTTTTCATTATAAAATATATCAGAATACTCTTTAATTAAATTTAAAATTTTATTTTTTTCTTCATCATTAAGATGGTCAGTTCTAAATTTGGAAAAATCTAAATATTTTTGTTCTGGTTCGTTATTAAAATTATTTAGTTCGATTTCTTTTATTTCCTGTAAATTAAATTTTTCTACTTCAATGGGCTCGGAAAAATCTAACGTTACTGATTCGCACGTATTATTTAATATTGTTGTCAAGGCAAAGCCATTTTTTGCAGTTGATAGAGATTCTGGTATCTCACAGTTATGAAATCTTTGATGCGGTATAATTATATCACCGTTTCTTATCGTAGTTTTTATTTTTATCACTTGTTCAACTCTAGGTGGAATCGTGATACAGTTAAGCTCAGGTTTTGTTTCATAAAAAAGTAATTTTATACGGGTATAAGGCGTTTCTAAAAATCCCTTATCAAAGTTGATATTTGCTTGTAATATTTTTAAATTATCAAGTCCTATAAGACCATCAAAAACGTTGTGAAACTTAAACAAATGAAATTTTAGATTTTTATTTTCTGGTAAATTAAATATTTTAGAAGAAGGTATTAATGCACTGTATTGATGAGCAGATTTTTGAAAAACTGTCGATACTATAAATGGATCATTGATTATTTTATCTGAATAAAATTTTCTTGCAATATTAGGATCAATAAATGATTTAGTCGATCCAGAGTCGATTAGAATTTTAATGTTGGTTTCAAGAAAAATTATAGATGATAATTCGCTGTTATTTGACATATTTAAAGAGATTACCTGCGGTACTATATTGGTTCTGCTATTTGAGGCGATTCTTGAAAATTTTCATTATTTTCATTATCGTTAGAATTTTGTTGACTTAGGTCATAGTCAGGTAGAATAACATTTTCGTAGTATTCGTTATATGATTGTTGGTCATTAATAGATAGGTCATGGTAATAGTATGGTAGGTTATTATGTGGATTAGGATAATAGTAATTATTATTGTCATATTCAGTGGGTTCATTTTGATCAGTGTTTTGTGTTTGAGAGTTATATAACTCTTCAAAAATAAATTTTGGAGGATTATAATTTGTATTAGATGGGCCTGGTAATGGCTTAAATCTAGAGGTTGACACTCCGGACATAGGTGTCGGCTGAGAAATTGGTTTTTGTTGATTTGGCTTAAAAACATTCGTTTTATTTTTTCCAAAAACTTGAGAATTAGTGAAATATTTTGGTTGTGGTCTATTAAAATTCGGCCTAATATTTATTGGCTGTGAAGGAAAATTAGGTTTAAATACATTATGAGGCGTATTCGTATTAAATGAATAGTTTGGTTGAAATTGTGGTCTGAAAATATTATTATTGTTCGAAAGCTGTTTAGAATTATTATTATTATTTTTTGGAATAAAAGCATTTGATTTAGCTTGATTTTGAAGGTATTGTACATTATATTCTTGTGTGACGAATTGCAATGCTTGCATAAGACTGTTAGGTCGCATACAACGTATTGTAGTTCCTAAAGGTTCTTTTAATCCCGACAAAAACGTTTTTAAAGCTAGTTCGTTATAAAGCTGTCTTTTTATAATTTTTGCTGCTTCATTATTTTCATGTAAATCGACATATGAACATAATAAATTTAAGAGATGTAATATTCTGTCATAAAATTGGTTAGGCTTTTCGTTAGGTAATTGTTTTGTCATAACAAGGTCACGATTTGAACAAGCTTCGTCCCTTTGATCGGCGAAGTTTCGTCTTAAAGTGTCTTTAAGTTCGTCCCACGTACTAATATTTTGTATGTTAATTATTATTTTGGCTTGGCCAGTTAACTTACTGATTAAAGAATTAAGTAAATAAACATGTTGGAAACATTCTGCGTTTGTTTTAGTTCTATCGTAAAATGAATCGATTAGAGTTTGGCAAGTAGACAAATATCTAGTCAAATCATTAGGATTACCGTCAAAATTCGGTACGCAATTTAAATATTCTGGTTTGAATTGTGACATTTTATTATCAATTATTAATTCTGTATTTGATAGATTGTTTTCAAAATTATTTTTATTAGTTGCACTTACTCTAGTTTTACTTAAATTTAATGTTTCTAAGGTATCTTGAGAAACAGAGTCAGCTAAAGGCGTTGTTATTTGTAACTTATTTAAGTTTTCGATTAAGAGATCAATTGACATTAATTATTCAATTATTATCTACACTTACATTAAGCTTATGATGAGTCCTCTTTCTGTGGTCATTTCTTAATTATAAGGTCAAGGCTTCGGTACAGCAATTTGAGTCTTCCCCAAAATCTTGGTCCTCACGAAGATAGGCAATATCGGTCCTGTCCTCCGATGTTCAGCTGATTGATGGGTTTCTGTAGATCCTCTATGGATTGGGAGTTTTTCGATTTCTTGAAAAATCCGCTCCACTTCAAGCACCAACCATCAACGTCACAACTTGGTTCCTTCGGTTAATCGTTGCACGAAAAATCAAATGATCGATTCAATTGATTTCCGAAGATCCTACCGACTGCGCCAGTTAACTCACGAGATCAAAGGAGTTTCTTTTTAAAAACAATTTATTTTATTGTTTACAGAATTATTGATTAATTACAATATTTTATTATTAGTTTAACTATGTTATGTCTTCAACGGACTTCAACTGACTGACGGCGTCTTCTCCAAGTCGGGTATATAACGTGACATCTTGGATTGCTTGGTCAGCACATCTTAGGGTTAGGCCGTGATATAACTCATGTATATTAACAAATATTGGTTTATGGGCATAGTACTTCTACTTCTGAATAATGGCATTCTCAGCAACGCTTTTTTTACGTAGATGAAATAATGAGTTAGTCACGTTACGCAAAATTATTTTTGTATTCCTTATGTGTTGATTTGTTTAATAATTTTTTTTCGGTCTTTTTTAAGTAATAATAAAAATAAGTTTAAGAATTTAGTGGCTCTACTTTTAAGCAAAGGAATCCTATCAGCGCTGTTCTTTTCATGAAACGGTGATTTTGCCATATTGTGCAAAATTATTTTTGTATTTCCTGAGTTTAGATTAGATTTATAAACTTTTTACGTCGTTTGTTTTAGAGACATAACACATCAATAAGATTTTGATCCAGGCTATTTTGCATGTATAAGTAATTTTGCAACATTATAAAGCACAAAAAAATGGGACATAATATTTTTATTTTTACATAAAGAATTTTTTAGCAATTCTCTTTTGATTTATATAGACCATAGCTATTCAACATCACCCAACATGTTCTTAAAATTTTTGCGAGTTCTAACTTATTACATTAATTTACCTGTGTCATGTTTTTTATTTAATAGCAAAACAGAGCTAAAGACTATTGTACCTTTACTTTAAAATTTCGAAAATAACCATTCATGAGATGCGCTGTACTCATACACACTTTGTCATAAGGTGCGTATAAATATGGCGAGACGAGCGCATAACGAGCGCATGCCGAGTAAGCGACGAGCTTGCAACGAGCCTGCAACGAACTCTTTGATCTTTGTCGGTTCGAACCCTTCACGACGCCCGGCGCCAAAAGAGATTTATAGCGTCTGGTCGGTGTAAACCAATAAAAGGTAAAGAAAAAAAATATTTAAGTTTTGGTTGGAGTCCAGCACACCACGTAAATTTCTCAAGGACATTTTAGTTAATAGAAAGTGAGCGAAGAAAATAAACCTGCCCTACCATATGTGACGACGAACAACAAACGACAGCTATATTAATTTTATGCAGTGGAGTTTTATAATCACCAAGTTAGTTAAATAAAAAACGAAAACTTCGATGATCCGACGTGCGTACGGTCAGGATCGGAACTTTTAGCCGATTTTAATTTCCAACATAGTAGTGGACAATACAAAAAATTTACCAGAATGTCTCTTATCAATTTTGAATACTTATTAGACAAAATATGACCAGTTATATCCACAAAAGAAAGATTTTTCCAGCATAAGTTCAATGGATTGTAATTAACAGTGGTATGGTGGTGCTCGAAGCACAACATTTCCATGTTCTTTAGCCTATTCGTCTACCATATGTTTCTTAAATTGCCTTTCTTTCTCGTTCGCAAGTTTTAAAAGTTTCTTCTTTTGTAAATCGTTCGTAAATGGAATATGTTTTTTTAATAACCAATCTGCATATTACTTTTTTCAATTATGTTATTGGCAACTTTTCCACCAGTCTAGAATGATAACTAGCGTGATTCAAATCTATAACTGATCTCTCCGGAATCAACTGTATCATTTGAGAAAAATATTTATGAAATATATCCGCCATCATTTATTCATGGTAATCTTTGGTAGATTTCAATTTGAACTGCAGTAAGAATGCTTCACGAAAAATTGTCATATTCTTATTTTCATACATTTTTTATACTATGTGTCCTTCACTGAGACAGATTACATCCAGATAAAAAATATTTTGGCTTTCTCTGTGGTATTTTCTAATGTCCCGCAAATACTGTCTTCTCTAAAATAGTATTTCCGCTGTATTACCTCCATTTTGACTTTCCTTAAAAGAAATTAATTTTTGTCAGCACTTTCTACAGGTTGTTTTTTTTTCATACCATGACATTCTCGTCTTGTTTTACAACTTTCAAAACTTTACCAATACTTGCGTTTTATCTTCTACGATATAATTCGTGATCGTGTCTTCTTAATATGTTTTTGAAGCATTCGTATAATTTTTCTCTTCTCGGGGACGGTTTAGGCTCGCACACAGGTCCACTTTTCCTCTCCTTAATTTGCCTGTAAGTTGTAGATTCGCTAAGTTCCGTTGTACCAGCACATTTCGAAAAGAAACTACGCACCCTCATCAGAGTTCTTAGTTGAAGAAGTGAATTTTGCACATTTGAAAGTATTGTCTTGGCATTTAAATCAAAAACACCTATACGAAGTTTTGGAGTAAAAGTAGATATTTTCAATAGCTAGCACTGAAAGTTGTAAGACAATAATATAGCAAAGCCTTACACTTATACACATCTGTATTATACTTAAAAATGTCATTACTGTTAATTGCCCAACTAAGATGTATACTTTTAAACCTAACTATCTTTTAAGTATACTACTCTCTTCTCAAATACATACTTCAGACACATACAATATCTTCCCCTTACTTTATCCGAATTCGGAAAGCCGAATGATGTATGAAATATGTTCCGAGAATTGCTATGCTTTTGGTTTATGGCTCATCACAGGTACATAAATCTTTTGTGCATATAATTGTCATACTTTGTCTGACAATAAAGAACAAACGACAGCTTAACTAGTTTTATGCAATGGGATTTTACCGTAAAAAAGTATATTAAACAAAAAATTAAAATATGGGCGATAATAGCGCACTACCTTGTATAAAAAAATATTCAGGATTCAAACTTCTAGCAAATTCATAGTTCCAACATATTAGAGGATAATACAAAAATTTCATCAAAATCTCTTGGTTACATTTTGAATGTTAAAAAAAAAAGAAAAATATATTCTCAGCAGCCCATTTCCATATGACAGACGCACTCGAAATTTTCTTCTCGCTGGTTTGTGCAAATTTTCTGACACAATTTCATTTCACACATCCACTTATTTGCTTTTTTAAAATTTTTGTCTATAACTGATAAATTTTGGAAATATTTGCAGGTCTCCTGTAAATTCAACATATTTTTTTCAGACCACTCCATATTCACTTATGAACAATTTTTAACCATTGCCAAGTGCTAAATAAATTTCATTTTTTTAACAAAAAAGTAAGAAAATCGCGTGTCTTCAGTCTTGCCGCAAAGTAAATTTTTCCAAAGAACGTGTCATAAACCCGTCCCACTAGATAAAAAAAATCCTTTGGGTTCGCACCAAAAAACCAAAAGAAAATAGATCGCTGCGAGTATCAGTGGAGCTACTCGAAAACAGTAGAACTATAAAAAAATTGACTTCTTGTAATCCAACTGCATTTATTACCTCCTTTAAAATCTGCCGACGATGGCCCTCGATAATAATACAAATCGGCAAAATTGAAATGAGTCTCGTTGGAAGTTCGAGGCATGCTCGTCCCGCGCTTGTCATGCGCTCGTCTCGTCATATTTATACGCACCTATAAATATAGAATGCTGGAGCAATCCTATTATAAATGTACTTACAGATTAGAAATAAATTAGAATAAATATGTTTTTTAAACCAGAGTTACTACTAAAACATATATAATAATTCAAATGAATTAACTTTTCAGAAACAACACAATTTCAAGTTGGGTTTACCTATATTTGTACCGATGATTTAGTTACGTTGCACAAAATGATTTTTGTATTTCTTAAGTTTTGATTAGTTTAATAAATTTTTTTTTTGACCTTTTTTAGGTAATAACAAAAATAAGCTTAAGGATTTAATGTCTCCACTTTTAAGCAAAAAAATTCCCATCAGCGCTATTTTTTACATGAAACAGTAATTTTACCCCGTTGTGCAAATTTTTATATCTCCCGAGTTTAGATCTGATTTATAAACTTTTTACGTTTAAGGACCCAGTACATCACTAAATTTTTAAGCAAGTCTATTTTTTTGCATCGAAAAGTAATTTTGCAACATGACCTAGCACAAAAAAAAATAGGGACATAATACGAGCATTGCTAATTTTTTACGAGTTCTAACCTATTTCATTAACCTACTTGTCATGTTTTTTATTTAATGGCCAAACCAAGCTTAAGACTATTTATTGCACCTTTTCTTTAAATTTACAAAATAATGAGCAATGAGAAGATGCGCTGTAAAATACTGCCACAACCCAATTATAAATGTAATTTCAAATTAAAAATAAATTAGATTAAACACCTTTTTTTTTTGAAGAGTTACTACTAAAAAATATATAATAATTCAGATGAATTAACTTTTCCAAAAATATTAAAGATCTTTAACTTTGCCTTACCTATTTTTGTACTGATGATTATCAACGTTGCGTAAAATGATTTTTGTATTTTTTAAATTCTGATTTGTTTAACAAATTTTTTTCAGCTTTTTTTAGGTAATAATAAAAATAAACTTAAAGATTTGGTATCTGTACTTTTAAGCAAAAAAAAATTCCATCGATGTTTTTCTTACATGAAACGGTGTTTCTGCCACCTTTTGCAAAATTATATTTGTTTAGATTTGATTTTTTACGCCGATGGACTTAGGGACATAGTACATCAACAAAATTCTAAGCAAAGCTATTTTTTTGGAAGTAAAGGTAATTTTGCAACACGATAAAACACAAAAAATAGGAAAATAATATATTTATTTTTAAATCAAGGAATTTCCAGATATGATCTTTTTCTTTATATGAACCATAGCTTTTCAACATAGCCCAACATTTTTTTTTAATTTTTGCGAATTCTAGCCTATTCCATTAATCTACTTATGTCATATTTTTTATTTAATGGTAAAACCGAGGCTATTGTACCTTTATTATAAGATAACCAGCCATGGGATGCGCTATAGTCATACACAACTTGTCTTTAATATGTAGAAATATAGAATGATGCGGCAACCCTATTATAAATGTAGTTACAAATTAGAAATAAATTCTATTAAATATCTTTTTTCTAAACAGGCATTACTTCTAAAAAATAAGTAATATTTCAGATAAATTAACTTTTCCAGAAATATTACACATCTTGAACTTTGTTATACGCATATTTGTACTGATGATTTAGCCACGTTTCGTAAAATGATTTTTGTATTTCCTAAGTTTTGATTTGTTTAAATAAATTTTTTCAGCTTTTTTAGGTAATAGGAGGATAATACAAAAAAATATATAATAATTCAGATAAATTAACTTTTTCAGAAATATTACACAATTTCGAATTTTCTTTACTTACATTTTTACGTTCATATAAATCAAACTTAACATACTGGTCAAAAACCTGATTGAAATCACAATAAAAGCTAAAGACGTGCTAATACTGTAAGCATTGTGAATTATTTTATGTCTCTTGCTTTGATTGCTATTCCAATCAGTTTTTGTCTAGTACATTAAGTTGGTTAATACTATAGCGCAATTATAGGCAAGGCAAACTTGAAGTTGCGCAATATTCCTAAACAAATAAATTTTTCAGTATTATTGTATTTTTTTGGTAGTAAGGTAGTATTAAAGAAAAGTTTTTTTAATATTTTTTACTTACTTTGTAATACTCGTGCGTTCTATCAAGCGTAGATTCCACACTCCAAGTATCTAGAGGGTTTCTAGTTTAATAACTGGATTGTTCAAAATATCTGAGATTATCACGATTCCTGATTTTATTATGTTATCTTAATTTTCAATACTTTCTTGTATGGTTCATTTTTTTATCACATTAATACTGTAAGGTCTCTTTCCAGTTAATCTGGAACCATCCAATTATTGAATTTGAAAGTCTTCTAAAGATCTTACCCAAGTCAGTGCAAAATCTTCGAGGCTAGACAAACAAATCCAATTAAGGCGAGTCTAGTGTAATTCACTGATTTTAGCAGTCAGAGTTTTGAAATAAACATGTAAAAAATAGTTTAGAAGTTTTTTTTTAAATATAATTCTTCGTATTTTTACTGTTTATATTCAAATAGTAACGTCAGTATTATATTACAATGTTGCTGCGGATTGTTTGATCGTTATTATCATTATGTCGTTACCACTAAGAATACATTACGAGTTTTTATCGAATGAATAGTGTTACAAGCTTATGCTAACATATAATAAATGGAAAACAAAATTGCTACCTTGCTGTTGAATACAAGCATTTATTACAGCGTCTGAAATAATACAAAAAAATAACTAAAATTACAACTACATCGTCAGATCTTGGATTTCATCATTCATCGAAGGTCTCACTGAGACAAGTCAAACTGGCTCATACATGGTGGAGCTAGTGTCAGTTTTTGAAGTGAATTACCATAATAATAAAATTATCATAGGAACTACATATACAAGCTTTCAGCTGAATCAGGCATATATGTAAAATATGAGCTACATAGTTTCATTACAGTGAATTAATTAAAACTTGTCAAATTTTCGGTTCAAAATGTAAAGAGATTATAACCAGAAACAGAATTAGATTTTCTACCTTTCGATTTACCAATGGTGGAAATCTAAAACATTACTAAAATTCATAAATAATACAACTTATTCTTAACAATCAGCTTATTTTGATCCCTATGTTCCTATGTTTCATCCAGCAAATTTAATTAATTTTTCCACTTTTAATTATTTTTTTTCCATTCCGCCAAAAAATTCATTATCGGTTAACAGTAAATTAATAAAAGGCCCTAAATTCGGCTCAACACCGAAACTTCTAAAAATAATTTAGGTAATAACTTTGAAAACTCGTATAATAAAACATTGCAAAAATTTCAAAACTCTGAAACAACATTATAAAGAAATTTGATTTCATCAGCGAATTTTCACCAAGATGCTGTTATTTTTGTTTTTTCTCAGTAAAAAGTTGTTGGGAAATAACAAAATAACTTTATGTTGATAACGTGAATGTTACCGCCTTAAAAATGTCTAATTATGTTTATTTTGTTTTCGAAATTGCCGGGTAGAGCTTAATAAGAATTAAAAACACACAAAACAATTTTATTTATCAGACTAATTTTTCGTTCGTTTCAGGTTATTATTGTTGTCAATAGAAATTATATTGAAACAAAACTTTGTTGAAAATTCAATTTTATGTTTTATACGACTACGATACTATAATAAAAACTTTTCTGGTGTTTCCATGTATAGTTGGAAAATTAGTTTTTTTATTTTCTATGTATCACATGAGAAAAGTACATAAATTATTAGTAATTTAATTTTTCCACACATCTTTACAGTTTTCGAGAAAAGCGATAAATTGATTCAAAAATTTAATGACTCAGAAAAATGCATGGATTGTACTATGCATTATCTAATGAAGAAAACATCATAGTATTATCTCCTATCCACTAAATACCAAACTGATATTCAATAAAGAGTAACAAAATGCTGCAATGTTCACACGCCGATCCAGATTTGCAAACATGTGAAGCAGCATTGGAACGTAAAAGTGTGTAGAAATATGCAACAGAACTTGGTAACGTAACACCGATATGTATTTTATCTTGTATATAAATTGATTTTCTAAAATAGCTGAGAACACATTATGACATATGATAAAATAAACTGTTCTATGCCTAAGCCGATGGCTCGGAATTTCAGTGTTGTTTGAAAGATTACATGAAATGATAGCACAGAATAATGTTCCGCGCTGATGATACGCAACGATGTTCCGTTTCTTCTCAAACTTGATTATACCGTATATTTATATATATATATATATATATATATATATATATATATATATATATATATATATATATATATATATTCCCCCCGATTGGCTCAGTTGGTAAGAGCTTGGACTTCCAACCAGGAGGTCCCCGGTTCGAATCTTGGGCCCGACACTGGGCTTTTTTCATAAATAAAAAAGTTCAGAAAAATCCGGGGGGAACAATGGTCTGTTGGTAAATGGCAAAAGCCAATAGACGACAACACTTGCCCTTTATCAACCCGCATTGAGGCAGCGTGATAAGGTATGCCTCACAACCCCTTAAAAATGGCGAGTTTGAAAACAAATACGGACAGTGTACCCCAGGTGGGTATCAAATCCCACACCTTGAATAAGGTCTGCCTCGAGGATTCTGGGGGAGGCAAAAATTCGCTTGTTCCAACAACTTTGTACATAGCGTCCTATAACTGCAGGTCGTTATCGAACCAAACCAAACTCACTGAGTTAGAGAATGAAGCAGTTAATATTAAATGGGATATTATAGGCATCAGCGAAGTAAGACGGAAAAACGAAGATCTCATTGAACTTAAATCTGGCAATATCCTCTATCACAAAGGTACAACAAATGGCCGAACGAGTGGTGTAGGATTCCTAATCGATAAGAAATGGAAAAATAGGATAGTCGATATCACCAACACCTCAGATAGAGTAGCTAGCCTAACTCTCCGACTATCAAAAAGATACACCATTCAAATTGTACAAGTCTACGCACCAACAATCTCATACCCAGATGAAAGTATAGAGGAACTCTACAATGAAATAACGGAGGTGCTAAATAAGAACAAAAGTCAATTTAAGTATATAATAGGAGACTTCAATGCTAGAGTGGGGAAAAGGGCCAATTTAGAACAATGTATAGGAAATTTCGGATTTGGGGATAGAAACGAAAGAGGTGAAAGACTGGTTCAATACGCACATTTCCAGAACCTATCAATAGGCAACACCTACTTCAAGAAAAATCCAAATAGAAAATGGACGTGGATAAGTCCTGACGGAAAAACTAAAAATGAAATTGATTTCATCCTAACCAACAACATAACAACCCTACAAGATGTAAGCGTTCTTAATAAGTTTCGAACAGGTAGGACATTTGATCGCCGACGTGCGGCTTTGCACATGGCACCAGAAGAAGAAGAAGAAGTGATCACAGACTAATCAGAGCTCGAATAGTTCTCAATACAAGATTAGAAAGAATAAAATTAATACGAAAACCAACATCTGGAATAAATATCGCTAACTTACGAAACAACTCAGAACAATATCAAGACCTAATTAATGAAAAACTACAAGACGCAACAGATGGCTCACACTTGATGGAAACGATCCTAAACTGCGCCAAGGAAATTGGAGGACCACAACCACGTAACCACAATAGAAAACTCTCCGATGAAACGAGAGCTCTTCTGAAACAACGAAGACAAATGAAAATCAGCTCGAACATAAACCGAATAGAATACAGGGAGCTGTGCAAAACGATAAGAAAGAAGATTGCAGAAGATATAAAATCCTATAACGAGAGGCTTGATGAAGATGCAATCGAAAATCATAAGAGCTATAAGAAGACAAAAAGCGCATTAACCATCGGTAAGAAACAAGTAATAGCACTGGTGAACGGAAATGAAAGAATAACAAACAGGGATGAAATAATAAAAATCATAACCAAATTCTATGAGGACTTATACAAAATACCGGCACATCAGGAAGTAGAGGAAGAGACAACTACAGCACAAGAAGATGTTCCAGAAGTTCTTGTAGAGGAAGTAGAAGCAGATCTTAGGAGCATGAAGAACGGCAAGGCAGCTGGGAATGACGGTGTCACATCTGAACTCATAAAATACGCCGGAAACTCAACTTGGAAAATCTTAGCCAACATATACACAAACTGCCTAAAAGCAAGACGCATTCCGAGACAGTGGAATAGCGCTAATATAATCCTAATCCACAAGAAAGGTAGCAAAGAGGACCTTAAAAATTACAGACCAATTAGCTTGCTACCAGTAATATACAAAATATTCACAAAAATAATTAACAACAGAATACAGAACACACTTGATGTTGCTCAACCTCGAGAACAAGCAGGCTTTAGAAGTGGCTTCAGCACAATGGATCATATTCAAACACTACGAGAAATTATGAGTCGAACAAAAGAATATGATCTGCCACTGACATTAGCTTTCATAGACTTTGAAAAGGCATTCGACTCAATATACCCAAGAGCAGTTATAGAAGCTCTAGTCGACCAGGGAGTGGATAAGCCTTACGTAGAAATGCTAGCCAACATATATAGAGAGGCCACAGCTAGAGTAAATGTATACAAAGATACCCCAGAATTTCCAACTCAGAAAGGAGTCCGACAAGGTGACGCAATATCCCCCAAGCTATTTACAGCAACTCTAGAAAGTATCTTCCGCAAAATAGACTGGGAAAATAAAGGTCTATGTATAGACGGTTAATATCTAAACCACTTAAGATTCGCTGATGACATTGTTCTGATTGCTAAAAATCCTGAAGAACTGCAGGAACAAATTAATGATCTGAACATTGCCAGTAATAGAGTTGGCTTAAAGATGAACCTAGCAAAAACAAAAGTAATGTGCAACGATCTAATAAGAGACATTGAAATAAGGATAAACGAAACCACGCTGGAAGTAGTAGATGAATATGTATACCTAGGTCAACTTATACACAAGTCGGGTTCACTACTTCCAGAAATTAACAGAAGAATCAAACTGGCGTGGTCAGCATTCGGACGAAACTCCATCATCTTCAAATCCAGAATGCCACTTTACCTTAAGAAAAGAGCGTTTGATCAATGCATATTACCGATCATGACATATGGTTGCGAAACTTGGACATTGAAGAGCGAAATAATTACGAAACTCCAAGGAGCTCAAAGATCCATGGAAAGATGTATGCTAGGGATAACAAAAAGGGATCGCAAACGAATAGATTGGATACGACGAATGACCCAGGTGACAGATGTCGTCCAAAGAATAAAATCCCTTAAATGGCAATGGGCAGGTCATGTAGCAAGAAGAACTGACAACAGATGGACCACAAGAACAACTATGTGGTATCCCAGAAACGCGAAGAGGCCACAGAGACGCCCTAACATTAGATGGGACTATGACATCAGGAAAGTGGCAGGAACAACTTGGTCCCGATTAACCATCGATAGAAAGAGTTGGGCACAAATGAGTAATGATTATAAGAACACGTAATAGTAATAACAACAAAAACATGAAAAATAATAATAATAAATAACTATAAAGGAACATCATAATAACAACTTAATAAGGGAGGCTACACCATAATTTAGAAATGGTAGATAATAGCTGAAAATGATGATGATGATGATGATATATATATATATATATATATATATATATATATATATATATATATATATATATATTAATAATAATGTCTTTTATTAGCATCAAAAATATAAACTGAACAAATACAATAATGGACGGCGAGATCTAGTATAGCTACTCATCTAACCGTCTATTTTCTTAAATTAAATCTAGGATAAACTAAAAGTAAATATAATCTAAGATATAAAATTATTTGAGAAAAAAAAATGTAAATTCTAAAATATTCATGTTCCCACTTTTGGGTTTTTACGCGCAAGTGATCCAGAAAATCACCGCACCCGACCACGCGTACCATTAATAAATAATTTAACAGCTCTTTTGAAGCTAGCGACATTCTTAAGGGCTGTTACATCCCTAGGAAGTGAGTTATAAGTTTACACTGCATTATATCTGAAAGATCTCTGAAAAAGGGCAGTTCTATGTTTCGGGACAATGATCCTGGAACTATAACGTGTTTGTCTTCCATGAATATCACTGCCACGAATTAATTTATTAGATAGATAAGAAGATACTTCGGTCAACACAATCCTATGAACAAGGGTTGCTAAATGTATAAAGAATCTTTCTTCTAAATTAAACCATCGGGATGCCCAAAATAAAGGTCTCACATGATCGAACTTTCTCATACTGTAGAAAAACTTCAGGCAGGCATTCTGAAGTCCCTGGAGACTATTCCTCTCACGTAATGTAAGTGCTGGCCAATATACAACGTCACAGTTTGACACCAAAGACAATATCAAAGAGTCACAGAGTCTCAACTTCATATCAGTTGTTAAGACATCTTTATGCGTATAAAGAATTTTTAGCTTATAATAACACCTTTGAAATAAATTTGAGGTATGTGCCTCAAAGCGAAGTTGTGCGTCAAACACTACCCCCAGGTTCTTGGCAGCGTCCGACGGCGTCAACATTGTATCACCAATTTTGATTTTAAAAATATTACCCTCTACAATTTGTTGGCTGTGCGAACCAAAAAGAAGAAGTTTTGACTTTTTACCATTCAGACACAGTCCTTGACCCCTGGATATCTCCAAAATGATCTGTAAATCATCATTAATCTGCTGTGCAGCATGTGCCATACCTATTAAATTAAACGAGCAGTAAACTTGCAAGTCATCAGCGTATTGGTGAGAATAACAAGTTTTTATAAATTTACAGAAATCAGCTGTATACAGCGAAAATAACAGCGGCCCAAGAATGTTGCCCTGTGGTATACCCTTATTGAAAGTCACAAATTCAGACCTCTCATTACCAATGCACACTCTTTGCATTCTATCTCCAAGATAACTCCTAAACCACTCCATTGCACTCCTCCCCAAGTCAAAGTATCCCAGTTTTGCAAAAAACATCGTAGTGTCGAAGACCCTACTAAAATCCAGTAATATAAGAGATGTCATCAAACTGCTATCACTTGCACCAAACACATCATCGCTCACTTTAAGAAGTGCAGTAGTTGTACTATGTAAAGGGCGAAATCCAGACTGTGTAGATGGTAAAATGCCTCTCGAATTCAAAAATTTGCTTATCTGATCATAGACAATCCTCTCGAGCACCTTAGACAATGTCAGTAAAATACTAATAGGACGAAACCCAGAAATGGTAGTGGGATTAGAAATCTTAGGAACTGGTAAAACATTAGCACATTTCCACTGTAGTGGAAAGGAAGAAGTAATAAGACACTTATTAATTATGAAAGTTAAATAAGAAGTGATCAACAATAGCATTTTACAGTCATCAGCTCCCAGAGCATCTGACTTTATCTTGAAGATAACTTCATTCATGCTGTTATCGTCAACTTCGGTAAAAACAAAAGCATCGGTTACATCCCCGAAATGCGAATTTCTGTACTCATCCAAAAACCTATTGTTAGATGTTATATGTGTCAAAGGAGTTCTGTTGAGAAAATGATCATTATAATCCGAAGGGGAACCCATATTTGAAGGCAACGATCTAGTTGATGTGCCAATAGTAAGTCTCTTCAAAGATCCACCCTATACTTCTGTTGTAGGTATGAATTTTTTTTCATTTCGGACAGCCATCATAATGTAATTGCAAAGATCCCTATATTCATTCCAACCAGCATCTGTCTTTGTTCTTTTAAACTTCGATAGAGCTTTTTTACGCAGTTTTATTATAAATTTGGGTTTTCCGTCAACCATGGAGCAGGTGCTTTGGTAAAGCGCGATCTTTGAAACAGGCGCGTGAACATCAAATACCGATCTAACATTCTCGTTTAAAATCGAAACCATGTCATCTACTCTCCGCATATCATAAATCACATTCCAATATATATAAAGACCTTTAAGAATTTCACTCTGGTTCTCTCTCCATACTAGTTTCGACCACCTAATTGTGAGGCTGTATTTTGCATGGAATTCGATATAAATGGATCTGCGAGAGTTAAATCAGAAACCTGTTTCCTGATTACATCTATAAAAGTGGGCTTGTTGCCTTGACTGTTAATTTCTATATTGTTTAGAAATAAATATTCTAAAAGATACTCGTCTAGGGTGTTAATATCTGTGTTTCCTAATATTGTGTGGTGGTGTAGTAGACGTTTGAAGCACAGAACAGAATGAAATCAATGAAAAAAATATAAGGTTGATTACTGTAGTAAAGCATAATTTGAAATTACGAAGTAATTTTAAAACCGCAAAATAAATACATGCTTGACAATTATCCCTACATTATGTTAAAGTGATAACACTTCACTGCAAAAACTATTGTATTATTTTAAGCTTCGCATGTATAAGACCTAATAAAACTTCAAAATAAATAAACTTTTTGGTATGGTTGATTTTAACAAAGCATTATTTTTTGTTGTTGATGTTTTCTCGAAAATGTATTTCAAAGCACTATTAAAAAAATTGACCGAGAATACATTTTCATGAAAATTTATTTATTTCTCCCACCAAATAAGTAAAAAATAAAATAAATATAAATAAATATTTATTTGACTTATAAAGTTATTGTCTTCGAAAAATTTTATTAAAAAAAAAATTGACGTATATCAGGCAAGAAAGTCAAATTCTTTTAAAACTTTATTTTAAGAAATACTTCGGGGTTTTTTATGTTAAATTATAAAGTTTTTTAGACATTTTAAATGAACTATTATATAATTTTCTTCTTAATTGATTAAACTTATGTGAAATTATTTTCTTAAAATAAGTAAAATAAAATAAAAGTTATTTTGAGTACGATAATGAAAATTCAAATAAAATTAGAATAAATCCGATCAGATCAAAGTGTCTGCGGGGTCGTTATTTACGCCATTGCGCGTGATTCTGCAAAGTATCTTCATAAATATTTATATTCTATCTACGTAGCCGCAACCATACACTAATATATAAACTAAAATCCGTATTGCACATACGATCATCTTCATCACCTCATAATACTCTAACTACTTATATCCACTGTTAGACAAAGATCTTTCTCAATTTTCTGCACTTATCTCGGTCTTGAGTTGTTTCAATCCAGTTATCGCCACATGACCAGTCCAATTACATTTAATTTATTCTACGCACTGTATCTGTAACTTTTGTCCCTTGTCTAATAACAGTATTAAAGAGTCTGCCTATATACAGGGTGATCCAAAAGTCCCGGTACGGCAGAATATTTTCTAAGCAAAGGATTTTCGAGAAAAATATTTTAGACAAAAATTGTAGAAAATTAAACCGCAGGTCTCATGTTGTCCTTGAATTTTACCTAAACCTTGGCTTTCAAGGTCAATCAAAGGTCATGTTAATTTTTTTAAATGAAACCCCACATTTTTTATTGCAAAAAAAACAAATCACGTCCAGAGATAATTTGAAAGTCACACATCCTCACACCATGGATTGTTGTTGACCTTCCAATTACTCGAAGACTAGGAGTGCAGTGGAAAAACTTTTTCTACAAAAGTTGTAGGAAATTGAACAGAGTGTCTGATGGTGACCTTGACCGTCAAGGTTAATCGAAGGTTATATTGATTTTTTCAAATGGCAACCAGCATTTTTTATTGCAAAATTGGAAAAGGGGAAAATTTCCTATTTAACGGTTTAAAATACATAGGGGTCAAATCACATCCAGAGGTCATTTGAAGGTTAAATGTCCTTATGCCAGGGATTGATGTTGACCATCCAATAACTCGAAGACTAGGGGCGCTGTAGAAAAACGTTTTCTACAAAAGTTGTAGGGAATTAAACAGCGCGTCTTCTAATGGTGACCTTGAATTAGGCCTTGACTTTGACCTTCAAGATTAATTGAAGATTGATTTTTTTTAAACCAGCCAATTAAGTGTGGTTTTGAGCCCACTCGAACAGAAAAATTACACGAGGTGTTTTCGGGGTCGCTGATTACGATTCTAACGTCAGATGTTCAAAAGTCAAAATGGCGGATCCAATATCCAAAGTCAAAAAGAGTACCCTTGAAGCTCATTTTTAAACATAAAAATTTTTCTCTCTAAATCCCAAGTACTCTATTTTTTCCTTTTAAATATTCCCAAATATCTTACCGTATAAGATTTTTTGATATTTGACCCTAAAATGGCATTTATTTTCAAGGTCAATTCGAGGTCATATCTAAACGTATGATTATCCGCTCCCTCTATTTTCAGGATCAAAAGTTTGCGATCTCATATAAGATTTCTCATTACCTTCATTTGACCTTAAGATACACCGTTTAATTTCCTACAACTATTGTAGAAAACGTTTTTCTCCAGCACTTCTTGTCTTGGAGTTTTTGATTGGTTTACACCAATTCATAGTGCAAAGATATTTCACCGTCAAAGGGCCTTTGGATGTGATTTGACTCTCTATATTCTTCATACAGTTGGATAGGAAAATTTTTTCGTTTTCCATTTTTGCAATAAAATATGGGGTTTCTATTTCAAAAAATCAATAAGACCTTCGATTATCCTTGAAGGCCAAGCTCAAGATCAAATTCAAGATCAATGTCAGATGCGCTGTTCAATTTTCTACAACTTTTGTAGAAAACGTTTTTCTACATCTCACCTAATCTTCGATATATTGGATCGTCGAATCTTTTGCTAAGAAATTATTCTACCGTACCGGAACTTTTGGATCATCCTGTATGTGACATCTGTATTGCCCGCTGTGCTATCCGAAGTTTGATGATTGAGTATTTAGTTAACGTTAGTGTTTCGTACAGCACAGGCAGAACGCAATGCTCAAAGGTTCTTCTCCTAATGCAGATCATCAAAAATGAGTCTAAGTTTTCCAAATGTGGTGCCACGATGTCACCAGCTAAGCGTGTGAAGTAAGATGTTCACCATATATTTATATCAATATCTTGTTTTTTAAAAGTATAATCGAGGTATAAAAAGCTTTGGGAAATTCATATCACGTCGCAGATTCCATAGTTCTTAAGACTTTAAATCTTGTGATGTAGCTTTGCCGATGCAATTGCGTTTTTGTATATATTGTTTAATGACGCAGTGGACCTGAAATATATATTCTGTAATTATCAAACTACCTAAGAAGTTTATATTTGTTGATAGAATCAAACGCCTTCTCATGATCTGCGATTAAAAGTATAAACGTTTAATGTATTCTAAAATAAGAAAAGCAAGATATAAAACCAGCTTATTCTTTAAGTTAGTGCCTCTCAAATTTTTAAGGCGTTGAGTTATTCTCTTCCTAACTACTTTGAACCTATGTGTCACAGTGGCATGGAACTGCTTAATTTTCTTTTAAATAATATAAACAAAGGATAGTACCATTAATAGATGTATATATAAATGAGATGGGGATATGTGCACTGCGAAAAGTGCTCCTCTACTGCTGCTAAGTCATTGGGGACGCCTTGCCGATTAAAGTAGGTCCTCCAATCCTATTTTTCCGGGAAACTCAGAATGTGGGACAACTTCAATTTGTTCTGATAATAGCTCCCTAAAAGTATATTCATGTCTCATTACTCTTAGATTTGTCCAGTAACTGGATTTCTTAGTCTCTTCCTCTCTTTTTAGTGTTTCCAGTATTGCGCTATTACTAATTCCGCAAGAAGGTTTAGGCTCGAATGGTCTCTCAGCCTCCTTTTTTACTTGTTTGTCTGGTATTACATTTTCTTCCACTCCAGAGTATCCCGGCATCCACAGGAATGTAACCGTGTTGTTCCCTCCTGGTTCTTTTAATTCCTTAAATTATTTCCAGACGATCTTGGAACTGATTACATGACAACTAAGTGCATTGATGACTGATTATCTACTCAACATAATGATGATCTCTTGTCTATGATAGTTTTTTTTCTAATTCAATTGAATCCATTTCTTTTTAGAGTAAATTTTTGCTTGGAAAATACTTGGTGACTTGCTTAATCTTTCGAAGTATCTGGTTCCTTATATTTCAGTTGCCTCTGTTGTTTTAGAACCAACTGTGTATTATTTAATAGTTTCTGTTGAGTTTGTCAATGGTATATCTGCCCCATTTGCTTTTACAACTCAATCTTGTGTTAAGGTCTTGCACAAAGTTGAAATTTTTTCCCATTTCATTTTGGGACATGTCCCACATTTGCTGGTTTCTAGATGGGACATGACGCCTTCGTTTGTTCACTCTTTTCCTCAACATTCTACGTTTTGTCTTCTTGGTCATACACTCCACTAATATATGTAGAGGTGTAAAGTTTAGAATTACTTCCATAGCTGCCTGAGTATAATAATTCTAAGATCCGAAAGGGAAGGTTCACTCAGTACCCTCCACTTCTTCACTAGCTCTTTGAGGCTCGATGTACCTTATGTACTATCAAACATTATAATAGCTACTGATCAGCTATAGTACTCTTTGGTATTATCTAGTACTTCTTCCCCTACCCTTGTTGCAAATGTACAGGATTCCTATATTATGTATAATAAGATTGCTTTTAAAAATATATTTTAAAAATTGCTCATCTCTTTGGTATCTTTCCTGCCCCAAATTGTGTTGTAAGCATTGACATCACATCTTAGGAGAAATGGCAGTATTCTGCTAATATTTAAACCTCTGGTCGCGCTACACCCCGTCTATTGCGAAGTAATACGACGCTATGGTAAGTTCTGGCCACTTCTTCTTCAATTCGATAAATTCTCGAATGGGAAAAAGGTCCTTTATGAATTCTAAAAGATAAAAATAATTTTGTTTTTCCTTACTATAATATAAGTTCAAGGCTTTTCATTACTAATATGATATATTACCTTAGCATCATTGTAAGATAGTCCATTCATTTGATTTCTGTAGACCCCAGGTTCTTGGATCAACACCATCCCCAGCTGATTTTTAGTGAACATCCTAGAGTCTACTGCTAGGGAACCTTGACGTGATAGATGTCCACCTTAGCGATTTCAACGCCTGCCGTTTTACTTTTCTTCGGGGATGATATCGTTCCCTCCTCCTCTCTTCTTTTTCAGTGTCCTCTTCAAGTTCCATTATTATTTCATCGGATGATCGTTCTCCGTAATAGAGTTTGGAGATATGGAGACTTTACACGCTCTCCTCATTGTCATCTTTGGAAGTGCTAAACGTAGCTTCTTACACTTTCTTTTTATCTTTGTTAAGGTCATACAAAGACATTTTATCAAATCGCTAATGGATACTGTCATTGTCCCTGAGTTTCTGGCAAAATAGATCATCATTCCTGCCCTCAGTATTTGCTTTCGTCTTTTAGGGTGATAACCTTCCATTGAGACATTCTTTTTCCATCGTTTTATGCTTCTATTAGCTGTAGAAGCTTCTTGGTTTCTAGGAAGGAAGATTGTCACTGTGTAAGCTTTTGAGATGTCTCTTCCCTCACACATCATCAGCCCAACTTCTTTCCAGCATTTCAGTTTCAGCACTTTTGCTGAAAAATCTTCTTCGAATGGGGCATTTATCAGTCAGCTGCACAGCTGCCTCTCATAGAGGTGGCGATGGTGGTTTTGTACTCATTTCCTTTTTGTTTCTAGTGTCTGGGGTGGAGTGATGTTTGCCTCTTTCCACTTAGGTTTGGAGTTCTCCTACTATATACCAGTAGATATATGCTCTACTGCTTTCTTTCTGGCTTTCTCAGGTACTAGCTCTTGGTTGAGGTAGTGTAGGTACCAGGGGAGGATCCAGCCTCTCTCTTTTGGAGGGGGGGGGGGGGCTGTGATATCATAAAAGTACAATATAGCAAGCGAAAGCAAGTTGTTGCCGGGGGGGGGGGGGGAGAACACCAACAACATTCCCATTTCTAGTGTAAAAGGCAGGGTCGGGTCTATTTTTCTGAAGTTCTTGGGGGTGGCTATAGCAAGAAAAACAAGTTATCAACGAGGGAGGGGGGAGTGCCAGCAGCATACACATTCCTAATATAAAACGCAGAATCGGTTCTATTTTCCTGAACTCAAAATTCTTGGGAAGGGAAGGAGCGATCGCAAGCATACACATTCCTATACTCTACTTAAGAATTCGAGTGAGTAATAAAACTGTTACCAAAACCTCCAACGTACCTGCTCCAGTGCCGCTGGTAACTGAGGATAGCCGTAAATCTAATTATATTTAAATATTATAAGCTTTTATTTTACTGCAGCAATAAAATTTCTAATAGTCCAATTTAATTTCTGTCAGTGAGCAAAGTACACCTTACGATGTGTCCTTAGTGATTTATCTTGTTTGTGCTTGTTTTTATATATTATTTGAGATTAGTTAGATACCCAAAAGATATAGCTTCCACATCTATATTTATTCCAAAAACGTTAAACCAGGGCATTTTTTCCTCAACGAAAAACTTATTACGATGAATGTTTATGATGCCTTAAGATATCGATATCTAGATAATAATGTTAAAAGCTCTGTTAAGGTATGTTCCAACATGACAAGAGTTGGAAAATCTACTATGTACCGAATACTGAAGGAGAAAAAAATTATTGGAATTGTTACTACTCCCAAGCCACATTCGATCACAGGCAGACGAAAAATCTCGTTGGAAGAAAAGATGTAAACTACAATAAAATGAGTTGTAGTTACATTTTATTATGAGAAGCAGATCCCAACCGTCGACAATATTCTATCTAAAATCAATGAAGATCGGTATTTACCTGAAATTAAAAGAACTGAGCTCTGGAAATTGCTCAGAGAACTTCATTTTTGCTGGGAAAAAACAGATAGGGAAGTAAAAGGTAGAGTTGCTAGAAATAACACAACTTACAAAATTAGTAATTGAACTGAACTTTTGAAAGATTTTTTCGAATAAAGTAACTGCAGAAAATTGGGAAAAATCCATATAATAAAATAATAAAAGAAAATGTGAATCACAGGCAGGTGAAAAACCTCGTTGGAAGAAGAAATGTAAACTGCAATAAAAGGAGATGTACATACATTTTATTATGAGAAGCAGATCCCAACCGTCGACAAAATTCTAATTAAAATCAATGAACATCGGGATTTACCTGAAATTGAAAGAACTGAGCTCTGGAAATTGCTTAGAGAACCTAATTTTTGCTGGACAAAACCAGATAGGAAATCTGTTCTTATAGATCGTCCGGAAAATGTCCATTGGAGAAGGAAATATCTCTCTCAAGTAAAAGGTAGACTTGCTAGAAATAACACAACTTACAAAATTAGTAATTTAACTAAACTTTTGAAAGATTTTTTAAATAAAATTCTTGCAGAAAATTGGGAAAAATTCATATAATAAAAGAATAAAAGAAAATGTGGAAACTCGACACTGACTTTGATTACAAATTAGATAGGTAATGTTTACCAGCGTAAACACAATTTATTATTTAAATTTTCTGTAACATAAAAATTAATTACATGTGAATCCTTTTTTAGTGTTTAATTGTAATTCTGCAGGTGATTTAAGAAATAAATAAACTGAAACGTCAAATGTCCTAAAAATGTTTTTAATTAATAATAAAATGACCGATGGCCACAAAAAAATTTTAATATTATATGGACGAATTTATCTTTTATATATGTTTAACTTCTTGTATTTTTGACAATGGATATTTTGTAAATATTTAAATTATAACTTAGAATTTTTTGAGAGAAAAAGGCTACGTTTTAATCTGAATGTGCCTAAAACGGTTTCTATGCCAAAATTAAAAATAATAAAAATAGAGTTGTGATTTATGTTAAATATGTCAAAATTATCTATATTTTCTATGTGAACTATTAAGAAATCATAAGAAATAAATTAATATTAAAAATCTTTTTATTTTAAGTTTATTTCCGAAATAATATTCTATGCATAAATACTTAGTCATAAAATAAACCTCCTTCTGACGCCTATGACAAGGATTAAAATCCTTTTTAACACTTCATACATCCAAATATCTATTGTTATCCAACCCAAGTTATTATTATAGACCGGTATTTTTGATTATAAAATTTCTAACCCATTCCTAGGAAAAATATGTCTCTAACAGATTTTGCCAAAGACACCGGACTAAAGAACACAGGTAGTTTGCTAAGAAAAAAAAGGTAAGAAATGATTTATTACTCTCTCTAGTTCTTGAATAAACTATAGTATCAGGCAAACTCGGATCTATTTTCCTGAACTCAAAGCTCTTGAGGGGGGATCGCCGTCACTATAGGTGAGGGAATTGTTGTTTTACACATTTGATAATGGTCGAAAATTTTATTTTGTCCCCTATATTGACAGTACCTGTCTAAACAATCACGAACCGGCACTGTGACAGAAAAGGCTTTTTTTTATATTCCCGGGTCCGTCCTAAAGCCGGATGCACTGCGACCAGAGTAGGCCTATTGTGCTCACCCTAGGCATCACAGTCACTCTGTCAACCTAGCCCCCTGGCTCAATCTGTACAGTCCTGCTAAGGAGTGAGTGAATATTTCTCCCGGTTCCAATTTTACTGACCCGAAAGTTTGTTGTCTAAATCTCACCAGTGACTCACAGTCACATATGATATGCTTCACCGTTTCCTCGGCTTGTCCACACAGTCTGCAGCCGAGGTTTCCGTTATATAGATTCATTCTATTCAGATGTACTTTGACGGCCATGTGTCCCGTCATTATACCCGTAATAGTCCTTAATTGGTTTCTACTCATTTGTAGTAGTTTCTTTGCCAATTTCGGGTCCGGATTCCCAATAAATAGCTTGCTGTGGTTTAAACCTTGTCTGGTCATCCAGTGGTTTTTATGTTCTCTTTTGATCCATTCTTTGACTGCTTCTCGTGCCGCACACCGCAAGCCGGTTCTGGACCAATGTATTGAGATGCTGACCCTGCTCTAGCTAGCTCGTCAGCTTTTTCATTTCCATGTATGCCTTCGTGTCCTGGTACCCACTTTAACATAACTCTGTTGTCTTTTGTCAGAGTTTCCAGCTCGCTTTGACATTCCCAAACCAGCTTCGATGATACCTTTTGGCCCTTGAGGGCCCTTAGGGCTGCCTGGCTGTCAGAGTAAATGAGGATTTGCTTTCCTTTATAAGCTGTCCTGTTTATCTCATCTGCGCACCGTAAGATTGCGTATATTTCTGCCTGGAACACTGTTGGGTATTTTCAAAGGGGAAGGGTTAGTTCCTTCCTCGGTTGTAACCCGTATATCCCAGCTCCAGTATCCTTACTAGTTTTTGAACCGTCAGTGTACCAGATACTTGCACCCGAGAATGTTTCCGGTCTTTCTCTTTTACTTGCCATTCGAACCTCTATTGTGACTTCAAACGGTATATTATAACGGTAGCTCGAGTTCATATGGTCCGTGTCCATTTCCAACTCAGGGCTCCTGATTTTTTTACATATGTTTTTATGTCCTGACATCGTCATTTGCGATTTTACTGTTGAGTGATTTAGTCGGTGGAGTCCCATTCTTGCCTCTGCTTGAATCACTATGTGTAGCGGAGGCAGATCCAGAATGCACTCAATTGCCGAAGTGGGCGTTCACGTCTATCATCACTTAGCTCTTATTAACGTTTTTGTCAGTCAATCAATATTTTTTGTTTTTTTTTTCGTGACTAGTCTGATAGGTTTATAACAGTGTTTATAAGCTTTAATTGCTAAATAACGTATTTTTATTATTACCCTACTGTCACTTCCAACGGAAAAACTTTTTTATGCCTCTACATGCTAATATATTATCATTCTATTTATTACAATTAAATCTATTTTCGTTTTTATTATTGCATCAGGTCTTTGTCACGGTAATTTTTTAGGGATCTTTTTCAAAATATACTCATGACATTTGTTGTAAAAACCCATGGTAACTGACTTCTTCTTTCGTTTCCCTGACTAATAGAGCCGATGTATCTGTTAAGTCACTCTGTTTTGCAACTCAGCATTATAATAAAACCTTTAATTAAAAATGTAAATTAACTATAATTGTGAAGTCTTCACAGAAATTTTCTACATTTTCATCAGGATAATCTGAGGTTTATCACATTGTACCTCTTGTTTAACTGGAGAAGGATAGATGCCACTATATATTAAAATTATAAAAATAAGTGGAATTCTAAGTCATCAATGAAAAAATAAGTTTTTTATATGTATCAAAACACTTACAAAGATTAATTAGAGAATTCATTCTTCATGTGTCATGTTCTACAGGGCTGACACCATACTACTGTCGCTGATTTCTTAACCATGATGTCCTTCTACACGCTGCACCCCTTCGACCCTGGATCTTTTCTTCAATGACAAGTTTTATTATTCACTCCTCACTGTGTGGCCAAAGTATTAGATTTTACTTATTTTTAGAATGAACATTACTTCTGAAGCCTTTGCACATAGCTGGTATGATGAGTTTTTAAATCTATCGTGCAGGCAGTCATCGGTCAAATGCTCAACGTAAGGATATTCCATAACTATCCTAAGTACTCCCAGTCGATACCCCCTCACGATCGAGATATCCCTATCTTCTGAACTATTCAACGGTTTGACTGTCCTGTGGTCAAGACATCCACCCGGTTGTGAAGAAGTCTTGTACTTAAAATCCGCGACGCTGTATACGGCGCCTCGTACTAAAAATTCAGCCGGCGATGATGTACATCTTAGCTGTAAACCCGGCATCGATCGGCAGTAGGCAACGTCTTTTGTACGCAGTGATTCTCTACATGGCGGTGGTAACCCTGGCCGAGACGGGCGGCGACAGTTATGCGCCCTTAATGATGAACACCGGTGATCACCTGACGGTGAACCCGTACCTGACCTTTACGGAACTAAAAAAACTGACGGCATGTAATGCATGTGAGGATAGGTGACGGTATGATGAAAAAAGAGGAATTGATGCTACCCGTACTTATAAGGACCCTCGACAGTGTCGGTAGGACGGAACGACATTGCCCGTATTTACAAGAGTACTCGACCACTGCCACTAGCAGTAGGATGTAAGGAAAGCAGTGGATGATGAAACACCATATACCTCAAGCCATGGCACACCTACAATGCTCAACGAGAAAGGCGCGATCTGGCATGTGACACATGCGATCCGTTTGCATCCTAATAGAGAGCATGAAGTAAATTAGTGGCCAGCCCGGCCTTAAATACTTTCCCGAACGGTGGTCGGTTATTCGGTCGGTTCCGTGGTCCCACTACGCCGGTGAGTGACGACGTGGGGAAATCGCGCATACAGCACTGCGGTGTATGTCTCGGTATAATCATATACAGACGCTGACAAACATCGGAAAATCCTATTTTCTGGCATAGCGCGGTAAAACTAATTAGAGAACGGTAACATTTTTCCGATATTTAATAACTTAAATACTTTCCGATATATATTCATGCTCAAAAATTTAGCAACTTCTTTACAGGTGTCCACGCTTGAATGCCAGAATACAAAAACCTAAAGATGTAACAACGATGTTGAGTGTACGCATTTTAAAAAATATCTTGATATTGTCTCACCTTTCATTTAATTGACACCCTAATTATTTGTATGATGTTACTCATTCCATTTATTGAAGTTAATATTTACTTTAGTTACTACAAATCACTTGGTTTTCCCTATGTTTAAATTAGGCCCGGTACTCGGCTTTTAGTTGACACTCAATTATGCCCTTTTAAACGATCTAATAATGAAACTCTGTTATATACATATCTAAAGCTATTGACCTTTATTACGTTTATGTACCATCAGTACCGTTCCGTAGAGTTTTAAGATTTAAAAGCAATGATGAGAGAATGGTAAGTCCATCACATGTTTTGTACTGCACCTTAAAGTTTTTTATCAACTTTGATTTTAACTTTTTGCTACCAACAAAGATTAGCTATTCTTCTTTCGTGGTTGGAAATAAATTAAACAGTGGATTCCTTATTAAAAAATAATTTCTTTTCATACATTGCTCTACGAATATTGGTTTCAGAGTTACAGGGTGTTAAAAAATTTAAAAAAATAACCGTTTTAGTGTAATAACTTTCGTAAGCTAGAACATAATGAAACAAAATTTTAGCCAGAGCTTAATTTGATACTGCCTTTTTTTTCCCGGGTCCGTCCTAAATCCGGACGCACTGCGGCCAGAGTAGGCCTATTGTACTAACCCTAGACATTACAGCCACTCTGTCAACCTAGCCCCCTGGCTCAATCTGTACAGTCCTGCTAAGGAGTGAGTGAGTATTTCTCCCGGTTCCAGCCTTACCGACCTGAATGTTTGTTGTCTAAATCTCTCCGGTGACCCACAGTGTCACCGTTAAAAATTTATTTTAAATTTACTATGGTTAATTTGGCTCATTTTGCCTTCTTTTTGCTAATATTCACGTTTTGGGCAGCACTATATCATTGTTATTAAGCATTTCTCTTTTCTCCTTCGTATAACAGCCTAATATTCGTTGCATTTTTGAGTCCCATTGCTTTTCAAGCCATTCCAAATTTCACTCCCTTGCAAATTTTCTTCCCAACTTAATTATTTTCTCTATCTTTCAGTAATTTGCCTAAAAGAAATACAGCCCTAATTAAAATTCTTTCATAACTTGTATTTTTAGGTCGGCAACTCTACGTCACTGTTTTAGGTTGTTTATGTTTAAATAGAATGTTATTATTTACCTTTTTTATAAGATATCTTTTTTTGGGTTGATTATTTCAAATTAAATTGTTATATATTATCTTGGTCGCAGTTTTCCGAATTTTTATTTTTAGTATTTTCAAGGATTTGTTTACCTTTTGTTGAGGTTTTGTGACCTTTTCAGTTGACGTTTAGGCAAATTTACATTCTTTTAGGCCGTTGCATTTTGGGAGGAAATTTGGGCGAGTAACTAATACCGTGTTGCTAATGGCTGAGGGAAAATCATTATTCTCTATTTTAGGGATCAACAATGAAGTCATTTTTCATTTTGAGTCGGAAATGTCAACGACTTATTAGTTAGCAATGCTATTTAAGCTCACTATTTTGAGCTGTCATTCTTTGGTCGAACTGCTACTTGTTTAATGTCCCTTTTGTCTCGGGCCATATGTTGAGGGAAAAAGAAGCTCATATAGCGCAGGTTTCGGGCTTCCTATAAAATGGCGAGAATTTTACTGTCAATCCTACTTTTTCCTGTGAAATTTTGTATTGTGGAATCGAGAAATTTCCATCCCGATTTATTGCCTCCATCCTGCGGATTTTGATGAAAAATTTCTTTTGCGTGCCTTGATAGCATTGTGGTGATATGTGTCATGTAGTATTTTTTCGGCTAGTTATCGAGGTACGCCCTGAAAACAGGGATTTTGTCGGCCCCTTGGCATTATGATCAGGAATCAGTCTGACCCCAGAAAATCGGGGTCCACCCCTTGGGATACAAACAACATATCCACTCTTAGGGGTATAAGCCAGTCCACCCTTAGGGACACAAGCGATCCACCCTTAAGGGCATAAGTAATCTACCCTTAGGGGCATAAGCAGTCCACCCTTAGGGGCATAATCAATCCACCTTCTGGATAAATTCCACCATAGAAGCTAGAAGAAGTCCAGATCAACAACAACTCAGGACTTCTCCATCATCAAGATTAAGAGTATTAATATAAACATTTTTTCCCTTTTAACAACATCGTGTTTCATTTATCTCACCACTTCTTGTTCTGTTCATTTAATTTAATCATGTTTATTTTTTTTCTGTTATTTTGGTGCAGCAAGTTATAAAGCTGGGTTGGACGCTAGGCCCGAGTAACAACGTGGGGGGGGGGTTCCGAGTTTACCCGGCTAAAACTCGGTGGCGCCTATAATAAATACCCACCCCTACTCTGCTTCATAGGGGCTAGCTCGGTACTTTGCTAACTGGTGCCGCCTTTAGCTTCCAACTCTGCTCTGCTCGCTCAAGACAGCCTTTCTATCTTTTTTGCGCCTATAAATAAATACCAGTATAGCAACAGTCACATATGATGTGCTTCACCGTTTCCTCGGCTTGTCCACATAGTCTGCAGCCGAGGTTTCCGTTATATAGATTCATTCTATTTAGATGTACTTTGACGGCCATGTGTCCCGTCATTAGACCCGTAATCCTAGTTGGTTCCTACTCATTTGGAGTAGGTTCCTTACCAGTTTCAGGTCAGGATTCCCAATAAATAGCTTGCTGTGGTTTAAACCCTGTCTGGTCATCCAGTGGTTTTTATGCTCTCTTTTGATCCATTCTTTGACTGCTTCTCGGGCCGCGCACCGCAGCACCCCAAAGGCCCATTCTGGACTCATGTATTGAGATGCTGATCCTGCTCTAGCTAGCTCGTCAGCTTTTTCATTTCCATGTATGCCTTCGTGTCCTGGTACCCACTTTAACATAACTCTGTTGTCTTTTGCCAGAATTTCCAGCTCACTCTGACATTCCCAAACTAGCCTAGATGATACCATTTGGACCTTGAGGGCTTTTAGGGCTGCCTGGCTGTCAGAGTAAATGAGGATTTGCTTCCTTTTGTAAGCTCTCCTGTTTATCTCGTCTGCGCACCGTAAGATTGCGTATATTTCTGCCTGGAATACTGTTGGGTATTTTCCAAGGGGAAGGATTAATTCTTTCCTCGCTTGTAGCCCATATATCCCAGCTCCAGTACCCTCACTAGTTTTTGAACCGTCAGTGTACCAGATACTTGCACCCGAGAATGTTTCCGGTTTTTCTCTTTTACTTGCCATTCGTTCCTTTATTGTGAGTTCAAACGGTATATTCTAACGGTAGCTCCAGTTCATATGGTCCAACTCGAGGCTCCTGATTTTTTGTACATATGTTTTTGTGTCCTGACAACCTCATTTGTGATTTTACTGTTGAGTGATTTAGTCGGTGGAGTCCCATTCTCGCCTCTGCCTGAATCAGTATGTGTAGCGGAGGCAGATCCAGAATGCACTCCATTGCCGAAGTGGGGGTTGATTTCATTGCCCCAGTAATATACAAACAGGCGACCCTTTGTATTCCGCTCAGCTTTGTCATAGTTGTTCTCTGCATTACCTTGGGCCACCAGACCAAGGCTGCGTAAGTGATGGCTGGTCTCACAACACTGGTGTATAACCAATGTACCATTTTCGGTGAGAAGCCTCAAGTTTTCCCACATAATCTTCTAACAGTCGTAAGAATTGTTTCCGGTTTTCTGGTTATATATTCCACTTATTTGTTCCAGGTCAGCCTGGAGTCTAAAATCACTCCCAGATATTTTACTTCCCTGGAAAGTGGTATTATGTTTCCTTGGAGGATGATGGGACCGAGATCCTCTATCCTCCTCTGTTTTGTGAAGGGGATTAGGACAGTCTTTTGGGTACTTATATTGAGTCCCTCCTGCCTTACCCATCTTTCTACAACCTTAAGAGCCCGCTCTCTTACTGTTGTATTAAATTTGCCAGGGTTAGGATTACCAATTCATCTGCATATCCCAGTACACAGTGGCCTTCCCTGCTCAGGGTTCGCAAAAGTCCATCCATTACTAGGTTCCAAAGCAGTGGGGAAAAGACCCCCCCCCCCGCAGACACCCCCCAGTCACCCGTGCCATCAAGCAGTTCTGTATAGATCACTCTGTCTTTTAACATATTTTCGATCCACCTGCAACAGGTCTCTTCTAGGTTGATCTTCCTTATTGCAGTGATAATTGATTGAAAAGACATGTTGTTGAACGCCCCTTTTATCTCTAGAAATGCTCCTAGAAGCGCTTCTCCATTTTCCAGAGTGTTTTCCACCTTGGTAACCAAGTCGTGGAGCGCTGTCTCTGTAGATTTCCCGGTTCTGTATGCATGCTGGTTCTGATGAAACGGACTGTTTCCCATTAATTCATCCCTAACATGCCTGTTCAACAGCTTCTCGAGAGTTTTAAGGATAAACGACATTAGACTGATTGGTGTTAATGCCTTTGCTGTGGAATAGTGGCGTTTTCCAGGTTTTTGAATGAACACTACCCTGGTTCACCTCCAAACCTTTGGTACATATCCTAGGGCTAGAGTAGCTCTTAATATGCAAGAAAGTCTGTTGATCAACAGGTTTGGTCCCTGCTGTAGCATTGTTGGATAAATCCCGTCCGGTTCCGGGGATTTATATGGTTCAAATGAGTTTATGACCTATTTAATCTTTTCATATTTAATCACCTTTTTTGCCGTTTGCCAATTGTCCTTTGTGGCTCTCACAGCAGTATTTACCTCTGCTCCAGTCCTCCAAGTCTCCGGTGATTCTTCTATTATTGTTGACTCTGGGAAATGAGCCCGGAATAACTCGGTAATTGTTTCTTCCCCAGTATAGGTGTGCTCCCCTGTGTTTGTTTTTAAAGAGTTTATTGATGATTGCGTATCCTTCGAGAGTATCTTTCGGAGTCTGACACATTCTGGGGTCGTTTGGATCTCCTCACAGTGCTTCCTCCATGATTCTCTATTAGCCTTACGCAAGTTTCTGTTATATTCAGTCAAGGCCATTCTATATCCGTCCCAGTTTCCTGTTATTTTCGCCTTTTTCCATAGTTTTTTAACTTGTCCTCTTTTCGCCTATAATTTCGCATTCCACTACGGCACATTGCGAGTAGAATGTTGAGTGATCTGAGGACAGTTAGCTTCAAAGGCTAAGACTGTGGCCTCTGTTAGTTGTTCTGCCATCAGTTCTACATCTATTATGTTACCTACCGAATTTTTGATTCTCGCTAGTCTCTGTTCTCTAAGCAGTACTTTCCCCAGTTTGTTTTCCGCGGGTTCCGGTAGTTTAGTTGTTCCCATTCTATACCCGTTATTTCCAACCTGATGCACCTATGGTCAGTGAAGCTCGCCTCTCTAGATACATGCCAGTTTTTTATAAAGTTGCCAAGATATGTCATACTTAATGTTATATCTATAACCTCCTGCCTTCGTCTGGTGACGAAGGTGGGTTCATTGCCTTTATTCATTATGTCTAAGTTATTTACCATTATGAATTCAAAGACTGACTTACCTCTTTGGTTGTTATTGGTACTGCCCCAAGCATCGTGATGGGCATTGGCATCGCACCCAATGATCAGCTGCGATCCATTTCCTCGGCAGTCTCTCACTAGGTCTGCCACTACACTTGGTGGTGGTTCTTCCGAGTCATCATAGGGGAAGTAGGCTGAGCCGATAGTGATGGTTGTTGGTCCAGCTCCCCCTGTTGCTATTTTTGCAGCAACAAGATCCCTAGAAATATGTTTTGTTAGTACAAGCACTTTAACTTTTTTTTTATATTATATACAGGTCCGCGGGTTATCGGATGTTCTGCAGTATATGAGCTCACATCCGATTCCCGTGATCCCTTTTTCTTTCCCGTGGTATATCCAGGGATCTTGGATAAGGGTGATGTCACAGTCCTTCATCTCCCTGCACAGAGCGGCCGAAGCCGACCTACTGTGTTGGAGGTTTGCCTGTATCACCCTCATTTTGCTTTTCGGTTCGCAGACTACGGAAAGTCACCTTCCCGAATTTGTAGAATGTCTTGAATTGGGTCTGTTCAAGGCATTTAAAGGATGCCGTATCAACCGAGAAGGCCAGTGTTTGACCTTTCTCGTCTGCTTTGAGGCTTAAATTCGTCGAGTTCCTTACTTTCAGCCCTAAGTTTTGGGTTCCCAGGCGATTTCTGGCTTTTTCTACCTCTTCTGTCCCTGGTAGCCAGACGAGGACTTTAGGTCTTTTGGGAAGGTCCTTAGCCGCGACTACTGTCAGGTCTGCTCCTTCCCATAGGTTCCTTAGTTTTCCAATAGATTGTTGCAACCAGGTTTTTGTATTGGCATTGGCACACGTGATCCATAGAATGCCTCCTGTGTGTACTTATTTCCCTCAAACTGTGGTGGATTGCCACTGCCAGAGGGCGTCTCATCCATAATCTCTAAAAGCTTGTTTAGGATTAGTTCAGATTGAATCTGGTCGATTGTGAAGTTAGGGTGGCGACTGTGTACAATCACCATCCTGAGACAGGGGCGGATCCAGCCTCTGTCTTTGGGGGGGGCGGTGATATCACAAAAGTACAGTATGGCAAGAAAAACAAGTTGTCAACGGGGGGGGGGGGGGTGTGCAAGCAGTATACTCATTCCTAATATAAAAGGCCGAATGAGTTCTATTTTCCTGAACTCAAAGCTTTTGGGAGGGGGGGAGGGGAGCAATCGCAAGCATACAGACTCCTATACTCTATTCAAAAACTAGAGAGAGTAATAAAACTGTTACCGAAACCTCTAACGTACCTGCTCCAGTGCCGCAGGTAACTGAGAACTGCCGTAAATCTAATTATATTTCATTATATTTAAATATATTTTATAAATTTACTGCAACATAGAATTTCTGATAGTTTAATTTAATTTCTGTCAGTGAGCAAAGTACAACTTACAGTTTTTTCTTAGTAATTTATCTTGTTTGCACTTGTTTTTATATATTATTTGAGATTAGTGAGATACCCAAAACATATGGCTTTCACTTCGATATTTATTCCAAAATCGTTAAACTAGGGCATTTTTTCCTCAACGAAAAACTTATTACGATGAATGTTTATGATGCCTTAAGATATCAATATCTAGATAATAATGTTAAGAGCTCTGTTGAGATATGTTCCAACATGACAGGAGTTGGAAAATCTACTAGGTACCGAATACTGAAGGAGAAAAAACGATTGGAATTGTTAATATTCCAAAGCCACATTCGATAACAGGCAAACGAAAACCTCGTTGGAAGAAGAGATGAAAACTGCAATTAAAGGGGTTGTATATACATTTTATTATGAGAAGCAGATCCCAACCATCTACAAAATTCTAACTAAAATCATTGAAGATCGCGATTTACCTGAAATTGAAATTACTGATCTCTGGAAATTGCTCAGAGAACTTAATTTTTGCTGGGAAAACCAGATAGAAAATCTGTTCTTATAAATCGTTCGGAAACTGTCCGTTGGAGACGTAAATATCTCTCTCAAGTAAAAGGTAGAGTTGCTAGAAATAACACAATTAATAAAATCAGTAATTTAACCAAACTTTTGATTTTTTTGAATAAAGTTACTGCGGAAAATTGGGAAAAATCCATATAATAAAAGAATAAAACAAAATGTGAGAACTCGTTCTCATAATCGGTGAGATAGAGGAACCAATTATAATTAATTTTAGCGAAGATAGTTTCACTGACTTTGATTAAGAGTTAGATACGTAATGTTTACTAGTGTAAACACAATTTATTATTTAAATTTTTGTTTTTGTTGTATTTTATTGTTTAATGTTGTTTATATGTTTTTTTTATTTTTTTATATATTTTTATTTTAGTGTGTCCCACTCTTTAATTTTATATATATTTAATTCAAATTAGCCATAAGTTTTTTATTATTTTATTATTGTGTTTGTGTCTTTTTCTTAAGCGTGTACAATTAACATGTTTATCTTATTTTTTTGGGGCTATCGTACTTCCATATATAAAAGTAAATTAAATTAAGATATCAGTACAATAGAAATAAAAATAAGTAGGTCTAATTTTAATTACAACATAAAAAAAGTAATTACGTTTGAATCCCTTTTTAGTGTTTAATTGTAATTCTGCAGATGGTTTAAGAAATAAATAAACTGAAACGTCAAATACCCTAAAAATGTTTTTAATTAATAATAAAATGACCGATAACCCCAAAAATATTTTATTATTATATGGACGAATTTATTTTTTTATATATGTTTAACTTTTTATATTTTTGACAATGGATATTTTGTAAGTATTTAAATTATAACTTAGAATTTTTTGAGAGAATAATCCTACGTTTTAGTCTATTATTATGGACCGGTATTTTTGATTATAAAATTTCTAACCCATTCCTATGAAAAATATATGTGTCTAACAAATTTTGCTAAAAACACCGGACTAAAGAACACAGGTAGTTGGCAAAGAGAAAAAGGGTAAAAAATGATTTATTACTCTCTCTGGTTCTTGAATAAACTATAGTATAAGAGGAAAAATCGGGTCCATTTTCCTAAACTCAAAGCTCTTGGGGGGGGCGATCGCCCCCACCGCCCCCCCCTTGGATCCGCGCCTGTCCTGAGATCACTTAATGCCCTGCTGTAAGAGGCTCCAGCCTGTCCTACGTGACTTCTGGTTCTCTTCGCAGGTCGTTTGTCTCCAGGGGAGGTACTCGAGTCCGACTGCAGCTGTTTGTTGGTTTCACTCACCTCTTTTTTGGCTTGGGGCCCTGACTTTGGTTTTTCCTCAGTCCATCCAGGTCCGGATCTTCCTTTTTTTGGCTCCGAAAAGCTTCTTTCCCTGTGGGTTAACTTGCGTTTTCCCTCCAGAGTCTGTTTTTCCAGTGTCTGATTTTTCGGTTGGACTTTCGCCCATCCTACTCGAATCAGCCACTAGAGTGTTATCAGAGGAGTCTTCTCCAATGAGATCCACCTCTAATAGTTTGTTGGAGTTACACATCTCTGAGTCCTCCTTTAATAAAATATTTTCTTCTTCCTCATTCATGTTTCCACGAGTATGGGAGAAAGGGTGGTTAACGTCGGCAGCGCTCCCTTAGAATTTAATTTTGTCCGATTTTCTCCAATATTGGTATGGGGGAGTTTTCGAGGTCGCACATTACGAATTCAAAACAGTTTTAAAAAAATTCAATATGGCGGATCCAATACGGCGGACAAGAAAATCGATTTTGTTCAATTTTCTCCAAAATTGGTAAGGGGGAGTTTTCGGGGTCGCACATGACGGATCTAAAATTATTTTTAAAAAATTCAATATGGCGGACGAAAAAATCAATTTTGTCCGATTTTTTCGAAAATTGATATACGGGAGTTTTCGGGGTCTCACATTACATATCTGAAATTATTTTAAAAAAATTCAATATGGCGGATCCAATATGGTGGATAAAAAATTATTTTTGTTCGATTTTTCAAAACTGATATTATTTAAAAAAAGAATTAAATATGGCTGATCTAAGATGGAGGATTAAAGATTCTACATCTCTCGATTTTGTCTAAAGTCGGTATGAAGGGATATTTGTTAGTGTTAATTACGAAATCAAAATATTTTTTGAAAAACAATCTGGCGGGTTCAATATGGTATTCTTAAAAATTTACATTTTTTGACTTTCTCCAAAACTGATATAGAGGGTTCTTGAGGGTGTAAATTATGAATTTAATAGTATTTTTTCAGGATTCAATATGGCGAATGCAATATAGCTGACCAAAAATTTTACATATTTCTATTTTGATCAAATGTGGAACTGAATCGTTTTTGAGGATGTAAATAGCGAATATAAAATTATTTTAAGAAAATCGAACGTCAGAGGCAATATGACCGTTTAGAAATTTTAAATTTCTGGATTTCATCTAAAATTGGTACTAGGGGGCTTTGAAGAGTTTAGATTTAGATTGGATTAAGACGTTAAAATTATTTCTTTGAAATTCAATATGGCGGATTCAATATGGTGGGTTGAAAATTTTACCTTATTCACATTTTTTCAGATTTCGTATTAGGACGTTAAGGGGTGTATTACGAATATGAAGTTACTTTTTTACAACTATTAGGTTGATAAGATACATTATGAAGGACTAAAAATTTTTCATTTTCCGGTTTTATCTAAAATTCATATTGCAGGGTTCTTGGGGCGTGTACAAACTCAATATGCAATATAAAATATATCGGGCTAAGAAATTTACGTCTCAAATTCTTTAAATATCGATATTGGAAGGTTTTGGGGCCTATATTACCAATCTAAAATTAATTTGAAATTTAATATAGTGGATTTACTATGACAGACTAAATATTTGTTTGACACAATTTCATTGGTATTTGGAGAACTCTAAGAATCAAAGAATTTTTAGTGGTTCATTTTAGGGTAATTTACAATTCTGGATAAAATGGATACTTTGTGCCACCTTGGGGTCATTCCGAGGTACATTAATCTCGATTAGCACGTAGTTCAAATAATTTATGAATATCATAAAGAATTCAAAACTAAAAATCGAAAAATGAAATTGAACCGACTTCTAAAAGTCCACTAAAAAGGGAAAAATAACTAGAAATTTCTATATGAAATTTTTGAAGTTGGCGCCCAATTATTTCTAAATGAAATAAATAACTACTAATATATACAAATTATAGTAAGAAAGCAATAACAACTAAAGTATTTTTAATTTGAATATGCGAATCACATTTTGTAAGGTATTAGTTTCGCGCCGACTTCAAAATTTCAGTTTCATATTAAAATTTCTAGTTATTTTTCCCTTTTTAGCGCACTTTTAGAAGTCGGTTCAATTTTTTTTTTTTTCAATTTTATTGTTTTCAAATAAAATGTCATTGTCAGTCGTGTTTAACTTGGTTAATTGATAAAAATGGACAACTCATTTGAAAAATTAGCAGATATGCATTTTATTTATAGCCTTGCACACGGTATTACAGTGTTAACTGGGCGTCTGTATGCTCAAAAAATTAACCGGTTCGACACATTCCGAATAGGAAGACTTTTTCAAGAATTCACACTCGTTTACGTGAAACCGGCTCCTTAAGGCCTTTTACCTCCAGCGGAAGACTTCAAAAGATAAAGACAGTGCAACTCAAGGAACGAATACTTCAGACAGTCGAGGCAAACCCTGATTTTAATACAAGAACAATTGGAGGAATGGAGAGAGTGGCTTACTCTATGACTGTCCAACGAATCCTCCATGATAATTTGTTATATCCATACCATCTGCAAAGGGTGCAGGCAATTTCCGCCGAGGATTATGCTCCACGTCTCAGATTTTGTAACTGGTTTTTAAAAAAGATCAACCAGAATTTTTTATTTCACTCACCTTATTTACTGAAGAGGCTGAATTGACACGGAATAGTATAATTAATTTCCATAATAGTCATCTAGGAGCCTATGAAAATCCGCATGGAATAATATAATCCCGGCACCAGCAATCATTTTCTATAAACCTTTGTTCAGGGATTATTGACCCCGCAGTACTAACGAATCGATTAGACGGCTTAACATACCTAAATTTCCTTCAAAATGGATTGCACCTTTATTAGAAGAAGTCCCACTTGAAACATGCCAGCAAATGTGGTTTATGCATGACGGCGCTCCAGCTCACTTTAGACGAGAGGTGAGGGAATACCCTAATGAAACGTTCCAGAATAAATGGAAGAGAATCCACGAGGAAACGCATTACTTTAAGTTTGTAAGTTAATAGTATATTTATTATTGTTAATTAATTAGTAGTATTTTATTTCAAACGTCTAAGAATCTTTTTTAACATGCGACATGTTTTTAAAAGTAAGTTGAAACATAACCAATAATGGTTGTGTTTTTTACATTTTTGTTCATGTTTCTACATTTTTCTGTGTATATAATGAAAAAAATGGTATTTATAAAAGGCTGAATTATGGTAAAATGACGAAAGATACAATGAAAATGCAAGAGGAAAATTGTGTTACAAACAAAAAATCTAATTGGAGGAAATGATCAAAAAAATTTTTTACTAGAGGCGTACCGTATTTTTTTTAACTCTACGGTAATATTCGTACGCACGCAGTATCAAATTAAACTCTGGCTAAAATTTCGTTCCATTCTCTTCTAGCGTTCGAAAGTTATTACACTAAAACTAAACAACCTGTAACTTAGAAACGAATATTCTTAGAGCTAAACTACATATGAAAAAAAAACAATTTTTACTAAGGAATCTACTATTTAATTTATTTCCAACCTTTGTGTTACACCCTGTATAGGATGCATAGTGGTTGATGTTACGGCAGTTCAGAATTAAAACCAAGTTACTTAGTCCATATTACCCTTCGTGTTCCAAAGATCTTCCGGAAAATAAACTGTGAATCCCCTATTATTGTTTAACATCTGAAGTATATGCGTTTATGGATTATTGTTAGAATGAACTTTAGTGTGTGAATTTATAAATACCCGAATACTAACAACAGAGATATGATGCGACCAAATTTTAAACCTATAACCTAGATAACAATTGAGAACGTGACACAATTTAGTTTTAAAACATAATGAAAAGTTAAAGTAATTAATAAAATATTTTCACTTTTTTGAGATATATTTCTAAAAAGGAATATTGATTCTTTTTAAAATAACATAACGAGTTTCAATAAAATAAAATATTATGAATTTATTTGTAAAATCTATTTTTGTAGTTAAAATGTCAGTTCCGTTATAAAATAACATTAGGGCTGGAAGAGGCATTCCCGTCGGTGACAGGCCCAAGTGCTCGATCACACTTTCCAATCCGAGTGAGATTGATTGGCCAATTATAGTCTGTCATCGATCTCGGGATACCAACGACCACTTTGGCTATTTTTCGTTTCTTCTTCTATTCATGTTTTATTTTAATATTACAATAATAATTGTTTAATGCAAATATATTTAGTTTTTTTATAACTTTTACAAATAAATAAGTTATTATTGGTTTGACAGAAGTATTTGGGGTAATTATAGTATATGGTTCTGGCAGCCTACGAACATCAGCGATTTTAAATCTATGTACCGTATAATGCCCAGCAATATCACGCTGCATGCAATAACACGCCTATGTTCCTCGTACACAATTTACCTCAAGCTATATTGAGATACCTGTCTAACTCAGCCTTAAATAAAGATAGATATATTATATTATTGCATATATAGTCCAAGCCATAGGTAAATATAGTGACGTAAATTCCGAGATAGATGAGACTTACCCAGGGGTGTTGGGACAATGTAAAAACAAAACCTGCATAAAATTTAACAACAACAATATAGGTTGGGGCCAAGAGGAGAGGGGTCAAAGGGGAATAGTTTGACCTCCATAAAGGTTCAATTTCTTCTTGAAGACCTACATTTTCATATCTTAATAGAAGCAAATGAAAAATTAATTTCAAATATTTTGAATATATCTTTAAAAAGGAGGCTTTTTTTTATAAAGAAATAGAGCTGGAGCCTCCCTCTTAGATGTTAGATATTTATAATTTAAAAATTCAAATAGCCGAGTTCAAGGTTTTGAAAAAAAAAACAAAACTTTTTTGGACCAATAGGAGCCGAGTTAGAATTTTTTTTTTTCAAAAAATTGCAGTGCTTTTGTTTATAAGAATTAAGAAACAAATCTAACCACGTTTGATACCTATAGAGTTATATTTTCAAAATCCATAATCATATTTTTCAAAGTATAGCTTTCTGTTATTAAGAGACTTACGTAAAATAAAACGTCCGAAAACTGAACTCGCAGCCTCAAATCAGCGGTGATTGAAAAAATTCACTATATTTCAGCAACGAATGAACCAATTTCGATATTTTGTTTTTCCGGGATAGCTCGAAAAATTATAACTATTGGTTGAATTAATTGTTACGAATAAGCTATATTTAATGTGTTATTTTGACTACTTATAAAACTTGAAATCTTTAGAACTATTTAATTTTAATTTTAATATACTATACCTAGTAAATAATTATTCAAACTTTTTCATATTCAAAGATGAAAAATGCAAATTTTTGATTAAAAAATTTTATTTCATCTATTTATCATTTACTTATCATATAAGTATAAAATAATTATCTAGCAAACCTCCTATAATGTAAGTTATGTATATAATTTTCCGTTTTTTTTTTTGCTTCCGTTAAACTTTCTTCTTATTCATTGTCATCAAAAATGCTATTTAAAATATTATTTATCATTTTCGAAGCTCATTTAAAACAATTTGGTGGAAAGCTGTTCTTAAATATTGACACGAAGTTGATTTTACCTTTAAAAGCATCAGGAAATCATGCTTTTCTCACTAATTATAATAACTGGTTAAGTATTATATCATATATGTGAAAAAATTCTTGTAAAAAAAAATTAAAATAGGTTAGTAAAAAATCTAAAAAACTGAAAATTTCACCTTAACCCCACTTTTTAACCTTCGGAGGTGGCAAAAGAAAAAAATTAACACTTGCCATCAAATCAGAGATAAAAGAACCAGCAATTTCATCTCAAACCCTATTTTTTACCCTATGAAGAAGTCATATGAATAAAATAACAACGGAAATCAATTGAGCGACTCATAAAACATTTATATGTACGTACGGTAGCCAGTTTTGGCACGAACCGTGAATAAAACTCTACCACTCAATCGGTTAAAAATTAAATATTTTACTTACAATACGCGAAAATCTGTTGTATACCAACCTTGTTGAAAATACGATTTTTTTTTTAATAAAGTAATATTAAAATTATTTTTACCTAAGAGCCCAACTATCGCGACGTAAAAATATATTTAATCATGTCAGAGACTATGACAGTTGTCAAAAACAACCATAGCTATACGGCTGGGAATTCCAAGCCGCCCCTATTCGTTCTTTTAATCTATTTTGCACGTCTTCGTCCACTTATCCATTTATACCTGTTCCCTATGCATACTTTGTAAAGTCTGATTTTGGATTTTGAAAATATAAGTCTCAAAGTATCAAATGCTTTTTGATTTGTTTCTTAATTGTTATAATCAAAAGTACTGCGATTTTTTGAAAAAAAAAAATCCTAACTCGGATCCTATTGATCCAAAAAAACTTCTTTTTTCAAAATCTTGATCTTGAAATCGGTTATTTCAATTTTCAAATTAGAAATGTCCAACATGAAAAGGGGGCTTCAGCTCTACTTTTTCATTAAAAAAATGCCCCCTTTTCTAAAATGATATTTAAGAAGTTAAAAATTAATTTTTTCATTTGCCCCTAACAAGATATGAAAACTTAGGTCTTCACGAAGAGATTGAATATTTGTGGAGGTCAAAATTTTTACCCAAAAAAAAACTTATAGTTGTCAACATTTTGCGGCTTGGGACAAACAAATAGCAGTATCTCAGCAACAAATTAACCGATTTACTATAATAAAATATCATTTTATGAAACCTTAAACCTTCACGAAGAGATTTAATCTTAGTGGGGTCAAAAGGTTTACCCAAAAAAAAGTTATAGCAATCAACATTTTGCATCGTATTATGTAAAATATCATTTTGTTCAGAACGACGAGGGCTTCCTTCCCTCAAAAGCTCAAATTGAAGGTTTTTAGAATCTCTAACACTTTTAAATGAAACCTTTTTTCCCAAAATATGTTTATTGGCTTGTAGATTCAAAAAACCTGTTTTAGTCAACTTGTCACCAACCTATTTTTTGCTGTTATATTTTATGTTGGGTTTGTTTTTACATTGCCCTCAACACCCCTGGATAGGTCTTATCCATCTCGGAATTTACGTCAAAATCAGCATTGATTTTTGCCTATGGTTTGGACTAATAGATTAACTATATTAGATACTATTTAAATTTTAGATATGCGATTTTTGCTGAAACTAATCCAATCAGCCACATCTACTTCCTCCGCTGCCTTGCTAAACATATTTTGAAATGCTATTATTTGAATAAAATACACGATTTTTCAGTCCTGGAAACTGCTTTAAAACACTTAAACTTTTTTAATACTTTACATAAAACTATATGACAGATCTTTCGGTATAGACTCTTCATGGTTTATTGACCAATTCTTGTAAATTTTAGTCAATATTTTAAAAAGTAAAACCCCTCAAATATACCATTTCATACAGTTTAAATACCATTTTCACGTTTGTGTCAAATATTTATATCATAATTTTCCAATCAAAGTAAAATCCGTAAAGTTTCAAGACGTAAAAAATACTAGTATAAAGATATTAGAAAACGCATAGTTTACCTACAATACTACGACGAACAGACAAACAATGATTTGTTCATTTTTGCCAATTTTAGTACTAGACACTAAAAATTAACAAATTTCTAAAGCTATATTGAAAATATCGATTATAACTAAAATGTATTGGTTAATTTATGGGCCAAATCTTGATTTATTCAACAGAGCAGGAAAGTCAGAAATGGAAGTTTTAGTTGAAATTTTAGCGATCTCACAGAAATTTGCAGTAGTTTGTAAGTTGGCAATTAGTTAAAGTGCACTTACATTAGTTTAGGATGAAGTATAGTAGATATAAAGTTTCACGAATGATTTCAAAACTAACTATTTATTAATATAATTAATTATGATTTCACAATAATATTAATTTCGTTGAAATAATTATCACAGTCTTATATATGGATAGTCCTAAAGAATAATAAAATATATTTCTGGTGATCACTAATTCTGCACTGTACTGTTTAAATGATTTTAAAAATTCTAAAATATTAAGAACAATATACAAATTTAACATTATCTAAAAACAGAGAAACCTAATTAAATACTATTGACACAACCCCAACAAATAACGACAGCTGATCGAACCAATCTTGTAATATAATAAATAAGATGTAGTAAAGAAAAGTCCATTAACTGAACTCGGTACAAACATTTAAACCTGTTTACCTCCCTATTAAATTAAAAATTACTTAGAGTTTTGAATTTTTATAGTTGTGAGATATTTAGTTTAAATTTTAAATAAAAAAGTCAGCAATTTAAATTATAATATGCCCATTAATTATTCTTTATTTTTTTTGAATTAACAAAAATAGTAACAACACTTTTTTAAAAAAAAATTGAACCAATCTCTAAAAGTGAGCTAAAAAGTAAAAAATAAATATAAATTTTTATATGAAATTGAAAATTTTGAAGTCAGCGCTAGACTAACATCTGAGAAAATGTGATTCGCATAAACAGATTAAAAACACTTTATTTATAATTGCCTTTTTACCATAATTTGTATAAATTAGTAGTTATTTATTTCATTAAAAATAATTTAGCGCCGACTTCAAAAAGTTTAATTTCATATAAAAATTTATAGTTACTTTTCACTTTTTAGGACACTTTTAGAAGTCGGTTAAATTATTTGAACTAAGTACTAATCGAGATTAGTGAACCTCGCAATGATTCCAAGGTGGCAAAAAATTACTCATTTTATCCAAAGTTGTAAATCACCCTAAAATGAACCACTAAAAATTCTTTGGTTCTTAGAGCTTTCCAAATGCGAATAAAATTGTGTCAAACAAATATTTAGTCTGTCATAATAAATCCACTATCTCAAATTTCAAATTAATTTTAGATTGGTTACATAGACCTTAAAACCTTCCAATATCGATGTTTAAAGAACCTGAGATGTAAATTTCCTAACTCGATATATTTTATACTACATAGTGAGTTTGTATACGCTTCAAGAACCTCACATTATCAATTATCAATATTTAAAGAACCTGAGATGTAAATTTTTTAGCTCGATATATTTTATACTGCATATTGAGTTAGTATACGCCTCAAAAAACCCACAATATCAATTTTAGACAAAATCGGAATATGTAAAATTTTCTGTCCCTCATATTGTATCTTATCAACCTAAGAGTGGTAAAAAATTAACTTCATATTCGTAATACACGACCCCGAAAACTCTCTAATACTAAATCTGAAAAAATGCGAATAAGGGAAAATTTTCAACCCACCATATTGCAGCCGCTATAATGAATTTCAAAAGAATTATTTTTAGTCTTAATCTAATCTAAATCCAAACCCTTCAAAAACCCCTAGTACCAAATTGGAATGAAACCCCGAAATTTAAAATGTCTATACTTATATTCGCTATTTACATCCTCAAAAACGATTCAGTCCAACTCTTGAACAATATCGAAAAATGTCAAAATTTTAGTCCGCTATCTTGGATTTGCCATATTGAATCCTGGAAAAATACTTGTAAATTCATAATTTATACCCTCAAGAATGCCCTATAGGAGTTTGGGATAAAATCGAAAAATGTAAAATTTTAGGACACCATACTGAATCTGTCAGATTGAGTTTTTCAAAAAATATTTTAAATTCATAATTAACACTAACAAAAATTCCCCAATACTGATTTTAGACAAAATTGGGAGATGTATAATTTTAATCCGCCATGTTGGATCCGCCATATTGATTTTTTTTAAATAATTTCAGATTCGTTATGTGCGACCCCGAAAACTCCCCCGTACCAATTTTGAAGAAAATCGGATAAAATCGATTTTTTTCGTCTGCCATATTGAATCCGTCATATTAAATCTTTAAAAAATAATTTTAGATTAGTTATGTACGACCCTGAAAACTCCCTCGTACCAATTTTGGAGAAAATCGGACAAAATTGATTTTTTTTGTCCGCCATATTGGATTCGCCATATTGAATTTTTTAAAAATATTTTGGACTCATTATGTGCGACCCCGAAAACTCTCCCACACCAATTTTGGGAAAATTAGACAAAATTAAATTTTTTTGTCCTCCAAATTGAATCCGTCATATTGAATTTTTTTAAAATAGTTTCAGATTCGTTATGTACGACCCCAAAAATTCCCCCGTACCAATTTTAAAGAAAATCAAACAAAATTATTTTTTTTGGCGGCCATATTGTCAGCACCATCTTGGTTATAACTGCACCATTTTCGTCCAAAAAAATATGAGACCACCTGAACATAACGAAGAATTTCATTCAAATCGGTGCCGCCGTTCCGAAGTAATCGGTGTACATACATAAAAAAAAACATACATACTCGACGAATTGAGAAGTCGATTAATGAAGGGTGCCCAGGAATTTATGCTAACTCACAAGTTTGAAACTGGTTACAGTGCACTTGACGCAGCTTCTCCTAATGCATTGCTTGATTTTTGTGGTTTATAAAGTATAAATTCTCGACATACCACTCAATAAGTTGAGCCTTTGATCAATTATATGCATTCCACTGGCTAGAGGTTTCTACTCGACTATAGCAAAATCAAATGCATAAGTATTTCACGCCGTTGTATGTATCCTGTGCGAATGTAAATTATCCCCCTGTACAATGGTATGGGGTAAAATTTACATGAAATGTTTGCCTTATTTTTGACATAAACCTAATCTATGAAATCACATAAGTGGCAATTAAAAGTTTTACACTAGAAGATTTGGCATGTGACACCTAGTTTATTTTTTTTTCTGTTCGACTCACTATTCCATACAATTTGAATAATATGCTGCCAAACTGTCATTTTATTGATCATCATCTTCAACATAACAAAAATTCACAAATTAAGTGTGACGATGTTTTTCACATATCGACAATCTACAAGGAAAATTTAAGTCCGATTAAATGAGAATTTCCTGCAACATATATTTATAAAACTAATATTAACACTTACTCTATATATGTATATATGTATATATATATATATATATATATATATATATATATATATATATATATATATATAAGGAATTAATTTTTCTTGGATCTTTAAACGTGTTTTTATTTGATTATTTTCTTGGGGATAAGGTTCATTTTTATATTAAAACTACATATATAAAGTAGTTTGTTATATATGTAATTCTCCTTTCAGACAGAGAATATGAAAAATATATATACAAATAGTTTATTTCCTGCAAATATCGCTCTGGTCCTCTCTCCATACGCGTTTCGATCACCACATGATCTCGTCGGTGGAGATGTATCGGACCGAGAGCAACATTAACAGGGAATAACTGATATATGAAATATCAGTTTCATGATATGTCGGCAGGATATTGCACCTGCCATCTACCGACCTCGATGGCAGACCGAAAAACATCGCCAGTTGAACGACATCTATGAATCACCGGAGTAGTGTGAAATTTTTAAAAAATTAAAATTTTAGTAAGAAATAAAGAAATCTTTCTGCCGTATTTAAATAGTTTGTTATATACGTAATTCTCCTTTCAGACAAAGAATATGAAAAATATATTTACAAACAGTTAGCAAAAAATAACTGATATATGAAAAATAAGTTTCAAGGTATGTCGGTAGGATATTGCACCTGCACCTTATATTTATATATATATATATATATATATATATATATATATATATATATATATATATATATATATATATATATATATATATATATGTGTAATCGAAGGTTTTCGGGCATCCCGTGTATGTGCTGAGTCCCTCTCAGGACTGTAAGGCAGCTGACGTTTCGGTGAAACCTCATTCACCATTTTCAAAGCTCACTGTATGGCGTCTATGAGCGAACTGACGCCTGCGACTCCGGTGTTGTCGGTACCGTGTGCGCGTCGGACGTGCTCGTTTTCCGAATGGTTCCGAACCAGGTGGCGTGACCTGCTGCGCGTCATCGGCCCTGTTGGGTGTTTGTGGTTACGTTGCCGAGTTGTAATCTCTTTCGTTACTAAGTGGTACTGGTTGATGTTTTGTAAGCAGATTTTTCCAAGTATTAGACACACGTTGGCTATCATCTCTGCTATTTAAGTTGTTGGGCCTCTTTGCAATTTCAATAGCCTCCCTTATAACCCTTGTGGACAGGTTTTCACATTCGATAGCATTTTTGTTCCCGAGAAATTTATCTTATGTCCTGTGTTTAACCAGTGTTGGGCCAGAGCAGAAGAAGTTGTTTTTTGCTTGACAGCGTTTATATGTTCGTCTCTTCTGGCGCTTATTTTACGGTTGGTTTGGCCTACGTAAGATGAGCTGCACTCTCCGCATGGAATTTCGTTCACTCCCTGGTTTTCTAGAGGGATTATTTCTTTAGGTGTTGGCAAGAGATCTTTTACTTTACGGTCTGTGGTGAAAATGGTTTCAATGTTGTGTCTCCTGAGAATTCTTGCGATCTTGTCTGTGGTGCCTCTTACATAAGGAACAAAAGCCTTGGAGCTATTCTCTTGGTTTTCGCGATTTTTTGGGGCCAAGTATTTGTTATTTAGAACCTTGTCTATATGTTCTTTTTTATAACAGTTCTTTGTTAGGGCTTCCTGCAGTATGTTCATCTCTTTGTGATAATTTTCTGGATCTGTAAGGGACTGCGATCGAAACGCAAGTGATTTCACTACTGCAAATAATTGGACGGGGTGGTGATGTGAATCGGCTTTTGGTATTTGTGTGAAAAGTGATGTTACGTCAAAACTAACTAGACATTCTTTTTCTTGTAAACGTATGTTTTTGATTATTTCGCAAAAATGTTGCGAGTTTTTAACGTAGGAGGCTGTTTTCTCGACGAAGGGTTGGAGAGTGGTGGCTAGATGTTTTGCTAGGGCCTGAGTTGGAGAGCCAACAGAGCTTACAATTGGTCTCAAGGGGGCTCCGGGCTTGTGTATTTTGGGTAAGCCATAAAGTTTAGGACATATGGATGATTTTTCTCTTGGTGTGATCTTCTTTATTTCTTCGGTAAGTGGAGATGCCCTGATCAATGTTTTGGTGGTCTTTTCTAGATAAGTGGTATGGTCTCTGTTTATAGGTTTGTAGGCAGGATCGTTTAACAGGGCGATCATCTTATCATGATAGTCTGTTTTGTTTAGGACCACTGTTGAATTTCCTTTGTCCGCCGGAAGTATTACGATCGAGGTGTCTTTGCGCAGATCTTGTAAAGCTCGATGTTCTTCTGCATATAGATTACTTTTTGGAGGTTTTGCTTTGCGCAAAACGGCTGAAATTTCTTGGCGGATAGTTTCTGCTGTGTCGTTGTTTATGTTGTTTAGAGCTGTTTCAACTCCACATATTATGTTATCGGTTGGGATACGTGATGGTGCTATCGCGAAATTAAAACCTTTGGTTAAAACACTTTTGGCGGCAGGTGTCAAAACTTTGTCAGATAAGTTGTGTACGACTTCTGGCTCCTCCGTTAGTTGTTTCTTTAAAGGTGCCCTTGATGGCTCTTTTAATCGGAAAATTTTCTTTTTCTGTCTCTCTGTTCTTATTGAGAAATCTGTTTCGGCCCTGAATTCGTAAAGACACCTCGATCGTAATACTTCCGGCGGACAAAGGAAATTCAACAGTGGTCCTAAGCTGCTTACAAAACATCAACCAGTACCACTTAGTAACGAAAGAGATTACAACTCGGCAACGCAACCACAAACACCCAACAGGGCCGATGACGCGCAGCAGGTCACGCCACCTGGTTCGGAACCATTCGGAAAACGAGCACGTCCGACGCGCACACGGTACCGACAACACCGGAGTCGCAGGCGTCAGTTCGCTCGTAGACGCCATACAGTGAGCTTTGTAAATGGTGAATGAGATTTCACCGAAACGTCAGCTGCCTTACAGTCCTGAGAGGGATTCAGCACATACACGGGATGCCCGAAAACCTTCGATTACACATCACACCCGTGAGAATATCCGACATAACATAATTTACCTTTACGGGGAGGAAACCTACCACGACTCTAAAACATTCGAAAAGCCATGGACGAAGAAATCGAGACTGCTTTGCGATCTCGCCTTCTTACGCAACTGCCGAGATCAACACCTCATACCGACCTGCTGCAAGATTAAATATCACATAAAAAACTCTAAAACAGACAGAATACTAAAGAACACCAGTCTAGCCCTGCTTCGAGAAAGAATACAACAGACAAGAACAAGTCTAAATTCCATCGACTGTCAGTTATATAGATTACGGCTCCGCTTAAGCAACACTATACGCGTGTCACTATGGTCTACTATAGACACTCTAGCAGAATTCAGGGCCGAAACAGATTTCTCAATAAGAACAGAGAGACAGAAAAAGAAAATTATCCGATTAAAAGAGTCATCAAGGGCACCCTTAAAGAAACAACTAACGGAGGAGCCAGAAGTCGTACACAACTTATCTGACAAAGTTTTGACACCTGCCGCCAAAAGTGTTTTAACCAAAGCTTTTAATTTCGCGATAGCACCATCACGTATCCCAACCGATAACATAATATGTGGAGTTGAAACAGCTCTAAACAACATAAACAACGACACAGCAGAAACTATCCGCCAAGAAATTTCAGCCGTTTTGCGCAAAGCAAAACCTCCAAAAAGTAATCTATCTGCAGAAGAACATCGAGCCTTACAAGATCTGCGCAAAGACACCTCGATCGTAATACTTCCGGCGGACAAAGGAAATTCAACAGTGGTCCTAAACAAAACAGACTATCATGATAAGATGATCGCCCTGTTAAACGATCCTGCCTACAAACCGATAAACAGAGACCATACCACTTTTCTAGAAAAGACCACCAAAACATTGATCAGGGCATCTCCACTTACCGAAGAAATAAAGAAGATCACACCAAGAGAAAAATCATCCATATGTCCTAAACTTTATGGCTTACCCAAAATACACAAGCCCGGAGCCCCCTTGAGACCAATTGTAAGCTCTGTTGGCTCTCCAACTCAGGCCCTAGCAAAACATCTAGCCACCACTCTCCAACCCTTCGTCGAAAAAACAGCCTCCTATGTTAAAAACTCGCAACATTTTTGCGAAATAATCAAAAACATACGTTTACAAGAAAAAGAATGTCTAGTTAGTTTTGACGTAACATCACTTTTCACACAAATACCAGTTAAAGAGGCCCTTTCTGTAATAGAAAACAAATACAATCTGCCAAAATATATCATCGAATTAGCTAGACACTGTCTTGATAACACCTATTTTACTTATGAAGGCCGACGATATAAACAAGTCGAGGGAGCCCCGATGGGATCGCCGCTATCTCCTGTACTCGCTAACTTATTTATGGAAGACTTTGAATCAAAAGCTTTGGAGACCTCTTCACATAAACCAAGACTGTGGCTACGTTACGTGGATGATACATTCGTTATCTGGCAACATGGGGAAGAAAATCTCAAAAGTTTCTTGGAACACATAAACAATATACATCCCAAAATTAAATTCACCATGGAGACAGAACAGGAAAGACAACTACCGTTTCTGGATATCCTACTAAAAAGAAAAGAGGATGGCTTGCTTTCGCATACTGTCTACAGAAAGCCCACTCACACCAACAGGTACCTCAACGCCGATTCACATCACCACCCCGCCCAATTATTTGCAGTATTGAAATCACTTGCGTTTCGATCGCAGTCCCTTACAGATCCAGAAAATTATCACAAAGAGATGAACATACTGCAGGAAGCCCTAACAAAGAACGGTTATAAAAAAGAACATATAGACAAGGTTCTAAAAAACAAACACTTGGCCCCAAAAAATCGCGAAAACCAAGAGAATAGCTCCAAGGCTTTTGTTCCTTATGTAAGAGGCACCACAGACAAGATCGCAAGAATTCTCAGGAAACACAACATTGAAATCATTTTCACCACAGACTGTAAAGTAAAAGATCTCCTGCCAACACCTAAAGAAAGAATCCCTCTAGAAAACCAGGGAGTGTACGAAATTCCATGCGGAGAGTGCAGCTCATCTTACGTAGGCCAAACCAACCGTAAAATAAGCGCCAGAAGAGACAAACATATAAACGATGTCAAGCAAAAAACAACTTCTTCTGCTCTGACCCAACACTGGTTAAACACAGGACATAAGATACATTTCTCGGGAACAAAAATGCTATCGAGATGTGAAAACCTGTCCACAAGGGTTATAAGGGAGGCTATTGAAATTGCAAAGAGGCCCAACAACTTAAATAGCAGAGATGATAGCCAACGTGTGCCTAATACTTGGAAAAATCTGCTTACAAAACATCAACCAGTAACCACTTAGTAACGAAAGAGATTAGAACTCGGCAACGCAACCACAAACACTGGCAACAGGGCCGATGATGCGCAACAGGTCACGCCACCTGGTTCGGAACCATTCGGAATACGAACACGTCCGACGCGCACACGGTATCTATTTGCTATACCCATCTTTTTATTAAATTTAACCAATTACTTCTCGAGAATTGGCGTTCGGAAGTTAAAAAAAATTGCTAAAAATTCAAGGTCATACTTTCGCTTTTTCAAAATTAAAAAATTGTTGCCTTTTTTTGTTTTTTTCTTCTCAAACCTCTTAGTTTTCACTATATTCAGGGGTGAATATATTTAGAAGTTAAATTTAGAATGAAAAAAGCGGAAAAAAATGGGCGATCTCAAAATACTTCTTGTATATTCAGTAAATATATGGTTAAACGTGAAATTTTCCATACTTTTCATTGCTGTAATAAAAAATGGAAATTCCCATCTGAAAAGACAGTGTGACCAACTTAACAAAGTCAAATTCACGATTAACAGTCTTTTATGTTTTTTTTTTCTAAAAACGTTTCGTTTTCGATATATTTAGGTAAGAAAGTTTAAACAGGTCACTCTGTATATATGTTAACTCAAAAATTTAAGAAGTAGTTTTCAAAAAATACTTATCGAATTTATTTAATATTAAAACTGGCATTCTAACGATTTACAATAATAATCTAAGATATCTATTAAAGAATAAATGAGTATTTATGTAAAAAGTTCTGCCGTATCATAGTTCACACGTTAAACGTCACATTTCGGAACTATCCAGATTCTGTTTCTGAAACTAATCGATTTCAGTTACTATTATGATAACATTTGAAACGTAGGTATTTTAATGCCAATAAATTTAACTGTTTTCGAAAATTACCTTAAATGAACATATCGACAAATTTTTTTAAAAAAATCTTGGACAATTGAGGGAAAAATAATAAACACCTATTTTAACCCAACAAAAACATTTTTTACAATCAAAATGCAGTTTTTATTTTAAAATCTCAATGATAGAGTTAAAACAAATGTTTCTAATCACCTTTTTCAAAACAAGCTTTTTGTAACCTGTGTTAACAAAGAAATCGAAATTTTTATATAATCGTTTCTACTCAGCTGTTTTATATTGATATATTGGCATGACCTTTGCTTGCTTCGTTTGCAGTTATATACATGGTGTTTGGTAATTATATGTCAAACTTTCGGCAATCTATATAGAGCAACTTGAACTATTCGGAACTAAACCAGTTCTACATGTTCCAGTCGCCCACAAAAAGTTTATTTACTGAATTCTGGTGGGAGGCTCCTGGAATAAAATATTACAGTTATATATAAATGGACCTAACTCACGATTTACTAGGAAGCTTCTCTTCTTAGAGAGGAAAAATCTGCGAAGCGTGACGGGACTTGTGACAAGCATTGACTCATGACTCGGGATGCAAATGGTATCTAGAGACTGTTGACCATGACGTCAGAGAGTGCCCGACACTCAGTGAATTGGGGCAGAGGCATTTCGAAGATATAATATTATCACCTGAAGTCGTCAGGCATGTTCATTTAACGAGGCTGCTTGAATTAGCAAAGACGATCGGCCTCGAATGACTTTACGTTATGGTCGAATGTAAACGGTCTAATGAGGCCTAGACATCGAAGATAAAGTTTCATCACTTTCTATTCATTTACTTATAGGGCCTCGAAATAATTCTAGTATTTCATATAATTTTTTTCAGATCCCCAATAACGGAAATATAGAGGACAAAAGGAACACCCAGTCATTCACTTTGAAATTTAACTTTGGACAGACTTGCATATTTTAATGAAATTTTGACATCTTGTATATCCGATAAAGATACAAAACTAAGTCATAAACTTTTACATTACCAAGGAAATCAAGAACGGACTTGCCACACACTAGTGGGCTAGAATTTGGACAGGGGTCAGTTATCAGAGCTATTGATATATTAATTACTTTGGAAAATTGTCTAAAAAAGTCACAATACATTTATTTAGAATAAATCAACCACTGTAAGGAAAAATCAATTTGCTACCACAATAAAACCACTAGATATTATTGCTTTCACTATGAAAACATTAATAAGACAAGATTTGTCAAAGCCGCCCTTAAATATAGATTAAACAGTGGAACCTTATCCTTATGAAGAATAAGCTGACATGAATTTAATTTAAGAACAAGCGCAATGCAAGAAGAAAATTTGGAAGGATTGATCGTAGCTTAAAGGAAACCGGTAAACTGTTATATTTTCGTATTTCTATCCACTATTGCTGCAATATTTTGCTAAATATAAATGTTTGTTTAGATTTTGCAAGTAATAAATTGCTATTTCATACATCATGAAATCCATGACACTGGTTGATCGTCCTTCATCCAATCAGTTCGGTCACGTCATTACCCACACAGGTTATAGTTTGTAGAGTGCGAGTGGGTCGTTAAGGCTTTCTTGCCTCCCTAATGCACTTCGATCTATAAGATCTTTTTTACGTTACCCCGATCTAATACAAGCCCAAGGTTTTTAAACTTTTCATGGAGTCTGTTATTCTTGTGGGGGGGGGATAGAGACTTTACTTCTTCAGTCATCAAGGTGAGACTTTCCAAGAATTTAGATCTCTTTCAGGACAGTGTCACGTATTCACATAGCCGGTGTTCTGCTGTTTTGGCTGCCCGATCGCAGAAATGGCAAATATCGCTTTCATCTTAGTCCATTTTCTTGAGATGGTATCTCAGAGGGCAGTGACCTATGAAGACATTCGTTATTACTCGAATATTCCCTTGTGGGAGATCGAGAAGCTTTTTGCGTTATTTTGCGATGGATTTATGAATTTTTTTCTCTTTCTTGAAATCAGGCATCTTATTCCAATTTAATTTTATCCAATTTTGTTCCCAGCTTCGCAGCTCCTCTTATGTTGTTTTTTGTTAATCCATCGAAAGGTTCCGGACCAAGAAAAGGTGTTTTCGCCCCTTCTTTTCCGAAGTTTTCCGCTTCCTAGTTTCCCTTGATTCCCTTGTGCCCTGGCACTCACATCAGGGTTAACCTGTTATTCCTTGCCAATTTCTTTAGGGCTTGCGTGCTGTTCCAAGTAATCCTACTCGGCAATCTGACAATAAGTATATTCTGGCCTTATTGAGACACTCGTCAGCGCAGATTTGAACAACATGCGTTTCTGCTTGGAAGATAGTAGAAATGTCTCCTAGAGATGTGACAAGCCCAAAACTTGTACCTGATACTGTCTTAGATCCGTCAATAAATCATGGGATTGAATCCCTCCCTAGTCGAGGTAATCCCTCTCTGTTCATTTGGTAGCAGTCAGTTACTACTTCATACGTCATGTCAAAATCATACCTAATAGATACGATATCTGTTGGTTTCGTGTTCTATTGAAATTATATCCACAATCGTCTTATGTCCAATAAGATTTCAAGGTTTACGGCTTTCAGTTTGGAAGAGCTTGATGGCATTTACCCGGACATGTTAGTTCAGATTAGATATACGAATATCGCAAAAATGCAGCTAACAAGAAGACCTACCCAAGTGTAACTCCCCGAATTGAATGAAACTTCTTATACGAGTAGAATATTGAAAAACATTAAACAGTTTTTTTTTTGTAGCGGCCATAACTCAGTTTAAGAGTAAAAACTACCCCTTGACGATGTAATATATGGTGGTAAGCAAGTAACGGAGTTAAAGACTTCCCCAGGGATTATTTGTTTCGTAAAGGTTAAGGTCACACCTGAGGTAATTTTCAATGAAAAATCAAATGGTGACCTTGAGTTTGACCTTGCCAATGACCTTCATGGTTGTTTGAAGGTCAATTTTATTTTTCCAAATGAAAACCATCTTATTTAACATCTGCAATCGAAAGAGCGATGAATTCTACGTCCAAATATGGTAAAAATGTAACCCGCACAATGACTTTCATGATGATTTCAAGTCAATATGTTTTCTCTTTCGTGACCATACGGTTTTGACTATAACCCAGAGAAACCATATATGATTTAAAGGGTTCGCGAGATCGCTGAATTTAAATTCGCCTTTGGTTTTGCAAAATCAATTTGTTTAAATAATTGGTTTAAACAAATTATTGCAGAATGAACTTTTTTTGTGAAATAAACGCCAAAATCTGATTCTACGAAAAAAAATAAGCCCCATTCAGTTGATGTTGAATTAACATACAATTTATTACAAATTACTAAATAATTAACTTTGCAATTTTAATAAATCCATTAACGCTCATAAGAAAATAAATAAAAATACGTGTACGGCTTACATTAGTCAACAGTTTTTTGAATGCGCTTAATTCAAATAAATAAATTATAAAAAATAATCAAGACAAATTTGACAAACAAATTCTACAAAATACTAGAAACGTGTTGCGGTGACGAAAGCTTTTGGAGGCCAGAAATGAGTCTTACAATTTGTATTGCATGTTTACTACATCTTCTCACTACATACTTTGAAAACCAAAATTCGATAGTTTCTTGGTCTGTACAATCACAAGATCTTTGGTTCAGCGAATGAGTACCTGACATTTGCTTGACGATACTTCATTAGGTTTTCACTTAAGCCAAAAAATATACGTATCGCGAGAATAAGTGCTAAAAACTTAAGATGGTAATTTTAACATTCATGAGCAAGATAATTTTGTTTTGTGAAGCTTCCTGATTCTAAATTCAGTTTTATTTGGATGTAAAAGTGTCAGTAATCACCAAAATCAGATGTTAAAAATGTATATAGTTAAAGCCATCCAATTCCAAGACAATTTTTGAAAACATGGTTCGGAATATAATTTTTAGTTCTCAATCATCAAAATAATTCTTATGTATCATTCATTAGGTAGTATGTATTTAGTTATCTGATAATTTTACTTGGTTTAGTTATCTTAACAACGTTTTCTAATGATATTATTCCCAAGTATGGTTGATAAATATTGTAACACAGTACATGAAAGAGAAAAAAAATTGATTTTGATATAATCTTGAAGGTCAAATTTTTAAACATATCTGGACGTAAAATTTACCACTCTTTCGATTGTAGATGTTAACAAAGAGGATATTCGTTTAAAAAAATAAAACTGACCTTCAAACAACCATGAAGATCTTTGTCAGATTCAAGGTCACTATTTGATTTCTCGTTGAAAATTACTTCATGTGTGACCTTAACCTTTACCCAACAAATCATCCCTGGGGAAGTTCTTTAACTGTTCTGTTACTTGCTCACTATCCTTTATTCCACCATCAAGGGGTAATTAATACCCTTAAAAGTAAGTTATGGCCGCTACAAAAAGTTTTTTTAAGATTTCTCATTTTAGAGAAACCAACTCTCAATTAAAAGTGAGTTGTTATTTAAAAAGATAAGGCATTTTTTTACTTTGGTTTATCATTTATTTAGGGTAATGTTATAATATTTTTTATTCTTTTTGATTTCTCATCTTCCACCTCCTTTTATGATTCTCATAGTAGCAAGTTTTCGATTACCATATTCACCCTTTTCTTGTGCCCAGTTAAGTTTTGTTAGTGGGAAAGAAGAGTTTATTGTGTTTATTAGGAAGACCTCGATTTTCTGTCCTGTGGAAATTGGGGTCAAAAAAAGAACCTAGAGCGAGGCTTTTACAGTATCAAGTTAAAGAAAGGCAATAGATAATATAGAATCTCATTAGTGATCGGGTCTATATAAAACACTTACCTCATTTTTTTTATTTTTTTTTAAGAAAAATGCCAAAAAAGGTATGTTAACTTAAATGATACCTTTTACCTTGCAGAAATTTCCTTTTATAATAAATAATATTTCTGCCCTTAAAGCGTTACAATGGAATATATCAAAACATAAATGAACTTAAATCGATTTTTACAAACCCATTTTAAGATATTTTTATCACATCGTGTTGGCTATGGGGCTCCAAGAAGAACGGGAAATCTCGAGTTAAAAGAATACATTCTGGATAATATTGCTGGCAATCCTTCTTAGAACGTAAGAAAGCTCAGAGCTCAAATAAGCACAACAAAATGGTTTATCCATAGAACTTTCTAAGAATAATTTCTTCATCATCTCAGGTGCATGCAATGTCCCCAGATGATTATCCTTCAAGACTTAATCATTCAAACTGATTTTATAAAAATTTAGAATAAGATTGGCTTCATAAAGAACAGCGTTATAAATTTGCATAATATACACATTTAATATGATAGAAAATCTCCATTCAGTAATACAGATTAAATGCCAACAAAGATTTCTGGTTAATGTTTGGGCGAAGAACATTGGAATTATTCGATTGGCCTCTCGTTTTGGAAGAAAGATTATCTGCTGCACTTTGTTTACAATTATTGCATCTAATTTGATAAAAAACACTTTAAATAATCTATCTTTGCCAGTAAGATTCAGGTTTGTTTAATACAATATGATATTTTACCACATTTTAGCAATTTAGTGCGATGCCATTTAACATACTCTTACTAACCGTTGGATGAATAGACGCGGACCAGTTTTATAGTTCGCAAGATCTCCTGACCTAAATCAGTTAGATTTATGTATTTTTGGGGAGCCATGAAGAATTTGCTAATTTAATGCCAGGGAAGAGTTTCTTGAAAGATTAATCCATTATTTCAATCTTGTTCGAAGTGATCCTGAAATGTTTGTTGGAGTACAGCGAAAAAAATCCATAAGATAAGGAAGTGTGTTGATGTACAAGACACCTATTTTGAACATCTGCTTTATTAAACACTAAAAATCACTGTTTTACACAATTTTGTAACATTTTAGTGATTTTCAAGATTTTATCAAGAATAAATTTTTATCCTTCGTTAAGGTTTTAAATATGCTTGATCTCTTTTTATTTCTCTGAAGTTACGTTCAACCTTTTGAGGGGTTCGTCGATACAGTAAATTTTGATTTGGATATTTCTGCATATAAATTATTCTTGACTGTAGAGAATCGCATTATATGTGTCCATAAATTAAATACATGTTACATATTAGCATTACTCAAAATATTAAGCCCATTGGTTTCTAATGATAACTAATATTAATTAGGTGATAATGTAGTACTAATAGATTACTACTAGATTTTAGTTATATTTATTATATTATTTATTTATGCTATTTTGTATTTTCTCTTTGCTCTCTAATTTGTTTCATAATAATTCAAATAAGAATATGAGCAATTTCCCACTGATTTTTAAAATTCAAGGTACTGATGCATTGCTCAGCCAATTTAAACAGCACACTTTTGGAAAAGTACCAGAGTCTTAGTTACGGTTCAAAAGATTCACAACTTTTTTATGAGGCGATTTTAAGATGAGTCTTTTGACTACAGAGACGTAAAATGTTGATTTTTTACATTACTGCAGTGGGTACCGAATACAAAAAAAAATAATTATTTTGCTCCATGAACTGAAAGACGATTTTTGTAAGAGTCTGAAACTCAGACTCAGAAACCTTTATTTAACTCTGTATTTTCGAAAAATTTTGCACACAGACGTGTGTCTTTAGTTTTTAGAACATTTCATGAGGATATTCGATGAGTACTCGATTTTCATAAATTTCTTTTTTTTTATAACTTATATAGCTCCTGCAAATGATTGACTTACTATTGTGAATTCATCTACATAATATGAAATGCTTGAAATAACAAATAAATCTAGCCAAACTAGAACAGTGTGCCTATTTATTGAAAAATTCTGTGCCTGATTGAAAATTGCAATAAATAACGTAACTTATTTTCTAAAATATATTTTTTAGGATAGAAATCATGAAAAAATAATTTTTATCTAATTTAATAATACTGTAAACAATTTATTTCATTATTTTACAACAATCATGTGAAAACCACTACTAGATTCGCGCTGAATTACTTAATACATGGCAACTTAAATGTGACGCCGCTTCTATTTGGGCTCATTTACAATTAGTTTTGAAATTAGTAACATCCGTAATTCCTCAGGCCATCAAAATATTGCACATGCAAAATGACGACCCAAGTACGCAACACAAAAATAAAACAAGTTTTCAGTTATTCATGCATTTTTACTATATCTGGTCTTGTTAAGGCTTCTGGGAACCTTACCACTTCAAGGCACAAAAAAACGGCGCAGATGCCACTGATGAGAAGGTAAAAAAATTATGTGATCAACATATTTCTTGCGGAGAGGATGTACTATCCATTGAGCATACAATAGAAGTCGTAAGAAAATCCCTCAATGCCAAAATTCATATTTTTCCGATTACTACCGAAGACATCGAAAAAATAGATTATTTGGTGAATGCTAAAATAAAATGGGCTCCGAAATCGAAAAAAAAATTTTCTAGTAAATTCGTACATTGTACCTCGCTTACTTGCACATCTTGTTTCGATAAATTACCCTGTAAGCATTTTTCCCTATTTGAAGGTTGGAGTTTGCCAGTTAAGAGAAGACGAATTTGTATTCGTATTGTTTTTTTAAAGATCGTATTATTTGTTATAAAATTTTTTGTGTGTTCTTTTCTTTATTAAATAATTTTTTCAAACAAGTGTTATATTATTTTATGTAACAATATTTTTTTCATCAGTCCTTAATTCTAAAAACTGTACAATATGGTTTAATCAATAACTATATAAAGTAACGATATCCAGATGCTGCATTTTTAATTATGATCGTCATGTATTTAATAATATTTTTATAAAAAAAATTGAAACGATTTCTAAAAGTGTGCTAAAAAGTAAAAAATAACTATCAATTTTTATATGAAAATGAAATTTTGGAAGTCGACGCTAAACTAATATCTGATAAAATGTGAACTTTCTTACCATAATTTGTGTATATTAGTAGTTATTTATTTCATTTAGAAATAATTTGACGCCGACTTCAAAAATTTTAATTTCACATAAAAATTTCTAGTTATTTTTCACTTTTTAGCGCACTTTTAGAAGTCAGTTCAATTTTTTTATAAAAATTTTATTTTTCTATTTTTAGTTTTGAATTCATTATGATATCCATAAATTATTTGAACTAAGTGCTAATCGAGATTAGTTTACCTCGCAATGACTCAAAGGTGGCAAAAAATTACCCATTTTACCCAAAGTTGTAAATCACCATAAAATAAACCACTGAAAATTATTTGATTCTTAGAGTTGTCCAAATACCAGTGAAATTGTCTCAAATAATTAGTCTGTCATAGTAAATCCACTATCTTAAATTGCAAATTAATTTTAGATTGGTAATAAAGATCCCAAAACGTTCCAATATGGATATTTAAAGTACTTAAGACGTAAATTTCTTAGCCCGATATATTTTATATTGCATGTTAAGTTTGTATACGCCCCAAGAACCCCGCAATATCAATTTTAGACAAAATCGGAAAATGTAAAATTTTCAGTCCTTCATATTGTATCTTATCAACTTAATAGTTGTAAAAAGTTAACTTTATATTCGTAATACGATATCCCAAAAACTCCCTAAAAGGTGTCTGTCCCACCTCTGAACAAAATCGGAAAATCTAAAATCTTTAGTCTGCTACATTGGATTCGTCATATTGAATCTTGAAAAAATACTTTTAAATTCGTAATTTACACCCTCAAGAACCGCTATATCAGTTTTGGAGAAAATCGAAAAATGTAAAATTTTTAGGACGCCATATTGAATCCTCCAAATTGATTGAAATATTCTAAATTCATAATTAGCGCTAACAAAAATCCCCCAATACTGATTTTAAACAAAATCGAGAGGTGTGGAATTTTTAACCCGCCATCTTGAATCCGCCATATTTAATTTTTTTTTTAATAATTTCAGATTCGTAATATGCGATCCCAAAAACTCCACTATATCAATTTTGAAAAAAATAGGACATAATTAATTTTTATTCGCCATATTGGATACGCCAAATTGAATTTTCTAAAAATAATTTCAGATTCGTTATTACGCCGAAAACTCCCCCAAATGAATTTTGGAGAAAATCGGACAAAATTGATTTTTTCGTCCGCTATGTTGGATCCGCCATATTGAATTTCTTAAAAATAATTTTAGATTCGTCATATGTGACCCCAAAAACTCTCTTGTACCAATTATGGAGAAAATCAGACAAAATAAATTCTTTGTCCGCCATATTGGATCCGTCATATTGAATTTTTAAAAATTATTTTGGATTCGTTATGCGCGACCCTAAAAACTCCCCGACACCAATTTTGGAGGAAATCGGACAAAATTTAATTTTTTTGTCCGCCATATTGAATTTTTTAAAAATAATTTCAGACTCGTTGTGTACGACCCTAAAAATTTCCCCGTACCAATTTTGTAGAAAATCGGGCAAAATTAATTTTTTTGGTCGCCATATTGTCAGCGCCATCTTAGAATTTACTGCACCAATTTCGTCCAAAAAAATATGAGACCACCGCAGCAACTTCCTGAACATAACGTAAAAAATTTCATTAAAATCGGTGGCGCCGTTCCGGAGTAATCGGTGTACACATAAAAAAAAACATACATACTCGACGAATTGAGAACCTCCTTCTTTTAGAAGTCGGTTAAAAAAAAAGAAAAATCGCTTGTCAAAAAAGGCTGAATAAAATAGCAAGTATTAATGGCCTTTTTTCAAATATTCTTATGTGTTTACGGAAGGGGTGGTTTTTTACATTCTCGTCAAGGCCACTTTCACCTGTTTAAATGACCTATTGAATAATATTCAACAAAAATTAAAATTCCGAAATGCTGATAAATTTAATAGTGTCACAATATAGTTTGGAGTTGAAAGCCACCCCTACAAATTATAAAGTGTTAATTCTCTTTGTTCTGTTTCTCAGTTTTTTTGAGGCGGTTTTTTTACTACTTATTCATCCGAAATTATAGTTCCTTGTAAACTCAAAAAAAGAATTGTGTTCCGAGCTTTTTACGTAAGCTTTTTGGTGATTGAGGCTACTTTTCACCCTATTTTGAGGGTTTGTTATAAATTTGTTGTATGTACGTTTGTATATAATTTTTTCACACATGCCATCAAATTTAGAAACAATTATAAAAGTTCAATCTTATTTTCAGATTTTTGAGTATTTTTCGACTGTAGGGGATGATTTTCGGAATGTACTTGTAATTTGGACCTCAAATTTGATTTCCGTTTGAAAAAATACTTCGCTTACATTAGTCCCTTTCGTTGGTGTAAACTCCTTTCTTTTTACGCACCGCTATAATGGACCAAGGAATAATTCATTTGCCTATACCAGCAAAAAATGATAAAAAATAATTTTTCGAAATGACTTTATAAAAAAACGAGTACGGCAATTTTTTCCAGCAAGAATATGGGTTTACTTAACGAAAAACTCACTTCTGATAGTGTGCTACTAATTTTTTTTTTCATTTTTTAGAAGCTCAAATTTTGAAAATTAGCAGGAATTACTCATATATCCGCTAATTATCGAGAAATTATGAATAATAGTAGGAATATCGGAAATAGAAGTTGAAGTAGTTCCATAATTTTGCAGGAATTTGCAGTAAGCCCCAAGTTGGCAAATAGAGAACACCAAGTTCGGTATTAGATAATCTATGGTTTAGCTTTTGCTACAAATGGTATCATTTTAGAGTATAGAAAATTAAATATTTAAAAATTTTACTGACCATTAAGTTTAGCGTGCAAATAAAGGAAAAAAACCTCAATTTGCTACTTTAACTTTCTACATTAGATAAAATTGTAAAATCTAACATAGCTGAATATCTCACCAAAAACATTTTTAAAAGTGATGCAAGTCAGTTTTAACGGACTTCTAAAAAGAGGAAGGTTTTTAATTTGACCGCTAAACAATGTCATATTACGTATATTTATGTGCCAATTATTACGATATGGCCACACCGATTTGAAATAAATTTTTGCCTTATGTTTAGGAAGTTGCCGATGGTCCCATATCGTTTTAGCCGAAATTGAGTCTGTAAAATTTAAGATAGCTCTTATAATATGATAGAACAAAACTTTAATCTTTTTCGATTGGTTATAAAATTAGTATGGAGGTCGCAGATAAAGAATTTAAGATTTTTTTCTAAAAATTAAATATGTTGAAGGATTTATTTCACGAATTCAAGTTTTTCAATATTTAAGTAAAATTCTGAAATATCAATCCACAATCTAGAAGCCCTCCGTATATTTTAATATTTGAACAGTAAGTAATTATCCAAGTGTTAAGGTTTCAAATTTGGTAATATAATTTGAGTTAAAATGCTCCGTCAGGTTATTATTAAATGAAAGTTTTAGCGTAGTTTAAAGCATTTACAGGAATTTGCGGCAATTAACAAGTTAGCAATTAGTAGTTATGTCTGTTGTCCGGTATTCCCCAAACTATGTTATTTTGCTCATATTTTAGGAAGATTAAAAGCTTAAATCTAAAACTCATAAGTAACAGTACAGAATTATAGTAACAGATAGTATTTTAGACCTGCTTATATTTTATATTACAAATTTTATATTACAAATAATATATATATATATATATATATATATATATATATATATATATATATATATATATATATAACGTCCCCTATCCAAAATTTGAACGTAGAGAGTTCTATGTGGGCTCACTTTGTTGAGTAGTTGGGTTTTTATATCTAACAAAATGTCATAAATATACCACCTATGGACAGTGTTGTCTTGCCTCACATACACAAGACCACCGATAAGATTGCTAAGTTGCCCCGAAAATCAAACATTAGGACAATTTTCAACACATGTAACAAAATTAGACATAGGTTGGAGTTACCAAAGGACGCAGTACCATTGCAAACAGAGAGCGTTAATAAGATACCATGCTCTTGTGGTAAAGTGTATGTGGGTGAAACAGGCCGGCCTATATCCACCAAGCTTAAGTAACATGAGTAACATGAAAGATGTTTTAAAAATAAAGAAATTATACAACCTGCACTAGCTGAACAGCAGCGTTGCACAGGTCACACCTTTAATATAAAAGAAACTCACAGTCTACATCACACGTGGAAATCAATTGTACGGCTGAGCACTAGTCAGGTATAAATATCGGGCGGTTGCTCCTCGAATGGTCATTCAGTTTTTTAATCTCCTGGAGTAAAGATCCCTGAAGACGCCTCATGCAATCGTAGGCGAAACGTCGGAGAATAAATCCAATTTGACACCGTTTGAACCCAAGAACCATGATTTTTGACTTGATTTAAATACCATTGGCAAGGCACAATAATTCATTTCCAAACGTTTCAGATTCAATAACGCGACCATAACTAACATTTAATCATAGAAAATTACTCCATACATACCATTAAGTTACTAACAAAATTAATTGAAACTTGTTCCTTTTAATTGTTTTTCCGTTTTTATAGTTTCCGATTGACAATACAACAACGAATTCGTGACACTATATCGATAACTACTGGTATATCAATGTATTTGTGATAATACATATTTATTTTATTATTTTTGTTTTTCTACATTGTCCAGCGCTAATTATAACCTCGAAAACCCAAATTCTTTAAAATTTACTGAATGAAAATGGCATACTGGGATCACTACAAGAAAAATATCAACATGGGAATACTTATCCTTTTTCGAAAGAAATTGCTATTTGAAATATATTAAGTAATTGTAGAATATCACACGCAGTAGTAATGTTGTTTTGAAAATCGGTTTACATGTTTTCATTTGGTAAACTCATAATAATCCACGGATTGTTAAAATTTGGCAATATATTATTAATATTTTTACAGTTCATTTTGATCCACTCTTCCACAACATCCCATAACAAAGTTGTTAATCTGTTCAGTCAGTTCTTTTTAATATCAGAATAAAAGCTATACATCACAAAAGACATTTTAACTAATTACCAACTTCTTCTGCATTTCTTCAAGCATACTACCTGCAGCTCTATCAAATAAATCATGACGTGGGAAATAATTAACCGCTACATTTTAATTTGAATCCTTAAATAAATATCCGATTTTTTATTCTTATGTTTTAATTTAGATATCACAGGCCTTTTCGTTGCCATTATTTTGTCTTTGAACACTTTGACATGTCAGTAATTTTTTCATGACAGTGGTTTAATATTTCATCAAATTACAGGTATAAGCGTATTTCAATTATTTAAATACTAAATAATATTTTTCTTATTCATGATGTGCAATATAGAGAAACGTGTCGTGCAGAAGGAAAATAATATTAAGTATAATTGTTACAAAATAAATTAGAAACAAAAACTATTTAATAAACAAGTTTTTATCTAACATTATATTAATAGTAAAAAATATTTATTAATTCAGATATATTAACTTTATTAGAAACAATACACATTTTAAAGTTAACCCAACTTATGATTGAACTATAACATAAACCAACACTAATCACTACTAATCAAAAAAGGGAATGGAATAACAATAAAAGCACATGCTTGTGCTGCGGGCACCATTAATATTCCTGTCAAAAATTAACTTATCTGAATTCTTACATATTTTTTAGTGGCAATAATAGGAACTACCAGTTTTTTTCTAGGTTTATTTTTTAAGATTTTTCTCAAATACAATGGGTCTAGTTTCAGCCCTCCATGACTTCCGTTAATTATCTATCCAACTATGTCATCAGACCCTGGACATAACCTTTTATTATTTAAGGTAAATCACACAGGCACAAATAGAATGGGTCAAATGTTTACTTTTTAGGAATTCTGTTGCCGACTTTTCGACTTTATTATCCGAACAGTTCAATGATACCGTAATATTATGTTTGCATCGAAATGGCGTGCATACAAGCCATTCAATTACACGTGAGAATTTAAGTTAAAAAATTCTATTTCAGACAGACAGGCGCATAATATGAAGTAAATAATATTATATTTTCATGCGCTCTGCATACACGTGGAAAATTTCGGCTTAATCGAACGTATAAAAGTGTGTGGAATATAATTTACAAAATTCACTACATACAGATATGAAAGCACACATGAGAATTTAAATATTTTATAACCTTCAAAACTATATGCTATATAATATATAACATAAACTATAAACTAGACTATAAACTATATTATGAACTATAAGCTCCGAACTAACCTGAACTACGAACTACGAATTATGAACTACGTACAATGAACTACCAGCTACCAACTACAAACTACGAACTACGAACAATGAACTACCAGCTACCAAATACAAACTACGAACTACAAACTACGAACTATGAACTACGAACTACGAACTACAAACTACGAAATACGAACTACGAACTACAAAACTACGAACTACGAACGCTAAGCGACAAATAACAAACGACAAAAGACAAACGACAAAGACAAGCGACAAACGAGAAACCACAAATCACAAACCACACACCACAAACCACAAACCACAAACCACAAACTACAAACTACAAACTACAAACTACAAACTACAAACTATAAACTATAAACTACAAAAGACAAATTACAAACAACATAAACCGCTATATACTATAGGCTACAAAAAAAAATTGGCTCATTCGGATACGTGGGAAAGTGTGAAATATTTTGCAAGCTGATAGACATACAAATACTCTAAATTATTCAGAATTTGAGTAAAGTTGGTATTAATAACATACTTCTAGCTTTTGATAGGAACTTAGTCTAAAATGTAAGTTAATCACAACGTTCATACACAAATTTTAGGTGTTTTTAAAAACTTAACTGATGTATTAATTCCCTTTCAATTTATCCTATTAACATGAAACATATTTTCTACTTTATTAATGTATTGATATGTTCAACATTAAATTAGATATGCACTAGTTAATTTCCAACAACTGCAAATTCTTGCAAAGTACGCCAAAATTGCTGGTAAAACTTCCATTTCCCAAGCTGCAGCTTCAGCAAATAAATTAAGATGTGGCGGGTAATTAATAGAGTATATTTTATTTCGAATAGTCAGGCAAATATTCAAATATTTACGTTCCTACGTTAATTATCGCGTTGCAACTATTATTTTTGGAAAAAAAACGTATATGGTGCTGCACCGAAATTATTAGTCCAGCATAAAAGGAAATACGGAAATAAAAAGGAAATTATATTATTTACTAATAAAAGCCTTCCTTAGTTTCTATACACTTTTGATAATGTTGAATTAAAACTATCCAACCATATAAGTATTTTAAATCTTTAGCATCAAAATGGTTATCAAACAGTTTTTTAATTTTGTCATCGTTCTTATTTTTTACTCAGGACTGACTTTTTTGAAAATAAAAGTAATGTAAATGGCTAAATTCGAGCTATAAGGACAATTATAGTACAGTATATTTCGTAAACACTGTCCTTACTAACTAACCACAATTATGTGAACTGAAGCATTGTCTTGAAGCAACTGGATACCCTATTTCGAGTTCAATGCTCAAGTATGAACCGAATAACATTATTTTCGGGAAGTCTTCTACCAGACAAAACAATTTCCACAAATTTGACGTCCCAATAAATCAATTTCTATACATGCAAATGAAAGCATAAGAAATCTATAGGAAAGTTTCAAAATTGTGCGCTTTCTACTAGTTAAGGTCTAGAAACTCATAATAATGATCTCTGACGCAGAACTAGAAGCTTACCTAAATGTGGAAACCTATACAACGTATGTTTCAACGTTTCGTCACCTAAATATTAAGTCATTGCATTTTAACCAATACAGTTTAAAATACATATCTCGATTTTTGATCAACAATACTCTTTGCTTTAATATAAAAATAATATTAAATAAAAAGCATTTTAAAAGGCTATATCCCTGCCGATTAGACGTCTGTGCAGTTAAAGTTAGCTTTATAAATATGATAGAATTTGCGTAACCCCGCAATCAGCATACATAATTTCAGAATCAGTTGGCGATGAAGACAAATTTAAAATACCCTCCATGCAAAATATCACTTTCCTTTCAAATCTAATTGTTTACTTAAAATCCTTGTTATGCTGAAGGTTTACGCTGAAACCTCACAATTAAGTGAGAAGACATTCAATAAATAATAAGGCAAGATCAGTAGGGTCCAGTTGAAAGTTAGTAGCAGCGCCTGCGAGCAAGTATGCCAAGCTGTTCCCTATATCGGAAAAGAAGAGTGGATTATTCAGTGCGCTACTGTATCTACTGTATATGTGGCTAGGTTGAATGCAGACAACTTCCACGATGTCGTAAGGAACTAGCTTTCAAAGTCACTCCAATAGATATGCAAATGAATATGTAAGTCAAATAAAAGTAGCTAACAAAAAATTAAAAAAAAAAACTTTAATCGAATAATTGATGTGTTGCTCTAGCATAAAGCTAGATATACTATAAATAAAATTTAATATGTTACCAACGGTAATAACTACTGGCGCCAAAACCTAAGGCAAACCCTGTAAATTTCGTAATCATGGAATAGAATATCGGAATACTAAGTTTGTCTGTTATTCCGAAGGTAAGACTGCTAGCTGTGTTATCCAGTACAAATCTGGTGGCAACACTGCTAAACTGTGTAGTGGCGTGTAGATACTAGTTAAACATCAATGCTCATAAATTGGAAACTGAAGGTTAATGAGAATCCACAGAAAGGAGGAGAGTCAAAAGGTAAACAAGAAGAAAAAAACTACAAAAAAATAACGTCTAAGACTACCCAGAAAAATTAAATTAAAAAGGTAGAGAAGATTGTTAACCAACTTTGGTTAAATAGGTGACAGTTTTCATAAAGTTTAAGATAAAGCTCAAGAACTGAAATAGCTTTGTAGTATTAAAAAAAAATTAAATATGAATCAATAATTAATTAGTAATAATAAATAAATAAATAACCAATTTAAAGTAATACACTACCTGAAATCATTAGACTCAAGACAGTTAAGAGTAAAACTATAAAAGTGAAATAAAAGTCCAGTCTGACTTCCGATGATCACCTATATTTTGTTTATTATAAACGAAAACAAAATATTTTCCATAAAAAATAATCAATTACTCAACTAAATTAACCATCCCATAATGGGAAATAATAATAAATATAAAATAAGATAACAATAAGGATTTAAGACTCTTGCTGAGAGTTTAAACTTAATTTGGCCAGTTCCAAATGCCTACAACTAGAAAAATTGACGCTGGAGTCAAACTGAAAATATTCGAGCCACCAGAGATACCATGATACCATATTTTTTTGTTTTCACCAATTTTAAATCCAGAGTGGGACCAAGAGAAAAGATAAATTAATTATTCGATAAACTGGAACCATCATGATACACCCAGAGAGCAAATATGTACCAAAATGTAGTAAATTTCAGAATAAATAGCAAAGGCTACTCTCAAAATCAACCATCACTAATAAAAAAGGAACAGTTTAAGCCTTACCATAGTAACAGCTACCAAATACTAAGAAAACCTAAAAAAAAATAGGTCAATATTCATTAAAAACCACGAAAGGCCTAAAAACCCCAATATAAAACTTAATAAACCACTAATGTTAAATTTAGATATTTAAGAGAAAATGACGAGAATCAAATTGTTATTAAATTCATTCGTTAAAGATTAATTTTGAGCTCAAATTTTATAAATCAAAAATCTACAAAAGATTATTTATTAACTACAATTATTCATTCTTACCCTGAATTAGGTGAAGTGACAGGGTTCTTTCATTAAAACATGCTGAGCTGTTAAATTCTCATCTCCAAGCTTATTTCACTTAAAATAATTCAATAAACAGCAAAGCTGTAAAAAATAAGGTAACTAAACAACCAAACTTATTTACCGGAATATTTTTAATTATTTTTCACCCCAAAATCCCAAAAGATGATCCAAATAAATTAAGATGAAAAAATCACAGCTGCTTTATTTGTCTCAGAAAGGAAAGTAAGTTCGAAGTAAATGGCCACGGTCTTATATGAAAGATAGATGCGTGCGAACAACGCTCCATCCTTCAAGTGTGTCCAAAATTTAAAAAAATGATAGCTTAAAAATGACCATATACGAGTTCCTGGGTAACAATAGTCGCCTGAAATAAATTTGTTAAATTATCCAACTCATTAATCATTAATATTTTCGGCCCAAAATTAAATAAGTACCCATTAGTTATTTTTAAATTAAATAAATGCCTTTCCTGCCGGCCATTACTGACATTTCCTGAAAGTTGGTGGACCCTGCAGACTAAATGTCGCTCCGAGCCGATGATGGTAAAGCAAGTTACAGAAATTTATAATACCCCAAAAAGTACAACTTAAGCAACTCGCGATAGGTAGTGTATTGGTAGGAAGTCTATAACGTCTGTAAATACGGAAAAATGGGAGAGGGATGAAAACTAAACTAGAAAATAAGGACAAGTTATGACCATTATTACACGACGGAATAAAATAATAAGATCAAAACAGCATAAAATGGGATAATGTAAAAACAACTTCTGTTATATTCAACAGAGAGAAAATCTAACAAAAGAAAAGAAAAAACAATACCTTAAACAAAGCTAAATCTGCGAAACTAATAAAAGGAATTTCAAGAAAACTGTCTTACGAAAGGATAAAAGGAAGAATTTCATCGAGCGGTAGGTAAGAAAACCAAGATTTATCTGCAAAAAGGTAACAGTAAGTTCAACAACAGTAGAAATAAGTGCAACCCACGGTTTCAATATCACCAAACAACCAGATACACCATCGATTTCGAAAAAGCAAAAGAAATAGCATCAATACAAAACTACAAAATGCGCGTAATAGGAGAGAACCTAGAAATCAAAAAAGCGGGACAGCTTAATAAACGGGAAGATGCCCAACTACCCAACTACATGGAAAACAATAATTAAAAATGAAGAAACAAAACAAGAAAAAAAACAAATACACGAGAGAATAGCTCACAAGAAAGAAATATATCACACTCTGCAGAAGGAAGGAGCTTGCGAATATATATGTATATATATATATATATATATATATATATATATATATATATATATATATATATATATATATATATATATATATACGTGATACTGAACCTCCTGGTTTTTATTTAAATTAAAATTATGTGGGTAACTGAGACTGTTTGACAATTGAACCTACAGTATCACGTCGGTTCCTCACCGCAGTCCTAAGCTCTTAAGCAACCCCAAGATTTGAGTCTTTGACCCATACCTAAATCAAAAAAGTGTAGGATAAAAGTTTTTTATCTTTTAAGGGGAGCTCAAATAATGGCCTTCAATTTGACCTTAAGCTAGACCTTCAAAGTCATTTCAAGGTGATGTTGATTTTTCCAAATGGGATTCCCCATTTTTCATTATAAAATTGGAAAGGAGAGAAAATTTCCTACCCAAAAATATAAATAATATAGAAGGTCCAATCACATACAGAAGTCATTTGAAGGTAATCCACTTTAAAGGACGCACGCATATAACTCTGGTGGGAAGGCCTAAATCAAAAAGAGTTTAGGAACAAAAGTTTTTTATTTTCGAAGGGGAAATCAAATAATGATATTTAATTTTACCTTGAGCTTGATCGTCAAGTTCATTTGAAGGTAAAGTTGATATTTTTTCAAATAAGATTCTCAGTTTTTCATTCCAGAAATGAAAAGTGGAGAAAATTTCCTATACAACCGTATAAATAACATAGGAGATCAAATCAGATACAGAGGTCCTCTGAATGTTAAAATGTCAAAATAGTGGAAATTTTTATTTATTTTTTTAAGTGCTTGTCCTGAAATATTAACTGCTGGGCTTGGAGATTTGAAGCACAATTTTTTTTCAGTATTATTGTTCAAAAACAGATGATTTAGGATACAGCTTGTTGAGTGTCATTTCCTACGTTCAGTCATCGATAAGAAATTCAATATCCAGGACCCACGAGAAGGACCTAGCAGAATTGCTTTTAGGTCTCATTTGAATCCTCTCCATGGACAGTAATTAGCATATTTTGCTTTTTTATGATGAGTCGTAACACCCTTTTATTATTTATATAAGACTTGAAAAAAACTGGTCAATCGAGGTATCGAGAAATGGTTCGAGAAATTACAGAAAATAATTTTACATTTCACCGAATTAAATGTTCAAAATTTCCTCCATGATTATCAGCACATAGTTCAACTCTTCGTTCAAAATTTGGAACACTTGATAATAGCGAATGATGTGTTGTGCTATCATATCATTCTCCGTTACCAAGAATTTTTTCAGTTTATTTTGGGCTGAGTAAGGGTCTAAAATAAATTATTTCCATGAATCTTCTACGTTTAGCCTACATGTGTAAAATATTGTTTCCCTTAAAAATAAGTTTCATAAAAGTTTGTGATTTGAACTCCTATGCTTTTATACGGTTAGATAGGAAATTTTCTCCCCTTTCCATTTCTGGAATGAAAAATGGGGAATCCAATTGGAAAAAAATCAACCCGACCTTGCAATGATCTTAAAAGTCAAACCCAAGGTCAAATTGAAGGTCATTATTCGAATTCTGCTTCGAAAATAAAAAACTTCTGTTCCTACACTTTTTTGATTTAGGCATTCCAATTAGAGTTATTTGCATGCGTCTTTAAAATGGGTCACCCTGTAGATTTTTTACGGGATAAGTTCCAATTAACTAAATAGTATTAAAGGGCATAGTACTAAAAATGTTTGATTATTAACACAACCTACAATAAGTTTTATGTATTACATAATAACCATCCAAATTGTAATTAAAACTAAATAAAGAAACACTAGGTAAAACCTTTTTCCTATAATATAATATATGCTTAATAACTCTAGTATACAAGGGTTGTATTTACGAAATATTTTTTTATTGTAAATCTTCTCAACTGGGAAAAAATATTTTTAAAAATCAACTCACCAAACTTTTAAGATATTTAATAAGAACTATTTTACAAAAAAAAACATCGCCATTCAGACTTCCAAGGTTGTCCGCAAAAAATCCAGATGAGAAGGGGAAAAATGAATTTTGAGGAACATGTTCACACTTATCCGCTCATAATCTATACATCTATACATATAGATAAAATTGTGTGTCTGTATGGGCTAATCTTCGAATCAGCTGAACCGATTTCGATGAATCTTTACAGACATGAAAAGGGAGTTGTCACGAGTAACAGAGGCTGCCTTTTTATGTTTGTCTGTTTGCATGGGCTAGTCCTTGAAGCGGGTAAACCAAGTTTGATGAAACTTTATCTAAATAAAGAGGGGATGGTCATGAGTGATATAGGCTGGTTTTTTCGGTCTATCTGTCTGTACTGGCTAATCCTCGAAACGGCTGAACCTATTTCGATGAAACTTTACAGATATGAAGAAGATGTTCGCAAAGTGATATAGGCTACTTTTTTTAATTGTTTATTATTCATAACAATTGTATATTTATTTAATTTTCAAATTTCACGTGGACGAAATCGCGAATACAAGCTGATTCTGCAACAAAATTGCAACACGATGTCTTATTTTGTTTTGCCGAAAAATTATCGAACGGCAAGTATGAAGAAATTCCATGCAACTTTTATCTACTCCCGTGAAATTGTTCCCAAATGTTTTATCGTTCAAAATTTTCTCAACTTGAGGACCCACAAATATTCCTTCTTTTAGTTAGGGGTCAGAAAAACTCCTCGAAGAAATTCCGACCCTGTCTTATCCAAAATTGTGACAAAGTTTTCATTAAGCCTAACATAACGTGAATCAGCAGTAATATATATATTTTTGGTCAATCCAACATTTATTAATCGACTTCTAAATTCCACCGCTATGAATGAATTTTTTATGTATTACGTTGATTACTTCGAAACGGAGAGGCACATTTGAATGAAATTTTTTGCGATTTGTTCAGGAAGCTGAGCTGGTCACATATCATTTTAGATTAAACTGATTCGGTAAAATCAGAGATGGCGTTGATAAAATGGCGGACAAAAATATTAATATTGTCCGATTTTCCCCAAAATTGGTATGGAAAAGTTTTCGGGGTCACGTATAACGTTTACAAAATTATTTCTGAAAAATTTATGGCGGAACAAAAATTTCACATCCCGTGATTTTTTTCAAAATTAATATTGTGGGCTTTTTTTTTGGGGGGGGGGGTAGGGGCGGATTTAAAATTATTTTTAAAAGATTCAATATTTCGGATTCAATATGGCAGACTTAAAACTTTACATCTCTCAATTTTTTTCAGTACTGGCATGGAGGGTTTCTGAGGATGTACATAAATAATTTAAAACTACTTTTAAGAAATTCAATATGATGGTCTAAAAACTTTATATTTCCGGATTATGTCCAAAATTGGTACTAGTGGGTTTTCGACGATGAATATTTTACGTCATTCACATTTTTGTAAAATTGGTATGAGGGAGTTTTCGAGGTACGACCTCAAAAATTCTGTGAAATCTGAAGTTAATTTTTACAATATAATATGGCAGATGACAGACTACAAGTTTTGCATTTTTTCGATCCTAAATTGGTCCCGAACGATTCTTCTTAAATTAATTTCATCAAACTTAGTATGCTGAATAAAACATGTCGGACTAAAAAATTAGAACATCTTGAGTTCTTTCAATATCGGTATTAAGGGTTTTTGGAGGTCTAGATTACGAATCTGGAATTAATTTCTTAAAATTCAAATTTACGGATTTACTATGGAATACTAAATATTTCCACCAAAAAGCAGGAAATAAAAATATAAATTTGTATGTGATATTGGCGCTAAATTATTACTAAATGAAATAAATAACTACTAACACTAGATACATACAGGTTAGGGTAAGAAAATAATCACAAATAAAATATTTCTAAATATTTTTATGTGAATCACATTTTTTCAAGTATTAATTTGGCACGAACTTCAAAAATTTCAATTTTATATAAAAATTGTCTCTGGATCTTGTAACTTCAACTATAGGAGTCTTGAAACCAACAATTGAGCTTTAGACAGGCATTTTCAAGTCTCTTATAAGATCGTCACTTTTACTTTTCGGTTACAATGAAATACTGTTTGATGTATCTGTGAAATTTTTGTCCCTTCTGAAGTGAGAACTGGTGTATCTTTCCAATAAGGCACAGATTTAGACATTGATGAAACATCTACATATTCTATTTTATCTATGTTTTTCGAGTTAAATCCAAAAGTTTTAGTCGAGCAACAGTAACAGTCGGTTGTGTCTCTCCAGATCATTGGTTTGCCAAAGTTTTAAGATCTGTTTTTACCTGAATACCAGTAGTGGAAGACTAGTCTACCATTTATACGAACCACATGAGAAACCCAGGGTTCATCTCAATGTGACACCAGATATCCAAAATAATATTCATCGCTATTTTACACAGAGCCTCTAATATAATAGCTTGCATTTAACTGAATCATTTTGCCATAAACGCAACAAAAACAGTTTGGATTAATTTTACACATTCGAGACGACATTTTAAAACAATTTATAGTATTTTGTTTCACTGCGTTGGTTAAAGAATCCAATCAAAATGGTTATACCTGAAAATTATGACATGATAGCAAAAAATAAAAAATACTTTATTAATTACTTTACGTCAGATATACAAAAGATATATTGCAGTCAATAAACAAAAATAAGTATATTTTTGTAAACTAATATAATAAGCGGGAAACCAGCGACATATGCCTTCAGTAGTTGCTAAAAAAAATTAATTGAAAAAGGGTTTTTCATTATTATTTACTATCAACAATTTAGTGCAGTTCTTTGTAAAACAAAATAACTCCGAAACTCTTGTTTTTACGTGACTAAAGATTTATGATAATTCCAAGATAGCTTGTTATTTTTCCGATAAAAATCAAGGTCAGTGATTATCCGAATATATAAAAGTTTGTATTTATTTGTTCCAGGCGCTGTTCGTGCCGAATCTTTTACCAGACTTCCACCGATCATGCATCCCGCATCGATGACCGATTCCCAAATGATCGGCGGTGGATCCGTCAACACAGAATGCGTCCCGCAAACCACACCCGATGACAGATTGGATATCGGTGATGATATTGATACGGGTAAGTCTGGGACGATGAAATTGTCAGGATTTAGCACTAAATGGTTTCTGAAGAATACAAAAAATTTAGTTTAATACAATTATTTTAATCGAAAGCTGCTTCTTATATTTAACACACATACGAGTACAATATAAAATTGACATTGTAAAGTTTTTATAGGCAAAAAATGGTCAAGTTCGTATCTGACATACATTATTTTAGATTCAGCAGCAGTTAATGATTTAGTTAATTTTTCTTCAATTTCAATGCACGTCTATCTTCTTTGAGTTAATTAAAAACATGTGCCTGTAAAATTTTATAGCAAAATATGTACTTTTTATCAGAGATGATATTAAAATATCGGGAAATTATTAATTTTTATTTTTATTTCATAAATGACTAAACGTCAATTTTGAAAATATTGGTAAAGCACTGTTGTGTCAATTTGCTTGAGAAAACCTACTGTTGGAAAATTGAAATGAGCTACTATAAAATTTTAACATTATGTCTAAAACAAATCAAGGCTAAATTTTATAAAAAAAATCTCGAGACAGAAATTAGTAGTAAAACAAACACAAGGTAAACTAATTTCACCTTCTCAAAATTAACTGACTTCTCTAAGACCACCTCACAGAAGTAAGAAATAAACCATTTTAAATCTTACCCATCAATATCAAGTAGTTTCACACGATCCACACCCCTTATAGAAGGAACAAAGTTTATAATTCATAGTCTTGATTTTATTTATTTTTTCCAGTTTCTCAGTTAATTAAATGCTATTTTTGATACCCACTTAATGATGTAATGGTTAAGTCATATTAAATGGCAATAAATAGTATTTTATAAAGTTTATGGGATAAATACTGTAGTCTTAATTCAACAGAACATTGTTACGTAATCCAATATAACTAGTAACTGTGACATTCTTGTGCTGTCAAGTCATTTAGAGTTATTTGACTTAAGATGTAGAGACTTATAAAGATTTATAAATGAAAGTGTCAACCTTAAGAATTTGAATGATATATACTTGTCTCCATAAGGGATCTCACTAATTTTTATGACCAAACAACTTCACCCTATTTTTTAGAGGCATAGGTGAAATTATATTTTATCAGTTATTTGCCAAATCTCGATAAATTTACAAGTTGTAATTTAAATACGCCAACTAATTTTTTATTGAGCCGAGTTCACAAAATTAATAGAGAAAAGTAAAAGTATCAGAAATCCAGAACATTTCGCACTTAATGTAAATTAGTATCATCAGTATATATTGTGGACTGATGTTCTAATGATGGATTAACAAATGTAGGTACACATACTTTTTAACATAGTTTTTCAAAAAAAATAAAAAATTTTTGTCTAGTCACTCTTCTTAAATAATTATCGTACTTTCCCAGTTAATACCAAAATGTACAGAAGTTAAAATAAACAGAAGTTTTAAAGTATAACACTTTTTTGTAAATATATCATAAACATCACCTAGTAATGACTAAAACAGACATTCGTAATCAATCATATCATTAAAAAAATAACGGGTGAATATATTAAGCCATCTTCTTTCAATATAAAATTTTTATAAAAAAATTGAACCGACTTCTAAAAATGCGCTAAAAAGTTTAAAATAACTATAAATTTTTATATGAAATTGAATTTTTTGAAGTCGGCGCCAAACTAATACCTGACAAAATGTGATTTGCATATACAGATTAAAAATACTTTATTTGTAATTGCTTTCTTACCATAATTTGTATATATTAACAATTATTTATTTCATTTACAAAATAATTTGGCGTCGAATTCAAAAAGTTCAATTTTATATGAAAATTTATAGTTATTTTTCACTTTTTAGCGCACTTTTAGAAGTCGGTTCAATTTTTTTATAAAAATTTTATTTTTCTATTGTTAATTTTGGAATTCATTATGATATCCATAAATTATTTGAACTAAGTACTAATCGAGATTAATGTACCTCGCAATGACTCCAAGTTGACAAAAAAGCACCCATTTTATCCAAAGTTGTAAATCACCCTAAAAAGAAACTACTAAAAATTCTTTGGTTCGTAGAGTTTTCCAAATACCAGTAAAATTTTGTCAAACAAATATTTAGTCTGTCATAGTAAATCCACTATCTTAAATTTCAAATTAATTTTAGATTGGTAATATATGTCCCAAAACCTTCCAATATCGATGTTTAAAGAACCTGAGATGTATACGTCCCAAGAACCCCACAATATCAATTTTCAATATTTAAAGAACCTGAGATGTAAATTTCTTAGCTCGATATATTTTATACTGCATATTGAGTTTGTATACGCCTCAAGAACCCCACAATATCAATTTTAGAAAAAATCGGAATATGTAAAATTTTCTGTCCCTCATATTTTATCTTATCAATCTAATAGTTGCAAAAAATTAACTTCATATTCGGAATACACGACCCCGAAAACCCTCTAATACCAAATGTGAAAAAATGCGAATAAGGTAAAATTTTCAACCCACCATATTGCATCCGCTTTATTGAATTTCAAAAAAATTATTTTAAGTCTTAATCTAATCTAAATCTAAACCCTTCAAAGCCTCCTAGTACCAATTATGGATGAAATCCGGAAATTTAAAATTTCTAGACTTATATTCGCTATTTACATCCTCAAAAACGATTTAGTCCCAACTTTAAACAAAATCGAAAAATGTAAAATTTTTAGTCCGCTATCTTGGATTTGCCATATTGAATCCTGAAAAATACTTTTAAATTCATAATTTACACTCTCAAGAACCCCCTAGAATCAATTAGGAAGAATATCGAAAAATGTAAAATTTTTAAGACACCATATTGAATCTGCCAGAATGAGTTTTTCAAAAAATATTTTAAATTCATAATTAGCACTAACAAAAATACCCCAATACTGATTTTAGACAAAATAAGGAGATGTAGAGTTTTTAACCGCCATCTTGGATCCGCCATATTGAATTTTTTAAAAATAATTTTAGGTGAGTTATGTACGACCCTGAAAACTCCTTCGTACCAATTTTGGAGAAAATCGGACAAAATTGATTTTTTGGTCCGCCATATTGGATCCGCCATAATGAATTTTTTGAAAAATAGTTTGTGCGACCCCGAAAACTCCCCCACACCAATTTTGGAGAAAATCAGACAAAATTAAATTTTTTGTCCTCCATATTGGATCCGCCATATTGAATTTTTTTAAAATAATTTCCAAATCGTTATGAACGACCCCAAAAATTCCTCCATACCAATTCTGGAAAAATCAAACAAAATTAATTTTCTTGGCCGCCATATTTCCGTGCCATCTTGGATATTACTGCACCAACTTCCTGAACATAACGTAAAAAATTTCATTCAAATCGGTGCGCCGTTCCGGAGTAATCGGTGTACATACATAAAAAAAAACATACATACTCAACGAATTGAGAACCTCCTTCTTTTAGAAGTCGGTTAAAAAATATTAGAATGGCAGAAAAGACTCTGTTGCAGAACTGACATTATCGGGGCGTCGAAGGAAATAAAAAAACCTACAAAAAAAATTATATATTGAAAAATAATTTGAAGGGTTCTAACAAATGCTCTAAAATAGTAATAAGTAATTTTATTTGAATTTTTTCGAATTTTAGTGCAATATTATTTTCATCGTGTAAAAAATATAACCTAAATTTCCCTCTTTTATTTTTTGACAAATTTCTTCTATCTGGTCTTTCAAAGCTACTCCTAAAATTAGTTATTTTTCAAAATTTGTTGACTAATAAGCAAATCTGAAACTCTTGACTGTGGTGAAATTGTTACAAATTCTATTTTATAATTAATTATATATATATTTTACATAACTTTTTTAATTTTTCATGAAACTCTTTTGTGAACTTAATTCTTTATTTAGACCATTATGTTTGAGAGTTAATAAAAGACCTTAATTTCTATATGTTATTTTTTTTTAATGACATGATTCATTACGAATATCTGTTTTAGTCACTCATAGGTGATGTTTATGATATAATTACAAAAAAGTATTATACGTTAAAACTACTGTTTATTTTAACTTCTGTACATATTAACTGGGAAAGTACAACAATTATTTATGTGAAGTGATGGACTAGACAAAAATGTATTAATCCATTTTTAGAATATCAGTCCACAATATACAGGGTGATTCAAAAATCGATCACGAAACTTAAGGGGGTGATTCTACTTGACAAAATAAGGGTAGAGCTTCATATAATTTTTTTTCAAAATGTCATTCGTTTTCGAGTTACAAGCCGTCCAAGTTCAAGTTTTTATTTTTTGTTTTTTGAATTACTCGCTTACAGGAAAACCGATTTGACTAATATTTGAAAGATAGGCTAAGTCTTCTGCGCTTCATCATTTTAGTAACAATTCACATTGATTGTTTGCCGCTAGAGGGCACTTTACCAACATTGAAAATTGTTTTTTTGTCATAATTTTTTAGTGTTGACAGCTACAGTAGTTTTTGGCATAATTTCTGAAAGACTGATGCCAGGCCTTTAAAAAAGGTGCTCTTTATTTACATCGCTAAACCCAACGGTTTAGACGTAAATCACCCTTAAAAATTAAGTGGTAAATTTACTTTTCTCATTTCATTACCACCAGCTACCAGGTAAATAGCTATCAAAGTATACTAGAGCTGTCAGTTTAACATCAAATAAATTCGCTTTTTAAACTATTTAATTTATAATCCTAAAATAACTAATAATGGCTAATCAGTAAATATTCATATTATGGATTATTGCGATATACATTTAATTGATAAAAATTAATGAAACAGTACTAAACAAACTAAAAAAGATTCTCAAAATGTCCCCCATTTTCTTCAATACATTTCCTAACACTCTTCAAAAAATGTCGCCTAACTCGATGAAAAATTTCTGGTGTTTCTTTAATAATTTGGCACTTTTCGATTATCCTGAAGCGAAGATCCTCGACGTTGATTACTGGAATATCGTACACCAATTGTTTCAAATGACCCCAAAAGAAAAAATCCATAGGATTAAGGTCTGGTGACCTCGCTGCCCATGCCAATGGTCCACTTTGTCCTATCCATCGCTCAGGATACGTTGCATTCAACTACTGTCGGACACGTATACTAAAGTGGGGCGGAGCTCCGTCTTGGAGGATCCACATGTTGGCCCTTACTTCCAATGGCACATCTTCCAGATACAATGGGAGACGATTTTGGATAAAATCTAAGTATACGTCACCAGTTAATGGGCCATCAAAGAAATGAGGACCAATAAGGTAATCTCCTATTATCCCTGCCCACACATTTAGTGAAAATCTACGCTGATGTTTCGTTTCTACCACATTGTTTGGGTTCTCGTAAGCATATGTGTGGATGTTGTGTAGATTTGTTATGCCATCACGAGTGAAACCAGCTTCGTCAGTGAATAATATGACGCCAATTAATCGATTATCGTGTTCATACTTAGCTAGGATCTGATTGCACATTTCCAACCGTCTCGGCCGATCATCGTCATAAAGAGCCTGTACCTTTTTTGAATGAAACGGGTAGAGTTGTTCTTCTCTTAGTATCCTCCATGAACTAGCCTGACAGAGCCGCACTTCATTCCCAATTTTTCTAGTACTAATACCTGGATTATCTTCAATAATTTCAAGCACTCTTTCTTCTTGTTGCACGTTTCTAGCAGTTCTAGGTCTTCCCCTATTTCCATTATAACTTTTAAAGGAACCACATTCCGCAAGCCTCCTGTGCACACTGGAAAATGTTTGAGCATGAGGGATATTTCTTTCCGGATAACTCTCCATATAATATCTTCTTGCCAACTCTGCATTACCATTTGCTTTTCCATAACAAAAATGGATATCACAATATTCGATATTTGAATATTGGTGATTAGCCATTATTAGTTATTTTAAGATTATAAATTAAATAGTTTAAAAAGCGAATTTATTTGATGTTAAACTGACAGCTCTAGTATACTTTGATAGCTATTTACCTGGTAGCTGGTGGTAATGAAATGAGAAAAGTAAATTTACCACTTAATTTTTAAGGGTGATTTACGTCTAAACCGTTGGGTTTAGCGATGTAAATAAAGAGCAGCTTTTTTAAAGGCCTGGCATCAGTCTTTCAGAAATTATGCCAAAAACTACTGTAGCTGTCAACACCAAAAAATTATGATAAAAAAACCATTTTCAATGTTGGTAAAGTGCCCTCTAGCGGCAAACAATCAATGTGAATTGTTACTAAAATGATGAAGCGCAGAAGACTTAGCCTATCTTTCAAATATTAGTCAAATCGGTTTTCCTGTAAGCGAGTAATTCAAAAAACAAAAAATAAAAACTTGAACTTGGACGGCTTGTAACTCGAAAACGAATGACATTTTGAAAAAAAATTATATGAAGCTCTACCCTTATTTTGTCAAGTAGAATCACCCCCTTAAGTTTCGTGATCGATTTTTGAATCACCCTGTATACTTACGATACTAATTTACATCCAGTATGAACATTTCTGAATTCGGCTCAATAAAAAATTTACTGTGGTGTTTAAAAGACAACTTATAAATTTATCGAGAGTAAATAACACCACTTAGAGAAATATAATTGACGACCCCGTTTTCTTGTAAAATATAATTTCCTAAAAAGCATACCAGTAAAAAATAGGTTGAAGTCTCACTGTTTAGTGAGATGTCCTGTAGAGACCAGTATATAGTATTCATAGTCTTAAAGTTGACACTTCATCTGTATCTGTATAAACCTCTACATCTTAAGTCAAATAACTCTGAGTGACTTGACAGGACAAGAATGTGGCAGAAGGGATTGGGCAATAACCAGATTGAAAAAGTTTTACAGGTAGTGACAACAAACCTCATATTTATAATTATGGTCTACTAGAGAAGAATCATTAACAATGTTAAGTTCTTCGTCATTCCCAGCTTCTATTATATCTTAACATGAAACGTGATTTTTGTTAAAATTGTTAATGATGTTTTTTTTAATGTATAATTACTTTTTATATACTTCCATTTTTTTTTTAATTTTTTGTTTTTATTTCAAAAATTTTTCCCTCTAGCTTCCTTTTTCTTTCACTCGTTTAAGTACTTTCCTTTTCTGTAACATATTTTTTTATGCTTCCAAGATCATTCGATAAGACTCTTAACATTACTTTTCGTTTTCATTATGATAGGTTCACCGGACATGCTTTATATAGACGAAGAATTCTTTTTCAATTCTTGGAAATTCTTTAGTTTCTTTTTCCTTTTTTCTTCATTAAGACAAATACTTACATTTACACACAAGTTTTTGGCCATTCCAGTTATGTTACTACTATCAAAAATATGCTTAACTACACTATACTACAGCCAAAATTTATTTAAAATAAAGTCGACTAAATCTTACCATTTTTGGTGTGCTAAACTAAACCTATTTTTTTAATATTAGTTCAAATTTTAAAGATACGTGATGTCATGTCTTCCTATATATAAACAATGTAATCGTAAAATTGCACGAGGTATATTTGTATTGTTATTAAAAAACTTGTTCTTGAAAATTGAAACTAAGTTTTTTATTTCATCGTCATTTTTGTGTTCAGCGACCCAAAATTAACAAAAAAAAATGCATTTGTGATACAAGATACAACAAACAAACTAAGATTTGTTGCTTAGTGTTATTAGAATTTAATGATTAATAGTAGATGATTTGTGAGAGTTCAGGGGCCGCCGGAATGGCGATACACCGGAAAGCCACACACGTGGCCTATGCTATTTTTTTAATTAATTAACGAAAATCGACCTAACCTGACCCAGTTTTTCCCTTAAAACAATGGGCTAAAGGGTTTGTATATGGCTTTGGGTTCTATATGTTCCTTTATTGAATCCTTTATGTTCTATTTTTATTTTATCTTATTTAATGTATTATTTCGAATATTGTGGATATTAAGTTTAGAATTTAACAACTAAAATTAAAGTTAAAATAGCTTTATTCATATTACCCAGACCCTGCATTTAAAATAGTTTTTTGTATTCGAATTTCCGGATGGACTCACTCTTGTCTTGGCTACCGCCGCTCGACGAGTTTTTAGAAATTTAAAAGGGATAAAGCGTACCTCTTATGGGCGCTTTTATATTTGGGTTTTATTGTTGTTTTAAGTGATAATGAACGCTTTAACCAAAATATGTCTTTACGGAGTTTTTAATAGAGTTTCGCAATATATATATATATATATATATATATATATATATATATATATATATATATATACCTATTATTTTACATGCGTTTTAAATGATCGTTTGAAATCTTTTCTACGAATTCAGAATCCCGGATGTATCTTTACCTGGACTCGACCGTGCCTGTATATTATCGCTCCTCGTTAGGTAACAATGCGTTGTTAGAATTTGAAAAGAGGTAAAGTATGTGAATAGGATTAATGGCTTACATTAATAGGATTAATGATACATTTTTGCTGTATCAATTTTTTTACCTGATTTCAAGTAATATTTCGAGTATTGTGAATTCAAAGAGTTTAAGTTTAGGGTTGAACAACTACACTTAATGTTAAAACAGCTTTACTCACATAACTTAAACCTTGCATTTATTGGATCTGTATTAGTTAAGTAATCATAAGAAAGGAAGAAAATGGGAATCTGACAACATGGTTTTTGGGTGGACTTTTTAGACCACGTCATACATATTTGCTATCGATCACCAGAGATACGTTTTTTATCAGGTGTAAAGAATGGCTAGAATTTTTTAATAGATATAAAGCACTAATGAGATGTGGTTACATTATCAGAAATAATAGGTGAACGCATATAAATTATATCATTGATATCTAAATCACTACTTTTGTTGAGATTTCTGCTCTAGGTGTTGATATCACCGATCTTGGTGTTTTCCAATGCTTTGTATCTCATTTTATGTGACTTTTCGAACAATACGGGTTTTGTAAGTCAAAATAGAGTAATTTTTAGAACCATTTCGAATGATCTTTTGTAATCATCTCTACCAAATCGGGTTCTTGGATGTATTTTTTTCTAGAAACACATCAATTATTTCTAAAGGGGCGCATAAATACGAAAAAAAAAATTGAGTTAAGCCTCATCACTTTGACCCACTCGCTTTCTTAGATATTAGCAGAAAAAAAAATCGTTTCTATTTTTGTACACTGTAGAGGAATATACTTAAAATGTGAGTATACTTTTATCCAAATATTTTAACTTATAAAAAACCTCTGTATCGGGATATGTATGCCTATATGTATGTATGTATTCATATGAATATATGTGTGTACGTCTGTATGAATGCAAGTATGCCGATGGATATGTATATGTATGAATATATGTGTAGACATGCGTTTATGTAGGCATGTGTATTAATGCATGTGTGAGTATATGCGTGTACACATGTGTCTGTGTGTGTGTGTGTGTGTGTGTGTGTGTGTGTGTGTGTGTGTGTGTGTATGTATATGAATATGTATATGAGCGAATATATGCACGTATATTGTATATATGTATATGAATGGGAATATGAGCGTAAATGTATGGATATATGTATATGAATGGGTATATGTGTATGTATATATCTATATGAGTGGGCATATGAACGTATATACATGGATGTGAGTATATGGGTGCATGTGTGTTAACAAACTTTAATTTTTTAAATGCTATAGCTCATTTCTGTTATGATTTTTTGCATTTCGTTTCAGAGAACCATTCCTAGAATACTTCCTGTGTACCACAGCACTATTTAATTTTATATTGAATTGTATATACTTTCATAATTAGGGTGTGATGGAAGATGAACCAAATCTTCTCATCCATAATGAAGTATGTATGCAAATAAAACTACACCTTGTTTATTATTATATCCATTTATGTTTATTAATAGATATTACTGTTCACTGAATGCTTTTTTAATACCATTCCTCTTTTTAATGCATAAAACCAAGTTGAACATGTTTACAGTGTATCTGATTCTAGTTATAAACTCAACTCAGATCGAGTATTCTCCCTGATTTTCAGTTATAACAGTTCCAACTACGATTCTGGGGAGGATGATACATCCTTCAAAGCCGAGGTCAAAGTCATAAATATAGCGGCAAAATATCACAACTGGAGTGCTAATAAAACCATTGAGACCTACTTATAATGGAAGATGACGATGCTATCTTTATGAAAGATATCAATGCCAGTAACATTTACTGATTGAGATCCGATGACTCGATATTTTTAAGAAATGCGAGGTTCTATTAGAATTTTTTAAATAAATTCATTTCGGTGGAAAAAAGCTTTGAGATATAGTCCTTTCATTTCGGTTAAAGTCTCTTCTATGTTCATTAGTAAGTACTAAAATATCCTTATAGTTTTCTAAATAACTGCCGGAATAATGATCAAAACATGCCTTTGTTAGCAGATCCAATAAACCATCAGTTTAAGTACAACACACATTTTCAACTCCAAGAATGATATTCTTCAATTTAATTTGACATATCACCTAGAATTATAGTTTCTAAATCCGATAATATTTTTTTTTGATTGATTCAAAAGCTAAAATTTGATTTTACAGCCAACTATCTTAACACTTTACAAGTCTGTTTTACTGATCACATGTTATTTGTGGTCCTATATATCATGATAGTAACGTAACTTATATATTAACTAGAATTTGTAAGATTTAACTATTACATAGGCTTTATGCGATATTATAATGAATATTAATACCATAACCCCCACTCACTCAAATGATTGGGAGATATTTATCAATCGAGAGTATTGAAGGGATTTTTATGTTATGTGAGTATATTTGTCTCTTGAATGTAGCTAAAAAGACTAGTTTTGTTCTAGTACTACACCTGTTGGTATAGGTCAATAAGGTTTTTTCCTGTATTAAATGAAATAAAGTTGAAAAACATATTCTGCTGTGTGCATTTAACAAGAATCACTAACAAAGGTTTTAAAATTTAGACAAATGAGGTTCTAATCTTCCTGTATACTAATAAATATCTTAATATGGCTAGAATAAAAATAAGATAAAAGGTATTGCAAAGAATTTTAGAAAGACAAGGATTGGAGAGGTGGTGATGAAAACGAGGACATTGAAGCCTATAGTTTAATAGAGGGAAATTATGTAGATTTTAATTAAGTTTGTTATATGCTGGAAGACATAAAAATACACCACAAAAATTTAATATATACAGCAAACTTATCTAAATAGGTTTCCCAATTCTAAGTATACTCAAGACTATTACGAATAACTTGTATACACATATATCAAGTCTACATATGTCAATCAATCTCCGCGCTGTGCATTATGTTGCTTAATATTCGTGAAATCTATCAGACATATTAATTTCACATACTCAAACTAGAAATTTCTATAAGGATTTGTGTGAGAACTTACATAAATTCTATACTTCTTATTACTATAAGAACAACCATCACGGTATACTTGTAAACAAATCTAGCGGAAATTTATCCTCAGATGTCAGCTTTTCAGTTACACTTATACGATATACATATCAAAGTTAAAAAAATAAGGTAGCTTTATCACACGAGGGAGATAAACTCTATTTTATACCTATAATCGAACATACACCTGAAGGTACCATAATTTGACTTTGTTAGAAGGATTTTATGACAATTAAAACATGTAACTAACCTGTTCACATAAAGCCAACAATACAACCTTCAAGTTGTAGTACAAGAACTTCCCTAACCCAATGGGCTATATGACTCATTCAATCAGTTAAAGACTATCCATATAAAATATGTTTTATTTATTCATAAGGTTGCAGCATTAACCTAAGTTACATTTTAATTTATTCTAATGATTTTACAATCTTTTACATACTTAATATACCCTGGTGTCTTATATATAAACTTACATATATTTACACACTTTTACACTTTATATCTATTATTTTATTATATTAGTCTTATTTATATGTATCGTTAGACCACATAGCTACTTCTTTATTATTACAGTAGTAACAAGAAATTTTTTCTAGGTGTAGGACCATTTACAACATCGCCTTCTTGATTATTGTAATGCTCAGGACCGAACAAATATTTTTTTTATTTCAGAGTCTTGTTGTAATGCTTTTGGGAGTTTATGATAAATCAAAACTATTTCATCACTACAGGCGACAATTATTTCTTTAGATAATCTAACAAGTTCTTCTCTAGCCATATCTTTTAAACATTCTTTCAAAGCAAAGGCTTTCACTGAATTTAAAACCCCCTCCATATTTTCAGCACATATAACTACAATTTTTTCACTCTCAAATTTTAGATATATACAACCGCAAACCATTAAATTAAATTTCTATTATTTTTTAAAAGATTTCCAAATTTTACAAGTCTTCATAAATTGCAGAAGAAAAAAACTAACAGTGAACAACCTAAGATCTTGACTTTATACTTGATTTTTCGTCATGCGTAAACTAAAAATTTAAATGTTTAGTCTTGTAAAAGACTTGCTGTAACAAGCTGAACCCTATTTCTTTTTACTTTCGAGGCTTATATCTCGTATTCTTTCACATATCCTATACTGTTAGGTTTTTCCCTACAAGAAATATCATTGGTTTTTTAATACAAATGAAGCAAATCACCCCTTATTGTGGGCGACTACGTAGTAGACACATCTCTATGAAATTGGAAAACATATGTCTTTTTGTATTCTTTTTGAAAGAAGATTTGAACGGGTATATCTATAAATTTGAGTACCTAACAAGAGCTACAGTTATACAAAATTTAAGTATCTTCATAAACATCAGAAAAACTTACAATGAACTATCTAAGATTTTTACATTATATATATATGATTTTTCCATAATGCGTAGACTAAAAAATTGAATGTTTAGTCTTGTAAAAGAATTGCTGCAACAAGTTGAGTCCTATTTCTCTTTGCTTCATAGGATTATAAATTACATTTATTCAAATATCGTAGACCTTTAGATTTTTCTTTACAATAAATATCATTAGTCTTTTATTGCAAATGAAATTACCTATCTCTCATTGTGTGCGAATACATAGTAGACACATCTCTGTAAGTTTGAAAAATACATGTTCTTTTATCGGAAGAGGATATGAATGAATATATATATATATATATATATATATATATATATATATATATATATTAGAACGCTTAACAGATTTTGAAGTTACATAAAATGTATATATGAATTTTTGATGCTATAAATCTCGATTCTTTTGGTGGTAATAATTCTCTGCCTGAAGAAAACTCCGAGTCTTCTAACAGCATAGATCCACACCTATGGTTACATATAACATTTTAAAATAGTCTTTCGTAATCCTTAAGTCCATAAATGTCTGTAAAAAAAGTTATTTTCGATCGCATCTTTGTCTAAACTCGTCACTAACCATATATTATCGCCCTACAGGTAACAATGCGTTGCTAGAATTTTAAAAGCGATAAAACATATCCATTGTGTTGACTATTAAGTTTGAGCTCTATTACCAGAGCTATTATCATTATACATACTCATTTAATCCACTAACCACATGCTATTAGTGAGCTTATATATTCATAGAAATATAGTGATGTAACTTATATTATGTAAAATTTGTGAGATCTAGCTATTGTAAAGCTTTTATATAATATTATAATAATGTTTTTAATAACAACACCATAATTCATACCCATTCAAAAGACGGAAGACACTTATCAATCGATCATACTGAAGACATTTTTTATATTATATGTGTACTCTAAGCCTTCTCACAGTACAAATCTAATATCTACGGTTGCATTTGAAACTGATAAAACCCTAGATCTTCAGGACATTTAAACAAGCAAAATGAAACTTGGCCTAAAATGTTTAATTAGTGATAGCATCCATATATAGTTTGAATGTTATGAAGATTACTTAACTCATGATATATTTAACCCTATTGTAATATTTATATATTTGAAGAAGAGATCTTTGCTATTACACTATAATTCTGTAACTAGTTTGCGATAACAAACATGTAGCTATTCAAAGATTTCTGATATATCAAAGCAGTTGAGTGAACCCCTTGGTATTTATATAGAAACTATCCCAATATCCAAGTAGTTCGAGTGCTGAAAGTACCTTGTTTAATTATATAAAATATGCAACTTGTATAAAAACATGACTGTTGGAAATGAAGTTTCAACATCAAACTCTGAACCATTTACAACAAAATGGGGATTCTCAGGTTATATGGATAATGTACATTCGAGTTATGAACAAGAAATGGCTAGACAAAAAAAATACTGAATTAATGAAGTCCCACTCACCGTGGAAGATATACTAATTAAATTACCCACAAGAATCAATCCTACCCGAGATTTTGCTGTACACATATAGATTTGAAATGATAAAAAAAGATTTAGGAGTCGTTTAACTAAAACTGGATACTTTTTAGATTCACTTACAAGCTTGGTACAGTATAATTATTCTCATCATCCCCACATAAACTAATTGGCTTTTCTTCGTTTGGTTTTGGCTACCGAAGGAAAGATTATGACAAAAAGTGAGGTGTCCTATAATGCGATGGATGCAGTAACAAAATTTAATCAATCACTCAACTTGCCTGTAAGTTTTTAAGTAATGGTTAACTTCATACATACATCAAAAATTACTAGTCCTTTAGAGATAAACTCACCATACTCACCTGGGTACACATATCCTAAAATTAGTCATATTTTTAAACAGATTAATTTTTAATCATGAATACCCTCTTATACTTCTGTACACCCCTTTGTTCTCAATGTCTTTTTGCACGGGGATAAAGAACTGTATTACTACAATATGCATTATTAGAATAAACATTTAAAAGCTATTTAGATGCAAAAACAATAAAAGTGTAATATAATAAGGCTATCTAGACAAGTTTTCAATACTGGATATATAAGACTGATATGTGTGACTTTCTGAATGTATATATTAAGTCTAATATAACAACCATACAATGTCGTCTTACATGTTCAAACTTAAAATTTCTTTAATGAGACTTGCGAAAACTTACACAAATTTGATGACCTACTTTTAAAAATGTGAATTACTAACCGCATGTTATTAGTAGTCTTACATATTTATACGAGCATAAATTAAACCTAGCATTAGTTGTTTAGTTCGGGTTGATGTGGGTTGGTATTATATTACACTTTTATTGTTTTTGCATCTAAATAGCTTTTAAATGTTTATTCTAATAATGCAAATTGTAGTAATACAGTTCTTTATCCCCGTGCAAAAAGACATTGAGAACAAAGGGGTGTACAAAAGTATAAAAGGGTATTCATGATTGAAAATTAATCTGTTTAAAAATATGACTAATTTTAGGATATGTGTACCCAGGTGAGTATGGTGAGTTTATCTTTAAAGGACTAGTAATTTTTGATGTATGTATGAAGTTAACCATTACTTAAAAACTTACAGGCAAGTTGAGTGATTGATTAAATTTTGTTACTGCATCCATCGCATTATAGGACACCTCACTTTTTGTCATAATCTTTCCTTCGGTAGCCAAAACCAAACGAAGAAAAGCCAATTAGTTTATGTGGGGATGATGAGAATAATTATACTGTACCAAGCTTGTAAGTGAATCTAAAAAGTATCCAGTTTTAGTTAAACGACTCCTAAATCTTTTTTTATCATTTCAAATCTATATGTGTACAGCAAAATCTCGGGTAGGATTGATTCTTGTGGGTAATTTAATTAGTATATCTTCCACGGTGAGTGGGACTTCATTAATTCAGTATTTTTTTTGTCTAGCCATTTCTTGTTCATAACTCGAATGTACATTATCCATATAACCTGAGAATCCCCATTTTGTTGTAAATGGTTCAGAGTTTGATGTTGAAACTTCACTTTCAACAGTTATTTTTTATACAAGTTGCATATTTTATATAATTAAACAAGGTACTTTCAACACTCGAACCACTTGGATATTGGGATAGTTTCTATATAAATACCATGGGGTTCACTCAATTGCTTTGATATATCAGAAATCCTTGAATAGCTACATGTTTGTTATCGCAAACTAGTTACAGAATTATAGTGTAATAGCAAAGATCTCTTCTTCAAATATATAAAGATTACAATAGGGTTAAATATATCATGAGTTAAGTAATCTTCATAACATTCAAACTATATATGGATGCTATCACTAGTTAAACATTTTAGGCCAAGTTTCATTTTGTTTGTTTAAATGTCCTGAAGATCTAGGCTTTTATCAGTTTCAAATGCAACCGTAGATATTAGATTTGTAATGTGAGAAGGCTTGGAGTACACATATAATATAAAAAATGTCTTCAGTATCCTCGATTGATAAGTGTCTTCCGTCTTTTGAATGGGTATGAATTATGGTGTTGATATTAAAAACATTATTATAATATTATATAAAAGCTTTACAATAGCTAGATCTAACAAATTTTACATAATATAAGTTACATCACTATATTTCTATGAATATATAAGCTCACTAATAGCATGTGGTTAGTGGATTAAATGAGTATGTATAATGATAATAGTTCTGGTAATAGAGCTCAAACTTAATAGTCAGCACAATGGATATGTTTTATCGCTTTTAAAATTCTAGCAACGCATTGTTACCTGTAGGGCGATAATATATGGTTAGTGACGAGTTTAGACAAAGATGCGATCGAAAATAACTTCTTTTACAGACATTTATGGACTTAAGGATTACGAAAGACTATTTTAAAATGTTATATGTAACCATAGGTGTGGATCTATGCTGTAAGAAGACTCGGAGTTTTCTTCAGGCAGAGAATTACTACCACCAAAAGAATCGAGATTTATAGCATCAAAAATTCATATATACATTTCATGTAACTTCAAAATCTGTTAAGCGTTCTAATATATATATATATATATATATATATATATATATATATATATATATATATATATATATATATATATATATATATTCATTCATATCCTCTTCCGAGAAAAGAACATGTGTTTTTCAAACTTACAGAGATGTGTCTGCTATGTGTTCGCACACAATGAGAGATAGGTAATTTCATTTGCAATAAAAGACTAATGATATTTCTTGTAAAGAAAAATCTAAAGGTCTACGATATTTGAATAAATGTAATTTATAATCCTATGAAGCAAAGAGAAATAGGACTCAACTTGTTGCAGCAATTCTTTTACAAGACTAAACATTCAATTTTTTAGTCTACGCATTATGGAAAAATCATATATATAATGTAAAAATCTTAGATAGTTCATTGTTAGTTTTTCTGATGTTTATGAAGATACTTAAATTTTGTATAACTGTAGCTCTTGTTAGGTACTCAAATTTATAGATATACTCGTTCAAATCTTCTTTCAAAAAGAATACAAAAAGACATTTGTTTTCCAATTTCACAGAGATGTGTCTACTACGTATTCGCCCACAATAAGGGGTGATTTGCTTCATTTGTATTAAAAAACCAATGATATTTCTTGAAGGGAAAAACCTAACAGTATAGGATATGTGAAAGAATACGAGATATAAGCCTCGAAAGTAAAAAGAAATAGGGTTCAGCTTGTTACAGCAAGTCTTTTACAAGACTAAACATTTAAATTTTTAGTTTACGCATGACGAAAAATCAAGTATAAAGTCAAGATCTTAGGTTGTTCACTGTTAGTTTTTTTCTTCTGCAATTTATGAAGACTTGTAAAATTTGGAAATCTTTTAAAAAATAATAGAAATTTAATTTAATGGTTTGCGGTTGTATATATCTAAAATTTGAGAGTGAAAAAATTGTAGTTATATGTGCTGAAAATATGGAGGGGGTTTTAAATTCAGTGAAAGCCTTTGCTTTGAAAGAATGTTTAAAAGATATGGCTAGAGAAGAACTTGTTAGATTATCTAAAGAAATAATTGTCGCCTGTAGTGATGAAATAGTTTTGATTTATCATAAACTCCCAAAAGCATTACAACAAGACTCTGAAATAAAAAAAATATTTGTTCGGTCCTGAGCATTACAATAATCAAGAAGGCGATGTTGTAAATGGTCCTACACCTAGAAAAAATTTCTTGTTACTACTGTAATAATAAAGAAGTAGCTATGTGGTCTAACGATACATATAAATAAGACTAATATAATAAAATAATAGATATAAAGTGTAAAAGTGTGTAAATATATGTAAGTTTATATATAAGACACCAGGGTATATTAAGTATGTAAAAGATTGTAAAATCATTAGAATAAATTAAAATGTAACTTAGGTTAATGCTGCAACCTTATGAATAAATAAAACATATTTTATATGGATAATCTTTAACTGATTGAATCAGTCATATAGCCCATTGGGTTAGGGAAGTTCTTGTACTACAACTTGAAGGTTGTATTGTTGGCTTTATGTGAACAGGTTAGTTACATGTTTTAATTGTCATAAAATCCTTCTAACAAAGTCAAATTATGGTACCTTCAGGTGTATGTTCGATTATAGGTATAAAATAGAGTTTATCTCCCTCGTGTGATAAAGCTACCTTATTTTTTTAACTTTGATATGTATATCGTATAAGTGTAACTGAAAAGCTGACATCTGAGGATAAATTTCCGCTAGATTTGTTTACAAGTATACCGTGATGGTTGTTCTTATAGTAATAAGAAGTATAGAATTTATGTAAGTTCTCACACAAATCCTTATAGAAATTTCTAGTTTGAGTATGTGAAATTAATATGTCTGATAGATTTCACGAATATTAAGCAACATAATGCACAGCGCGGAGATTGATTGACATATGTAGACTTGATATATGTGTATACAAGTTATTCGTAATAGTCTTGAGTATACTTAGAATTGGGAAACCTATTTAGATAAGTTTGCTGTATATATTAAATTTTTGTGGTGTATTTTTATGTCTTCCAGCAGAATAGGATTCATTGGAATCATATTTTCATTTAAATGTCTTTATGTAAATTCATAGTAGGAATGTAACATTCATACAATTGAAATCGTATAACAAACTTAATTAAAATCTACATAATTTCCCTCTATTAAACCATAGGCTTCAATGTCCTCGTTTTCGTCACCACCTCTCCAATCCTTGTCTTTCTAAAATTCTTTGCAATAATTTTTATCTTATTTTTATTCTAGCCATATTAAGATATTTATTAGTCTACAGGAAGATTAGAACCTCATTTGTCTAAATTTTAAAACTTTTGTTAGTGATTCTTGTTAAATGCACACAGCAGAATATGTTTTTCAACTTTATTTCGTTTAATACAGGAAAAAACCTTATTGACCTATACCAACAGGTGTAGTACTAGAACAAAACTAGTCTTTTTAGCTATATTCAAGAGACAAATATACTCACATAACATAAAAATCCCTTCAATACTCTCGATTGATAAATATCTCCCAATCATTTGAGTGAGTGGGGGTTATGGTATTAATATTCATTATAATATCGCATAAAGCCTACGTAATAGTTAAATCTTACAAATTCTAGTTAATATATAAGTTACGTTACTATCATGTTTCTATGAATATATAGGACCACAAATAACATGTGATCAGTAAAACAGACTTGTAAAGTGTTAAGATAGTTGGCTGTAAAATCAAATTGTAGCTTTTGAATCAATCAAAAAAAAATATTATCGGATTTAGAAACTATAATTCTAGGTGATATGTCAAATTAAATTGAAGAATATCATTCTTGGAGTTGGAAATGTGTGTTGTACTTAAACTGATGGTTTATTGGATCTGCTAACAAAGGCATGTTTTGATCATTATTCCGGCAGTTATTTAGAAAACTATAAGGATATTTTAGTACTTACGAATGAACATAGAAGAGACTTTAACCGAAATGAAAGGACTATTTCGAACAAAAATATATACCGATATTATCTCAAAGCTTATTTCCACCGAAATGAATTTATTTAAAAAATTCTAATAGAACCTCGCATTTCTTAAAAATATCGAGTCATCGGATCTCAATCAGTAAATGTTACTGGCATTGATATCTTTCATAAAGATAGCATCGTCATCTTCCATTATAAGTAGGTCTCAATGGTTTCATTAGCACTCCAGTTGTGATATTTTGCCGCTATATTTATGACTTTGACCTCGGCTTTGAAGGATGTATCATCCTCCCCAGAATCGTAGTTGGAACTGTTATAACTGAAAATCGGGGAGAATACTCGATCTGAGTTGAGTTTATAACTAGAATCAGATACACCGTAAACATGTTCAACTTGGTTTTATGCATTAAAAAGAGGAATGGTATTAAAAAAGCATTCAGTGAACAGTAATATCTATTAATAAACATAAATGGATATAATAATAAACACGATGTAGTTTTATTTGCATACATACTTCATTATGGATGAGAAGATTTGGTTCATCTTCCATCACACCCTAATTATGAAAGTATATACAATTCAATATAAAATTAAATAGTGCTGTGGTACACAGGAAGTATTCTAGGAATGGTTCTCTGAAACGAAATGCAAAAAATCATAACAGAAATGAGCTATAGCATTTAAAAAATTAAAGTTTGTTAACACACATGCACCCATATACTCACATCCATGTATACACGTTCATATGCCCACTCATATAGATATATACATACACATATACCCATTCATATACATATATCCATACATTTACGCTCATATGCCCATTCATATACATATATACAATATACGTGCATATATTCGCTCATATACATATTCATTTACATACACACACACACACACACACACACACACACACACACACACACACACACACACACACACACACACACACACACAGACACATGTGTACACGCATATACTCACACATGCATTCATACACATGCCTACATAAACGCATGTCTACACATATATTCATACATATACATATCCATCGGCATACTTGCATTCATACAGACGTACACACATATATTCATATGAATACATACATACATATAGGCATACATATCCCGATATACAGGTTTTTTATAAGTTAAAATATTTGGATAAAAGTATACTCACATTTTAAGTATATTCCTCTACACTGTACAAAAATAGAAACGATTTTTTTTTCTGCTAATATCTAAGAAAGCGAGTGGGTCAAAGTGATGAGGCTTAACCCAATTTTTTTTTCGTATTTATGCGCCCCTTTAGAAATAATTGATGTGTTTCTAGAAAAAAATACATCCAAGAACCCGATTTGGTAGAGATGATTACACAAGATCATTCGAAATGGTTCTAAAAATTACTCTATTTTGACTTACAAAACTCGTATTGTTCGAAAAGTCACATAAAATGAGATACAAAGCATTGGAAAACACCCAACATTAATACCATTCAAATAGATGTATATATACAAAAATTTTATAGAATCCATTAAACTGTAAACTTAATCTGTTTTGTTCACTCTTCCCTCAATACTTGAAATATTAATTTAAATTAGAAGAAATAGAAACAACGAAAAGGCGTCATTAGAGAGGGTATATATAGATCGGTAATATCAACACCTAGAGCAGAAATCTCAACAAAAGTAGTGATTTAGATATCAATGATATAATTTATATGCGTTCACCTATTATTTCTGATAATGTAACCACATCTCATTAGTGCTTTATATCTATTAAAAAATTCTAGCCATTCTTTACACCTGATAAAAAACGTCTCTCTGGTGATCGATAGCAAATATCTATGACGTGGTCTAAAAAGTCCACCCAAAAACCATGTTGTCAGATTCCCGTTTTCTTCCTTTCTTATGATTACTTAACTAATACAGATCCAATAAATGCAAGGTTTAAGTTATGTGAGTAAAGCTGTTTTAACATTAAGTGTAGTTGTTCAACTCTAAACTTAATCTCTTTCAATCCACAATACTCGAAATATTACTTACTTACAGCAAAAATGTATCATTAATCCTATTAATGTAAGCCATTAATCCTATTCACATACTTTACCTCTTTTCAAATTCTAACAACGCATTGTTACCTAACGAGGAGCGATAATATACAGGCACGGTCGAGTCCAGGTAAAGATACATCCGGGATTCTGAATTCGTAGAAAAGATTTCAAACGATCATTTAAAACGCATGTAAAATAATAGGTATATATATATATATATATATATATATATATATATATATATATATATATATATATATATATATATATATATATATTGCGAAACTCTATTAAAAACTCCGTAAAGATATATTTTGGTTAAAGCGGTCATTATCACTTAAAACAACAATAGAACCCAAATATAAAAGCGTCGAGCGGCGGTAGCCAAGACAAGAGTGAGTCCATCCGGAAATTCGAATACAAAAGACTATTTTAAATGCAGGATCTGGGTAATATGAATAAAGCTATTTTAACTTTAATTGTAGTTGTTAAATTCTAAACTTAATATCCACAATATTCGAAATAATACATTAAATAAGATAAAATAAAAATAGAACATAAAGGATTCAATAAAGGAACATATAAAACCCAAAGCCATATACAAATACTTTATCTCTTTTAAAATTCTAACAATACTTGTGACCTAATTCAAAAAGGTAGGCATCTGTCGGGCGGTCAAAAAGCAGGTACAATAAGGTCCGAAAATACAATAGAACCCTTCGCCTCGGTAAAGGACGGCAGGTGGTGATGCACCTGGCGATCGATAGCGTGTATGACGTAGCCCCGCAAGTCCGCCGGTGGCGATGTTGGCAGATCCTCTTTTTTTAATGAGATTTTTTATAATTATTTAATTAATATAGAGTAATTATTTAGGTTAATTAATTAAAACAATAGAAATAACCCTTTAGCCCATTGTTTTAAGGGAAAAACTGGGTCAGGTTAGGTCGATTTTCGTTAATTAATTAAAAAAATAGCATAGGCCACGTGTGTGGCTTTCCGGTGTATCGCCACTCCGGCGGCCCCTGAACTCTCACAAATCATCTACTATTGATAATCTTTAAAAACACACTCCTAACACAGCGACACAATCAAATATTTAAAGGTATACCCGTAAATTGTTATCAGATAATTCAAGTTTTAAATATAGAAATTTAACCATTGCGGACCTGGGCAGAAACTTGATCATAAAAATTTGCTTTGTATGTTAATTTGTACTAAAAAATACTGCTATTATCAGATTTCGGTTTTCTGATCTTGTCTATAATCACTTCCTCAAAAAATGTGAAAACGGAGAGTATGGAAGTCAGTTATGAATCGTCAATACCAATAAATAGGTAATATAAAAATAAGGGCAATTATGATTACTTTTTCCTTGTTATATATTAGTAAAACCGGAGAAAATAATATGGTAAAGAAGTAATAAAAAAATGAGTAAGGGCAAAAAGTTCATGAAAAATAATCTGCTTAAGATCAATTCCCTAAAAATTTGATAATTATATTTTAAGGATTTTAGATTAGAACATATGTAATTATGAAAAAATTGAAAATGTCATTTGTTTAAAAAGCTATTTCGCACAATTTATTTTAAAAATTCTGTTACTATCTAGTAAATAAGTTTAATATTGATAATAATTACAAAAAAAAAATAAAGCAATTCACACTGACCTTTCTTTCGCTTTTTTCAAAAGTAAATTAAGTGAGTCAATTCTCTAAAGAGTTTTTTACTTTCTGTCACGAAGATGAGTATTTCAGTTACGTGAGTTGCTAATTTGAAACATTTCAGGAAGCACTGCAGCAACTGTAACCCATTTTTGGTCTGCTATGTCCTTTAATCATAGTTATATCTCTAGCTCCTCTCATATAAGAAAGAAAATGAAACAATAACGTTCTCGCGATAAAAAGACAAAAATAATAAAGTATATCTTATTTCTCGTATTAAAAGTCTCCTATCTTAAGGAAAACCGCATATTCGTCTCTGACACCAACATGTAGCGAGCACATTCCCAACTTAGATCCATAACTTTAGAACGAGGCAACGTTCTATACTGCAATCATATACATCTTGGAAACAAAACGAGAAAACACTTATAGAGATTGTAAATATGGTTTCTGAATACAACTTTTTAAACTATCTTTATGATTTCCAAAAAGCAACAATATATTATTTCCAAAAACGTTTTTGATAATACTAACTTACAACTGAAGTAAATCATAGCAAAATCTGACTTGTCTTATATTCAGTATATTTTTTTTAATTTGCAGGTTAAACGCCCGATTTCACAAAGATTGAATCTTCAAATATTGATCATCTCTTGGCCTTGTACATACATATTTCTTTGTTATTCACCAGGCCGCCTTTTGTGTTCTCCAGACTCATTAGATTTTTTTTATTATACGAGAAATTGATAAATATTTAATCTCCGAAAAATATTTTGTTGTCTCTATCCCTCATCGGCTAAACATACAATTTTTACATCAACCAATTGAGTTAAATATGTCATCATACTGACAATACCAAAAAGGGCATTGTTTGAGTCGCCAAGGCACAGTAGCTACGCTTTTTTGTTCTAGATGAGTCTTACTCTATTTCCTGACTTCTTTTATTGCTTTCCAAAATCAAAACCATTAAAAAAAAAGATCTAATTGACTATCCGACAATAATACGAGAACAGCACCACCAGAAGAGGCCCAAAATTTTGTAGAAATTTCTGTTACTTTTTCTACTACTTTATCAATGAGCTAGATGTTTAGAAGTTTAGGTATGTATACAAGGTGGAACATTTAGGTTGAGGCAACGGAATATCTCAGTGGGATCACATTTTTTCGAAAAATTTTAGAGTGGTAGCAGTGACCTACAAATTTACCTTGACCTTGACCTTCAAGATCATTTGAGGGTCAACTCCATAATTTTAAATAGGACTCCCCAAATTCGACCCCGAAAATGAAAAGGGGGAATTTTTTATCGTATGGCATGACCTTGGCCCCAAGGTAAAGGTCAAATGCCGAGACTATTTCAATGCCAAAATAAAAAGATTGCAGTATTTTGTGAAATGTTTTGTAAAAAAGTTGTTGGGTGGCACGGGGGCTAAGTAGCAGTGCCCTTGAAACCAACCTTGACCTTGGCCTTCAAGGTCATTTAAAGCTCAATTTCAAAATTTGACAAGGAAACCCCTATTTAACTCCCGAAAATGGAAAGATCAATCAATTTCACAGTAATTTCATCATCATATATGATCTTCATCTCAAGGTTAAGATCTAATATCAGGGTCATTTTAAAGTGAAACAAAAATCTTCAACGTCATTATTTTATAAAATATTTCACACTACATAGATTGTAAAGTTGCTATAACATTACCTTGATCGCGATCTTCATTCGTTCAGAATTGTTAGCATAAACTGTACCTAGTTCTACTATGCGCATGATTAACCATTTTTGGCACTACCCAAGAACAACCACGTGGACGTAGTAGCTTTTGCTCTCTGAGAGATGCTTGTTTTTGGTGAGTCTTCTCGCCTTTCACCATCGGGGTGCTTGTTTTCTATAAGTCCCCCCCCCCGCCCCTCATTATTTTGTATGATCATGTTAATTTTTTTTTTATTTATTTCAATAAGTGCTCAAAATGGTTACCTTCAACATCAATAGACTTATTGATCTGTACTTCAAAAGATTCCATACAACCGCGGAGCATTTCAGGTGTTGTTTTGGCATAAGCATTTCTGATTTGCTGCTTAATGTTTTTACGAGTTGTTGGCACGTCTTTGTAAACTTCGTTCTTCAAATAACCCCATAAACAAAAATGTGGTGTTGTTAGGTTTGGCGATCTTGCGATCCAATTTACTGGACCTCCTCTACTAATCCACTGTCCGTTGAATTCGTGATCTAACAGTTGACGATCTAATTGGGAATAGTGCGTGTTGAAACCACATTTTGTGGCCTTAAGTCTAAAGGTACGTCTTCAAGCAAAAGTGAAAGTTGATTTTTAAAATATTGCGATATTTTGCGCCTTTCGAATTACCTTCAAGAAAGTATGGACATCAACTCTTCCACACCAAACGTTCACGGACCATTGACTATTTGATGTGAATAATTAATAAAAAGATTAGTTGAAAAGTGATATCACTTAAAAACATCAGTGAGCTTTTGAAAATTATGTAAAAAGAAACCTATTAATTTTTTTACGTTCGATTTTTGAACTGAACATAATAATTTGATCTTGTCCTTGAGGTCATGGATATATCTCATGATGAAATTACTGTGAAATTGATCAGTCTTTCCATTTCCGAGGGTCAAATTGAGGGTTCTCGTTTCAGATTTTGAAATTGACCTTCAATCAAGATCAAGGTTATTTTCAAGGTCACTGCCAACTACTTTTGTGTGAACCATTTCACGAGATACTGCGATTTTTTTGTTTTGATATTGAAACGACCTTGATATTTGACCTTTACCTTGAGGACAAAGTCATATCCGACGGTAAAATTTCCCGCCTTTTTCAATCCCCGGGTCGAAATTGGGGTGTTACGTTAAAATTCTTAAGTTGACCTTCAAATGCCCTTAAAGGTCAATGTGAAGATCATATTCATGGTCACTACTAGTTGGCCCCCCTGTCACCCTACACTCCGTTGTCTGAAGATAAATGCCGCACCTAGTATATATATATATATATATATATATATATATATATTTATATATATATATATATATATATATATATATATGTATATATATATATATATATATATATATATATATATATATATATATATATATATATGTATATATATATATATATATATATATATATATATATATTACAGAATTGTATACAATAAAAATGGATAATAAAAAATATTTAGGAAATCTTTACGAAAAATATTTATTTTTTAATTTTATAAGCAAAATGTTTGAAGGTACTTGTGTGGTAATTAATAAAATAACCTACGTCAATATTTCCTATTAGTCAGTTTTATTTGCTGGGGAATACCCACAGTCTATACTCCATTAATTGGAAAGGTTTGTAAGTACTCAAGCGTTCTGCTCAGAATTTTTGGTCATCATGGCCTTCTGTTCAAATTAACCATTTAACCAAACTGTGAGTGGTTAATCTGACATTCTAATCCTACACCTCGTCACAATGATTTTATCTAAGCATATCATAACAGTATAAAAATAGTTTCGCGGGCGCATCTGTCTGTTTGTCCAGGCTAATCCTGCAAACTACTGTATGAATTTTAGTTAGCCTACCTTAATGTTATGCCTGTTATTTAATAAAAATGTGGTACATGTTATAAAGTAACTGAGCAATGGCGATGGTATCAAACTAAGTTGGAGACAAAACAAAAGCTCGAGCGCATTCCTGGCTCTCACTTATCTATTTAAGATACATTAAAACATTATGGAATAAAATTGTAGATCTCAAAAGTTCTAGAAATAAGTCCACCACAGCTTAATCTTGACTATTAGCGATAACTATATTTATCCTTTAAAAATTAATAAGACGTAGAGGCCCAATTTGGAAATGTTCAGACATGGTTATTTTAGATATTTGCCGACTTCGTCCCACATTGTCACGCATACAGAAACATTATTGTGACATTTGAGACCCTAACGGAACGCACAAAGCCAGGACTAGTTGCTATTTATTCTATAAACTACATTAGGTACTCAGTTTACTTATAAATCATAGATTAAATCATTAACATAACGTTCTATTACTGGTCAAAAAGTTTTTTTTTACTTCAAAGTTTAATTTGATTATTTACTTTGTAAGTAAACTCTTGTTGACTAATTTCATTGAATTTTACACACTATATATCTGTATTAAGCCATATCACGGAATGAACCTCATAGAGAATGCACCCGCTTTCGTAATATAAGACAATCTGACACAAAACTTTAAAGTAATAAAAAACCAAAATATAAAATATCAATATGTATATGGTGTGAAAACTAAAAAGAAACCCTACATATTTTAGCAAAAATCCCCTGCAAGTTTATTAGAAATTTATTATCTTTCTATATTATATCTCAAGAAGTAGAACATATATTTCTAAAACTCTCCATATTTTTTAAGCTTATTCAATATTGACATAAAATTTTATTTTTTCAATTTTCTTTAAGTCATAATTTGGTTATTAGGAATTATATATTTTATTTTAGAAGAAGAAGAAGAAAGTGAAGAACTTTTAGAAAGGCTGGCTACCAGGCACTATTACAGCTATACAGCAGCTCTGGGAGTTACAGTAGGAGTTGGATGTCTCCTACTTGTATTAAATATGCTGATATTTGCTGGAATATATTATCAAGTACGTATGCGAAAATATTTTATAATTTTTTAATTTTATGGTCAAAAATCTAAATATAGTAAAAACATGTATATACTTTACAATAAATCATTTTTAATCTGTAGTATCCTTTATTTTAAGAAGGAAGTTAAATTTGTATTTTACTCTTAATTTACAGAGGGATCGAGACAGAAGAAGAGAAAACAGAAATAATCATGGCACTAACTCCAGAAATTCTCGAAGTAACTCCACACCCTCTACGGAAGAGACTATCCCAATGTCCCAAAGACCTAGTACGCCTGGAAGCAGTGCAAGACAATCACCGCTACTCTGTCGAAGAGAACAAGGTTTATCAGAAATGCCCCCATGCTACAATACGGCAAGTTAATATTATATTTATTATCAACAAAGATTAACTTTAACATTATTATTAGCTCTAAATAAAACAATAAAATATTCGTCTAAAATACGTCTAAAGGGAGATTTGCTAAATAATTAAAGTATCATACTGTACCAAATCAAGAGAAACGTGACCCATGAAGCTTAGTTATCAAATAAAATTTATATTTACCATTCTACATAACATTAGGATTTATGAAAATTTTTGTTAAAACCTAGAACAGAGAAGGATAAGCATGCTATATTCAAAGGATATATATTAAAGAAAACTCCGCATGTAAATGGAGCCACGAGTTTCAGTTGATCATTTTTCTGCTTGTGAGTTGTACGTTATGTTCGAGAACTTTCTAAAAGTGCTAACTTTGGATATTAACTTTAAATAATACTGAAAAAAAAAAGGTTTAAATGCATTCCAGAGTAGTTGCAATAAGGCTTTGAAAAATAAAAAATTCACAGAAAACTATTTTGACATACCGCTATAATCCTACAAGCACATGTAATTGAAAGTACATTTTCAATATACCCATTTGGATTTTTTCTCAGAAAATTTAGATGTAAAACCAAATAACATAGAGAAAGATATTGCCAAGGGATTACTTGATTCGAAAAACCTTACATCGGAAGTGAAGCATAAATATGTTGGTCTACTACTGCTAGATTCTTACACCAATAACCCCTTGTGGTGACTACAAAAGGAGAAAGACAGCAATATGCAGTAGTTTAATTTATTTAACTATTATTTAAATAAAATGGAAATACACACATTACTTGAACGTTTTTTAAATCAAGAGAAACTAAACAATATTATGTTTTAAATTCTATATCCCCCACCTCTGTAGTGGTCGGTGCTAGTCAAAATTTAAATTTATCTGGTAAAGTTACCAAAAGAAAGGAGGAAACAAAAATTTTAATATATAAAACAGAGCAATCAAAGGTACGGTACGTTTTGACATACATTACCAATGAATATCAATACCACTACTCTATATCTTATTCTGTTCACTATAGTATTATATACAAGATAACTATTTTAATAATACAGGATCTAGCGAAAATAAGTAAATATATTAAAACCAGTCAATCCTTCTATCAAATAGCACATTCACAATTTTTCTCACAAAATAAAAGATTTTTTCCATAAATACCTGAAAAAAAAAGTTTTCAGAATCAGGCGTTATCATAATCTTAGTGCACTTTACCGTTGACTATTATAAAACAATTTTAAAATTAGGAATCAATTGATCACATAGCCATTTAAACTTTGACCCCACCTCTCCCTATCTTCTTCCCCAATTCGCTTACATGGTCTAACTTTAAAACCGATTTACGTTGACATTAGAGGGTTTAAATGGACAAGTGGGACAATATGTCAATCAAGTTTTGAACCTTAATAAATAGAAGAATATAAAATTATTTGTATTTAATACCGAGCCGCCAAAAAAGAAATTTGTGTTTATTTTTGTGAGACAGTTATTCCTCTTACCGAATTTAACGCATTATTTCTAGGTTTTTATTCTTAAGTTTCCTCCATATCCATTTATTTGTTGACGTGTGTAATCCAAACAATGTTGTAAGTAAAATACAATTGGCCAACTAGGAGATCCATGGCAATTATATCGAGCCCAAGTCTTAAAACTTCTTAGTGAATCTAGCTGTTATAATTTTCACAGACGTGTTAGTAGCTGTTATTGGATGCACGTTCGAGTTATCTTTCGCGCACACATCTAGATCGCTTTAAAAATGTGTGTATGATCTGGGCAACGAATCTAAATAAATATATTTTTATTTTTTTAAAATTAGTTCATTTTACCAATAGGGTATGCAAATAGTAGGTATTATAAAATATTTAGCATTTCTCATAAAGAAAAAACAAAAACATCCTTTAGTTATGTATTTTTAAGGATGATGAGATTAGTAATTTTATCAACCAATTTTTATAAAAAGCTGAAAGGACCACCATAATATACAAAAGGAATAGATATTCTTCTTCTAGTATAAAAAAAACTGTTAAAATTATACTGTAATGTATAAGGCGAATCCTAAATAATGATAATTATTTTTTTCGAGAGGTCAATCATACAGTAGTCAACCCGCCACCCTCGTTGAATTCTACCAAAAGAAATATCTAGAACAAAACGAGAAGTTATAATTCAAAAAAAAAAAAAACAAAGAAAATGTTCAAAAATGTTTTAATGTATTTCTTTTCTAGTTTGGTAACTAATTTACCTCGTTTAAAAACCCAAAAATGATTGCCTGTGCCACCATAAAACACAACTACAAAGCAAATTAGTCATTTATTGACTTCGCTTGTTGCCGGGTTACTGCCGATGAACCGGCCATACATCGTACAATAGGTATATTCTTTTGAGTAATTATCACTTTCAGTTCTGTCACTTGAAATAATCATGATCACTTCGACCCAATGGCAAGTAAATGCATATTTAAAAGAACATGAAGTTATCAGTTTCACTTTTTTCACTTTGATCAGTGATAATTTACTCAAAAGAATACAGCCAATGCCTCGTTTCCGAATTTAGTTTTCGCGGGAACATTTGAAGACGATAGAAAGATTTGTTTGCCTTTTTATTATTTTTTTTACGTAATTTTGAGATTCGACTTATTTCAGATGGATGTCTAACTCAAATTTTAACAGAGTATTTGCGTTTTTATCTTATTGTAGAGTTTTACTTTGCTTTAGTGTACCTGTAAAGTTTAAATGGCAGATACACACACACAATTAATTTAATAATCATTTAATTACTAGATTTAAAAATAATCAATAGGGACGATTTTAAGGAGCCAGACTTGTAGGTCAAATTGGTAGATATAATTTTTGTGAAAAACAGAAATTTAAAAATTCCCTGTATTGGTCCCAATTATACCTTTCTAAATATATCTTTTAAAAATGACTTGAAAACGTCTGAAAACAGACATCTTCATTTTCCCCATGATGTCTCACAGAAATATGTCCCAAATAAAGACGTCGCAAAGGCATCACCTACTACTTGGAAAAATACAATAAATTTATCAAATAGTACATCAAATATGTGAACAATACTGGAAGTAGAATATTTTATAAAATTTTTATAAAAAAAAAATGAACCGACTTTTAAAAGTGCGCTAAAAAGTGAAAAATAACTATAAATTTTTATATGAAATTGAAATTTTTGAAGTCAGCGCCAAACTAATACATGACAAAATATGATTCGCATAAACAGATTAATAGTTTATTTGTCGACTTCAAAAATTTCAATTTCATATAAAAAATTATTGTTATTTTCCACTTTTCAACGCAATTTCAGAAGTCAGTTCAATTTTTTTTTATAGAAATATTATTTTTCTATTTTAAGTTTTGAGTTCAATATGATATCCACAAATTATTTGAACTCAGTATTAATCGAGATTAGTGTAACTCGCAATGACTCCAAGGTGGCAAAAAAGTAAACGCTTTATCCAAAGTTGTAAATCATCCTAAAATGAACCCTTAAAAATTCTTTGATTTTTACAGTTCTCCAAATACTAATGAAATAATGTCACGCAAATATTTAGTCTGTCTTAGTAAATCCACTATCTTAAATTTTAAATTAATTTTAAATTGGTAATATTGGCCTCAAAACCTTCCAATATCGATATTTAAAGTACTTGAGACTTAAATTTCTTAACTCGATATATTTTATACTGCATATTGAGTTTGTATACGCCCCAAGAACCCCGTAATATCAATTTTAGACAAAATAGACAAATGTAAAATTTTCAGTCCTTCATATTGTATCTTATCAACCTAATAGTTGTAAAAAATGAACTTCATATTCGTAATACACTACCCCGAAAACCCCCTAATACCAAATCTGAAAAAATGCGAATAAGGAAAATTTTCAACCAACCATATGGGATCTGCCATTTGCATTTCAAAAAAATAATTTTAATATCTTAATCTAATCGAAATCTAAACCCTCAAAGCCCCCTAATACCAATTTTAGATGAAATCCGGAAATTTAAAATTTCCAGACCGTCATATTACATCTGACATATAAGATTATCTTAAAATAATTTTATATTCGCTATATACATCCTCAAAAACGATTCAGTCCAACCTTTGAACAAAATCGAAGAATGTAAAATTTTTAGTCCGCTATATTGGATTCGCTATATTGAATCCTGAAAAAATACTTTTAAATTCATAGTTTACAACCTCAAGAACAAAATATATCAGTTTTGGAGAAAATCGAAAAATTGGACCAAATTAATTTTTTTTTGGCCGCCATATTGTCAGCGCCATCTTGGGTTTTACTGCACCAATTTCATTCAAAAAAATATGGGACCACCTCAACATAACGCAAAAAATTTCATTCAAATCGGTGCCGCCATTCCGAAGTAATCGGGGTGCATAAATAAAAAAATACATAGTCGACGAATTGAGAACCTTCTTTTAGAAGTCGGTTAAATATGAATTCGGTCGGGCTTGGACACAGTGTTACCACCTGTACCGAATTTTTGGTAGATTTACCGATTTTCCCTTCAATTACCCGATTTACCGAAATACCATTTAGATATACCGAATTTTAGCTGAAATTGTGATTTTTGGGAAAAAAGATTGTAAGATCGCCATCTTTTTTATAAAAATACCACCGATTTTCGATGTATCGTTGGAGAACCGAAATATATTAACATTAATTTAGAAAGTGACCCATTCGCAATACAAACCTGTTTTAAAGGTTGCCTAATGGAACCACCATAGTCTTCCTCTTTGCCTCTATTATCCCTAGACAAATGAAAGGAAGAGTTGATAACTTGAAAAAAGATTGAACTTATTTTTTACGATAGGACATGAGAATTGAAAAAATGTTTCAAAAAACCGTTTTGTCATCCATAATATCAAAATAAATCATTGGCTACAGTGAATAATATAACATTTTGAAAATCTACCAAAAATTATTAAAATCTACCAAATTTCTACTAGACATCCACCGAATTCGTTACATCCGAGGGTGGCAGCACAGCCTGGAGAGACGTACTACCCTAAAAGTGGCTATACTGCACTTGCGCAGTAAGTCAATAGACAAGACTGGACTTGACAAACCTTTTATTACATCATTATATTGAAAAATAACAATATAAAATGCTTTTATAAATAAGTTAATGAAAGAAATACTGTTTAGACTTAAAAAAGATTTCAGCATTATTTTCTGTGTTATTTTATCTCATATATATTACATTTTAAAAGTTGGCAGATGACTGAGTTTAAAGCAGTTGTAATTTTAAATTACTGTAGTTCAAAAGTCCCGAAATAAAAATGTTCCTACAAATAGCGCAGTGGGATTCTCAGGCACTAAAAATATATGCCTCGTAGTAAGTCTGTTCTCAAAACGGAATTGTTATCAATATTTAAAATCATGAATAATCTTTGGTTTATGTAGTTCATTTTTTATGTCTGCTCCTGTAGTTATCTCTTTTATCTTCTCTGACTTTCTTGACAATACTTAACACATTTAACAATGCATTTGTTTCGGAAAATTACAAATCTTTATCAAAAAACTATGTCAAGTATTTATAACGATATTACTATTAGTATTACTACAGGAGATTTAGTGAATATGTATATATTTAGGGAAAAATATTCCACTTTAATGTATTGTAGTATTAACAAACATAGCAAAATTTTGTTTTCCATTTATTTGAATCTAAAAAACAAACCTGTCAAAATCTTGATAAAACTTGGATAAGCTGTTTTGTTTCTATACTAGTTATAAGTGGCAATTAGTTTTGACTAAAAAATTGATTTTTAATTTCCTCTCTCATGATATTAGTATTGAAATTTTTATAAGGATTAAAGGTATCAATATACAATTCGTTATCATCACCTGTTGTGGATTGTGCAATTGTGTCAGAGATGAAACATATATTTTCACTGTTTGACCTATGAGAGCTGAAAATCAGTGGATTTTTGATATTTTTCTACATTATCCCAGTTTGATCAAATTCACACTGTATATTATGTATTTTTTAGATGCCTAGAAGCCAAACACCTCACGATTTTCATCCTGCCGGACCAGCTTCAGCAACTAACACCCTGAAAAAACAAAAACCACCTCCGCCCACTCGAACATCTAGCAATCCCCCACCCACAACCGGCACAGTGAAAAAACGCGTACAAATTCAAGAAATATCCGTATAGCATTCAGAGGAGTCGAACAGTCAGAGTGATAGGGACCGTCGCATCAAGTTTGACAAGTCCTGTTACTTTGACAGCTCGACAAAGCAATCAAAGCCAGACGTCACGCCGGACGACGATGATGTTGTTTCCCTGGATCAGTGCGATTTGGTTAGTGTGCAATTATAACACAAGGGAGGGGGGAGCAGTGATGTTATAGTAGTTGTAGTGGAATAGTGATTTATGAGATTGTTTAAGATTATGGTCTAATTACATTGACGTTTATTACGGTTTTAATATAAGTTTTAAAATTATTTTAAAAAGAAACAAAACAACATGAAAAAGGGATGGCTACTGTATATTTTTGTTAATTGTTAATGACAAAGAATACCTTCGGATTGCTTTTCTACTGAGTAGTACTAAGACTAACTAATCATAATATAAAGTAAAATCGTATATGACGTATAAACTATTTTTTACTAGTAGTCATATTAAATAATAAAAAGTTTCACAATTCATAAAAGAATTAAATTTCTTTATTCTTTCAAATAAAAAAATCTCAACAAATTGAAAATAGTGTTATTAAATGTGGTTGAATTAAAACGTCTTAACTGTTGCAACATATTTCAATGATGAACTAGCTAAAATCTGTTTAATAGTTAAAGGAAGTAATGAAAATATGCATTGCTCTCAGTACTTAATGCACTAATTGAGGATATAACAGTCAAGATCTTTTGGTCAAAACTAAAACACTTATTTAATTCCTGTAAATAGAAGAGGACATCTTGATTTTATTATTTTTAGATATAGTCCTTTTTGAAACATATTTAATTCTCTATTTTTACTTATGAATTAAAAAAGTACGATGTTCTTATACTATAAATCTGCAAAATAATATTTATTATAATTTTTGTCTTCAAAAATAATCATTTAAATTTAGTTAACTTTACTACTGATTGTAAGTAATATTTAATGATCAATAGTAAGATAGGAAATACTTTGAATTTTATAACTAATGATTAGAAACTAAACGAAATTTTATACTATAAGCTGATAATTATTCAATACTGCCGTACCCACTCAAAGTATATGCGGAATAAATAAAAGGAGTTTTTGAAAGAGAAATTTGAAATAAATAACTTTTCTTCTCGGTCTTTTACTTACCAATCCTTAGTTTTTTCTTAAATAGTTTGCAGCTGAACTACTGCAAATTTAAAAAGTTAGTAATATTTATTTCCACTATACTACAACAAGAAATTTTACCTCAATATTAAATTAGATATTTAAAACTTCCATGCAATTAGAAATTATTGTTCTTAAAAGTAAACTCGATTTTTAAGACATTTTTAAAATTGTTTTCAATGTCTCAATATTAAATATCATTTTAAAATATTTCTAAATAAAATTGTAACACTGTTTATAAAATACTGATAGGCTTTTTCAAAAACTCCTAGAAAATTATACTTGTAAAAACCATTGTCCGATCATTTTTTCACTGTACAAAAAAACTAGTATAAATCTAGTTAATTAAGTACTCGTAAGTTTGTAATTTATATGTAATGTAAAATCAAACTCAAACATAGCTTTAAATAAAAAAAAATGCGAAGTTTTGTTCAATTTTGAGCTTAAGTTCCGTCTTATTGAATTTTTATAGAGAACTTGTATTTATTCGTTCGGCATAGTTTGCATTTCTTCGTATCAAACATTTACGTACCTTCTTATATTTAAAGAAAAACTCAAAATATTGTATATTTTCCACAGTATTATCTAACAATTCTTTGAACTCTAAAAATGAATTTAATTATAAAGTAAGATTCCGGCCAAGAACCAATATAAATTAAATATTTTAGAAAACAAACCAAATAGGTCTTATTGGCTCTTAGGATAATAAGGTTTAATTCAATTCATTTTGACACGATAAGATCAAATAAAACAAGCAAATTATAATTCTAATCATTATGGTTACAGTACAGAGCCTTCCATTGACTAGGTAGGTTATGATCTCCGAATCAAATCGTTATAATCAGAGGTTCCCAAAATATTTATAAATGTAAAAAAATTTGGCCGTATAAGAACAGCTGGTTTTCTATAAATCGTGATGATAATAGTTCATTTGGAACTGACAGGCATAATGAAAATAACGAGCCCTGGGCACACAAAATGTCTGGTTTTGAAATTAGTTTCTCAGAGGTGCGTTGATATTGTTGCATGATATAAATAAGACATTTATTATTCTTAGTTAACATGAAAAATATAAGTTAGGGACTAAAACAATAGTTCTCCATTTAATATATTATTTTAAAAACAAGCAAAACAAAACTACTGAATCAGACAAGATACTAAAGTCTTGACGTGAAAAAATATGAAGTACTTAAAACTAAACTTACGACCATATATTCTCACTCCAATTTATTATCAATGACTAATAAGCTGATCGTGACTATACTACTTATATATATTTATTAAAATGTTTTCACCTTAACTTGCGCAAAATGGCACTAAATTAATTTGTTTCTGATGAATTCATAGTTTGTCTGGTTAAAAAGAAGGCAACTAAATAACATTAACATGCATTCAGTTGGCACAATTTTTTCGAGGTGATATTATGGAAAACCTGAATTAACTGCAAAGGTAGAAAGAACTGGAAGTACAAATCTTAGTAATCATATTTTTGAGGAGATATTTTAAGGTACCAGACTGGAATTAATCAAGGTGAGCAGTCTGTTGTGTTGTTAGTGATTATAATTTTTCAAGCAATATAATTCAACGGTTTATGTTAAATTTGTAGATCACCCAATTTTAGATAGGTATAATGATTAAGTATGTTTTATGTTACTTCAGACTTATTAGCCGCTAGACCTTATTACCTCCAAGCATTTTATTTAAATATGTTGGAACTGGCTGAACTTTATATTATGGCACTTTTTAATATTTTTATAGAACCTGTATTTTTTTATTTATCACATAAACTTTAACTAAAACAATAAAGACGTGATATACAAAAACCTTTGAAAGTTCAAAAATTACCAGCTAAAAATGTAGTTACAGGGTATTACGAATTCTTCACAAGTTCCTTCCGAGTTAAAATTTTGTTTGCGAAATTACACATCTAATTGAATTGCAGCATAGAAAACTAATTAATTTCGGTACCGCAATTTTGTTATTTTTTTTTCAAATATTTAATTTTTCAAGAAAATACGTTAACACATTCTATTTTCTCTTTTTTATTATGGCACCCAATTACTCGACTTTGTTTAATTTACCTTCTATTAAAATTTTTGATACACACAGGAACCTTGTTTCCCCCACAGTTTAAACTGTTATTTAGCTAAATTTGTACAAACCTTTATAATGCGTCATCATCTACCTTTTTTTTCTATTTTAATTTACTTACACTAATTTTTAATGTAGGTATTTGTATTGAACCTTCAAAAATTATTTCCTCTTCAAAAATAAATTAACTTAAAAATAGAACTAAAATCTGTAGTCATATATTGAAACATGCTTTTATATTTTAAATCATTATTTAAGTCTAAAAAACAAAATATATAACCTTTTATATCTTTAAAACGTTATTTAAAAGCACACCTTTTAAAGGACATTTTTCTTGAAAGAAAACTTCGACGATAATTAAATTTTCCCACCTTTCCGTCAATAAAGGGAAAATGGTATTTATTAAAAGTTAAAACGAAATTTTTAATGATTTTCTTTGAACGTCATGACATTTTAAATGTGATAAAAAAATAAGTGAATAAAGTTTATTGGGGTTAGTCCGGGAACGTGTGTTGCTATTGAGATTCTACATAGTTAGGTCAACATATATCTTTCTAGTACTAAAATGATTGTTTTTCAAAAGTTATTTCACGGTTTTTATCTTATAATAACAGGAAAACCTACAGAGAAATATTTATTTAACCTCTTTATTTAAAGACAATAGTACTTCTTGAAAAGAACACATATATCATATATCATATATCATGTTGCATTGTACAAAGTTTGAAATAAAATAAATATCGCCAACAATTACAAAAATATATTCAAGGTTTTTTCTCGTCTTTTTTCTATGTGCTGAGTAACTTCCAAAAATACATTAAAAAATAAAATTCTCTACTTACGATTTGAAAACAAAGAAAAGAAGAAAATGGAAGCTTATATAGTAGCATTTTTAAAATCCCCCGTTGATAATAAGAATTTGACTTATCCCGGTCATGCTCCAAGTTTCATAGAGCGAACTGTGAAGAATAAATTCAGAAATTTAAACACGTGACGCGGACTAAAATGTTATCCTGCTACTATTTAATGCAAATTTATATTAGATTTCTAAACAAAATTGACAGGAAATTAATTAGCAACGTACAGAATATGCTATCTAATTTGTTTTATCCGGTGAAAATATTAAGATGTTTTTAGGCCTTTAGGGGACCTAAAAAATGTATTTGGCAGTTACTTTCAGAAATCAAGAATAAATAAACAGAAAAAATGTTATATATCTTGGAAAAGGTGCAGTTAAGCTTAATATGGTGTTGAGGAGATTTTGACCATCTTTAAACCTTAAATACGATAAAAACGTTGTTTTGATTGAGTTAAGTTCGAAGAAGTTGATCTTACTTCATAGTGCTTTCGCATTTAGTTACCTGCTCAATAATTACAATTCCAAATATTAACAAATTATGAAACCACAACTTCATATATTTTCGCAAATTATAATGCGGGAACAAAACGATTTATTATCCCTCGATATTTTTTTCAGATACAACTTTACAATATAATATTTGGCAATGCAGTTTGTTACTTATACAGGTTTACAAAAAAAAATTGGATGCCTTTGACCAGACCATTTTATTCTTATGTAATTAGACGCCCTGAATCCAACTCTAAGGTCCGTTAACCTCTAGCACGTCAGGTTCAAGGTCATTTCAAGGTGAAATGGAGCAAAATTCACTAAATAAATTTGAAGAAGTAGGTACCTACGTTTTTGAAGTCGCTGAATCCGAATTCGTAGTTTGTTTAATCCTCCAAGGTTAGCCAGAGGTCAGTCAATCTGCTTGCCTGTCTGCTAAGTAATGGATATCGATCTAACTGCGCGTATGTCCTATTTTTTACCGATTTACTTAGGGGATCAATTTGATCATGAAATTACTTTTAAATGGCATCTGGTTATCTTGAGGTGTTAAACAAACCACGAATTCAAATTCAGCGCCCCCAAAACCCTATATATTGTCTTTAACAGATCTATTTATGGAATTTATCTCAATTTGACCTTAAAATGACACAGAAGTGACCTCTGGTTGAACTTGGGAATTAAACAAACCGCGAAATCGGATTCAGCGACCTCAAAAACGTACGTATATACTTCTTCAAATTTATTTAGTAAATTTTACTCCATGTAATCTTAAAATGGCCTTGAACCTGACGTGATAATCTATATCGGTTATTGAACCTCAGATTTGAATTCAGGGCGTCTAATTACATAAGAATAAAATGGTCTGGTCAAATATTCATTCAATTCTTTTTTGTGTTACTTATAAAATTATGATAGCGGGATGATTAGAACATTAAAAATAATTTACATCGATTTTCTTCATTTTTTTTTTCTATGTCTTGGAAAAGATAAACACTTTTAGAGACATGGCCGGTCTATTTTCTTATTTTCCAGCAAATTAATTTCAAATTGAGAAAATGTACTTTTTAAAGTAATACCCGGTACTAACAGCATATACATTTCACAACAATAATATTACAAAGACCTCGAATTTGGCTACAAATTTAATTTTTACTTTACTAATAGAATTGCTGTCTAGATTCTTTGTTAGAATTAATTATTTAATCTTAAAACGATGAGAACATTTTAATAATTAATCACAAAAGGCTGTACATGTTTAATTAGTATGTATATATATATATATATATATATATATATATATATATATATATATATATATATATATATAATTTTACTGATAAAAGTTACTTCAAAGATCGATCTTTAAAAGGAGTTTTGATTTTTAGAAATTTTTGATCCACAATATTAAACATTTATATTAGATAAACTGTTTCACTCCCAAGTATTATCTCAGGTTGCACAGAAGTTGATAACTAAAAATTATACTTTTTGCAATTTCAAATATTTCAACATTCAAAGTTGGAGTAAAATTGCTTAAGCTTTCCTAAAGAGATTATACTCAAAAATGACAACTTCCAATTTTACCGAAAATACTTGAAAGTTCAAAATTTATTTCTTGTACCAAAAACTGACATTCTTGGGCAGAGAAGGAAGAAAAACATGATTTAGGTCAATTTTGCTGTTAATTGTATTAATTACCGTATTATATATACTGTTCTTAATTAGTTTGTTTTTTTTTAATTTGGGTATAAAGGAAGCATTCAACTTAAACACACTATTACCCCACCGGATAGCTTAATGAGTTTAAAAAAATTATTTAATTCCGAAAAAATTTGACATTTTGAGCATATCAAGCTTAATAAGTCCTGAAACCAAATGAGATCTTAATTTACAACTCCCCGCTTCGTCGCTATATTTTTAAAGCTTTTTATAAAAAGATCCCCATTACTTCACGGATTTTTAGATTTTTATTACTGTTAAAAGATCTAAATAATATTTCTATAAGTAACATAAATATTATTTTTGAAGTCTATAATTAAGCTATTTTTCACAATGCTATTATATATTATGATACACATTGCTCTGGTACTTGCAGTTATGAAAATGATTTAAATATTAATTGTAGCAGTCATATCAATTTTTGAAATCAAAAAGTTTTCTTAATTCGCTAGGATTCAAACTAATTTTATTTTTGTTTTCAGAGGAAACAAATGATACACATTAATTCCAATTTATTTTATCATATAACATTTTTGTCTAATCAATTTGTAATTTATTATTTAGCCTTTTTGTGATTAGTTATACAATTTGGAATGATTTATACATTAATTATCCTTGTTAGATTTTATTTGTTCATTTCAGTAGAAAATGTAATGAAGTATTTCTGTATAAAATTTTAACTGTTTAAATATTTATAATTAATTCAACCTGTTCTGTAAATAATTATTAATATAGTTATTTTGTAAATAAATAAATTATAATAAAATTATACGAAATTAATGAAGTTTGTCCGTTTAATTTACTATAAATAACGAAAATGTTTTTTGGGGGAATTGTTAAAAGCAAACTGTAGTGAAAATTAAAGAGGAATAGTAAGTTAGTTTTGATAATCAAGAAAATTTTTCAACACATTAATGAGTACTTATAAAATTTTGTAAATTCAATACTCAACCTTAAGAACTAAATATTAATTTTGTGGTGATAAAACGAAGTATCCGTACTTTATATAAGAACGTTTTAAATCTCCATAACGTAGAGTTAGTCATGTGAATAATTATCGCTTCGTTTTGATATAAATTTATTATTTTATTTCTTTAATTATTATAAATAATAGATAATTAGTGTTTTATAATATATATTAATCAAATGTTTTATAAAGGGGCCACTATATTACACGTTATTCAGCTTTCCTAACTAATATATATTAGAGGGAGAAATTTAGAGGGCGTTAAATTTATCGCCCCTATTCAAGATCCTAAATCAGGGAGAATGACTGTCCCGATTTTTAATTAAAAAGATTTTCCATGTTAGGCGACTATAGGTTCACTTTGGCTGACATAAGGGCAATGCCGCTTGGCAACGTTATCGCCTACTTTATTCTGTAGGCTGGGCGACAGGCTAAGCCAGGCAAATCACTATAGGAGAAGGCACAACGGGTATAATGACGCCTAAGTGCTGTGGAGCCTAGCTCACCTTCATTACTTTCCAGATCCCAGATCACCAGGAAAAACCCAACATTTACCATGACACCGCGCTTGCTAAGTACATAAAAAAGGCCTTGTGCGAGCCGTAATGGTTGCTTACATAAAAAAAAAGAATATTTATACAACTTCCTTTCCTTTATTTACCATTTTCGCTTCACAATAACAGCCTCGTCGACTAAGTATCCTAAATTCTGTTAGACTAGACTAAATCGTTTGCTAATTAGCACCGAACTCAGAAGTCCCAGTCAAGTTTCTGACTTCCCTAAATGCTATTACACTACACTGAATTCAGTTCCTAAGAACATTTTTGTATATTAAGTATTTTTAACTCACTTCTAAAAGAAGGAGGTTCTGTATGTGTGTACATCGATTACTCTGGAACGGCAGCACCGATTTTAATGAATTCTTTTGCGTTATATTCAGAAACTTGCTGTGGTGATTCCACATCATTTTGGATGAAATTAGTGCATTTAAATCAGATATGGCGTTAATAAAATGACCGACAAAAATATTGATATTGTCCGGTTTTCTCGAAATTAGTATGGGGTGGTTTTCGGGGTAACACATAACGAATCTGGGATTATTTTTAAAAAATTCAATATGGCGGATTCAATATGGCTTACAAAAAAAAACTGATTTTGTTTGATTTGCTCCAAAATTGATATTGAGGAGTTTTCGGGGTCACACATAACGAATCTGAAATTATTTTTAAATAAGTCAATATGAAGGATCCAATAGGACGAATAAAAAAAAATATTTTTTTCCGATTTTCTCCAAGATTGGTATTGGAGAGTAGCTTCATCAATGATAGATTCAATAACGTCCAATAAACTAAAAAACAAAGCCATTTCTGAAGTTTACCCTCTTATAAAAGACAAACAAGTTCCTTTCAAAACAATATCTTATTTTGGCAACCATTCAGAAAAGATTAAAAAATTCTTAACCAAAAAAAAAATTAAAAAATGCTAAACCAATAAAACAATAAAGAAAATAAATCGGGAGTCTACCAGTTACAATGCGGGTCATGCCCCTAAACATATATAGGGCAAATAGGCAGATCATTTTAAAATAAAAATAGCAGAACATAAAAGAAGTTTCCTCCTTAACAAAAATAACTCAACATATGCAAACCACCTCATTCATGAAAACCATTATTTTAGTGACGAATTTAAAATTTTACACCTAGAAAAGAAAGGACAAAAACTAAATCTATGAGAGCCTCGAGATAAACCGTTTAAAAAATTAAAAAATATTATTAAATGACCAAATCTAACAATCAATCACCTCTCTTAAGTCTTTTTTCATAATAAGAGTTCAAAGAGAATTTTCAAAACAAAACATGTAATTTCTGATTTATAGCAGGAGGTAGACAAAACCAGTAATATTTAGGAAAACCCCAAATAATTTATTTGACAAAGCATTATGTATAAGGTCGATTTAATTTGTTGTAACACCCTTTTAATTATAATTTTAGTACCTAGAGTAGGTACACAAAATTGTATCTTAAAGAGTTTCATTCATTCATAGTACATCAAACACCCGAAGAAGCCACATCGTAGCGAAACGCGTTATATGTTTTCTAAACTAGAAAATATAGTAGAAATTAAACAAAGACTTCTGTTCATGTTTTACATTATTTATAATGTAAGAAAAAGCCACTACAATTCAAAGTTTAATAAAAAATCATTTAGTTCATTTTTTTAAACACCGTTTCTTGACATATAGGATATAATATAATAAATATTCTAACGGCTAAGAACACTTTTTAAGTTCGATGAATATAACTTATTGTATGTTATGTTTTAAAATAATAGGCTGTGACTATGGATAAATAAAAACATAACTTATTTAACAGAAAACTTGCCAGTTTGAGGTTTATTAGCTTGTCAACTTGAAATTTGTGTGTTTAAAAACTGAAAATGTAAAAATTTCAAGATATCGAAAAGTATAATATGATAGAATGTTATATTGAGTGTAATAACTACAAGCAGAGAGCCTCTGATTTATATTTTGAACGGTATCCGGAGCGCGAACAACCCAACCGGCAATTTTTACAAGAATGGCGGAAAACTTTGAGAGATCAATTTTGGATTCTTTAAAAAAAGCCATGGCCAAGGGCATATGAAAAAGAAAGAGGATAGAATTATAAATGTAATTGAATGTGTCAGGGCAGATCCTTTAAGGTCGAGCATAACTATTGAAATGGATGTTGGGGTTTCTCATGAAAAATCTTAAATGTTACAAGGCAAGAAAAAGTCAGCTTCCTCTCACTGGCGACCCTGAACAAAGACTTAACTTCTGTAACTGACACATGGATATATTATGAAATACTCATTTTTCCTTTAATAATATAATATGGTCGGGTGAGTCAAAAATAACTAGTGATGATATATTTAATCGTTATAATGATCATCTATGGGCAGATCAGAACCCTCTCCAATAAATAAATGTGGTACGAGATGTATGAAGGGTAGGCTCAAGCCTACCAAGACATTTTAGTAAGACACATTGTTCTATTTATGGATAATTTGCCTTTAGTGGAAAGTAACAGATTTTATTTTTAACGCGATGTAGCCCCGGCTAATAACACGGAAATCGTTATCAAATGCCTTAACGCCAATTCTGCACAGAAATGTACAACAAACAATGGTCAGGTGGCCACTTAGGTCACCTAATCTTATCCCCTTAGATTTTTTTGGGGGGTATATGAAAATCAAAACCTATCTAAATAGAAATAGAACTATAGAAGAATTACAAAAAAATTTTTTGGCGGTTATGCGAACCATTACTTATATTCATATTCATAACGCTGTGAGCAGAGGAGTGCCAAGACGTTGCCAACTGTGTCTGCATAATAATGGATAACAGTTTGAACTTTTAATGTAGTTCATTTAATTATTTATTAATACTTTTCTTTTCTGAGTTTTGTTTGGGTATTTTTCATTTGTGTATTTTAACAACTTATTGGCCTTTTAACATATATGCATACACAACTTGGCGCCTCGGAATCACCAGCTCTTATGAGCAATTCTGTAAGCTTATTAAAAAAACACAACATATGTTTTTAGTCTATTTGCTATCAATTTATATTGACAATATAATATATTCTTATGAACACGTAAAAAATATAAGGTGTTACATTTAATAAATTAAAACTTGATATATCTCCGTAATTAAAACATAAAAAAATCTGACTACGCCACTGGATTTCACAGACAAAAGTACCTTAAGAATGTATTATTAGTTTTATCGGCGATTCCGAAATCGCCCTGTAAATCCGAAACCGATCGCGATAGCTTTAATTTAATTTCGTCATTATAATTTTCTCAAAAAAATAAAGCTGGAGACTACTTTATCAGATTTTTAAAATCTTTCAGGGTTTCCCAATTAGCCTATAAAAACATCCAGAACTTTGAATAAGGTGGGTACTTCTTAGACCTTGGAATCATTACGAGGTATATAAATTTTGCTTAGTACTTGGTTCAAATAATTTATGGATATCATAACAAATTCACAACTAAAAATGGAAAAATAAAATTTTTAATAAAAAAATGAAACTGACTTCTAAGAAAGCAGTAAAGAGCGGAAAATAACAATATAAATTTTTTTATGAAAAAATTTCAATTTCATATAAAAATTTATGTTATTATTTTAGCTTTCTAGCGCTCTTTTAGAAGTGGGTTGAATTTTTAAAATTTATTTATCTCAGGAAGAGCACAACGATCTTATCTCTGATTGGATCTTCCGAAAACAAAGTTACAGCTGGATCTTGTTTATAGCAGTAGGATCTTTTACGAAAAGGAGTGGAACTTTCCACGTTTAAGAAAAAGTTGTCTATGGTGACACTATTTTTCCTAATGGAAATTGACTTAGTTTACTGTCATGATATTTCGGATTTAATCAACGAACTTGGCCATTCTTAGACATCTATCGAGTGGCGACAGTTTATCGACTCTTCGGAAATAAGCCTAAAAGCAGTTTTATTTTTTAATAGAAAGGAACAACCATCTGTTCCCTTGAGTCATGCTGTAAACATGAAAGAAGCGTACAAGAATATGCGTATATTACTTCAAAGCTACGATCATAAATGGAATATCTGTTGCTAAAAGTTATTGCACTACTTAGATGATTGCAGTGTGGCTACACCAAATATTGTTGTTTTTTATGCTTATAGGACAACAGAGCCAAAAACCAATATTATGTCGTTAAACAATGGCCGTTACGTGAAAACATTGTCACCGGTGTGAAAAACGTCCGCTGCAGAAAATTTATTTATCTCCTCTGCACATAAAACTGGGAATTATAAAATATTTTGTTAAAGCCTTAAATAGAGAAGAAAGTGTTTTTCTTTATTTTAGACGGAAATTCACACGTATAAGTGAGACAAAGCATAAAGAATAAGTGTTCGTTGGGCTGCAAATACTAGAACTTTTAAAGACGAAAATTTTAAAACTAGAAAAGAAAGTAGGGCATGGACTGCCTCCAAAAATATCTGTGGCAACTTCCTAGGTAAGAAGAAATCGGAGAACTTACCCAGTCTTACAAAACGTTAGGTTTCAACTTCGAACATACGCCTATAGAATTAACATATCTTCAGAACTAGGGTCCGATTAGTTGAATGTTGAATAACGTAATAATATTTTTATTTATATTTAGAAAAATGTTGATAAACAGTAGATATTTTATTTCGTAGTACACACGCACATGCCGATTCTATGCTATCCTTTTCTAATTGCATTATTTAAACGAGTATAATACTATAATCGGTACGTCAATTCTAGAATACATAAAAGTATGAATTTATGGTTGCCTAAATAATTATTTATGTTATTTTCAATATGTAAACAAGATCCAACCAATATCTAACAATATTTACCAATAAAAATAAGTTTTTAAATCCCTTTTTTGTTGATATTATTTGCAAACTTCGCATTTACAGTAATTTCTCACTCTTAAAAACACTGAAAGGAGTCACCACAAGCAATAAAACTAAAAGAAAAAATAAGTAAACCTATTTATGTCTGTCAAACATCAAAAAAGTCTCTCTTCCACCGACCATAAACAGCCTTCACACAAACGAATGTTGTTTAAATCTACTAGTGTTATCGAAGGGTTGCAACGTGTCATTTAAGCTGCATTTTCTTCAGTCCCATTTGGAATTCTTCCCTGATAATTTAGTTCAGTTTCAGACGAACACGGCGAAATATTTCACCAGCAAATTTGTTCAAATGGAGAAGGGGTATAGTGGAAAATGGACTACTATGGGACCCTCAAACGTGAAACCGGTCCCGGCAAATACAAACGAAAAAACACAAAAAAATATTTAATTGTATTATACTTTATCAATACAAAATGAAGTATATTTTGTAAAAAAAAAAGTGATTTGGTTTTTTTTTTAATTTTTCAAAATTGCTTATGGTTGCGGTTTTTCGTATTTTGTATTCTTCTTTAATTCTCTAAAGACTTATGAGTAATAGGTAAAGACAGAGCTCATATTTGAATTCAGCTCATTACAGTAGACACAAAAAACCCAGGGATCTACAAAAAATTTCGAAATGCAAAACAACGAAATTAGATGAGAGGGACATTTAATTTAAAAAGCCACTCTGGGACTAATATTTTTCGAACAAAGTGACTAAATAAAATGTGATAAAAATATTTATTTGTATTTTTAGAGATCTATCAAATGATACTTCACTCGATGTGGTGAACGAGAAAAAAGTTTTTCATCCTCAATTTTTACTGTCCAATTTTACCTCAGCTGTGTTTATAGATTTATGGAATGCCCACGCTTTCAAAATTAACCACCGATGAAGTTAATTGTCTATGTGGCATTAACTCCATCTATATTTCAGTATTCAATATTGAAAAGCTAAGTAAATAGCAAACTACCCAATTCAGCAAGAAACACAATCATTAGTAGAATTCCGCCGTAAATTAACAAACTTATTCATAGATGTCGCCAGCATTCCGCTGAAAAAAATACGTAAAGAATGTGCATGGCGCCGATTTACAGTGATCTTTATCTTTAGTATTTCCACTGCTGAAACTCGGTTAGTGTATTTTATTTCCAACCCTCCATAGCAGAGGTCGCCAGAAACTTTAGATTTGAAACGTTGAAGTTTCCCAGGCATATAAACAAAAATCGATAAACATGGTGGCAAATAATATTGTGTCTTGAAACCTGGAGAGTGTATTTTCAGAAAACCGTAAGTTTTCATTACTTTTTATTAATTTTATGCTTATAAAATGGTAGTTCTATGTTTTGTGAAGGTATATTTGCAATATTTGTAAGGTGTTACTTTTTATTAACGTGGGAAAAATGCAACATACTTACGTTTGTTGCTAACATGTGGGCGTCAGTGACTTTCCGGTGCATTATTGCAATTGTTTTGGCGTTTATTTAATGCGATTTGTTATAAAATTATGATAAAATAGTATTGATTCCCTTTAAAGTGATATATTTAACCATAACATTAAGTTAAGACACGTAAAAAAGGCCATTGACACGAAGCTGATAAAATACCATCTACTGTTTTTTTTTCTACCAACGTCAACTTCATTCTAATCTAAATTTATACGTTAATGAGGACATTATTTATACTCGTAATGCAATATATCTAACATAATATTAAGGGTAATTAGATAAAATGTTTTAATTGATTTTTTAGCTCCTAATAAGTTTTCAACTTTTTGGTGTATTTACACCAACTTGGAATTTAAGTAAATGCTGTTAAAAAAATTTTAATAATTTTTTCAAAAAAAATGCTTTGAAATTAGAACAACTGGAATAACGAGTTGTAATTTCAATTGAAAAAATTGACGGAAGCCCATTTTATTCAACTAAAATCTAAGTTTGACATTTTTTAGATTACGTACTTATTTTTTATTGAAAGATTTGGAAATATTGCAATCTTTCATTAAATTAAGACGTCGAAATACATATTTTAAATAAAAGCAAAAATTTATTTAAAAAGGTAGGTAGTGAATTTTATCTACCTTTATCTGAGTTTCGAATGTTTCCTTGACATTTGCTCCCATATTCACTAACATGGTCTAACCTTAAAACCGTTCTAAACTGACGAGCAACAATAAGTCAACCAAGTTTTAAAAAATAATTTCCTTTTATTAGTGAACCAGCAAAAATGGATAATTTTATTTACTTTCGAGATACAACTATTTTTTACGTATATCAAGGCATTATCGCTAGGTTATATAATCGTTTATTTGTTGACATATGTAATATAAATTATGACAATATCATAATCAAGACTGAACTGGCCTACTAGAAGACCTATTTTTCATGGCAACTATGTCAGGTTTAAGTATTTTAAACCCTCTTAGTGAATTTTGCAGGACTGACCCTCCAATTCGAAAAATCTAGAAAAATAGACAATTTTCCGTTTTTCATATTGATGGCTGAGTAAACAATAATATTTAATGCAAGTTTAAATATTGCCTTTTTTGCTTTATATACAAACTATTAGTTTCAATAATAAAAGTCTAACAATGCAGCCTTAGATTGTTTTGTTTAAATCAAAATGAAATGCCATTTAACAAGTATTAATGAGGTTTCCTACTAAGTAGATGTACCACCTTTATACGAATCATTAATCAGATTGACTAATAGAACTTGGAATTAGTTTAAAAATAATGATAATAATAATCACCTATAGACAGAGTATAACATAAATAACGAATTAACTATCTCCGTAAAAATGTATGCAAAAAGTCTCTTTGTTTTATGTGACCCGACCAACGTTGCGCAAAAAGAAATCTAATGAAAATTACCACCATAGGCGTGCATTATTTTTAGACTTTGAAATTATTAACATTGTTGTATGACTTTTTTAGAAGGGTATTAACCAATTTGTCAGATTAGATGTATTTTCGAACATAGAATGGTAAAATAAAACGAAATTTCTCGGAAACTTTTTATTTTAGCGATATTTTTCCTTGAAATGTACCTACATTAGAGGCTGAATTGTCTATGCTTTACTTGTCGATAACATTAAAAATGTTGAGAAAATTATATTAATTTTTACGCAATTATTGTTTTAATATCTAAGGTTTGATATGCGTGATATTAAATAACGGTCATTGAATTTTTTCTAAAACTCGAATTGCGATTGAATTCATCCTAAAGTAAAAAGTTTTAAAAATAGTTATGTGAATAAATACAAAAAATATAGAGTTTTTGTGAGCTTCACGGTCGTTTAACATCTCAAGTTAATAACAATAACCTCATATTTATCCTAAAATTTCTGATGTTACCAAGGAGAGAGAAGGGTGTTTTTTATGGTTTTAACAACAAATAAATAAATTTAACAGTTAAGAAAGGAAAATGGCAAATAAAACATTAACAACCTAACCTCTAAAGTACGTGATTTTAAGAAAGAATATTTGAAACACTAAACATTTCCACTAAGTTTTGTTTTCTTTTTCACAATCTGCGTCCCAGAATACATCTATTAAAAATACTAGATTTCGCGTTCCCATTGTCGGACGTTCTCACAGTGCGAGAGAGTAAGAAGAGTGAAAGCAGTATTTTCCTTTCTTTCTAATGTGCGGGGTATATAACCATGAATTCCCAAGCGAATATGACTATTTAAACCCCCTCCCTAAGACAGATTTTATACCTAAAAAATTTACTTTTGATAATGAATTAGCTCGGTGACAGAGTTTTTGGTTCGCGAATGAACGTCGCGGGTTCGGTTCTACGCAAGTACTTTTTATTTTATGATTTATATCTATGAAGATGTATGTATTTATAATAACTAATAAAGAGACAAAATATTATTTTTCAAATTAAAACTGAAATTAATTTGGTATCGAAGCGAACACTACATACTACTTATCCACAGAAGTGATCTATTGATTACGATTTACATTATCTTGAGCAAATCTACAAACATTAAAATAGTTCAGGTTAGTTCACACTCAAATTTCTTAACTGATACTTGATTACATTAGTTCCATGATTCACTCGAATTTACGCCTATTAAGCAATTGATTTGCATAAACTTTTGTTTGCTCTTTACCACACACATTCAACGTTTTTAGACAAACAGTTTTTTATAAGTAAAAACTATATCAGAACTGTCGATATCGATAGGTCATAAAATGTTTTATAAAAAATTATACCAACTATTAAAAAACGCTAAAAAGCGAACAATAATATAAATTTTTATATACAATTGAAATTTTTTAAGTCGGGGCCAAACTAGTACCTGGCAAAATGTGAGTCACTTAAAAAGATTGAGAAATACTTTATTTGTAAGGGCTTTCTTACCGTAGATTGTGTGTATCTCGTGATAGTAGCTATTTGTTTCATTTGATAAAATGACGCCGACTTCAAAAATTTCAATTTCATATAAAAATTTATATTGAAATTTTTTTGCTTTTTAGAATTCGGTTAAATTTTTTTATTTTTATTTTTGAATTCAGTTAAATCTCTAAGGGCCCAAAAAAAGTATCCATTTAGTTGTAGACGACACTAAACTGAACAATAAAAAATTCTTTGATTCTGAGAATTCACCAAACACCTGTTTTGAATCAAATTGTACCATACAAATATTTAGTCTGCTATAGTAAATACGCCATCGTGCATTTTAGGAAATTAATGATTTGTTCATACTTCTAAAAATTATCAACTACGACTATGAATTTTCACTAAATTAACACTTACACTACGAAATATATTCAAAATTTATTAATTAGTAAAAATTAAAGATGACCAGTAAAAATCGTCCACAAATATTCTGACCTACAACTAAATCGTATTTTTTTTTTGCTTTTCAATGGTGGTTCTTTATTAAATTTTATTCTAAAATTTTTCGACTATTTTGACACATTTTTTCTAAGTTTTATTTCTTTATAATGTAATTTTTTATATTTTGATGTACTCTGAGGTAATAATTGATAGTTGTTAATTTTTAATTGGAAATATGAACAGATGAAAGTAAAGTGTATTATTTAACTTGCAAGTGAAAGTTGATAGTGGAACTTGTTAGTGGTAGTTTATAATTTGTGGAAGTATGAACCGACCATAAGTTTAGATTCGTAACCTTGGCTCCAACCCCCGTCCCTCCTAATATCAATATATTGACTGGATTTTAAGAAAATAATTTAAAATCCGTAATATACTCCCCAAGAACCCCCCAATATCAATCTCTACCAAATCGGAAAAATGTGAAATTTATAATCACCCATATTTTATCTGTCATATTGTAAAAAATTATCTTCTGATTGGTACCCTACGATTCCGAAAATCACCTAACACCAATTTTGAAAAAATGTGAATAACGTAAAATTTTTAACCCACCATATTAAATCCGCCCTGTTGCATTTCAAAAAAATATCTCGTAATCTAATCTTAATTTTCACCATCGAAGTCGGAACATAATCCGAAAATATAAAATTTTTAGACCGCCACATTGCATCTGCCATATTGAATTTTTTTAGAATAATTTTGAAATTTGAATTTGCTATATTCAATTTTTTAAAAATAATTTTAAATTGATATTCTAGACTCTCAGAAACCTCCTTATACTAATTTCGAACATTTTTTGAGAGATGTAAAATGTTTAATCCGCCATATTGAATTTTTTAAAAACAATTTTAAATTCATTGGACACGGCCTCGAAAAATCCCCCATATCAGTTTTGGAGAAAATCGGACAAAATTAATTTTTTTGTCCGCCATATTATCAGTGCCATCTCGGACAAAATAATATGGGACCACCGCACTTCCTGAACATAATACAAAAAATTAATTGGAGTAATCGATGTACATGAATAAAAAAATACATATAAGTTGAATATAGAACCTCCTTCTTTTAGAAGTCGGTTAATAATCATGCTTTCAGCTTTGAACACGCTAACTATAAATTTTCTGTTGTAAAACAGAAAAAAAAACAAAAGCGAACCATAACAACTTAAATTTGGCTATGGCAGCTGCCGCAATTCTTATAAAATAAATTATTTTTATACAGTATATCCTATTTACTTTTTTCTAGTGTTTTTAGCACAGTTGTTAAATTAATATTTTTTGTTTTTTTTCCATAAATTGCGAATTATTTTAGAAGAATAAGATATGGCCTATTTATTATTATAAATGCATAAAGGAAAATGTGCGTCATTAAATGTTAAAAAATAATAATCGTTCAAAAAGAAGATGACTACTGCTTTTACTCTTCTTCCTTTCCTGCAGTATGGGAACGGAAATTTTTTACGTTATGTTCAGGAAGTTGCTGCGGTGGTCCCATATTTTTTGGGTCGAAATTGGTGCAGTAATATCCAAGATGGCGCTGACAATATGGCGGCAAAAGAATGAATTTTGTCAGATTTTCTCCAAAATTAGTATAGGGGAACTTTTGGGGTCGTACACAATGAATCGGAAATTATTTTTTAAAAATTCAATATGGCGGATTCAATATGGTGGACAAAAAATTTAATTCTGTCCGATTTTCTCCAAAATTGGTGTGGGGGAGTTTTCGAGGTCGCACATAAGGAAACCAAAATATTTTTTAAAAAGTCAATATGGCGGATCCAATATGGCGGACAAAAAATCAGTTTTGTCTGATTTTCTCCAAATTTGGTACCAGGGAGTTTTCAGGGTCGCACATAACTAATCTAAAATTATTTTTTAAAAATTCAATATGGCGGATAAAATATTAATTTTGTCCGATTTTTTTCAAAATTGACATGGTGGAGTTTTTGGGATCGCAAATTACGAATCTGAAATTATTTAAAAAAAATTAAATATGGCAGATCCAAGATGGCGGATTAAAGATTCTACATCTCCCGATTTTGTCTAAAATCAGTATTGGGGTATTTTTGTTAGTGTTTGAAATTCAATATATCGGATCCAATATGGTGGGTTGAAAATTTTACCTTTTTTTTGAGGCGTATACAAACTCAATATGCAGTATAAAATATATTGAGCTAAGAAATTTACATCTCGGGTTCTTTAAATATCGATATTGGAAGGTTTTGAGGCCTATATTACCAATCTAAAATTAATTTGAAATTTAAGATAGTGGGTTTACTATGACAGACTAAATATTTGTTTGACACAATTTTACTTTTTTTGGATAAAATGGGTACTTTTGTGCCATAGCGAGTCATAGCTAGGTACACTAATCTCGATTAGTACTTAATTCAAATAATTTATGGATATCATAATGAATTCTAAAACTAAAAATAGAAAAATAAAATTTTTATAAAAAAATTGAACCGACTTCTTAAAGTGCGCTAAAAAGTGAAAAATAATTATAAATTTTTATGTGAAATTGAACTTTTTGAAGTCGGCACTAAAGTATGTCTAAATGAAATAAATAACTACTAATATATACAAATTATGGTAAGGAAGCAATTACAAATAAAGTATTTTTATTCTGTTTATACGAATCACATGTTGTCAGGTATTAGTTTGGCGCCGACTTCAAAAAGTTCAATTTCACATAAAAATTTATAGTTATATTTCACTTTTTAGCGCACTTTTAGAAGTCGGTTCAATTTTTTTACAATTTTTTTTAAAATCTGTGCTTTTATCGTGTTAATATTTTGAATATTCGTCTGTTGCGTTTTGCCTCTTTACTGCGGTTCTTGTGTTTCATTGTGTAGCATGGCTGTTACAAAAAGGATTTTTAATTACTTAATTAAATTTTAATTAAGTTCTGTTCCAAACTAACAGTACCGACATTGCTCCAGAAAAATTTATATCATTTCCTAGATGGGATTTTTATCCTGAAAAAAGAGTTCAGTGGAAAGAAGCCACGAAGCTGTTCGAATACTCTATATGAGGATCACTTTAATGTAAGTATTTTTTAAAAAACAAGAATATTTGTAGAAAACTATAAGAGTCTTACTCCTCAAAACTTACGTAATAAATAATACTGTATTGATATTATTCTATATTTTAAATATTTTATAATGAATATTAGGTATATATATATATATATATATATATATATATATATATATATATATATATATATATATTTATATCTCTCAGAAGTAGGTAACACACCAGGAACTTACTTATTTCTTTGATTCCACTACTAAATTTTTTTTTCCTTTTTGGACACATTATTTATACTCACTTTTAAAGCACGATTAATCTTTAAAATGAAAATAGATATATTGAAACTAACAAAATAATTATTTTTTAGCAAAAGAAAAAAAAAATTTATTTTGATTACTCCTTGCTCAATATGCAAGAATTCAGCAATTTTAATTTTTCTAGTTTTTCATGTTCAGGTAGACAACTATAGTTGATGATAGATTATTATTTACCTTCTTTTCTCTGTTTGAGGATTTAATTATAATTACTATTTATAAGTCACTTTTTTATTTTTGGGAGTTTAATTATTATGTCAATACTTTATCATATAAAGCATACTATTTTAGATTAAAAATCGGAAATGTTACCTGACCTGGGATTTTATAAAAATAAAAGGAAAGATAATGTCGTAATAAGGATCTTGCATCTTTGTTAAATTTGTGGTAAAGTATAAGTACGTCACTGTCCTGAAAAAGATAAGGAAAATAAATATCAAAAAATATGCTTACTCGTGCCGCTGGTTACTTTTTCACTATTATTCAAGTATTTCCGAGAATGCTTCTATATATGAATATTTTGTATGTTATAAAATTTATCAAAGCATTTTGTAAAAAATTAAGTCAAAATTTCTTAAATGTTTATTATTAAGAGTTAAAATTATTTATTTGATTTTACATTTCAGCTGCAAGAGAAGTTTAAAATCATGGGACCTAGAATTATCCTAAAACCTGTATTTGGACAAACCTCTCTTGTGATAAATATGAAACGCTTTCAGATTTTGTAAAATTAATAATATATATCTTATTCCTATGAGTATGTTTTATTTTTATTAAAGCAACATAAATGTATACAATCAATTCAGTCAGTCAGTACTTTAAATTATTTCCTTAATGTTTTTTTTTGTATAAATTTAGTTTTAATTTAACACTATCTAATCGGATCAGTCTAATGTGTCCCTCGGTGTTACCCAAGTGAAAAAATCATTGATTATGAAAAGTATTGTTTATAATGAAATGTCTAAAAGCTTGGTTATTTCCAAATTTTATATACAGGGGCGTCGAACGTAAAAAATAATTGAAAGTGCAGTAGGCATCTTTTGTTTTGAAAGAACAGAAAATTAATAAAATAATATTTCGAAGAAACTTAATATCAGCGTTGTTATTTTTCAGCAAAAATGAGTGATTATAGCGTAAAAAAAATATTTTCATTTATGTATTATTTTTCCTTAGTTGCCCAGACTTTCAGATTTATATTTTACTAGTGACCATTATGAGCTCTTATTTTAAACAAATTTTTGGCTCTTTTTCAATAAAAGTTAAACTTCATATAACCCATTATTTTTTAAGTATATCGACAAATAAAGACCTTCTTTCTCTTTAATTGTCTGTCCAGCTTATACAGTGAGGACGTAGTCTGAAATAAATTCATTATTTAAAAAGGCGTAGGTTTTTTTTTTGAAAAATCGTTCCGACACGTCCACTTCTATGCAAAAAATTGGGATTTGCTATTTAAAAAATGAAAGTTGTATGATTTAATATATTGGAAAAACTTGGTATCAAAAAAAGTAAGTCGGCATATTAGAACGCTTTTTCAATAATCCCATCGTTTGTAAAATAATGAATTTATTCCGGACTTTACGTCCTTATTGTACATTTAAATTTTTTTCGTGAAAAATTAATTGACTCTTTAACAAACTTTTGAGTATTTTTTGTCAAAATAGGCAATCTTTAAAAATGTTTTTATCAATTTTCATATTGAAAAATAGATCTTCGACATTGCAGAATAAGCAAAATATAATGAGGGACATTGAAAAATAAAATTGCTAATATAAAGTAATAACTTATATGTTAGTGAAAGAAACTATTAAAAAATATATCATTTTAAACTATGAAAAGAAAGAAAGATAATTTTTCAACTAAAATTTTAAATGCTTTAAAGTAAGAATGATAATAGTTAGGGACTATAACAATATTCAGGAGTGTTGAAGATATTTCATCATTTCCACTTTTTAATGCACTCTAAATTTTGTGCTAATCATTTATGTATTTGATTATAGAATAATATAATAATATCAAAGCAGAATGTTTTTTGTATCCAACTATATATATATATATATATATATATATATATATATATATATATATATATATATATATATATATATATATATATACTGCAAAAAGCACTTCAATAGGATTTAAGTTATAAGTTTTTTAATAGTACTTAATTTTAATTGCAAGCAAGAATCGCTGGACCGGCACAAAATTTTGGGTTTACAATAGTTAAATTGATAAACTGCAAGTACTGTTAGGCAACAATTGCTGTAGAACTCTTTTTTACCACCATTGTACAAAAGTAATTCAAATTAAATAATAGTTAAATTTACTTTTAATCAATATCATACAGGTACAGCAAAAGGAACAAAAAATTAAAAATATGGTATATTATAACAGTTAACATATTTTTTTTTCCCACTAGATAATGCATCAGGATACTTGAAAAGGTTCTACATGGTAAAATAAAGGTAGTAAGTCGGGTAACAAAGTCGAAAACCCAATACTTTTCGAGTTACAGCCAATCAAAGTTTAACTTTTTTCTCCTATTTTTAATGTTTTGACAGGTATTGGAAAAAAGGAAGTGTTTTTTTAAAGACAAAAAAATACTTAATAAAAAATGTACTCTTTATTCGAGTCTATAAACCACACCGTTTAGGAGCAAATTCGAATTAACTTTTTATTACCCCAAAACAGTTATCTTTAAAATAATGTGTCCTTTTTTCCAATAACTGTCAAAAAAAAAGATATGTGAATTTCAGGTAAAGTGACTTGTGATGGGACAGTATAGAAACATTTTTGTACCAAATATCAACTTGATAAGTTAAAAATTAGCAGCAAGGTGTTTAAAATAAGGAAAAAGATGAACTTGGGCTATAACTCGAGAAGTATTAAGTTTTCGATTCTTTGTTGTATAACTTACTATCTTTATTTTATCATGTAGAATCACCTCTTCAAGTATCCTGATGCATTTTCCGAAGAATCCTGTATATGCACACAGTCCTTTGGATGTATGTGCAAAAAGCATTTGTAGTTGGAGCTGATAAAAATTTTTTTGTTTTATGATTTATTTTTCTGTATATCTTATTATACTCTGTTCTTTTGATGGATAGTTTACCACAATTCGTACTTATTCCATCGCAAGATGCTCCTAGAAATGAGTACTTACTACTTAATAGTCAGCCATAACTATCTATTCTAATATTTCTTGGTTTTTCTACTTGAGTGAGAAACTGAAGCAAAATTCTCTCAATTGGTTCGATTTGTATAGGTTTAGGTCTTCCTATAATTGTCTCATCTAAACTGCTTAAATTGGTTTTACATCTGGCTGCCTCAAATTTTTAAAGCTGGAATTCAACCAAAACGTAATTTGTATCATTCAGTAAATTTACCTTATGCTTTGGTGGATATTTCAGTTTTTTGACGTAAATTTTTTTCGATAGGTGACTGCAAAACACTTGAGTAGAACGACACATTGCGGTTTCTTTGCAATTCAATATTACTTGAAATATGAAAAGTTGCGTGCCAAAGTCCTTGGCTTGTGTAAGCAAATCTAAAAGTTAAGCATCTCTAGGAGCAAGTGGCGCTAATTAACTAACTAAGAAATTTAAATTAAATCAACACCATGTGTGCATCCTCCATCCTATAATCTAAATATTAGTAATAAAGTATTGAATTTATCAAGGCTTATAATATCATGTGCTCCTAAATAATTATTTGCATATAACTTAAGAGAAGATTTTGGCAAATCGTAAAAAATAACTTGCCAGAAAAACCCAACAGTATTTAATTTAGAGTTACCAAACATTAAATTTTATTTATATATTAAAGAATTCAATAATTACAAGTAGTTTATTTAGATATTAAAGTATTCCACAATTACAAGTATCAAACTTAAGCTAAATTCTAATCTAAAAACGCCTTCTTGACCTAAAGTTTTAAATGCATTCTCAGAAGTATTAAAGTCAACCATGGTTAAAAATTTCAGTACCGAGCAACGCAGCGCTAACATATTTCAAGGTAGCATGTAGGGTGGCGAAGTGCAAAAAACTTCACACCATTGCAGAAGAACTTATTTTACCTGCTGCTCTGGGCATGGTTAATATTAAATAGGAAAATCAGTAAGAAAACTAATTACAAAGGTACTTTTGTATACAAGTACTATTAGTCAAAGAATCCATCTTATTGCTGAGGATTGCTAATGACAGTAATAAACCTTATTTGTTACGTACGCTTTCTGGATGATATTATTGTTGAATACCTTCTTTTCTGCAAACGCATCACTGAAAGCGCAAAGGTTCAAGACTTGTTTGAAATTCTTGAAAAGTTTATAACAAAAAGTAATTTGTGTATGTACTGATGACGCTCAATCAATGTCTGGCCGCTATGGAGGATTGCAAGTGCTTATTCGCAGTAAATCACCGCATGCTATGTGGACCCATTGCATCATCCATAGGAAAGCACTTGCATCGAAATCGATGCGCTATGAATTGAATTTATTATAAGAATTATAGTAAACTATATAAAAACTTGGCCGCTGAAAGCCAGACTATTCAAAAAACCTTACTTGGTCATGGGAGCTGAATACACTGTCCTGCTATATTACTGCAGTTTGCGATGGCTTTCACGTGGAAATATCTTATCCCGTGCGTTCGAGTTACATCAAGAAATTCATACATTTCTGGAAGAGGAAATTTATGCAAACTCCAGATATTTTACCGAATCAAACTTGTTACTAATATTGGCATATTTGTGCGCTATATTTGACAAACTGAATGCCTTGAATCTGGCTCTCTCAGGCAATAACATGCATATGTTTAAACTATTAGAGAAGATTGCGACATTTAGAAGAAAACTGAAGTGTGGATAAGAAAAATTAATGACGATGGTGGTTAAGATTGTTTCCCACGTTTGTATAAATACTCGTCCTCTAATAAGCTTGTCTCTCAAGACTTGCAGTCCCTTTTCGCGGAACAACTTTCGAAATGGTTTGCGAAATACTTCGCGGAAGAAAATGTCGAGAAATTTTCGTGGGTCCAAGATCCTTTCCATGCTCAAGCTTCACCAGAATTCACTTCACAAGAAGAAAAGAATCTCGTAGGAAACAAAATCCGCTTTTTCCGATTTGGTGAAGTTTTGGATAACCTTCAAAAATGAATATCCAACTCTAAGTCTAAAAGCTATAAGGATTCTTATTCCCTTTGCAAATTCCTACTTATATGAAACCCGATTTTTGGCTGTAGCAGTAGTAAAGAGCAAATATCACTCAAAGATCAACGTGAAGGAAAAAATGAGAGTGGCAATATTAAACCTTATCCCTGGCTTTGAAAAAATGTGTAGAGATTACCAATCTTACCCGTCTCATTGTACGACACTTTGTTGAACACGACAGTATACATATTTCGACTAAGTAGCCGTGATAAAATACTAAGCCTGAAAGTGTGCCGCTAACTGAAAAATTTTGGAAACCACTGAATTAACTAACACATCTTTGGTTATTAGTTTACTAGTTTACTCCTTCTATATCTGATCGTGACCCCACTAGGGTTTACGATCTCCTAGTTTGAGAGACGATGACGTAAAATATAAATGCCTGTAATTATAAACAAGAAGTTAAAGGTTTTTTGTCTGGATTTTTATATCTAATGATGCCTGTGAAACCAATAGAGTTTAATGGTTCTAGGGACAGAATTATGAAGAAAACTACTTTTTATATAACTATACTTTCACTAGCTTTTTAAGCGCATTTTTCACTGACACGGATCATCGTATAATGTTATCGTCACTTTATTGTCAAGAAAATCAGTAAAAGCTAAAAATGAAAAATCTAGCCTAATTAAATTGTATTCAACGCCTCCTGGATATGCGTCTATATCCGAAATTAGTTAAAATGCTTAATAACTCAACATTTACCTATTAGGAATTCACTAAAATCAACCTTAGATCTGATCCTTATATGTTTAAATTTATTTAATTAAAAGAGACAGTATTGCAGATTCTCATAGATTTTGTATACGTAATATTCTAATATTATATTTCACCAATATCATCACAGTGGTTTTCAAATTATGCGTTACTGCTTCATGGGTATTGGTTTTAGGTTCACAAGTTAATTAGCAATTTTAATATATTTCATTAAATACACTGTGTTGTAATTAAGTATGTGAACTTATTTTATCGTCTGCTGTCGGTATGGTTTCACGAGTATATTTCTGCAATAATATTATCGGTCGCAGAATACACAGGGGGAAGGAGCTCAGTGACGAACCATTTTTTTTTATAAAAATCTCTCTACGACTTCAAAAGCTAAAGTCTTATCCAAAAGCCTTGATGTGTCGGGAATTGTTTGCCTTAGATAGATAGAAAGATGCCTGTTCTACGTTTTTCACAGCGTTATAATGAAACCTTCATATCATCATAAAAGTAGTAAGAATCTTTAATGTCAAAGTTTTTAGACAGCTTGTGTCATTTTGTCATCTCTCCAAACTTTTTTCGTCTTAGATCTAACTTCAGTTTTGACAATAACAGATAACCTGAGGAAGCTAAATCCATAGAAGTAAAAAAAAATAATATTACTTGATATAGACTGCGGATCCTATGGAGGAAAGTTAGTTTACACTTAAAACGAGATAGAGTGCTTTCGAGGAGCAGGACGTTTCTTTTTAATTTTGGTCAGGTGACAGAGATATCCAATGTCATTTGGAGTATCGTGCTTAGCCCCGCCATTAGAAAGAGAGGTCTTATTCCTCGAAAACGATCCATTTGTCTTTAAGAGTGAGCGAACTTTCACTCTATAGTCTATATTAAAGTAATACTAATTTCTCTTACTTATCAGGGCTATGCCGATGACGTGGTCGTGATCGCAAAAGGCAAATTCGAGAATAACTCTGTGACGCAGTTCAAACGGGACTTGAATACACTAAGGGTTGGTGCCAGATGATGCGACTAAACATCAACCCCACCAAAACTACCCTAGTAGCCTTCACAAGGAAAAGAAACTTCAATCGAAAAACCATCAAAATGGATGGGAATGTTATTGAGTGTACGTCAGAAGTTAAATATCTGGGAGTGACCCTAGACAATAAACTCCTTTGGAACAAGCACGAAAAGAAGTAATTAATAAGACTACAAAAGCCTTGATAGTCTGTAGAAACTTGGCGGGAAAAAGATGGGCAAAAATCCTGCAGTGGATGTACACTGCAATAGTGAGACCAATCATCAGATATGGGGCAGTGATCCGGAGCAAAAGAACCAGTCTGGATAATACGAGAGCTAACCTCTCGAAAGTTCAAACACTGGCCTGTGCGTGTATAACCGGGGCAATGAAAACCTGCCCAATGGGCGCCATGGAAGTCATTCTAAACCTTACACCTCTACATGTACTTGTAGAGAGTATGGCAAAAAAACAATTTATAGGATGATGAGAGATGAGATCATAAACGAAAGCCCAATCTCTTACCCAGAAATCAACAAATCTAGGATATGCGCCAAGAAGAAACGGAAATGAAATTCAACTTTGTGAGAAACTTCAGCAGAAAGTTGAGTCGCAAAAGCGAATCAGACAGAAACACCATTGAGAAACTTTACAAGAAATCCATTATATGGTATACAGGTGGCTCCAAAATAACATAGGGAAGTGGAATAGGAGACCCGGCACCAGACACTACGAAAATTTGGGTAAGTCACCAAGCATTGTCCAGGCAGAAATACATCCCATTAGGAAATGTATTCAATTCAACAAAGAAAAATACTATCACGGCCAAGAGATTATCATCATGTCGGGTAGTCAAGCAGCCATCAGTGCGCTGAGCTCTTAAGTTGTCAGCTTCAAGATGGTCTGGGAGTGCCTTGAGAAATGATTTGAATAAGAATAATAAAGGTACTGGGACACACTGGGATAGAGGGGAATGAAATAGTAGACAGGCTTGCGAGAGAAGGGGCTGAGACACCATTCTGGGGCCAGAGCCTTTCTGTGGAGTCAGTAGTAGCGTAATGCTAGAAGAACTTAAAATAGAAGAAAAAAAAGAACGAAGTTACTTCTTGGGAACTATGACCAGAAGAGATTCAAAGAATGCATTAGCTTAAGTAAAAACCAACTCAGTTCTGATAGGGGTTCTGACGGGGCACTGCCACCCGAAGGGACACCTCAAGAGACTCGAACTGGTAGAAGGGGAAGAGTGCAGATTGCGGAGGAGGACGAAACCTCTATTCATATCCTTTCAGAGTGCAGCGCTCTAGAAAACCCTACGATGCGGTTCTTGGAAATACACTAAAGCGAAGAAGAGGAGCTACCAACCTTGAAGCCGTCCAACATCCTAAGGTTCCTGAGGGAAATAGGACTGGAAGACTTGCTCGAGCTGATAAGGTAACTCTTACGACTTGGCAACAGTAAGGGGGCATAATAGATCTACGAGGTCGCAGTGTACAGAGACAATTCTACGCACATACACATACAATTTCTTTTACGTCTTGATCCCAGCTATAGGGTGATGCCCGATTTTAGTGAAGCCGCATTTGCGAACTTTGGTCTTAGTAAAACAGTATATGTAAACTAAAACATTGCCGTTACGCAACATGGCACCTCGACTCGATTCAAGACTCAAAGAAAATTTGTTTTGGAAATGCCAATATATGCCGTTATTTCTTTAGACTTTAACTTTCGATGAGGCCCAACAATTTTCTCCAATTTATTGTTTTCTGGATTAGTCACAATTTTGGGGAGTCTTTCACGTGGGTGATCTTCTGAACACTCGTTCTTAATGAAACAATTTGACTCAGTATTTTATAGATGGGATTGAAGAAAAAGAGTCCCTTTAAAGAGTCGCTTGATTCTTTAAAACTTCTTAGATATTATTGTTCTACTACTGACAATTTAACACCAATTAACGCGACAAGGTGAAATTTTGCACGATGTATGTTACGACTCCTCTCTGCTACCCACATGAGGACGTTTCGAAAGTGGGGGTTTGTTCTAATGTCGTGAATGTATTAAACCGTACAAAAATTCAGTTGTTGAAGGAACTATATGTAGATATGGGAGCCTTACTCTTTGTTGTAATACAGCCTTGCGCAAGTACTCTCACGGTAATTTCTTGTCTAAACTATAACAGGAAATATATTCTTAAAAACGGTTTTATCGATAGTGTTTTTTTGATAAACCCAGTATACTTATGTGAAATTTTTGAAGAGCTGAATGCTTTGAATCTCATCTGCCGAGAAGTGTGACAAAAATCAGGTTTCGAGAGAAAATTAAAGTAGGGAAAGAAATGGGACTGGTCGTGTCTAATTTGACACCAATATTCGAGAAAATGTGCAGTGATGAATAGGCTTTCAGTTAAATTTGTTCAATAATATAATTATTTTTTGTTTGATCATTCAATTTTCATTTCTTTTTGCTGTTAAATATGAATTTTATTTATTTTTACTTTACTTTCGTACGCCACTGGCATAGTATTATTGCTAGATATTTAGTCAGGATAGGGTTAACATAATTCATCAAAGGCGCCGTGAATCAAAAAAGTTTGGCAACCACTTTTCAACAAGTTTGTAAAATTAAAGTAAAAATATATGACTATCACAAATAGATAATAATTATTATTTTTGTAAAATTTTTACTAACAACTTAAAACAAACCAAATTTACTAGTAGTTATTTAACTACAGATTAACTAATCGGTCCTAGTCAAGCAAAAGTTAACCATACATTGTAAAACTGGAGCTTACGATAAGATAATTTTACTTGATAGTTATATGGAAAACGCCGTTTATAACAAAACGTTATAGGAAATAGCATAAGCTATAATCAAATATAAGAGTATAATTAAAGAAATAACATCACATCCGGAAGCTAATGTTTATATCACCAGTGGTCTGCTGCATACTTATTAAAACAAACAAATCGAACAACTTTCTTTTAATGTAATTCACGGGTACCGTGATACAATAGTTTCTTAGAAAATATTTCTCATGAAATACCGCAAAATATTCAGTTTATTGGATAAACTCCAATATGTTTTCAAAATATATTGTTTTCTAGGTATTGCAAGGAAAGTATTGTATATTAATAAGTTTTGTAGTTATGGTATTTGAAAATGTATTTTTACATATTTTATTCCCATAATACTCTACCATAACTATTACTTAAAGTTTATTTAGCATCTGCTAAAAATTATTGCAGTAACTTTGTAACTTGTAAACTAATTATTTTTTCGCGTTTTTCCAGTCGTCTTTCATCCTAGCGAATTACTTTTTTCCCCTATGTTTTTTGAAACATGAAACTATTTAATTTTACGAAAAATTAAAGATATGGTTATAATCATAGTAATCAACTGTTAATGGCAAATATTAATAGGGTGCAGTTTAAAATTAAACACAAGTCTTTTACATGAAATGCTCTACTAGTAGTTGCGTACACTGTCAAATTACCATAAAGATCAAATTTTAAAAATTCGATGTTTCATACACTGAAAAATTTTCCAAAAGAATTAATCAACTCTACTTTTGAAAAAAGAACAGTAAAACTATTGTTCCTCTACAATTTCATTTAAACAAACCTTAAAAAATTTCATAATTATATTATTTGACTTAGGCTGCCTTCTAAATATTCAAATTAATAAATACGAACTAACTGTTGGTTTGAATTTAATCCTTCTAATTAACTCGACGTAGTTTTTCCCCTAATCAGTGCCAGCAAGTAAAACCCGGGTCGAAAACCGCATCATCTAGAAACTTTGCCACATTTTCACCTTATCATCAGATGTGTCGAATTTCGAGCAGAGTTTATCTCCTAATTTATCCTTTATGTGTGGCTGTCCCAAAATGTAACAACAATAATTTTCCATTGTTTTGTCACCATATTCTGGGTATAACTTGCATGTTGTAAATAGTCAGCATTTCGTATAAAAAGTAGATGCGGACTGCAACCTACTAAACGAATCTCCAATTTGTTAAGTGCGTCTTGGAGAACCTCCTTAACTCCGCTGTCAAAAAATAATTTTTAAATGTACCAATCAACAAAAAATCAACCCTTAATGGCACCTCCAACTGCAAGAAGGTTATCAGGTTTTCAATAAAAGTAAGTGATACATGCTTACCATTTTGATTTCCATAATTCGGTATATACTTATTTAAAAAGTTCTTTTTCAAAAGCTGCGGGGTCAGTTTTGGTGTAGGCGTCGAATCGGTACAGTGGCCCCACTTAGAGAGTTTTCCAGATGAAAGGAAAGTTAAGAGCATCATCTCTCTTGTTCAAATCGCCCACGTAGAACATCACAATCCAAGATTGTTATATACGGCACTCTGAATAAAAGTGATGATGCCCTTAACTTTCCTTCCATATGGAAACCCCTCCAGCAAAACTATTGTACCTGCTCCCCAACAGACATCACCAGTGGTTCTTGCATAGGGGACGTAACCAAAGCCAACCAATAGACACGCACTACTGTGGCATCTATGTCAGTGATCACAAGAGACCGAACTAATAAAAAAAACGGATTTATACAATTAATACGGTATCACATGTTCCCATCAGTGAAACACTACGCTCCAACATGGAGATCTTTAAACAAAGAAAGCTATATAAAAATCTTAGGGAGACAGTCTATATCCTCCTATTATACCTTACATTCCTAATAAGATGCAGAAGAAACAATGTGCAACCAACTTTTACAAACATAACATACTTTACTATACCCTGGAGAACCATTTCAATAGCAAAATCTCGCAATGCCCCTACAGAAGTTATAAGAACAATAAAACGTGCACTCTTCAAACTGCACATGTCTCTATGTAACCTTATATATCATCTTCTATAGAACCCTCTGCACTCTGAAACTGTAAAAAACCTCAACAGTAAGGCATCTGGAAAAAAAAGTTGCCTTTTTTTTCAGACCGTTAAAGGAAAGATAAACAGTTTATTTCCTGCCAATTCCACTCTTGTTCTTTTCCAATAGGCGTTTTAACTACCCCAGCAGTGGCAGTGGTAGTGCCCTTTTTAAATACCCATTTCATGATAGGTCGGTAAGATAATACAGCTGCACCCTAACCAATAGATACGTAATAAGAGCGCTGTTACAAAACACGTTGCACACAAAATTAGCTCAGTTGATCTTCAAAAGTAAACACAGAAAATGTCAAATGAGATTTTGCCATTTTCCACAAGAAATCCAGTTAGTGAGCGGATGTATTCCATGATTAATCCCGAATTTTAGAAATACAGGGTGCGACATTTATCTTGAGACAACGGAATATCTCGGTGGGATAACATTTTTTCGAAAAATGTTTTATACAAAAATTATAGGGTGGCAGGAGGGCTAACTAATAGTGACCTTAAAACTGACCTTGACTATGCTATTCAAGGTAATTTGAAGGTTAACCTCAGAATTTTAAATGGGACACCCAATTTCGACCCCGAGAATGAAAAGGGCGGGGAATTTTCCATCGGATAAGACCTTGACTTCGAAATGAAGGTCATATATCAAGATCATTTATGGGCCAAGACAAAAGATTCGCAGCATTTGGTGAAATGTTTCGGACAGAAGTTGTTGGGTAGTACGGAGGCTAGATGATAGTGGCCTTGAAGATAACTTTGACCTTGACCTTCCAGGAAGCTCCATTTCAAAATTTGAAAAGGAAACCCCAATTTGACCCCCGGAAATGGAAAGACCGGTCAATTTCACAGTAATTTCATTATCTGATATGACCTTTACCTCAAGGTTAAGGTCTAATATCAAGGTCATTTGAAGGTCAAACGAAGATCTTCAACGTTATTATTTTATAAAATATTTCATACTAAAGTTGTAAGATTGCAAAGTTGCTATGATATTACCTTGATCACAATCTTCAGGGTTATATGGAGAAATTCATTTGCTCAGAATTGTTAATTGAAATAATAATAATTTTCTGTTTTACAGACATACACATGAAACATAATTTTAAGTTATAATAACTACTGCTTTTGCTAAGGATTCGTAAAATAAATAAGTTAGAAAAGTTTAGATTAAAATCAATGTTTCTTAACACGTATTGTAAGTAATTGCTCGTCTAAAGTACATCATTTGTAAGAATGAGCAACTATTGATGTAAATAATTAATAAAAAGGTTAAATGGAAAGTGATAAGAGTTTACCATTGAAGATCTCTTTAACATGTATTACCACTTAAAAATATCGGTGAGCTTTTGTAAATGATGTAAAAAAGAAAGCTTTTATTAATTTTTTTTACGTTCGATTTGAAAACAACATGATAATTTGATCTTGCCTTGGAGGTCATGGACATATCTGATGATGAAATTACTGTGAAATTGATCGATTTTTCCATTTCCGGGGGTCAAATTGGGGATTTCCTTTCCAAATTTTGAAATTGAGCTTCAAATAACCTTGAAGGTTATTTTCAAGGTCACTGCCCTTTAGCTCCCGTGCCACCCAACAGCTTTTGTACGAAACATTTCACGAAATACTGCGATCTTTTTGTTTTGACCTCGAGATGACCTTGATATTTGATCTTTACTTTAAGGTCAAGGTCATCTGTGATGGTAAAATTTTCCGCCTTTTTCATTCCCGGAGTCGAAATTGGGATGTCCCATTTAAAATTCTGAATTTGACCTTCAAATAGCGGTGAACGGCAAGGTTAAAGTCAATTCCAAGATCACTACTAGTTAGCTTCCTTGCTACCCTATAATTTTTGTACAAAACATTTTTCGAAAAAATGTGATCCCACCGGAATATTTCGTTGTCTCAAAATAAGTGCCGCACCCTGTATATAGACCTTTGGACAAAACTATAACAAAAAGGCGGTTTTGTTTCTTTAAATTAAAATAGAAATTATAAGCTTGTGATATGTGATTTCAATGAATTATTTTCTTCATAAACTTAGTAAAATTTCCCAAACACATTTTAAACAAAGTGCAATATAAGTAAAGCAACAAAAATTGTCTTCATCAGTGACGCTAAATATCCTCAGTTGCCATGCGTCAATAAATATAAATTCTCTCTCTCTCTCTCTCTCTCTCTCTCTCTCTCTCTCTCTCTTGTCTTCAACAACATTTAATTTTATGTATTCCAACAAAAAATATTAAAGATATTTAAGAATTACAGTAGGTAGAATAGAATAGATAATAGAATATCCATTTTTATTAATTACTTACACATAAAATATACTTCACAAAATTATTCTATTGTGTTCAAATAAATAAAAAAGTCGTTAAAAGATAAAATTTCTTTAAGTCCTAAAATTTTCGGGTTTTTTTACAAACATGGCGCAGATTTAGCAACAAAGCAGATCACCACGGCAACTCGTGAAGCCAGTAAATATTTAACTAGATCGGGAAATTTCTACAGGGTTTTTCTTATCTATACGTGTTTCTGTTTTAACTTAACATCTCGTTACTTTTAATGCATTACTAGTTTGTATTTTAAAGTTTACGTCATTTTTTCAGTTTATTACAAATAGTTGTTGCAGCAGAACACCGTAGCCTACTTTGATATTTTAAAACTTCTTTTCCTCATTTCACTCGTCATCTTTCATAACGACATGGTTGTCTTATGATATGCTGAGTTGTTGTTAGATATATTTCTCTGTTTTATAAGCTGTATGCTTCCGTGACAATACGTCCTGCCCACTTGATCAGATCACCTTGTAGGGGATCGGCCTCTCAATTTTTGACTTTCCACCTTGCCCTCCAGCATTCGTATTTCCATAACTTCTCGTCTTCTTACTTTGTGACCAAAACAGGTAAAAATCTTTACTGTATACAAGTAAGAAGACTTCTGTAAGTTTATTAATTCGAAACAACAGATTAATTCGTACGGTGGGCTGTCCATGATATCCGAAATATCCTTCGATATACCCACTTCTTAAAAGCATTAATTTTATTTGTACTGTCTTTTTTATTGTTCTGAGGCGTATGCGGCAAATAGACTTTACCACTTGGATTATGGTGTTTTTGTTATGTTCGTGTCCTCCCATTTTTTTGGTTAATTTAACTGTGTTGGTTCTTGCCATTCATTGCAATGTATCACAGTATCATCCGCATATTTCAGGTTACTAACTTTTTGTCCTTTTATTAGCATACCTCCTTCCTCTTCGTCCAGTACTTTCCACATAAGTTATTCGTTATATGCATTGAAAAATAGGGGTGACCATATTATGTCATTCTCCGCTCTTGCTTTACATCTCTCGGTCAACATTTTTACTGTACCTGTCTTATTTTCATATAGTTTCTTTATGAGCAGTATAAGGTATTACGGGACACCCATTTCCTGAAGTATTATCTACATTTATTTCCATCTTACACTGTTAAATATCTTAGTGTAGTCGACAAACCACAAGTAGGTTCCTAAATTGCATTTTCATGACATTGCTGTTATTTGCTTAACATTTAATAGGTATTCGTATGTTCCTTTCCCAAGCATGAATTATATCTGCTCTTCAGAGATTTGAGGAAAGAGACATGGTTTTAGTCGTTCATTTATTATTGTGAGAATAACTTTACTTGCAATGGAAATTAGAGCTCTTGTTCTGTAGTTACTATATTCTATCGGAATTTGAATGTAAAATTTGCAAAATTTGGTTATTCACCTACTTCAGAAATTATTGATTGATTGATCAATTTTATTTTGGGCACATCAGTAACAATGACAATTTGACGCCCGGCAGGTACTTTTTATGTACTGGCTAAATTTTGTATGATAAGTTACACTCGTTTAAGAATTTAATAAGTTACTTAGCATTTTTTCATTAAATTTCATTTGTTCGGAGAATTGGTTTGTTAAATTATTATTGAATCTTGCTACATTATAGTCTGGATAACGTAAAAGGATATGCTTGACTGTAATTTGCGTGCTACAAAAAGAGCATATGGGGGAAGGTTCGCCCTTTAAAATATAGGATAGATGGCAAGTCGTTTCCAAAGTATATCTTATTGTTATTTAGTTGGGAAAAGAGTAAATGTTGACCGAACTGAGTTTTGATTCCTCTAAGTCTGTTAGAGCCCTCTATATTGTCACAATTTTTTAAAGTGGCGAGCCTTGCCTGAAAATCGAATATTTTATTTCCTCGATGACTTGGAACCCACATGAAAGAGAAGAAGAGGCTTCGTTGAGACCCGATGTGCAGGAGGTCTATTTTTTATTATATTATATTAAAGGATGACAGGATCTTGGCGATTTGGCACTTTTTTATTATTAATTTGTCAGGAGATTTGGTGGAAATTGTTTATTTAAATCATTCCAGGATCGTAAAAAGTGTAGAAGAGAGAATTGATAAAAGATCATCCAATTTTTATTTATAATTATTGTTTTCTAGGAGTGTGCGAATATTCGAAAATTCGAGTTTTGAAAAAATGGTTAATTCTGATTATCAAATGAATAAAAATAGTTACTATCACTACGCAAATAAAGCATTGACAACCGCTCAATTAGATACATTTTAATAAAAAATGCCACGCGAAATTTCATTACCATTTCCTCAATTAATGTCCCAAAGTACATCCTTTCCGAAAAACTATTAATTTTGACGTGGTTTATTTATAATATAATTAAATAATTACCGCACTTTCATACAAAATATCGTTAAAACTTTTAAGAGATATGCGAAAATTATACCTGTTTTTTTCTTGATTTTAATTACAAAATGATCATAAATATAAAATTTAAAATAGTATCACCATACAAAGCTTAAACCTATTACCGCGGCAGCTTTAGCTACATCACTGTGTGGCTGGTGCGATGCCGAGACAACGTACTGATCATTTTAGTTCTACTATGTCTTTGATTCAAATGCCTTTAAGATTGAACGGGCTTCAGTTTGAAGCTAGAGGGCGTAAACTTTATTCAGCAACTTGCAACACTAAGGACAAACAAAATCTAGTTATACGAACTATATTATTCCTTAACTGAAGAAGCTATGCTCGACAAAGTTAACTCCATTTTAAATATGATAGTTACAATTATCTTGTTAAATGTTGTGACATACCTTTGTCTCAACGAAATTACCCTTATAGTTAACTAAAAGGTTAAGCACGAACGGAGGCAAGCTTTTAATGAATTTTTAATTAGATAGAAGACCAGACTAATTGAATTTCTAGTTTGAAGGTGGTTTTATTTTTATGAATAAGCTGAAAAGTTTATAAGTCAGCATGTTTCATAGGCAGAAATAAAGTATTTTTTTCAAGGGCGCTGAAATAATTACTAAAGCTTATCTGATAACATTCGATTTTTTTATTCGAAAATCGAAACAACTGGGCAAAATTTGATATTTCTTAATTACTGAACGATCAAAGGTATGTGGACGCTCAGACAGACATACAATAACGAATTAGTATGTTGATAACTTAGATCAGTAAAACGAACTTTTGTGTAGTACTAAAATTACTGATAATATAATTTCTGATTTTTAAAAATTAATAAGTAAAATAAATTCAAGGTCGCCTTGGAATAAATGATAAGCCGACTTTACCCATTTGGAAAAAAATTTGTTGGAGCCCATGGAAACTAAAATTTGCAATAATTTTTTTTTAAATTAAAAAGTAAAAATAATATTCACCTTCAATTTAAATATTGTCTGATAATAGTTAAATCAGAAACATGAATGTATCTAAGTGAAGAGCCTGTAGAGAGACAAACTACAAAATCTGTACTAACCAACGAAACAAGTTAATTTTAACAGTTGCTGACGATAAAACAGAATGGAGATTTAAATCATTTTCATATATGTATGTGATCTTTAAATTATAAATGGCTAATATTTTATTTGCCGTATTGGATTTTTAAAACTGGAGATATCGCTGATATCAATCTTAATCGAAACCGATATGGTAAAATTTTTAGTTCTCCGTATTTGAGTTGTCATTTTAAACTCTTATATAATTATATATTCCTATCCTGTGACTCGGAAATCCCTCATATATAATTTTCATTTAAAAAGAGATGCCAACATTTTTTGTTCGTCATTGGAATCCCTCATTAAATTTTTAAAATATAATAGATTGTTGAAGGATTTTGTTTGAAATTGCAGGTGGAAAATATTACTCCGAATATATCTGATGAAAGAGCTAGATTTAAAAAATGAGACTTATTTAGCAATTTGTATTATATATTAAATTTAAACAATAGTATTATATACACGATCTCGAGTGTGATTTTCTGTATGTCTCTTCCTACGTATTTAAAATACTGAAACAAAAAAAACTAAAAATACTAAATACTTCTCTTCACTTCGCGACTGTGATAGGATAATACCGTAAAAGTTAACCCAGTCGATGGCGGATCCAGACGTCGCGGGCGCCTGGACGATGCTGGAGACGCCCCCGAGCGACGACGCCATGACTCCACCGCTAAATTGCCCCCTAGCAACAGGCTAACAGAGACCTGAAAATGACATGTTTATACTACGCAGAATTAGTTTTCAAATTTAACTTGTTTTTGCATAAAATATGCAATTCTAGATTTATTAAAAGAACATATCAAGCCGATGCAATTATGAAACACAATGAAAGTGAATAATCAAATAGGATGTTATAAATTTAGACTTGGATGAATGTTTAGTGCATTTGAACTCGTGAAAGTAGGATTAAAGTATAATCAGAAAATTTTTATTGGATCCGGGTAAAGGTATAAATTATGAAAAAGCAACTTTTTAATCGTTGAGAATAATACTAAAAATTGTTTACTAATATTTTTTTCTTCATAAAATTTTATTCGGGCATATTAATAATACTTAGGTATAGTTAGTTAATATATTTTAATTTTATTATTGATTCATTTTGGTGTAAATGTTTAAGACGTTGAATAAGAACTTTTATAAGTTGAGTACACAAATGCTATTAGTTTATCTGTGTCAGCTCTAGCTTACGAAATTCTAGTTAAAGGTAATTTAATCAAATAACATCATGTGAGCATTCCATCTTCCTAAGTACATATCTTTTATTGTTTTTATATCTTAATGAAAGCATTCTCCTTAGTCTTTAATTAAGTTAAAATTACAATGAAAGTGATCTAAAATATATCCGAAAATAATTTATTTTAATACTCCTTTTACAGCTGAGAATTTTGAGGTGATTAAGCAGCGCATTCACCAAGGTAATGTGGGTGTTTTAAAATTGACAAGAAAATTTTTGGCAAGTAACACGAAAGGGTTCCAAGTAAGTAGATCAATTTCAATAATAGATTCAGCAAGAGTCTAATGAGTTACCGTATATGGGATCCATGAAAATTTCCAGCTTTCAGTTTTTCACTGCTTAATCTTTCGTGAAATATACTGAAAGTACGAGCCATCTTTGTCTAGGACTTCAATTGACTGTATTATGAACCCTAATTTGATATGCAAGAGTGAGAGTGATTTCTCACATTTTTCGTTTCACCACCAAAATATCTCTCAGGCCTAAATTCTTTGCACCTAACGACTAGATTAGACGGCCCTGTTGCCCTAACAAAAAATTATATTTTAGGTCCTTTCTGTAAAAAGTATTCTTGTTTCATCAGGGTGGAGTGGGCGATTGGAATGGAAATATGTCAATAGCCATTATGCTGCAGCACATATTTTAAACTCAATTTAGACCTGCTAATAAAAAGGTGCCAATCATTTTCTGGATAGTTTATCAAGCCTATGGATTTTACCAGGCCAGCAACGTAATCGAAATGTACTAAACTTTTATCAACAGTAGACATCTTTCTCTATTGTAAAATAGTGAACTTTCGCATCGCAAGCTGCACATTTTTCTTTTATTAGCTTGATGTTAACAATTCAACACGCTCCGTTAAAAAATCCAAATCTTCATTGAGACTATTAACTAATTTTGAGCAAATAAACTAGAATCTGATGAGTGTCCAAAAAAGTCATTCTTAGCGTCAGAAACGTTATCACTCCGACTAGCACCAATCTCTTCATTTTTATTTATCTGAAACTGCGATTCTTGGTAGATAAGAGGAACTGCAATGATCTCTAAATGTAAAACGTTGAAGGGTTGTCAGGGTAAGCTCATTTGTGTCGTTCAATATATATTTTACTACCAAATAAGGAACCCACGGCTATCGTGTTTTTGAATTTCGATATTGAAGCAACCAAAATTCCCACGTTCAACAAAGTTCGATGCCGATTTTCGGTGCTCTTACACAGTATATTCATCACATAAAACAAAATAGATCAGGATTCTTTAACTTTCTAACCATTGCAAATAATTAGTAAATCAAAGCGGTAAATTATTTGTTTTCTTTTTCTGGAAGTAAAAAGAAAAAAATAAGAAAACGAGGGTAACGCCAAAACTTTAACAGGTGACAAATTCATTAATGGATACAATACTACCTACCTTATCAACTGTTCTTTTAAATTATACCATACCTATATTTTTTGTAGGGCTGTGAATACTTCTTTTGTTTTTTTAGTTACTTAAAGTAGGTAGTTTTCTGATTGATTTCCAAGAGCAAATATGATTTAAAATTTATGATGGGAATGAAAATTGGTTACAATAAGTTCAATTTTCCAGTGGCATCAAAATCAGATATGTATACTATATTGTTGGGAGGTAGGGCGATATCAAAAGAAAAAATATAAGGTTGAAATTACTACCACCCCAATTGTACATAAAGCAAGTATAGTATGACAGTCAACAGCGAATTGACAGAATTAATTCAATGTGTCATAAGCCCAAGCTACCAAAATGACATAACCGAAGTCCAGCGAGATCAACGTTTCGAATGCAGTGGGCAGGCGAAACTATTCTTTCTGAATTCAAATCTCTTAGGGGGGATAGGGGATCACTCCACCGCCCCCTCATTTGGATACGCCCCTGAATGTTTACATACGTTTTTTTAAAGGCTACATGGTTAGTTTTTGTTTAAAAAATAGAAAACTTATTACAAAAGCTTACTTTAATGAAAAATTTCATCTGTAAATACCGAAACCCCCAACAGTGCTTTCGATAGAAGTCGAACATAGCATATTGAACTTTTTAGTTTGCCATTTTAAATAGATATAGAACATAAATTATTATGCGGATGCTTATGCAGTAAAACAAGAAAGGTAAAAATCATCCATATTGCATTGAACAAACTCTAAAAAAATCTTATTTTGTTTAAGGCTCTTTGGAAACATTTACAAAATTTCAGTTTTTTATATCATAATGAGACTTCACAAGACAGTGGAATGGTAGCTAGACAAACCAGTATATTTTAAGCAGCTGAAGTCATCTTTCTTTTTCAAGTCCTACATGTAAGGGCTCCAATTTTAGAAATATATAAGAATAGACTTTTTCTCAAAAAAAGCGCCTTATTGTTAGTTACTTCTATTAGTATTAAATAGATTTCTCAGTTATATAAGTATAACCTTTAAAAAGTTACTACTTTCGTAATTCTGCGAGAGAGATGAGAACTTCGGTACATCTATTTCAATATATATTAAACCATTTTTGCTGTTTTCAACGATACCTTTTAAGTCACTTCTAGAACATCATTATGGCATCTACAATAGCATCTCAGTGGGCTCTTCGAAGTAGACCACATGTAACATTTGGTTGATATAAGCAATACGTCCTAAAGCACTTCATGAGGAAATTCCTTAAAAATTATTTTCATTGCATCTTTTGGTTATACATCCTTGATCAAAAAGTCTCGGAACTCATTCAGAAAATGTAAAAAACAAGTTTATTCATTAAACTTGATACTATCCCCTTCAAGGTACTATCCATCAACAGCAACACATGTATGCCAGCGCTTGATCCAGCTCTCGAAATATTTCTGGAACTCGATTTTCGGTATGAACATCAGAGCGGTTTTCGATTTTTCCATTACTTCCTTTTGGCTGCTCAATCGAACAAAAAAAGTCGCAGAAAGTCATATTAGGTAAATTTGATGACTATTGGATGATATTCGTTTCGTTCAAAAATTCACGAACAATGGTGGTATTGTGCGAAGGAGCTTTATCATAATGCAAAATCCTCGAGTTATTTGCCCACAAATCCTTTTTTTTTAGGAATTACTTCACGACACCGTCTCATAATGCCCAACAATATTCCTTATTAACTGTCTGACTTTCTGGCAAAAAGTCGTGATGCACAATACCGTCGTAATCCATGAAGACCGTGAGCATGCTTTCTTTTTCGACTGAAAACGACGTGGTTTTTTGGCCTTGGCTCATTCGGAGCTCTACATTCACTCTTCTAATGTCTGGGTTGCGTGTCGTACTCGTAAACCCACGTCTCATCGCCAGTAATGATGCGTTTGATGAATGTTGTATCGGATTTAGCCTTGGAAACCATATCTTTGGCGATGTCATTCGGAACCAACTTTGCAGCACCACGGCGGAAACCCAAATTATTAACTACAATATCCTGTACCATCCATAAGCAATGTTCGAGTCCTTTACCAGTTCTCTGATGATTAATTTGCGGTTATTGACTAATGGACTTTATTGATGTTTTCGTCGGTTTTCAATGTCGACGAGCTATCACTGCATTCGTCATCCTCGACAGTTTACACGACCACTTCTGAAGCGTCATACTACTGGTAAACGGCTGTTTTCTGTAAAGTATCATTGCCGAAACCGTTTCCCAACATTTCCAAGGTTTTCGCACCATTAAATCTATTTTTAACAAAAAATTTAATACAAACTCGTTGTTGCAAATTCAGCACCTTTTTTGAAACTGTAAAAATCTAAAACACGTGCAGAGATAGATGTTCTCAAAACAGCGTAACTTTTACAAATGTCAAGCTACAACGATAAAATTTGATGGGAATGTTAATGATAGATGTGGCAACGTAACCAAAAGAACAGAACTCAAATCTTTTGACTCAGAGCGTCACTTGTTGGTAATTCCAGGAACTTTTTAATCAAGATTGTATACGAGGGCTGATCCATCTAATACTCTGTGTAAAATTTTGTTGATTGTATACAAATATTAAACATTTGTAAAACATATATGCAAAATTTAGGGGGAGGTCCCCGAGTACCCGACGCTTAAGAAATGATAAAAATTTTAAAAATCTTAAGTAGTGCAATTCGTTTATTTAGGTTTAAAAAATTTTCAATTATATGTGTAATCATCACAGACATATAATTAGCCTCAAAAATTAATATAAATATAGTAGATTTTAAGGAACAACTTGTGTAGTAAAAACAACATTTTCAAAGAGGTCCCCTAATATCGGACAGTGAATTTTTGCTTCATTTTTTAAACTTAAACATAATTTTAACAAAAAATTCGTAAATATTTCAATTACAATAGGACAAGTAAACGATTAACAAAGAAATCTATACCTAATATCAATAAACCTGCAGAAATCAAAAATGCAGCTAAATGAGCCTTTTTCAACATCATCACATGAACCCACTGATTGCAAACTTGACAGCCAATCTAATCTTCATCATTATCTTCTTGGTAGATCAAACCAGTTGTTGGATTTTCGGTCAATGATGTTGCAGGAATTGTTGTCTTTAGTTGCATTTTAAACACTCTGCTCGCTTTGATGTAGCGTTTGGGACTGGTGATAGCTGATGAATCGCAGTGATAATACTTTTGCTTGTCGACGGTTGTGTCGCAACATTCTCCTTTCCATTAACGTCGAAAGTCTCTTGAGGCAGAACTTGGGGTGTTTCCACTTTTTCGTCATTGCAAACATTTCCTTCAGTAACAGGCTGCATGGGCACGTCGGTTACAGCTGATGGCAGAAAATCTAAATCTGTATAAATGTTTGGATTCAAAGGCAGAAATCCAGTGCATTGAAATCCAGATTTCGTAACATCCAAACGTGCAACGCGAGTGAAAGCTTGTGTCACCATTGCAGCTACTTCATATTCTGTTATTCTTGCACCGGAGTTGGCTCTCATTCATAACCCACACGCCTCAAAATATGCATCCTTGAATGGTTTCATAAAAACCCTGTCCAAGGGCTATAGTTTGTGGGTTGTGTGCGGTGGAGTGCATACCATAGCGGGTTATCTTTTCCATAACTTATAACAGCAAGATCTTTGTGACTGCAATGACCATCTAAGATTAAAAGCACGGGATTCTCTTTAGAAGGCTTTGAAAACTTTACAAAGTGTTGAAGCCACTTTAAGAAGAATTCAGCGTTCATCCATCCATTTGACTGTGCCAGGGCTACGCTTTCTAATGGGGCCTAATCATCAACCTTTCATTAACTCCCTGTCGAGTGAAAATAAATAGTGGTGAGATAAAATAGCCGCCAGCACTCATGCAGAACATAACTGTGACATTTTTACCTCTCTCTGCAGAAGTCAACTTGCCAACTTGGCGATTACTTTTAAGTGTCATTACTTTAGCTTGCTTCTGAACAGTGCTGACCCCTGTCTCGTCGCAGTTATATATGATATTATTCACAAATTTCTTTCAAATTCTTAAAGAAACGGTCAACTTGTGGTCTATTAAAACCAACAGCTCTCATCAGACTCGTTGACTCTGGCCTTCTCAAGCTGAGTTCACGATGACGTTTGATAAAATCATAGTAAAAATGTTTATCAGCACTTTTCTTGACCCTGTTGAATCTATGATTCAGTTTTAATTGTTCCGCGAGATCAAAAGCCAATTTCAGAAATTCTTTTCTAGTCAAAGGCATGCACCTATTGAACATATCCACCACGTGCGCAGTGAGAGCTTCTTCGTACTCCTCGGCCTTTTTTGAGTGGTAGTTTTATTTCTTCTTCTCGTTTTAATTTTTTTATGTAGTCGAACAGGATACTTTTTGGCACATTGTAGATTTCAAATAACTTTCTCAGAGAAACCTTTTTTCGCATCACCTTATCGATGGCTTTTATCAATTTATCATTTTCGAGGGTATTTTCACATCTCGATTTGGGTTTGCCCATGTTGAATCTAAAAAAAAACACAAAAAATATTACTACAGCAAAAAAAACTAACTTTAAAACGGTCCAGTATTAGGGGACTTTAGGAATGTCCGATCTTAGGAACCCTTAGGTCCATTCAAGAAAAATTCTCACTCACATTGTGTGTTATTAATCACAAAAAAACGTGTGAATTATGACAGTTCCGTAACATAACAATAATAATTAACCATAATTATTACCATTCCATACGTTAAATACTGTTTGCAGACCCCAAAAATATTACTTCGAACAAAATTTTTTACTAACCTCAAAATTGCGCCACGCTCCACGACGAACAAGTCAGCACTGGCTGGCGCGCTTCGCCTCTCGCACTGCACTTGTATGTAACTTTCTAACCGCGACACGAGTAACAAATTGGCGCGCTTTCTTAGACCGATTCAAATTCTGTCCGGCTCTAGGAGCTGTCCGGGGTTACGGGACTACCCCCTAAATGTCAAGGCTCAACAAGTTTTTGGCTTGACAAAGCCGATACTTAAATTAATGAGTGCAGTGTCTCGGTATTAGAATTGAGCGTATTAAGTTAAAAACAATAGTAAAATACCTTTAGGAAAAGATATGACTCCAACTGAAATTTACCAGATTTTAAGGACTTTCAATAGCTAGGCTATTTCTTTTGATAATGTGAAAGGGTTGTGCGGTGATATTAAATGTGGTAAAAATGCGAAGGAAAACATGAAAATGGACTTCTGTTAACTGTTACTATCCAAGAAAATATTGTTAAGATCCGTGATCTTATTCTCCATATATAAAATTTATAATGAGAGACTCAGCTGGAAAACACACTTATATCACCCTATTTATGACAGTTTACAAGACATGAAAAAGTTGTCCGCAAGACGGGTACCTAAATGTTAACAATATACTAAAACCAAAAGGAAAACATGATGGCTCTCCATTCAGTCAAAAATTCAAAATGCAGGAGTCTGCTGAAAAGGTCATAGTTTTTAACTTATCTAAGCGGTCATTTTTGTTAATTATTTCAAGAAAAGGCATACAGTTACAGGACATTATTACACACAAATTATATTGAAATTGACGAACGTAATAGAAAACGCCGGAGAAGATTAACAAAATATCAGTATTAAGAGCTCATGCTCTATTAAAATGGCTTCTGTTATAGAAGAAGGATTTGAATTTCTTTAATACCGACCTGGCCTCCAGTGACTTTCGCTTGTTTCCAAAACTTAAATAATATGTTCTCATGCAATGAAGACGTCATTAGCGCCGTTAATCATTGTTTTGATGAGGTTAGACATACTTTTTTCCAGGAAGCTATAGAGATGTTGGCGCACCGTTAAAAAAAGTGCATAGAAATTGAAGACAATTCTGTTAAAATAAGGTGCAGTTTTTTGCCGTTTTATTCAAAATGGACCATGGGTGGAAAATGACCCATCTAAATATGGTTTCTTGGTCAAAGTAAATGTACCGAAATATCATATTATTACGATTGTATCTCTTTAAAACGATGACTGGGTCCGCAAAATAAAATACAACACTTTTCACTACTTCTTAACACAGCTAAATCACCACTGTCCAATTAGTACTTCTTAAATTCTTCACTGTTCAAATACAACTATATAAATGTTTTAAAACTCATATCCTGTCCCTATTTATTTACCTATAAAACCTTATAGAAATAATAAGAACTATGCTAACCTAAAAGACGAGAACTACCTAGAAATATAATGATTTATCGATATAATATTTCTTTCGGCACATTATAATAAAGCTGACTCATCGCATCAGAATAATATTCTTCGACGAGGGCGTGTCAATAAGTTTCTCCTAGTCCTTCGTAACAATATAGTATTTGTTTGTGCGAAAGTCGGCATATAGCCAAGTAAACAGGTCACGGTAACACCTCTCTGCTCATCCGAGGAAGTAAAAATGGCATTAGTTTTATTTTACTTAACGTGTGTCGATATTTTTGGAATATGCCTAAAAGTGTTGCTTTGGTAGATATCACCGTCGAAAATATTTTATACTATTTTTACCCTGTGTATAATATCGCCTTTTTACAAAAGACCAACAACAAATCTGTTACTGATAGTGATCGGTGATAGTAACCCAATAATAATCTATTATTCGAGTCAAATGCAGCAGCACATTTTGCAATGTTTTATTGGCTGGTAGCCCATAAAATGCAGTTATGGTCGTTCGAGTGCGACTACCAAACTACTGCATCTAAATAACGGGCAACCGTTTAAACTGACTTAATAACAGTTTTTGTATTTGTTCTTCGACCGAATGTTTGCTTTATTTATTTTAATTACCATCCATGCTTGATATGGCGATTGGTAATAGTCTAGTTTATTAGTGTGTTTAAAATTTATATTTTTTTAATGCTAGTGAGAAATATGTTAACGATGATGAGACATGTACATCAATTTTTTCTATTTTTATCTGACTGTGAGATATAGATGAGGATTTCTTACATTTGTACATGTATATATGGATATAAAATGATATCAAGAAATATTGGAATATTTTCATCTTGATAATTAGTATAATTCAAAAATGGTGACAATACTTTTATTTCGAGCAATCAAGAAATTTATAAAAATAAGCACCTGGCCTAGTGCTGATTATATTATAGATGTGAACGTTCTCCTTCTCTTTCCCTTGCTCAGAAAATTTTTAGAGCCATCTTTTAAAAAGAAATAGCCGTCTTTATAAATAAATCTATACTGCACAAAGCCAAGTTTGAAATGAGCGGATTTAAATTTTCTTCGCTTGCCTAATACGCTGATCATCACATGGATATTTTTTTTTGATTTCTATACTTCTAAAAGCGATAGTTCTTCTCAATATCTTGCGCATTAATATCACAACTTTTCGGATGACTTAAGTTTTTCTGATCCCGTTGATGCTCTATTTAACAACAACAGAAAGATGCATGTGACTTTTCACTACGCATTATGCAGGCACAGTAAAACCGAAATAACCACTAGGTTCTCTCGTCAGTCGAGAATCAATCCCGATTTTAGTCTGAAAACAGTTCGGTCTTGTAACGAAAGCTGTACCGAAGGGTTCGAACTTTCTAGGTGATAATTTTGTAATTTGTATACTTGGAATTATTTTGCATTTCATTCATTTCTATAGTCTTAAAAATGTATTTGAACAATGTTCTATGCAGTATCTACGGCAGTTAGTTATATTACAGCACGATAGAATTTTCAGTTTTTTAGAATATAAATATTTTGGAGCATAAATTGCGAAAATCAAAACGAAATTGCAGGGAAATATTGAGTTTTTGAAATATTCTTTCTTAAAACATACCTGCTTTAGGCCCAATTTCACAGTGTGTGGTTACCGAAAGGTTAGGATAAAAGCATTGATTATTTACAAAAAACTGTTCTACAATTAATGGCTTAAGTTTTACGTGACGTTAACCATGGATTAAGTTTACCAGTGGACGAGCTTGTGGCTACTTGCGTATAAATATATATATATATATATATATATATATATATATATATATATATATATATATATATATATATATATATATATAACATTGTTTGCGTTTTTTGTTTAGCCGTGGTTTATTTTATTTATGTTATTTGGTTTCTGTATAATTAGTATATAAAATTGTAAAACCAAAATTTTAAGACGCACATTTGCTTTATGTAATACAAGTCGTCGCTGGATTGATTTGACCAAAGAAGTTTTAGACTAAAAATCCTCTTTATATTTGACAAAAAAGTTAAATATGTTAATTAGAGTTATTATGAAAGTTAATTTTATACATGCTCATAATCCGTTTGCCTTTAGAAATTTGGTTTAAACGGCAGCATAGAATATTAACTATATAGCATTTTTTAGAAATTATTTTTAAATTTTAAAATTTTAAAAAAATATTTATTATATTTTAAAAACACTCTTCTGGACGGTCGGTCTTTATACACACATTATTATTTTATAACCTTTTGTTTTCAAAAATCTGACACTTGTCAAACAATTCAAGTTACATCAACGACTTCCCAAAACTAACTGCCACGAAAACCTATCTGGTCCTTTATATTTTTTCTAGGTGGCTTTTCATATTACATGGTGTAATAAAAATAAAAAAAGTAATAATCCGGCGATTTCTAGATTTTTTGTCATAAGCGTTCCATGTCGAAAATAAGGAAATATAATTTTCTTTTTTCATAGACGTCCCATGAAGAAATTAACACAGGTAAAATAAATTAAATTATGAACTCGTAGAAAATGAACCTAAAACCCTACAAACTACAAACACACACTAATACTATGAAATGTATACTGCTATAAAGTCCGTTATAATACTGTCGAAAAAATAGATGTTAGCTGTGAAATGCAGCATTTCTCTTTTATTTGTTGTTTTGATGACAGAATTTTCATAAAATTCAAGTATCAACATAGACAAAGAAAATTGAACCAATGGATTCTTAACCAAAATTCAATTTTTATTTGTGAAACACCTAATCTTGAAAACTCATCTTCAACTTGAAAATGTTGCTTACTCAACTAGTTGATGTTACCATGAATTGTAAAATTGGGCCTTTAGTATTAGCTTGCCAATGCTTTATATGCCATTTTCCTTTTATTACTTGTTATATCACTCTTTTGGAACGTTAACTCCTTAATTGACTAACATGACCTAACTTGGTATTTAATTGTATAACAATTAGCCAAATAACCTTAAACCATGCAATAAAAATATAAGAATAAAAAATTGTTTTCTTTTATTAACAACCCAGTAAAAATGGAATTTATATATATATATATATATATATATATATATAAATATATATATATATATATATATATATATATATATATATATATATATGAATTAAGATGTCAATAAATAAATCTGTATTATATAGAAAAAGTAAAAATAAAAACCGAGAGATAAAGTCTTGGAAGTAGTAAAAGGAATCGATGTCTCTTAAAAAAACGTATAAATATATATATATATATATATATATATATATATATATATATATATATATATATATATATATTTATACGCAAGTAGCCACAAGCTCGTCCACTGGTAAACTTAATCCATGGTTAACGTCACGTAAAACTTAAACCATTAATTGTAGAACAGTTTTTTGTAAATAATCAATGCTTTTATCCTAACCTATATATATGTATTTCCAGATACTTTAACCATAATTATATAATTTTTTTTTTATTTTTTCTTGTGTTTAGGTTCTTTATTCAACAAAAAATACAAAGCAATTTGACGTTTCGCCCTTTATTTAAGGGATCTTCAAAAAAATTTTAATCTTTTGTTTATTGATCTTCCTAAAAATATTTTTTATATAATTAAAAACATTTATACAAAAACACATTTACAATTTTAAAAAACAAACAAACACTTTAAAAAACTATTCAAATCTTTAGAAAAGTATTTAATTTTACCAGTACATACCTTGACATTTTGTTTATTTATTAATAATGAAATGAAACTTCTACATCGTCTATTTATTTACTGAGGATACATGGAATGTGAGTGTGTTTTATTTTTTATATTGAATAAAGAACCTAAACCCAAGAAAAGACAAAATAAATATATAAAAAATGAATAACTGAACGTAACTTATTGATATGCCTTCATATATACAAATCGATGCGATGAGTCATCTTTATTATAATGTGCAGAAAGAAATAGTTCAACTTTTATGTTCTAGATTTATACAGGAATTTCCATAGGTATATAAATAGAAATGGGATAAGAGTTTTAGTTAGTTGGAAGTTAGTCGTTTAGTTGTATTGTTAAGAATTGTATAGTGGTATTTGAATAAGAGAGTTGTGATAATATAAGTATTGGAAGTATTAGTGAAAGGTGTTGCGTTCTATTCTGCGAACCCTAGTGAGCGGTTCTTAAAGAAACAAAATCGTAAAAATTGGTGTCAGAAGTGAGGATTGGTATCAGAAGTGAGGATTATCATCGGGTGTCCAGAAAATTCTATTGGGTATTAGAGGAGATAGAGAAAAACGGATTTCAACCTTAAATTTGTTATCAAGTAAGAAAATAAGATTAACTTTCTATAAAGTTTTAGAATTTTCTATTTGAAAACTAAAAAAAATAGCGAAAAACTGACTCCACCATCGGATTTGTCATTAAGAAAGAAGCCTAGAACCGAATTTTCGACAAAGGTGTAGAAAATTCTATATGAATACTAAAAGAGATAGCGAAAAACGGACTTCACCATCGAATTTGTTATTAAGAAAGAAGCTTAGAACCGAATTTTCGACAAAGTTCTAGAAAATTCTATTTGTAAACTAAAGGAGATAACGAAAAATGGACTCAACCATCGGATTTGTCATTAAGAAAGAAGCCTAGAACCGAATTTTTGACGAAGTTCTAGAAAACCATATTTGAAAACTTAAAGGGATAGCGAAAAATAGATTTCACCTTCGGATTTGTCATCAAGAGAGAAACCTAGAACCCAATTTTCAATAAAGTTTTAGAACATTCTATTTGGAAATTAAAAGAAATAGCGAACAACTAACTTCATCATTGGCTTTGTCATCCAGAACGTTGACAAAAAGAAAAACTTGAAGAAGAATCTCGTCGCCAACAAGAAAAATAGGATGCAGAAGCGCGGCGCCAGAAAGAAAAGCAGGAAGAAGACCGTGGCCTAAAAGAAGAACAGTGTCGTCTGGGGGAACAACAACAAGAAGAAGACCGTCGCCTAAAAGAAGAAGCGCGTCGCCAAAAAGACAAACAAGAAGAAGAACTTCGTGTTAAAAAAAAATAGGCGCAATGCGACAAGACGTGAAAGAAATCGTAAAAGAGATAAAAGTAAAAGTACTTCAAGAAGTAAATAATATAAAATCAACTGTGAGACAAGATATAGGAAAAGTACGACAACGCATTGGAGACGTAGGAGACAACAAAATAAAAGAAGTCGTAGTCAGGATAGAATCTAAAATGAAGAGCCTTCAGATAGAAGTCAATAAAATAAAGAATCATGGCCCTTCTGATAAAGTAATAACCACCGGACAGAACATTAAACCTCCAACTTACGACGGTCAAACATCTTGGATAATATACAAACGACAATTTGAAGCTGCCACTACGCAAATAACTGAAATTACGAAGAGATATCTACTGCATTAGTAATTGCATTACGTGGACTAGCACTGAAGTTATTGCAAACCATTCCTATAACACAACACAAAGACTGTGGAATCTTTAGTGCTGCGCTGGAAAGAAGATTTGGATATCAGCATCGGCGCCAGTTATATCAGTCACAGCTAAAGTCAAGACATCAAAGAAACAAATAAAGTATACAAGAATATGAAACTGATATACGACGCCTTGTGCATCTAGCGTACCCAGGAGCTACGGAAGAATTCCACGAAGAGCTTACGATCCAGAATTTTATTGATTGAATCAGAGATCAGGAAATACAACTTATGTTGCCTATAAGTAAGTTTAATTATTGTAGTGAAGCTTTGGACAGATCTTTGGAAATAGAGACAGCTGATAATGTGTCAAGGCAAAAAATAAGAACTGTGAACATAGAGAAAAACAAGGACTTACCGAACCAAACCATGAAGACAACGTTATCTAAAATTCTTAAGAAACTATGCAAGAAAGATGATACTTCACGCTAAAGAAGAAATCAGGAAGAACTGAACACAATAGGTGATATTCCACGTAATAGCAGAAATCAGATCGAGTGCTACAGATGTGGACGGATCAGACACACAAGAAGGGACTGTCGGCTGGAATTAAGAAAGCATATAAAGTGCTACAAATGTGGCCGAACTGGACCCATGAGATGGGACTGTCAAGTGCAATTAAGATCTAGCTCACCATCCAGAGACCACATAGAAGAGAACCATTAGGAGAGATAAAGTGCTAAAGATGTGGACGAAATGAACACATGAGAAGGGACTGTCGGGTAGAATTAAGAAGGAACATAAAGTGATACAGATGTGGACACAAGAGATGGGACCGTTAGGTGCATTCACTATCCAGAGACCCCACAGACGAGAACAAGGAAAAATAACAACAGTACAATTTTAGCATCAATTATATATCAGGAAGACTACATAGCAACACAGATATCATTTCAAGAAGACCATTTAAGGGAGAATACAATCAAAATAGAAGAAAAAGATGAGTTTCCTATTCGGAGCGTCACTTGAGACGTTGATTCAAAGTGGAGTACAACTCAGATGAGAAGCGATCAACTTGAACTTAAAGGAAATGTCAATACTACTCCTATTATTACTACTGTTGATACTGGTGCTGCAGTATTTCTGATAAAGTCAAGCCTTGTTGATAAATCTAGACTTCTACTATTGTCCAGAGAAGTAATGTTGAGAACTGTAACTGGAGAAGCAGCTGATGTGGTTGGAGAAATGCGAGTTGAGCTTCAACTTGGAATTTAACCACTTATGTTAGTTGCCGACATAGAAGATGAGTTTATACTCGGAATGGACCTGATTCGTCAACATGGATTCTCCTTGGACAACAATCTTTTTGTCTTTATTTTATTATTGAACCGGCCAAAGTGAAGAACTTTATTTATTTTCGGGATACAACTATTTCTATTACATATTTATAAGGCTTTATCGCAAGGTTCTTATCTTTAATACCCCTATACAAACGTGTATTTGTTGACATACTTAATTTAAATTATAACAATATCATAAGCAAAACAAAACTGGCCGACTATAAGATCTAAATTTCTTGGCAACTCGAACGGGTTTAAATCTTAAATCTTCTTAGTGAATCTGGCTGATAAATTTTTAAAATAAATAGTCACATAAGTCTCTTAATAAATAATGCAGGTTTATGGTATTGTAGTAGTTGTCGTTAAAATTTATTCATCACACCGGTCAAGGTCATAGAAGATCTAGCGACTTTATGAGTAAACTTTTGGTAGAGGGATGGCAAAAAAGTGGCTAAAGGAGTTAGATCACTTTACTCTGAACATGAGTAAGACAGATCACTTTCTTTCCTACACTTCATTATAAATTAGTCAAAGTACCTGGTATCTATAAAATAATCATTATTAAAATTTACTTTAATCAACGATGGTACTCTTTAAGTATTTTAGATTTATTTTACTCTTCATTGTATACTATTTTTATCTCATCCGTATAATCCTCTATTCAATAATCGCATTCCTAAGATTCAAAGGTTTAAAGAAAATACGCAAACAAGTTCACAAATGCAGACTGATTCCGGTCAACAACACGTCGGCACCAGTACCACTGGTACCATTCTATGTCATAGCAGAACTGGGCGGACGCTCCCATATTTGCACGGATTTAAATATTTTTTAATAAAAGAGATTCTTTTTTATGATATTTTTTAAGGGAACTTACTACATTTGTAAAGACTGGGTGTAACTTTTTGATAAATGATAAACAATGTAATTAACATAAATACCTAAATCTGGTAGTTTTTTAAATACATTTCGACTCGTTTTAATAGGGTGAACCTATAATTGTCTTTATTTCTAAATATTTATCTATATATTATATGAGACCAGTTACAGATCTACAATATTTAGAAAAGGGACAAGCTCTGAAGAATTATCCTTGAATACCTCCCTAATTATAGCCAATTTGTAAGTTATTAAAAATTTTTATTATTTTCATTCGATTTTATACAGCTTATGTTAGATGAAGGAGATAAGAATATGTAGAGATTTCTCTCCAGCCACACTGACAGTAAAATTATAACAATCTTAAAAGCAAAAATTTAACATTTTAGCATTTGAAGCACGGTGGTTGTGATAATCGTTATAAAACGGGTACCTTCCTGAAAAATTAATGCTTTGAGATAGAACAGAAGATTGAGTCTTATACCGTATGATCGAAATAAGGTATAACATGTCATAATTAAATTTTATGTCAAACGGTAAAATAGAAAGAACCATTAAACCTGAGTTTTACTCCATACTGTTACCGAATTTGAACTTAGCATGGGGCGACAATTTACATCTATACTGCAATGCGAATAAGTTATGTATAATTAAATTTGGATTTACAGTTAACTTTGATCGTTCATAATTCTAAAACTAGCAACATTACTTGCAAAACATTTGCGTCCAATAATTTCAATATCTTTCAATTTTATGTCCAAGAGTATTATAAAGGATATAATTTAACTGAGATTTTACTTAACCACCAAAAATTTTGATATTTATAACAGCGTTCCATTACCAACCGGTAAACATAATCACATCACATCGCATCTTTAATTTTATAGCTGAAAATCTTAATTTTTTCTTATCTCAATTGGTATTTCTAAATAATCCCATCTTTTGGAGATTTATAATTCTAATTCAGTTAAATCGTTTTATTTATTGTTTTCTTGAACTGTACTCATACTAGACATCAGTTTAATTTGCCTATAATTACTCACATGTGGATCTGATTTTATCAAACCTAGGTGTTTTGTAGTGCAAATAGGTTTATAGTAAAAAAACAACATACCTCAAGTATAATTCTGCAGTTTTTCAAGCAATTTTTCTGAAGCTACTCTCACAAATTTAAATAGATTTTAACTACTATCGATGTCTATTGTTTTATCTCCTCAGTTCAAAAAGAAATAACAAAAAAGATAAGGAACAAGACTAAAACGTCATCCAGGATTTATCTCCAAAAATTTTATTGGTATAAAATAAACTGTATTGAAATTATTTATATCGGTCGTTAATCAGTTTGATCAAACCTATATTTTCCCAAATTTGTACAAAATGAAAGAGTATATAAAGCAAGGTATATACAGGGTGGGGTATTTTAATATATAGATCCAAATATATTTTAATATACTTAGAGGACAGAGGGGGCCATTTATGTGTACTAATGACCTTTACCTTGAGGTCAATTTACAAAGTCATTTGAAGGTCAAGGACATTTTTAAAATGGAAACCCCAGAAATTAAACTCGGAGAAAATTTCCTATCTAACAGTGTGTATAACATAAGGGCGCTGAAATCACATCTAAAGGTTATTTGAAGGTCAAATATCCTCGTGCCTTGAATGTTCAAATTATTCGGAAACTGGAGTGATGGAAAAAAACTATTTCTACAAAAGTTTCTGGAAATCAAACTGTGTATATTAAGGTAATCTTAAATTTGACTCTAGCCGTGACTTTGAAAGTCTTATCAGCGTCATGATAATATGACCTCGAAAATTATGGTCAGGACTATTTCAAAGTCAGGTATCAAAAAATCCCGAAGTGGGAAGATATTGGGGATCATTCAAGGCTCAGGGAAAATTTTTTGCACTTTCTTTATTTAAAAAAAATTACCTCGAACTTCAATGACCTTGAAAATAGGATTGAAGATCAATTTAGTCGAGGTTATGATAACTTGTGCATTTCATCTAGTAATTGCTGATGGCACCTTCAATGTTTAATATGCTCAGAAAATCACTAAAATTTGTCAAAAAAACTTCAGGGTGCTTTTTAAACAGTCGAGCCTTCCCAGAACAGAATAACAAATTTTGAAATACCATTTCTTACGTGAAATTTCCTGTTCTTTTTTAATGCGATGTCAAAAATATTAAAAGAAAACTAACTCGACTTGCACTGACCTTGAAAATTTGCTCTAAGGTGAAGATGGTCTAGGTCGCTCAATTGTTGAAAGCACCTTCAATATTTGTTATTCCCGGAAACAATTTTCAATTGAATCAAGTCGTTCTTATTTATTTTCCCTTGTCGTTTGAATTCTTCCAACTGTCTTAGTTTAATGGATTTTTAGCAGTTTTACATGACCCGCAAGGTTGAGAAGAAAGTTACTAAAGATCATTTTCAAAGGAAAAATTTTTTACTTTCATCCAAACCCCCAGTACTCTAATTTTCCCCTAAAGCTTGATCATTCTCAATATCCTGCCATTTCGGGATTTTTTTTATATTTGACTTTGAAATAGCTTAGACCTTGACCTTCGCTGTCATTTTCATTTTCGGGATAAAAAGTATGAGGTCCGATTTAAAAAGCTATCATGACCTTGATGTGACCGTCAAGGTCAAAGCCAAATTTAAAGTCAACTTAAAAAACACGGTTTGATTTCCAGAAACTTTTGTAGAAAAGGTTTTTCTCCGTCACTCTTAGTTCCCGAATTATTGGTTCATTCATGGTATGAGGACCTTTGACCATCAAATGATCTCTAGATGTGATTTTACTCCTTATGTTATTCATACTGTTGGATAGAAAATTTTCTCCGCTTTTCATTTCTGCAATTCTGACATTCAAATGACCTTAAAAATTGACCCTCTCTGTCTTTGACAATTTTTATATGAACCATTTTTTTATAAATGGGATATTTTAAAAGATATTTAGATCTATATATTAAAATAGCTCACCTTGTATACCAGGTAACTTTCCTGGTACTTTATCGAACCATTGTGAGTAAACTATAATTAGGAATCTGAAAATTTGACATTGTACTAACGTACATGGGGACAGCTGGCTAAAATATTTTCAAGATAGCGGCTCTTCCAGTTAAACCGGAAGTTGATGTCAACTAGCTTATTTCTTAAGTCAATTAGTTAATTTGGGTTAGTTTTCTTGTAGACGAACATCGACTTTAGTAATCTTTTTATGATATTCTGAAAATTATTAGTACAGAATGGTCATAAAAGGAGAATAAAAATTATAGTTGAAAAATCAAAAGTAAATTTTTTCAAGTAAAAAACACCTATTTTTATAATTTTAGCATATTAAGCAGGGTAACTTTATATAAGATTGTCTATTCCAAAAATTTGTAGTTTTTAAAATATTGGCATGGCATGGCGAGAGTAAACCAATCGAACCCTACCGAATTGTCACTATTTCTTGCCTTTTGACATTCATTAATAATAATCATGCCGGGGTGGTTAAATTACACGCACGACGCGCAGCAAGTTATCTAAGTAGTTCCCTTCCAAATTTCTCAAGATGTCGAAGTAGCGGTCACTTATAAGCTAAAAAAAGCGTGTTTGAGTAGTGAACATAACCCGATCCTCTTCATCCCCCCACTCCTCGACCTTGACCTTGCCCTTGCCCCACACCTCTTTGGTCCCGAGCACATGTCCTTGTCATTGACCTTGAAAGTGCACGTGTGCTTTGGCCTTGACCTTGTGTTCAAGGTTGTGTGTGACCTTGACCTTGACCTTGGTCGAGACGACCTTGACTTTGTTGGATGTCATCTTGGGTGTGTGACCTTGAAGATATGTTACGTGGTTTGGGGTGACCTTGAATGGTTTTATATAGGGTATGGGGCAGTTTCATTCATCAGTTGGCTCTGACTTGTATAGGTAGTACATGTGTTAATATTTGACAAATCATGGCATATGTTTGTGAAAATTGCGGTTCTAAGTTTACTAATAGTTATAATATGAGACGTCATAAAAGAGAATCGTGTGCGGCGAGATTTATTGAAGTGCTTGGAGGAAAACGGCTCCGAATTGAAGAGTATACATCGACGATTCCGGTAATTAATTGCGCTACATGTAATGTAGATGTTCCAATAAATCATATGTCAGCGCATAAACGAACACAACAACATAAAAATAATTCATGTTTGCCGGTATGTCATGGTGTGCAACTCGTTGAATGTGCCTTCAAAAGGAGAATTGCAACCTATCGGGTTAGCAGTGATATGGAGCATTCCGATTACGTAATGTTCTTTGCAGACATTAAATCCAAGGTGGTGGAACTTGTTAATAATTTATTGCGTGTGCATCATGCTTTAAAAGTTAACATGACAGCTGTTGGCGAGTACATGCTTCCATCACAAGAAATATTCAGTGAAAAATCCTTCAACACTGCTAATCAAATAATTAGTGTAGAAAGTGATTTGGATGCCGTTTACCATTCTTTCACCGAATTAATAAAAACGCAGGCGACAGAGTTCCAGGAGAAAGATGCAGGTATGGAAAAATCAAAACCCGATATATTAAACTGATTTTTATATATTATTTTTCTTGTTATAGGATGGGCTCTTGTGCGAATTTTATACTTGGAAGTTAGTATCAACAAGTATATGCCTATGGGTGGCTCATCATACATCAAGTTGCTGTGTTCTATTGAAAAGAAAGGAGCTGTCGTCAATGTGATTAACCAGGACGAATTTTGCTTTGCGTGGGCTGTAACATCAGCATTGTTTCCTCCAACAGCAGCGCCTTCACAGAAGACATCCTACCTCCATTTTTCTAGAGTGCTAAATTTAACAGGTATGGATTTTCCAGTAAAATTACGTGACATTAAAAAATTTGAGGAAATGAACAACATATCAATTAACGTATACGGTCTGGAATCTAAATATGAAAATAATGAAGTAATACATGAAGTTATTGGTCCACTGAGGTATGCGTCAAAAAAGTTGGATAGATATGTAAATTTATTGTTAATTACAAAAGACTGTAGTAGTAAAGATGGCGGTGAACATTTTTGTGATACGACTTGTTCAAAGAGTCATTATTGTTGGATTCGGGATTTATCACGTTTAGTTTCAAGTCAAATTAGTTGTCAACAACATAAAATATATTTCTGTGATGGTTGCCTCCTTTATTTTAGTACACCGTCAGCTTTAACTTTACATCAAAGCTACGATTGTAACCACATTTTCACGCAAACACCCTCAGTGGATTTAAAAATCGATAAATTTGGAAAGAGCGTGCCGGAAAATATTTTAAAATTCGAGGGTATAGAAAAGCAAATGCGCGTTCCATTCGTGGTTTATGCAGATTTCGAATCTGTTTTAAAACCCGTTGAAACGGTACAACCAAACCCACAAAATTCTTACACTGTAAAAAGTTTTAAACATGAACCATATTCTTTTGCTTATTTAATTAAATGCTCTTTTGACGACTCACTTTCGAAATTTGAGCTATTTCGGGGGAATAATGCAGCTCAAGTCTTTGTGGATCGTATCGAGTGTGATTTAAGGGCTCTATACAACACATATTTAAAAGACATTAAGCCTATGAAACCGTTAACGCCTGAAGAAAAAAGGGAGTTTAATGATGCTAAAATATGTGGTATATGTGAAGGCCCTTTTGAAGAGGGTGGATTAAAGTACGAGACCACTGTCACATAACTGGTGCAAAAAGATTTGGTGCTGCACATTCCGTTTGTAATTTAAATTATAAATTACCCTCTTTTATCCCTATCATATTTCATAACTTAAGCGGCTACGACAGCCATTTATTTATAAAAGAGTTATGTAAATATGGGGATAAAATTGGTGTTTTGGCTCAAAGTAAGGAAAAGTACATATCATTTACCAAAAGCATTTATGTGCACGATTATTTTGATAGTAAATGTGGAAAAGTCAAGAGGAAATATTTAAAGTTGCGATTTATTGATAGTTTTAAATTTCTGTCAACGTCTTTGGAAAATTTAGGCAGCGGTTTAAACGACGACGATTTTATTGAAACTCGGAAACATTTTTCAAATATCAACCAATTTAATTTGATGCGTCAAAAGGGTGTTTTTCCCTATAGCTTTATTGACTCTATAGAAAAAATGGAAAATACATGTCTTCCAAGTAAAGATGAATTTTATGATAATTTACGGGAAGAACATATTAGCGATGAAAGCTATAGAAGAGCAAAAGAAGTATGGCGCTTGTTTGGGTGTAAAACTTTGGGGGACTATTCGGACGTGTATTTAAAATCAGATGTGTTGCTATTGTGTGATGTTTTTGAGCAATTTCGGAATAATTGTTTAAAATTCGATAAACTTGATCCAGCACATTACTATACCCTTCCAAGTTTATCATTTGATTGTATGCTACGTATGACTAAGGTAGAGTTAGAGCTCTTAACTGATATAAACATGATACATTTTTTTAAGAAAGGTATACGCGGCGGCATAAGCCAGTGTACAGAAAGGAAGCACATCGCTAATAATATTTTTTTACCAGACTATGACCCAAGAAAACCTTCTTCATTTATAACATACCTTGATGCTACAAATCTATATGGTCATAGTATGTCACAAGCATTACCATATGGTGGTTTTCGATGGTTAAGCGAGCGCGAAATTCTGGATTTAAATATTATGGTTGTTGGTGATGATAGTTTACATGGCTACGTTTTGGAAGTGGATGTGCATTATCCGACAGAGTTGCATGATGCACATTCTGATCTTCCATTTCTAGTAGAAAATATCATACCGCCAACAGAAAACGCTAAATTACCGAAATTAATTCCTAATTTACAAGATAAAAAAAAATACATTGTACTCTATAGAACTTTAAAACAAGCCATCGCCCACGGCTTAGTGGTAATGCAAACCCATCGAGTATTACAGTTTAAGCAATCAAAATGGCTAAAATCGTATATTGATTTTAATACCAATTTACGTAACAAGGCCACCACAAAATTTGCGAAGGACACTTTTAAATTAAAAAATAACGCGATATTTGGTAAAACTATGGAAAATGTGGAAAATCGAAAGGATATAAAATTAGTAACACATTGGGATAACAGTGTAGGCAGAAATGGAGCTAGAGCACTAATATCCCGCCCCAATTTCAATAGTAGCTCGATATTTACCGAGAACTTTGTTGCTATACATATGAATAAAGTTAAAATATTGTACAATAAACCAATTTATATCGGTTTTTCCATATTAGATATATCAAAGACTGTAATATACGATTTTTATTATAATTTTATTAAATCCAAGTTTGGTGATGATGCTTCGTTACTTTACACCGATACTGACTCGCTTATATTAAAAGTGTATACGGAAAACTTTTATCAAACTATATCAGAAAACCCCGAAAAATTTGATACATCAAATTACCCCGAAATTAATAATTTCAACATAATTAAAAGTAATTCTGTAGTTGGTAGAATGAAAGATGAGTTTCCTGGTGATCCGATAATAAGTTTTTATGGTACCGGCGCGAAGGCTTATTATGTAAAGTCCATTAATAATGAATTTAAAAAAGCCAAAGGTATCAAAAAATGTGTTATCGAGAAAGACCTTCATCAGGAAGACTACCAAAGAATTGTTGAACGGGGTGGTTTGATATTAAGAAAGATGAAGACATTTAGAAGTGAATTACATAACATTTATACCAACATAATAAATAAAGTAGCATTGTCACATAGCGATGATAAACGTTATGTAATTCCCAGTTCAACCAAAACTCTACCTTGGGGGCATGCAGACATAGATTTTTACAAAACAGACCCGGAAGAAAACTTAGCAAATTTAGTCACCGTGTTGGAATCATTTCTAAGTCAGGACAGCACGTAATCTGGAAAATCCATATTTCATTATTTGTATTGTTTTTATTATTTCTATTAAACATACAACATTAATATGTAACTATAGTATTGTAATTTTTTATCTTTTTTTTTAAATAAAAAACATGTATTCATTACTTGATTGCTTTTTTATTGAACCTTTATTTTAAAATTATAAATATAATGAAGTGTCGACAAATAACAAACTGTAAAAGTTATTGTTGAAAAATTTGTCTAATAGTAAATTAAACGCACAGGTCTACGAGTAAATGTTTAATGTGAAACTGGTTTGCTGACAAGATCCTCCATAGTCTTTTCAATTTTCAACCTTCTAGAGTTAAGTTCATCACGCAGTTCGTCTTGCCTAAGTTCATATATTGCAATAACAGTATCATCAATGTATCCTCTAAGTTCTTGACCGGTTTCAATTAATTTCTTGCGTACGTAACCTTCAAGTTGGTTTCTGAATATATCTTTAATAACAATTGTTGAGTCATGTAAAGCTTTCTGCGTATCTTGCACACACTGAGCAAGGCTATTATCAACATAATTTCGTGTGGTCGCATCGTCTCCTTCAAGAGGTTCTGCTAAATAGCACAATCTTTTGCTTCCCATGTCGTAATCTCCATTAGGTGTAAGTTTAAAACCTATTCCTGAAGGACCTCGCATAAAGTTAAAATCCTTAAATTTTCTTTTGCGACCGAACTTATCAATAGTGTTTACTTCTGACATTGTTATGTGAGACTGATTTTAAACCATTAGATTTCACCCTAATATATGGTTCTATTTCATTAATAAACGGACTCTGCACAAAAATATGGATTGCAAAACGTATTTTAGGTGATGTTTAATAAATACACATACAGATTAATTTTACTATTGTTTTATTGAAAAAAAAAATTAAAATATAACAAAAGATTGAGTTTACTTTTTATTATTAAAAAATAAAAAATATAACAAACAAAAAAATTAAAAATTAAGAAATAAAATACATGTTAATTTCTTCTGTACAGGTAAGCTTCTTCTATGACCCAATTTCTTCTCTGGATGGCCCGTTCATTAATGTCCTTGAACTGGTAGTAAACTAGTCCACAAAAGCCGCATTGTACAAATTTAACCCTGAAAAGGTCAATGTAGTTGAAGTCGTACGTAAGATCATTTCGCCAGCAGATACCTAGTCTTTTACAATGATGACAAGTTAAATAAAAAGCTTTTGGTATATGACTGTATGTTTTGGCTGCTTCACTAGGTTGTTCATCAGTTGGCAACATGATGTTTGAATATGTTGTACTTTTCAATCGCTGTACTCTATTTATGTATTACTTTTTAAAATAACCTTGACAGGACCAAAAAAAATCCTTGAAAATTACAACCTAGAAAACGACCCTGACATTGACGGGTACTTTGACCTTGGCCTTGGCCTCGCATCTGACAAGTTTAGTACTATATTAATATGTTTCTTTAAAATAACCTTGACAGGGACAAAAAAAAATCCATGAAAATTACAACCTTGAAAACGACCCTGGTATTGCCGGTTACGTCGGCCTTGGTCTTGGCCTTGCATCTGACAAGTTTAAATATTATACTTAATGCATCGAACAAAAGGAATAAAGGTGGTGTAGTGGGGAAAATGGGCATAAAAGCAGACTTGCTGGCTCGAGCTCTTCACAGTTCGTCAGAACACCAAACAGTACAGTACTAAGATAAAGTTATAGTGTTAGTTTTAATATCGAAGATGTCGAGTGTAAGGTCTCTTTTAGATGCTCTTGACGTGAGCTGCGGTTCGCAACAAGGCATGTTGGATAACATTAGTGGCTTGGAAGTGTTAAGTCCGGGGGTATTCGAGAATTGGAATGGCAGGGAGCAAGAAGATGCCGAAGACAGAGCCCTGAATGATGGTCGCGACGAAGAGTTGGTTCAGTCGGCAGCGCAATTCCTCGAATGTTGGACGGAGGAGAAGGAGCCGAAGATCAACGTGATAAGTGATGTGGTTGTGCGAAAAGCATCGCGGCCTAACAGGGAATCTTCTCCGAAAGCTTCTAAATTAAAAAAGCTCTTGACTATGCGGAAGTCGGAAATCGCCTATAAAAAAACATTTTATTCGGCGATTAAAGGTATGGGACAAGGAAAGAAGAAGAAGTTTAACTTTAAGCATCCCTCCACCCCTGTTCCATTACCCGACTTCATGAAAACAGCACCACAAGAGCCATTGTCGGTAGAAGTGCAAGTGATAGAAGGCCCCGATGGACCAACACCACCAACACCGGCCAGCGTAGAGCAGGAAATAGTGTCGGAGGTAAAGTCTTCCCCAGCGCCACTGTCGCCGATATTGGGGTGCCGGAAACCTATGAAGAAGCGGTTTAAGCGGTGTTTTGAAGGCGATGAAGTTTCCGCTGCTTCGTCGTCGTCGTCATCGTCGTCTTCACCAAACGAAACCGCTTCTTCTTCTTTAATATATTCCGAGCCATCGCAACCGGAGTGGGTTGAAGACTTCACCAACTCTCAGAAGAGCAAATTAACAGACATTTATCGAATGAAAAAATACTTAGTGAAAAAAGTGAGTGTGTGTGAGAGTGACATTTTAGAACTGGAAAGACAATTAGAGTTAAAAAAGATGGAATCTGCGCGGTATAAAAGACAATTAGAGGACTTTAATAAATTATGTAGTAGGTGTTAGGTAGTTGTAGGTATTAAGTTTGTAAATATATATATATATATATATATATATATATATATATATATATATATATATATATATATATATATATATATATTGTAGTTAATAAAAAAAAAAGTCTTTGATCAGATTTTTATATTTTATAAAGAGAATAAAAATGACTTGAAAATTTATTTTTGTGTGTTATTTCATATAGGCCCTGTCCCACATAATATTAGTTAATAAAAAAAAAAGAGTGAATAATCCACTAAAACTACGCAATAGCAATAGTTGTAAATATTTTTTGATAATATTTACAAGTATGCTAAAACATGGTTCGGTTTAAGAAGTTAAGGTTCTGTCGCCAGAACTTCTAATACTTTGCATCTCAATATTGTATGTTTTTATGAAAAAAAAACATAAAATATTGGTTACAAAGTATTATAACCAACTAAAACTACGATCAAATTATTTTGTGGTCCTGAAAAGGACCGTTTGGTTGTAAAACATGTGACTCGTTATTGTGTTGTGGAGTCGCACGGCCCGTCATCATCAACGGGGGTGGTGGCGGTGCTGTCCTCTGCATATTCGATGATGAACCGCCAAAGTTCATCCCATCTGGGATCGTCCGACTCCCACTCGAGACAATTCTCTGTGGTAGAATCTACCACAGGGCATTGGATGGGTTGTTGTTGTTCACTCGCAGACATGTTGAACTAAAATGATTGTAATAAGTATTGGTGGTCGTATATATAGAGACAAATTAATGGTGGGGGGTGAAAACAAATGTCGTATTACGTATTGAGACCAAAAGTTGTTTGTGCTCTCAAATACGAACGAACGATTTAGCTGGGTTCCACCAGCACCTAAACTTTTAATACTTTGTATCTAATATGGTATATTCTATACATACAATATTAGTAACAAAGTACTAATATGTACTAAAACTACGATCAAAGTATTTTGTGGTCCTGAAAAGGACCGTTGTTGTGTGCCCTTAAAAAGGGCCAGGGAGAGTGTGAGGCTTATGGTGCCCCATCCTCGCTGGTCGACCACCAGCTTGACGAATCGCAGGGGCCCTGCGGATCGTCGGATGTTGGTGATGCTGGAATTTCCAGCACCGCATCTTCCGTCGAGTCCGGCTCTGGCTGCGGCGACGGAGTTTCGAGTCTTTGTAAGACCCAATCGCCCGTATCGTTTAATTCCACTAGACCCGGATCGTGGTCATACACTAGCGGAATCGGCTCATCCAAGTCGTCCCAACGTAAGACGTCAATTTCAAAATCCACCTCTTCGTCGTCGTCGAAGACTTGCAGGTCTCCAACGTTGTCGGCGACGGTGTCATCACTAAAGATGGATGAGCCTCTGCTGGCGGGTCTTTCTTCCTCCATGTTCATCGTATGAGGGTTGATGAATATATGACTGTGTAACTGGCCCAGTCTCATATATATCTAGAACTACCCCCACCCCACCAACGGATTCTAAATGTTGTGTATTGGCGAGAGCTTATAGAATTATTGATTTTTTCAATAACTTTAAATAAGGAATTAGATTTGTTTTTTTTTTTTTTTGTTTAGACAATAAGACTTATTCTTAATATTTTGTGAAGAATACATTACAAAAAAAAGAATAGAAACCTTTTTTGGACTGTGAACATTTTCATAGGTTCTCAAGCATATAACTTGGCACTTAAGCTATGAGACAAATCGTCGTTAAACGAATATCTCGCCCCATAAGTGACGATTACTAAACTACGATCAAAATATAATGTGGTCCTGAAAAGGACCGTTTTTGTGGCCCTAAAAAGGCCTGGGGGGAGGGTGGGGTGCCTACCGTGGAGTAATACCCAACGATATTAACACCGACCTTGGTGCAGCCCTTGGTCTTCTCATTGGCGGCACCGTCGCCGTCGCTGGTGGTGTCGGCGTTGCGGGTGGTGCCGAAGGTGCTGCTCCTGGTGCGGTACCCCCGCACTCCTCACACTTGCATATTTTGCCGGGCACGAATGGCCTGACAATGCCAATGATCTTCTTTGGTGTATCTTCCATCTTGACGATCGAATGTGTAATGATGAAATAATTCTAATACCGGCCTCTATATACATTCAAAAAGTTGGATGGGGTAAGGTGGAGTGCATATATGCATTATATAAGTTTGAGAATAATATGATTTTATAACTCACCGTATCTCTGTTATGGACACAAACTACCCCCCTCCACTTTTCTAGCGCGTAGCGCGGAGCAGGCACACTAAAAAAAAACCCCTAATGACCTCCCCTACAACTTCCACATACTCCCGTTCGGCGCTCTAGCCTCCTAACTCGAGAATTTCAATTTTTTCGTCTAAATTTTTTTCATTTTTAAGATTTTTCAAATTTTTTTTTCACCATTGTATTCTCCTCAAAATTCTAGGTAATTAAAGTGCTTTTATTTTTTTTCTATCTTGAACGGTTCCCGAGCTACAGCGCTTTAAAAAATCCAAATTACTAACTTACTATAACCCTTTTCTTGAAATTTCATCTTTCCGAATTTTGAAAAGTACTACCATATGTAGAAAAAAATTCTCTTTCTAATTTCCTAATATTATTTTGCTCCAAAACTTCAACTTTGGCGCGCATTCGCCATTTTTCAATTTTTTTTGAAAAAAATTATTTTTTTACGTTTTTACTATCGGAAAAAATGCCTACTTATAGTACTCGATTTCCTCTATAATTTTTTCTTATAACTTTTTTCCCTATTCCTAACCGTTACTTTCCTACAAATTTTCTAAATCGTTGTTTTCATATTTTGCCTTAAAATTTTTTCTTGTGTTATTTAAGCTCTTTTTTCCACTTAATAAACCACCATTATCTAAACTCCCGTACTCCTTTCTTAAAGAGCGGGCTTTTCCGTCCGCTTTTTTTTTTGTTGGGTTTCAAATAAATATAAAACTACTACTTCACTCATTACAAATTTATTGATTCAAGAACATTATTTTGTGTTACATATAATCGATACATTAAAATATAGATTTATTGGTCACCGAACCGTTTAATACATTATAACTAAAAAATAAGTCGTGAATAACTAATGCGTACACTTTAGTGTCTTTGGGGAATTTATTCTTTCTCGTTTGGAACTCCAATTTTACATCCACTGTCGATGAGTTAATCGCCTCTGGTTGATGACTGCAATTGATAATAAAAACGGGGTTTTTCATATATTCCGCGAACGTTATCATCGGATCGTTTATCTCGCGCCCGTAGTAGCTGCTTTGGAAGTTTTCGTAATTGTAATAGGCTGCTGCGTACAGTTTCTTGGCGAAATCTAAATTCCATCTTTCGTAGGGATAAACGGTTAAATTCAGATACAGTCTAATGTCGCATACGTCGGCGTGGGTAAACTGGGTTGCGTTTTTTTCTTTCTTGTCGCAATTATTGCCGTCTTGAAACCCGACGATTATATAGCGCGGTCTTTCCAGACTTGTACTCGTTCTCAAGGCCCACACGTCGGAAGATGTTTGCCTTAAAGCTGGTAATTCGTACAGATCCCATTTACGATATGCCATTTGAATACTGGCATTGTTTCCACCTTTATTAATGCGAGACAGTATTTTCAATTTTTGCTTGTCGTCTGGAATGATGTGACGAATTTTCCAATCGATTTTGTCGATACTAATTTCTGCCTCTACTTCGCCGACGTATCAGTTGGTAAAAGTGCGAGCTATAATCATAATAAGCTCTTGTTTTACGCTGAAAACACCTTTTGCGTAATCTTCGGCGAATCCCATAAGATATTTTAAGGGTAATTTCCCGGAGAATACGTTACTTGCCGTGTCTACGATATCTTGGTTTGCTTCGTCGAGACCCCATCCGCACGTCATGAGAGATCTTTGTTGCAAACTTCCGAATGAAACCATGGTTTTTAATGTCGTCGTAACTCCAGGTTTACGAACCACGGCGACCTGCTCACCTCCCATCTCGTAGCGAATTTCATCGAACAAAAATGCGAGGGCATTATTTGATAAAAAACATCTTTTCGTTGCGTCTATGGGTTTAAATTTTCCTTCGATATATATGTAACTTTCGGCGATATCCAATATAATAACTTGAAAATTAATGGGGATACGGACTTCATCCGAATTGTTGAATGATGGAGATCCGTATGGTTTATACGTATGCTCTTCTAGACTAATAATGGAATTGTCCAAGATGGGTTCGGAGAAAACCTCTATTTTATCGCTGGTGGTGGAAATCATTTTCGCATTTTAAGACCGATTGATTTTAAAAATTTATAGTCTTCGGCAGATAACTGTTGAGATGTTTGTGATCTAACGTCTGGACGACGACTAACCTTGACGTTAACTCTTCTTTTACTTTTATTATGTTTCGGCGGTTCCCCCATCTTAGTCGACAGCACACACAATTGACGATTGAAGCAAAAACCCATTTCTATGAAAGTTTCTTCAGTTCCAATTTCACGATTATTTTCTCGCCTTGAAAATTGATTAGATCACTGCTATCGTCCAAGATGCGAAGAGTAATGTTGTCGATAAACTGACGTCCTGCCGGCATTAACGGCATATAAATATTATTTTGTGGTTCTTTACTGATTTTGTAACCGGGCTCCACGTCGATATCGAATTCGAACAAGGTATGACCTTCCACCGAATTCATATATGCTCCGGAAATTATATTACAATCTACGCGTATGATGCGTACTTTCATTATTTCCACCATCTCGGTTGATTCGTGCTTTTTGTCTCTTTTTAACACTGTATGATTAAATCCTAACATTTTACCGATACTCGCCTCTCCCCGGAAATCTATAGTATATTGGGATTTCAGTTCACATTTCAGCGTATTATTATTAGCGACCAAGTAAAAGATTCCATCGTTCTTTTCTTCAGTTGAAATACTCAAAGCCTCCGACATAGCTGTACCTATCTCATCTATTTCATAGGCCCCAGGTGGAATCTGCAATTGTATCGGCTCGGTGGTGTAACCCTCCTTCATGTAGGCAAACTTATTGTTGCTTTCGTCCACATTAAAAATTGAATTGTATGTGTAAAATCCCAGCAATGCCAGACCATATTTGTTTTCTCTATTTAATTCGACTGGTGGATAAAAATCGGCGCTTAAGACGAGTGTCCTGTTAGTGTGAACGTATAAGACATGACTAACCATTAAAACATCACACATCTCGGTTTTATTCTTAGCGGCAACATTTAAAAAGATTCATCTTAACACCTTTTCTCACTGCATTTGATAGTGATGTTTTATGCTATTTTCTGCTTTTATGCGCACATCGCTGATTTTGCAATAACAACAAAATATTTTTCTAGCCGTAAGATCCTCATCAGCCGTAACCTCGTTTAAATTGCTGCTGCTGCTGAAATAATGATGGCAACCGCACTGATATTTTAATATATCGATATCGCTTTTGAGGTGCTCGGACAACTTTTCCCAAACGAATGGGATTTCATTTGGGGCTAATGCAATCATTACTTCCTTGGGCATGTTTTCTAACTGTTTCACGGTCATTTTCCTTAATCCACCGGCTAGATGAAATGCTTTCAGTGATTGCAACATTTTAGTATAGTTATTGCGATCCATTTGCGGTGTTAATGGTGACGATGATGATGACATCTTTTACGCTGATGATTCGACAAGAAACTTTAAGCACAAATGTCCACACCAGACTGTTCCAAAATCCTGCTGACGATCGTATGTATAGTAAATAATTTTTGATGGTTCCGATCCCGTTTGTAGATATCGTACCAATTCGATCGGTGGGGGTAAATCGCCGAAGCTGTCATAATATGTTACTTTAGAATTATTTTTTCTATAAGCTACCCAATGAGTCCCTGCACCACGCGTACTATCCAAATTCACTATTGCTGCTTCGTAACGTCGAGGACCTTGTCTAGGTAATGAATCCCTCATATAAACGCCTCGAAAGTGTCCTATTCTTTTCTTTTTGGCATATTTTTCTATATCGATGTTAGATAGTGGTCTTCGAGGTAGGGATTCAATTAGTTTTTTGGTCTACGATTTAAAAATAATCCCATACCTTTACGATATGGCTTTAGAAACAAACCATTTCCTTTCGATTTTAAATACAGGCCGGCACCGGTTTTATCTTCGCTGCTTTTTTTTACAGCTTTTATGGCGCGCACAATTCCCGCTGCCCCACCGGCTAATGAACCCAAAGCTGATAACCCGGCAAAAATTGGTATTAATGGTAATATTCCACCAGTTTTAGGAATCGGTATTATTCTCGGTGTACGAACCTTCCTTTTGCCACCTGCCGCTTTTACCGATCTGCGTGCTGCCGACAGACCTATTTTAGATGCATTCATGAAATTTTTTTCCAACACATTTTTACTTCCGGCTTTTAATAATTCCTTTCGAACTGCTTGTCGAATAGCTGTTCCGAAACTGACTTTCCGAACATGTCGATTTTTATTAACACCTTTCCTTTTTGTATGACATGTGCTTTTTTTTTGTTGATAATGATGATAGTACACCCATACCAAAACGTTGTTTTCCTTTCATAATGTTTGTAACTAACCAAGCTGCTGTTTTTTCACCTAAACTGGAATCTTTCGATTTTACTCTATTCCAAGCACTTGGTTCGAGCTCGTAATCCGCTCAATGTCTCGCACTTATGTTGTCTTTATTATGTAAATAGGCTAAATCGTGTTTTTTGCATGCGGCATCCAAAGGATTAATGCCTAGATCACCTCTTGTTACACGTTTTATTACTTTTGTTCCGGGTCCGCAATATTGATAACCAGGAATGTGTACCTCGAATGGTAATTTATTTATTAACGAATTCACAATACCGTATCCAGTTTTGTTGGAAACGTGAGACCGTCCACTTCGTTTGACGCTCGGCATCTGAATGACAGTTTTTGTGAAAAATTGCCTATAAAATATCAAATTTTCCTAAGATGCGCGTTATCGATCTTAAACAAAAACTTCCTATTGACAATCTCGATGAAAAAGTCGGACTTGGATTTGAAAACAAGATAATGAAGAGACACGGTCCTCTACTTCCTTCCTCTATTCGCGGCCTGTTAATTGGTCCATCCAATTGTGGAAAAACTAATGTCATGATTTCGCTGCTTACACACCCCCTTGGGCTACGTTTCGAAAATGTCTATATTTACTCGAAATCTCTGTATCAACCGAAATATGAGTATTTAAGGAAAATTTTAGCGCCCATCAAAGGTTTAGGCTACTATGCCTTTAGTGATTCCAGTAATATTGTGGAACCGTCCGATGCAAAACCAAACTCTATATTTATTTTTGATGATGTTATATGTGAAAAACAAGATGTTATAAGATCGTACTTTAGCATGGGACGTCATAAAAATATCGACTCCTTTTACCTAGCGCAAACATATTCGCGAGTGCCTAAACAGCTTGTGCGAGACAATGCCAATTTTATTATTATGTTTAAACAAGATGAGTTGAATATGAAACACATATTTTCCGACCACGTTTCACCGGATCTAACTCTTACTCAATTTCAAGAAATGTGCTCAAAATGTTGGGATAATAAGTATGGATTTTTAGTAATTGATAAAGACAGTGATGTGAAATCGGAAAGATACCGCAAAGGATTTGATAGCTATATATTACTGTAATAATAAGAGAAAACACTCATTTGATTGTTGAAACGTCCTTTGTTAACATCATGAATAACGCGATCGACTTAAAACGTAAACTAGTGGAAGCTACCAATGCCGTCAGAAAAAAATTTAAACAAATTAAAGCGGCTAAAGAGTTTAATGTTGTGGAATTGGAAAAGTTTTACGAACCCATTTCTAAGCCGTTGACAACTATATCTGATGTGGTTAAGCAACGTCAGCAGCAGCAGCAGCAACAACAACATCAACAACAACAACAACAACAGCAACAACATTATCCAGCTACAAAGCCACATAGTCTCAGTACATCAGTGCAGTCGACTCAAATATCAGGTTTTCCCCAACCTACACATTCCTTTCAAACCTCCACACCTATTCAGCAGCAGCAGCAGCAGCATCGCATTTCAAAAGAAGATATTAGCCAATCGGTGTTTGATACACCCTCGACATCAACTAATACATCTCTCGCATTCGCTGACACCACAACTTCCGATACTTTAAACACACACCTGAAAGGATTACGTTCGAAACCATCTCTATACGATACTGTATATGGTGTACGTTTTGGTTCAAAAACAGATTATAACAAAAATTTTATTGGTAATTTAGAGGTGCGTTTTCGAAATGGAAATATTGTCTTATACAGAAAAGGGAAAAATATTGCAGAATATGGTGGATCACCGGCACTTTATGATTTGTTATTTCTTAAAACACCCCAAAGTGTAGGCAAGGAACAACAATTAAGTGATAATGTACTTTCAACGTACAAGGAAATTTTGGAATCAACGAGTGCTGTCTACAACAATTTTAAAAAAAGTGATGGTTCACGGGAGACCAGATGGAACAAATATTTACGAATTATTAAACCTCTGATAATGGGCACAAAATTAGGTGGTACTATTACAAGAAAAAATCTCTCGGAAAAACTACAGTTACCCACAAAAAAGAAATTATCTTCGAAAAAATATAATATAAATCATTATTCCACTTACAGCACAAAGAAAGGTGCAATTGTTGAGCGAGTCATAAGGACTTTAAAAAATAATTTAGATAAACAATTCTCGACAAGAGGATCTTACAAATGGATACATATATTATCGGCAGTAACAAAAACCTATAACCATTCGAAACATCGCACCATTGGAATGAAGCCTGCAGACGTGCAAGAAAAAACACAAATTAAAGCATACGATTATTTAAAAATTGTACCTAAAAAATTTAAGTTTTCCATGGGTGACATTGTGCGTATTAGCAAGTACAAAAGCTTATTCGAGAAAGGATATACGCCCTCTTGGTCAACCGAATTATTTAAAGTTGTAAAAGTTAACGTTACAAATCCACCTACTTACTTGTTGGAATCGTTAGAAGGTCAGCCTATAAGAGGGTGTTTTTACGAATCAGAACTACAAAAAACAAGCAGTCCTGGCGTTTATCTAGTAGAAAAGGTCCTTAGACAACGCAAGAAAAATCACACCGATCAATTATTTGTCAAATGGCTAGGATTTCCCAACCACTTCAACTCTTGGATAGATAAAGCTAATATTGTTTAAATAACATATTGTATGACTATATTTTTAATTTAAAATGTAAAATAAATAAACAATATATTGTAAAATAAAGTTTTTTATTTCAATCTTCATCATTAAAAACAATGACAATAAAACATCATACACATAAATAACATTTCAATATTCTTGGAGGGAAGGTCCAATTCACCGACGACTAAGACGTTATCTTCAAGGCTATGCCACTCGGAGTGCGTTCTCCTATTCTTTAACCTGCTTTCCCTTTTTTAGATTTTTTTTGAAGTCGAGCCGTACGACAGTGCGCTTAATGAGTCATTTAAAGGCTGATGATAGAGTATTTTCTGAATAACTTCAATTTTTGTTTTAAGCTCACTATTATTTTGGTATATCATTGGGAGGACATCCTTGTTAAATATGTCACATATTACAACTGCAAAATTGTAAAACTTTCTATTAATAAAGTGTTTTGTCACAGCATCGTCATCATCTTTAGGTTCGCCTAAGTTGGTTATGATTTTTCCACCCATATCATACTGCCCATCCGCTGTAAGTTTAAAACCAATCCCTTGTGGCCCAGATAATATATGATATTTTTCATTACATTTCTGACGACCAAATTTATCAATTGTGTTGTTTCCTCGACTCATTTTCAATCTTTACTAAACTATTTTATTTTTATTTGCCCTACTTATATTAAATATTTCAGCTGAGAAAAAGAAACACTGACTATGATCTACTGGGTTGGCATGTTTATAAAAGAAATAAAACAAAACTGTGATTGTAACAGATATTTATTTACAGTTATTTAATTGCACAAATACAAAAATTATAAAAAATTAATTTTCCATGTCTTCATTTTCGTTGCTCAAAATTCTATCCCATCCGACACTATTTCGATCGTCAACGTCTTGGGCTGTTGCTGTTGCAGAAACCAATTCATATTTTGCAGCTAGCTCACCTGGTAAATGTGGAATATTGACGAGGTATTCTTTTAATTCTTCTTCAACCATTTCAGCACAAAATGTATCCATGTCTATGGAACCATATAAAAATTTGTCGCATAAGTGTGCCCCAGCCATAAAATTGATTGCATCCCTGATCTCGTTCTTATATTGATCTTTGGTTGCATCAATATGCGACCAATCATTCTATCTAACATATCGTGAGCCATATTTCTTAATTCTCTCCCCAACCAAAATATGTATCTATCTACACATTCGTTGGCGGTCGTCGTCGTCGCATCAGCAGACATCTTTAATAGAAATAATGAACACGCGTAAGTATTCTGACATGTGCAACTATATTTTAAATTTAATTACATCCTTTTTTTCAAACAATTTACATACAATTTACTCCAATGAGCCAAAACGTAATAATGTTCGAGTATTGTTTCCAAAAACTCTAGTGCCCTGCCCCAAATAAGTTAGAGTGTATTTACCTTTAGTTTTACTCATAATATCTACAATATCGTCAGATAGTGTTTCGGCCACACGTTTTGGCAAAAAAGTCTCAAATGTGCTATTATCACCGTCATCGTGTAAAGCCACTAAAAGAGTTTTACCAAATCGTGTAGTCATTGAAACCATCTTTACAATTTTATACACTTTGCCTACAATCATTTCGGTAACCTTTTTTCTCTCTAAAACCTCGAAATCTTTGCTGAACATTTCATTAATTTCATCTAGAGTTTCTTTTGCAATACTCATTATTGAAAAAATGGTATATAAATCCAAAAATTACCGTGAATATAAAAGCACTTTCAGAACACTACACGAACACAATATTTGATGTTTATGCCACTGATATCTGCGACTGTTTGAAGTCACTTCTTTTCCCACGAACCTTTATAGCGAGGTTTCAAGGTCGAATTGTAACAATGGTGGGGGTAGCTTAACGATAGAAATAGTGGGAGGAGTATTCAAGGTCACACATTTAAATTGGTATAAGGATAACTTCAAGGACAAAATATAATGAAACAAATAACTACATTTTATGTACTTTATTGATTGATTTTTTTCTGCCATTCTTCTATACGTGTAACATTATCACCTAAACCTAATTTTCTTAATTAGTTCAATAATAATTGTTTGTTTTTATTTCTTAGAAAATTCTTACAAACTATACTCGCTAAAAGACACACTTCGGCATGGTCCATATACTTAAAAAATACACTAAAATCCTGAGCCTCCGAATCTTGCATTTCATATGCGTAAAATTCCGAACAGGCTGCAGAAATTAGAAATTCTTCTTACATTTCTCGCACTAAACTTTCCATATTAACTACTACTACGTTAAACTTAAGTCCTACACTCTAATTTCATCTAACACAACCGGATCTGCAATGAACCTAATCAGTTTTTCCAAGCAGTCACTAAACCCCAACTTTTTTATTTCACTAACAAAGTCTTGTAAATTTATTGTTTTGCTGCAATATTTACGACATGCATTCGCAGCCTTTTCATATTCATAAGCCAAATCACAATAGCTCGACGCCCATTCTGCTCGACTTTTCATTGCATCATTGAAATAATTACTAGCCGTTTCATTGAACTCATCACCCAATTTTTTTACTGTCTCCTGCAAAGCACTATTCATATTATTCACTCATTTTTTACATTCACGACACTTTTTTATTGCTGGTGGTGGCCCATCTATATAATGACGATATATTTGTTCATAGTGAATGTAACAGGGTAAGCTTAACTGTAGTTCCTTGTCACACCGATATGGCGCTGGCAGCTTATCCCAAATTTGCCGTAAACTCAGCGTATCAACGCAAGTTTTTAAATATTCGAGAGGAAAAAATGCTAGATCCTTCTCTTCAAAATCACACAAACTTTTTAAATTACTCTGATATAAACAAATTACTCTGCCGACTTGCTCTATAATTTTTTCTTTAGATAGTTCCGTATCTGACATTTCACACTGAATGAATGCAAATAGACTCACACAATTTTATAGAACAATTTGCAAGGTCAAAATCATTTCAAGATCATCCCACCCTATTACAATGCACAAATAACTACTTCAAGGTCACACACCCAAGATGGCCTCCAACAAAGTCAAGGTCGTATCGATCAAGGTCAAGGTCAAGGTCGCACACAACCTTGAACACAAGGTCAAGGCCAAAGCACACGTGCACTTTCAAGGTCAATGGCAAGGACATGTGGGCGGGGCCAAAGAGGGGTGGTCAAGGTCGAGGAGTGGGGGGATGAAGAGGATCGGGTTATGTTCACTACTTGTTTGGTATCTAGAAGTCTTCAAAAATGGCTAACTTACCATTCAGATTCTCTTGGTAGAATTCTAGGGCGACGACGCTGTCATTTCGTATAGCAAAATACACGTTAAACTGCCAAGACTCTTGAAAATTTTCTTCTCTAAATATATCTACGTTTTGATCGCTTCAATAGTGGGAAGTGCGTCGATTAAACAATCCATTTTTTATGAATTTGACTTCGTCCGACCAAATAATATTATCCAAAAATCCAGCATTTCCTTATGACTGAAGTAAAATAAATTCGCAGAACTCTACTCTTCGTGGAAAATCAATGCCTTTTAAATGTTGTACTGTAGAATATACATAGGGATGAAAATTCTGTTTCCACAAAATCCTTAAAAATGTTTGAGATAATTCAGACTCTAATGCTACTTGCCTTATAGAAATAATAAATAGGTGTAAATAATTTTCATGCGTGTAATTTAATCGCCCTGACATAATTATTATTAATGAATGTCAAATGACAGGAAATAGTCTTGATCAACTCATAACTAAACTTAAAAGCCGTATAGCATTTTTACAATAGAAAAATGTTGAATTGCCAATATTTTGAAAACTACAAATTTTTGGAATAGACAACCTTATACAAAGTTACCCTTATTTTTAATGCTTAATATGATAAAGTTATAAAAATAGGCGCTTTCTATTTGAAAAAAATTACTTTTGACGATTTTTTAAATACAATTTCTTCTTTTTGACCACTCTGTACTAATAATTTTCAAAATATTATAAAAAGACTACTAAAGTCGATCTTCGTCTATAAGAAAACAAACCAAATTAAATAATAAAGGCTTTCTTATAGGAAAACTTTAAAGTTAAGTTTTGGTCCGCAAACGTCCAAAACGGTGAGACTTAAGTATAGAATATTATACACGAAATATGTCTAAAATTTCAGGTAGAAACCAAAAATGTAATAATGTATGGGATGTTCCGTTTAAAATAAGCAAATTGACATCTATTTCCGGTATAACCGGAATTGCTGCCATCTTGAAAATATTTTAGCCGGCTGTCCCCCATGCACGTTAGTACATTATCAAATTTTCAGATTCTTCCCAATTATAGTTTTCTCACAATTGATCGATAAATTTTCCGGAGAATCACCCTAATCTCTGAATTTTATAAAATTTCATAAATTTGCCATTTTTAAGTGGAAAAATCCAGAAAATGATAAAAAAATAAATCAATACAGAACCACCCGCTAAATTATTGACATGATACTGATATTTGAGAGTGACAAAACTTCTTTCGGCAAGGAAATAATTTGCGCGGTTGGCGCGTATGTTATTTTTTTTCTGTTAAAACCATAAAAAAAAATACATATTTCCCTTCCTTGATTTTTATATTACATACGATTTTCGCTTCAAATAATAATGGTTTTAAGGATCATATTTATATAAAGCTGGATTTGACCTCTAAATATTAGTTTGCGAGTTTGTTTTTAGGTGGATTGCTTTAAAGCCTTAACAGGAGTCGCTACTGAATGAATTAGATTAGAATTAGACTCAGCGACGGTTATTAATTGGCCAAATTTTGCCAGAGAAATTTTCCGGAATAGTGAGGAAAAATAGTGCAAAATCAAGGCTACAATCGTGTTTCACGACCTCAAAATACAGGGTAAGTCTTGATATTTTATCAAAAAAAAAAAAGTCACATTCCTAGCTTTTGCCTAATCGAAGTAATTACCAAAATAAATCACAAAAACAAATGGTTTATAGGCGAAAGTGGCAAAGAAGAGAAAACTACATTAATTTTAGCTTGTATCACTTTTGGATAATTAAACCTAAGTTTGCAATTTTTAAGGGCTCATCTTTTTTTTAATAACAAACTTTTAATGCTATTTTTATTATATTATTGCAAGGGTCTTTATATGTACATATATATTTTTAAAACGAATTTTTAATCCGCACATACTTAAACTTAAATATTTAACCCAAAAAGGCCAACTAAGATATATTCATATTATTTTCCCAATCATTGTTTTAAAAGTAATTATCTTTAAAAATATGTCTAAGGCAACCAGGCATATTTTTCTAAGGGTATATATCTGGCTTAAGAATTTTATATAAATTAACTGCAACCGAATGCGAACATGTTAATTTTATAGACTGAATCTGCCGATATTCACAAATCGTTGGGATTTAATTTTGACTTTATATTCTATGAAAAAGGCAACGTTGTATTTGGAAATGATCATAAATAAAAACTAATCAGGCCCAGAAGTGTTGAATTTTATGTTTATTTCCGTTAGCATGCGCCGCTGCCGTATCACCTCTCCCCCCACTTCATCCTGCGATTTCCGTGCTTCTATCCTTTAGAGATGTGCGATACTTTTAGAAGTGTCGATGAAGTATCGATAATGATATTCTTATTATATACAAAAAATCTTAGAAATCGCTTTTGGATTTAAATAACTACTATTTCAGTAATTAAATCCTGAGTTTCTCAATCAAGTACATACAAAACACAAACAGAGAAATACAATAAAAATTAATATTATTATAGGTACATTCTAACACAGTGATATAATATCTATCGGAATATGATATAAAAATTAAACTCGTCGGTTATTGTACAAGAACAAATACATGTCGTTACGAATGACTAGGAGAAACTTATTGATACGTCATCGTATATAAATATTCCGATGCGATGAGTCATCATTATTATGATGTACCGAAAGAAATGTTGTATCGATGAATCATATTTCTAGATAGTTCTCAACTTTTATGCTAGTATATTTCTTTTTATTTTTAGGAACTTCTTTAAGTATATAAATAGGGATAGCATATGAGTTTTAAGTTAGTAGTGTAGTGGTACTTAAATAGTGAAGATATTAAGAAGTAATAATACGATAGTTGTGTTTTAGCTGTGTTAAGAAGTGGTTAATATAAGTATCGAAAGTATTAATAAAAGGTATTATGCAAACCAAGTGAGCGATTTTTAAAGAGACAAAATTGTAACAGTTATCAGAAGTGAGGATTATCACCGGGTTTCCAGAAAATTGAATTGGAAATTGGAAGAGATAGAGAAAACAGATTACACTGTTGGATTTGTTATCAAATAAGAAAATAAGATTAATTTTCGATAAAGTTTTAGAACGTTCTGTTTTTAAACTCGAAACGATATCGAAAAACACACTTCACCATCAGATTTGTCATTAATAAAAAAAGCTTAGAATCGAATTTTCAACAAAGTTCTAGAACATTCTATTTGAAAACTAAACGAGATAGCGAAAAACGGACCTCACTATCGGATTTGTCATTAAGGAATAAGTCTAGCACCTAATTTTCGATAAAATTCTAGAACATTCTATTTGAAAACTCAACGAGATAGCGAAAACGGATTTAACCATCGAATTTATCATTTAAAAAAAACTCTAGAACCGGATTTCTGACAAAATTCTAGAAGATTCTATTTAGAAACTAGAAGAGATAGCGAAAAACGAAGTTCACTATAGAATTTTATCTCAAGAAAGAAATTTGGAATTCAGTTTTCAATTATATTCGAGAAGTTTTTATGGTAAATACTAGACAGCAAATGAAGCAAATGAATAAAACATTGGCTGATTTTATGGAACGTATTGAACAACGTCGCCTTAAAGACAAAAAGGAAGAAGAATACCACCAAGAAGAAAAGCAACGCCGTCTGAAAGAAAAACAGGAAGAACAAGTGTGATGCCAGAAAGAAAAAATATGAAGAAGAAACGCGTCGAGTCGCCCAAAAGAAAAACGAGAAAAAGAAGCGCATTGCCAAAAAGAAAAACAGGAAGAAGAAGCGCGTCACTAACAAAAAAACACGAAGACGAAGACCGTCCCGTAAAAGAAGAACAATGTCTAAAAAACAAGAAGAAGAAGAAGAACGTCGCCAAAAAGAAGAAAGACCGTGTTGTAAATAAAAGTAAACTTTGCAAATGGATGCAAGTGGTCATCAGACAAGGACAACCAAAATTTCGATCAAATTGTACAAGGGCAAACGCAAAAATTTACGAAATAAAATGGGCGAAGTGCGAAAAGACATAGGAGAAGTACGCCAAAAAGTGAATAGTATGGAAGTAACTGTGCGACAAGATACAGGAGAAGTGCAACAAGACGTAGGAGAAGAGCGACAAGGAATGAAAGAAGTCGTAGACGGGATATAATCTAAAACAAAGAGCCTGCAGATATCAGTCAATTACAATTCAATAAAATAAAGAAACATGGCTCTTCTGATAAAGTAATACCCGCCCGACAGGACTTTAAACCTTCAACTTACGATAGTCAAACATCTTGCATCATGAACAGAAGTAGTGAGCATAACCGCTCAATCACCCCACTCCTTGACCTTGACTCTGGCCCCGCCCATTGGTAATGATATTCGACCTTGCGTTGATATAGCCTCGACCTTGAAAAATGTTGTGCTCAAGGTTGTGTGCGGCCTTGGCCTTGACCTTGACCTTGTTCATGGCCTCCTTGGCTTTGCTGCAGGTCATCTTGGCTGTGTGACCTTGAAGTTATGCGACGTAGTTTAGAGTAACCTTGAATAGTTTTATATATGGTATGGGGCAGCTTCATTCATCAGTTGTCTCTGACTTGCATAGGTAGCACATGTACTATTATTATTTGTCAAATCATGGCATATGTTTGTGAAAATTGTGATTCTAAGTTTACCAATAGTTATAATATGAGGCGTCATAAAAGAGAAAATCGTGTGCGGCGAGATTTAATGGAGTGCCAGGAGGAAAACGGCTCCGAATTGATGAGCCTACATCGGTGATTCCAATAATTAATTGCGCTACATGTAATGTGGATGTTCCAGTAAATTAAAGGTTACTACATCAACGAATACAACAACATAAAAATAATTCATGTTTGCCGGTATGTCATGGTGTGCAACTAGTTGAATGTGCTTTCAAAAAGAGAATTGTAACTTATCGGGTTAGCAGTGATATGGAGCATTCCGATTATGTAACGTTTTTTGCAGACATTAAGTCGAAGATGCTAGGAACCTGTTAATAATGTATTACGTGTCCATCAAGCTTTAAAAGTTAACATGACAGCTGTTGACGAGTACATGCTTCCATCACAAGAATTATTCAGTGAGAAATCCTACAACACTGCTAATCAAATAATTACTGTAGACGGTGATGTGAATGCCGTTTACCATTCTTTCACCGAATTAATAAAAACGCAAGCGACAGAGTTCCAGGAGAAAGATTCAGGTATGTAAAAATCAAAACCCGATATATTAAACTGATTTTTATAGATTTTTTTCTTGTTATAGGATGGGCTCTTGTACGAATTTTATACTTGGAAGTTAGCATCAATAAGTATACACCTATGAGTGGCTCATCATTCATCAAATTGCCTGGGTCTATTGAAAAGAGAGAAGCTGTCGTCAATGTGATCAACCAGGACGAATTTTGCTTTGCGTGGGCTGTAACATCAGCATTGGTTCCGCCAGCAGCAGCACCTTCACAGCTGTCATCATTTTTGTAAAGTGCTAAATTTAACAGGTATGGATTTTCCAGTAAAATTCCGTGACATTAAAAAATTTGAGGAAATGAACAACATATCCATTAACGTATACGGTCTCAAATCTAAATACGAAAATAATAAAGTAAGAGATCAAGTTGTTGGTCCACTGAGGTATGCGTCAAGAAAGTAGGATAGACATGTAAATTTATTGTTAATTACAAAAGACTGGAGTATTAAAGATGCGGTAAACATTTTTGTGATACGACTTGTGCAAAAAGTCATTATTGTTGAATTAAGGATTTATCACGCTTAGTTTTAAGTCAAATTAGTTGTCAAAAACATAAAATATATTTTTGTGATGGTTGTCTCACTAATTTTAGTACATCGTCAGCTTTAACTTTACATCAAAACTACGATTGTAACCACATTTTCACGCAAACACCCCCCAGTGGATTTAAAAATTGATAAATTTGGAAAGAGTGTGCCGGAAAATATTTTAAAATTCGAGGTTATAGAAAAGCAAATGCGCGTTCCATTCGTGGTTTATGCAAATTTCGAATCTGTTTTAAAACCTGTTGAAACGGTACAACCAGACCCACACAATTCTTACACTGTAAAAAGTTTTAAACATGAACCATATTCTTTTGCTTATTTAATTAAATGCTCTTTTGACGCCTCAGTTTTGAAATTTGAGCTATTTCGGAAGAATAATGCAGCTCAAATCTTTGTGGATCGTTTTGAGTGTTATTTAAGTGCTCTATATATCACATGTTTCAAAGACATTACGTCTGAAACCGTTAACGCCTGAAAAAATAAGGGAGTTTAATGATGCTAAAATATGTGGTATATGTGAAGGCCCTTTCGAAGACGGTGAGATTAAAGTACGAGATCATTTTCACATAACTGGTGCAAAAAGCTTTGGTGCTGCACATTCCGTTTGTAATTTAAATTATAAATTACCCTCTTTTATCCCTATCATATTTCATAACTTAAGCATCTACGACAGCCATTTATTTATTATGTAAATATGGGGATAAAATTGATGTTTTAGGTCAAAGTAAAGAAAATTATATATCCTTTACCAAAAGCATTTATGTGCACGATTATTTTGATTGTAAATGTGGAAAAGTCAAGAGGAAATATTTTAAATTGCGGTTCATTGACAGTTTTAAATTTCTGTCAACGTCTTTGGAAAATTTAGGCAGCAGTTTAAACTATAATGATTTTATTGAAACGCGAAAACATTTTCCTAATATCGAACAATTTAATTTGATGCGTCAAAAGGGTGTCTTTATTGACTCTATAGAAAAAATGAAAAATACATGTCTTCCAAGTAAAGATCAATTTTATGATATTTTACGAGAAGATCACATTAGCGATGAAAGCTACAGGCGAGTAAAAGAAGTATGGCGCTTATTTGGGTGTAAAACTTTGGGGGACTATTCAGACGTGTATTTAAAATCAGATGTGTTGCTATTGTGCGATGTTTTTGAGCAATTTCGGAATAATTGTTTAAAATTCGATAAATTGGATCCGGCACACTACTATACCCTTCCAAGTTTATCATTTGACTGTATGTTTCGTATGACTAAGGTAGAGCTAGTGCTCTTAACTGATATAGATTAGCACATCGCTAATAATATTTATTTACCCGACTATGACCCAACACAACCGTTTTCATTTATAACATACCTTGATGCTACAAATCTTTATGGTCATAGTATGTCATAAGTATTACCATATGTCGGTTTTCGATGGTTAAGAGAACTCAATTTAAATATTATGGCTGTTGGTGATGATAGTTTACGTGGCTACGTTTTGGAAGTGGATGTACATTATTCGACTGAGTTGCATGATACACATTCTGATCTTCCATTTCTAGTAGAAAATATCATACCGCCAACAGAAAACGCGAAATTGCCGAAATTAATTCCTAATGTACAAGATGAAAGAAAATCCATTGTACACTATAAAACTTTAAAACAAGCCATCGCCAACGGCTTAGTGGTAATGCAAACTCATCGAATATCACAGGTTAACCAATCAAAATGGCTAAAAACGTATGTTGATTTTAATACCAATTTACGTAACAAAACCACCACAAAATTTGCGAAAGATACTTTTAAATTAAAAAATAATGCGATTTTTGGGTAAACTATGGAAAATGTGGAAAATCGAAAGGATATAAAATTAATAACGCATTGGGAAAAGTGTAGGCAAAAGTGGAGCTAGAACACTAATATCCCGCCCCAATTTCGATAGTAGCTCGATATTTGCCGAAAATTTTGTTGCTATATATATTAATAAAGTTAAAATATTATACAATAAACCAATTTATATCGAATTTTCCATATAAAAAAATTTGTTATCCAGAAAGACCTTCATAAGGAAGACTACTAAAAAATTGTTGAACGGGGTGGTTTCATATTAAGAAAGATGAAGACATTTAGAAGTGAATTACATAACATTTATACCAACATAATAAATAAAGTAGCATTATCACATAGCGATGATAAACGTTATTAAATTCCCAATTCAACCAAAACTCTACCTTGGGGACATGCATGCATAGATTTTTACCAAACAGACCCGGAAGAAAATTTAGCAAATTTAGTCACTGTGTTGGAGTCATTTCTAAGTCAAGACAGCACGTAATCTGGAAAATCCATATTTCATTATTTGTATTGTTTATATTAGTTCCATTGAACATACAACATTAATATGTAACGGTAGTATTGTATTTTTTTTTAATAAAAAACATGTATTCATTACTTGATTGCATTTTATTCAACCTTTATTTTAAAATTATAAATATAATGAAGTATTGACACATAACAAACGGCAAAGTTATTCTTGAAAAATTTGTTTAACAGTAAATTAAATGCACAGGTCCATGAGTAAATGTTTAAACTGGAGCAGTTTTGTTGGCAAGATTCTCCATAGTCTTTTCAATTTTCAACATTCTAGAATTAAATTCATCACGCAGTTCGTCTTATCTAAGCTCATATACTGCAATAATAAACTCATCAATGTATCCTCTAAGCTCTTGAGAAGTTTCAATTAATTTCTTGCATACATAACTTTCAAGTTGGTTTTTGAATATATCTTTAATAACAATTGTTGAGCCATGTACAGCTTTCTGCGTATCTTGCACATACTGAGCAAGGTTATTATCAACATTACTTCGTGTGACCGCATCGTCCCCTTTAAGAGGTTCCGCTAAGTAGCACAATCTTTTGCTTCCCATGTCGTAATTTTCATTAGGCGTAAGTTTAAATCCTATTCCTGAAGGTCTGCGCATAAAGTTAAAAATCCTTAAATTTTCTTTTGCGACCGAACTTATCAGTAGTGTTTACTTCTGACATTGTTATTTGAGACTGATTTGAAACCATTACATTTCACCCTAATATATGGTTCTATTACATTAATAAGCAGACTATGCAGAAAAATATGGATTGCAAAACGTATTTTTTAGGTGATGTTTACTAAATACACATACGGATTCATTTTGCTATTGTTTTATTGGTAAAAAAATGAAAATATAGCAAAAAATTAACTTTACTTTTTATCATTAAAAAAAATAAAAATATAACAAACAAAAAAAAATAAAAAATAAAGAAATAAAATACATAAGTTAATTTCTTCTGTACAGGTAAGCTTCTTCTATGACCCAATTTCTTATCTTGATGGCGCGTTTATTAATGTCCTTGCCCTGGTAGTAAACTAGTCCACAAAAACCGCATTGTACAAATTTGACCCTGAGAAGGTCAATGTAGTTGAAATCCTGTGTGAGATCATTCCGCCAGCAGATACCTTGTCTTTTATAATGACGACAAGTTAAACAAAAGCTCTTGGTATATGCCTGTATGTTTTGGCTGCGTCACCAGATTGTTCATGAGTTGACAACGTGATGTTTGAATATGTTGTACTTTTCAAACTCTGTACTCTATTTATGTGTTACTTTTTAAAATAACCTTGACAGGGACAAAAAAATTCTTGAAAATTACAACCTCGAAAACCACCCTGACATTGTCGGTTACTTTAACCTTGACCTTGGCCTTGCACCTTACAAGTTTAGTACTATATTTATATGTTACTTTTTAAAATAACCTTGACAGGGACAAACAAAAATCCTTGAAAATTACAATCTCGAAAACGACCCTGGCCATTGTTGGTTACGTTGGCCTTGGCCTTGCATTCGGCAAGTTTAAATACTATACTTGATGCATCAAACAAAAGGAATAAAGGTGGTGTAGTGAGGGAAATAGGCATAAAAGCAAACTCTCTGGCTAGAGCTCTTCACAGTTCGTCAGAACAGCAAGTAGAGTAGTAGATGCAAGTCGAAGTAAAGCAAGAAAAAAAAACGAAGATGTCTTCAAGAACACAAAGTGTCAGTTCATTTTTGGATGGACTTAATGTGAGTTGCGGATCCCATATGTTGGTCTGGAAGTGTTAACCCCAGGGGTCTTCGAAGACTGGAAAATGTCGAAGAAAAGCCCTCAATGATGGGCAGGATGAGGAGTTGGTGCAGTCGGCTGTGGAATTTCTTAAAAATTGGAGTGAGGAGAAGGAACCCAAAATAAAAGTTATAAGTGATGTGGTAGAACGAAAAGCATCGCATACAAATTGGGCACCTTCTCCAAAAGCTTCAAAATTGCAGAAGCTCTTGACGAATCGGACATCGCCGATAAAACAACATTTTATTCGGCGATTAAAGGTGTAGGGCAGTCGAGAAAGAAATTTACTTTAAGAAACACAAGACGCCCGCACCGCTACCCGATTTCTTGTCACCACCACCGCGACCGACAGAACCGTTGTCCGATCAAGTCAAGATAGTGGAAAGTGAAGTCAAGGTAACTGAAGGCGACGATGGACCAACTCCACCAACACCGGCCAGTGCAATGGAAGTGTCGGAGGTAAAGTCTTCATCAGTGAAGACTGATGCGCCACTGTCTCCGATATTGGGATACCGCAAACAATTAAAGAGACGATTTAAGCAGTGTTATGAAGGCGATGAAACATCTAGTGTTTCATCGCCTTCGTCACTGAACGAATCTGGTGCTTCAAAATGTTCTGCGACATCCCAACCGGAGTGAGCTGAAGGCTTTACTAGCTCCCAAACGACAAAACTATCGGACATGTTTAAAATTAAAAAAGACTTGATGAATAAACATAATGAGAATGACAGTGCCATAGCTGAACTTGAAAAACAATTACTCGACATACAAAAATAAATTACCAGTTAGAAAAAGTGCAAGTGAGCGGTACAAAACACAATTGGCAGACTTTGATAAATTGTATAGTAGATGTTAAGTAGTAATAAGTATAAGTTTATAATTTATAGTATTAAGTTTGTAAATATATTTTGTAATTAATAAAATTTGTAAATTAATAAAAAAAAATGTGTTTCATAAAAAGATTTTTATATTTTTACAAATATATATTTTTTATATATAGAATAAAAAAATTACTTGAAAATATACTTTTTGGTGTTTTATTTCGTATAGGACCTTTCCCGCGTAATATTGGGTAGTAAAAAAAAAGTGCCAATAACACACTAAAACCAGGTTTTAGCATAGTTGTAATTATTTTTGATAATATTTGCAACTATACTAAAATATGGTTTGGTTTAAGAAGTTCATGTTCTGTCGCCAGAACTTCTAATACTTTGCATCTCAATATTGTATATTTTTTATGAAAAAAACTTTAAATATTGGTTACAAAGTATTATAAGCAACTAAAACTACGATCAAAGTATTTTGTTGTCCTGAAAAGGACCGCTTTGTTGCAGAAACATGCGACTCTTTATGGTGTTGTGGAGTCGCACTGTCCTTCATCGGTGATCCGCCCATTGGACTATAAAGTCCCAGAGGGTATCCCATCTAGGATCATCCGACTCCCATTCGCAACAATTGTCCGTGGTGGAATCTACCACATGGATTGGTTCGTCTTGCTCATTGGGCGTTTTGATTTTGAATGATTTTAATAAGTATTGGTGGTCGTATGTATGTATAGAGACAAATTAGTGGTGGGGGTAACGACAGATGTATTACGAATTGGGACCAGAGTTGTATGTGGTCTCATATACATACGAACGACTTTGTCGGGTTCCACCAGCACCTAAAGTTTAATACTTTGCATCCAATATTGTATGTTCTATAAATACAATATTAGTAACAAAGTACTAATACGAACTAAAGGAGTTCTGTGGTCCTGAAGGGGACCGTTGTTTGTTTCCGGGGGCCGTGGATGGTGTAAGGCTTATAGTGGCACATCCTCATCGAACGACCACCAGGTCGAAAAGTCGCAAGGACCCTGGGGTTCTTCGAGCGTCGGCGATGTTGGAATTTCCAACATCGCGTCCTCCGTTGAGTCCGGCTCTGGCTGCGGAGAGTCATCTTCGAGGTGCTGAAGCACCCAGTCACCCACGTCGTCCAACTCCACAAGACCAGGATCGTGGTCATAGAGCAGTGGAATTGGCTCATCCAAGTCGTCCCAAGGTAGGACGTCACTCTCAAAGTCCACGTCGTCAGCGGAGTCCTCCAGGTCTTCAACGTTGCCTGCGACGGTGTTGTCGCTAAATATTGAAGAGGCTGCTTCCTGGTCTTTCTTCTTCCATGTTAGCGGTATGAAAGTTGAAATAGATATGACTGTGTAACTGGCCCGGCCTCAGTTATATAGAACTACCCCAACTCCACCAGCGGGTTCTAAATGTTGTATGTTGGTGAGAGCTTATATAAATATTGCTTTTTTTAAAAACTTAAACCACGGAATTTATTTTTTTTTAGCTTAGAAAATAAGAATAATTCCTAACATTTCGTGAACAATATATTAAAAAAATAATAGAAACTTGACACTTGAGCGACGAAATAGATCGTCGGTAAATGAATATCTCGCCCCATAAGTGACGACTACTAAACTAGGATCAAAATATAATGTGGTCTTGAAAAGGACCGCTTTTGTGGCCCTAAATGGGCCTGGGGGAGGGTTGGGTGTCTACCGTGGAGCAATACCCAACGATAGTAACACCGACCTAGGTGCAGCCTTTGGTCTTTTTCTTGGCTGCACCTGGACCTCGGGCTGCCAAAGCCGTACTGCGGTGTCGCCATCGCTGGTGGTGTCGGCATTGCTGGTGGTGCCGTCGGTGCTGGCGTTGCGGTCGGTGCCGAAGGTGCTGGTCCTGGTGCGGTACCCCTGCATTCCGCACACGTACATAATTTGCCGGGCACGAATGGCCTTACAATGGCAATAATCTTCTTCGGGGTATCGTCCATCCTTACGGTCGAATGTGTAATGATGAAATAGTTCGAAAAAGGGCCGGAGGCCAATAGGCCTGGCGGCCCTCTTATATAAAAAAGCCCTACAACTTCCCAATAACCCCCTCCGGCGGTCAAGCTTCCATCCTATTGATTTTTGGATTTTTGTAGTCTCTTTATTTTTTAATTTTTAAATTTTTTTTTCATCATTGTATTCTTAAAATTCTAGGTAATAAAAGTGCTTTTGGTTTTTCTCTATGTTGAACGGTTCCCGAGCTGCAGCGCTTTAAGAAATCCAAATTACTAACTTGTAACTCTTTTTTTCAAATTTCACCTTTTCGAATTTTAAAAAAATACTACAATATGTACAAAAAAAATTCTCTCTCATATTTCCCAATACCGTTTTCTCTAAATCTTCAACTTTAGCGCGCCTTCGCAATTTTCCTCCAAAATTTTTTTTACACCATTGCATTCTCCTTAAAATTCTAGGTAATTAAAGTGCTTTTTAGTTTTTCTCTATCTTGAACGGTTCCCGAGCTACGATGCTTTAAAAAAATCCAAATTACCAACCTTTCTTAATCCCTTTTTTCAAATTTCACCTTTTCGAATTTTAAAAAATGGTACAATATGTAGAAAAAAATTCTCTTTCTAATTTCCTAATATTGTTTTGCTCCAAATCTTCAACTTTAGCGCGCATTTGCCATTTTTCACTAATTCTTGAAAAAATTATTTTTTTACTTTATTACTGTCGGAAAAAATGCACTCGACTTCCTCTATAATTTTTTCCCTATTCCTAACCGTTACTTTTATACAAATTTTTTAAATCGTTGTGTTTATATTTTCACTAACATTTTTTTTTCAGTTATCTAAGTACTTTTTTCCACTAAATAAACCCCATATGATCTAAACTTCGGTGCTCCCTTCTTAAGGGAATCCACTTTTTTTTATTGGGTTTCAAATAAATATAACACTACCACTTGACTTTTTACAAATTTATTAATTGACGTTCCATATTTTAACATTATTTTGTGTTATATATAATGAATAATTACATTAAAATATAGATTTGTTGGTCGCTGAACCGTTTAATACATTATAAATAAAAAATTAATCGCGAATAACTAACGCATACACTTTAGTGTTTTTGGGGAATTTATTCTTTCTGGTTTGGAATTCCAATTTCACATCCACGGTCGATGAGTTAATAACCTATGGTTAATGACTGCAGTTGATAATAAAAACGGGTTTTTCATATATTCCGCGAACGTTATCATCGGATCGTTTATTTCGCGCCCGTAGTAGCTGCATTGGAAGTTTTCATAATTATAATAGGCTGCTGCGTACAGTTTCTTGGCGAAATCTAAATTCGATCTTTCGTAGGGATAAGCGGTTGAATTCAGATATAGTCTAAAATCGCATACGTCGGCGTGGGTAAACTGACCTGCGTTTCTTTTTTTTTGTCGCAATTATTACTGTCGTGAAATCCAATGATTATATAGCGCGGTCTTTCTAGACTTGTGCTCATTCTCAAGGCCCATACGTCGGAAGATGTTTGTCTTAAAGCTGGAAATTCGTACAGATCTCTTTTACGATATGCCATTTGAATACTGGCATTGTTTCCACCTTTATTAATGCGAGACAATATTTTTAATTTTTGCTTGTCGTCTGGAATGATGTGACGAATTTTCCATTCGATTTTGTCGATACTAATTTCGGCGTCTACTGCGCCGAAGTAGCAATTGGTAAAAGTGCGAGCTATAATCATAATAAGCTCTTATTTTACGTTGAAAACACCTTTTGCATAATCTTCGGATAATCTCATAAGATATTTTAAGGGTAATTTCCCGGAGAATACGTTACTTGCCGTGTCTACAATATCTTGGTTTGCTTCGTCGAGACCCCATCCGCATGTCATGAGAGATCTTTGTTGCAAACTTCCGAATGAAACCATGGTTTTAAATGTCGTGGTAACTCCAGGTTTACGAACCACGGCGACCTGCTCACCTCCCATCTCATAGCGAATTTCATCGAACAAAAATATGAGGGCATTATGTGATAAAAAAAAACATCTTTTCTTTGCGTCTATGGGCTTAAATTTTCCTTTCACTATATCCAGTATAATATCGTGAAAATTAATAGGAATACGGACTTCATCGGAATTGTTGAATGATGGAGATCCGTATGGTTTATACGTATGCTCTTCTAGACTAATAATGGAATTGTCCAAGATGGGTTCGGAGAAAACCTCAATTTTATCGCTGGTGGTGGAAATCATTTTCGCACTTTAAGACCGATTGTTTTTAAAAATTTATAGTCTTCGACAGATAACTGTTGAGATATTTGCGATCTAATGTCTGGACGACGACTTACCTTGACTTTAACTTTTCTTTTACTTCTTCTCCAATTTTAGTCGACAGCATACACAATTGACGATTGAAGCAAAAACCCATTTATATGAAAGTTTCTTCAATTTCAATTTCACGATAACTTCCTCGCCTTGAAAATTGATTAGATAACCGCTATTGTCCAAGATGCGAAGAATAATTTTGTCGATAAACTGACGTCCTTCCGGCATAGTCATAAGAACTCTTAAAAATAATTTATATAAACAATTACATATATTATCGGTAGTAACAAAAGCCTATAACCATTCGAAACATCGCACCATTGAAATGAAGCCGGCAGATGTGCAAGAAGAAACGCAAATAGCATACGATTATTTAAAAATTGTACCTAAAAAATTTAAGTTTTCCATGGGTGACATTGTGCGTATTAGCAAGTACAAAAGCTTATTTGAGAAAGGATATACGCCCTCTTAGTCAACTAAACTGTTTAAAATTGTAAAAGTTAACGTTACAAATTCACCTACATACTTGTTGGAATCGTTAGAAGGCCAGCCTATAAGAAGGTGTTTTTACGAGTCAAAACTACAAAAAACAAGCAGTCCTGGCGTTTATGTAGTAGAAAAGGTCCTTAGACAACGCAAGAAAAATTACACCGATCAATTGTTTGTCAAATGGCTAGAATTTCCCAACCACTTGGATAGATAAATCTAATATTGTTTAAATAAGATATTTTATAACTGTAATTTTAATTTAAAATAAATAAACAATTTATAGTAATACAAAGTTTTTTATTTCAATCTTCATTATCAATAACAATGGCAATAAAACATCATACACATAAATGACATTTCAATATTCTTGGAGGGAAGGTCCAATTCACCGACGACTACAACGTTATCTTCAAGGCTATGCTACTCTGAGTGTGTTCTCCTATTCTTTAACCTGCTTTCCCTTTTTTTTTTTTGATTTTTTTTTAAGTCGAGCCGTACGACAGTGCGCTTAATGAGTCATTTAAAGGCTGATGATGGAGTATTTTCTGAATAACTTCAATTTTTGTTTTAAGCTCACTATTACTTTTGTATATCAGGGGGAAGACATCCGTGTTAAATATGTCACATATTACAACTGCCAAAATTGTAAAACTTTCTATAAACAAAGTTGTTTGTCACAGCATCGTCATCATCTTTAGGTTCGCCTAAGGTGGTTATGGTTTTTCCATCCATATCATACTGCCCATCCGCTGTAAGTTTAAAACCAATCCCTGGTGGCCCGGATAATATATGATATTTTTCATTACATTTCTGATGACTTAATTTATCAATTGTGTTGTTTCCTCGACTCATTTTTAATCTTAACTAAACTATTTTATTTTTATTTGCTCTACTTATACTAAATATCTCTGCTGAGCAAAAGAAACACTGACTATGATCTACTGGGCTGGTATATTTATAAAAGAAATAAAACAAAACTGTGATTGTAAAAAATATTTATTTACAGTTATTTAATTGCACGCATACAAAAATTGTAAAAAAATAATTTTCGTTGTTCAAAATTCTATCCCATCCGACATTATTTTTATCATCAACATCTTGGGCTGTTGCTGTTGCAGAAACCAATTCATATTTTGCAGCAAGCTCACCAGGTAAATGTGGAATATTAACGAGGTATTCTTTTAATTCTTCTTCAACTATTTCAGCACAAAATGTATCAATGTCTATGAAACCATGTAAAAATTTGTCGCACAAGTGTGCCCCAGCCATAAAATTGATTGCATCCCTGATCTCGTTCTTATATTGATCTTTCGTTGCCTCAACACGCGGTCAATCATTTGCGCTATCTAACATATCGTGAGTCATATTTCTTAATTCTCTTCCCAACCAATATATATATATATATATATATATATATATATATATATATATATATATATATATATATATATATATATATATATATATATATATATATATATATCTGCACATTCGCTAACGGTCCTCGCATCAACAGACATCTTTAACAGAAATAATGAACACGCGTAAGTATTCTGACATGTGCAACTATATTTCAAATTTAATTACATCCTTTTTTTTTCAAACATTACGTACAATTTAGTCCAATGAGCCAAAACGAAATAATGTTCGAGTATTGTGTCCAAAAACTCTAGTACCGTGCCCCAAATAAGTTAGAGTGTATTTCCTTTTAGTTTTACTCATAATATCTACAATATCGTCAGACAGTGTTTCGGCCACACGTTTTAGCAAAAAAGTTTTGAATGTGCTATTATCACCGTCATCGTGTAAAGCCACTAGAAGAGTTTTACCAAATCGTGTAGTCATTGAAACCATTTTTACAATTTTATACACTTTCCCCATAATCATTTCGGTAACCTTTTTTCTCTCTAAAACCTTGAAATTTTTGCTGAACATTTCATTAATTTCATCTAGAGTTTCTTTTGCAATACTCATGCTTGAAAAATTTTATATAAATCCAAAAATTACCATGAATATAAAAGCACTTTCAGAACACTACAGGAACACAATATTTGATATTTATGCCACTGATATCTGCTACTGTTTTAAGTCACTTCTTTTCCCACTAATTTTTATAGCCAGTTTTCAAGGTCGAATTGTAACAATAGTGGGGTTAGCTTAACGGTAGAAACATCAGAAATAGCAGGGGGGGGTCTTCAAGGTCAAATGACGTCACACATTTAAAATGGTATAAGGATAACATCAAGGTCAAAATATAATGAAACAAATAACTACATTTTATGTACTTTATTGATTGACATTTTTCTGTCGTTCTTCTATACGTGTAACATTATCGCTTAAACCTAAATTTCTTAATTTGTTCAATAATATTTGTTCGTTTTTATTTATTAAAAAATTCTTACAAACTATACTCGCCAAAATACACACTTCAGCATGGTCCATATACTTAAAAAATACACTAAAATCCTGAGTCTCCGAATCTTACATTTCACATGCGTAAAATTCCAAACAGGCTGCAGAAATTAGAAATTAGAAATTCTTCGTACATTTCTCTCACTAAACTTTCCATATTCACTACCACTACGTTAAACTTAAGTCCTACACTCTAATTTCACTTAACACAACCGGATCTGCAATGAAACTAATCAGTTTTTCCAAACAGTTACTAAACCCCAGCTTTTTTATTTCACAAACAAAGTCTAGTAAATTTAATGTTTTGCTGCAATATTTACGACATGCATTGGCTGCCTTTTCATATTCAAAAGCCAAATCACAATAGCGCGACGCCCATTCTGCTGAACTTTTCATTGCACCATTGAAGTAATTACTTGCCGTTTCAGTGAACTCATCACCCAATTTTTTTACTCTCTCTTGCAAATCACTATTCATATTATTCACTTATTTTTACACTCACGATAATTTTTTATTGCTGGTGGTAGCCCATCTATATAATGACGATATATTTGTTCATAGTGAATGTAACCGGGTAAGTTCATTGTCACACCGATATGGCGCTGGCAGCTTATCTCAAATTTGCTGTAAACTCAGTGTATCGAGAGGAAAAAATGCTAGATTCTTTTCTTCAAAATCACACAAACTTTTTAAATTACTTTTATATAAACAAATTACTCTGCCGACTTGCTCTATAATTTTTTCTTTAGATAGTTCTGTATCTGACATTTTACACTGAATGAATGTAAATAGACTCACAATTTTATAGAATAATTTGCAAGGTCAAAACGATTTCAAGATCATCCCACACTTTTACAATGCACAAATAACTACTTCAAGGTCACACACCCAAGACGATCTCCAGCCCAGTCAAAGTGGCCTTGAACAAGGTCAGGTCACACACACAGTCTCGGATTCGACATTTTTCAAGGTCAAGGCAATATTAGCGCAACGTCGAATATCATGGCCATTGAGCGGGTCCAGGTTCAAGGTCAAGGTCAAGGTCTAGGTGTGGCTGGATTGAACGAATCGGGTAATGCTCACTACTTACAGACATCAGTTTGAACCTGCCGTCATTGCAAATAAGTGCAATTACGAAGAGATAGCTACTGCATTAGTAACTGCACTTCGTGGACCAGCACTAGAAATATTGCAAACAGTTCCTATAACCCAACCGAAAGATTACGAAATCCTTAGTGCTGCGCTGAAAAGAAGATTTGGAGATCAGCATCAGCACCAGTTGTATCAGTCATAGAGGAAAACAAGGATTCACTGATCCAAGCACAGAGAAATGTTTTCTGAAAATTTAAAAAAACTAGACACGAGAGGTGATACTTCACGTTATGAAAGAAACCAGGAAGAACTTAACACAAGGGGTGATACTTCACGTTATAGAAGAAACCTGATAGAGTGTTACAGATGCGGACGAACTGAACGGATGAAAAGGGACTGGCGGGTGCAATTAAGGTCGTGTTCACCATCTAGAGACCGCACAGACGAGAACCAGGAAAACTGCAGTTATTTAACATTAAAGGTCGCGTATTGACCAATATCGGGAAAGCCCCCAGAGTTTTTTCTATTCATAGCCTATGAAGGACGGGACAGTTTTATAATTGGAGGAAAAGTCAATGCTACACCTATTAACATAACTGTTGACACTGGTACAGCAGTATCTCTGATAAAGTCAAACCTTTTTGATAATTTTGGAATCCTACCATTGTTCAGAAAAGTAATTTTGAAAACTTCAGTTGAGGTAATTGGAGAAATGTAAGTGAAGCTTCAACTTCGAGGGCTAAAATTTAACGATTTGGTGTTAGTTGCCGACATAGAAGATGAATTTATTCTTGGAATGGACCTGATTCGTTAACATGGATTTTCTTTGAACAACAAACTTATCATCTCAATGTTTGGCACTGAAGCTTTGATTCTATCAAAGAACCATCATACCGAACCAATCAGAGTCTTTGCCGAACCAACAACCAAAATAAAGGAAAGTACAGAGAATCATTTACGGAAGACTGGACAAGAGTTCTGGAAGCTAAGTAGAATTGGCTCAACACCACAATAAACCATGTAAATACCTGGTATCGAAGGCATTAGTCAATTCAGATGACATCATACTTATCAGAGTAGCCAATATTCTTCCTAATTGTATCAAATTTAATAAAGTCGAGGAAGTAGCATTATACGAGTCAGTAAAATGTGAACAACCCTGTAAAGCTACATCATAATTGTCATATATAACGGACTAACTGAGAAGCTCCAGACAGAGTAGAAACATCTTTCACGACAAGAACTTGAAAATGCTGAGAGTTTTATAAGGAAGCATAGTAATGTTTTTGAAGCAGAAGATGGTAATACCGGTAGAACGAATATCATACAGCATAAAGTAAATACTGGCATCGCACAATCAATACGCCAACCACCTAGATGACTTCCCATAGCCAATCATCAGGAAGTGTAGTCACTAGTTGACAAAATGCTGAATGAGCCAAAAAAGATGGAACTACTATATTTTGTGTTGACTACAGGAAGCTTAATGACGTCAGTAAGAAAGATAGCTATCTACTTCCTAGAATTGATGACACTTTGACAACGTTGTCTGGATCACAATGGTTCTCCACACTGGATTTAAAAAGCGGGTTTTACTAGAACAGGTCTATATCATTTTAATGTTATGCCATTCCGACTCTGCAACACTCCTGCCACCCATAAGCGACTAACGGAAACCGTACTACGAAGTCTTTTTGCAAGAACTGAAAACGCTAACCTTCGACTTAACCCTAAAAAGTGCATACTAGTCCAACAATAAGTCGAATTTTTTTGACATGTAGTATCACCAGAGGGAATCCATACTGATGAAAAGAAAATTTAAACAATAAAAGATTGGCCCCGACCAAGTGACAAACATGAGTTGAGAAGCTTTCTCGGCTTATGCACATATTATAGAAAATTCGTAGAAGGTTTTGCCAATATTGCTTCTTCATAGGCTCACTGCAAAAAAGATTCTTTATCAGTGGAGTTCTGAATGTGATCATATTGGATACGAATGTCAGTATCATAAGGTTATTAGCTGTATTGTCTAAGATACAAGATATTCGAGAACAAGTTATTAGGAAAGAATTGCTTGCCATAATCAAATATGTCCAACAGTTTCATATATATTTTTATGGACAGGAATTTTTAATAAGAATGGACCACGCAGCTCTTAAATGGCTCCTAAATATGAAATAGCCTAAAGAACAAGTAGCAAGATGGCTTGAGAAGTTACAACAATACAGTGAAGAAGTATAATGTTGGAATACCTTTTGAACGGATGGCTATGGACATAGTTGGACCATTCCCAGAAACAGATAAAGGCAACAAATACATCTTGGTTACTATTGACTACTTTAGTAAATGGTCAGCCGATTTGCAATTCCTTTGGAGCTTCATTCTGACCAATAACGTAACTTTTAATCGAAACTTTTTCCAAAGCTGTGCGAACTACTTAACATTCGTAAAACCAGGGTACCAACTTTTCCTCCTCAGTCAGATGGCATGGTTGAACGATTTAATAGGACCATTGAACATCACCTGTCAAAGATTGGAACAAATATTTGCCAATCTTTTTAATGGTCTATAGTCCCGCAGTTCATGAAAGTATCGGAACTACACCAGCTAATGTCTTATTTGGAAAAGAACTTAGATTGCCTTACGACATAATGTTCGGTTCCTCAGCTGAAGAAAGTATGACGGTTGAAAACTTGGTTAATGCTTTACACTAGAAGTTGCGATAAGTTCATGACCTAGTTAGAGAACGCATGTACAATGAAAACAAGATATGACTTTAAGGCAAACTCGGTAGGGTTCCCGGAACCTGATAGAATTTAGTTATGGAATCCATAGAGAAAGAAGTACCGCCTAAGTTGATGCCATCATGGGAAGGACTATATACTGTTCTGAAAATAATCAATGATGTTGTTTATAGAATTCAACGAAATTCCAAGATCAAAATGGAAGTAGTATATCTACACAGGTTGAAGCGATACAACGGAGATACCGAAGCTGATCGGGACGATCAGAATTAGGAGGGGGGGCAGTGTTACGAGCGACTAGCAGAAACTTATTGTTACGCTCTCGTTTACAAATATTCCGATGCGATGAGTCATCTTTATTATAATGTGCCGAAAAGAATATTATATCGATGAATCATATTTCTAGATAGTTCTCAACTTTTATGTAGTATATTTCTTGTTATTTCTAGGAAGTTCTATAGGTATATAAATAGGGATAGGATATGAGTTTTAAGTTAGTTTTATAGTGGTATTTGAATAATGAAAATATTAAGATAGAGAAGTAGTAATAAAATAGTTGGGTTTTAGCTGTATTAAGAAGTAGTTTATATAAGTATTGGAAGTATTAGTGTTGTGTTGTATTCTGCGAACTCAGTGAGCGATTTTTAGAGACAAAATCGTAATAATATTTTAAAATATATATTAGGTATTTTCCCATTCAATAATTTTTAACAAAATAAAAATGTAACAAGGATAATTACCAGGTATAAGTGAATAAGAAATCACAAATTAAATATTATTATTCTATTAAAGAATCTTGAAACTATTGTAAATTCCAGTCTTTAAGTTTTAAAAAAACTTTAAAAAAAAGTTTTGTTAATCTTTCTCGACTAAGTTTATTACTGTTTAATAACGTAAATAAAACTTATATAAATTCCAACTGTTGAGGAAGAATTTAATGTTTTGCAAAAATCGTTAAACATAACCTCAAAATGGAGATTCTATTGAGACACCTCACAAAAAAAATACGTTATTTTTTACAAAGAATGCTTAAAAAGAAAAAATATATTATTGACGAAAATCACGTACTTTCTCGTATTTCGGCTCGCTGAATACGAATCCATCGTCAGAATTAAGATAGCGAGTCTCATTTTTTTTCTAACCTTCAAAAAAAATTTTAAAGTGAAGATTATCAAAAAATGTATATAAGCAGTTTAAGCGAGTTTTGTATATGGGGGTTTTCTAGGTGGAACCTGAAGTCAAAATTGCAGAATTCAAAATGTCAGATCCAATATGGCGACGAAATTTTGGAAAAATCAATATATTAACGCCAAATTTGGTATACAAGGGTTTTTCGGATCACTGATCACGATTCCTGTGTCAGATTTACACAATTAAAAATGGCGGATCCAATATGGCGGTCACCAATCGTAAATTCGAGTGACTTTCGACTCTACGGTAAGTTAGTAGAATATCGGTTATTGAAGATTTCTTGCATTAGCTATTTTTGGTTCGCCCGAGGATTTAATTCCTCAGTACCTCCTTTTTTGGAAGTGTGCCCTATCCACCACTTGGGAAGGCGCTCGGTGCGGGACTAGTAAACCTGACACGAGTCTGTCTGTGTCAATGTCTGCGTGTGTCTGTCTGTGTCTATTTTACAAACAGATATAGTCTGGAAATACTTAGTTGCCCATCTGTATAATGCCTATGGTGTTAACATTGGTTCAGTTGGTTTCGCTGTAAGGCATGCCCTGTATGCCACTTTTTTGAACGTAACTCCTCTTCCATTCTTTTGCCATAAGAAGTTGCTGTGAAATACCTTTCTGTTTCAGTATGAAAATCTTCCTTATGACGAATTACATTGACTATTGATACTTATTTTTCAAATGTTACTTCGCATCAGTGGTTACATAATAAATTTTCTTCACTTTACTAATCTTCTTTTTAATTACTGGAATCAATAGCGTTTATATTGCATATACAACGCTGTATTATGTTACAGTCCACAATGAGCACCTTACATGAGAAATCCTGGAATCTGTTGTTCATTTGTTCCACTTGTCAACATAATAATCAGGACTTTGTTTTTGACAAAGGAGTTTTTTTAACAGGATCCTTATAATCCGATAGTGGAATGGTATGTATCCTTAATGAAGTGTTTAATATTACTAGCATCTAACAGAAATTTCACATTTTGGTGTATAGCACAGACTCATACAGAATGCGTACCAGATGCTTTGGGTAAAATATGGTATTTCGGTCTCAAAGATGCAAATTTGCTAAAAGAAATATCCTCATTTGAATGGGTTTCTTTGGGTCACAAACGCACACTAACATGACAGAATTAACACTCAAACGGTACAATATTAATTAAAAATATCAATTTATAAAATAATGTGAAATTAAAAATTACAAATTAATTCCAAATACCCATCTCAATTTACCTTGGCCATGTTTCTTAGTGAAGTATTTGACGATTCTTTGAGTTACTGTCAACTACTATTAAGTTGATAGTAACTGAAGGAATCGTCAAATACTTCACTAAGAAACATGGCCAAGGTAAATTGAGGTGCGTATTTGGGATTAATTTGTTATTTTTAATTTTAATTTCACATTATTTCATAAATTGATATTTTTAATTAATATTGTACCATTTGAGTGTTAATTCTAAGTCATGTGAGAGTGTGCGTTTGTGACCATGTTAGTTGTATTCTGCTTTTATTTTAGATTATACTTTTGAAAATGCCCACTACGTTGGGCGAAACGTCATGCACAGAATAGTAGTATTAATTTTGAAACCTAATCCAAAGAAGTTACCATACATTTATATAGAAAGATGGTTTTAAGAAAAATTTTAGCAAAGCAAAGCAATGTAAATGTATATATATATATATATATATATATATATATATATATATATATATATATATATATATATATGTATATATATATATATATATATATATATATATATATATATATAGAAAGAAATGTTTCCAGTTTCTATATACGTCCTCCTTGATTATAACATTGACAACCTAAACTTAGTTATAAGTAACATTTTCGTGTAATTTGTTAAATAACAACCGGAATTATAGAATTCGTAAAATACTTCACGGTGACCGATATAAGCAGACGCTCAGTGCTTATTAAATTTTAATAAAAACTTTGCTCACAATCTTTGAAAAAAAAAAGGAAAGATAAGTTTAGCAAACATGTATCCAAATATCGAATTTTGATGCGATTTTTTTTATGACTGAATAATTGTAATAATAGACAAAATTAAAATGTCTTTTTTTATATTTCGGAATTAATTTGAACTTTTTGTTAAAAATTAGCGTAAAATCTTATTTTAGTTATGTCATCGGAGAACAAGAATTCGAAAACTCACGGTAGTCTGGGAATCCCAAGTTTCAATTATTTTTATTATATTCTTAACAAACCCATATAAATATCTTCTGTTACATCTAAACTGGTCTGAAAGGATACACACCAAAGAGATGTTATTATGCAGTTAAAATATGCGCCTAGCGCCAGTCTCAGGTACGTTGGCACTTAATTTTTCTGATACCAGATCGTCCAGGTACCCAACCAGAACCTGTTTTTATGCCAACGATCAATTTCCTTTATTTTTATTTCAACGACCTTCTTAGCTTCTTAAAATCAGAGACGTAGATGTGCGAAAATTTTTAAAACAATCGTAAAAGAATCCTCTAATATTTTTTATATACCAAGTGATCAAATAGATATGAAATAAACTTGATGTTGGTCATTCATCTACTCCAGTGACTTCAAAAAAATGTGCGATGGCGAAAATGTTTCAGACAAAAGTTGTGTGGGTCAAAAATGACCTTTCAATTGACCTTGGTTTTTACCATAAGGTCAAAAGTCAGGGTCATTTATTTTAATGGAAACCCCTACAAGCCGAAAGCTTTACAAGGTCAAGGTCAAGCTATGGATCAGACTCAATTAAAGTCTCTTTGAGTGTTTTGTTATTAAATAAAGAACCCAAAAGAACCTACTAGAGCTAATTTTCAATCCCTGTTTGGAACCTTCCATGGGAACACCGTCAGAGTTCAATTTTCTTTGTATCTTTAAAACAATAAGTTTATTTTTCTGATAGAAAACAGAATAAGCTTTTATTCAGTTCATGTACACACTTCAGTAATTTTTGAATATCGTCTAGATCAAAGTTCTATCTCGACATCATATTGTGTATAAGGTGGAAAAGTCAAATTCCGAAAAAATAGTTTTTGTCAGCTGAAAATTATAATAGCGCAAATATTTTGAATCTGCATAATGATTAAAAGGGATTGGTTGCGCTTCACCGAAAAGGGTTAATTTATTATTAATTACTGGCGAATGTTGAAGTATTCGTTAAACGGAATTTTTTGTTTCGAAGTCAATTTCCAGGAAGACGACATCCTAATCATACTTTACGATTCGCTGCATTTATTAGAATGCTTTGTATGGGAACTAAGAAATGGTCTGAAAAACGAAACATATCATTTTAACATAAGCGATAAGAAGTCTGTCGGTGGGCAGAGAGAATGATCTTGAGATCCTCTTTTTTTTTGTACGTTTTATCTCAGGAATAATGGCGATCGCGTTATGACTATTCGAACATTAATTCGTACTGGACTCAATCAATTGCTAGTCAGCATCACTGGCAAATCAACGTATGTGGTGGTATAATAAATGGTTATCACGTTGGATTTTATTTTTTTTATAGTTCAAAATTTAAACGGTTGGAAATTTCTCGCTTTTTTTGATACATTTTGACTTTCGATTTTGATTTGCATGTGAAGTTAAGAATGTGAGTTCAATTAGCGCAGTTTAAAATTATCACTTAATTCGTGTTTACTTAGACTTTATACTGATCGGTGGATTGGACTACGCGGATCTGTAGCATGACCTGCAAAGTCTCTGGATTTCACTTCTCCAAATTTATGGGATTTCTTGCAAAACGTTTTCCATGAATAGGAACCAATCACTTGAGAAACCATGATTTGAAGAATTCGAAATGTTTGTAACATTATACCTCGAGCAGTTCTCTTCAGTACTATTGACAAATTCCAGAAAAATTTAAATGTCTTAGAAGATCACCTTCTCAGGATTACTTATCCATGAAAACTTAATTATGGGCTCGTGCAATTTATGTGTTTTTTTTTAATTTTCAGGGTAAAAAATAATGATTTCCATTTGAATTTCATTTTCAATGGCCTTGATCTTTCCAAGATCACACTTGGATGATACCTTTGACCCAGACCAGTTTCGTCTGAAACATTTTCCGCTATCGTACATATTTTCGCACTCATTTATGCTTATCCATCGGAATAGATAACGTGATTGATCATTCTGATATTAGACATTTTACTCATGGTCAGATACATACCGGACGTAAAAACTTCCTTTTTTCGGTCTCCGACGTTAGAAGTATAGGTTTCCTTTTAAAATAGACTACCTTAACCTTAAAATATCCTTAACTTTTGAGTCAAAACTAAGGCATAATTATTTGTTCCTCTTTGACCCACACAACTCTTATCTGAAACATTTTCTGCTATAGTATATATTTTCGAAGTATTATTTGACAAATCCTTGTAGTGGCTGGAGAAATTGGCAGAAAAGATGTGATTTATTTTTATCGTATTTTTTGTTTAAACATTTTGCAAAGAGTTCAACAGTTTAAAATTTTTTCTTCTTATACCAAAACACATTGAATATTTATATTTTAAGTTTTATTTACAACCTCAGCATCACCTGCTTACCAAATTTTATGTTCCTAATGTTCTAGTTAAACACCAATGGATACAGACATATGCCCCAATAGACGATATGATGAACAGATTGAACGGTTTTTCAATAAACTAAGTTATATTTCAAAAAGCCTACAAAATAACGAGATTACATACATCATATGGGACTTTAACGCGGAGAAAGGCAGGGGAGTACGTCAAGATATAGTAACCCGATAGACCATATAAGTTTTGAAAAGATAATATTATTTTTTTTACAAATTGCTAGTTTAAACTGTCTATATGATGACTATATACATAGACATCCTCAAAAAGCGACGTCAACAACCTCGACCTTACAAGAATCCAAATTCAAAATATCATAAATAAAAGGTTTCGAAATATAAATAAGAGAGTCGCCACCTTTTCAGGATCAGACATTGGCTCGGACTATAATTCTGTAATAGCCAACATCAAAATTTGACTAAAAATTGTAAAGGCTCTACCTAAAAACGTGATTCATAAAATCCTTACAACTTATGCGAATAACACCAATACACCAAATAAAAAAGGAATGAATAACGGAGGAAGTTATAGAACTTATGAAACAACAAAGATTGTTCAAAGAAAAATCAGACTCGTACAACCACTGACAACGACAAATAAGATGAGTGATCTGCATTAGAAAGGAAAAGTGTATGAGAGAGAACTTCGAATCGACGAAGTGAAGAAATAATAGTTATATTTAAAAAACGGAGGATGAAATTTTTAGAGCATGGAACACTTATATTCAGGAACTGTTTGATGACAAAAGAACAGAATAAACTGGAAAGCCAGCCAGTTATAAAGTTTGATGTCGAATATACAGTTAAGAACTTCAAAACAAGAAATGATCCTGCCGCAGACTATATTATATCAATCTCATAAATTATTAACAAAAATAATGCAACTGTTCGTAAAACCGTTTAATACTGTATACAACAACCCGCCTGATTGGCTAGACTCCACTTGTATTCTTACTCCAATTGGAAAAAACCACAATATGCTTTAATTATGGACTAATAAATTGAAAATATTTGTAACAAGAAATAATTCATAATCGAATACGGAGGAAATATGAAAAATAATTTGAAGATATACAGTTTGTGTTCAGGAAGTACTTTGGAATGAGAGAGACTTTGTTTGCTTTCAGTGTATTGAAGAAGTGATGAGACCAGAGAAAGGATGTATTTCATCGCTTTATAATTTTAGAGAAGGCAGTTGACCATGTACAGTATACTAAATTAAACAATATTCTAAAGAACTCGTACATCAACGGCAGGAATTTCCAGATCATTGTGTACTTATATTAGAATCAAATAGCCAACGTTACATTTCAAACTAAACCACCTAAGAAAATGGAGATTAAAAGGAAAGTAGACAAGGATGTGTCACCAATTATATTTAACGTATCTTCAGACATTATCCTTAAAACAGCTTTAGGTTCCCAGCCCTATGGAAAAGAAGAAAATGGTGAAAATACCAATGTGTTGAGATATACTGATGATAATGTGGTACTATCTGCTGATAGATAATACCAGTAAGTTCTTTAGTACATTAAGAAGCATCCTAGAGTTTTACTTTCTGCATTCACGTAAGCAGTAGGAATTAAAATTATTGAAGCTTAAGATATCAGATTTTGTCTTTTATTTGCATTTTACATCGTATTTACGAGTCTAATTTAAAGTTTCTATTAAGTTGTGAGAAGTAAGTACCTAAAACTGTAATTTGCTGAGACCTGTATCTGTATCTCCTCACAGTATGATACCGAAAATTTTTGCAAGACGTTAAGAAATGTGTCGGTGATAACTTACCCAATATTTAAACTTGGTTAAGGAGAGCCGAAGTTATGTGGTTAAAATTATTTAACTGATTTAGGTTCAGATTTTAGCAATGAATTTCCCTTTAAAATAAAAATTACTGCCTGGAAATGTTCTAAATACTCAAATTCAAAACAGTCAACTCATTTATTCTGCCTATGTAGTAGTTTCTCTATGGCGAAGCCTACATTGAACTAAATAATAAATATTATTTCTTATAATTAAATAATTATTTTAGAAATCCCGTGATCTTACAGACAGTTAATATGTTCTTTTTTAAACGGTAACAAGATATATCAAGTATAGTTTTTCGAATATGCGTGACAAGAAATTGTATATTCTTGTTCTTTGTGACAGTTGACTATAGGATGTCCTATGAAATAAAGTATTTTACATTATACTAATAGTAATGTGTAACATTTATTAATTGACAAATATTTTTGTACAGTTTTAGAATAAATTTCATTAATATAAAATTAGCCCCCAAAATTGTTTATATAAGATGCAAACTCTGATTGAGGTAGGAGGTAGTGAAAAAAAATTTGATAATTACAGTACACATCGAATCCAAAGTTTTGTGATGCACTCAAAAATAGATGACTCACGGAACCCAATATTATTTCATGCGGACTTGTTTTAGTTTACATCAGTTTCTTTTTTTTTTCTAGTCGGTTTAAATTTCATAATGTCTCCTTACACGGCACTGGCTTAAAACTAGAAGTCAGTGCAGTAATTTCCAGTATTCAATATCTAAAAATAGACATGTTTCCCATAAAACCCAAGGACGGAGCATCAAGAGTTGAATACTCAGTAAATGTTTGAAATTATTGGATCGGGAATAACATTTTCTCTGAAGGTTGCAATACAGTCATCTGTAATAAATTTATGACACCAGTAAATAAATTTTAAATTTTTTAATAAAAATAAAAATGTTTATATACATATATATATATATATATATATATATATATATATATATATATATATATATATATATATATATTCCATAGTTTGACAGCCGTCTAACTACTAAGGGAAGTAAGAGGGCTAAAAACATAGTGCACAATATTATTTTTATAAATATTACGGGTTTGTGCCATAAATGCAATATTTTTTCTATAAATGAAAGTAATTTGGAGGTTATTTATAAATTACATCAAATAATAGACAGTAATTTGTGCTTCTAGAAAAAAAATCTTACATGCTTAATTGCATGCAAAAATTGAAAAATTAATATTTCTTTAAATTCTGAGAAATTTATGTAATAGATGTAAATAGTAGTAAAAAATTCGGTACAGAAGGCATTTTTGACCTATATAAGACCTTTTATTATTATGGATAGCAAGATACATAATCACAAGTTGTGAATGTGAAAAAATACGATCAACTCTGCAGCGTGGTTATAACAAGATTAACGACGCCCTTCGTGTTCATGTTTCTACATCAAAGTTCAAAATTCATCTTAAATGTGTGTTAAATATTATGAATATTTTATGTGATATGTTCTAATTCTATATGATGTGACCTGTCCGTTTTGATTATTTCCAGTTATTATATTGCTGCACGGGATATGCTACGTAATATTGGATAGGTTAATTTTATGTTTGTATCATTATAATTTCCAAAGTGCATTGTACTTTTATATATATCGTATCTTTTGTAAATGGCGTTTGAAATAAACTTCAGTATTAACTTATAGATTTTTTGCTGTATCTTTGCTTACACAATTTTGATTCTTCGTGATTTTAATATACCAGATGGTTACAAAAATCTAACAAAACCCAATATACGATTGACGTGCAATTAACCACTGTTATTTTATTTTAATGTCTTTTAAATAAAGTATATTTTACTTAAACATGTATTTATTTATTGATTTTGGTTACAGACCCGTGTGGAGATTCATCAATGGTGAAAGTGCTTGACGATCTCCCAACGCCTATGGCGGAATCCTCCACTCCAATCACTACGACCTCGCCTACTCCCTCCACCTCTTCTTTATCTAACAACCATGTGTACACTTCCACTGCTCTTCGAAAACCACGTCCATACAAAAGAGACCATCATAATTTTAACCATACCCCTCATTTTCCAGATCTATTTTCACCCGGTAATTCAATTCACGTGCACAACATCCACAATCCACCTTTTCACTATTTTATTCATCACCATCACTGCCCATTTCCCCCTCCCCAGTGCGCTGAAATGTGTAACGGGGGTGTAGCCAATTTAAACGGAGATGCCATACCTCTGGCAAACGGTGTGTCGTCTAATAGCTTAACCAATGGCGCACCAGCGAAGTTTTATTTCGGGCCGGGTTTCGAGCCTCAAAGGGCTGGGTTTTATAGCCAACCTAGTCCACTTACTGCAGGACGGACCAGGGAAGAATATGTTGTTTACCTTCATGTAAACCCAGGAGTTACTATCAATTTGACAATGGGAGATGGCAGTGTGGATGTTTTGAGAGGTAAGTCCATAAGCAATTTATTAATATCTCTCCTTAGCTTACTAAATAAGATAGATAGAACATATCATTACAGCAAGTAGATATGAATTCTTCACCGCCATGGTTGAGTAAGAAATTATTAAACTAGTCATACAATATTATCTCACGACTCGACTCTGTTAAAGAATATTTATTGTACGAAGTTTTTCAGTTATAATTTTTTAACCACCTTCGTAATCGGAATTCTATTTATATTTTCTTTTATTTGGTTCTTATATATAAGTATGATTTTATTATTGTAAGAATACGACTAAGTATAAATTCCATTACTTATAATTCTCATTTTATACACAGTATGGCGATTACATTCCATCTCAAGTGGATCAATTGTAATTTACAATTGCAATTGGTATTCTTGTGACCTCTGAACTTCAATAATTTGCTTAAGGCCACTTGTTTCGTGTTTATGTATTCGAAATTATTCAAGAATAGCAACGTATAATCTGTGTAGTTGGAAATTAATGCAAGGGCTCCTACCTAGTACCCTTTGTCGATTCGGGATTCGGGGTATTTAAATTCACCAAAATTTTTATACACGTACGAGGTATTCGAAACACATACAGGCGGTTTCATAAGATATCTAAAATTATATTTCAATACGGTATGATGTTTTGCACACATTTCCCGTTCCTTTCAAATTACTATTTTCATACTTTTTAGTACTGAGTAAATAGTTAATTTCTAAACTTTCTTTTTACAGATTATCATTTTATGAATACTTTATAGTATCTCATACACATATTAATTACTACGTATTTACAGTTTATTCATATTTCAGGTAGTTTTTACGAAAATATATTTAATGTAAATTTTAGATCTCCCAGAGATTAATAGTTTTTAAAGCAGATTTATGACTTATTTATAGTGGATATTTAGATCGAAACTTATGCCGAAAAAGCCGCAAAATTCATACTTAAGTTATTTGAAATGCTACATACTATAAATATTTCTATACAGGGTGTCCGGTAAGTACCGCCTAATTTCTCAGGAGCATACAGGGGAGGTCAAAATATCCCTACTTGGTCATAGAAAAAAAATCCTAAAGTGCCTCTTAACGGAGGTACATTAAACTCTAACAGAACAGTTACTTCACCCGCACCACGTTAAAAAAAGTTCACGCTATGTCTCCGGATGATTAACCCGCAAGACTCTAACTAATTTATACAGCAACATAACCTAAATCTAAATTTTTCTAACCTTATTTTGTTTACCGATGATGTGGGCTTTACAAAAGATGGCATAATAAACTCACACAAATTACATTTTTGGGCTAATGAAAACCCGCACGCTATAATTCAAAACAAACACCAACAAAGGTTAATCGTAAATGTGTGGGCTGGGGTAATCGCAAAATAACCTTTAAAGTTCTATTTGTTTTGGAAAGAACAGTCAATGGTGAGATTTATTTACAATTTTTGCAGAAAAATTTAAATAATTTATTGGAAGACGTGCCTCTTGATAGAGTAATGCAAATGTAGTACATGCATGATGGTGCTCCACCTCATTTTAACCATATAGTACGTCAACACTCAACTAACGTTTTTGACCCTCGATGGATAGGTCGATGTGGGCCTATTTTATGGCTACCATGATCTCCAGACCTAAATCCCTTAGACTTTTACTTCTGGGGACATCTAAAAGAATTGGTTTATTCAACACCAATAAATACTAGCGATAAACTAGTAACGACAAGAGCACATTCTAACGAAATCCGTAATAGTGCCGGAATATTATTTGTAGTGCGTCAGGAAAATATTCGAAGAATAAGAAAATGTATTGAAGTACGTAGAGCCTATATTGAACATTTGCCAAAATAACATTTAAACGGTTTCACTATTTTTGCATTTTAATAACATTGTAAATTAATGGAACCCCAATCAACCCTTTGAAAGTTTTCCAGACTTGACAATGGCTGAGCTGGAGATCTTTCAGCATAACTTCTTGCCGTCGAAGAGTGAGACATCAATTAAAGCACATCAGCACACCCTGCGTATTTTATTTTTACCTGTTTGTGTTTAGCATTAATAACTTTTGAGTTTTTCACATAAGAACCGATTTGTCTCGAACACCGCAAGTTTTATCGAAGTAAATTAAGAGTACTTTTTTTGAAAGGAAATGACCAAAGTATTTAAAAAGATCAGTTTTCAGCTCTGTAAAATGGCACCTGTCAAAAATTAGACCCCAACTAGAGTGGCTGTAAGTCCGTTTCTGACTTGACCTAAAACATCTACTGCAGTATGGTTTAGTGAGTCTTTATGCCTTCTATCAAATATTAAAATTGCATTAAATTATACAGGTCGGTTCAAAACTTAGAGCCGATAACGTAAACCGCTGGGTGCCCCTTCAGGGCTTTGTAAATCCGTTAAGGGACACTTTAGGAACTTTTTTTCTATGACAAAGTAGGGTTATTTTGACCTGTATGCTTCATAGAAATTAGGAGATACTAGCCGGACACCCTGTATTTAGATTTTAGAATCGATTTTAGAGACATTTTCTCTAAAATGATCTATCCCTCTATTAACTAGATTCATAGATTTGAAGAATGACATTTTTACACCCCTTACAACTTCCAAGTTGATATTATCCACTTTACCTGAAGATAAGAAATTTGATAAAAAAAAATATCAGCGCAGTATTTCGGAACCTGTTATTTATCATTTTTAGCAGTTGAATCCCGTAATAATATTTATATTTCTATTGGAAAAAATATTAATAAATGCTAATTACGAGTTTTTTTCACTGGTGAATTCACCGATTAAATGTTCTATCGTATTAATTAAACAAGTATAACATGCTAATCAGTGTAGACACCAGAAGCAAACTAACTCATATTATTAATAGTCCTTGGAAATTAGACTCAAAAAGAGCCGTTTTGGGAAAAAAATGTGACTAGCGATTTTATTACTGAAAAGGGTATATTTTGGCATCACTAAAAACATACTTCGATGGAAATTCATACGGTCCATGGCTTACAAAATGGCGGCCAAAAAATTGTCACTTTTTTTAGTTGTTCCACTTTATCTTGAAAAATAAGGGTTGTATGAAAAAATGTTCCAAACAAAAGTTATAGATAATTGAAAAATCATCCAATGATATAATTAAAGTTATAGGTGGCGCCACTAGTTATCGAAATATAATTTTTTTCCCGAGAAATTCCATTTTTTTTTTATTTATAATTAAATGATATTTATTAATTAACTATCGCTTCAGAATTCTAGAAAATGATAGATATTTTTGATCCAAAAAAGTGTGTTTAATCCGAAATTTGTGAGTTGGATAGTTTCCGAGAAAAACAAGCTGAAAGTTGAAAATTCAATGTCGATTATTATCCTTCCTAATGAAGATACAGCAAACATGTTGACAGCAATTTGTTTGAAATAACGTATATTTTCAGGATATATTTTCAAAATTTTTTTTTCATTTTCCGTCGAGAAAATGGCGAAAAACAGATTTTTGCACTCAAAAAATTGCAATAACTTTTTTGTCAGTGTAAAATTGTAATATTTAGATTATATTATTAATAAAAAGTTATTTCTGATTTTATTAGCAATCCATCATTTTATTAAAAAAATACAGTTTGAACAAAAAATATAATAATACAAAAGTTATATTTTATTTTATTAGCAATACATCATTTTATTACAAAAAAAGTTTGAACAAAAAGTGTACATATAAAATATAATAATACAAAATATAAAAAATATACATTAGTATAATTCAACCGTCTTTACATTTCATTATTTTCGTCATCAACATTCAGGTCATTCTCGTATACATCATTTATTTCATTAAAAACATCAACTTCAGCCTCATCATCATCATGATCTTGAACAGTATCTTCGAGAGTAATGATTTCGGAACAATTATCACACTGTTCATCGCAATACTCACATAAATCAGTACATTTCAGGCCATGACTTTTACATGTGCATTTATTATTAACACATCCCGTTTTACATGAACACAAGAAAAAATTAGTCAGTTTCCCGGGAATAATTGTGTCATTTGTATATAGCGGCCGCAAACTAGAATCAGTCTTTTTCCAACCCCAATCTGTAGCTACTTTAGTTTTTGCTAACCAATGCTGCTCTTGCAAATAAACACGATAGATGTGTTCTTTTGCTGCAGCTATCGTTGGGGGCAAAGATTCCAATTTGAAAGACCCTTACTTTAAACAGTATTTTTTATACATTAAAAAACGCAATTCATTTAAACAAACATCATTATACATATCTGTATACAATTCTACAAAAATTTTGTAATAAATTTAATTGAACGAACAATTTTAAAAAAAGCTTATTAACAAGTTCTATGTAATAATTTTATAAGATATTATTTTACAATTTTTCTTAGCTTTGTATAAAAATATACACTGTTTCATAATGATTTATATGTCACATTCAACGGTCCACCACGTTTTCAAATACTTTTATAAAGTTAAAATCTGCGTGAACTTTCACTAAAACGCTTTTAAATGCAAAAAATCTGTGCAATAGTGCTTTTACACATGTACAAACTATAATATTTTTTCTTTCTAGTATGTCAAAACGTTATACCAAATTAACTCCAAAGCATACTACTCCGAAATGACAGGTGTTACCAGAATGCCGGCTCCGAACCGGATACTGCCAAGAGCGGAAGACATCTGCGTCTTGCAACATAACAACCCGCTGACTAGCGGTACCCGCGCTATTTGAATACCGTCGGATAGATTCTGTGGGTAGTTTTCAGAGGTCCATAGATCTTACAGGGATGTTTTTCGCGAAACCGAAAAATTTCTCGATAAACTACCAGTATTCAATAATGTCTTCTATAAATTTCAGCTCTTAATATTTAAAAACCGCGACGTTGCGAATTTTTTTTTAAAAAGGTAGATTTTATCGTAAAACAATTTTTTTTTCCAGAGATCGGAAATGATATATCTAAATCTAATAGACGTATTAAAATAATCGTAACTACACTGATAAAAAAGTTATTGCAATTTTTCAAGTGCAAAAAACTGTTTTTCGCAATTTTCTCGACAAAAAATCAAAAAAAAAAATTTTTGAAAATATATCTTAAAAACATACGCCATTTCAAACAAATTTCTATCAACCTGTTTGCTGTATCTTTATTAGGAAGGATAATAATCGTCATCGAATTTTCAAATTTGAGCTCGATTTTCTCGGAAACTATTCAACTCACAAATTTCGGATTAAACACACTTTTCTGGGTCAAAAATATCTATCATGGCCTAGAATTCTGAAGCGATAGTTAATTAATAAATATCATTTAATTATAAATATGAAAAAATGTAATTTTCCTAGAGAAAAAATTATATTTCGGTAACTAGTTGCGCCACCTATAACTTTAATTATATCAATCGATAGGTTTTTCAATTATCTCTAACATTTTTTTATACAACCCTTATTTTTCCAGATAAAGTGGAAAAACTGAAAAAAGTTACCATTTTTTGGCCGCCATTTTGTAAGCCATGGACCGTATGAATTTCCATCGAAGTATGTTTTTAGTGATGCCAAAATATACCCTTTTCAGTAATAAAATCGCTAGTTACATTTTTTCCCTACAAAAGTTTAATTCCATGGACTATAATACTAACAAAGTTTCGAGAATTTCGGGTTCCCTTATATGCTTTTCTCGTTATGCCAATAATACTCTAATTCTTGAGCGGCCGGAGTGGTCATCAATGAGCGTAGCTAAAGAGTCTTGAGTCCCATAAAAACAATTCAAAGTCTCTTTCTATCTTTAATAGAGGACGCCACTCAATTTTACAAGGTTAAAAACTGATAAAAGCTCACCGATGAGTCAATCGTTGAAAACTTTAATAAAACATCAGTATTTCGGCTACGTAACCAAAAATATATTCATTCTGTAAATTCTGATGTGTTATTATAGCATTAAACAAGTTTAGAATAGAATATAATCAAAAGTTCCCTAGACCCAATGATCAGTTACATCATGTCGAGATAGCCTCATCATATATATTAAAATATAAAGATAATAATATGAATATGAATAAGGATGAGAGTAAGAGTAAAAGATGCAGCTTTTTGTCACGTTAGATGTTAAAATAAAGGTTATACAGGCCTGTTCATCGACAGACTTGATTCTAGGTCATTGTCGTTTTGAAGCCTGTTCTTTTAGGTGCCTTACGGCAGGTCCACTATCAAAATTTTATTTATTTAGGAATTTATTGCCCCATAAACAGCAACTGAGACTGAGAGGTGGCCCCAATGTGAAATGATCAAATTACTTCTAAATTATTCAACTTACCCAACTAGATACCGTAAAAAAAATGACCCAACATGAGAACGGTATAAGAAGAACGCGCTACCCTTTTAATAAAAAATTAACGCCCTTTTAAAGGGCATTAATTTCTCGTAAATGAGAAAAAAATCCGATTGTACAAAATGTCGCACCATTAACGGCAAAAATATGAAAATACTACAATATCTAACAATACTTATCCATAAAAGTAACTTTGTAAATCCTCGTTTTGTTCACACTTACTATAAACTTCGCATTTGTATTAATATTTAAAATTTATAAATACTCAAAGGACTCACTACAACCAAAGAATCTGAAGGCAAAAGTATAATAAAAATAGTTACGGTGGCAAACATAAAATCCACTCCCCGCCTACCATAAATAATTGCAAAACAAACTTATCTTTGCCTTTCAGACAGTTAAAGAGAAAATATTCAGACAGTTTATTTCCTACAATTACAACTCTGATATATTCCCCATATGTGTTTCGATTACCTAATGATTTCATCAGTGAAGCTGTAACAAACCAGTTTCGATGTCATACTGAAAAGTATCGCCAGTCAGACGACATCTTTATATACACCGGCATAGCGCGAAGCTTAAAAATTTACAAATGCAGCTTTAGTCCTCTCTCCATATGCGTTTCGACCACCTTATGGTCTCATGAGTGGAGCTATAATGAACCAAGGATTGTATTTGCAGAAAATAAAGTATCAATATACTTTTCCTTTAACTGTCTGAAGGAGAATATAGGCAACTTCTTAAACACTGCAATAAAGGATTTCTTTATTTCTTACTGAAATTTTACAGCCACAGTCATCTTATAGTCGGCTAGTTTTGTTTTGCCTATGATATGTCATAATTTATATTACATATGTCAACAAATAAACGCATATTAAGGGATATTAAGTATAAGAACTTTGCGATAAACCCTAAAAATAAATTCATTTATCATTTTTGCCGGACTTGCTTGACCTATTGTTGCTCTTGTCAGTTTAAGCCCTCTACTGTTAATTTAGGATGGTTAAATTTAAATCACGTTAGTAAATCCGGCTGTTAATTTTAAACTTATTTTTGTTGATATCTACTGGAGTATGATGGAAAGTATAACCTATATAAAATCTGCCTAAAATTGATCTTATAATTTAGAGTGTAGATAAGACATTGTAAAATAAATAATCAACTTGTTAAAAAACCTTACAACAATAATTTTACAATATACATTTTCACCAGTTAAAAGGCTATACTTAAAAGTTTAGTTGTGAAAGCTGGCGAGAAATCACGTACATCCTATATCGATACAAATATATTGTTGTGGTCCTAGTGTCCGTCACACCTAACATTACTGAAAAATTTTAGTTTGTGAAGATTTTAAAATGATCGTTTGATATTTTTTTTTTTTTTTTTTGAAAGAACGTGTGGATATTAGTTATAGTTTTCGACAAAATTTCTAAGTAATTGAAATTTGGACACTTAAAATATAAATTTGAAATTATATTTTAATTAAGATTCTAATATACAGAAGTTATCCGAGGGAATAAGGTGTGAGTAAATTGGCAAATTAAATTTAACAATAAACATTGTGACTTTTATGTCAATAAAATTTTTAAGATATACTTTAATAATTTGTTAGAAATTTTAATGCACATTCCAACTTTCGAAACTGTTTAATATCAAATCATTAAAATAAATTTTAATTCGGGAACTTTGGCATCGTGGTTTTGAACATTAAAGACATCTATAAGAAAAACAGCACGGATAACGGGAAATAAATTGACACCGAGTGGAAAGTGTGTCGAATACCCAACATTCTTTGTTGAAAAACCGATAATTATCGAGCAAGTAAACAAAATATTGACCTCAAGTAAAGGAAATCAGTCGCGTACAATTGATATAATTTAAAAATACATACAACCAGTTCGAAAATAGACACACATCCTAAAAGTAGCAAAGTTTTTTTAGTAAGAAGTTTTGGAGATAAATTTAGTAATTATATATTATATATATATATATATATATATATATATATATATATATATATATACGTATCAATGTTTTTTGTATTCTTGGGGTTAGATTCATACGTTGATGTTCAAGAAAACATGTTTTAAACAATCGAAAAGTTAAGATCCCGTAAAACGTAGTTAAAATTTTACATGCCAACGGAAAGAGAGAGAAAGAAAAAAACTGATTTGACAATTAAAAATATATCTTATCTTTTATCAGTTCTTTCAGTAACTGCTTTTTTTTCTCTTTTTATTTCCATCATTTCCTTTAAATTTAATTATTATAATTGTGGTCACTTTCAATTATGCGTTTCGCGTACATGTTTATTTAATGCAGTCGTAAATTTGTGACAATTTAATCCATTTTTATTTAATTGTATGGTCATTCCTATATATATTTTTGGACAATTGGTGCAAGGAATCGAATATACAACATTAGAGTTATTCATTTTATGGGTTTGACTTTTCAGTTTTGTATACAAAGATCTTAACTTATTTTGGGCTTTGTGACAGAAAACGATGGTTTGTTGGCCCAGAATATATTTAATTTTTTCTAAAAGTTTTTTCAAGCAGGGCAATAAAATTCGATATACTATCATTGTTAGGAAGATTTGTCGAAATAGTAGTAGAGTATATTCGTCCTTTTATTGTTTTATCAATATCTTTATGTTTAAAATTGTTCATTAATAAGGTCTCTTTCACTTTTTTTAAAATGCGAAGTCTAAATTCATAGAAAGTTAAAATGATGGTTCTCTCTGACCAAAGATATACTATTGTTCTGAGGCAATGGATGTCTTGAATGGAAATTCAGGTATAGTATACCACCGAGTTAAGATTTATTATTTCTTCGGATAAGAGTGATATCTAAAAAGTTTACCTTGCCGGATTTCTCTATTTTCGGAGTGAATAGCAACATACTATGAAACAATCATCCACATATCTCTTAAACATTATTATATTAAATTTAGTCTTTGATAACTCTTTCTTCTAAGTATTCCATAACAAACTGTGCATTGGTGAAGGAGATTAGTAAGCCCATAGCACAGCCATTTACTTGTTGGTAAAATGTATTATTATATTTAAAAGAATTGACCTTTAAGGTAAGGTCCACAACTCTCATCAAATGATTTTTAGATAAGGTCGTGTATTGCTTTAAAATTTTCCATTTTTCAAATAAAATGAGTCTTACAAGTTCATTTGGGATGTTAGTGTAGAGTGATACAATATCAAAAGAGATTAGTTTGTAATTCTTTGGATTCTTTACATTGCCAATAATTTTTTTAAGTGTTAAAGAGTCCTTAATAAAATATTCATTTCCGCCAGTTATATTTGAGATGCAACTTAATAATAGTTTTCATAGATTATAAAAAGCTACATTTTGTTTGTGTATTCTAGGAAGACCATATATTCTTGGGGGAACAACGTTATGAATACTTAAGTTTATTGACTTGATTTTCAGTTATTTGTTTCGAATTTTACAGATTTTTTATGAAGGCATATATTTTCTTTTGATGTAAAAAGGAGGTCACTTTTAATTTTCTTGTCTAATTTTCACTAATGCGTTAATTTTTTGTCTCATAATCAGCAGTATTTATGATTACTATTTTATTGATTTTGTCGAGTTTTAAAACTATAATTTGAGGATTATTTTTTACAAAAGTGTTTCTTTTGATTATTTATTTTTGAAATTTATTCACTTTGATATTTTTGTGGCTTAGTTTGATTTTATGGCTTGTTAAAACATTAGAAATTTCCGCCCTAATAATGTAGTGTACTTCACAGGGTTTGTCTTTTATTGCAGTTTTAACAGAAACAATATACTCAGTTACACATAATTGTTTTTCATTTGAGATTTCAAGTGAAAAATTTGGGCCTAGGGACAGGACTTCAGCTACATCAGTCGGTATGTTGGTGTCAACTATATTTTCTATTCAATTTAATCGATTATCATATGTCTTAATATAAGGTTGTTGCTTCTTTAATAAAATATTTAATTTTTTATGTCTTTGTTGGATTTTGTTATGTAATTTTTCATTTTTTTTTCAAAAACTAAAGCCTGTAGAATATTGTTTGACAGGTTCGCATTTGCACATTGCCTTTTTTGTTGTAAAGGATTCTTTAGTATAATATATTTAGTGTTTTTATTGATTGGGTAATTGATGGATTTAAAATATTTTGTTTTGTTTTTCAGATGGTATTATTAAATTTTTTTTCAAGGCACGTACCTGTAAAACACATGTGCGATACATCTAAGTTTAAAAATGTTGAAAAATCATCTAAATGCTTCCATCTTAATAAAAATATTCTTTTTTTTTTTCTGCGGCAAGCCGGATATATGTTCTTGATATTTCCTTCAACTGTTTCGTAACTTTAACTGAAAAATGATAAATTTTACAGCAATATACAACCTTAACTAAAAAGCACTTGTTTGGAGCTGTGGACCTTACCTTAAATACAAATTACTTTTTATATAATACAGTTTACAAGTAAATATATGACTGTTCTATGTGCTCACCAATCTCCTCCACCATTGCACAGTTTGTTTTGGAATATTTAGAAAAAAGAGTTTTCCGGGACCTTAAATTCAATATATTATTTAGGAGATATGTAGATGATTGTTTAATGGATGTCCCCTTTAATAAAATAAAATAAATCCTCTAAGCGTTTAACTTTTACAGTATGTTGCATTTCACATCGAAAATAGAGAAAGACGGTAAGATAAACTTTTTAGATATCACTGATCCACGGAAATAATAAAATCTTAACTAAGTGGTACGCTAAACACATGTAGTCAGGGAGAACCTGAATTTCCATTGAAGCAATCGAGTGTCTAATCTATAGTTTATCCCTGGTCTATTAAACATAGTCATCATTTTAACTTCCTCTGAATTTAGACCACCCATTTAGAAAAAATAAAAGGGACCTTATTAAGGAACAACTTTAAACACACGGATATTGATAAAATAATAAAAGAGCGAATATACAAATTTAATAATTTGACAAATCCTCATAAGAATAATGGTAGATCGAAATTTGTTGCCCTGCCTTATAAAAACGGACTTTCATAAAAAAATAAATATATTCTTGGCCAACATTACATTGTTGTCTGCTACAAAACCCAAAATAAGTTAAGATCTTTGTTTACAAAACTGAAAAGTCTAAATGTTGTTACATTAATTTTTGTAGTTAGATTATGAATACTGATGATGCGTATTCATCACATCCAATAAATAACACAAAAAGATCTAAAGATAATGTATCAAAAAATATCCCGTTATCTATTTTAACAAGTTTAATAATTTTTTAAACACCACACTTGACGAGTTATTCCTTCCAGTTTGGTGTAGCATAGGTCGAACTTAAACAAGTAAATATTAGACCAACACGAATTTCAAATTTAAGAGTTATGACTAGTTTATCACTATGACAATATGCAGATCAAACTTTACTAGAAAAAAAAGTTTCAAACATTAGTTTAACAAAAGGAAAGAATTTCTCTCAAAATTAATATTAATAAGTTACATCGTAAACGTCAGTGGTCAAAATGAAGGAGTTAATGTATTCTTATAGTTTTAAATTTAAAAAGGTATATCTTGACTTATTTACTGGAAATCAATTCCTCATGTCTTTGACAGAAGGAGGGACGAGCTTCTTACCACCAATTCACTACATGAATCAGTGAATAATAAATAGTGATAATTGATCTGCAATGCTTAGTTCTCGCATATCACCATGACTGCAAGTCATTTGAGGCCGATCGTCTTTACGTATCTAAGTATCAAGTGATGATATTATATTTCTGAAATATTTCTGCCTCAGTCCGTTGAGTGCTGGGCACTCTGTGAGGACATTGTCAACAGTGTTATCCTCCTTTAGACCACACACCATCTACACATGGGATTATCCATGATGCCAAATTTATTGAGTTGACCTCGGAGATTTGAATATCCTCCAAGGACAGAAGATAAGTCGCCCGTTGGGCCCAATTAAATGTCCCTTGAACACATCATTTCAGGAACCTCCCTCCAGGATTCAATGAATTTACTTTCTAGCAACAGTTTTAATTCCCTCTTACCCGCGATAATTGAAACTGAAACTGAATTGGTTCGATCGCGGATTCCATCTATTGTGACCCGGGAACTAGAGTATTACATTCCGACTTTAGTAGGGTTATTATTACAACCGTACTGTCTGAACATATGTTAACTGTCTTATTCCTATTTATGCTCTTCTCAAAGAAATGGCCACATTACAGAATAGCATAAATTTATGCTTGAAAATTCGTTGTCTGTTGTCTAACAGAGTAAAACTATCTCATTCTTTTACCCGAAAGAGTTTGTTCCTCCTCCTTAGCAAAAGTATCTAAAGAAAATAGTAAGGTTTGAAAACCAGCTGCATCGCGTCTGTTTGTATGGGAAGCGATGAACATCGTTCCACCATGCTTCGCCAGCACACGTTGCTTCCCGTTTCAGATCTGAGATGCCCTAAGTGACTAATACTATAATCAGTTTTCATGCCTCCAATGCCCTAGTGGGGACAGTCCTTATCGCATGTATTATTTCCACACAAGTCATTCTTTAAATTTCGTGAAGTTTAAGACTGTGCTTGCGCTTGATTATACTAGACCACCATATAATGTGGGCTTGCTTACATCCAGTCCATGAGGCCTTGTAAGGAGTATTACTTCGATCTTGTATGGGTTTCTTTCAAGCCTTCCTTGTCGTTCTGCAATCCTAACATCATGGGTTTCCCTCTCCCCTCCCTCCCAGATCCCGGGCGTTTCTACCAGATCAGATAATGGCCAGATCATAGGCCTGTGTATATAATTCAGCCACGTTTACTTTAACACTACATATGCGAGTTTACATTGCTCTGAACCATCCAACTATTGTCGGTTTAGAACATCGTCATTATAGAAGAAGACATATTAAACCATGAGATGTTTTATCAAATGCCCCCTCGATATCGATTAAGGCAGATCGACGATTAGACAAAGCGTTTTCAACTCTTGAAAGTAGTCAATCTAACTCTGTCTTCTGGATTTTCCTTGTCAATAGTCAACCAAGATTTCCATCTAACCCTGTCTTCTGGATTTTCCTTGTCAATAGGCAAACTATAAGGAATGTAAGGGACTATGCACCATTACTCTTTTCTTGATTTGCCGGTTCACCAACCTTGCCACTGTATTTAATGAATTAAACTGAATAGGAAGGAATGACTTCGGATTTATTTTTCCTACCTTAGGAATAAAGACTACTTTTTTCTCTCTCCATGCTATCGGCATGTTCTCCATGTTCGGGCACAAGCGGAATAACCTTACTAGATGGCTTGTTATGATATCAGGGAAATTCTGTTCTAATGCTGTAAATATACCCCAGGCGACTTGAAGGAGACAAAGATTTCCATCGACCCTTGCCATATGTGACTATTGTTTAAGATATGTTGTGATCATATGTGTTAAGGGGAATTACTGTTATTCTTTGTATTTACCCTCATATTGATTTGAACTTGGAAATTGCAGTCTTAGTAGCTTCTTTAGGGTTCTCTTTTGTTGTAATTTGACTTTCTTCAGGGAGAGCCATTACTCCAATACGGGCACCAGACCTTTATATAGTAGCTTGGAATATTTTCTTCAATCATTCTGTGAGTCCCTCGTTAATTTTTTGCAATCTCTCTGCACAGTGTTGTGATATTTTTCTCAGTTTATTTCAGTTAGGTATTCAAGTACTCCTTTAAAGAGCTTCCGAACATTATTCCAGTGGTTTCCAATTTAAGAGTTACACCATGATATTTTGGCCCTTTGTTCATTCTGCATATTAGAAGAATGAATAATTAAATCAACGGCGGACCCTCCTCGTCTCATAATGAAAGTAGGCATGTTCCCTCTTTTAATAAATTCCAGGTTTAAACTAAGAAAGTCCGATAATTTCCCCCTCGCAATATTTTACTACATATAATCAAAATAAACATATTGTTACGAACGACTAGAAAAGAACTTATTGATACGCTCTCGTATATCGATGTGATGAGCCATCTTTATTAAAATATGTCGAAAGGAATAGTGTATGGATGAGTCATGTTTCTAGATAGATCTCAACTTTTATGTTCTAGATTTATTTAGGAATTACCATAGGTATATAAATAGAGAGAGGATAGGCGTAGTAGAGTTAGTCGTATAGTTGTATAGTTAAAAGTGATATAGTAGTATTTGAATAGTGAAGATTAAGCAGTATTAGTAAAAGTTGTGTTTTATTCTGCGAACCCAGTGAGCGATTTTAAAGAGGCGAAACCGTAACACTATTCAAAATGTCGTTTGGATAATATAAAAACACAATCAAAAATATGTCAAACCACAACTTTAGAAAAAACAAGTAGACTATATAAAATACTTATCTCGGTCTTTTGAGAAAGTCACTTCTGGTTACGATTCAGGATACGCCAATTTTCACATTACGACGTATATCCTAATTTTTCTTCATAACGCCTACAGTCAAACATCTAAAAGTATTTTATCAAGAAAATCAATACAGCTGATCTAATAATACTAATAACCACTTTACAGTTCTAAATACTACACAATAAAATTTTGAATATTCTCTACTTAATTATCAAATTTTGTAATTTTTATTTAAGAAATCTTATACGACTTTTCAAGCATTCTGAGTTTTTCAACAATGAAGATGTCAAATAATAATGACGAATCTACTAAAAGTGCTAAAAAAATCCAAAAATCCTTTGAAAGAAATGCAGGTGAAAAATTAGTTGCGTGTCTTGAATCGAACATATCTATAGGGAAACACGTCGTTAAGAAGGTCGTTCTATAGTGATACGTTCACAAGCAAAAATTAACAATAAATGTATTATTTTACAACAAAGTAATTAAAACCTAACCAGTTTACTTTTCTTGAAATTTCAATTCATTGACCATAAAACCATTCTTTAAAATTATTTTCATAGTATAATGCAAGTCTGCAAGGTCGTTTTCCCTTCGTTCCGTTCATTCGCCTATTGCTGCTGTATACCGAGTATGTCAAAAGTGCATATTATTTTTAATTTACTTCAAAATTAATTTATTAGATGTTGGTCAAGACGTCTGCTTATTAATTAATAAATTAATAATTAATAAATCTTACTTTGTCGACTGCTTCATTTCTATAATATCTAGATTTAAGAACGTGTTACAAGTAGAGATCTTACCTTCACCCAAAACTTCCATACCTTCAAGTCTTAATACATATAATTAAGATACACAGGTAATATGGTGATTGAATATTTAATAGTACCTGTGCATGCAGCAGTAGAATACCGAAATTTTTTTTCTTATTTTTTTGAATCGAACAAAAAATTACTATAGAGAGTGTTAGGGAAATATGTGTACAATGTTTGATGACAAAATAGGCCGATTTAAGCCAACTTAGTTATATCCGATATTGCTTCATTAAGGCGATGGAAGAGGTAAAATTTTAAGAATACATTGATTTTTTCCAAATTTCTTGAAAATAGGGTAACTGAATCTAATGAATTCTAATGTGTGATCTAACACTATAATATGACGTTTTCTAGTGGTATAGCTTATAAAGTAGTGTAGGTGTTATAAAAGTGACGTCACTTGTAAACATCACTTTTGATTTCTTATGTCATCAACATTACGACAACCTAGATATTTATGTCGGATAGCTGAATATATTTGAAAGCTTTTCTAATTCTTGAAAAATTTTCATTAGATGAGCGGTACCAGAAAAAAAATATTTTCCATTACATGCATACAACAATTGTGTAATAATAAAACAATTTTTAAAATAAATGTTGGAAGTGCAGGCATATGTATATAGTTTAAACACATCCAAAAAACTAATTAAAAAGAAAACATTAATTAAACAAATGTGCAAAATGGCGGCCATTTTGGTTAATTCACTTATTAACACTTCAAAAAATTAAATTGGACTCGATTTGATATATTATTAAATAGATTGCCAGAGTTTAAAATGCGCATAATTATTCGCGAGTATTCATCGGAGTCTTTTATACTTCTGTTTTAAGAGCGCCCCACAAATAGAAGTCGCACATATTTAACTCTAGGGAACATGGTGGTCATCTTACTGGTGTCTCTTCCAATCATTTGGTTGGGATATTGGTGTAAATATTGCCGAATAGCAACGGAAAAATAGGGTGGGAGTACCAGCATGCAATTACCATAGTTCTCGCCGAAGTTAAATAAGCAAATTTTTCAGAAAAACTGGTAATGTGTTTTGCAAAGAATTTAAGTAAATATTCACATTGATCCTGTCTAGAATCACAACAGGACCATTAAAGTAGAGCTCAATAATAACTCTCCAATGCTGATTGTGCGCAACTTTAATTGCTTATGGATTTTCATCCGCATAAACAGGCTCGTTGTGCAAGTTGGAGACTGCAGATCCTCTAAAGCATACATCGTTAGAAAAAAAATTTTCTAGCAAAATTTGGACGATAAATTCTTTTGTTTACAGTGAATTCACCAAATGTAAGGCACATGTGGGGATCAATCGGTAAAAGTTCTGAACCTTTTGGACGTAATACGGATGTAACAACTGTTCTTTTAGGGATACCCAACTCACGTTCTAAGGGGTGTCTACTAACACTTGGTTCTTCAACCCTTTATAAAATTTCCTTTTCTTTTTCGACTGTTTGAGTTGCTCGAATACGACCCGTACCTTCAAATTTTTTCTCAAAGCTGCTCATTGCTCGGAGATGACACTCAATATTTGCAAAAATTTGTTTGTTTGATTTTCGGAGATTAGGAAATCTCTTCATGTAAACCTTAACACCTCGTCACCCATTTCCTTCACAAAACCTGTTCACTAGTAGCATGTCAACCTTCTCGGAGTGCTTGTTTAATGGTAAAATAGACTTAAAAATTGAGAATGTTGTTCTTACTTTAATCGACTTCTTAGACAGTGATAGAAATTTATGAATAGTCAAATTATTAAATGTCATAGTAACAAGATCACTTGAAAAATTATTCTTGCAGGTATTTTGTATTATTAAAGTTAATTGGTGTATGCATGTATTGAAAATATTTATTTAATTATGTCTGGGTTGTTATAACGTTGAGGGCATAAAAAGTTAGAAGCGATATTTACAAGGGGCGTCACTTTTATAACGTTTATTTTACTTTATAGCCCGTCGCTATACCACTAGAAAACGTCATATTATATTGTTATACCACAGACCCAAAATCATTAAATTCAGTTACCATATTTTCAAGACATTCAGGAAAAATCAATATTTTCTTAAAACTTGAACGTCTTCTACCGCCTAAATGAAGCAGTATCGGATAAAACTAAATTGACTTAAATCAAACCTATTTTAAAGTCAACAGTCTGCCATCAAACGTTGTACCCGTCTTTTCCGGACACCCTGTATAATAGGAAATATTTTTTTAGTATTTTAGATCTACTTTAAGCTGCTGTAATTAGCATTTTATGTCTGCATTGGGTATAAGCAATTTTTTTTGGTTAATTTTTGATTTTTAAATAGTGTTAAAAACTCCTTTGATCTGTATTTTTCATATCAAGAAAATTCGATATAACGATATTTTTGTGTAATGTAAAGTGAGTTTCTTCACACACCTGTTTTTAAGACACAAATTACTGCATTCGAAGGTTAAGCTGCTAATAATTAGTTACCATTCACTGTGGTATTTAAAAAGTATTCATTTCTGTTCAAAGGTTTTAGTAATCGTTTAACTTTGAAAGGCGATGAGATCTGCAATATACAGCCAAGATCAACTTCCTATGGTACTGCTGTTACTTGACCCCATACATGCACTTTCGGTTTTCCAAGCCGACTTTATAGTTTAAACATCCTATAATATTAATCATTCTACTGGACTTAATCTCTATGTTAAATGTCATATTCAATTGGGCAACGGTTAGATTTTCTGATCTAGTCTAAGAGAAGTGGTGGTTATGATATCCCCGCATTTTTGGCTCCACCTACCTGTCCTCGACCTTTGAATTTTAACTAAAACTAACTTTGACCTTGAGAACTACATATAATCGTGGGATAGACCGTCGACCTTTCATTTAACCGCTTTAAATGTTACCTTAACCTTGAAGATTGAAAATTAATGCAATATGCTTTGTCTCCTGTTCTCTCTTTCTCTTCTATCTGTAAAGCATATATACGACAGAATAAGGGGAGTTTATTTCATTATTCGTCGATAAATTCGGTGAGTATTTGTTAGAGCAAGTAGTAGGTGTGGATTACGTGTTGGAAAATTGTGATATCAAATTTATCCGAACTTATACGTTACGACATACAAAAAAATCTTATGTGACCAGATTTAATCATGTAATTATAGAAAAACGACTCCCAAACGATTGTGCTGCAATAATATCAACGATGGAAACTTGTACTACTTGCAATGTAAATATTGGCTTATCAAAACACAAGCAGTTCATGTCAACCAGTATCCCATGAAGTCCAAAATGTTCAAAGTACATTTCCCAATAGCATTTTTATTTGCTATGTTGAGTGATAATAAGCATTTAGATTTCTCAGTTTTTTGCTGACATAAAGTCGAAAATATCGAATTTGTTAGATGCTGCATATTTAATCTTTTGTTGAAGTAAAAGATTCAGGTATGTTAAAGAATTAAGTGGAATGTTTAATTAATTATTGACTGATGGTTTTTGTTTACAGGTTGGGCTCTGGAAAGGTTTGATATTTGGAAATTTACTTTAAGAAATATACACCTGTAGGTGGTTCTTCCCACTTCAAATTGCCACGCTTCATCGAAAAGAAAAAAAAACTCTCTTAATAAATAAAGACAAATGTTGCTTTGACTGTGCAATAACGTCAGTATTATTTCCTCCAACTACAATATTTTCACAGCTTCGATCTAACTGACAGTATTCCACAGTGTTAAATTTCGCAGGTAAGGAAGTAAATAATATATCTACCAATATGTACGATTTAAAATCTGTCTATGAAAATAATAAGTATGACATTTTTCTATCCATTGAGGTAGAAACACACAAATTTAATTTCCATTATATTTCATAATTTAAATGGCTAGTTGTTCATAAACATATTATATAATTACGGGGATAAAATTAGCTTTTCAGCTCAAAATGAATAGAAGTATATTTTATTTACAAAATGCATTTTGATATTGAAAAAGTGAAAGAAACAGAGAAAGTATTTAAGGGTTGCGATTTTTGAGAGTTGTAAAATCTACTACCCTCCTTGGAGAATTTAGGTAATGGTTTAAATAAGACCAACTTTAAGAAATTCCCGAACATATATTCCTAAGAATGACATTTGATATAATGCGTAAAAATTAATTTTCTATTTTAGTTTTATTAACTCAATATAAAATATAACCTTTTCCATGAATATGAATTTAGATGAACACATCAGCGATAAAAATCTTTAAAAGAGTAAAAATGCGAAAATACCATAGTTATGCCAAAACTATACAAGTTTGTTCTCATGTAAACTGCTTACGCAGCATTTCGCAACTTAACAACTTTACCCAAGCAATTTGAAGAAAGCAGATTCAGCATGCTACGAAACGTGTCTTTTACCGTGTGAACACATGCTGATACTGCTTTATTCTTAGAACCTCAACGGCTTCCTCACTCCCAGAAGTTGTAGAAGGAACACCTGGTGAAGCCCCTGAGAACAGACGGAGAGCACGAGAGCCGATGCTTCTTATTCTACTAGTGTGAGGAATATTGATCGTCACGTTGTGTCAATAAATTTTATTGTACTGTTCGATTTTTGAGTACCTTTCTGAGACGAAAAATTAAAAATCATTCTAAATAAATTAAATCCAATTTTAGTTATAATTACCAAAATCATAAACCATGCCGGAAACAAGATCTCAAAGAACCAATACTGATATCGAGCCCTACAAGCCCTCAGAAATTTTTTCAATCATTCCCGAATTCGAAGGAGACCATATCTCTCTCGGTACCTTTTGAAACGTTTGTGATTACGGGTACAAAATGGCAACAGAAGATCAACGCATTCTGTTAGTGATTCGCATTAAAAATCAATTAAAAGGCCGTGCAGCACAGCTGATAAATTCTCGAAACCCGTCTACCTACACCGACATCAAACAACTTTTAAATCTTCACTTCGACGATTCTAAGGAACTTTCGTCCCTTATTCAAGGTTTGCAAAGGCTAAGACAGCTTTCTAACGAATCACCGTTAACATTCGTTAATCGACTACAAATACTAAACGCCAAAATGCTGGCGAATGTCGAAAAATTAAATTTGACAAATGATCAAAAAGCTGATCAATCTACCTTAATTGACACAATGTATCTAAACACCCTCCTAACAAGTCTTGAACCAAGACTCGTCCAGATAATTCGTGCGGAAAATCCTAAATATCTCCTAGAAGTTCGGTCTCGCATTAGACGAGAGCTGCAACTATCCTATTTTGAAACTCAAAAGTCTTCCAAACCCGCCGTTCAAAAACCACCCCAACCTGTAAAAAAAAAAACCGATGTAAGTAAGCCGTTGTTTTAATTAAGGACGTATGGGCAATTTAACCGCGGATTGCCGTTCTCACATGCAATCGCGTTCGAGCAATTTCCAAAATTATAATGCAAATTTCCAAAGGCAAGCCCCTCCTCAAAACCAACCCCCTCAACAAAAACAGAAATCTAACATATTTCAGAATCAAAGCAGACCTTCTGTAATCCAACAAAATAACACCCAAGCTCGTCCAAAAATAATTCAACGGAACGCGTACCACTCTTCAACAAAGGACACACAACGTTAATTTAGACTATCCAAACCATGATGAAAGTTATGATTACTGCAAATATTACGCTGAAGATAGTTACGTTTAACCCGATTACGACCCAAATTTTCCAAATTTTGATGAAAATTGTGAATAGATAACCGCCCGACAACACATACAGACAGACACATCATGTCACAACGCTCCAGGAACAAATTCAGACCATGAATTTGAACGACCTGAATCCAAATCTGAACTTTCCGGAACAAACCTTCATTTAAACCCTTACTTGCAGTCAATCCGAAAAACCTGTACTACATTTATGATTCTACAAATACATGTAAATTACTTATTGATATGGGCGCTGGAATTTCTATTTTCAAGGAAAACACAGTAAAAAAATTTCCAAACCGTTCTCCTGAAAATATAACAATACAAGGGATAACAAACCAGAAACTTTACGTCTCACAATCAACCTTTATACCTTTCAACATACACGATCCCCATAAAGTGTTTATGTACGATTTAGATATTGATTTCGACGGCGTCCTTGGTCTCGATTTCTTAGAGCACTACGAATGCATCATAGATTTAAAATCAAAAAATCTTATCACTAATTTTAAAACCGTACCCCTACATAAGGTACAAACTTCAAACACATTTCCTTCTAAGTCGAAACAAAATAAAAATAATATTTCTGTAGAGGGTAGTATCGAAAAAATTTTTAAATTAACATGCAACCCGAAAAATGTGGACGCAGTCCTTTACTCTCAAGAAAAGGAAAAGGTTAGATTACCAAACGCCCTGGTACATGTCAATGCAAATGGCGAATTCTTAACGACTGCTAATGCAATTTCCAAAAATATCGATTTTATTCAAACCGATAGGGTCCAAACGATTAAAAATCAATTAAGAACCGAACATTTCAACTTGGAAGAAAAGGAATTAACCACCAACCTTCAGTTAGAATACCTCGACATATTTTACCTTGAAGGCGATGTTCTAACTCTTACCAATGAAGGCAAGCATTCTATAGAAACAAACAATGCACGCCCTATTTTGTAGAAAGTCGTACAGGTATCCTCAAGTCCATAACGAGGAAGTAAAAGCCCAAACTGCCAAAATGCTCGGACAAGAAATTATTCGACTGTCTATTTCACCCTGGTCTTCTCCTGTTTGGGTGGTACTCAAGAAATTTGATGCCTCTGGCAAGCAAAAATGGCGCATTGTAACCGACCACCGAAAATTCGACGCGGTCAGTGTTGATGACCGGTATCCGCTTTCAGACATCTCTGATTTGCTAGATCAGCTAGGCAAATGCCAATATTTTACCACGCTTGATCTCGCATCAGGATTCCATCAAATAGAGATCAATCCTGATGATATCCCTAAGACCGCCTTCTCAAGCGAAAATGGTCATTACGAATTTGTTGGTATGCCATTCGGCCTGAAAAATGTACCGTCCACCTTCCAAAGAGTCTTGGACAATATTTTCGTATTCCGCTAAGGTCCCTGTACCTAGCGAGAATTACGAATAATCTAAAAATTTGGGGTGTTTCGTCCCGGTGCCAGCCTTAGGACTCTTCAGTTGGTTTCGATTGACACCTTCCCAGACGTCCGTTAAACATTCTTGTTCGTTAACATGGTAACATCGTACGGTTTCGTTAAATTTCACGCTAGCATGAGATATAATATGTTTCCTCCCATCGACCTCTTGGTACAGAACCGCAGTCATTCCTTGTTGACTAGCGTCTGGTTGAAGGATGAAAGGATGTCTGAAGTCCGGCCGATGTAAAGGTTTGCAGTTATTGATAGCCTTTTTGGCGGCATCGAGTGCTTCTTGCTCTAGCTTCGTCCATTTAAATGGACGATCTTTTTTTAGAAGCTCACACATAGGTGCCGTGATTTTCACTAAATCCGGGAGCCAGTTAGCTAGGCCTAAATATGCTTGAATTTCTCGGCGATTCTTTGGCTGTGGGAAGTTATCAACTTGTAACCTATGTTTATCTAAAGGTTCTACTCGATCCCCATTATTCTATGCCCTAAATATTCTATGTCCCTGTGTCATAACTTGCTCTTCTTCCCGGAGACTTTTAAATTATGTATATGCAATCTTTCAAACATTTGTCGCACATGTCTTAAATGCTCTTCTACTGTGTCACTGTATATAATATTATCATCTAGATAGACAATAACACATTTCTGAATTAGACCTATTAAGACCTCAGAAGTCATGAACTTTTGAAATGTGGCGGGTGCGTTTTTCAGCCCAAACGGCATAATACAGAATTGGTCTGGGGTGCTGAAAGCAGTGTACTTCTTTGACTTGGTTTCCATAGGAATTTGCCAATAGCCCTTTCGTAGGTTCAGAACCGTGAAGTATTTTACCGTAGATATATCCTTTAGAGCGTCAGTTATTCTGGGTAAGTTTGCTGATTCGTCAGCCATGATTAAATTCAGCTCGCGGAAATCTACGCAAAATCTAGGCTCTTTACCTTCTCGCTCAATAATCACGGGGGGGGGGGGGTTGTGTAAACTATATCTCACCGTCAATCACGCCACAATTTAAGTTCAAATATCAGAATCAAAAATTATATAGTATGACAACGGGTGTCTGGGAAGGTGTCGGTCGAAACCCACTGAGGAGTCCTAAGGCTGGCATCGGGACGAAACACCCCAAATTTTTAGATTATTCGTAATTCTCGCTAGGTACAGGGACCTTAGCGGAATACGAAAATATACTCCTTGGCCTTCAAAATGAAAGATGTCTAGTTTACACGGACGACATAATCGTCTACTCTGCCACAATACATGAACACATGGAGCGACTTAAAGAAGTATTCAAACGTCTTCGAAAAGCAAACTTAAAAATTTAGCCTGACAAGTACGAGTTTCTTAGAAAACAAGTCGCCTACCTTGGTCATATAGTAACCAAAGATGGAGCCAAACCTAATCCTCCTAAAATTGACTATATCAAAAATTTTCCTGAGCCAGAAACCCCAAAGAAATCAAATCCTTCTTACGTTTGGTAGGTTATTATAGGCGATTTATTCCTAACATTGCCAAAACATCAAAACCCCTGACTAAGCTTTTAAAGAAAGACGTCCAGTTCTTTTTCGGTGCTGAATGTAGATCTGCATTCGAAGAACTAAAAAAATACTTACTTACCCCAATTTCGATTAACCCTTTCTTCTGACCACAGATGCAATAGGTGCAATTCTTTCTCAAGATCCAATAGGTAGAGATCTCCCGACAGCTTTTGAGTCCAGAACACTCTGTAGCGCAGAAATTAAATATCCCACCATTGAAAGGGAGCTACTTGCCATTGTTTGGGCAGTAAAGCAATTCCGCCCCTATTTATTTGGAAGACAGTTCACCCTTACTCCTGATCACAGGCCTTTTACACTGCTCATTTCTATTAAAGACCCCGGTAGAAGATTGGCTCGGTGGCGCCTCAAACTTAACGAATATGATTATAAAATCGAGTATAAAGCGGGAAAAATACACAAAACTACGACGCTTTGTCTAGAATACATTCTAACCATTTTCAAGAATCCCCAAGCTTTCAGTCAAAAATGTCAGTTTATGCCGTGAATGAGGCAGTTGAATCTGAGAACAAAGATACAGAAAATCCCGAAATAGACGACGAAACTCTCACAATGGAAAATAATAGATTTGTCCAACTATGTAATACTAAGTCTCTAATAGACTATTCTTAAATTGAAATAAGAAATTCCCAACTTCTAGACGAATCTAACAAGAATATAGTAACCTTTTTCGGGCAAAACATATTTGGAGGCATTCGCCATAAGGTAATCCATGATATCTTCGAGTAAAACCTCAAACTCGATCATAATAAAGTCTATATAACTTCCAGCAAAACAGTTAAAGATCGTACATACTTTATTATTCCTATACGCTTCGACCTAGAATCTAGTAGAATATTTATTTTATATCTTATTCAAAAATCAAAACGAATTCCAACCTTAATAAACTTATTTAGTAGAAAATAATGTTGAGCTTCCTATCCTCAAGATCTTTACATTTATTTTTGCAGATAAAGGCATCTAAATACCACAAATTTTAGACCATTACCATATAGGCAAAAATAATTTACCCGTGGTATAAATGAAACAGTTAGGCGAATAAAAGAAATGTACAACTGACCAAACTTAGCTAAAGATGTCGAAAAATTTATAAAAAAGTGCGAAACATGTCAAAAAGTAAAAGTTTGTAGGAAAAATTTAAGTACCCTCTCGTAATAACGGAAACACCAAAGACCCCTTTGGAAAGGATAAATATTGATATCTACGAATACCCTGATACAAATTATGCACTTACCATACGAGACGAACTTACCAAATTCACTCAGACCTATCCCTTAAAGGACAAGAAAGCAAACACTATCGCAAATACTCAACTACTATTCTGTTAGCACTATGAAGCTCCATTAAGAAGCCATTGTGACTATGGCCGCGAGTTCGGTAACATCCTCATGCAGGACCTATGCGAACTTTTTGATAATAAATTGTCATTTTGAGTGTAAGGATCCACAGTCAAATGGCCCAGTTGAACCATTTCATGCAACCCTCTCTGAAATGATCAGAGCTAATATAACCGAGAACCCTCACGACCACCCCTTCAACGTGTTACCCTATGCCACTATATGTTACAACAGTATACAAAATAAGACCCACGAATTTACACCCTATGATCTTATTTCGGACACAAGCCCAGCAGCCCACAGGAGACTTTATACAGTCAACAAAAATTAATTTCAAAATACTTGAGAGACCTAAACAACCGCATGGAAGATAATTATAAACTCGCTAGAGAAAAAATGCAAACCCAAAAACAAAAATCCAAAGCTTGATTTGACCAAAAAACATCTACCCATATTCACGACTATAAGATTGGTGATAAAGTATATCTTAAGGAATCTCAGATCAAAACGAAAAATAATAAATTTAACTCTTTCAAATAAAGGAAATTTTGCAAAATTTAGCTGTTCTCCTTAACCCCCGAACCAGACAAAATTCAAAAGTCAATTTCGATAGGTTAAAACCCCATTATGACTAGCGTTCTTTTCTTATTTACAGATATTGCGGGCTATCCTCGGTTGTCCTCGCCCAATTCACTCTCACATTTCATTGAAAACACCGTAGGAATCTTCTTCCATGAAATTTGAAAATATCTAATGATAAGTGAACACTCCTTATATACACCTTGTACATATTAAAGAGAGTATTGTTAATAACGATAAAATTTTAGACCAACTTATCGATGCCTTCATGTTCGCGGAAACATCCTGAATGATATTCTTTAAAAAGGACGTGCAAATCCATATTAGTCTTCTCGATCAGATTTCTGAATCTTTAAATCTAAAATATAAGGAAATATTTGCCGACACGCAAAATTGTATTTATAGGGAAAAACGAGGAATTTTTAACGGAATAGGTACCTTTTGGATATCAATCACGGGAAATCTTGATGTTTCAGAGGGGGAATACTTTAACGAATGTATCAACAGGGTATCACAAGACGAGCGACACAGAAAATCTTCTGAGAAGCCAAATTTCGGTAACGACATCGGTAATCAGAAATTTCAATACTACGATACAAAAATTGCAAATAGATGAGGAAACCTTTAATAAAGATTTAAACGAAATGAATCAATCCATCTTAGATTTATTAGACGACCTAACTTTCTACTGTGCCCAAATAAGAACTTTGGACTATTGCGAATCACTAGTGGAAAGCTCTACCTTCATTGAGAACTTTCTCAATGACGTTCTAAACGGCATTTCTTTCGCGCGTCTTAATTTTTTACATAGCTCAATAATTACTCCAATAGATTTGGTCCAATCTCTACAAAAAATTTTCAATCACTAAAGAAAAACAATCTCCCCTTTCCTGCGTATTCTTCTAGCATAGCACAATACATTAACATGAATTACATGGATATCAGTCTGACTGGTAGTTTTTGTTCTCAAAATACCATTAGCCGACCCTGAATCTTACACTATATATATATATATATATATATATATATATATATATATATATATATGTGTGTGTGTGTGTGTGTGTTTACCATAGCTTATTGCGACATTTTCCGATATCTCTAGTACTTTACCGCGACATCATGGTGTTTAGCGCTACGTCGCGCCAAAAATTTAGACATTTACCTATTTTAACGCACCATTGCGGTGTTGCCAAATAAAATGGTATTGGGGACATTAGAAACTTAGCGAGACTCCCTAAGTCGCGCTAAAATACGGTAGATGTCGAAATTTATATATAATTTGGAGTGAAATAAAATAACTCTAATAACGCTAATGTAATTCGTTTTTTTTACAATATTTTAAGGGAAAAAAGTTATTTTATCTCACTGGGTTCTGTGAATGAATTCAAAATATATTTTTTCTCTTTCTATTATATAATAAATATGTTGCAAATATGGTAATTGTAGTATAACGACGCTTGAAAGAATAACTCTTAAAATGCATAGACCACGATAATATCTATTAATGTATCGAGTTCTATGGAAAATTGCAAAGAATTTTAAGTATACATCAAAAAGTAAAATATGCAGGGTATATCATTTTGAAAACCTGTAGTAGCCGTTTTACTTAAAAATGTCTACTGTGATGAGAATATCTCGTTGAAAATGAATATAATCAAGATATTTTTTCGTCATTTGTTCAGTGAAAAAATTTAAAAAATGAATTTTACAAACAACGTATTCGGATCTCGTTCCTTATCTCGGTTTATATATATTCAACTGCTGCCCTTAACACATGACATTGTATTATTAAATTATTATATTATTATTTTTATTCTAGATTAATTTATAATATAAACAAACGCAGTTTTTTCTACATAAATTTAACATAGTTCTAATTTATGTGAGGTGGGTGTAAATGATGTTGAGTGGGATAAAGAAGGCATGCTAATTGCTGCGGTCAGACTGCGAGGGAGCACTAGTGAGAGGAGCCTTAGAGCAGACATGAAAAAGACCGACGCAAAAATGTGTAGGTAATTCGAACTTCGTCGTCTGAAAAAAAGTATGTTTTTTGACGAAAAATAAGAATGTCTTTTAACTTTTGTTTTCCGCGAACAATGACTTGATTTTTGAAAAGTTATTTGTATGGTTGAGTATGGGAAAACTCATGTTGTGGTATAAGGTTTCGCGATCTTTAGTTGCCAGATCCCATTCCATCGCAACCTCCTTCAGGTATACGGAGTATACGCGATTTTTGGCCGAACACAAGTGAATCTAGGGTCCCTTTTTATTCCCTGAAACTTATCTAGGAGTCGGTACGCAGATACTCCTTACATCCGTACTTTGTTTTTAAAAAAGGGGAAAACCCAGAGACACTATTTAAACCCATCCTGGAATCTTCGAAATTAACCCGCTTTTCGGCTATCGGAGTGCAATGATAGCTTACTCAGAGAACGACTGTCAATTTCACGAACGGATAAGGGTGTTATAGGCGAACTTCCCTGATGCATGCCCCTAACCAGATTATTTTCGTAGGTTTATTGACTCTTCTAGAAGATCTGAAAGGTCTATGCTGCCGTCAGAAAGATCGTCGATGATCTGAAAGAGGAGAATATCTTCTTTCCAGAACTTGGGTTTTTTCATGATGAAGACGTAGAAAAATCCTGTTTGAAACTAAATCCTTTTCAAAAATAGGAGTTTTGGCGAGTAAAAACCAAAACTCTATCAGCTAATCGAAATATTGTTAAAATCTAGCGGTCCTTCGAAGTCATCTCAAGAATTCTTGGTACTGCTTCGCTCTTGCTGCAATCTGATCTTCGTAATCGTGAGGTATTTGTACTATTCAGGTCGACACGCCCCAAAACCAGGTGATGTTACCAATGATGTGGTATGACTTTTCAACGCAAATTTTGAAGCTGAATTATGTCGCCGGGTATGAATATTTCCTCTTGAAAATGTTTTTAGCATATGCCGACTTGTTGGAAAAACAATTTTCTATTGTTTTTTCCCGATTTTTCATCGTAGTATACGTGCATTTTCAACAAGTCATACCATTTAATTTTTTACGAAAAGTCGAGGTTTCGCAAAAAATGTATGGGTAAGAAGAACAAAAATTAGATATTTCCTAAAAACAAGTTAAGTGGTTGCCGCAAGTAAAATTGTAGAATTTTATCGAGTAGAATGTCTCTGGAGGGTTAAAGGTTTTCTATCCAATTTTTATTATTTTGATATATTACGCTCGATAAAATTCTACAATTTTACTTGCGGCAACCATATATATATATATATATATATATATATATATATATATATATATATATATATATATATATATATATATATATATATATATATATATATATATATATATATATATATTTAAGCGGCTTTCACGGATTCCGGAAACCGCGTTCAGTATTTGCATACTTCCTTCCGATCTGTCCTTTGCACAGCCAGGTGCATGTCGGTACCCTGATGACGACACATGTTCATCTGCCGTATCACTGTGGCAGGGAGGGTAAGTTTTGACTTTTTTCTCGGTATGGTGGTACAGGTAGGCCATCATCTCGATGGTGGTGGAATTGGATGGATTGTGTTCTGTAGCAATCTATCGAACGAGGTTTGCATTTACTGTTCTCATTTTACTTCATATATAATATATATATATATATATATATATATATATATATATATATATATATATATATATATATATATATATATATATATATATATATCTTCGAAATCTGGAGAAAACCAAGGCAAGAAGATATGTTCCGAAGTTCTACCATATCCTATCGAAGCGAACCTATCTTCCGAAGACCTGCCAAGTTATAGTCCTCTCTGCCAAGGAATACAACGTCAAAGAAATTGACCAAAACTGTTGGTTAATTACAGTGCCCGACCCATTACCAGTAACAGCGAAATGCGAAGGCAAAGAAATGAAAACCAAAATAATAAATACAACCTAACTGCTAAAACTCCAACCAGGATGTCACGCTTTCATAGGAAGCACTAGAGTCCAGTCAAAGTATCTCATAGAAAGATATCAAAATGTTACCTACAAAAACCATCCAATAAAAATTTCATTCGTTTGCTGCGAAACAACTTCGTCAAAAAATCATATTCCTGACCTTAAGCACTTCAAGCTCAACAAGATCGATATGGAAGATCTTAATGTGGCGAAACTAAAATTGGACCAATACTCTTGGAACTTGACCAACTAATGAACCAGCCGTTTATACACAAACACTTTTCTTGGTTCACAATCCTCTCCATTGTTCTGATATCTGCCCTATTGCTCATCTACATTTTCGGCAAATGTCGTGGCTCACAGCAAGTAAAGACCAATCCTATCCACCTGAACCAGCACCATGGAAACATCCTAGGTTAAGACTACTGCACCACATTGACTTTTTTCTAAGAGTTGTTATATGCGAAAATATCATAGTTATGCCAAAACTATACAAGTTTGTTCTCATGTAAACTGCTTACGCATTTTGCAACTTAACAACTTTACCCAAGCAATTGAAGAAAACATATTCAGCATGCTACGAAACGTGTCTTTTACCGTGTGAACACATGATGACACTGCTTTATTCTTAGTATAAATTCATGGCATTTGGGACATATTGGGACATATTGGGACATCGTGTTATTATTTGAGATGTGCGAACGAGTTCGCGCGAAGGAATTAGATGCTGCGTATTGTTATACCTTTCCAAATATTTTGATTATATGTTGCACATTACCAAGACAGAGTTAGATTTTCTAATAGACATAGGCATAAAACAACTAAGATATATGCAGTGGATAGGTCACTGAACAGAAATATTAATTATTTCTATTTTCCAAACTTTGATTCAAAAAAAACTGTCTTCTTCTATTATATATCTATCTTGTCGGAATAAAACTGTACGGTCATAATGTGGCACAATCACTACGATATGGAAATTATAGATGGTTAACAGAACCGTAAATGATTTTAACTTTATGGCAGTTGACGATGATGGCCCACATGAACACATTTTGAAATGGTATTGTCTGAATGAATTAATGATGCGCATTACGATCTTGTTTTTCTTAATGAAAACCGTTCTAGCACCTACAGATGCTGCCAAATAGAAAAAGTTAAATACTAAATTTAAACGAAAAGAAAACTTATATATACAAGGTGAGTCAACGATTGGATGAAGTAGGTTTGTGCCTTTTCGGTGAAATTAACAAAGAAACTATATTTATTGTTTGATACAGTTTATTTTTACGCAGATTTTAAAAATATTTAGGACTCTACAGGGCGAGCCAAAAAAACTAGGACAGCATAAAGTTGTATTTTTTTAAATAGAACACCCTATATACGAATCGTATTTTCGATTTAGCTTATAATTTTAAATCTTTTTTATTAAGGGTTTACTATAACAAAACTTTATAGTTTCTGAGATAATTAAGTTTAAAGAAAAAAAGTCACATTTTCAAGCATCAATTCAATCCTAAATAACGTTTTCAATTTTGTGATAAATATATTCAAATTTGGAATTTAGCAAGGCCAAGGACAAGTTAACATAATTTTTACCTAATATTTGCAATAAAAGCTACAGGGTGTTGAACACATCGGCTGAAATTTGAACAAGTTTAAATGAATAAATATCTTTTTTTTTAAATGGTACACCCTGTATATTTTCATGTTATTTAATAGAGTAATAAAAACCCTAAAAGTTTTGTTCAATATATCCTATACCTATTTAGAATAGTTTTTGAGATATTTCAGTTTTTCTTATTTTCCATACTTTTTTTACAGAAATAGTCTTCATTATCATAGTAGCCATGTAAAATAATAAAAAGAAACTACAGAAACAAACAGAATGTGGTTAAATATGATGAAATACATTATTCGTTATATTACAACGGCAATAGTTTAATTAAACATAATGTGAAAAAATTAACACAACAATAACGACAAGGCAAATACATATTTACTTTTATACTAAATTGAAACAAAAAATTACCTATTAAATACTGAGATTAATTATTTCTTTTTAAAAAGTGTTCGAATAAACGACCCTCTTGTGCAATGCACAAATTTAGTCTTTTTTGCAGATTTTCTCGGACCCTGGACAAAATTAGTGGCGTTATTGTTCTACAGGTATCCCTAATCCTGTTTCGCATATCTTCCACTGTTGTTGGTGGATTAACATACACCTTATTTTTAATATAACCCCATAGGAAGAAATCTAATGGGGTGATGTCGCAAGACCTTGGTGGCCACTCAATGAAACCCCCACGTCCAATCCATTTTTGCGGATATCGTTGGTCCAAAAACGCACGAACTGCACGATGGTAATGCGGAGGCGCACCATCGTGCTGGAACCACATACTGTCGAGCTCATCCCTATCGAGACCTTGAAGCAGTTGGGGTAGTTCTTCTTGTAGAAAGTTCAGGTAACTATGGCCATTTAGTGGTTCATTAAAAAAGTGGGGTCCAATAATTCGATTATGATGAATATCACACCAAACATTTAATGACCAGTGGTTTTGATGTTGCACCTCTCTAATCCAAAATGGGTTTTCTGTGGCATAATAATGCATGTTGCGTCTATTTACGGCACCGTTACTTCTAAAAGTAGCTTCATCACTAAACATTAAATTTGGATTTAATTGAATCTCCGCATTTATTGTACGACAAAAGTTTACACGACTTTCAAAATCCTGTCCATGCAATTCTTGGTGTAATTCCATGTGATATGGATGATACCTATATTTCTTGGTAGTACGATTAGCGGTGGATTGTGATGTTTCACATAATGCTGCTAACCGACGGCTACCAATATAAGGATTTTCCTGAACATTTAACAATACTTGTAGTTCTTTTTCTTCATTAGTTACTGGTTTGTTGACCACTTTACGTTTTGGATAATCAACAGTACCAGAAGAATCAAATCTTTGCATTAAGTTTTGAAAAGTATGGGTATTAGGCTGGCGTCGATCAGGATACTTCATTTTGTAAATTCTTTGAGCAAGAAGGCAATTTTTTTGAGCCTCTCCTATTGTATAAATCATATCTATTAACTCATTCTTTGGAAAATTCATTTTACAATATAAGATGAATGCAAAAAAAACCAAACTACACTACATAAAAACCAAAAGAAGCGATTGCGGTTATAAATTTGACACACAGAAAAATGTTCTTTTACATTGTTTTTGCCATGGCTACTATGATAATGAAGACTATTTCTGTAAAAAAGTATGGAAAATAAGAAAAACTGAAATATCTCAAAAACTATTATAAATAGGTATAGGATATATTGAACAAAACTTTTAGGGTTTTTATTACTCTATTAAATAACATGAAAATATACAGGGTGTACCATTAAAAAAAAAAGATATTTATTCATTTAAACTTGTTCAAATTTGAGCCGATGTGTTAAACACCCTGTAGCTTTTATTGCAAATATTAGGTAAAAATTATGTTAACTTGTCCTTGGCCTTGCTAAATTCCAAATTTGAATATATTTGTCACAAAATTGAAAACGTTATTTAGGATTGAATTAATGCTTGAAAATGTGACTTTTTTTCTTTAAACTTAATTATCTCAGAAACTATAAAGTTTTATTATAGTAAACCCTTAATAAAAAAGATTTAAAATTATAAGCTAAATCGAAAATACGATTCGTATATAGGGTGTTCTATTTAAAAAAATACAACTTTATGCTGTCCTAGTTTTTTGACTCACCCTGTAGAGTCCTAAATATTTTTAAAATTTGCGTAAAAATAAACTGTATCAAACAATAAATATAGTTTCTTTGTAAATTTCACCGAAAAGGCACAAACTTACTTCATCCAATCGTTGACTCACCCTGTTCATTGCAGAATTTTAAGACAAGCAATCGTAAACGAATTAATGACAATGCAGAATTTTATAATTTATTCAGTCAAAATAGTTAAAGGAATACAACGACTTTTATACCAGCTTACTAACTTAGCAAATCCACAACAAATGTTGCAAAAGCATGTTCAGTTTACAAAAAATATATTGTAGTTTTGGATTAAACTGTGGGAAACGTGTATAGCTAATATATAATATTTATAATTCACTGTATTCATACGGACAAATTAAGAAGAATTTACAAAAAAAAACGATTTATATTGGATTTTACATATTAAATATATTAAAACCTATAATGTGCTATTTCGGCAAATAATTTCTTTAAATCAAGAAAACATATTTACTGTACATTGATACTGATTCTCTCATGTTAAATGCCTATACCGACGATCTTTTTTCGGTATGTTTGCTTTGCACCTAGTGCATAAAGCCAATACATAACTCAAAAGAATTTCATCTAACATATAAATAGTCACTCAAAAATTATACATGAACATTCGATTCACGAACTGAAAAGAGCAGAAATATTTCGAAAAAGAAAATATTCAGCATACATATACGGACAGGGTCACACATTTCACGCCTCATGGGACCTTCTGGGCCACTTGACAATAAACAAACATAAAACTGGACCACGATTGGTTATATAAGGAGTGGTATTGCGTTATATCAGAAAATCACGTTAAATTTTTAAGTAAGCAGGTTTAATATTCCTGAAAATAAGTCTGTCAGTAGGATAAAAGGTAAATTTCCGTGTGATCCTGAAATAAGTTTTCACAGTGCTATAGCAAAAGCTTATTATATGAAGTTGTAAATAAAGAATTTAAAAAAAGGAAGGGTATAAAAAATGTGTTATTGACAGTGAACTAAACCAAACAGATTATTAGAAAACCGTTGAACGAAATGAATTATTATTAGGAAAAAAAGTGACAAAAATTGACAGTGAACTACACAGATTATTAGAAAAACGTTGGACGAGGTGAATTAATATTAGGAAAAATTAAAACATTTCTCAGTAATTTATGTGACTAAATGCATATTTAGGAGAAACTAACTAAAAAGCCTTATAAGAACAGGCGTACTTTGTTCTTGTTAGGGATACAAAGCACTACTTTAGATTGCAAGAAACTCCCTGAAAAAGGTGGAAACTTTTACCATTGCCAGAGTACCGCCACCTGTAAACCGGTTTTAAACTCGTTGGTTTACGTCAGTACAGGGCAGGCAAGTACACCTCATCATAAGAAAAGTGAATTCATGCAATTTGAACAAAAAAATTATTGGCCGTAATTCTGGGGGTGTTAGAGATATGGCACGATCAGACACACCGATTATAACACTTTTTCTTTGAGTTTTTGAGTGATTAAAGGAACAGTTTAGATAGCTACCTGACCAAGTTGGTTTGGTGTACAGTTAAAATTTTGTTTATAAGTGTCATATCTGGAAAATTTATTTTATTATTATTTTCTGTTTCAGATGTGAATTGTAATTTTTCCTTGAAACTGAGAATTTTATTGATTTTATCCTATGGCATGGCTGTTATGCAATCATCGACAAACCATTTGAAAAATATTATATTAAAATTTAAATTTTCTAAAACTTTTTCCTCTAAATATTCCATTACTAACTGAGCAAGGGTAGATGAAATTTGTAATCCCATAGCACATCCATCGAGTTGTTTGTATAAGGTGTTTTCGTACTGAAAGTAATTTGTATTTAGAACGAGGTCAACAGCATCCATAAAATTATTTTTTGATAGTGATGTATGATTCTTTAAGCTTTCCTATTTTTCTGCTAAAATAATGTGGACAAGTTGATTTGGTATGTTTGTATGCAAAGATATAACATCTAGCGAAATGAGCCGGTAATTTTCGGGTAGGTTTACTGTATCAATGAATGTTTTAGAAGCGAATCAATCTTTGGTAAAAAAATCGTTTTTTCCTGTAATATTTGAAATACAATCCGATAAGAATTTTGATAAACAATAGAATGGCGATTGTACATAAGAAACAATAGGTCTTAGTGGTATATCATGTTTATGTAATTTTGGTAGGCCGTATATTTTTGGTGGAAGAGCATTGTGAATGGTTAGCCTTTTTGCATCTTTTTCAGTTAGTTATTTTTTTATTATGAAAGCAAAATATAGCATTTTAAACTTATCAATTACACAGGCAACTAAAGCAATTAATACTTTGAGTACATCCGTTAGGGAAAATATTAAAACAGCTGAGACATACTTAACAAATTATATTTTAAATAAATTCTTATCCTTAGAAAACAAAAACTTTGAGGAATTGCGTAGAAAAATTTAAAAAATACACCAAAAAAAATTAATCCAATTATTGAAAAAGCGTGAGACCTATAACGAAACGAACAATGACAGGTCCAAATGGATCGAAAGCATATCTGATACATTCATACTATCTGAATCTTCTGAAGTTTTATCCTATGGTCCAAATTTCTCATTAGACGTTACAAAAGAAAAAGATATCCCAATAACGGAATATATAGCTTCAATCGAATCCGATATTAGCAACGAATCAGATGACAAGAAGGATACAATTAAAGCTGAAAAAACTAATGTTATAACTAATCATAAAATCAAAATAATACACAAAACAATAAAAAGTAACATTCTTCAAAGAAATTGAATCGAACAAAAAAAATTATTTAAGAAAATCTTCAAATTATTGTTCTAAAGCCTGATAAAAGCCCTAAAACGGTAGTTATGAACAAGGCAGATTGAGAGACAAAAATGAACAACTTGCTATAAGACGAAAATACATATAAAAATATTAAGAGTGATCCAGCTAACTTATATGAAAAGAAAAATAATACCTTAATAAAAAAAATTACTCAATGCAAAAGAACTAATTTAAAAATATGCAAAAAGGCTAACCATTCACAATGCTATTCCACCAAAAATGTATGGCCTACCAAAATTACATAAACACGATATACCACTAAGACCTATTGTTTCTTGGGTACAATAGCCATTCTACCGTTTATCAAAATTCTTATCGGACTGTATTTCAAATATTACAGGAAAAAACGATTTTTTAATTAAATATTCATTCGCTTTTAAAACATTCATTGAAACAGTAAACCTACGCGAAAATTACCAGCTCATTTCGCTAGATGCTGTCTTTGTATACACACATATCAAATTATCAAAAGAAAAATAATACCTTAATAAAAAAAATTACTCAATGCAAAAGAACTAATCAAAAATATGCAAAAAAGCTAACCATTCACAATGCTATTCCACCAAAAATGTACGGCCTACCAAAATTACATAAACACCATATACCACTAAGACCTATTGTTTCTTGGGTACAATAGCCATTCTACCGTTGATCAAAATTCTTATCGGATTGTATTTCAAATATTACAGGAAAAAACGATTTTTTAATTAAATATTCATTCGCTTTTAAAACATTCATTGAAACAGTAAACCTACGCGAAAATTACCAGCTCATTTCGCTAGATGTTGTCTTTGTATACACACATACCAAATTATCTTGTCTACACTATTTTAGCAGAAAAATGGGAAAGCTTAAAGAAACATACATCACTATCAAAAAATAATTTTATGGATGCTGTTAATCTCGTTCTAAATACAAATTATTTTCAGTACGAAAACACCTTTTATAAACAACTCGATGGATGTCCTATGGGATCACCAATTTCATCTACCATTGCTCAGTAATGGAATATTTAGAGGAAAAAGTTTTAGAAAAATAAAATTTTAATATAATAATTTTCAAACGGTTTGTCAATGATTGCATAGCAGCCGTGCCACAGGATAAAATCAATAAAATTCTCCAAGAGTTCAACAGTTTCAACGAAAAATTACAATTCACGTCCAAAACAGAAAATAATAATAAAATAAATTTTCTAGATATGACACTATACGCAGAAAAAACAAATTTTAACTGAATGTTACAACAAACCAACTTGGTCAGGAAGATATCTAAACGGTTTCTCTAATCACTCAAAAACTCGAAGAAATAGTGTTATATTCGGTCTGTCTCTCTAATGTCCCCAGAATTCCGACCAAGAATACTGCAAAAAGTGAAAAGACTATCACCGAAATATTAAATAAACAAACATATAGATTTTATAATAACCTATGCCACAAGTGTCATAATAAATTAAATACACTTGCACAAATTGTTCCAAAAAATATATAGGCATGACGAGCCAATTACTAAAGAACAGATTGAATGGCCATAAATATACGAAAAACGCCTCAACAGCGTTAAACAAACACACACAGGACGAAGAACATACATTCGATTATAACAGTACGATAATTAAAAACAAATATATGAATTACCAAAAACTGCAGATAAAGGAAATGATAGGAATTACAAAAGATAAAGACACTGTTAACGACAGAACGCATATAGGAAATTTGAGCCACATTTATACCAGCCTAATTTAAACAAAAATAATGAGTATTAGATCCTGTTAACAAACATCAAAAATTGAATATCCTCTTAAAAATAATATAAATATAAATATATATATATATATATATATATATATATATATATATATATATATATATATATATATATATATATATGTATATATATTATTCCGGACGGCCGGTCTTCAAACAAACTATCCACACTGTATTATTTTAATAACTTTTTATTGTCAACCTTACTTTTGACACTTGTCAAACTGATTCAACTTGCGTCGACAAACTCTCAAGCTATACTGACCACGAAAGTCGATCTGGACCCTTTATATACCCTTTTGGTCGATACCGGAAGATTCCCTAATTATCTAGAAGGATTTCCATACTACATGGGGTAATCTCTCTAAAAAGTTCCAGACCTTGTTTCATAGTCGTCTCCTGAGATAGTAAATTTTGTTCACTTTATGTGGTTACGAGGTTTCTCCAAACTCGTACTTGTTCTCTATCACTAAACATCAGCTGAAGTTTATCGTAAAACAGGTAATACGTATTGATTCCAGTTTTTATAGATCTAATTTCCAATTTCTGATAATCATAGGAAGTATCGCCGATTTTTCATTCAATCTCTTCAGCCTCACATTCACCCATATATCCAAAAATCTATTCAATCACTGTCGACACTCAAGATGTGTAAAGTCATCTTGTCGATAAACTACCGGCCATCAATTATTAGGTACTTACAAAAATTTTTGTGGTACTTTTATTATTTTATAACCGGACTTAACGACGATGTCGAATTCAAATAAGGTTCAAGATTCAGCAGCATTTAGGTACACTCCAGAAATTATATTATAGTCTATCTTTTCTTGTTCTGAGCTGACATATATGATTTAAGTGATAATGGTTTTTGTACTTAAGGTCCATCTTTTACTAGATAAATGACCTGCGCCAACCTCTAATCTCGAAGACTAGGAATTATGTTCTATTTAGCGGTTTTCCTTACCCTTCTACGTAGTTATGTAGTGTATGTGTTGAGTAAAAATATCTTGTTACGTTTCGCAATCGATCTCATCTCCCCGAACTGAGTCATTATTTCATCCCAAGTACTAAGGAAATCATCGGTCGTTGCCATACCAGCCAGCAAACAAGATATTTCAGAAAAACAATTCGCCTTGATGATGCATAATATCCACGTTTCAACATATAAGGTGCCAATTCTAAAATTTTATCAATACCATTAGCTCCTTTGAAATCCATGCTGAATTTCGACTTAATTTCATAGTTTGATGTAGTATTATTGGTTGTCAATGAACATATTACGTCATTGACTTCTTTGAATAAATCTTTTAGAATTTTCTCTTTAACTTTTCCTACGTCGTCATTCCATAGGCTTCAGGAGGAATCCTTAAATGATTTAAAACAGTGTTAGTATTCTTTATATATCCAAACGAATTATTCCTCGTGTCAATATTAAATATTAAACTCTGTGTAAAATCTTGAATATTACTAGATCATAGTTGCTTGTTACCATACTATTCAATAGACAGACATAAATTTGCGCTGAAGGTACTGTATGTACTGTTAGCGTAAATGTGTTCGACATGACTAATACCTAAATTACTTGGAATAGTTTTTATTGTAGTTTTAAACAGTGCAGAGAGTTCAAATTAATGATTGATTTTTCCTCTCTCATATTTTTTTTTGAAATTTTGGCCGTTATATTTACAATAATAAACACACAATAAGCTTCTAATCAGTAGTCCATCACCTTAATCTCTATTTTGTATCGCTGCTGTAATGATGCTTGTGCCAAACCAGTTTTAAAAGTGCATTATCATTTTTCATTTCATTAAGTAGCTCATTCCAAATTAGAGCAGTTTCATTTGATGCCACAGTAAACATTAGTTCCTTGGACATTAATGTTAATTGTTCTGCAGTCATTTTTGAAACCCATTGATCATACGATTTCAATGAAATTAGCATTTTAGAGTGGTTATCATCAAAACCATTTGCGATTTTAAAGCCATTACTTGTTTTGAATCATAGAGAAACTTTAAACACAAATGTCGATACTAAACTGATCCGAAATTTTTTTGGCGATCTTATATATTATTTAATGTATCTGAAATTTTAATCAGATATCGCACTAATATAATGGATAAGGGTAAATTCTTAAAGTTATATAATATGTAACTTCATGGTTGTTTTTCGGATATGCCACTCGGTGTATCCCTACACCCCGAAATTCTATCGAAAATAAAAATCACGACTTCAAATCGTCGAGAGCTATTGCAGGTAATGAATCTATTAAATATGCTCCTGTAAAGCGTAGTATTTTCATTTTTGGGGTAAAGATTTAATCAGTTTTTTGCTTCATTCAACTACAAACTCCTAGACGATATGGTTTTGGAAACAGTACAGAAGTCTGTGCAAATATTACGTTTACCATTTGCTGATTTTAAATATTTGAGGGCAGCGGCAACAGACGCTTTTGTAATATATTCTTTAATATCTTATTTCCAGCTTTTAATAGTGCTGTTCGAGCTGTCCGTCTAATAATTGACCAAAAAGATAATTTGTGAGAGCTTAAGTTCACTACTATCAAGGATCCTTCTGATACTTTTCTGCACTAAAAATGGGGTCATTTGCTGTCAATATATTCATTTTTTGTTATCACATTTAGAAAACCTATACCAAAACGTTGATTTGCTTTCATCAAATTTGTCACGCGCTAAGCTGTAGTGTTTTCACCAATACGAGAATCCTTAGATTTAATTCTTTTACACCCTAATATATGTGGCGGAATTTCGACACTATATGGTTAAAACAGTGGCTATCGCCAGATTGTTGTATATATGTATAAATTTTTACTCAAAGTATACGTACAATGGGCAATCAAAAATGAAACAGCGTCAAAGTGACAAATACCATTATAAGCATCATTGAAGAGGTACATATATGTTACATCAAACAATTTGTTTGATCAGAAAAATGAATTATTAAAAATTTGTGTTATATGAACTTTAAAAAAATAATTTATATAAGCAGTTTTCTTCTAGAGATTCGTACAAATGGATAGAAATATTACCGTCAGTAAGGAGCTTTTAATAATACAAAACATCACATTGAAATCTGTAGATATCAAAGGAGATACTCAATTAAAATATCCTCTGAGTGATACATTTTGGATTAGTAAATACAATCATTCATTTAAGAAACAAAATATACCACCATAGTCGACAGAGCTATTTCAAATAATCAAAATCAAAGTAGAAAATCCATCAGCATAATTGTTAGTTTAACAAATTACTATTTTGATCTACAGACCGGAGTAGTATGGATGCCATTTAACTGTTGATATTTTACAGATTGACATTAAACATGTGTGCATGTGTAACATCCTGCTGACATATCTCGGAACGGACAGTTTACGAGGGCATTTGAATGATTCTAGACTGTCACATAGATGGCGTTGATATCAGAAAACATATGCTGTTGCATGTTACATGTGTAATTGCAAACCTATCTACCGAATAGTTTTTTCTACAGCTGTTTAAAATAGACATATTCTGTTTTTTCGTAAAAATGAAAAAATTGGAAATTCGTTCAGTTTTTTTGTTATAGAAAAAAGGTTTTGAGGGAGATAAAATTCATACCCATATGATAAACATATAAGGGAACAATGCTCTTTCACGAGCAATAGTATTTAATTGACATGCTGACTTTAAACGTGTTGCTGCATATAACAGTGATGAGGACGCAGTGGAGCAAAAACTGCCACCAATGGAGAAATTCTTGATTCTATATATGATTGATGATATTGATGGTTTTGAATAATAAAGGAGTAAGTATGTATGAAATAACTGACGCTAAGGGTATTTCAAACGAAGAGATGTTTCATATTTTGAAGAATGAATTAAGTTTGAGAAAGTTATTGACAATGTGGGTCGATTTGAATCGATTTACAAAGAACAAAACTGATTTAGGGCATCGATTTATAACTAAAGGTGAGACTTGGGTTTATCACTATGATCTTGAACTGCGACAACAAACCGCAGAGTAGACTGACATAGTCTACAGAAGAAGAAGATCATCTTTTATCTGGACAATGCACCTTCTCATAAAAGCGTTCTGACGATTGCAAAAATTACTGAATTTATAGTTCGGATTGCTTGAGCAACCACCCTATTCACCAGCTTTTTTTGACTTCCATCTGTTCCGACAGCCCAAGTCATTGCAGCCTCGTATTTTGAAGGCCTTTCGGAAAATCACTTCAGGAATGGGATAGGTGAATTGGAGAATCGTTGGAAAAATTGTGTGAAATGCAAGGGAGATTATACTAAAGAATATATTAAACATATTTTCAATCATTTACTAATGTTGTTTCATGTGTAGTCTAGAAATTTTTCAAATCATTTAGTATATTGATAGTTGTGTTTTATGAATTTTGGTTTTTAAATTATTACAGCCCCACTGGTGAGACTATTATCTGGTTTTAACACGTTTGGAGAGAGAGCTAGTGTGAAAGTGGCAGAAATAAACCTTTTCCTTTAAGAGTCTGATGGGGAGAAACCAATCCTATCGGAAATTTTTTTATTTTATTTCATTTTTCATAATTGTTACAATTGTTAGAACGCGAACCGATTAATGGATATTTTTACAAACACCCAGGAGTTAATCTAACTGAATAAATGATTAAAAGACGTAAAAAAAAAAAATTGCAAAATGATTAGGATTCGCAAATTAATTGAATCATGAATAAATAAGTGTAATGTTATTTAATTACATTAGATTTGCATATGTAATTTCAAAAAGATAGATAAATTCAATACTTCTCGTAATATGACCCAATAAACAACATTGTCCAGCAATGTTTCGAAAGAATAAAACTAAATCGTTCCATGACTATAAAATGGTAAAGAGATTCAAATCCACGAATAGCCGAAAAAGAAACAATGTCCTTTTGGAGCGACCAGAAAAGGCTTTCTACCAAAAGTTAAACTCTTTACTTAAAATAGCGGATAACAGCTACCCAACTAAAGAACAGGTAGGAGAATTGTGGAAAAGTCAACTAGCAACAACCACTCAATGTAACACCAACACTAGTTAATTCAATGAAGAACATCAGATCTGAGAAAATATTCAATTCGAACCGTTCACGACCGAAGAAGTCACTATTATTATATAGGAAACGCATAACGAGAAAGCCCCAAATCCTGACCATGTCCAGACCTACTACATACTACCTTAGACAGTTCTGGATTATGCACCAACTTGTGACTTCTCGTTAATGATGTTTTGCATGATCCTGAGAAAATACCTTGGTTTTTTACAGGAGTCACATATCTCTTGCCAAAAGATCAGCATCATACACAGAACCCACCTAAGTAGGGGTCAATTATCATATCTATGTACACCGTGCGCAAAACATGCTCGTTGCAATTCAGCAGAAAAAATGTATCAAACGCACAATAGGTTTCATGAAGCAACTTATTGTCTACTCTACCATCTGTAATCAGGCCTCTACCAACCTTTTCACTGCCTATGTCGACTATCAAAAGGTCTTCAACTCACTAATACATGACTGGCTACTAGCTATTTGGAGAGTATACAGATTCAATGTACTTATGTTCTTTTTAAAAAGCCTAATATCAATCTGGAGAACTAGGATCCAAACACAATAATTCTAGCAAAAATATCGAGATGGATCTAAGCCTAGTACCAGGAGGAATATTTCAAGGCGGTTCATTTAGTCCATTGTAGTATTAAGAACAATCAAGAAGATATGTTAAGGCTAAATCATTTTCTGTAGATGGATGATATTAAATTGGTGACTGTCACTAGAAATAAATTGAGACAAGTACTCAAAATTACGGAAGAATCAAACTTATCAGTGTTGCTCAGCCTTAATAAGTTTCCGCATCTAAAACACGCCTAAGGAAAGATACAACCGGGAGCCTTGGAGATGCGGAACGGTCAAACCATTGGCGTGCTGAAGACAAAATGGACATAGTACTTGGGTATAAAACAGACTCAAATAATTGACCACCGAACTATGAAGACTGAATTAACAAAGAGCTCATCAGAGGTGTAAGATGAATATTGCGAATTCCGAACAGTAAAAATCTATTTAGGGCACTCAGCATCTGTGCTTGCACTGCGTCATCTATCCTTTTAAAATTGTGAGATAGAGCAGGACCGGCATATTCTGCAGAGAAAAATCAGAAAACTTTTGACAAGGTTACACAAACATGATCTTCGTGGTGTTACTAAAGGGGTAATACTACCAAGGTAACACGAATTAAGAGGTTTGGTGCATAGTTAGCAAGTGGACCAAGAACTAACAAACTTACGTTCATATTTTCACATGTTAGCAGGGAGAGATGACTCAACACTGCTACGGTTGAGAAAATATAAACTGACTTCTCATCACCAGCAGACCAAGAGAGGCTTCAGTGCTGACTGCAGAAATCCCTTCATGGACGACACTCTAGTACTTGTTAACGTCAACGTTAAAATTTCCAGAAAAATTTCTTATTGACTGTTCAGGACTGGGTTATTCCAACGATAAATTATCTGAAATACACCCCTCAGTGCAGAACAATTAATCTCGATTTGGATGTCTTCGAACATCGTAATCAATTCAGTACATAACGGGAGGATACTAAACATATGCCGCAACGAGAGAAACGATTCAACCTCCAAGATCAGTTACTAAGAGTTAGTAGGGAAGTCAAAACTTTTGCAAGCAGAGAAAATTCGTTATGAATACAGACCGGAATTTATACTGGAAAACAACGAGCTGAAATGGAATGGAACTATGCTTATAAACGATACAATTACTCATAACAGACCAGACCTTATTTGAATAGATATGACATCTAAGCGTGCAACACTAATAGGAGTTGCAATCCCTAACAAGAACAAGCATAATGAGGAGATCGCCAAGCCCAGAAACCTGTACTATAAATACACTGACAGTGAGGAATTCTAATTATCAATAACTGGCATAATACCAGAGTCTTTTGCTTCATATCAAAGGATTTGGCCTTGGCGATCACCTGTATAAGACTGTGCAAAAGGTAGTGCTTCTTGCGGTCGTTGAAACTGTTAAATGACATTAATGAAAAAGGCAGCAGACTGTAGCGTCACCTAGCCCGACAATATAAAGAGGGCCCCAAAGAGCACAATTTAGGTATATTTGGGATGAGTGAATTTTTCCTGGAGAGAACGTAAAAGTTGTTTAGTTCTGTCTATGGTAATGATAACAGGAATTACTTTCTATTAGCCCTATTGTATCTGTTAAAATGTTAAGTTGAAATAATGATATTTGTTACCAAAATATTTATTTTATTTACAGATGTTTATTCCTATTGGATAATCTATTACACTTTTAACGCTAAATCTACTCTATTTATAATTGTTCTGGTTCACTTAAAAGCTCCAGCCAGGCGCGGATCCAAGGGGGTGGTGGGGGCGATCCTCCCCCGCCCCAAGAGCTTTGAGTTCAAGAAAATGGACCTCATACTAGGAATGTGTATGCTGCTGGCATTTCCCCGCCTGTCGACAACTTGTTTTTCTTGCCATCGCCCCCCCCCCCAAGAGCTTCGAATTCAGAAAAATAGATCCGACCCTGCCTTTAACACCAGAAATGGGAATGTTGCTGGTGTCTCCTTCCCCATCGACAATTTGCTTTCGCTTGCCATACTGTACTTTTATGATGTCCCCCCCTCCCCACAAAGAGAGAGGTTGGATCGCCCCTGACTCCAGCTTTGCTCTTCTTAGTCAAATTTTGGTAGAGGTGACTCCTTTTTAAAGAAGTTTTCCTTCTCTTGCCCTTTTTAAGGTAAAAATTAGGTACTTGAAGGAAGTCACTTATGTTACTTTTATTTGCAATTGTGATGATTTATCTTGGACTAGATTGCATTATGAGAGTAGACGTTTTATTAATACATTACTTTACTGGATTTTTTTTTTGATGATAATGACAAGCCAGCTAAATTTTGTTTCACAGCAGTACTTCTTGTTCCTGTAATTTCATTAATCGTATAACGTCTGTATGACAGTGATTGGTAAAGGATCTGTTTACGGACATCATTATCATGTTTTAACTACCTATCTAAAAATCTGTTTCTTTCATGTACTTTTTGATGTCCAAATTTATCTGTTGTGTTTTTAACAGTGCCATTTTTTATCTTAAACAAAATTATTTTTTCTGAAATAGCCTATTTATTAAAAATATTAAAACTAGGAAACTAATTAAACTGCTCTGCATATTAATTTTTCTTCCTTCGACACAATTCGGGACTATTTTCAACATCACATCAGAATCAGTTAATTCATTTTTTTTCCTAGCAATATCGTCTACATATTAGTTAAGCATTTAATTTACTTAATCTCAAGTTTTTTTTATACATTCATTGTTGAAAAGTGTAATAAAAAAAATAGTAGCTGCAAGAACACAAAATGTATGTGTCACTACTACTGATATATATTTGCTTGTAATATAACTTTGACTTGAAAATATAGTTATAATAATCCTACAGGTCTTTTTGAGTAATTGTGTGATCTATTGACAGATTTTCTTAACCGCTTAAATCTTCGCTGCTTATGGTAGATATTTGAATCGGATCATTGCATTTTCCTAGTACCTACTACACTTCATCTCTGTATACCAGATAGTGAGGTTGGGGATGAAACTTATTTTACCAGCTCTGGTGTGAATGCAAAAGGCTGCCAGAAAACCTAACACATTTTGATAGAAGTTTCTGGGCCACGCTGTATACATTTTTTGCAATCAGCGAACAAACTACCTTGACAACATAATACTTACAGTATTAACTGAATTTATCCGCCATTCACTTTTTGTGGCAAATTATTTTTGTTTACTTAATAGAAAGTAATTTTAGATCTCGATTCGTATAAATGAATGTAATTTGTATTACGTACGTATAGTAAATACCTTTATCTTAAATATCATAAAATAATAGAAACAAAAAATTACAAAAGTCAATAAGTTGAAAAGGTAACGAGGAGGCAAAACATCTAGAATATAAATACAGTTCGTGCCAGTCTAAAAAACACCTAAATCTTTAAATTTTTTTTGGCTTCATATTTTTTAGATATTTTCATCGATATAACCTCAACCTTTATGTGGAGGTGGTTACTAACTTAAAATTTTCATCGCCAAGAACAAATTACCTGTAAATTTTCATTTATATTTTAGTTTGCACCAGTACGTAAAAATACAACGAATTAATTAACAAAGTCATAAGTCTGTTTAAAATTACAATTTGTCTGTAATTAAATTATTCTGAATTGACGCAGACAACTAGTGATTTAAATACTTAATGAATAATTATATTTTAGTTTTAAAATTATTTCATACAATATTTCTTATATTTTAGTTATTTGAAGCCTTGCTTTTATTACATATGTATTTTCACTCGTTTTAGTATTAACATAAAAAAAAACTACTAAACTAATATTTATGTTCAACTAGTGATAGTGCCATATTTCAGATTTGCCCAAGGCCAATTTACTCCTAGGGTAGCATTGTTGAATGATGTATTAACAACAAAAATTTGATTCATCCTTTTCACTGTTTAAACTATAACAACAAATTCACTAAGAATGTTTTGACATGACCTCGTTGCCATGGAAGTTAAATCTTCTAGTTACCCAGTTCGGTTTTGCTTATAAAATTGTTATAATTTATCTTTCATATGTCAACAATTAAACGCACGTACAGGAACATTAATAATTACCGAAAATAATTTTTTTATCCTTGAATGTTTAAAGTTCAAAATTAGCTTGAATATTATCGCACTTGTCAATTTAAACCTCCTACTATCAGTTTAGACGACTTTGGAAGTTTGACCAGGTTAGTGAATTAGGGGTTAAATTTTTGACGGTTTGATAATAAATACAAACGATTTTGAATTCTTCCAGTAATAGTTACTGAGAGCATTTTTAACATTTTGTTGAAAATATATGTTATCAATAAATAATGTTATTTACTTTGAAATAATTGACTGAATTCTTCTAAATTTTTGAGTTTTGTTGATATTCATTTGATACTTGTCGCTGTAATTATCGCCACCTACAAATCTCAATTCTGAAATTTTAATGGGGGTGAAGTAATAAATGTGCCACCTTTTGGAAGGGGTAATTTTGCCAGTGATTCGTGGCCGTGTTTCGTGATTTTACAAAACAAAACACGTTACCCTGGTAATTATTGCTGAGGGGATTCAGTAACTTTCTACCACCTAACAATTTTAAGCCGTTTTTTATTAGGAAACCCTGTAAATATTACCATAAGTATCTAGATGGTTACATACTCACTAAATTTTTAAAATGTCTGCATGATGAATAAACTCAGTAAAAGTGAATGTGCAAAGAAGAAAAATGGGAACATCATTTGTATAGATTATGGATTTAAGGAGTGTTATTGCTGACAGCTCAGATAGGAGGGAACATTAACATTTTTAAAAGAATTTTTATGCATCATGACAAATCTTTTATGTATGTTATTGCAAAAAAAGATTAATTATATATACACTGCCTTTTACAAAAACTACTCAAGGTACATATTAACAAGAAAATTCATAACTTTTTTCATAGAATGATGAACAAAATGGTTCATTCATTGCCAAAATGTATCCATTTAATCAAAATATTATCTATAAGGATGTGGTTTTAACACAAAATGTTGAAATGGGGTATATTGGAGGATATATACTTAAAACGTATTTCCTAGAAGAAGTATTTACATTCTTAAACCATTTTTAGATATTCAAAGAATATCTTAATAGTCATTACGATTTTAGTAATAAATGCCTATATTAAAACAAACTTGCTTTCAAAAGTGATTTCATAAAGAGCAAATAAGTAACTTTCTCTCTAAAAAGACTTTTAGGTCAAATTTTCGTCGAAAAACTCTGTATAATCATCGAAACAATCACCTAGTTTCGACATTAGGGTAGCCTTTTTTTCGCATTTTAAAAAAAATATTCTTATAATAATTCTCCTCAATCTTGTTCAATATATTTTAATCAAATTTATTACCTCTTAAGTATTTTATCCTACTGTTTTTCAATATCTTATTTAATAATAGAATTAAAGAAAATGCAGCTCATATAATACAAGCTGCATAAACAAATTGCCTATATTCTCCTTCAGACAGTTAAAAGAAAATCCTACAGACTGTTTTCCTGCAATTTTAACTCTGGTCCTCTCTCCATAAACGTTTAAATCACCTAATAGTCTCATCAGTGGACCAACAATCATAGCCAATAACTGTCCATATAAAATATAAATTCCTAGATATAATATAGGATACTAATTGCCGATTTTTTCGATGTCAGATTAAAAAAATACAATATCTATTAATACATCGAAGTAGTGGGAAGCTTAAAAAATTCAAATTTCCGTAAGAAATAAAGAAATCTTTTACTTCCGTGTTCAACAAGTTGTCTATATTCTCCGACAGACAGTTAAAAGAAAAATATACAAACAGTCTATTCAGCATACCTAGGTATTGTGTGTTTTTTTTTCAATATTCACGATTTTACTTTTTAATCCATTAACGAAATATTAAACAACAATTTCTATTAAATGTATAGGTAGGTGTTTTTACGTCAAACAGAAAAGAAAATATATCTAAATACTTGCTTATCTGTACATGTATTGGTTTTGTGCGTTGACGTTTGTTTGAAATATTGTATATATCTTTTTAGTGGAAGCATTACGGTTGCGGGCGTATTATGATACGTCCGATTTGTAGAAATAATTAAATTCTACCTACATAAAATAGCTAGATCAAATAAAAATAAAAACTTTTAATCTAATTTTAAATAAAACATTATATTATTATTATAACTGCATTGTATTTTTGTATAAAATATTTGCATGTTTTAAGGCTGGTTTTATGTTTCAAAGCAGATAGAGGCAATATTTACTTCAGTACTGTGGTTACGGACAAAGAACGTTTATACGAATATTTAGAAAAAGGGCATTTTTAAATACTGGGTACCCGCTTTTTTAATACTTATATTACACCAATAAACCATAAGTTTTTTCGAATAAAAATGTATTATTTTAATACTAGAAGTCAACTAAGCATCTTAGACTTGACAATATTTTATAATCATATCTTGGAAATCTATAATTTCTTTTTTCAAGCTTCCTGCTGTTCTCGTTTCGGTCGCTTTTTCTCGTAAATGTTTCCTTTATTTACTTCAGGTTGCTTATTTTGGATATTCGACTTACTCAGATAGGCGGCATAAAAACACCTGGTGGATGCAAGGTTTTAAAATTTGATCACACTGTACGATACAGACTTTGTCGTGTAATAACTAGTCAGTAGAGCGGAATGTGTAAATATAACAAATGTGGCTGTTTCTTCATAACGTACCAGTGTTACCGTATCTAAACATTTTCATTAATAAGTTATTATCTCAGCGGAAAGTTTTATTCGACAATTTTCTATTCATACTCAACTAATTTTCTTTATTGATTGACATTATGACTTTGATGTCAGTAAAGAAATATACATTTATATTTCCAAGTATATACTGGTTTATTTAAAATAGTGTTAGTCTTATTTATTGCAAATATTAATTAAATATATTATCTAAAGATGAGACTATTATATTTGTCTTAAATGCATAATTTTTAAAATTAGAAAATGGCTTTAAATAAATCAACATTTTGGCGTAAAGATTTATTTTATTGACTCTAATTCGGTTCCAAACCTTTTCTGGATAACCGCCCCCTTTGCAAAAAAAATAGATAAATCCAACGTCTCCCTTCCTCGTAGTACTTGTACCTAATATTAAAATATCTTATTAAAAATTAGTAAATACGATCAAATGTATTAGAAAATTGTGTATTATATATTGGAAATGTAACATAAAAATCAATAAGTAATAAAAAATTTAAGACATGGTTGAGGTTAGTGGAGTTTTACAAATTTGTTATTTTGACAACTATCGTAAATCGTCCTGCTCAGTCAGCTGTAGTATGTTTCTTTTTTTGGAAAGTAAATGGACTACCGCACTGAACACACACTCAGCCAAATAGCACGAGGAGAATGCAATTAAAATCTTTTGAACTATTTCCCATAATCCAGAGGAGAATCCTAATATTGATTTTTGAAGTATGGGCTTTTGGTATCCGTTTCTGTATTTTACTTTAACTTCTTCATTAATTCTGAATTCTACCAATTATTTTTCTGATAATTTTGCTATATCTGCATTTGAGAAAGGATCAACTCAGGATGTTCATGTTTAGAATATCTTAGAATCCCTTCGTAGAATCAGCATGACGAACATCCAAGTGTTGATATTAAGAATGTAAATCTTCCTGTTTTGCGTTTTACTGGCACTGCTGTTTAGAAAAGGCTGTATTCACTTCTCTGAGATTTCGCTTGAACAGAAGTTTCGCTTGTGTTTTCTAGGAAATCCAGTATTAAATTAAACAGACTATGAAAACCATTGAGATAAATATATTTACAGAGCCGACGAACTTCTTTGTGAAGCAGCAAGCGATTGAAATCTTGATCATTTTTACTACATAGTTAACTAAATAATATGTCACTAAGTGAGTTGTTTTTAATCTTATTGACTGTTTTAATAACAAAATGGAGAAACATCGTGGGTATTTACTTAGTCTCTTCGCAACCAAATGCTGACATTGAATAACAGGATATAGTCAGTACATTTAGTACTAAATGTTTCAAATGCGCTATGAAACCATTGCTGGAGTACCTTTGCTAGGCGCTGACAAATTGCGAACGGGAATATTTCAGGGAGATTCACTAAACCCATTAAAGTTTTGCCTTGCCATCAACACACTATTGCGCCCTTTAAATACCACCAGATGCGACTTTAGTATGGAACCAAATGCTCAAAATTATGGAGGAGTTACCCGGGAATATAGAAATGCTGTTCGGCCTTGAGAAATGCTTCATTTTAAAAGCAATTAGAGGAAAGATACTCATGAAAATAAGGCGTGAAGCAGGCACGAATAATTAGTCAACGAACTGTGAAGACCCAATTAATGAATAATTTCATAAGACGGGTGGTACTGCGAACCAGCCTAAACAGTAAAGATCTGTTTAAAGTACTAAACGTCTATCCGTGGTTAGGACAGACATAGAAAGTCTGCAGGGGAATGTCAAAACACTCCTGACAAAGGCACACAAATATCAGTGCTACTGAACGGGCAATGCTACCAAGATACCACGGAGGAAAAGGATTATAGGATATTGGTAAGCAGTTAGATTAACAACACATGCTTATAAATGTTTCCTGACACCGAAGGTTTCTTATTAGCTATCCAAGACCAGGTCGTCCCAACAAGAAATGATCTGAAATGCACGATCCAGAACGACTAATGTCGATATGAATTTCAAACATCATGAACAAGCCAACACATAACAGGAGGATGCCAAGCATTTGCCCCATCGAGTATAAGGAGAGACACAATTCAGTCGCCAAGACCATGGGGTGGTAGAAAAATTGAAACTGCCGAAACCTATATTGGAGAACAATGAGTTATACTGGGAACAAACTGTTCTTACGGATCATATATTTGTTCAGAACAAACAAGACCTCACTTTTACAGATAAAACATCCAAGCGAGTAACACTAATATAAGTCGCCAACAATAATCTAACGGAGAAGCAAGGGATAAGATATCCAAATACAGGGACTTAGAGATACAAATACGCAGACAATGAGGAACGACTATCATCGGTTCTTCCTCATAATTCTATCGACCACCGGCACAGTACCGAAGCTCCTGCTTAAGATAATTGGATTATGCCTTAATAAATATCTGTATTAGGCTAGGCAAAAAGGCAGTGCTACTTGGATCTGTTCGAACTATCCGGAAGTTTATGGGAAATGAGGAGAAACATACCATCACCTAGGGCCCGACAACTTGAAAAGGGCTCCCACAAAGCTCTATTATTGTGATGTCTGAATATTTCTGAGATGGGTGAAGAGAACGTGCGAAAGACGTTTGGCTAAGTCTTTGATATTAAAACTGATTATTATTACGTCTTTATTCCTGAATTTAATAAATTAACAAGTCTACTTAATACACAGCTTTAGAAGCAAAAAGGGCGAAGTCCAGATATGGATAACACCAATGTGATACCCACATTAATCAACTTAACCCAAACTTATGAAAAAAATTAAAAAATGAGTGAAAAGAAATACTTCTAGTATTATATATCGAGTCTCCCTTTGTATCTGTTTTTCAAATTTTTAATAAATAATCCTGGTAAACATTTTCCTCTTTTATGAATCTTACGTATACTAAAAATAATGTTTCGTTAGTTGGTAGAGTTGACTCATCCAGTTAAATGGAAAATTTGCGTGAAATACTGAAATAGTGTATATTGATTTCCATATGAATGGACATAGAAAATACGTAAACTTAACACTACAAAGAATATACTAAAAATTAAGAAAAGTCAATAATTACACATATATTTAAAATATTTTAAACAACCTAAAAGCATGTCATAAAGTCATAACAATACATATCCGTCACAACATTCACGTGCTTATTACGATCTAAAAAAAACCTATAAATTATTATTCTAGAGAGACAAAAGCGATAATATTTAATGCTTAGTGTTAAATATTTTTATATTATATATTGATCTTCATATGCACGTACATAGAAATTACGTCAGAATTCACAAAGAATATACTAACATTTAAAAAAGCAATTTTATAATATATATTTAGAAACATGTAAAACAACAAAATATTAGAACGTTAACGTGCTTATCAGGTTCTAAAAAAACTTGCAAATAAAGATTTTGTATTTAAATATGCTGAAATATATGGATTTTAAGCCTCACAAAACAGATAATCTCATACCTGTAGGCCGCAGGTGCAGTTAATACAGAAAGCTCCCTAAATATACCTTGACAGCCTTACCTTTTTCTAATTCCAAACATAGTTCGCATTGCATAATTCTGCAAGATAAAAATTCTTTAAAATTGTATGGAATGTCACAGTGTCAAGATCGTAAATGTGAATGAAAAGTCGATTAATATAAGGACCCTGGTACATATTTGCTACACTCTTTGGACAAAGATTTTAGGCCGTAACAAGCATAATCCAAGCGACAATTAATGTAGACTCAACAATTTTACAGACTGCGAAAATTACGCTGTTCCACCATTAATAGTGATAACTTTACCATCACGAGCACCCCCAGGAAACATAAAAGTCATCCGATAAGCGAGAATATACATTGTTAGCGAGTATCTCCATGCTGGAACCATCCGGTATTTTAAGAAGAATATTTGTATTATTCGTAATGACACAAGGAGAACTGGAAGATCGGAAATCACTCTGGGCAAGTTATTGGAAAAATAATAAATAATAACGGTCCCAGAATCGAACCCTGACGTCCACTCACTTCCACCTACGATAGCTTTGAAGCAACTGAAGTGCACTCAAAATCCAACGCCGCTCGTTATGAAAGCCCTTCTAGGTAGGACCGGAACCATTTTAGTATAACACCATGTATACCGTATCGCATACCGTACAGCAGAGTTTCATAGTTTATACAATCAAAAGCTTTACTCAAATCGATATAAAGAGCTCCAGCAAAATAATATTGATCAGCGCAAGGGACAATTTCATTTACGAATGAGAATAAAAAGGTAAGACTTCTATTCCTAATAACGATGTTAAGATACGTTTATAATCTTGTATTTTTTAAATATACATTTAATTTATAGTTTATAATTGATTCCGTGAAAATGTGGACAATAAACTAATTGGCCCAAAATTTTAAATATCTATTAAATCTCCATTTTTAAAGAGAGATTTGAAAATAGCATATTTTTACTTTTGTGAAAAAATTCAAATTTGAAAGAATTTAGTAATGAGGAAAATTGGCGGATTAACAAATCTGGTTTTTATCCCTTTTAAAATTTTGCTTGATACATTGCCAAAACCACTGAAGTATGATGATTTTAAGTTATTAATATAATCAAAAATGTCAATCTCAGTGACCAATTATTTATAAAATCATAATATATATTAAGTGGAAAACTAGTTGCTAGATCTTTACCAATTGAGAAAAAGAATGAATTAAATTTATCTGCCGTCTCTTTTTTTAAGAACAACATTATTTTCTTTTAATAGAGTAATCGATGCATTGTCAGATTAGAAGCTGCCAAAATCACATCCTTTATTGCTAAAATGTCAGGAGTTATCCAGGCGGTATTCGTTTTTCTTTTACTTTTTAAATTGAAGCGAGTTAGTCGGCCACACATATTAATGTAGTGTAAAAAAATTCGAAAAGGCATCATAACAGTTACTAGGATAAATCCCAAGTCTGCCTTTGAGGAATTTGAAAAATGAAGTATATTTTCTCGTCGTTTATACACCACTTCAATCCCCTTCTCACGCAAACGGTCGCGTTGACATACAAGGAGCTGACTAAAATGATCAGAAAAACACATGTTTAAGACGCTAGTATAATATTTAAAGTAATGTTTAAAAATTATAGCGTTGCCTAAGTAACTACTTTTTGTCGCAAATACTCAAATTGACAGCCTCAAATCTATAGCAGCTAATGGAATTAACCAAGTCACCATCAATAATAATATTATGATCGGATAGTATCAAGTCACGTAAAAAAACATTTATTCTATATAAAAAAATTGTACAATCCGTACACGGAGAATGATACAATACAATAACTAATAATTTGTACTCCAGAATTCTAATACCACAATACTCGATTAATAAACCTTCGATATATTGTGTTAAGCCCAAAACTTCCCATTTAAAGTTAGATTTAAAGAAGAGAGCAACACCACCATGCTCACGTTCATCACGAGAATAATGGACGCGCAATTGATATCCTTCTATTCCGCACACGCTGCTTAATTGATTAAGAGATAACTAATACTCGCTAAATAAAATTACGTCTGGTAAAATGTATGTTAAAAACACCTCAAGATTTTAAAATCGTTTCGAAGTCTTTAATCTCCTGCTGACATGTATCGGAATGTATATTCTATATAGCAGTTGTTTCTTGCGAATGTTGCCCTCAGTTCGATACAGCTCCACTAATGAGATCATGAGGGGGTCGAAACGCGTATGAAGAGAGGACCAGAGTTGTATGTGCAGGAAATTAACTGTTTCTATAGTACCCATACTAACTTTAAACACTCGAAGCTTCCCTATGCACTTTGTACAAAAAAAAAACAACAAAGTCTTATAACTCTCCATACATGTAATACAGTAGCACACACAAATATATGTCGGTCAGTTTCAAATGTCTTCAAATTATCGCATAATGTAATTTCAACATCTTTAGCCATTTCATTAATTCTTCTTTGCACTAAATTATTATTCAGAATACTTTCCCTGATAATGTATGATGCGTTTTTATGATGCAGAACAGTTAAATACATATTTCACTGTTCAATTGTTTAGGATTTTCTCGCTTTTGTGATTATTGACAATGAAATATTATATGAAACTCTTAGTCCGCCACCAACTATGCAAAAGGTTTAATCTTTTATCTATTTCAGATACGTCTTTTCCAATCCTTGAATACAGGATACCTGTTTGTACTCCCAGATCCCTAGTTTTTGTACACTTAAATCTTACACGTATCGATGGGCCTGTCATCATTTGTTTACGATGCAGGCGCACTCGCTATGTAAATAAATTATTACAAACTCCCATAGTTTTGTCGTAACATGCTAGCTAGTTAAACTGCGTGAATGGCGTAACAGTTATCATTACTTACAAACTCGCATAGATTTGTCACGGATAAAACTAAAATGAATGCAATGCTAAACTTTATTTTTAAAAACTTGTGTGACAATAATAAGATGAAAAATTTCATATTTTTTAAGAAATTTAAGAAAGTGTGTAATTTCTTAAATACGCCGCCACCCAGCTTTGCTACCCACAATTGTCCCTGACTCCGCTGCTGTCCTCTGGTTAGACTTCTACGCTCCCATTGGGAATCTATGATCTAGTCAAAGTTTGGCTGTTTTTCAGTTAAGTCTACTAGTGAGCCTAATTAAAAAGTAATCTTCCATGTAGAAACGGATCATCGATTATAATGTTTTAAATCCCTCATAATAAATCTACGAAAAACTGAAGTTATTATTTTTTAATTTTCTTTGCAAGCATTAATTGTTTATTATGAATTGTAATTTAATAAGGCTTTGAGATAAACTGATACAGTATCTATAAAAAAAACAGTTTCACTAAATTTTTTTCTTTATTCTCTTACGGCTCAAATTCTATAAATTCCAAATGTCCTTCAGCTAAAAAATTCCTGAAAGTCAATACCCAATTTGTCAACCTCAATTGCAATTTTTTCTTAGTCGGCTGTCAGGAAAATGGAATCGATAAGTCATTCCAGTGAAAAGTTTTTGGCTGGCGATTGCTTTTTAAATACGAACTGGAACTTTGTCACTTTTATGGAAACTTTCCTGATTAATTTTGTTGGCCATGGACGGTAAATATTCCCAGTGGCGTAACAATCACTACCAGGCCATAAATTATAAAAAAATTGTAGAAATAAATTGATCACCTTGGAGGATATGTTTACATTACAATGTAAAAAAAACATTCACTAAAAAATATTGAATACTATTTGTGCAGTAGATATCACTGCATGTTTTGTAATCGCAGTTTACGGTAACCACATTTACGGCAAGTAAGCCACAAAACAAAAAAATTCCTTGGCAATATTAACTTTGTGTTCATTATCTTTCGATTTTCCAAAATTTGCATTTAGACGAAAGTGGCGGAGGTTAAAATGTAAAAGTATGTATCTGAAACAACCAAATTCTGATATTTTCTTAATTATTATTTAGAAAAACAAAAAATAATTGACTAAATTTGATTGTCGGACTTGTATTGTCTTTATTTTTATTTATTTTTACGACCTTTCGATTAGGTTGTATCTCTAATTGTTATCAAGTATTAACTGAATGTTTTATCTTAAGACTGAAGATTCCATTATTGTTTTTAATGTAAGCTGCTTCTATAAATTTTCTTTTTTTCATGTTGGGTTCCATATATATTGCCGCAGTCTCAGACCATTTTGCAAGGTGTTGTGTGTTCTGCAATACTTGATCTCGACGTTCCCCTTTTTTGTATATGAGTTTTATGTTGGTTAATTTTTAACTTCTAGTGGTTGTTTGGTTGCTCCAATATACATTTCACCACACTCACATGGAATTTTGTAATCACATTCTTTCTTATTGGTAGTTTTTAGTTTTGTTTTTGTTAAATGAGCTCTAAGTGTATTTCCTGATTTAAAGGCTATTATAACTTCTGGCAATTCGTCTTATTTTCTCCGAAGTTCCCTTAAAGTATGGAATTGTGAAGAAGGAATATGTTTCTTGCTGTCCAGTGTTCGTTGTTCTAAAGTTATTTATAACATCGTCAATTAGTTTTAAAGGATAACCATTCTGTTGTAAATCGGATTTAATATTTGCTACCTCTTTTTCCAATGAATCGGCATTATTGCGTATAGATATAGCGCGATTATAGAGGTTGCGTATAATTCCCCGTTTTGTTACAACAGACTGATTAGAACTATGATTAAGATATTGTCCAGTATGTGTGGGCTTTCTGTATACCGAAGTTAAAATAGTTTCGTTTGAACGGTTCACCATGACATTTAGGAAGGGTAATTGATCATTTACCTCCTTTTCCATGGTAAACTTAATTGTAGGTCGAATGGTGATGTTTTAAGAAATCGTTAAGTTCTTGATCATTGTCCTTCCATATGATGAAGGTATCATCGAACTATCTCAACCAGACTTTCGGTTTTACTGTTGCCGTTTCTGGGGCATAAGTTTCGAACCATTCCATATATATATATATATATATATATATATATATATATATATATATATTGGTGACGATTGGAGAGAGCGAAGAACCCATCGGAAGCCCGTCGTCCTGAGCGTAGAACTTCTCCTTTACTTAAAAGGAAGCACTACGCAGGCAAACTCCAAAAGGTCCATCATCCCGTCCAGTGGTAACGTGGTCCGAGCGGATAAAGTAGTATCATTTGAAAGTTTTGTTTTGATTATGTCGAGTGATTCCCCTAATAGTACATTAGTATACAGACTTTCCACATCGAAGCGTATTAGTCTGTCGTCTGGCTCTAGATTTATGCTACTAATAATGTTCAGGAAATGTGTAGAATTTTTAACATACGTGTTCGTCTTAGCTTCTAAAGGTTGTATGATGTTTAAAAGAAACTTCGTCAGTGCATTTGTTGGGGATCCTCTGGAGCTGGTTATTGCCCTCAATGGTATGTTCATTTTCTGAATTTTTGGTAGTCCGTGAAGATATGGTGGCTTACTGTAGTGTGGTGTGAACGCCGATTGTAGGTTGTTACGTATATGGTCTTGGTATTTCCTTAGTGTTCTGTAGATTTTTGATTCTATAGATTTAGTGGGGTCACGAGCTAGTTGTCTATATTTTCCTTTTTCCAGGATATCTCCGGTTTTTTGGTCGTACGTTACGATGTCCATTATCACCGTTTCATTTCCCTTGTCCGCTGGTAGGAATAATTAAATTTTAATCTTCTGAAAACCAATAATATCACGACTATATTAATTGACAAATATTCTAACTGTAATATATCACACACTATATTAATTGTATTGTTCCTACCACTGGATATTTTCTCGATAAGGTAATAGTAAAATTTGTTGATGTAATCCATTATTATCTTAGATATGTTTTAACTGAACTGCGTTCTTTTTTGGAATTTCTTAACAATGCAACGTACGTACTATACTACTTTTGTTATCTTAAACGGTGTATCGTTGTACATGAAAATAAACAAAACAAATCACAGCCAATAGGCAAACAGACAATGCGTTGTGTTACATCAGATCCGAAAAAAATATAAACAACGTAATAACCTAATTAAAATAGTTGTAGTGAATAGACTTGTAAGTGTGTTAATTTAGACATATACTTTCACTAACATTAACGAACTCTGCGCACAGGGGGCCAACGACGGGTATATTTGTTTAAAAAATATTTAATTTTTTAAATATCTTCTTTTTACTTGTAAATGATATTTGACATTTTGAGGCAAGTTGTTATTGTTTGTCTATTTGTCTATATGGCAAAAAATCCAAGAAGCCCACACTTTCCTAGCAAGGCAAAAAATGTTTCTACTTCATCAGTACTCTATATATATATATATATATATATATATATATATATATATATATATATATATATATATATATATAATATTTTCTTGGGTATAGGTTTTTCCATTAGAGAAACAAAGGACAACAATTTTTTTTCTGACGTTTCGCACTACATAGTGAGTTTCTCCAAAACAACTAGGTATATTTATTTTACATCTACAAAATTACAAAAATTTTTTATAAGAAACATATATCACAGTAATTACACTTTTATTTTTTATAATTTGATTAAAATCAATGAAAATAAAACAGATTTTAATATAGTCTTAACGTTTAAAATTTAAAACAATACAACAGGTTAAAAATAGTGAAGATTATAAAATAGTACATACCTTGAAAGTAGTTTTGTGTGTATGTTTAAAAATAAAATCAATTATGATCCTTGGTATGCAATTGATATGGATAGATTTCTTTTTATAAAAAGCAAAAAATAGGAAAAAAGATTATTATTTATTTTTTAATAACGTTCTTTCATTTGCAAGAGTGTATATGAAATCGTTCCAAGCATCATTACATTATTTCTCATATTTATTATAGAGTCGCTTCAAGTATATTTTATTCAAATATTAAATTATAGTATATCTGACTTAACTTTTTGACATCTTACTTGTCATTTACAACATTTTTATCTTTTTTTATGTGTATCATTTCTTTGATGACTAATTTATGATAATTTCTGTCAGTATCTAAAATATGGGTGTTTTTAAAATCAAATTCATGCTTAGATGTTTGTTCATGTTTATGTAAGGATGTCGATGCGTTTTTAGTATACTTGTGTCCATTCACTCTATTTTCAATATATTGTGTGGTCATGCCAATGTATTTCTTAGGACAGTTTAGGCATGAAAATGCATATATAACGTTAGATCTTTTTTTGGTGGGAACTTTGCTTTTTAATTTCGTATAAAATGATCCTAGTAAATTGTTCGCCTTATGGCATACCGTTATGTTATGCTTATTCAAAATATATTTTATTTTTTCAGACAGTTGGTTTACATACGGTAATGCAATGAAAGTGTTTTGTGTTTTGGTATTGTTAGTTTTATTTTTTTTGTTATAATGTAAAAAGGTTCTTTGTTTAATTATTTTTTTTATGAGTAGTTTGGGAAAATGGTTCATTATTAGGGTCTCTTCCACTTTTTTTAGAACTTCTGGGCGAAATTCGGGTGAAGATAATTTTATCGCTCGATCAACTAGACCGATTATGACACTATTTTTCTGTTTATTTGGATGTTGAGAGTTAAAATTCAAATACTGGCCCGACCAAGTATCTTTCGTGTACCATTTTGTAAGAAGATTGTTATCCGTCTTATTGCTGTGTATAGTTAAGTCCAAAAAGTTTATTTTTTGTTCCATTTCAATTTCAGATGTAAATTTCAGTTTTGGGTGGAAATTATTACAATATTTTAATAATTAATTTTTAAACATACACACAAAACTACTTTCAAGGTATGTACTATTTTATAATCTTCACTATTTTTAACCTGTTGTATTGTTTTAAATTTTAAACATTAAGACTATATTAAAATCTGTTTTATTTTTATTGATTTTAATTAAATTAAAAATATAAAAGTGTAATTACTATGATATATGTTTATTATAAAAATTTTTGTAATTTTGTAGATGTAAAATAAATATACCTAGTTCTTTTGAAGAAGCTCACTATGTAGAGCGAAATGTCAGAAAAAAAATTGTTGTCCTTTGTTTCTCTAATGGAAAAACCTATACCCAAGGAAATAGAATATATATACATATATATATATATATATATATATATATATATATATATATATATATATATATATATATATATATATATATATATATATATATTATATCAAAATAAAACCCATATTGCAAATTATTTTAAATTATTTATTTCTGAAGTGCTGACCTTGCAATCGGTTCGGTAAACGATTTTTAGAACATAATATATTTCTTTATCATAACGGATGAGGTGTTTAGCAAAGACGCTGAATTTACTTAAATAACAAACTAGTCTAGACGCACATAGCTGATATACTGTGAGAACCAACAACTTGCGTTTTAACAAGGAATATAAATACCTGGACTCGTTATGCGCTCTTTAGTCGAGTGAGCAAAGTCAATACGTATTTTAACTTTACAAAGCTAAAAGTTAAAATGATAATAACAGTTGGTAATCTCAGTCAAAGTATAAATCAATTCATTGTAAAAAATTCAAATAAATTTTTGTTAGTAGTGCTGCTGCAAATAAAGGTTTTTTTAAAAGCCTTAACACTCATCCATGACCTAACAGTTGGCGCAATCGTTGAGATATTTTGCCGTTTGAACCACCGTAAATTTTAATTCTTGACAAAACAGAAATAGCCAGTGCTCCAAAATATAGAAGAAAATCAAAAGCTTAAATTAAGGGAAAAAACTAGCCCAAAACCAGAGTTAAAGAACTCAAATTCAAGGAACAAAGCGAGCCCAAAAACCAGAGTCAAAAAGACTCAAAAACATGGTCAAAAGAACCGGCAACAAAGGGACAACAAGCTCACAATCAAATAAGGAAACCCATTGCCGACACTTCGTAGAATAAGTAGCCTGCGAGCAAGATTTAACAACCCCAGGCGAGGGATTAGGCGCTAGGACTGTTAGGGACGACCACGACCAGCGCGAGTTGGATCCTTGTGCACGGCAACTTATTTAAAAAGATTATCAGACTAATAGAGGTTAGTCCCAATTACTACTCACTCACTCTAACAATCCAGTTGTCGGTTCAACCCCGATTTCAGCAACTACACGTGAAAGCAACAAGTCTTGTAAATTAAAAACACCTAGTGAAGCCCCTGATATGTAGATCTAGTCACAACGCCGTATGGATAAGAAATACCTGGTAAAACCCCTGGCACGTCGCAGCTACCACAACAAATGTGAATAGGGAACACCTAGGGAATCACCTGGCACATCGTAGCAGTTGTTCAACCTTTCATCCCCTCAACGCTTCAAGAAACTTTAAGAACTTTAACAAGAATCTTCTACTTAATGTAAGTCATTAATTCATTCATTTATTGTACAATTGCACTAAACCACTTCGAAACGAAAAAGAAATCAGTTTAAATAAAATTTCAATCGAATCAGTAAAAATATAACGAGCTCGCTCAATCACTCAAATCACATTTTAAAATTTGATTTGGCAAATCAGAATACAATTGTCAGAAATATTCCCCTTCGTACCCGATTACGATCGCGATGAAATTGCTTTAAACACATTCTTTAACGCTTACAATAAAGTTTATCAAATATGCACGGGCGACCAAGGTTAACATTTAAAATTAAAAACCAGTTGAAAGGAAAAGCCGCACAATTGATAAATTCTGGGAATATGGATACTTGGAACGAAATATCTCAACTTTTAACGGTTCATTTTTGTGATACGCATGACCTAACTCGCTAATTCATGTCCTACAACGAATGCGTCAACTAACAAACAAAAGTCCTTTAACTTTTGTCGCCAGATTACAAACACGAAACGCGAAAATGTATTCGCAAAGCAAATATTGAATCAAGATCAAAAGAATGCTCAAACAATGCTAATATACTTCATATGTCTAAACACCGTATTAACGGATTTAGAACCGAAATTAAGACAAATAATAAGGCCAAGCAACCCTTTAACGATAATTAACGCAGTCAATCGAATAAAACACGAGTTACCGCTCTCATATTTTATATATCAAAAATTTTAACGCACAAATGAAGCGCAACAGTCTTTAAAACCGATTCAAAAATTTTATAATTCTTGCAAAAAGAATAGTCACACTATAATTGAATGCAAAATGCGACAAATGCAAACAAATTCAAAGGCAGGACTATCCTCAAACAAATCCAAACTTTCAGCCAAGATTTAAAATTTATCAACAAAGACCATAAAGTTTTCAACCACCTCAAGATCAAAATGCTTATACGGCGCAGCCCTCGTATCAAAATTAATATCAAAAATATCAAAGCCGGCCAAATAAAAGAATGCAGGCACAGCCACAAAATAATCAAAGGTCGAATACGCATGTTCAGAAATCAAAAACACACCATGGTAATTTAAACCAAAATGAGTACAATCACTCTAAGAACCAAAATGAAATTTGTGAAAATTCATATCCTGATTATGACAATCCCGACTATAATCCTAAGTTTGAAAGTAATTATTTACCATATTACGCCCAAAATGATCCAACATATGATTTACCAGTAAATAGTTATGAATAAAACCAAAATTTTTTGCAAAATATTGATGAATATTTCTCTCAGTATAGCGAAAATTTGCAAATAAATGCATCGGAAATTTCTGAGATAACGAACCAAATACAAACAATGCATATTAACAACCAACAGCAAGCCAACACCGAATTGTATTTCAAAGATTTAATTTAAATACAGGAAATTCCCAAAATCTTGTTTATATTTTTTTATCACAAAACTTTTAAATATTTAATCAATACAGAAGCAGGAACTTCTATTTTTAAACCAAAAGCTTGCAAAAATTTTAAAGAAAAATTTTCAGAAAATTTAATGACAAAATGTATAACTAATCCAAACATTTTAATAACCGAATTGGCATTAATTCCTTTTAGATATAACGACCCACATAAAGTTTATATTTATAATCTCGACATTGAATTCAACGGTATTTTAGGGTCTGATTTCATGCAACATTATCGCTTTGTAGTAGACGTCGATAAAAAGAAGTTTATCACATACTTTAAAACAATTAAATTGTTTAAAGTTGAATCTTATACTTGCGAAATAAATAAATCTAACAGAAAGAAGAGCTAAAACTTTAATTAAAATACAACCGCGAATCGGAAAATTTTGTAAAAAAAAAATCAATTACAAAATTCCGAAGCAATATTATTAGCCCAGTCCATCGATAAGGTACATATTCCCAATGCTATACTTAAAATGAATGTGAATGATGAAATTTTAGCGTCAATAGTAAATATAAATACGATTCCAACAATAGTAAAATTCGGTAACATACAAATTCAACCACTTGTTAAAGAAGATTGTGGATATTTTTCGAGTATTCGAAATTGTAATAATCTTAATACTCCTACCTTTGACCGAGAAGAAGAGATAATAGGTCAATTACTACAGGGAACATTTACCTAAATGAACCTGATTGTTCAAATTTGAGTTAATTTTTCCGATATTTTTTATTTAGAAGGAGATAAACCTACGTTTACTAGTGAAATAAAGCACTCTGTACCAACTAGAGACATGAAATAATATATACAGTCTCACAGATACCCTCAAGTACGTAAAAAGGGAGTTAAAACCAATATCAACAAAATTTTAGAGCGAAGAATAATTCAACCTTCACTTTTTCCATGGTCAAGTCCACCAAAGAAATTAGATACTTCTGGAAAGCAACAGTGGAGAGTGTGCGTATATTACAGAAAGCTTAACGGACTTTGCTTGAACGATACGTATCCATAACCGACATATCTAGCCTATTAAATCAATTAGGACACTGTCATTACTGCACGACCCTAGATTTAAAATTCTACCAATTAGAAGTTGATCTAAAAGATGTACCACGAATTGCTTTTTCTGGTGAAAATGGACATTATGAGTACCTCAGAATGCCATTTAGACTCAAGAATGCACCTTCAACATTCCAGAGAGTGATACATAACATTCTCATGGGTATCCAAAATGAAAGATATGCAATATAGGGACAATATCATAATATATAGTAGGGCTGTTCATGAACATATGACTAGACTGAAAGAAGTATTCTCTACACTCAGAAAAGTAAATTTCAAAATTAACCAAATAAATGTGCAGATGCTCTTAGTAGAATCAAAATAAATAACATTCAAAGGACATGTACCTTTAACAGAAAAATAAACGAAGAAGAAAAATCTGTTTGTTCAGATTCAGAAAACTATGAAGACGACGGTATGTTATTGTCACCTCAAACAATGGAAGACGAATGGAAAAGATCTTTATAAATCAATCTCTTTAATAGACTACTCGAAAATTAGATACTTAAATAATCAATTGCTTGATAAAGGCTATAAAAATGTAATTGTTCTCATTCAACAAGAGAGATTGCAAAACCTTCATTATAAAATAATCGAAGATCTTCACGAAGACCATCCTCAATTGGACGATGACAAAATTAATATTTTAAACTTAAAAATAGTTTAAAAACGAAAGTATTATTTAGCTACACTGCCTTTCCAAAATGAAAATTCAATACCACTCTATTTAAAATTTTAATTCACTTTGGAAACATAATTAACGATTTAAAAACATAGTATGTTGAAAATAATGTAAATTTACCAATTATAGAAATGCTATGTTTTTTTTGCAGATAAAGACTTAAAACTAGTCATTTGTCAAAACATTGTTACACATTCTCAAAAAGATGAATTCCCAATTAGAATAAAGAAAGTTTCAATGAGGAGTAAATGAAATCATAAGAAGAATGAAATAAAAATGCAATTGGACAGGATTAAGTAAAGGTGTAGAAAACCACATAAAAAGGTGCAAAATCTGTCCGAAAAACAAAATTTTAAGGAACAACATAAACAGTCCTTTAGTGATCACAGAAACTCCAAAAACCCCCTTCAACAGATTAAACGTTGACGTACTAGAAATACCAGAGAAAAATTATGTTCGCACCATACTGGACGAATTGACTAAATTTATTCTGGCATACCCATTAATAGATAGAACTTCAAAGTCTGTAGTAAACACTTTACTCCTATATTTTCAGCATCATGGAACACCTTAAATTTTTTTATAATCAATTAATGAAAGACTTATGTAATCTTTATATTATCAAAAAGACTTTCTCTAGTATAAACCGCTCTTAATCAAATGGCTCTCTAGAAAGATTTCATGCCACCCTACCCGAAATGATAAAAGTAATGAAAATAGATCAATTTGAACATCCCTGTCGACTGTTACTTAACACCTGTATTTGTAATTCTTTGAATAAAACAACAGGATTTACCCCTTACGAATTAATATTTGGACATACATCAGTCAGACCATCAGAAACCCTCTATAATCAAAAAGAATTAATTTCAAAATATATTTGGCAACGCAATAATTAAACATTATTACGATTTAGCAAGAAATAATACACAGAAATCAAAACAAAAAGCAAAAGAAAGGTTTGATAAACATGTCCCGGAGAAACGCGATAATGCAGATTATAAAATTGGAGTTAAAATTTATGTATAAGAATCCCAAATAAAAGAAAAACTTGCTTCTAAGTTCAATAGTCCATTCAAAATCAAAGAAATACATCTAAACTCAGGGACACTCGAAATCTTAAAACTAAAAAATTGACCAAAATCAACTTATAATAACCAATCTGAAAATGATCAATCCGACATTTTTTTTTTATTTTAGGTTAAGCACGAATATAAGAAAACAACATTAATTCAAGTATGAAAAATATTTATAAAACCGATCGAAAAGAATATTGGACTCTATTTCCAAAGGGAAATGAAATCAAAAGTCTCAAATGACAAATGAAATCTACTTATGGATAAAGATATTAATAAACTCCAAGAAACTTACAACTTACAACTTACAATAATAATTATATTTTAAATAGTCTTTTTTTAACTGTAACCAGGAAAACAGATGAAATGAAACTTTTTAATTTCGATGTGTAAACACATATAAGCTTACTTATGCAAATATCAAAAGATATAGAAAATAAATCCGAAAAGTAGGACTAGACATTTCTACAAACCCTAGGAAAAAGCGCAGGAAATATTTGGAAATTTATAACCGGTCACTTAGATACTTCAGATGGTGAATAGTATAATAATAATTGTATAAAATAAAATTAAAACACATATTAGAAAATTTAATGAAAAACAAATAATGGTTACAACTTCGGTAATCAAAAATTTTAATGAAACTACAAAAATTTAAAATCGATGAAGAAACTTTTAATCAAGATATAAAAATTATAGATGAAAAATTCACAATAACTTACAACTTAGAACTTATGAGGTTAACAATACAAATAATAGGTAGTTTGTCAATATTTAATGAAATCTTATTCTTTCATCGAAAACTAATTTATCGATATTTCAAATGCAATTACATTCGCGAAACTTAAAATACTTCATACGTCTATTATTATACCAAAAGATTTAATATCTGCTTTACAAAAGATTTCTCAAAATCTCCAAAGAAATAACTTACCTTTCTTATATTTTTTTTCCGAGTATTCAGAAATATATCGCGAAAAGTGATGATTCGGATCAATTTATTCCTTTATCAAATATCGACAATTGTAAGAAAGTTATGTTAAAAATAAAGCTATGAAAAGACCTGTATTCAGATCCTCTACATTCTCACTCTATTTATGAAGCTCAGTTATTAAAACTCCGATTATTTATTCCAAAAAATTGTCAAACAATTGTAGTTTACGCCCAAGTTTATGAAATACAACTCCCAAGTAATAATATTTACTTCCTCGCTTTAACGGATTAAACTCCAATCACAAAAGAATGTAGAAATATTGATCCAGTATCGAAAATTATGAATACGAACTCAATCTTGATATTACAACCAAACTGTATTGTTTTTATTGGAACTACTAAAGTTCAAGCGTCGATGTCAGAACTCTCAGAATATTATTGTAGCTATTCTAATGCAATAGTAATACCTTATAATTGTTATCAAAATTATTCAGATAACACTAAAAGACTAAACTTAGAACCCTTAAAAATTAACGCTTTAATTTAGAAAATCTAGAAATTGCTAAACATAAATTGGATCAATATTCGAGAGATCTTGATGATATAATTAATAAACACCTAATAAGAAATACATTCCATGGTTTACTCCTGTTTCAGTTTTTTTATACATTTTTTAAATGTCAAAAACGTGGAATAATGATTAGAATAGGCATTAAATCATCTAATCTACTACTACTGCCTCCAAAACCTCAATTACCCTTACTAGGAGGAAATTTTAAAAAATACTACCAGTAATCACATTACTAAAACATTCGAAGAAACTGAAATGTTCGAATTTATAGACAATAAAAATGTTAGTAAAAGTTGAGTTTAAAACATTGTAAACTTTTTAATATTAGGAGGAATTGATATATCAAAATTTAAATCATATTATAAATTATTTTAAGTTGCTTATTTCTAAAATGCTGACCTTGCAAAAAGTGCAATAAATGATTCTTAGAATATAATAATTTTGTTTATCCTAACGAGTGCAGGTGTTTAGCAAAGACGCTGAATTTACTTAAATAACAATAGTAGTCTTCCTAAACGTCATAAGCAAATCTAGACGCACATACAGCATGAAAACAGACAAGTTGTGTCTACAGAAACCTGATAAAATGTGAGAACGAACAAATTACGTTCTAACAAAGAATGTAAATACCTGCGCTCAATCTGCGCTCTTTAATCGAGTGATTTCAACCATAACCTATCTTAATAACAGTATTAATTTCAGTCAAGGTGTAAAACAATTCATTATAAGAAAAGACTCCAATTCAAATAAATTATTATTAGTTGTACTGCTGCAAATCAAGGTTTATATATATATATATATATATATATATATATATATATATATATATATATATATATATATGCATACCAGTATTTGGGCGTCCGTTTAAATGTGAGGATTATGTATGACATGTTTTGTAATAAACAGCCCGAGGTGAAAGTTACTTACCACTATTTTCTAAAATTCTTTCGTTTAAATTTCAACCTACACTTTGGACAGAGAAAGAGCAGAAATGCAAAAGTAACATTTTTCATTTCTAAATTTTACCACATCGTTCACGGCTCTTCTAAACCAGTCTATATTAAAGCGTCGGAATTCGTAAATGGTTGGATCTGGCACTCTTTTTCTTTAGCACCAGCAAAAATCTTCCATTATTGACAAGTAAAATACAACCCTTAAAAACATTACTACAGTCGATTCCGGAATAATATAAACCATTTTACGAAGAAATAATTAACTCTTAGATCACAAAAGAGCGAGAGACAAAAAAAGTTAGGAAAAATTAATATAAAATACTTTATAATATTTTGTTAATTAAAAGTTAGTGTTTGACTGTTGCATTTATTTCTAAAACCCATTAAGTCAAAAGTTTCAAAAACAAATTTCTTGAAAGTCCCAGTATTTAATATTATTTTATTTTTCAGCTTCATCTACCATTTCCCACTACGGTGCAGCCTCCCTTATTCAATGTTTCTATAGTTCCTTCTTCTATTTGGTGATGTAATTTATTCGGTGTTTTGTCGGTATTTTGTGATTTATGCTCACTTGTGCCCATTTTTTTGTCTTTAGTTGTCTGGAATCAAGTTCTTCCCGTCAGTTTTCTGATATCATAATCCCATCTGCGATTCAGGCGTCTCTTTAGTCTCTTAGCGTTTTTTGGATACCACATAGTTGTCCCAGTGTCCATCTATTGTCTGTTCTCCTTGCTTTATGTCCTACCCATTACCATTTTAAGGATTTTATTCTTCGCTTACCTGGGTTTTCTATCGTATCCAATCTATTATTTTACGACTTCTTTTAGTTATTCCTAGCATCTATCTTTCCATGACTTTGAGTTTGTGATTGTTTCTATATCACACTCATATATCATGACCGGCAATACACCTTTTTCAAATACTCTTTTCTTAAGGTATAGTAGCATTCTCGACTTAAAGATTATAAGGTTTCGTCCAAATGCTAACCAAGCTAGTGTAAGTCTTCTGTGGATTTTCGGAAGTAAGGAACCCGATTTGTGACGTAAGTTGCCCCAAGTATCTACTCCTTCCAGTCTTATTTCATCTGTCGCTATTTCGACATTGGTAATCAAATCACTGCACATTACTTTTGTCTTTGCTAGGTTAATTTTAAGACCTAGTTCATTACGAGCTGTGTTAAGTTCATTAATTTCGTCTTGCAATTCTGGGTTACTCTGAGGAGCTTCGGGGATATTGTGTTTCCTTGCCGGACAGTTTTTTGGCTAGAAAATATGTGATGCTTTTATATAAGTTTACTCTAGCAGTGGTTTCTCTATAAATGTTAGTTAACATTTCTACATATGATTTGTCTACTCCTTGCTCGATTAGAGCTTCTATAACAGTTCTTCTAGAATATACTAAGTAGAAAGCCTCCTCAAAGTCTATGAATGCTAACGCTAGTGATAGATCGTAATATTTTTTTCTTAGAATTTGAATATAATGCAATATACTGAAACCACTTCTGAAGTCTGCTTGCGCTCGAATTTGTGCATAATCTAGTTTGCTCTGTATTCTTTTGTTAATTATTTCCATGAATATTTTGAATATTACTTATGGTAAGATAATTGGTCTATAATTACTGATATCTTCCTTCCTACCCTTCTTGTGAACAAGGATTATATTGTCACTATTCCACTGTTTCAGAATATGCATTGCTTCTAGGCAGTCTGTATATATTTTTGCTATGACTGTTGAAGTTGTTTTCCCATCGTTAGAAGCACGGCTGGAACACCGTCATTGCTAGCAGCTTTGACGTTCTTCATGTTCTGAAGAGCTTCCTCTACTTCATCTACTAGAACATCTGGAACTGCAGTTACCTCTTCCCGTACTTCTTGTTTTTCTCGTGCTCTGTATAGATCATCGTTGAATTTGGGTACGTGTTCTATTATTTCATCCATATTTGTGATTCTTCCACCATCGTTCATCTATTCTATTATATGTTTCTTGCCGATTGTTAACGTACTTTTGGTCTTCTTGTAGCTCTTATGATTTCCGATTGCGTTTTCTACAAGCTTTGCGTTATAAGATTTTATATCTCTTGCAATATTTTTCCTTATTGTTTTACAAAGTTCGGTGTATTTTATTGTATATATATTGGAGTTAACTTTCTTTTGTCTGGAGTGCTGTGTCAGAAGAGCTCTTGTTTCATCCGGAAGTTTTCTATTGTTCTGGTGCTCCGTTTTCTTTCGCGCAAACTAAGATCGAGTTAATTAAGTGTGTGCTATCTATTGAATCTTGTAGCCTTTCTTCGATAAGCTCTTGATATATATATATATATATATATATATATATATATATATATATATATATTAGGTCCAAAATATATTTTGTATTTTAAATTATCCTAAGTTACTAATCTATAAAACGAGTAGTAAATAATTCTTAAGGTTAAAGAAGATCTTCAATGTCATTATTTTATAAAAGGTTTCATACTAAAGTTGTTAGGTTGCAAAGTTGCTACAACATTACCTTAATCTCGATCTTCATGAAAAAATTCATTCGTACAGAATTGTTAGCAAAAACTATACTTAATACAACTATGTGCATGACTAACTACTTTTAGCACTTTGTTTTCGGTAAGTCCCCTTACCTCTTACCATCGAGGTAATTGTTTTCGGTAAATCCCTCCGCCTCTCACCATAGCGGTGTTTTTTTTGTATGAGTCTCTCATCCCTCATCATTTTGTATGATCATGTTAATGGTTTTATAAGAATTTATTCAATAAGTGCTCCAAATGGTTACCTTCAACTTCAATACACTTATTGACCAGTACTTCAAAAGATTACACGTAACTGCGGAGCATTTTAGGTGTTATTTTGACACAATCATCTCTGATTCGCTGCTTCATGTTTTCACGAGTTGTTGGCACGTCTCTAAAAATTTCGCTCCTCAAATAACCCCATAAACAAAAATCTGGTGAGGCAAGGTTTGACGCTCTCGCGGGCCAATTTACTTGACCTTCTTTACCAATCCACCGTTCGTTGAATTCGCGCTTCAACACTTGACCAGCTAATTAGGAATAATGTGCTGGACATCCATCGTGTTGAAACCACATTTCTTGCTTTACATCTGAACGTACGTCTTCAAGCAAAAGTGGAAGTAAATCGTCTAAACTATCACGATATTTTGCGCCTTTCAAATTACCTTTTCAGATTTAAAATTGAGCTTCAAATAACTTCGAAGGTTCAGGTCAAGGTTGTTTTCACGGTCACTACTACTTAGCCCCCGTGCCATCCAACAACTTTTGTACGAATCATTTCACAAAATACTGTGATCTTTTTTGTTGGGACAGGGCCCTGATATTTGACCTTCACCCTGGAAACAAGGTCATATCCGATAGTAGAATTTCTCGCCGTTTTCATTTCCGGGGTCGAAATTGGGGGTCCTATTTAAAATTCTAGAGTTGACCTTGAAAGACGAGGCTAAGGTCATTTCCAAGGTCACTACTAGTTAGCCGTCTGCCGCTATATAATTTTTATATACAATATTTTTCAAAAAAATATGATCCCTTCGCGATATTTCGTTATGTCAAAATAAATGCCGAACCCTGTATAGATTTATATATATATATATATATATATATATATATATATATATATATATATATATATATATATATATATATATATATATATATTCAATAAATTTAAATCTGTTCAAAGTTGAATTTAAAATCTGATGTGTGAATATATATATATATATATTCAATATATATATATATATATATATATATATATATATATATATATATATATATATATATATATATATTCACACATCAGATTTTAAATTCAACTTTGAACAGATTTAAATTTCACCCTTGTTTGATTCATATTTTGTATTATTTTAAGCAAATATAAAATTAGAGAATTAAGTTTTAAAACTAATTCTAATTAAATTTTCTAGTGTTTTGTACGTCATTGATTTGTACAAAATTGCAATAATTGGCGATTTCATAAATCCTACCTGTGCGGTAATAATTGTCGGTTAGTTTCGCAACGTGAAACCCATTAGTTGTTAAATTGCTTCAAAATATTGTGCAAAAGGCGTTAAAAATCAATATTTCAAAAAAATTGTTCTTGGGCTTCACTGATATTATAATTGAAATAATTGTTGACTGAAATTATTTTTATAAAAGAACTCTTAATAAATTCTGTATTTAAAAACCTAGTGCTTTTGCTGCAACATTATGATCCATCTCTGAACGATGTTTTTTTTTTCCATTTTAAGTCTTGTTCTTCACTCTTCTTTTTTTAATATATGTAATAACAATTTTTCCATTTTATAAAAATATCTAATATAAATAAAATACAGTTTGAGCGAAATAATTTGTATCAACCTTGTTATTTTAAACGTTGCTTGATTTTTCAATTTCATTTTTTCATTCTAACTTCGACATATTTAGATTTAGATAATTATAATTTGCCTGTAACATCACAACGGCGTACTTGGAAGAAAATCGCTGATACATTATTTTTCTTGTTTATCATGAATAATCTCAACTTAATCACGAGTTAATTGGAAATCCGAAATTTCCAATTTTGGGAATATATCTCTTAATCTAAAACCAGAGTCCTCGAATACCGATATCGATTATATTTTTCTAAATTGCTAAACCAGCAGTAAGAAGATATTATTGAAGAAAGATTATAGGTAAATCCCAAGGCTAAAAAAATATAGATTTAGCTAAACAAATTTTTTACACAAAAAATATTGAATACAATTCGACTTGATTATCTATTTTTCTGTAAAGTATGCCATACGCATATTATTTATATTTCAAATTATATTTTAATCACAGGAAGAAGTTCATTTCAGTGAGGAAGTAAGCATATTAATTTTTTATATTATTGGGTAATGTTTGGTACACATGTTTTTTATAATTATATAAATTATTTTAATAATATAAAAATAAATAAAACATTTTGTGTGATTTATTATATGTATTAATATAAATGTTTATTAGCACAGAGGTGCCGAACGTTGCATCTATGTTCTTTATGTAACATTTCAGATAGATCTTATCGCTAACCGTTTTCTAATGATTGCAAATTGTAAATTCTGATTGAGTCGATAACATTTTTTTGCACATCCACGGCATCTCCACCTATAAGATATTTTGTACGCAACCCTAATATAATATAAGCTCAGGATATTTAAAATTTTCGCAGTCCATTATCTTTCTATGGGGTGTTTTTTTGATCCTTAACTTTGCCTACCTTTTTGAGATGGTATCTGAGAGAGCAGTGTCCTGTGAAGAAATTCGTTATTTCTCGAATATGTCGGGATATCGAGAAACAATCTTACTTTCTCTAACGATGCGCTAATAATTTTTTTCGTGTCTGAGACTAGGTGTATTCTTGATCCTTAATTTTGTAATTCACAGAAAGGCTCTGGGCTGGGAATATTAGTTTTTCTCTCATTTCTTTTGATTCCCTTGTGCCCTGGCACCCACACCAATGTTATCCCATTTTTCTTTGCCAGTTACTTTAGAACTGCCTACAGTCCCAAATCAACTTAAACTCGTACATGTTTGACCTGAGAGCCTTTAGCGCTACTTGACTGACAATATGTATATTTTGTCCGTTTTAATGTTTCTATTCAGGTATTCGTCAGGGTGTTTCCTAGGGATTTTGCAAGCCTGAAGTATAGGCTTGATTTTCTCATTCCAACCCCTCTTTCATTTTGGATTTAGCCGAGGTAATCCCTCTTCATTTATTTGCTAGCAGTCAGTTAGTATTGGAAAAGAAACTGAAAATTGGATTTAAAAAAATCGTAAAGTTGCGATAATGAATTTGCGGACAGCAGACTGAAAATTTACCAAAATGCGAAAGTGATTTACCAAAATATGGTACCGTGCCGGTAATTTACGACGTTATCACGCCAGTTCTCGTGTCGTGGCACGTATATATATATATATATATATATATATATATATATATATATATATATATATATATATATATATATACTGTTTGGACTGAATTTCAAGCATGAAGCTATTCCAGACACCCTTCTAGGGAAAACAGGCCTCATTTAACAACAAGAACTGAGAAAAATTTTGAAAAAGTAGAAAGGCTGAAGTGCTTGGAATGGGCCATGAATGTTACTCCGGATGTGCTAATTTTGACTCGGAAATGAGCAAACATTTTAGTGTCTGGTGGCGGTGAAGTACATAAAAGTAATAACAAAAAGTAGCGGTACATCGCAAAATTTACCGCCGGTGTAGCCTAATACGATTGGTGTAAAATGGGCCACGCGTTCAGGCGTTGTGTATTTTCCAACATAGTAATTAGAATATTTTTTCCTAGTTTATAATCAAAGCTTTAATTTTTCCGGAAATTTCCTCATTAATCAAGACAAGGACGAAAGCGATGTGTTAACAACAGAGATGAACGTTTTCACAGAAAATACGTTTTAAGACAGCCACTTTCGATGGTTAGAAACGAACTGGAAGAGTTTCCTACAATCGCAGCTTCTACTAGAACAGTTAAAAAATGACATACACCAAGCGAGAGGTTTGTTAGCTGCACTGTTCACGATTTGGTGATGAATTTATTATGTTCTGTGATAACACCTACTTTGGCACTCATATAAAATTGATTTCTATCCATATTGGATTCATGTTCCTTAATTATTTTACTGAGATTATTGTAGTAGATTGTATGATGCCTTTTAGTCTTTTTGTGGTAGATCATTTTTATTAATACAGGACAAATCTCGACCAATGCAATACTCTTAAAAGTAAACAGAATGGAAAATATTCCTCAGAACCATGCCTACGCACACCAATAGTGTCGTTTTTTCATTATTTCGACAATTCTATTATGTCACACGAATAATTTTAATTCAACTCTAATAATATAATATTCCAAATAATTTACTTCTGAAGCGTTAGAACATATTCTTTGTATCTTTTATTTTTCCAGTGTTCATAAGAAATAATTAAAATTAATTTGTTATAATGGTTTTTCTCATTTAATTACTGGCGAGTTAATTTCGTCTTGGAGTTTATTAATTATTGTTTCCTTTCTTTTTTCACCTCGATGTAAATTCGGCCTTAACGACAACAAAAGGACCTTCTGACGCAGAAATGGCTCATTAGTGGAAACAAAGAGAACCATATATAAATAGTAAAATAAGAATTTTACACATAGAGTAAACATAAACATAACAACACCTTTTTCAGATAGAGACAATTAATTTAATCAAGCCCATGAGAGTGGTCGAAATGTAAATAGAAATATTAGATTTATATTTTCAACTTTAAGAAGCATCCGAATCTGTTCCGTCTAACAAAAAAAATATTAAGAATACCATTTTCGAGCTATAACATGTTTCGTATTTTTTCAAAGTCGAAACACCCAATTTTTAAAAATCTAACTACACCATCGAACAGCTGAGAAAAAAAAACATGGATGGACTTTATTCCAATATTTTCTTCGATTCATTTTAGCTTCACAAACACGAGTTGAAAACGGTGTGATTTTCTTCCCGGGCCTCGTGGTAGGAAAGTGGCTCCTTATATATTGTTACATTCTCAATTCGAATCCCTTTTAGTTTTACTTCTGAACCTTCCGGTACTTTACCATTGTTTTATTCAGACACACTTTTAAACCTGTTTTTTTAATACTGATTCTAAATCTGCTAACATCGTTCCTAGATCTTCTTTTGTGTCGGCGAATCCAACGGTATCGTCGGCAAGGCATAGATGGTTTAAGCCTTTTCCAGAAATGTGCACTCCTTTATCTATCTAACTTAACTTTTACAAGACTGCTTCTAAGACAAAGTAAACAATTGCAATGACGTTGTCTCCTTGTGTGATGTCTCTATTAACCGGAAACGCTTTTATTGTTTCATTCATTTTTACAGATGATGTTGCTTGTTTATATGTGTTTTTTATTAAGTATTATAACGACAATCTATAAGAGTATCATTAAATTTCGCTATTATGACCCAATATACAAAAGAGTCGGAAATATTTTCGTAATCTACAAATGCTATATATAAATCGGGATTGTATTCTACTGCATTTTCCATTGGTATAGTGCTAAATGCTGCTTGTTCAATCAGTTGGTATTGGTTTAGTTTTCTCGTTATCCTCTTTATAATAAATTTTGATTATTAATTTGTAGAGATAGAAGAATAAATTAAGTGGCCGATAGTTTTCTAACATGGATCTCCTTTTTGAAACAATATTAAGATCATCATATTATTCCAGAATTTTGGGAAATCACTTTTCTCTGGACGTAAATTACACAGGATTTTAGGTTTTGAAATTATTTTTTCTTCTGCTTTTTTTCCATTTCTGTTATTAAACATTTTGCCCCTGGTGTCATCATTTTTCATTCTTAAGAGCGTACTTGATTTCTTCGTTGCTTATTTCTGGTATTGTCTCTAATCCCACGTTCAAAATTTTTGAGTGCTCTTTATTTGTAAGTGGCTTTTGAATTTGAAAACTGAAAAGGGTTTTGTAAAATTCTTAGATGATCAATGACAGTTCTTCTTTGTTTTTTACTTCTGAAACACTATCTAGTGGTAAATATTTTAATTTTCCATTTGGCTTTAGTAAAATATTTCTAAATATCTTCTAATTACCCTTGGAGCACCCTTTCTAATAACAGAAAATTGATCTGTGCCACATTTACCTTCCTTTTTAATCTTCTTTCTTCAAGTGACTGTCCTCAGCTTTTGTCGTTGATTTGCTGAGTTATACACTTATATTTGTTACAATCTTTCATGATTCTTCTATTATTGAGTTATTAGGTATAGTTATAATTTTTTAATGTGTTCGATATTCCTTATAGCCTTGTTAAGTTATTGTTGATAAATATTACGATCATGCTCGAGTATATTGACATCGATTAGGTTTCTTTGTTTTTGTGGTTTTGTTGTTTTCTCTTTTCTTAGCCATTCCTTTACTCTTACCAGGCGTTGATCATAATTAAATGATTTTAGGACAGTCATAGCGGTTATAACTGAATTAATTGAGGAAAGGATATAATCTATCCCATTTTTTACTCTTGCATCCGGAATTATTCAAGTCCACTGTTGTTGAATTTGCTAATTAAAATAGGTACTCATAGTGTATAGTTGCTTATTTACCATAAAATTTGATCATGTTTCTTCTTTGATTTAAATACTCAATAATAAATACTTAAGTCTGTAACTCTGATTAAATAATGCTGTGATTTTGACCTTTTTCGGAAACGAAAACTTAAAAATGTATGTTAATATCTAAAACAGATTTTTTTCATCTTCAAAGTGATTGCCACTGATGGTTGTTTAGTGTGTCGTAAGCTTCTATAATTTAGTATTACGTAAAAACCTATAATATAATAGTATGCAAATTATGTTTTTGAATCACCAACTTGTGTTTTTAAAAATTATTTTATTTTCAAAAATACAATCAAAGCAACTACAAGAATGACAATTGAATGTTATTACATGTATTGAGATCACAAGAATTAAAGAACATTAAGATTTAACTTATATTTATAGACTTTCTCGAAGGTCTTCTTAATAAGCAGTTTCTGTGGGAAGTGCCCAGTCAGCTCGTTCCCATGTAGGCTTCCTTAGGATTCTGTGTATGTAACTCCTCCCTCCTTAAGCTGAGAAAATACAGGGTGTATTTTCGAGGGTTACTTCGTTTTCTTCTTTTTTCTTTTCTTTCTTTTCTTTTTTCCAAAATATTAGTTTTCTTTTTAATACCAAGAATATAATGATAGCAATCAATATCATGAATATAAGTGTATCGATTACTATTGACGAATATCCATTTGATTGGTTTATCCCTTCAATTGGTTGCAATTGATTAGTTAGGTCCTTTAATTTGTATATTTCATTGAGATTTATTTCGTTTATGTCGGGTATTTTTACCAATTTGGTTGAGGTGAAGTTATCAAATTGTAGTTCGGGTAGTAGTAGAGGTTTTCCAATTTGGATTTCCATTGTATTGGTAAATTTTCTAGAGCCTATTTGTATTTGGCAGTTGTTAGGTATTTTCACTAAAGTTGGTTCTTCAATATCAAAGTATTGGTCCATGTTGCATTGAGTATGGATTCTTTCCTTTTTCTGTGGCATTATAATTACTTCGTCGGCTGTCACTTGTTCGATTATTGATTTTTCAATATTGGCTTCGATTATCGGACAATCATTTGAGGGCACACCATCTAATAGCGCCAGAATACATTTGTCTTGTGGATGAAAAGCTTCGTTACAGTAGAAGACTTCTTCCAACTGGGGGCAAGTGTTGTCTTCAAATTGGATTTCTTTTTCTGTACGTGCCATGTAGGGGTATTTTGGGATTATAATTTTTGATTTTTGGATAACGGGATATAAATGATAGAAAAGGTACGTTTGAGGTTTTGCTATAGGTACGTGTACAGCAAAAATTACTTTTGTTTCTACAAATGTTACTTGTACTCCCAAAATTTGATAATAATTTAGAATATTTTTGAAAGTGGGTATTTCATTTTCATAATAAATTTCTCTTAAATATTTTAACATTTCTTTTAACTCTGCACCTGATATTATAGAATTATGTAGAGTATTTAATTTTGCAAATGTTATAGCGTCTTCTAAATTATCTATAAAATTTATTAAGCTTTCGCAATCGAAATTAATTTGCATTAACATGCCTTGAAAGACAATATAATTATTTAAGTTATTGATTTCTTTTTCGATAGTAGCCTCAAATATTTTTAAACTTTTTTGTAATGTTTGTTGATTATTATACATGGTAGTGATGGTTTTATTATAATTATTTATTAAACTTTTCGATAGTGATATCTGTAAGTTTATTTCTTTCATGATGTTTCTTTGATTATTTTGAAGGTTACTGATTGCTTCATCGTAACGTTTTCCGTCATCAGCGTCCAATGTGCCAAAGAGCCATTTTTGTGTATTGCCAATAAAATTAATTAAACCTCTTTTATTGCGTATGTGAGGGTAAAGATTTGCCAACTTATCTTGCGTATTTTTAACTAAGTATTCGGTTCTACGAAGAGAGTTTTCGGATATGCCATGATAGGAAATTGGATTTGTAAAATTTTGATTCTCAAGATGATTTTTAATAATATTAAATTGTTCTCTTAAGTCTTTTAATTGATTAATAATTGGTAGTAAATCTATGTAGTGAATAAATGTATGTTTGCTATAAACTAATTTAGCTTTTCCTAACTGTATAGGTAATATTGGGTTTTTCATTTTTTATATTTCTTTGAAGAGTTTTGTTTATGTCTTCTGAATCCAAGTAAGGAAGTGTTTCGTTTTATTGCTAAACATCTTTATAAATAAACGGATTATAATACGACTTCGTATGCACTAGAATGTTATCAGTAGTTTTAATTTCGCGTTTTATTTTTCAAGGTAAATGTAAGATCGTCACCGTTTGAACCCGGAGAATTTCAGTGAACTCATTGCATGATTTATATAACAGCTGATTTCCTTTTTAAGATAAAATTTAATGAATATTTTTATTAATATATCACCTTTATGATCATTCTTGATTAATATTTTTATTACAAATATTTTTTTTTTTGAAAGTTTGATTGAATTTTATTTTAAAGTTATCTTTATTTAAGACTAATTTATACTCTAATGTATTTAGTAAGTTTTGACTAACTGTCATTACGTTCGTATTTAAGTTGCCCTTTATTAATCTGTTCTACAGAGGGGTAGTATGCATTTTTTTTTCATTTTAGCTTTTTTCCGAGTTTTATAGTTCGTTTTATTCACGCTCATAGTTTTGAGCTTCTTCCTCGTTTTGTAATTTATTTTGTTTTCACGCGTAGTATTGATTTTGAATAGTTCAGTTTTGTCAGGGTTTGGTTTAACATTTTCAGTTATTTTTTCTTTAACAGATATTGGGGTAGAGAAGTTTTTTACTGCATTTACTTTATCAGGGTTTTCGGTGTTTCCCGGATTAATGTTATTTTGTGTTATAATTTTTTGGAATTTTTCGATCATGGTTTTAGTAGGTGGGGATTCTATTATTTTTCTTATGTGTTCCATCGTAAATATTTCATATTGATTTGTATCGAACGATTCCACGAATATTGGTTTATCCAAAGTTTCTGATATTGTTTGATCCGTTAAGTTTTGAATTTCAATTGGGGCAAAGCCATTTTCCGCATAAGACAAAATTTGGGGAATATATAGATTATTAATTTGGCAAGGTTTCGTTAATATCTCACCTTCATAAACACTAACTGGTACTTTTTTTATAATCTTTTCTTGAGGGTTTACCGAAAAAGAGAAGTTTATTTCGCTTGGTTCTCTGTATTTGAAAGGGATTTTTAAATTTTTTGGACCTACTAGTTGTTTGTTTATTAGGTCTATATTAAGATTTAGTTTTATTAGGTCTTGTAAGCCTAAGACTCCGTTGAAAAAATCATGAAAATCGAATAATATGAAATCAATTTTATTTTTTATACCAAGTTCTTCAAATAAGGGTACTGATACCTGAAATTTAGTTTTTTGAGTACCTAATGCTGTTTTAATAATATTATTCGTATGATAAATGCAATTTGGAAAATACTTTTCAGCAATACTGGGATCTAGAATAGATCTCGAGCTGCCTGTGTCTACTAATAATTTTAAAGGTGGGTTGTTTATTTGTATATACGCTAAGGCGTTAAAAGATGAAATATTTATTTCAGCTATGGTGGTTGCTTTTCCTCGGCTATTTCGGGAAAATTTTGGTTTGTTTTTGGGTCAAAATCGGGATTATTTGAAATATCGTGTATCTCTTGGATCTCTACGGAATTTTCAAAATCCGGCTCGTTGTCATAAAAATAATTTTGACTATCATAGGGGTTCGGCTCGTAGTAGTAATTTTCGTTATATTTCTCCTGCGGAGACTCATCGTTTTCCTCGTATTCATAATTAAATAATTCTTCAGCTATGAAGTTTGGTTTCAGATTGGGTTGGTTTCTAAAGTAATTTTGATTACCTCTATTCGGATAGTTATGCTGATTAAATTGTCCGTTAGTTTGTACTGTCGGGTTTCGTGAAGTTGTCGACATTGGGGTTGGTTTCGGTAGTTGATTAGGAGGAATTTGGTTTGGTTTGAAGACGTTTCTTGGAGGACCAAACACTTGTCTATTACTGAAATATTTTTGTGGTATTTGTTTAGGCTGAATATGTATTGGCTGATTTGGCCAAACTGGTCTTGGTGAAAAGTTTTGATTTGGGAAATACATATTGTGTGTATTATGATATGGGTTGAAATTTGGGTTATTGAAATTTTTGACTAGGTTTAACTGATTTGTTTTTGGTTTATTAGGTTCATGAAAATTGCCAAATAACTTTTCGAAATTTTCATATTCATTAACATAAGCAATGGCATCTTCTAGGCTTTTTGGTTTTTTAATATACATATTATTTCGTAAATTACCGTCACAACCTGCAATAAATGTGTTTAAAGCTGTTTTGTTATAGTGTTCAATCTGACAATTCCTTTGTTCATTGGACAAGGAAGTATTATTGCTTATATGCTGGATAACGTTACTACTTATTGCTAATAATCTATTACCAAAGTTAATTAAATTTTCATTTTTGAAAGGTCTAGCCCTAGTGAGTTCTTGTACTAGGCAATCAATATCCCTACGATCGGCAAAACACTGTAAAAGAGCGGCTTTTAATTTTTGCCAAGTGTTTAATTCAACGCGCCTGCCTACCATAATTTCGGCTTTTCCGCATAATTTTTCTTGTATGCATTGAAAAACATGTTCATTTAATTCTGCATTATTGGCTACAGCGTATTTTTCAATAAAATCCTCACTTCTAGTGATGAATTTATTTAGCATATTACTGTCACCATCGAATGGTTTAATATTATCTAAGCGGGATTTAAGGAGGTCCCAGTTAACTTTTACTTCTGACATCTTGTACAGATTATTTATATATTAAATTATTTATTCAAGTTTTGGGGTTTTATTTTAATTTTACTTTCACTTTGAAACAACAGGTTTCTTATTTTATTTTCAATTTAATTATTAACTTTTTACTTTCACTTTAACTTTTACTTTTTGAAATCTGCGATTTCTATTTTTTTCTTAATTTAACTTAATCCTAAGCTTTGTTTTGTCTCCAATAGACTGAATGTTTTTGTGTACTGCGTACACGCTTAACCTATCCCTACAAAATCCTCAAACAAAGGGGTTTGAAAGGGGCGGAAAGGAATTTTTAGGCACTTACAGTATCCAAGGGTTGGCGTCCTGTCTTTCCCTGCCTTTCCCGAATCCTTGCGTCTCGTTGCTCGTTGTGGTGTTCTTTTGGGTGGTTCCGGATGTCCTCCCAGGGTTCTTTTGGATAGCACTGAAGAGTGGATACTCAGGTGGCTTCTTCGACGTATGCGAATCTCTGGACAGCAGGAACTGGATTCCCGTGGTGGCTTCCAACGGATGCGAAAATTCACCACTTGTACTATCTAGATTTTTCACCACTGCGCTATCCTACCGACTGCGCCAATTATGTTTTTGAATCACCAACTTGTGTTTTTAAAAATTATTTTATTTTCAAAAATACAATCAAAGCAACTACAAGAATGACAATTGAATGTTATTACATGTATTGAGATCACAAGAATTAAAGAACATTAAGATTTAACTTATATTTATAGACTTTCTCGAAGGTCTTCTTAATAAGCAGTTTCTGTGGGAAGTGCCCAGTCAGCTCGTTCCCATGTAGGCTTCCTTAGGATTCTGTGTATGTAACTTGCACGAGCCTAAGCACATTCTAATGGTATTTTGCAACTTTCATTATCTCAAAAAAAAACATTGACAATGTCGATTGTCCCACAACAATAATTAAAGTGCAGTGCACGTCGAAAAAAACTAAACCGTTCTGCAAATATCGCAAATAATGGTGAAAGCAGTTCTTTATTTATTTAATCTGTACAAAACTCGTGCACTTTATATAATTTTAACTTTAGCATGTATAAATGTCAAGGAATCGTGATCGACTTATCGTTCTCTTTTGTTTGCGTCTGCGGCAACAAGTTGAGCTGTGTGGGAAATATCAATTAGACTGCTTAAGGAATGAATATTTATTTTTAGGTAGCTAAAATAAACCTAAAAAACTGAATCAATAATATTTAAAAATAAACCGGTCTCAATAAAATGCACTAAGAATTAGAAAAAATATATCAACTTTTTACATTCATAATAATTGTAAATTTTATTTACCTAGTACTTTTTAAAGTCAATGCCGAAGAAGTTAAAAAGTTTAATTTTAAATAAAACTTTGGCGATGTGAGATTTTTCCATATTATAATATTGTTACATAGATTTTTCTGTTCCTTTTCTTTTTACCTTAGGTTAGAATATATTTGTGTAGTTGCAAATAAAGAAATACTACATTTAATAAATTAATTTCCATATAAAACAGTTGTAAATTTGTTATTTTCTCTTTAGTTCAATGTTTAAAATCAGTTTCCTTCATTTTACTTTTAAATTAGTCTTTGAAATAATAATGATACACAAATGCGAAAAATACATTCAAACTTTTTTACTTTTCACAACATCCCAACTGTATGACCATATCATTTTAATAACCTTATTCTAAATTAATTTACTAAGAAGAAATACATTTTTTTCATGGTTATTGCTATCACTATATAATAACCATTTACCGGCATTTTTATTAACAATATAAAATCACCCGGAACAAAATAATTTTTAATAGGCGATTATCTAAGACGTAATAATGCATTGAACTGATTTATCCATTTTTATTTAATTAGAAGTAAATTACTTTTACTTTTTATTGTTAAATAGTCTAGTTCGTTGTTTAAAAAATACGGTTATCTAATAGCAGTGTACATTATATAATTAGAGATTTATTTAAATCCTAAGAGTTCAGGACGTATTTTGGTTCATTATCATGGACTGGACTGCAAGACAGCTTAGAAATAATCTTGAAAATAAAAAATTATATGTATATGTTTGTATGTGCGTAGATTTGGGGTATATACACTGCGACCTGGTAGATCTATTGTGCCCCCTACTGCTGCCAAGTCGTAAGAGTTACCATATCGGCTCGAGCAGGTGCTCCAGTCTTATTTCCCTCAGGAACCTTAGGATGTTGGATGACTTCACGGTGGATAGTTCCCCTTAACCTTGTTGTGTTCCCAAGAACCGCATCCTATAGTTTTCTAGAGCGCTGGACTATGAAAGGATATGAATAGAGGTTTCGTCCTCCTCCTCACAGAATCTGCACTCTTCTCTTTCTACCAGTGGGAGTTTCATGAGGTGTTCCTTCAGATGGCAATGCCTCATCAGGACCCCTGTCAAAACTCTGAATTGCCTTTTACTTAAGCTTATGCATTCTTTGAATCTCTTCTGGTCGTAGTTTCCCAGAAGTATCTTCACTTGTCTCAGTCCTTGCAGCTCCGTCCAATAGTTGGATCTCCTGCTTTCTTCTTCTATCTTTAGTTCTTCCAGCATTCCGCTACTACTGATTCCACAGAAAACCTCTGGCCCCAGAAAAGATGTCTCACCCCATTTCCTCGCGAGCGTGCCTATTATTGCATTCCCCTCTATCCTAGTGTGTCCCGGTACCCATATGAGGGTGACTTTATTAATTATATGTATATTTATGATCCTGTATTCTAGATAAGCGATATAACACAGCGGAGACCTTTGGGCCACGACTGTGTCTTGGGTGTTTTTACAGTAAGAGTGTCCTACGTGGGTGGCAACCACGACGAGGTCCTCGCTGTATTTTAGTCAACTATCCAACGTCGCGAAGACGGCACGGACGTTTTATACGGCGTAGTGTTGTATTAATGCAAGAGTTCGACCCGTATTTATTACAAAAGACGATAGCGTTGCTTGATTTGGCGAAACGTCACCGCTGATCATAGTTTTCCGATTTCCAATCGGATCAAAATATGAATCTGTGTTTTGTCCTGTATTTTTCTATTATTTTATTTTTCCCTTGTTGTCGTGTTGTGGTTAGTTCCACCACGGTTGTTTTTGTTATAATCATTGAATTAGATTTTTTAACATAATTTTGAGGTCTGACCAAACCTCCGACTATATTGGAATTCATAGCTGCCTCACTCATCTTTTTGTTTCACCGGAAAAGAAAGAGGTTGAGTGAAACTCATGAATTCAAGAAATATTTTAATCTTTTAGTTTGTCTTTATGGGTGTGGGGATTGAGCTAAGGTCTCAATTTGAAGTATGTTGTCAATATAACATTATTGAAGTAAGGAGGGAACGCATGCTTTTATCGAAGTTTCAAAGTATTTTGTTATTCAATAGTTATTATCTAGGTTCCCTTTAATCTAAATAATTTTTACTTAATTATTTAATTAACCCTATTATTTTATTTAGCTAATAATAGTTAACGTCTAATATTATTAGCTATTATGCACAAGAAGCTATTCCTTCTTTTAACTTGTTCTAGTTTTAACTAATTATTTAGTCCATGAGAACTTGTCTTACTATTTTCACTATAATGACGACTTAGACGACTTATAATTGTTTTTATAGATGAGGAAGGCTGAAATAAATTATTTACTTATTTTCAAGACATAATTTTATCCAAAAATTTTAGTCTTTTCCGTGTCGCTAATTCCGACTACGGTTCACGTGTCTAGTCGGGGATTAATTTCAGTTTACTATGTCACGTTCGGTACGCGTTCCTTTCTAAAAATTGCCAATACTCGGTTCGTTGGTCAAAATTTAGAGAAGAAGGGTAATTCAATTTTTATTATTATAGTCCAAAATCGCTAGAAACGCCTTTCTATTCGCAAAATCCGAAAAGGTGAATTTTCTTTTGATCGTCCTAAGCTCGTCAAACAATCTGGTTTATTCGCGGAATTTGGAAAGAAGTTTCTGTTACCAAATTTATTTATGCTTGGTTCCAAGTTGCTTAAATGACAGTTTTGTATGCTCAATGTGGAAGAAGACAAACCCCTCGTACGGACGTATTATGTTCATTCAATGTTTGTCGAAATCGCTGTTTTGTAATGAAGTTGTCGCGCACGGTTTTATTATTACTTATTTAATTGGTATAGTTTGGAAGAAGCTTTTATTTACGGGTTTACTTTTAATATCTAAAATTTCTTAGAAACGCTGTTTTGTTTACAGAATTTGAAAGAAGCTTTTCACGTCTGAATTTCGTATTTTTTTAAACTTGCTAAAACTTTCTTCATTTGACAGAGTCTAAGAGAAATATCCTGAATACAATTGTTCAGTAATTCGTAAGAATAATAAGGTTCCTACGTTCACTGTACGTCGCGACGCTGCGCTGAGTGTACTAGAACAACGCGTATTACCGTTTGAGTTGCCCAAAATAGGTTCAATCTCAAAGTCTCAGTGAGGAGAAGTTATCTTAAGTAATTCAACCCCCGATGTGCTCTGAAGACATGTTGCTCTAGGCAAAGCAACCTCCGATGTCTGATTTTTTTTTTGAGGAGGGGAAATCTTGCATAGACACCGCTACTAAGTGTAGAGGTAGTGCCGGATTCTTACCGACTACTCTCCCCCAAACTGAAAATTCCATGATTATGTAGAACTTGCTGAGTGATTAGAGCACTATCCGCAATGACAATGAATTTGCTTCTCATTTAACGAAATTGGAATTTGTGGGTTTAGGCTTTATAGGTATGGGGTTTATAGGTTTGGAGTTTGTGGGTTTATGGGTATAGGATTTTGGGTTCACGAGTTCAGGGTTGACGACGCTGGGGTTTGTTGGATGGGGATTTAAGGGTTTATAGGTTTGGGATTTATGCGTATGGAGTCGATAGATTTAGGGTTTATGAATCTTTGAAACTGTGTGTCTGATACAGACTTTTATTCACTTCCCTTACTGGATGCCGAACCGGTGGGCCTTTATAAACCTCTAGTCTTCACAGCATTGGTGTTTCCGCTACAAGTGCCGACGCACACATTGCTTCGCAGTCTTAATTTTGTCAGGTTGGGTTGCACGTTTATATGTTTTCTGACGCATCGTCTCAAAAAGTAATGTTCCCAATCAGATTTCTCTATTAAACTTTGAAATTTTTGGTTGTATTGAATTTGTAGATTTATTTAGGGAGTTGAAAATATGTTAAATAATGATTTCTCGAAAGTGCTGATTTGTTACGTATACTAGACGTTACTGGCATTCAAACTTTCTTTGATTTGTTATTATTGGACAATTAGGGAAGCCTAGGGAATTTTTCAGAATGAAAGCTCTTTTTTCCTTATAAACAAATTGAATATCTTGGCTATTTTTCATCTAAATTTTATCAACAAATATGTAGGCCGAAAGTGCCTAGAAAGTTCTTCCTTTTGAAAAATAAATCGTGCTGATCCGATTAAAACCTTTGAAGATATAACACTTCATTATGAAAGAACATGTAGAGACCATTTTTTAACCACTCAGTTTTCCAAGTACTAATTAATAAAAAAAATTGTTGACTTATCGGTTTTATTGTTAAAACCGCGTTAGAATTTTCTTAAAAGAAGCAGAGAAATGCAGAACAAATGTACGATAACAACAGTTTTGGAAATTCCAATTTAATCTGTTTTATACATGTTTTCTCGGGATGCGATACGACGTTGGCCTTTTTTAATCAAGGGAAAAAATTAGTTAAAGCTCTCGAAAAAGACCAAACACTATTTGCAGCAGCTCTAGTTTTTAACAGGATTAATGTAAATAGAGGTGAAACAGCCGAAGTAGGTCAAAATATAGTTATCAGGAAAAGGGACAGAGAACGAATATATATGTTTTCATGGAAAATCGGTCAAAAGATCCTGTAACTTATCTTCACTGCCACTCAATGAACTAGCCGAAAACAAGTATTTCTATCGGGTATATTGCCAGATTCAGACTTGGCTCGACAATGACAAGTTGAAAGCTACTGATTGAAGCTGAAAGATTCGTAATGATTTTCCATTACCTATAACTCTTCGTGGGCCTCTCATTCTCGATGACCTTTTGCAATTTATAAGCTATAAATATGTGAAAGGGTGTCAAAAAGTTGCGGCTGTGCGAAGTATACATTAAATTGTAAAGATTATTGTGCGTTGTGTCCTGGGCACGACTGCTCAAGCTATCATCGCCACCAATTCAGTTCATTTAAACGATAACGATGATTTTACTATGTTATTATATGACACTGATACTACTGGAATAATTTCAAATTCATCTGAACAGGAGAAATGAAGATTGAAAATCTGTTTGGACCGTCAAGCGATGAGCGCTCCTTAGATCAAACTGATAATTTTGTAATATATATATATATATATATATATATATATATATATATATATATATATATATATATATATATATATATATATATATATATATAATCGAAGGTTTTCGGGCATCCCGTGTATGTGCTGAGTCCCTCTCAGGACTGTAAGGCAGCTGACGTTTCGGTGAAATCTCATCCACCATTTTCAAAGCTCACTGTATGGCGTCTACGAAACGTCAGCTGCCTTACAATCCTGAGAGGGCTCAGCACATACACGGAATGCCCGAAAACCTTCGATTACACATCACACCCGTGAGAATATCCGACATAATGAAATGTTATCACGTTACGCGAAAGATACATGTGCTGATATTAATTATTAATATATAAAACTATAATAAATATAGAGCAACATGTATCTCTGTAAGTATACAGACCACACGTTTTAGGGTAAAAACTTAAGTCTCCTCGTTTCACTGCATATCGTTTAAAAAAAATCATCATGATTGGTCGTATAGATATCGGAATAATTTATGCTTTACGGCCACGCACGTGTAAAGTAAATGTACTGATCGTGTGATAAACCGAAAATGTCCGGATCATATTATTGGTCATATTGGAGAAAGTTCACTTATAACAACAGTGAATACGTGTCGCCGTAGGAAAATTATTCGAGCTAAATATAATCGGTTATCTCTAACTGACAAGGGTAGAAGCAATTCGCATAGCTTTTCGAATTTGTATTAACATAAGTAGTTGAACGAAACGGATAGTAGAAAGAGATAAAATGATAGTATTGTGTTTTAAACTCACCTGACTGAATGTCTGCGATATTATTGGTCGGTCATTGGCGACCCGTTTCTTCACAACGTTTTATTTTCTGAAAAGCAGTTGAAATGTTAGTTAGGTGGTACCCCGTTATTTTCAGGATTTTCTAATTTTTAATTAAAATATCCTGAGAAAGTTGAATATTTCGCAAATTTCAAGTAAATTTGATATTATAGACATACAAAATTATTACACTAAATTCTGTTCATATCCAAATAATATTAGCGTGATATTTAAAAATGCTTTCTTACGGCTAGTTCTGATTATGGATTTAACATAAAAACTTGTGTCCATAACAATTGAGTATCTTACTTTTAAATATTTAAGTCTAACATAATTGTTTTCATCAACACAACTTATAAAAATTTTGAGAAATAACAATTTGTAAGATATTTGAAACTTTTATTTAAATAAGTAACACTAAATTTTATTTTCAAATAATGTCGAATGCAATATTTTATTTTCTTACGCTGTGTTAGATACTATTCTACACAACAATTAAATATTGGTTGAATGTGAGATCTGCCCGTATCATTAATGGAGGTCTTCTGGCTGGCCTATGGTTTCGGTCCCTGGTCGTATACAGTGCCTCTATCACCGGTCAAGTCGCAGGTTTCCTTTCAAACTTAGTTGTCAGGACTGGAAGTCTTGCAGTAAGAGGCTGGATGTTTAGTGAATTCATACCATAATTGATTAGATCGTTTATGTTGTGGATTGCTAAGATGATGGATTTTGGTCATATTAAATAGAGCTGCTGTGTCCACCGTTCCAAGGTTTATCAGTGCTCGCTTCCTGCAATTACTATATGTAGGGAGCATGCAGTCCAATTAACGTCAATATATTGGTTTGTATATATGGATTGTTGATTGATGTGCATTTTTCTTTGCATATGAAACTCCTAAGATATTTGGCTTTTTGTATATATTTTGTTTAACAGCTCTAAAGTGCCAATTAAAGATAATTTTGTGGTCTATATTTACACCTAAATACTTGATTGATGGTTTGGTGCATATTACTTGATTGTTAAGTAATATGAAATAAATTTAATCCAGGGAAAAAAACAAAGATTTTAATGATAATCAATTACTTTATAAAAATAACAACAATGACACTATTTTTTTGACTTTTAACGGTTAATTTTACGTGCCAAAACGTCACTTTACCCAATATGGCGCCGAACATACTCCAGACCTTTTTCGTTTGACAGCTCCATTATAATTCGTCATCCAATTTATTTTAGGAAATCTGTGTTTACGCCGCGGTGGGATTTTGAGTTTTCGATTTCAGTTTACTTCAACTTCTAACGCGTTTTTAACAATAAAGTCGGTGCATACGTCAAATCTAAACTTTATATCAATGAATTCCTTGGAAAAACCTAATGAATGATCAAAAAATCATCAACAGCAAACAAGCTTCCTTATTAAAATGTTATATCTTTAAAGCTATTGATCGGATCAGAACAATTTTTGCTCAAAAGAAAGGTCTTTTGGAGCACTTTCATCTTATGTATTTGTGTATAAAATTTGGATGAAAAATAATCAAGTTATTCAATTTGTTTTTAAGTTTTTTTTTAATTCCTTAGACTTATAATTATACAATCTTAAAAAAATCAATACAGGTTTGAAAGCTGGTGACGTCTAGTATACGTAAAAAAGTGAGCACTCTCAAGGAACCATAATTAAACAAGTTGTTTGTTACGCGCGCTGGGCCGGATTAACAGATTATTGTGCAAAAACTATTTTTTCGATCGGAATCGGATAAGAGGGGATTTTTTTTTGAAAAGTAAAATTTTAGGTGCTTAAAGGCCAATAACATTGGCCGACTTAAAAACTTTATATTGTTTCCTTAAAAAAAAAGGCCATTTCTTTCACCGAATAGTACAAGTCGAAAGGAACTTTTTTGACAAACAAATTGTGTTCTATGCAATTTGTCTTTAGGATTGATATTAATAGAGATATAAGGGAAAAAATGAATTATACGTCACAACTTTAAAATTTTGCAATAAATAATGTTTTTTGGTTGGAGCTCACCTTTTTAAACTTGCGCAGGGGTGAACGATCATTTCTATCATCTTTTAGAGGATCCAAAATCTAAAGTTACAAGCAAATTTCACAACCCCAATATCTAATCACTGGTACCGGTCACGCCATCCATTGCACGCCGCTCAAGTGGGACACAAAACGCCTGACCGAAAAACGATTTGATGACGCCAACTAAGCGCCACAGCTTACGTAGGACAGAACAATGTTTTTAATGGAATTAAGGTTTCCACGCTAACCGCGTCGATACACTAAATGCATCACGCCGCTCACCTACAACACGACGTTAAAAAGGCTTATTTAGTTTTAAATTTTTTTGTTCAAAACAAATTATTTCTTTTAAGCGTTGTTGTGTACAGTATTTGCCTCTAAAGTCCCCACCTCATTTAACCTTAGAACTACAAACAGGTTTATGGTCTAATTTGACAATTTATATCACAAGCAGATACGTAACAATAGTTCTTCAAAAAATTTTCCCTTATATTTAAATTATAAAACACTTCGTCTCTTGGAGTAGAAATATTGGATCTTAAAATTTTACAAGTAGAATTTCTTTTACTTATTTTTAATGCATTCTGCGATTCCGAACTTTAATGGCTTAGCAAAATAAATGTTTTAAAGTAATAAATTATTTTGTTAATGAGTTGAAAATATATTAATTTATACACTAAGTGAAAACTATAATATGTTAAAGAACCATGTTACAAATGGTGGTAATTAATAATGTAATCAGGACCATTATATGCGCTTGTTTTAGCGTAAAAAAATCTCCATTAAATTGTTGGTATTAACACCGTTTAAAAATTTTGCAAGAATATGTTTAACACTCTACTATTAGTTCTTACTTGTACACAACTTCGGATAGAAAAGATTTTGTTGAAAAAAAATGTAAAGGTTAATTTTTTGAAAGGTAATATGAGTTCTGACTAAAATGTGGTTGTCGGACTTGCATTGTCTTTGTTTTTGTTTGTTTTTATGACGTTTCGATTAGGTTGTATCTCTAATCGTTATCAAGTATAAATTGAATGTTTTGTCTTAAGGCTACGAGCTTATATAGGGACTGTGTCCATTGAAACGCAAAGTTTCGCGTCACTGTACACACCTCAGTAATTTGATGGTACGAAGTAGTGGTGGCCAAAGATTAGGTATCTCAACACTGGTTTTCTGAAGATTCCATTATTATTTTTAATGTAAGCTGCTTCTATAAATTTTCTTCTTTTCATGTTGGGATCCATATATATTGCCGCAGCTTCAGACCATTTTATATAGTGATGTTTAGCCCAGGCGTGTTCTGCAATACCTGATTTCGACGTTTCCCCTTTTTGTGTATGAGTTTTATGTTCCTTAATTCTAACTCCTAGTGGTCGTTTGATTTCTCCAATATACATTTCACTACAATCACATGGAACTTTGTAAACACATTCTTTCTTATCGGTAATTTTTTGGTTTCCTTTTTGTTAAATGAGCTGTAAGTGTATTTCCTGATATAAAGGCTGTTTTTTTATTCTAACTTCTGGCAATTCGTCTTATTTTCTCCGAGGTTCCTTTAATGTACGGAATTGTGAAAATGGAATATGTTTGCATATAGATTTAGCGCGATTATAGAGGTTGCGTATAATTCCCCATTTTGTTACAACAGAATGATTAGAACTATGGTTAAGATATTGGCCAATATGAGTTGGCTTCCTATATACTGAAGTTTTAATATTTTCCTCGGAACGATTCACTATGACATCTAGGAAGGGCAATTGATCATTTACTTCGTTTTCCATGGTAAACTTAATTGTAGGTCGAATGTTGTTTAGATGTTTCAAGAAATCATTAAGTTCTTGCTCATTGCCTTTCCATACGATGAAAGTATCATCATATATATATATATATATATATATATATATATATATATATATATATATATATATATATATATATATATATATATATATATATATATATATATATATATATATATATATCCAGTGATAACGTTTTTCGATCTGATAATGTTGTATCATTTGAATATCTAGTTTTGATTATGTCTAGTGATTCCCCTAATGGCACATCAGCATACAAACTTTCCACATCAAAATTTATTAGTCTATCGTTTGGCTTAGTGAAACCGAAAGTCTGGTTGAGATATGTCGATGATACCTTCATCGTATGAAAGGGCAATGATCAAGAACTTAATGATTTCCTAAAATATCTAAACAACATTCGACCTACAATTGAGTTTACCATGGAAAAAGAAGTGAATGATCAATTGCCCTTCCTAGATGTCATGGTTAATCGTTCAAACGAAACTATTAAAACTTCAGTATATAGGAAGCTAACTCATACTGGCCAATATCTTAACCATAGGTCTAATCATTCTGTTGTAACAAAACGGGAAATTATATGCAACCTCTATAATCGCGCTAGATCTATATGCAATAATACCGATTTATTGGAAAAAGAGGTAGCAAACACTAAATCCGATTTACAACAGAATGGTCATCCTTTAAAATTAATTGACGATGTTATAAATAACTTTAGAACAACGACTACTGGACAACAGGAAACACATTCTTTTTTCACAATTCCGTACATTAAATGAACCTCGGGGAAAATAAGACGAATTGCCAGAAGTTATAATATAAAAACGGCCTTTAAATCAGGAAATACACTTAGAGCTCATTTAACAAAAAGGAAACCAAAAAACCACCGATAAGAAAGAATTTGTTTACAAAGCTCCATGAGAGTATGGTGAAATGTATATTGGAGAAATCAAACGACCATTAGGACTTAGAATTAAGGAACATAAAACTCAAATACAAAAAGGGGAAACGTCGAAATCAGGTATTGCAGAACACGCCTGGACTAAACAACACCATATAAAATGGTCTGAAGCTGCAGCAATATTCTGAAGCTGCGGCAATATATATGGAACCCAACATGAAAAGAAGAAAATTTATAGAAGCTGCTTACATTAAAAATAATAATGGAATCTTCAGTGTTGAGATACCTAATCTTTGCCAACCACTACTTCGTAACATCAAATTATTGAGATGTGTACAGTGAAGCGAAACTTTGCGCTTCAATGGACACGATCCCTAAATAAGCTCGTAACCTTAAGGCAAAACATTCAGTTTATACTTGATAACGATTAGAGATACAACCTAATCGAAACGTCGTAAAAATAGACAAAAATAAATACAATGCAATTCCGACAACCACATTTTAGCCAATCTTCAATATCGTCTACAACCTTCAAACAAACATTAAAAATATGAGTTCTCATAGCAACTCTCATTGTGCGCCGGTATATACAAATAAACTTTACCTTCATGTAATAATTTATATTTGGTCATTTTTGAAATTAACGCCGTAGCCTTTTTTTTTTAAATAAAAACCTACGACATTTTTCTAAAATAAAAAATCTATTTTCTGTATAATGAGTGATTAAGAGGAAATAACTGATACATTAATTTAAATACTGAAATATATGTATGTTAGGTACGACATTGAATATAAAAGGTCTTCTGACGTTGTTTTTTAATCTTACAAAGTGACGTAAAAATAATTTGTTTTCAGAGATAATGTAACTTAAAATAGAAAGTTCATTTTCTGGTTTATAAGAAATTAACGACTATTTGATTGGGAATTAAAATGGCATAACTGAGATATAGTTAATTAATTAAAATGACCTGTCTCATTATTTACAATTTTACTAATTTCGTTTTAAAATTATTGTACGATTTTATTTAACTGAAAAAAGAAGTTTGTTTCAATGAAAACTAGCAATAATTATCTTTTGTCGACCCTATTTTCTATATCAAATAAAATAAAATACAGTTTTATTGTTAAAAGAAGAATCCTATGAACAAATCAGATCTACAACCATGTAAATTTCAAATTTTTAACAATCCCTGTCTTCCAACCCTCTTAAAACCTCAATTACAAAATTATTAACTAATCCCTGCAATATGTATATCTACAAAAGGAGATACCGAACCTTTGTAGAATTAAAATTAATATAAGATTATGTGATCATTAGATTGTGTTTTTTTTTCTAAAACAAAAAATGCATTTGGTTGAAAATCAAAAAAATACTCATGATAAGTAAAGTTTTGTGTTTTTATATTTACATCTCACAGAGAGAAGTATATAGAACACTAGGCTAGCATCTTTATAAACTTCCTAAAACACATTTTATAATCTATAATATCAATAAAAAAATGTCTGAACTTTACTTTGCACATATTATGTATTTAGAAGCTAATCAAATGAATCATTATTTTCGAGATAATGCAGTAACATTTGTATGTACATAAATTATATTAATAACAGTAAATTATTGTAATATTTTGTAATGCCAAAAAAATGACATCATGAAATTTAGTGGTGATGTTTTAAACCGCAATGTTTCTGGTGCAACTAAAAATATAATAAATTAGAATTACTGACTATTTAATTATAAATATTTAGAAAGATGCATTATATATATAAATCTCTAAAAATAATTAGCTTTAATTAATGTTTATACATTAGACATGGTTAGTGAATTAAAAGAATTTTATTTCGTAGTTAGGAAAAAATATATTTTATTAATCTCTCGTGTCTTGACATTTTTGTTCAAAATAAAAGTACACCAAAAAGTATAGAAAGGGTCTATGGTTGAGCTTTCTGAGTTAAATATTAAAATAAGTTTCCAAAAATGTCACGTAATTCACATTAAAATTAATTTTTGAAATAAAATTCCTGCAGTTTACAGCAGGTGCCATGCTAAGCATCAGCAGCGGCGGGCGTTTTCTAATTGGAATTCCGTGAGTATTTTCTTGCAAAGTGGGTCAGCATTGGTTGGCAGAAAACTTTTTCCAATATGTTCTGTCGGAAGGAGAAAATTCAATAAAAGTTTATTCTTTACTAACCAACCCAATTTTCTTTCTACTGATATTAATTTAGATATTATGCATAGCTCAGGGCAGTGATTATGTGACACAAAGTAACGTAGTTGTTATTACTTTTTAGGACAGGCTTACTATGTTTCTTATAACATTTTTAAAATCAAAGCTTGATAAGAAAAAATATTAGATATAATTTTAAAAAAGACCTCAGTTTTTATTGACTCCGTATCCGTTTCGATTGGCTTGTAGTCGTTATTGATGTGATTGTATTGAAGTAATTCACAGAAAATTCTGCCACCTTAAAAACTCAAATAATTGTATGATGTTTGTAACATATCGACAGTCAAGTGGCAACTGATGCATAATATATTTGAAATATGCAGCAAAAATTTTCAAAAATATAGCATTCCATCAAATCGTTTAACGAAGAAAGAAACTAAAAAGTGATTTTGGCGTTCAATAATTGGGGCTCGAATCATAATTTTTATCATTAATATGGTCGCTATGTTACATTTAGAAATTTGCATTTTGTTAAAGTTACATTTGAATATAAACTTTTCTTTGTCTTTATCTAAATTACTTTAAATGTATCAAAAATTTTCTATGCTACCTTTTTCTTTTTAAGATCTACAGTATAATTTATATAAAATTGACATCACAAAAATTTAGCATGCAGTCATTTCTACCAGAAACAAAGAAATTTTCTTAAAAATTAGTAGAAAAAGTTGTCATGTTTCATATCTCATGAAAGTTTGTATTCTTTATATTAGTATCTGCTGCATTGATAGTTATAATTGTACCAAATATGAAGTCAACTGCATCAGTTTGGATTCATTCATTCCTTGTTTTCAATTTTGGTATAAAACACAAAAAATTATTCATTATATTGTTACAGAATTCTTACAGACATAACTTGAAACTTTTGTCTTTATGCTAGAAACCACCTCTTTAAATATTCTCACCCCATATAACTCTTTTAAAACCTAAAAACAGCTAATTTCGTTTATGAGGTGAACTGAAAATTTGCACTATTTTCTGCAAAGTTTGTAGTCTATTTCAAATTAATAATTATGGTTTATTTATTATTAATTTACATCGAAAAGAGCAATATTTTTTTCTTATGTTTTTATTACTTTTCAAAGAGGGCACATGACCAAAGAGCACATAAATCCTTTGTATAAAATAATAAGTTATTGTGGCTTTAAATTTATTTCACGATTGGGATCATAAATAATTAACTTAGGAGCTGAATTTGCATTTTGTATTTTGTAGCTCATCAAAAATTGCAAGTTGCAAGATGGTACACTCAGGAGCTGGGTCTACGATAAAATTTAGGCCCTACCGAACCATAAGACGATGGAAACCCAACTAATATCGGTTTTTAAGATGTCTTGAAAACCAACTAAGTTTAAACTTAAACAAAGAAATCTTATAGATAAAAGGAATGTCTTCTACCTAAAAAATTTATAATTATTGGTGTAAATTTTGATAAAAAATGACTTACGTGAGTTTTATTACTGGTGTTGTGCCACTACATATGTGAATCAGCTAGATCTTTAAACTTACCAATAGATAGTTTCCGATCAGAAACATGATTTAAACGCAGTAGTGTAGTTCGAGTATCTGTGGTATTCCATTTTAAAGTAATCTACTTGTATTTTCCTTAGAGATGACTAATTTTTAAAATATATTTTATCGTTGCATTCGTTCTTCGCTTAGATCAGCTGGTTACCATTCATCATCTTGTCTAACTTAAAGGATCTTTAAATTGTTCAAAAGCTGTTTAAAGCTGAATATTCTTAATTAATATGCGATAAACAGATACTGGTATCTTGCAAGTCTTAATATGCATACTAACTAGAAATATACAAAAGAATCTTCAGATTTTTTATGACACTATCAGTCGTACTATGTGTTAGTTACATTATAAGATGTGCTTTAACATTTGTGATGTCATGTTTATTTGTTTAATATTATGCGTGTAGGTTAATCCTAAATGGATTAATTTTCTATATCTGTTTCCTCTTCACTATCAAAAAACCCGTCCTTTCTTTTATGTATTGGTCTTTCTATCAGTGTTTCTTTTATATTTTAATAACATGCTGAAATACTGTTATCCAGTCATCTAAAGAGATTGCATTTATAGTTTCCTTTTTTTAAATCAAATAAGTGTTTATTAGTCAAATCCTCTTTAGTATTGCGTCTTCTTATATGCTGTTTTATTTGGAAACAAATTAATTTAATTGAATTAAATTCACACATGTATAGAGATATGTGAAAAGAAGTGTGCCTCATACTTTCACCAAACTATCAATTTTGTAATTTTTCCATCTAATGAGCTAGTATCATGCGAAATGAATTTTTTTATTTAACGAAAATCTATTTTTAAAGAAGACGCAAATGGAGATTTGTCTGCAAGGAAGGAATGATAGGGCGCATTATCCAAAACAATAATTCCATTTACTGGAACATTTGGCAACAGTTTCTTATTGAAGTATTTACTATTCATCTGCCCATGGTAACCACTACTTGTCTGTCCTGCCTTAAATATCAAACATGCTTTATAAACAAACCCATTGTTGGAATCTACATATACAATTATCAGTCCAAAAACTTCATGATTGCCAGATTTTTTTTAAAATGAAATCAATCCATGTTTCATCTATATAGATTATAGTATATTTCTTAGATACTTATAGGATCTTAGAAATAGAATAGTGAATTTTTCCATTGGTATTTTTCTTTTATTTTGACATTTCCACCAATAAAAACCATTAGCTTTTAAAAATCTCTTTAACGACTTCTTACTATAAGAGAACTCCATTTCGTCCTTAAGTTTTGCTTATAATTTTATATATTTTTCTATGTAAAATTATCAATTATTTGCTTGATAGGAGCGCAAGGGTATTTTATTTCAGAAGTTCACAAAGAATTTTGAGGGCTAGATGATCGTTTTCTTTGCAAATCATCTTTTCATATTCTAAATAGTGTTCTTCTTTGCCACAATACCCCTTGCCTGGCTTGTAATTGTCTTGCCGTGTTTATTATCTACCTTGTTTCAGCATACGCTACTGATCCAAAGACAATAGAAATCGCAAAAGGCCTTAAAAGTTTTGGATATATTTTGAATAATTCTACGCCAACTGTTCAAACTTAATATAAATCGTTCTAAGCAACGATGCACGATTAAGGAATTATTCTGCAATTTAGGGACCTGAAGTGGAGAAAGTATATATTTTCCAAAATGCAAGATGTTTTAGAAAGGTAGATTTCTTTATAAATCCTAATTGTGGGAGAATCCGCTGAAAACTAAATAGATAAAAATAAGATCAAACGTGTATTTGCCTAACATATGAAACTTGATATAAATCGTCCTAAGCAACGATGCAGAATTAAGGAAGTATTCTGAAATTTAGAGACCTGAAGTAGGTAGACGATCATATATTTTCCAAAATTTTATATATTTTAGAAAGGTAGATTTCTTTATAAATACAAATTGTAAGAAAATCTGCTGAAAAATAAATCGATAAAAATAAGATTAAATGTGTATTTGCCTAAAATATGAAATATATAACATAAAGGCCTTCAAGCGGATATTCGACAACAGTGTATATAGTTGTCCGCATATTTTTACAGTGCCAATTCTGATTTGCTTAACTATATATCGTAAAACTATAGCTTATCAACCTACGTCTATAAAATAAGTTGCTTGCGTTTGCGAGATAAACTCCTGGACAATCGGGATCATCTTTTAGCTTCTTTTGACACATTCTTCTTCGACTATACGTTATTTGTAAATTTTTCTAATACAATCCACATATATCCTTTCTTGTATAACGAAAGAATAATATAATTTTCCTGAACACGTTGAGATAAAGCGGGTAACTTTAATATCGTTATGCTTTCTGAAAAACATACAATATACAATATATTATTTTCACAGTAAAATCTAGATTTTCAAATTTTCTCGAGATGATTTTTTTCGACGGGTAATTTCAGTCTTGGATACTAATTGATGTGTGCTAATATAAGTTGTCGAATCTGTTTTACTTTTTAAATTAGCATATCTGCCCCTATATTGGACTTTTTCAACAGTTTCTTTTTCTTTTCGTTTATGGACAGAGTTGCTATAAACTTTTCTGACGACATATTGTGTCTAAAAACATAGTTTTACACCAAAGAATAGTTAGTTTATCCCTTCTTGTATTATGATGTTGATGTGCAGATTTTTTCTTATTTACCTATTTCTACATAACGTGAAATCAATTCTCTTTAAAGCTGCAAACTGCCAGAAGTGTAAGCAGGTGCGGATCCTACCTCTCTGTTGGGGAGAGGAGCGGTATTACAATATCACAAGAATACAGTATAGCAAGCGAGAGCGAGTTGTCGAGGGGAGGGAGGGGGGGAGGAGGTGCCAGCGACATTCACGTTCCTAGTGCAGCAGACAGGGGCAAATCTACTTTTCTGGATTCGAAGCTCTTGGGATTGGGGGGGGGGGGGGCGACGGCACAGTATGGCAAGCGAAATCCAGTTGTCGATGGGAGAGTGGGTGCCAGTGACATTCGCGTTTCTAATGCAGCCCTGACCGTAAGTCATTTATTATCTTTTGTCGCTACTTATCTATCAAAAGCGTACATTTTTTAATGTGTCGCAGGAAGTACCACGACACTTAAGTTATACTTCATCTAAATTTTATTGTTTCCTTTTCTTTAAGTTTAGTTTGTTCTCATTAGAACTACCAGCTTTACTTTAAACCAAATTGAGAAACTGCACGAAATATTTGAATGTTTTTTACGAATTATTTAAGATTATTTGTTAACCAGATATATACAAATTGGGTATAATTCACGTCCTTGTAAAGTGAAATACGACTAAGGGGCTATAAAGACTATTCTTATTTGAAATAAGTTGATTATTGTTGTTAAAACGGGCACACTGGCGCATGTTTGCTTTTTAATGGTGACGATCAAAATATTGTAATTCCCAGGCGCATCTTGAAGTCACCGATTTTTGAGATACGCCCATTTAATGGCGTGAAGACGAAATTGCTGAACGAAGTACCGAGATGGAAATGCAACAGTGCACATTGGCCAGAGTCCAGCTACATAAATAACATCTTTTGATTACAGAGAATCAATAATGAATTTTTATATGGTCAAATATTCACCATGTCAAAACAAATCAACATCGGTTTGTTAAATAAGTCTTAAACTTCTTTTGGTAAAGTTTTCGGTAAAAATTTCCTTAAGCTAACACAGATAGTAATCTATAAAATTTATCTTTTAATCTTACTTTTCTTGATAATTTTTGGAAATAATGCTCTCTGTAGGCAAACATCTTTATTCCGAGTTTCCTAAATGTTTTCTGAAACACAACTACATTCCCTATAATCTGTAAGCCATGCAATAACATTTTATAGTGGGTAATAGATATACTTACAAGGTGTAGAGTTCTACAAAAATTGCAGCAATTTTTAAGCAGTATAAATTTTTTGACATCATTTATTTCATAACCACGAGAAATACAATCAAAAGTGTTGGTAGCCTTTCTATTAAACCATTAGTAAGATCTTTGAGATCACTCTGGTTATTTCTCCGGTAGCTATCTATGTTTGCTATTTACATTTAGACTCATTTTCTTACTGTCTACGATTATATTTAATTTTTTCCACGCTTGCCAACTACAAATACCTAAAAGTTAACGGAAATATAAGCTTTACTTTCTATGCATCTTTCACTTTCATTTGGAGAAAATAATATTGGATTATATTAAAATATTTTGCCGTGCTGTTACCTAAATAACATCATCAATTATGGTTAACTGCCAAAAGACTATGTTAAATTTTGTGTTCTTTTTACTGCCCGTACACTCATGTTAAATGTGTTTAGCCCCTCTTCCAGATTCTTTATATGCGTAACCCTTTCTTACTATTAATACTTTGTTCTTCTTTTTTATTTGAGTTTTCTTTTAGGAAAAAACTGGGACATTCAGAAAAATTAAGAACAACACATACTACCTTGCCACTTTTTATGGAAGGGTTTTTGTTTAAAATTGACACGAACGTTCCTCCTTTAATTTTATGAATATACCACCTTTTAAACCCATACTTATTTTTTTCAAAAGTTTCACTGGAACATACTTAGTAATAAACTAACAAACTAACCAAAAGGCCTATTTTTCCTAAATGATTGTTTTTGATCCCTTAAGAAAGCTTGGGCAAGAAATTATACTTACATACCTTAAGTTTTTCATCCATCTTTTTAATTACATTAAGTATTTATTTAAGCTTTAATATAAGTTGAATTTTATAAACATTTAAAAGCAATTCATATTTGACTTTCGTAGTACGTACTCTTATTAAGTTATTCGTAAGTTTTTTACTATTATTAAATGATACTTGTCAATAAAGGTTTTTTAAAAACTAAATTTGCCAGTCGGTTGAAGATTTCTACCTGTGTTTGGTCAAAAGAATCGACAACTTTTTCCTGAAACCTTGTGCCAGTCATCAGTTTCAGATCCGAATCTGCATCCCACTAGCAAGATTTGCAGCAGAAAAAAACTACTCAAGTGATATTTTCCTTTCTACCTACTTTTCGTTCGTAAAATTTGTATTTTCGCTTACAAAAATAGTTTTTGAACCTCACCAAGTATCTCATTAATCGAAACCCTTTTAATCTTAAGTATAATCGAAAAAAATTTGTAACCTTTTTTAGGACATAGTTAACATTTAGAATCTTTTCTAAATAGCGTAGATATCTTTTATAATAGGTGTGCTTTAAATGCCACAGACAAAAACTTAAAATAATTTATTCTGGGTGCTATTAATTCTAAAATAATTAACGCAGGAGATATTCTTATATGCAGAACAATAGGAGAAGCAAGTACTTTTTTTTGTAACCATTTACTAATGGAGTAACAAATAGGATTATACAAATCCACCCCTACTTCCTAATGCAAAACAAGAAATCATATATCAAACCTTTAAAATTAATTCAACACCCCAATGAATGTATTTCAATCCAGTTTGTCTCCATTCCGAATCAATGTAATCCGCCAAATCAATTCTGATATGATCAAGATCAGCAGACGAATTTCTATATGTCAAATACATATTTTTACCATGACTTCTATTCCCTAGCCAACGTATAAATCTGCAGCCTAGAAACGTCAGTTCTCAGAAAAATCTCATAAATCCACTGAAAAATCATTTTCAATATCTACCGCGATTAGAATATCTTCTTTGCAATCAAAAGATTTGAATCAAAGGAGAAATCCATTTATTGATATCCCTTTAAGAACCCATTAATATTTACTGAAGTTACAAATCTAGACGATGGACTCATAGAAATATTATACAATCAAAATTTTACACATCCGTGTACAGTTAAAATGAGATGTCCAATGCAACTTTCCAAAATATGACCGATAAATATTTCAGTAACTAGGATCCATATTTTATCGAAAACCCTTATAATCAAATTAACGAAAACAACATATCAGATATCCTATTAAAAATAATTATCTAGACTAGAAGATCAACAAATGGCTTTTCAAGATGATCCAAATTTTCCAATAACTACCTCGGAAAACAGTCAGCATTTGGTTTAAATATTTTTCAAGTAATCTCTTTACCCTACGTAGATTTAATAAATCCACCTGTACAATTATTAGTGGATAAAGGAAATCATGTGTCACTTTCATAGTGGAACTCAATTTCACAAATCATAATCTAATAACTTATGTAGGAAATACAAAAACAATAGTTAAAATACTGTTCTTATCTCAGTTTAATTTAAACGATGAATTAGAATTTATTCACATAACATTCATTATTTTTGACGGAATCTTGGGTTAGGAGATTTAAGAAAATAAGGTTTAAATATAAATTAACCAATCAATGTTTCATAAACAATAGACGCAAAATACCTTCATATTGTCGTAGCGTTTAACTTATAAAAAAATAGAAATTCCATCAAATTCTATAACAAAAAATTTTAAATATTAAACAAATAATTACGGACTCGAATAATAGTACACATATTTTAATGCCTAATAATATAATCCAAATTTTACGTAGTTTATCATTGGTTAGTAATATTATAGAGATTATAAGTTTAACTGACAAAACTTTAATGATACATTTTGACCCTACGTCAATAAGAAAAAGCACAACCCTTTCGTCCTGAAAATTTCAAAATTTTTAATGTCAAATAAATAATAAACACCCCAAAAAAAAAACAATGATTTTTCTCTGATAACACCTTTACTAGAGAAAAAAGAATTGGAAAATCTCATTCTACAATTTGCAGAAATTTTGCATAGACCTAATGAAAAACTAACATTAACCAGCCAAGTAAAACACGAAATAAAACTACCGACGAAATACCTATATATACAAAAACATACAGATATCCTTATATGCATAAACAAGAAGTTCAAAAGCATATTTACTAAATGTTAGACGATGGGTAAATTAGACCTTCATCTAGTCCTTGTTCATCCATATTTGGGATAGTGCCAAAAAAATTCGACGGCCCTGGTAAAGAAAAATGGAGAATAGTTTCAGATTATAGAAAACTTAACCTAAAAAGTATAGATGATAGATGTCACCTTCCAAATGTCACAGATATCCTACATAAACTTGGTAGAAACCAATATTTTACAGCCCTAGATCTCGTTTCAGGTTTTCATAAATTTGAGATACATTCCGACTCTACATCAAAAACTGCATTCACTGTTGAAAATGGATATTATAGATATGTTTGTTGCACATTGGTTTAAAAAACGTCCCTGCAACTTTTCATCTTGTTATGAACAATGTTTGAAAGGATCTACAAGAAAAAATATGTCTTGTTTACATGGATGACATAATTATATTCTTTATTATTCCAGTCTTAAACAAGTACTTAGAAACAGTAGAGTTGTAGAACAAGTAATAACTGCTGAGAAAATAAACTCCAATTCAAAAAAAAAAACTGAAGTCATAAGAAAATCTCCTATCCCTAAAACAAAGATGTAAAATCATTATAGGCTAAAAGGATGTTTATAAAAAAAACTTTTTACAATAAACAAAATCAATGACAAAGGGTTTAAAAAAGAATATAAAATTAATACACAGCCAAGAATTTATAAATTGCTTCGAAATCTGTAAAAATATTTAAACTAGTGATCTCAACATCCGGGTTTTTCAAAATTATTTAAACTTACCACAGATGCATCAAATTTTGCAATAGGGCCTATTTTATGGCAATGTCTTATAGGTCGAGACTTACTAATTGTAGGTATATGCATCACATACTTTAAACCCAACAAAAATTTATATTAGCACAGTTGAAAAAAATCTTTTAGCCACTGAATAAGCAACAAAATATTTTAGATTTTATCTTTTAAATTCAAAATTACGTATTATCGTAAACCTCTTCAAAGGTTTTTCTATAAAAGAACCAAATTCCAAATTAGTCCTTTATAAGCTTAAATAAGAAGAGTTTGATTATAAAAAAGGTAAAAATAATGCTGATGAGCTTTCATGTGTGCAATTACATGCAGTACGACAATGAAGATAATCTATTTATTTCCTCAAATTATGAAATTATACCGAGTTAGATAAAATAGATGAGAAAACTGCCAAAATTAACATAATATTCGATATAACCGTATACTCCGAAACCCATCATTCAAGTAAAAAAAATATTAACCCTATAGATACAGGAATAAATAACAAGTCAAGCGATTTAAGAATACTACAGTCTAGTTTCGAAAATCCTATTTTAGGATCTTTAAACATATATAAATGTCAGATTATATTTACATATTATAATAGTAACAAAATCAACAATCACAAATATTTCAAACAACAAACAATATATATATATATATATATATATATATATATATATATATATATATATATATATGTATATATATATATATATATATATATATATATATATATATATCTATAAATATATATATATATATATATATATATATATATATATATATATATATATATATATACCTGACGGACAGATACCTCAATGCTGATTCTCACCATCATCTCTCACAAATACAGGGCGGAGCCAATACCCTAGTATCAAGATCCCTTCACCTAACTGATGACCAGGGAAAAGAAAACTTATTGTCACAAATAAAAGGGGCCCTCAAACAAAAGAGCTACTAGACAGCAACCATAAATAAGGCAATAAAATTGCAACAAAAACCAACACAAGAAACAAGGCCACCTACCGAGGATAGATCAATCACCATACTTCCTTACATAAAAGGCACAACAGACAGAATCGGCAGATTGCTCCAGAAACATAACGTATCTACAGGCTGCAAACCATACAAAACAATAGGTTCTTCTTAAGGAAATACAAAAAAAAAATCAATCTAGAAACTCAAGGCGTATATAAAATCGCATGTGACACTTACAATAAAACATACATAGGCCAGACCTACAGATTCTTCTGTAGGTCTGGCCTATCAGCAAGACTAGAAGAACATAAACTCAGTATAAGAAACAAACAGACGACATCGGCACTTTTTCAACACCAGGACACAAAATTGATTTTGATACCTGCCAGCAAGTCGCTAATATAGAACGCTACAAGATTGATTCGTGAATCCATCGAAATTGAAAAGAACGGCACTCTGAATAAGAGATAGATGCACTTGATCTTCCTTCTACTTGGAAAATTCTCTTTAAGCGGGACCATTTTACCGACACGCATGCCACGCTTAAACTGACACCAACGGCGGTGCTCAAGAGGGAGGCGGAGCCACCGCCAACCAACCGTTACTATCTGCGACCGCGTATAAAACACGCTATACCTTGAATTTATTTTAGTTGATCTACAACCAGCAAGCACAGCAGATGTCAAATGAGAATTTGGCAAAACGTCTGCAAACTTCTACAAGAAACCAAACAAACGAACGGATATATTCCCGGATTATTACTGAATTACATGTTCCCATCCGTAAAACACTACGCAACAACATATCTACGGGGAGAAGATATTTAAACAAACCAAAGCATATAAAAGCTGAGAGAGAAAGTCTGCATACTGCTATGCGATCTCACCTTCTTAATAAGATTCAGAAACAACAAAGTGCCACCAGCTTTTACAAGGATCAACACCACAGCATAGCAGGGACAACAGTTTCAATATTGTAAAAATCTCGAAATGCTCTACGATAGAAAAGGATACAACTAAGCATAACGGAACAGGCACTCTACCAACTTAACCTGTCTCTAAGTAACTTAATGAATCCCGTCTTATGAAACCGTTTAGAAACTCTCTGCTATTGGCGGACAGAAACTACAAAAACAGAAATGCATTTAAAGAAAAATATATCATGAAACACTACCACAAACAAGCAACAACTAACAACCTAGAACAGTTTACAACATATCCAAACACCAACTGGCTAAATCTGAAAAAATAGTTTTAAGTAAATGTTTCAATTACGCAATAGCTTCGAAAAAGATTCCTACGGATGAAACAATCACATAAATCGAGCCTACCCTTTCCGCTAAAGACAACCAGGAGGCTGAGCAAATATGGCAGGATATGTCAAGAATTCTCAGAAACAGAACCTGAGCAGATCAGAATTCACAACTTTAAAAGACCTGGACAAAAATAATAACATCATAATATTACCAACAAATAAAGGCAATGCAACTGTCGTCATGGATACCGAAGAATATACTGCAAAAATGAAAGATATCTTGAAAGATCCTGCTTGCAAACCTGTATCAAGGGATCCCATCACATATCTTCAGAAAAAAACTAAGACCAAAATAATGGACTCACCCATAGAACTGGATATCAAACAGAAACTGATATGCGGACTTCCAAAGATCCACAAGCAAACTCTGCTCCTCTAAGACCTATCGTTAGCGCTTACAACTATGCCACTAAAAAACTAGAAAAATACCTTGCTGGCTTCATGCAACCACATGTTGAGAATGTCGCTTCTTATGTTAAAAACTCGGAGCACTTCTTAACTATTCTACACTTTGTTAGACTTAACAAAGACAACATCATTTGCAAGCTTCGACTTAAAATCCCTGTATCCGAGCATACCGATAGATAAAGCAGTGGACCAGATCGCTTAAAGAGAGGGTTTCCCAACTCATATTATAGATCTCACCAGACATTTTCTTAAAAACGCATATTTTTTGTTTGATGGTCTGATCTATAGGCAGATAGATGGCGCTGTCATGGGCTCTTCACTATCTCCAGCTGCGGCAAATCTATTCAAGACCTATTTCGAAACGAAAGCTCTTTAAAAATTTTAATCTCAGACCCAAACTCTGGTGTCGCTACGTTGATGATATATTTGTAACATGGCCTCATGGCATACAACAGCTCAACTGCTTCCGTGAGTCTCTTAATTCTATCCACACAAAGATGCAGTTTACTCTGGAACTTGAGGAAAATAATCAGCTTTCATTTGTAAACGTCCTCGTAACCAAAACAATAAAGGCACAACAGATAGAATCGGCAGATTGCTCCGAAAACATAACATATCTGCAGACTACAAACCACACAAAACAATAGGCTCTTTTTTAAGAAATCGAAAAGACAAAATCAATCTAGAAAATCAAGGCATATATAAAATCGCATGTGGCACCTGCAATAAAACATACATAGGCCAGACCAACTCACTATAAGAAACGAACAGACCACATCAATACAAAACAGGACAAAAGTGATTTTGACACCTGCCCGCAAGTCGCCAGTAAAAAACACTACAAGGCATGATTGATTCGGAAATCCATCGAAACTGAAAAGAACAGCACTCTGAATATATATATATATATATATATATATATATATATATATATATATATATATATATATATATATATATATATATATATATATATTACCGAATGAGCTAACCGAAGAAATTATTTGTAAAATCCAATAAGAAAATGTGTACGAAAAACGACTTACTGCATGTACTTTGAAAATAAAACATTAGAACCCATAATTGTTAAGGGTTGTCAACAATATTTTAAAAAGAAACCCTTTGCACTATTTATTTCAAATACGCTTTCAGATGACGTTACTGAACTTGGTATTGAACAAGAAAAAATTAGAAACTATTCGGAAACAAAAACTCATCATAGAGGAATAAGAAAAAATATAGCCGGGCTTGAAAATATATTTTAATCTAGAAAAAATAATTTGAAACCGCAACTTCTTTTTATTTCAGATAGCGAAACTTCATAAGCTTATAATGTTGGTGTCTTTAGTAGTAACGCTAGAAATTAAAGAAGCAAAAATCCCTTACGGTCAGTATTACCTCGCAACCACATTTTTATTTTAGAGATATAGAATCATGTTTAAAAAAATTACAAAAATCTGACAAAACCTTAAACAAATACAGAAATAAAATCTGTATGTTTATAACAAAACAAAAATTTACATTTGATTTTTTAAAGGTAAGTGAACAAAATATGTGTATATTCCTTAAAAACATATTAAAAATAAAAGACGACTGATGAACATTGTAGGGGTAAAGTAAATAAATGGTTGTTTGGGAATTTGAACTCCGATGACGACAAACGTTATGATTCATACATCAATGTAATTTGACAAAACCAACAAACAATACGAAATGAAGTTACTAACGAACACACAATCTTAATAGACACAACTAATATTTATGTTTTACGAATCATAGCAATTACCAAAAATCAAAACATAATTTTGTACAAATTACATTTATTGGCACAACAAGCTAATGATACTTCTTATTTTTTGTATCTATCACTTTATCAAATTAAATAGTTAATAAATAATACGGAAAATGCAATCTCCTTTGTTAAAGTGGACGTTATGTAAATTTCAATTCTTAATCCTAAACATCTTAATGAGATAATTGATAAATCTAAAAAAATCATAAAAAGAGTTATATATTATTTTTAGTACACATAGTAATTATTGCCCCAACTCAATTTATGCGATCTAAAATATATCCTGTACCTATCCTAAACCAAACAATTATCTCATCCAAACCTTATGTATTACTTACAGAAAAAATCCATTGGTCAATACAAGAACTATGCTCACGGACAAAAGACACCTTTGTTTGCCAACAAGAAAACTAAGCTCTGAATAATCCAGTGTATCAAAGCTTTTAATGACATCAGAAAATAATTCTTCATTTATCAATGCCCACTACCAATAAACAAGCGTAGAAAGAATACATAGTGAGGAAATTCTAGTAATTTCCGTTCACTTAGCATAATTCAACTTTCCAATTGTCCGTTAGAAATCAAAGGCAAATGAAATCAAATTAATGAAAAAGCAGCAATTCAATATGCCCTAGAGATTCCTGAAGTGCAGTTTCCAAATGAAAATAATAAAAAGATGCCGAATATAGCAACAAATCAGTTACAACGAAACAAAAAATGCTAAAATTGCAGTAAATACTATGCAATTTATTAGAGTGCAAAAGGTCATAATTGATACAATATTGCATTTCACAATGTTGGGTGAATATACAACTGCATCTACTCATTTAGATACTGAAAATTTAGAAATAACTTATTTCAGAAGACATATCCAGTTAGGAAAAACGACAAGAAAAATATTCAGAAAATACATTCACCTGCATTTTCCGAACTTGAGCAAGGAGGAATTAGGTGACCAAGGAACTCTTTTTTATTTCATACAAGTCGGACTGGGTTCATCACTTACAAACCATTAGTTTTTCATTAACCGTTTTAATTACATTAAGTGTGGCCTGGATGTAAATTAAATATTATATACATTTTAAAACACTTCTTTAGTCTTTTGCTTTTTCATGATTGTTATTATAAATATTTGTAAATCAAAGTTTCAAAAACAAAATTTGCAAATCAAGTAATTTAACTGTAGGTATGTAAATGTCTGAAAAATTTGCTTAGATCAGCCTGGTATAGCCAAATCATTTACTTTGTGTTACGTACTTTTAAAAAGAACGACGAAGAAGAAACATGAATATTTTCAGTATTTCTTTCTATTCCATTATTGCAATTTTACGTTAAATACTTTTTTAAATCATTTTCAAATGATAATTAAGAATACATGTTTTTTCAGTCCATCTTAAAAATAAATACATGGTTATTAATACAGGGGTAATAATGCAACAAAGACAGCACTATCTGTCATTTGCCCATGCAAGATTATATTAAGTAATATGAAGAGAAATCTTTGTAGTAAGTATTCTGTACTCCACCAGCTTCTTTTATCAACCATTTATTTCGTAATTTGCTACGATTAATTATTTAATATTTTGATCAGATTTTTTCTTAATTTTCACTCATATACATATTACTTATTATTCACTGTCCAATAAATATTTTACGTCAAGTAAGATTTTGGGATACAAATAAGTATAGGGCGAGTCAACGATAAATGGAGCTAGTGTATGATTTATACGTAAAATTTATCAATAAATTATATTCACACAATATACTCTTACTAAATATACATATTTTAAACCCATTTGAATATGGTATATGTATTTGTTTAAATGAGTCACCCTCTATCTGTATCAATTTCTTTGGTTTTACAAGAAGCACGTCATTTCGTATAAATACCACGCTATATTTTGTAAAAAAAAACTCTAATATTTTATACGAGGGACCTCTCAGGATTGGTGAAGAATATTTAAGTTAAGAGTTATAAAGCACTTAATATATACACTACCGGACAAAAGTACAGCATCGCGGAAAATTATAATATTATACAGTAAATGCATGATATCACGTTTAAATACATCATATTTTAAAATATAGTAGGCTGCTGGTGTCGGCGAGAACAACTATTTTCAACCATCAAATGAACTAATATTAACGTAAATACAGAATAGTTATGTGTGAAACGTAAAGCAACATTTTAATTTTTTCCCAAAGAGGAAAGTTTTTAGGAAAAATTAAAGCTAAGATAATTTATATTTTTTTGTAACAAATATTTCTCTGCTGAATTAATCATGCCAGGAGAAAATTCAATTTCGAAATAATTGAACCAGGGAATAGCTAATGCATCTTTGAAAGCTAAAAATGAGGCTAAATTTCCAAACAGTTTGGGAACAAATAGAGTCGCAAGACTTGCACTTTTAAGCTGGACAATTGACGAGTGAAAAACAATTTTATTTAGCGATTAAATGCATTGCAGGATGTTTAATTCTGATTTAATAATGTGTCAATACAAGATTTAATCCGAAAGATGTTGTCGTCACGATTAAACATGGTAAAGATAAGGCAGCATTTATGTTGAGTTGTTTCTGATGGAATGGGTGTTCCCTCTTAACTCCATGGCACGATGGATTGGTTAATGCATAGGGATATTACATAAAATGTATTGCTACCTTATTCAGACTGGAAAATGCCATTTCACTTTATGTTCCAACAAGATAACAATCCAAAGTACTCCACGAGTTATTCAAGAGTGGTTTCAGAAAGCAAGATTCGTGTTTTGCAATTTTGGGTCCGAAAATATTCTCTAATTTAGCCTTAATACCGTGACTTGGCCATCTACTAATAAATAATAATGAATATAATATAAATAATATTTCCAGTTACTGTAATCCTTAAATATGTTTAATATTGTTGTTGTATTACCTAAAATCAAATACTGTTGAATACAATTTTCCTTGCTGTACTTTTATCCTCCTTGTTTTCGTCAGTTTTTAAAATTATATATATTTTTTTGTTAACCCAAATTTTTTATAAAGCTTACCAAAATGTCGTAAAATATCCTTTCATTAAGATTAACTAGAGATCATAAACTAGCAATTTTTTTTATTCGGAAGAATAAAATTACTTTAGAAATTAACATTTTAGTAAGATTAAAGAAATATTTTACAACTGTAGGATTAATTTAATAAGGTACCGCTTTTCTTCTGCATCAGGTCATTAAAGGAAAAAAAAAGCAGACAGAGAATTTATTTCCTGCGAATATAGCTCTTGTTATTTAATGATCTCATCAGTGGGGCTATAACGAACCAAAAGCAAAATTCACAATGAACAACTGTCCATATAAAATGTAAATTTCGATACATGTGAATTTGGCTTTTAGTCCGTTACAGTTCCACTGATGAGATCATTAAATGATCGAAACTCATATGGAGAGAAGACTGAATTCGTAGAAAATAAGGTTTTTTTTTCCTTTTAACGAACTAAGGGAGAAGATAAAGTGGTATCTTAAAACAAAATCAAAATAATTTTTATATTCTTAATTTAAAAAATTAATTTATTTACAGATATAACATATTTAATATTGATAAATTATTTCTTAACAAATATGCAAATAAATGTTGAATGAACACATTAATTATTTTTCGTTACTGTTGATAACATCACTGGCGTTATTGTTCTGCAGACGTCTCGGATTCTGATTTGCATATCTTCTATTATGGTGGGTGGATTAGTATACGCCTGGTCTTCTACATAACCCTACATAAAAGTCTAATGAGGTAACGTCACAAGAACTTCATGGCAATTGGATAATCCGTTTTTGTGGATAACGTTTATCCACATACTCCAGTGCTCTTCTTAATTATGTAATCAAGTAAGTGATGTAGCTCTTTCCTCAAGAAGTAAGTATTCATTAAAAAGGTGGGCCAAGAATTATATTGTGATAAATGCCACACCAAATAATAATCTATAGTTTTGTTGTTGCATCTTGCGTACGCTTAATGGATTTTCTGTAGCATTGTAAGCCCCGTTATTTCTAAAAATAGCCCTATCACAGAACATTGTAATTCACACAAGTTTCGGATTATGTTCAAAATGCGTGTTCACTACATGGCAAAAGTTTACGCTTGAATGCCTATCAGAAGCGCTGCCTCGTAATCCCTTCTGGTAACGGAGATATTTATGCTTTGTTTATACCAATGGTGAATACAATCAGTTCATTGGTTCTCGTAAATACAGACCCTGCAGGTGGCGGCGCACTGCCATGGGAGAGGATCCTTTCCTGGTCTTATATTATAGGGTTTTTTCAGTTAGTTCAGAACTAAAATAGTTTCTATAATATAATTGTATTTATATACCCAACTGCAAATATATTGTATTCACCGTTAGTATATAATATAAAAAATTCTACTAAATTAAATATTTAGATTGCATTGAATGCTGGAAGATGGCACTGCTTGTATTAGACTTCATAGTTAGTCTGATATAAGTTGATTATAGGATGCGTTTGCCTACCCTGTATTGACTTGAACTAGTGAGATTAAAATAAGTGGCGGTTTATTGCCACGGAAGAAGCTTTAACATTTTTCTGGTATTTATTTGCAATTTAAGATAGTGCTTTGTCTTTAACCGTGTCAAAACATAGTACGCCTGCCCTTATAGGATAAAGTTTTTTCATTTGGTTGAGGACTAAAATAGATTCTGTAATCTAATTGTATTTATAATGCACCCAACTGCATGTATATTGGATTTATCGTTGGTATGTAGTATATAGATAGATTGCGTGGAATGCCGGAAGATCGCGCTGCTTGCATTATATTTAGATGTGTTTGCCTGCCCTGTATTGACGAGAACCAATGAGTTCGAAACCGGTCTGCAAGTGGGAGAGGCTTCCACTCTTTTCTGGTATTTCCTCGCAATCTAAAATATTACTTTTTCTGTTGAAAGAGAGTAGGCCTACCCTTACAGTATCAGGTTTTTTCAGTTAGTTGAGAACTAAAATAGTTTCTCTTGTATTTTTAGTCGTATTTATATATTCCTGCTCAATTTGTTTTTGATTATGTTGATTCACATAATGATCACTGATTCCCACAGTGGCCCACTTGAACCCCCAAGAATCAACTGCGACTTGCAAAGGGCCCATGTCAACGGACAAAAAATTGGGGACATGAAATATAAATAGTGAACCGTGAAAGTGTCTTTTTGAAGACTCTGTGAGTGGTGATATGACAGAGCGATCAAAAATAATAAGAGATATTATCTGAATTATACTTCACATCGACAATCGATAAAATAGACTTTTTAAAGGTACAGTTTATATCCAATTGCAATGTTTGCAATTGCACTCATTTGTAGACGAAGGATTTATAAATTTTAAACGAATCTTAAAGTCATGCGTTCATTTTTAATACTTAGAACTAAGTATTGTGGTAAGTGAGCTTATTTCAATTAACTTATTTAAAACAAATTGCTATATCTTCAGCAAAACTTGCCACGTCGCCATCTTTAGGCAACTCATAATGGTCGTGCAAATAGACAAAGAAATTACCTATTTATATATTAGTTAAGTATATTTCATTACATTATCATGTAAGTATACTACTACTCGCTTTGTGGTTACATTACTTATAACTTATTAAAACTTGCGGATTTGATAGCAATGCATTGTGATTATACGCGCGCCAGGAAACATGTCTAGACTTCAACTAGAACTGCAAGAAAGGCTACGCAGACTTATACGGACTTATTTAATTCATCTATTATTAATACGAATTTTTGAGGCAAACACTATTCATTCGTTTTCTGAGTTTTTAGAAGAAAAGTTATAATAAAATATTTTCAAAAATAAAAATAAACCTAATATACAAGTTAAAGTGAAACAAAATTGTCTTCTTTGGGAGTCTACAGATAAGTAAGTAATTTTTGTTTTAAATAACATTATCTATATCTTTATAAGCTGAATTTAAGGTACATGATCACTCTGTACCTAAATATAATAGATCAGCGACCGCCATAAAGAATAATATAAGCTTTAATGTGGGGAATCAATTTCGAATCTATATTATCATATTTAAACAGCTTCATTTTTATCTACTTTGTGTAACTGCTACTAAACATGGCCGAATCTAATAGGAAATGTAGGCAGTATAACACTGATTATTTAAAGTTCGGTTTAAATTCATCATTGTTGGACAAGCACCAGCCTATATGCCTTATATGCAATAGAGTTTTAAGCAGTGACGCTATAGAATCATGTAAGGTATCAGATCATCTGAGAAGGTATTATCCTGATCAAACAGGTAAAGATTTGAAATAACTTCACTGAAAAAGAAATTTTAAAAGAGACACACGATGGACAGTATGTTCGCTTTAACGTCAACAATGGATGATAATAGTTTGCAAATCTCTCTCTACTAATGACAAAATCAGAAAAGCCGCATATTATTGGGGAAGAGCTAATTTCGCCAGGTATTGAAGAGGTTGTCGACACTGTTCTACACAAACCAGCATCTGATATATTCAAAAGAATCCATTTGAGCAACAACATAGTCCAAAGACGTATTGATGAAATGAGTCGTGATATTGAAAACTTTTATGCCATTATCTGCCAACGAACCAGTTCTCCATACAACTGAACGGGTCAACTTTACCTGATAATGGGACATTGTCCCATGTTGTTATCAACTAAAAATTCCGCTTTTTGCGAGAATTTCGACAACAGATACCGAGTTAACATTCAGTGGTTTAAAAAATTTTGTCATGGTAAAAGCAATATAATATTAGCAGCAACAGTACCTGCCATGGTTGACCATTACCGTAGTTTTATAAAGCATGTGAAACAAAATATACCCGAAGTGTTTGCAATCCACTGCCGTAGCCATCAACAATATTTAGTTGCCGAGAATCTGAGCTACAGATAACAGAATGAGGTTAGCTTGCAACTGCAAGATGACAGTCTGAAATTAATAAAAAGCAAAGTCCATCGTTGCAGCTTTTTTGCCGTAATTAACGTTATGTAGCAAAACATCCCCAACTTATGACAGATGTGCTGCTAAGATGATGACGTTTCAGCCTACGTTTGACATATAGATGTCCCGTACACAGCCTTTAAACCCAGATTTGAGGATGTTTTGACCCTGAAAATACCACAATGGATTATCAACCCACTGATGATACAAGAAGAATTAATCGGAACAAGTACCAATAAAGAACTTAATGTGCAGTTTAAAATTGGATTATAACTATTTTGGACTCCAAGAGACTTATTCTGCATTATGGAGGATGGCAAGAAAATCTTTGATAGCTTTTCCATTTTTATACCTCGTGGAAAGGGTTTCAGCGCGATTACCAATCTTCATAGAAAAAGACGAACCAGATTGATATTCACTGGCAGATGATATTTAAAATTCAACCTGACTAATTTGAATTGAAATATTGAAATTTTATTATCAAAGTATCAGATTAATCCCCCCCCCCCCAATAAAAGTAACCGTCACCAAAGTTTATGCTAGATGGGGAACGATGCGCCCAAAGGAAAAATGGAAGCTGCAGCGATTTTTTCGTTCTGCTCTTTGCCCCTCATGTGCGATAAAATTTAACTAGTAGAATAAAAGAATTTATTTTGTCTTTGTATATTTAAATGATGCCAGAATTTTACATGATTTGATCGTCGTTTTAATTGATAAAGGTATGCATTTTAATTAAAACATTTTATTTCATTTTAATATTTTACACTGACCCTTATCGAATTGCGTATTTTTGTGCCTGATGATAAAAGACACGTGGCACCATGTCGAAGATATGAAAAGTGTCGACAGTGTCTTTTGTTACACATTTTTATTATTATATCCGACTTGCTGCGTTCCACCTTCGATCACCATACTAAGGCCTCAGTTCTCAAAAACACGTTTTAATTCCTGAAATTTTAATTAGGAAGACAAGAAGGTCAACAGAAAACAGAAAAAAATTGTAACGTGGTTTACGGGACAGAAAAGTTTGGAAACATCTCACGTAGACAAACTGCGATTGCTGACTTGGGAATTTTCTTGAATTTGTAATGAAATCTGCTAATCTTCGTTGGTAGACGGACTAAGTAGTATCGTTCGGGATACTGTTTTTCATATATTATTTAGACAAAAAGACCATTTTTTCAGTTTCGTATAATACATGAATCGTTTCAAAACAATGACATGAACTTAAAAAAGCTTTTTTACAACAAAAATTCTTGTAAAATGACACAGTAGCATGTAATGTTTTTACATATCATGAACTTGTATTCTACATTGTTGTTTTGTATGGCTACTGCAATGAATGAATGAATGAATGGATGAAAAAGGGGTGGTGGTACTAGATGATCGATGCTTAGGACTCCATTGGGCCCTTTATATCCCACCATATCTGCAGGTTATTCAAGGCCGATCGCCTATGCGAATCCAAGCAGCCTCGTTAGTTGAACTTGCCTAACTGCTTCCGGCAACAAAATTGCATCTCCGAAATATCTCTGCCTCAGTCCGTTGAGTGCTGGGTACTCTCTGAGAACATGACCAATAGTTTCATCCTCTTCCAAACACTATCTGCATATCGGGTCGTGTTCGACACCGATTCTATGAGGATGGCCCCTGAGGTGACAATGTCCTGTCAACAATCCCATTACAATTCGCAGCTCTTTTCTGCCCAAGGATAGAAGCTCCTTAGTACACCGGGTACTAGGCCCAGTTATATGTCCCTTAGCACACCTCATTCCAGCAGCTCCCCTCCACGACTCAATAAATTTGCTTTCCAGTAACGATTTTAATTCCCTTTTGCCAATCGCAATTGGGACAGGTAATATTGGTTGGGGTCCATATGGTTCAGTCGCCGAACAAAACTTTGCCAGCCGGTCTGCTTCCTCATTCCCGCGAACTATGAAGTTTAGGTTAGATCCAACGTGTAATACAAAATTTTAGGGTTTCCATGTAGAATTAAAAAATATAACTTCATGTTGCCATTGTTTGACTCACTGTTTCCAACTATTTTAAAAAAGTGTACATTTAGTAACTATACATTGTAGCTGATATAGTTTACTGATAAATTGTACGTGTAATCCATAAACTTCCTCCATCTAATCGTTAACACACCACATCCAAAAGGGGAGAACTTCTTTAAAATTAAACCAAAAAAGTAAAATTTACGTTTTAAGCCAAAACCATAAATGTTCATAAATTATCTGAAATTTCAGATCTTGTCTAATAATATAGCCTTTGAATTTGAGGCAAATAATGTAAAAATCAAGTGAAATATAGCCTTCATAAAATCGATTCACCAGAATACAACGGACAAAACAAGTATTTTTTTTTTTGAATCAATGGAAATAACTTTAACAAAAATCCTAAGGAAATGTATTTTTGTCCATTACTTTTTTTAATTATCAGCTTCGCCTAATCAATTAGGTCTATCAACTTGTTCTTGGGTAAATGTATTTCAACATAATAAGATGAACGTAAAAAAATCTTGTTTTACAACAATAATTTCGGTAAAATGTCACAATGTTTGTTATATTTTGTGCATTGCGATTAGAGCTAAAAATATCACAAGGTAAATGAATAAATACCTTAAAAATACAAAAATAAAAAATAATTTTCTGCCAACAATGGAAAATTTCGTTTATTTACGGGAAACAACTATTCCTATTACCGACTTCAAGGCTTTATCTCGAGGTTTTTCGCTAATGTTCCTTTACAATTATTTCTCAAAATACCGGCGGCTTCCGTCTTTAGTTGAAATGTGGCAGCAAGTTTCTTATCTGAAAAATGGAAAAATCATATGGTTAGTGTAGGATTCGCTTGAAATAGTCTCACATTTAAACTATTAAAAAGTTGATAATTAAGGGTAGTAAAAAATCAATAAAGAGCTCAGGTGAAAAATTAAAAATTCGATTGCATATAATATCTTATTTGTCAATGAAGTTAAAATGCGGAATAGCTCTAAATGTTAGTTTCTATTTAAAGCAAAAGGTCTTTCGGTCAAAAAAGAATTTTTTTAATCAGTCTAGTTATATGTGAATAATACAAACGATTGAGGTATTATTGAACAAATACGGTAACGATAAATATATTCACGAAGTACGCCCGTGAAAACAGGTTTAAAAAAATATTAAATCATCGACGAATTATAAACGCATTTTAAATGCCCGTAACCTCCATGGCTAGCTTTTTAACCGACTTCTAAAAGAAGGAGGTTCTCAATTCGTCGACTATGTATTTTTTTTTATGTATTTACACCGATTACTCCGGAAGGGCTGCACCGATTTGAATGAAATTTTTTACGGTATGTAAAGGGGTGGTCCCATATTTTTAACCGACTTCTAAAAGAAGGAGGTTCTCAATTCGTCGACTATGTATTTTTTTTTTTTTTTATGTATGTACACCGATTACTCCGGAACGGCTGCACCGATTTGAATGAAATTTTTTACGTTATGTAAAGGAAGTTGCTGCGGTGGTCCCATATTTTTTTAGATGAAATTGGTGCAGTAAAATTCAAGATGGCCCTTACAATATGGGGGCCAAAAAAATTAATTTTGTCCGATTTTCTCCAAAATTGGTATGGAGGAATTTTCGGGGTTGTACCCAACGAATCTGAAATTATTTTTCAAAAATTCAAAATGGCGGATCCAATATGGCGGACAGAAAAATTTAATTTAGTCCGATTTTCTCCAAAATTGGTATGGGGGAGTTTTCGAGATGCCACATAATGAATCTGATATTATTTTTAAAAAATTCAATATGGCGGATCCAATATGGCGGACGAAAAAATCAATTTGGTCCGATTTTCACCAAAATTGGTACGGGGGAATTTTCGGGGTCGCATATGACGAATCTAGAATAATTTTAAAAAAATTCAATATGGAGGATCCAATATGGCGGACAAAAAATCAACTTTTTCCGATTTTCTCCAAAATTGGTACGGGGGAGTTTTCGGGATCGCATATGACGAATCTAAAATAACTTTTAAGAAATTCAATATGGCGGATCCAATATGGCCGCCAAAAAATTAATTTTATCCGATTTTCTCCAAAATTGGTACGGGGGAGTTTTCGGGATCGCATACGACGAATCTAAAATAACTTTTAAAAAATTCAATATGGTGGATCCAATATGGCCGACAAAAAATTAATTTTATCCGATTTTCTCCAAAATTGGTACGGGGGAGTTTTCGGGGTCGCATATGACGAATCTAAAATAACTTTTTAAAAATTCAATATGGCGGATCCAATATGGCCGACAAAAAATTAATTTTGTCCGATTTTCTCCGAAATTGGTACGGGGGAGTTTTCGGGGTCGCATATGACGAATCTAAAATAATTTTTAAAAAATTCAATATGGCGGATCCAATATGGCGGACGAAAAAATCTATTTTATCCTATTTTCTCCAAAAATTGGTATGGGGAAGTTTTCGGGGCCTCACATAAAGAATCTGAAATTATTTTTAAAAAATTCAATATGGCAGATTCAATAAGGCGAACAAAAAAAATCAATTTTGTCCAATTTTCACCAAAATTGGTACGGGAGAGTTTTCGGAGTTACACATAACGAATCTAAAATTATTTTAAAAAAAGTCAATATGGCGTATCTAATATGGTGGATAAAGAATTAATTTATTTTCTCTAAATATCGATATTGGAAGGTTTTGGGGCCTATATTACCAATCTAAAATTAATTTGAAATTTAAGATAGTGGATTTTCTATGACAGACTAAATATTCGTTTGACCTAATTTGATTGGTATTTGGAAAACTCTAAGAACTAAAGAATTTTTATTGGTTCATTTTAGAGTGATTTACAACTTTGGATAAAATTTGTACTTTTTTGCCACTTTGGAGTCATTGCGAAGTACACTAATTTCGATTAGTACTTAGTCCAAATAATTTATGAATATCATAATGAATTCTAAAACTAAAAATAGAAAAATAAAATTTTTATAAAAAAATTGAACCGACTTCTAAAAGTGCGCTAAAAAGTGAAAAAAACCATAAATTTTTATATGAAATTGAACTTTTTGAAGTCGGCGCCAAATTATTTGTAAATGAAATAAATAACCACTAATATATACAAATTATGGTAAGAAAGCAATTACAAATAAAGTATTTTTAATCTATTTATGCAAATCACATTTTGTCAAGTATTAGTTTGGCGCCGACTTCAAAAAAAATGGTTTCGCATATGACGAATCTAAAATAATTTTTAAAAAATTCAATATGGCGGATCCAATATAGCGGACGAAAAAATCAATTTTGTCCGATTTTCTCCAAAATTGGTACGAGGGAGTCTTCGGAGTCGCATATGACGAATCTAAAATAATTTTTAAAAAATTCAATATGGCGGATCCAATATGGCGGACGAAAAAATCTATTTTATCCTATTTTCTCCAAAAATTGGTATGGGGAAGTTTTCGGGGCCTCACATAAAGAATCTGAAATTATTTTTAAAAAACTCAATATGGCAGACAAAAAAATCAATTTTGTCCGATTTTAACCAAAATTGGTACGGGAGAGATTTCGGGGGTGACACATGACGAATCTAAAATTATTTTTAAAAAATTCAAAATGGCGTATCCAATATGGTGGATAAAAAATTATTATATTTTCTTTAAATACCGATATTGGAAGGTTTTGGGGCCTATATTACCAATCTAAAATTAATTTGAAATTTAAGATAGTGGATTTTCTATGACATACTAGATATTCGTTTGACCCAATTTGATTGGTATTTGGAAAACTCTAACAACTAAAGAATTTTTAGTGGTTTATTTTAGGGTGATTTACAACTTTGGATAAAATGGATACTTTTTTGCCACTTTGGAGTCATTGCGAGGTACACTAATCTCGATTAGTTCTTAGTTCAAATAATTTATGAATATCATAATGAATTCTAAAACTAAAAATAGAAAAATAAAATTTTTATAAAAAAATTGAACCGACTTCTAAAAGTGCGCTAAAAAGTGAAAAATAACCATAAATTTTTATATGAAATTGCAATTTTTTAAGTCGGCGCCAAATCATTTGTACACGAAATAAATAATTACTAATATATACAAATTATGGTAAGAAAGCAATAACAATTAAAGTATTTTTAATCTGTTTATGCAAATCACATTTTGTCAGGTATTAGTTTGGCGCCGACTTCAAAAAGTTCAATTTCATATAAAAATTTATGGTTATTTTTCACTTTTTAGCGCACTTTTAGAAGTCGATTCAATTTTTTTATAAAAATTTTATTGCAGACTAAATTTTTGTTGACTTATTGTAAAATATATATAATTAGTGCATGGTTGCTAGTAGAGCAAGTCTTCGAAAATTATTTTTTTATTTTTGACGGTGATCTGGCTCCGTTAATAACTAAATAATAGTTCCCAAGCCTAAAGTATGCAGATAATAGCATTAGTCTCAACTTCGAGAGAAAATGAAAAAAGTTTTCAAATAGAAAAAAAAAATTTACTTTATGCGACGATGTAATAACTGTAAAAACTGTTATACTATTTATGTATTATTAGATATTTATAAACAGTCAGTAAAATTAAATTATTCTTTTATTTGTTGATATTTAGTAACACAGACCGACAAAATTTCGTCGACCATGGTATCATTTTTTTCGTACAACCTATGAAAAATTCGATATGGTGGTTCAAAGTTGGGGTTGCTGATCAGACTTGACAACTCAGGCAAAAATAGCTAGCTCGAAGGGAGATCCAAATTTTATGTGACAATGAAATTTATTCACAATATTAAAACTGTCATTCCCAATTTTTGAAAAACTCGAATTTGTAACTGAAACTTCTTGCTGAAGGTTTTGTGAGGCTACTGAACAGGGAAATTAATTCAAATTTTCATATTTATGAGGACATATTTACTTCAGTTCATAAGATAACGGATTTTCTTCAAATATATATAGCATCGAATTACTACATTTTTTAATTCATTTATATAGGTTAAAAACTCGTGAACGGTGTTGACTCTATGCAAAAACAATAGAGTCAATACCGCTACGTTCTCGTTTCGTGACTCTAGATTCAGCTAAGAGCTGTAACTCAGAATTTATAAGAGTTTTTGGCCATAGAAAGTTCTATAGTGTGACGTTAACAACAGGACATAAAGGCAATCCAGTGGGGGTATTTTCAATAATATTTAATTACAAAGCATTTAAATTTGTTTGCAAAATATGAGCTCGCTCGGTTTTTCTTAAAAAATATATGCATCGAAACAGTAACTCTTCACCCGATGCTAGATGTAAGTGAAATCTGCTATCGTATGAATTGAGGTTAAACCACCATCTTAGATATGAAAGTTTGGAAAATTTTAATTGATTTTTGTATTCAGCAACCGCAAAAACCACTGGGTTTTTTACCCAGTTTCAGCCACAAATTCGAGTTTGTCAAAAATTTTAATCCGCCATATTGAATCTACCAGCTTGGAAATGACAGTTTTAGAATTCTGACTACAATTTCATTTTCACATACATCGAAAATCCTCAACAAAATTTGGATCTGGCTTTAAGGTCGCTATTTTTGAATAGATTTAAAAATCTGATCAAAAATCTTAATTTTGAACCATCATACTGAATATTTCATGGGTTGCAAGAAGAAACTGATAACATCAATTGAAAGAGCATCTCTTAAAATAGCCAGGGTAGCATATAGACGAGAAAATATTAACTTCCTTAAAAAGGCTAGAATGTTGCGAAAATCCGAAGCTACAGGCCACTTCTGACTTCAGATTCGATATCGAAGACCTTCGGAAAAATATAGTCTGGGTTCTGGTTCTAAGAGCCTACAAAATTTTATGGACTTGTGTATTTATTAGTTTTCAAAATGTTCTGAATTAAGCCCAGTTTTCAAGATAATAGTATTTTATACATCAACAAAAGTACATTGATAATAAAAAAGTTTGTTAATGTTACCATTAAAAAAATTTTCTGCTGAAATTCCCTCTGGAGAAATCGTCATATAAGCATTTACCTCTTGACATGTGTAAACTAAAAGATCTAATTTCTATAGCATCTAAATTCCATCTATCTTAAACTTTTCTTTCTTAGTGAATCTTGCTTCATTATTTTATATGCTTCTACTACATTCCAGGAAAATGTGGGAAATCTCCCGGATATGAAAAAACACGTGAAAAGAATACTACAAGTTCATATATACTTTTTTTGTATAGGCCTCTTCTTCGGAGATATGGACTCCCAAAAAGCTGCAATGAAATCAAGTTTTTTACACATAATTATTGTATATTTCAATATTTTTTTAATATGATGTATGTCAGGTAAGACTCTTCAAATTACTCTCCAAGAAAGTGTTGTGAATTACTCACAGCTGCAGGAACTGACTAGTTGTGATACTCATGACCACATTTTTTTACGCCCCGTATGATAAGAACTTTGGATAGCGTTTTTAACATACCTTTAACTATTAACTAAAAATTAAGTACTCTTCATTCATATCGTTAATCCTAACTGTTTTCGAAAAAACGTCATTTTATTTACATTATGTATTTGGCGTATTTCGATAAAAGATACATTTTTGTTCCTATCAAATGTTCAACCTACAACCTTATGATAAAAAAATTCAATCCAAAACTAAAGTTTCCTTCTTTAGTTAAAAACGTCTAATTCTGTGGATTGCAGTTCAACCTAGGTTCGCAAAAAATGTGCGCTTTATTTTATCGGCACTACAAGCAAAGTATTGTCGTTGAAAACGTTGCTAGATATGAAAGAAATAAATATCCTGCGTTTTAGAACTTGTCAACTTTCACATCGCTGACACATTGATTCTTTACTTGGATATTAATTTACTGATTTTTAGATTTCGTGGTGAAATTAATTGTGAAATAATTCGAAATATGGAATACACGTTTATTGAGTATGATGTATGGTCGTGCATCTTGCAATGCTTTGGAAGCCAGGATGTTATATCACGACAGATATCCTAATCGTGCTCTTGCAGATCAGTAAACATTTCAACTAGTTGACAAACGTCTAAGGTAGAATGGTAGGTGATTCCATTTAATAAGGTAATATTATATAATTTCTTCATAATTTTAGGAAATTTTGGGAAAAGAGGTACTGATGCTGGTCGGGGAAGAACAGTACGTACGCCACAATTAGAGGAAAATATTTTAAATAGTGTAGATGACACCAAGGTCAAAAAAAAAAAGTTCAAGAACATCGGTTATATCCATATCATTTGAAAAAAGTGCATGAACTGATTCCTGAAGATTTTCCCCGTAGAATGCAGTTTGCAAACTAGCTATTGGATCAGCACCAAAATAATGTAAACCTTATTAGCACTATTCTCTTCACGGATGAAGAAGAGTTTACCAAAAATGGTATGATAAGCACTGGAATAACGTCTATCCAAACTGTTGGATAGATAGAGGAGGATCTATTGTCTGACCTCCTCGATCCCCCGACCTAACACTGTTGGATTTTTACCTGTGGGGACACCTCAAAACCTTGGTGTATTCCACTTGGGTCGATTGTAGGGAGGAACTTCTACGGAGAATCACGTTTCATTGTTATCAAATTGGAAACAATGCTGAGTTAATGTGGCGGGTACAGCAGTCCTCAATTCGTCGTACCAGCGAGTCTATCAGACTTCACGGAGCCTATGCTGAATCCTCTTACGAAGTTTTTAACTAAGTAGTTAGTTTAACTTTTTATTAAACTGTAGTGACAGGGGAAAATTCCTTTTTTTCATATTCAACCTGCCAGAAGGTAGGAGACTAATAGTATAAATGAAATGACGTTTTTTCAAAAACAGTTAGGATTAGCGACATGAATGAATAATATTTCATTTTTTGTCAATAGTTAAAGGTACGCAAAAAACATTGTCTTATCATACAGGGCGTAAAAAAAATGGGGTCATGAGTATCACAGCTAGTCCATCCCTGCAGCTGTGAGTAAATCACAACACTTTCTTGGATAGTAATTTGAAGGGTTTTGCCTGGTATATATTATATTAAAAAAATTGAAATATACCTTGTGGTTCAATAATTATTTGTAAAAAACTTGATTCCATTGCAGCTCTTTGGGAGCACATACTTCCGAAGAGAAGGTCTATACGAAAAAAGTTTATATGAACTTGTAGCATTCTTTTCACGTGTTTTTTTTTATCCGGGAGATTTCCCATATATGTAGATATAAAAAATACCTTATTTCATATTTTTTTTCCTGTCAAAAGAACCTAAAGACAAAAATTACAAAAAACATTGTTAGAATCTTACATGTTGATATAGAAAGTTAAAATAATAGATCAACGAATCTTATAAATTAAAAATTAACACTGTTTTGAAATTATTTGGTCATAATAAAATATGTAGATGCATATCTTAAACCTGCTATTTTTATTTTAATAATGAAATGTAAAATGTATTATTAAGATGTAAGTTTTACAGAAACACGTCCCTTGAAAACAAATTAATTTTTATAATCTTAAAAACCAAACAAGATATTTTAAATCTATCAGTTGACCAGTCAACAAAAACAATTATTTCAATAAACAATTCTTACAACAAAAAATTCAATGTGTAAATGTAAAGTTACCTAATAACATTCTTGCTAGATTTTTATTTTGTGAAAAAAATAATTATGAAAAAAATTACATTGCAAAATTAGGAAGACAAATTAAATAATTTAATGAAGAGTTACTCCACTATATCAGTAATTTTATTTTTCAAACTTCCTCATAGTTTTGCTTATTCTGTAATGTCAGAGTTCGATTTTTTATATAAACAAACTGATAAAAATATTTTAAAGACTGTTTGTTTTAACATAAAACAATAAAAAGTTTATTTAAGAATCACTACATTTTTCAAAAAAATAAATAAATAAATAAATAAAATTTTGTTAAGCACTGGACATGTAATTAAGGAGAAAGGAGGGTTGTATTTGTGAATATACTTGGAATATCGTGCGTTATATTAAGTTTAATTTTTATGAAACATGAGCCAAAATTTTATTTAAAATAAGTGTTTACTAGAAAAAAATATCAATTCGCAAGTCTGGGCAACTAGGTAGAAATAATACATAAATTTAAGTTTTTGTATTAACCCTATAATCACTGATTTTTGCTGAAAAAATAGCAACATACTCACTATACTTTTAGTTATTTTTTATTTTTAACAACCTTGTATAAAAAATTTGAAAATAAACCTAATTTTTAGACCTTTCTTAATAAGGAAAATATCCAATAATCACGATTTTTGTTCATTGAAGTAACACACCCAGGGACACATAACTGAAGGGTTAGTTACTTTTACTATGTATTTTGTAATTAATGTAAATGTAGCTTCATAAGTGGTTTCAAAAATTGACAAAAATATATTGAAGAGGTAATTTACAGTACAAGGTGTATTATGTATGTATTATTTTATGTTGGTTAAATCAAAATAAAACACTTTTATAGAGAAGGCATCTATTATTAATAAAAAATAATAAAAAAAAAATAAAATTATAACATACGAAATAAAATTTATATTTTGCGAAGTTATTATAACTATCAAAACTGATTTAAGTAAGTGAGAAGGAATATAATCCTTTTTTCTTATTAATTTTACAAAATCTTAACCCCTTAATTCACTAACATGGTTTAACCGGTCTAGATTGACAGTAGAGAATATAAATTGACAAGGGTAACAATACGTCAAGCAAGTTTTGAACCTTTAAAATACAATTAAAACAATATCATAAGAAAAACAAAACTGTTCATCTAGAAAATCTAATTTCCAAGGTAACTACATCGGGTCTAAGTCTTAAACCTTCTTATTGAATCTGGCTATAAAGCTTTCTATACTTATTACGCTGGAGGTTTATCCAAATTTAAATGAGGAGCATCAGGTTTTAGAATACTTCTGTACACCATGATTTTAAACTTTATCCAATTTATTTCGTCCTCTTGCAGCTGAAACGTTAAATAAAATAAACAATTTTAACTCGTAATAATAAACATATAAGAAATTTTGATTTAATTTTTCATTGTGCATTTATAAGTTTAACGATATATACAATATTGATAGGTAGAAACAGTTTTCAAAAACTTGAGTGTATAAGACATCAGGTTCTTTTAATATTCTAAAATTAACATTATATTCGAAAAAAGTATATTATAATATATATGCAAAACTCTTTATGTTTGTTATTATTTATTACGTAAGGCTAAAATCTTACCTCCAGTTTCTTGGAATAAGAGGACTTTCTTACAGTCTTTGCATTCTTATTTTTTAAATAATGCCTACATTAAAGTGACCCTCACATACATTATTAAAACAGCTTCGTGATAGAGGTTAACTTTTGGGCTTCTTTCAATTGGAGCCTTTAGATAGGATGAAGATCCCATCTAAGAACGGATATAAAAGTTTTTTCTGGAACATTGTCAACACTTTATTACACAACATGTGAAATTCTTATAGCGGCTATGTTTTCAAATAAAACACGAAAAGGCAGCAAGACGGAAAACACAACAAGCAAATATTTGAAATATCAACACAATAAGACAAAAAATGATAGGTTACGTCCCCAGAACCTAAAAGTTAGTACATTCTACTTTGGCGAAACAAGACTTTTTCCGAATGCGCGAGAAAGAACGAGAATACCATCTGCTGAAATAAAAACGTCGCGTATAAGGAACAGTAGAGTTGAAATGAATCATATGATGAGTAGTTGATCCATAGAGTGTACAAAAATAGTAGTGGTATAATAAATTAAACAAATATCCAAGCTTTACAAATCTCACGTAAATAATTTAGAAAATGATGTGGAAAGTGAAATTTTAAAAAGAATAAAATAATTATTTATTTATATAAATATTTCGCTATTCAGCTTGACGAGTCGACCGATGTAGCAAATGCTGCAGTATTGTTTGTCTATGTAGATATATTTTTAAGGATATCATTCAAGAATATATATTATTTGCAAAACCACTGAAAACATATATGACAGTTGAAACAATTTTCGATATGATTTTGGTTTTGTGATACGGGTAAAAAAGATCAGCGAGAATATGAAATAGACTCATTGCTGTATTCGTAGACAAGCACTGGCATGTAAGCGTATTCCTGCAGAATTATCCAGTAATTTTACAAGCCCTAAGTATCACCCTTTTCAATGTGCAAATGCATGGCCTATATATGTTTATGCGGCTTTCACGGATCCATCCTGCGGGAGGTCAGCGAAACCGCGTTCAGGCTTGCATGCTTTCTTCCGATCTGCCCCTTGCACAAATAGGTGCATGTCCTGTACCTCTGCCGTATCACTGTAGCGGAAAAATTAAGTTTGACTTTCTTCTCGATATGGAGGTACAGGTAGGTCATCATCTCGATGGTGGTGGAATAGGATAAAGTGTTCTGTAGCAATTTAATCAAACTATACAACCTCTAACACGGAGAGAATATGATGATGATTTGTGCAAAATCCAAATAGGGCTATTAAAATTTGGTCACATGTGATACAAAGTTTATTTGTCTCTAAAAGTAATACACATTACAGTTAAGACAAACAAGTACACAGTGTCATCAGTAAAGTCTGCATTAAGTGAAAAATAAATTTTAAATTCGTTTAATTTTTATATTATCATTTTTTTATTAGAAAAAGGTCTTAAAATGTTCTTAATATTAATGTGTATTACTTTTAGACACAAACTACGTTTTAAAAAATAGTTATTTTATGAAGTTACTTTATACAGGGTCAAAAACAATAAACTTCATCACATATGACCAAATTTTAATAGCCCTATTTGGATATTGTAAAAAAAGACACATTTAATATGGCGCTACTTTAAACACAATATGGCTGGAATGAAGCACTGTCAAAACTGAGTGTTGTGTAGGTTGCGTTGAGCCTTATTTGGTAAGAGTGGTGCAATTTACAAAAATTGGGCAAAAAATCCAAATTATCTTATACCATATGGGCTAAAAATTGCATTTAGAAAAAACTTTCTAATAACTTTTTTCGATATTTTGAGATATAATCCCACTTTTGAATTTTATATATATATATATATATATATATATATATATATATATATATATATATATATATATATTAAATCTTATAATTTCTGTTCTTCAGGAAAACTTATGGCAATAAAATCATTAAATCCATTTGAATTTAATCAGTGGTTGTTGCATTTAAAATCGTGTATCGCTTTCTAGCATTTTAAACTGCCAACCAGGTCAATTTCCGCTTTTTATGTCAATTAACCGCTGCTGCTGCGGCTGACCGTCATTAAATGTAAAATGCAGTTTCTGCGTGAAACAAATGACTTTTACAAAAAATTTTACCTATATATTATAATCTGACAATACATGGAAATAATTTATTCTGAACCTATACTGAATATGTTATATATTTATCCATAGGTTTTTATTTTAGGATGAATGCGAAGTGCCACGTGATTCTTTGAAGCTTCCTCTCGTTAACTTTATTGACTAATAATTCTATTTTCTACTCTAAAAGAGTTAAGTTAAACTTTACGCACTACACAAAAAGTAATTACTATCCATTTACAATAACTTTGATGAAAAAAATCGGATATAAATATATTTTAGCAAAGTTCTAAAAGCAAGATGGTTCTAAATACGGCCCTCCTGCAACAGTACGTCGTCTTCCATGGTGCTTTTACCGAATAAGTTGCGATTTGGTTCAGGTGCATACCTAAATATTAGATAAAAGAGCATTCTATGAAAATATTTTTTGTATACAAGGTGCCCCCACATTTTTTGCATTTGTGTCTTGTTTAAGAGTAATAGTTTTGAACAATGAACAATTAATTTTTTGTCATCTGAATAATTCATCACATCTTATAATATTCGCCTTGGACTAATTAGGGTATACTAAAATAAGCATTAAAAATGAATATCATATATTTTTTGAACAGTAAATGTTTTTCTATATTCCCTAATATTTTAGATGGCAACAAGAATATATATTAACTAAGATTACACTTGATCACCATAGTAAGCTTTTTGTTTGTTTATTTATTTTGAAATAGAAGTAAGTACTGGATATTTAATACGTCACTTTCCATTTTTCAGTTTACGGAATTAAAATGAATTTTAACAAAGACTAACTTATAGACACGATCTTAATACTTGGTTGGTTGGCTTAGTGTAGATTTCTGTCCCCGAAGTAGATGCAAAAATTGAAAGAGTGAGAAGTTTCAATAAAAAAATTATTTAAAATTCTTGAAAAATATGTATTAAGTAAGATTACAGTTGTTCAACATAGTGGGATTTTTCGTTTGTTTATTTATTTTGAAATAGAGGTAATATTGGATATTTAATATATCACTTTGCATTTTTCATTTTGCGGAATTAAAATGAATTTTAACAAAGACTAACTAGTATACATGATTTTAATACTTGGTTCAGTGGCTTAATGTAGGTTTCTGCCCTCCGAAGTAGATGCAAAAATTGAGAGAGTGAGAACTTTTAATAAAAAAATTTTTCCTCAAATGATTAAAATTCTCAAAAACTAGAAAACTATATTACTTTAAAAAATGTATTGTTAACTGAAAATTATAAAAAATATTATTGAAACTATTGAATTTTGCAATATAATAATTTTTATTTTCATTAAGAAAATAATTTCTAACATTAACTTTAAAAATTATCAGTACCATAGCAAAGTATAATAAAATATGTTATTCATTTAACAACATCCTTAGCAACTCTCCAATTATATCTACAGATAAGAGATCCCGGAATCCTATTAAAAATTCCCCACATTTTTTAAAAATCGATAATTTTAAGACTAAATTTAGACCGACAATGAAAATCTTTAAAAATTCGCATATCTAACGTAAATCTGTCAATGTGGATGGAATCCGTATTCGTTAATTATCCGTATTAAACTTTGAAAAGCCCTACAAAAACGGATTATTCATACTCACCTTTAAATGAAAAAGTTAAAAGAAATTCTATTCAAAATAAAATGCTTTTTTTTCCAATTTGTCACCTGGGGCTATCCCCCGAAATCGAGCAAGATAAAAAACTTCATTTTTTGGACCTGCTACTAACTAGAAAACTGAATGACACCCTATCTTGGTGAGGGCAAAAGAAATTATTTTCTATCTAGCTTCTCGTTATCCAGGTAGGCTTTCGACAGAAAAAAAATTTAAAAGATATATTAACATTTGTTGAAACGGGAAAATTATTTATTTGAAATTCAATATGGTGGATTTAATATGGTGGGCTAAGAATTTACATTTTTGATTTTTTTTTTAAATTATTATTAGGGGTTTTCGGGGTCGTAGCATTCACATCTAAAGTGTAGTTCTTCAAATTAAATATCTCAGAGACGATATGGGGACTAAAAATTTCAAATTTTTTCGATGACGGATTATATGTTTGTTTCGCTCATTTTCAATAAAAGGATATTTGGAGACTCCACAGAATCAATTTCTTATTGTTCAATTTAGCGTGGTTTAAAGTAATTTAAATGGGCACATTGTTGCGACCTTGAAAACATTGCAAGGAACAGTACACTTGCTTAGTACTTAGTTCAAATAATTTATGGATATCATGATTTCAAAACTTATAATTGAAAAGTAAGGAAGAAATCAATCGCCTTCAAAAATACACTAAAAAGCGAAAAGTAACGATATAAAAGCACGGAACATCAATAAATCATAGTTAGAAAGCAATCAGTCAAGGAAATAAAGTCAGTTATAAAATAAAATCGTTTGCAATCGTCTTTTGTGAATCATTATTTTTGTATGTATAATTTTAACGCCGATTTCAAAAATTTCAAATTTATATAAAATTTTATTTTCATTTATTGATACTGTAAAAATTATGGCCTAGAAGACAAACTTATAGGCGCTCTACAATTACCTGTTATATAGTTTTAAACGACTGCGTTTTTGTAATTAACATACCAAATATATTCTTCAAGTAATACAAGTTATTTTTAAAACTTTTAGGTGATTACATTATATCATGAACCAGCAAAATAAAAACAAAACCCAATACACAAAGTGTTTGTGTAGCTGAGTTCCGTTTACCCATGATTAAAATTTCGATTCGATTTTGTTTATTTAATAACTTGTTGCATGCAAATTCATTCCGAAACCGCTCACCTTTAAAAGCTTTCAAAAGTAAATCAATCAAGGCATTGAGGCATTCATTTTTTCTAAACACACTGGTTAATTTTTGTTGGTTTATTATTTATTTGTTAATTTTTTCGACATTCCACTTGGTGTAATAAAAAATATAATTCTTTGAATAAATGGTATTTGGCTTAAAAGGATCAAGTTGATCTTCAACCGTCAAGCGCAGAACACGCCAAATGAGATTTTGGCAGAACGTTCAAGTTTCTATAACGAATGGATGTACTCCCGGAATAACAGATATTGTGCTACGATATATATATATATATATATATATATATATATATATATATATATATATATATATATATATATATCTTTCTGTCGCATTTAACCTTTTGAAATGTACATTTTGATAAGTTTAGTTTGAAGTTCTGTAATTCAGCCATTATCCTTGTAACTGGTCGGACTAATAAAATTAGTATAGAACTGTTAAAAAGTAAAATCGGTGATCATCTGTGTGTTTTAACATTTGTTATAATCAAACATATTCTATATTTTTCGTAAAGTCGTCAATAAATTGTTTCCATGTTACACGTGTTAGAACCTCATAAAAAATTTCCAGAATACTGAACCCCATTTATTTTCTTTTTCTTATAGGGGCCAGCTTTTTCAACTAAAAAAACGCCTTTTCAACGATTAAACACTTTTTTGAACCATAAAATAATTTTTCCAACCATAAAACGGCTTTTTAACCTATCAGCAGTTTTTAACCTATCAGCAGTTTTTAACCATATTCCAATCTGTATAAATTGTATCCCAACAATTTATAAATTTTTAAAATAATTTCAAGCTTTGTCCAACATTTAAAGTATTGAAATCATTTATTCAAGCTTTACTTTAGTTTGTGCAAGCAATCCTCCAAGTTTAAAGCTTTATGACAGTTTTTGTTCCTTGTTTTATGCGAGGATTGTCCCATGTTCCTAAAACTCTGCTGTCTTCAATAAAAATACTACATATTTTCTCGAAACCAACTACTTCTGTTGGCGGATGTGCTGAGTTTCATTCCTTATTGGCCACATATATCAAACTACTCACAAGGGGCGATTTAAACATCCGAGAGCAGTCCAGTTTGCAAGTACCCAATTAGCAGAGACTACCTTTGAGTGACTGCTGCCCGTTAGCAAATACCCACAAACAGATATGTTGTATTGTTTGAATTTATTTAAAAAAAAAAAAAAACATTTAACCGTAGTGTAAAGGAAAATGCAATTTTCGTTGACAAAGTATGTCATTTTTGCTTTATTATTTCTACCTACAGTTAACATATCTTTGACATTTTTGCTTTATTATTTATAGTTACAACTAACATCGATGTAATTTTTATCTGACGAGTATTATTATTAAAGTAAATTTTATAATTTAATACAAGTACCTTGGGTTTTATTGGATATTCTGAAGAGTCTATCTGTAGAAACTAAGTCTTCCCGGAGTTACCTTTTTTCAGTTTTAAGCTACAGATGGCGCTTTAAATTTGAACTTTCGTTAAGGTTAACTTTATGATATGCTATTTTTACATTTTGTAGCAAGTGAATCACATAAAACTCGCCCATTTTTAATTGTCACAACAATAAAAGCTAGCTGACTTAGGCACTGAGGATTTTTCAAGGAATTCATTTAAAAAATGGACTATTTTAAATTGTTTTATATGAAGGAAAATAAAAAAGGATTTTGTGTTCTAATTCAATAAATAATGACAGATGTTATTAGTTCCTTTAGTGTAATGTTCGGCCATAGCGAAAAATTTAAGAATTAAGAAATAAATTTTAAAATCAAATGATAAAGATTTGACGGATTAAATTGTTTGACAATACTTTTTTGTAACTAATAACGACACTTATCATTTTTAGCTCGTAGCTATATAAATTTTATTTTTGTTGGCACTTATACATGTTCCAAATTCCTAAGTCCGAAGCCTTGATAAAATGTTAAAGGCTACGGCGAGTCCCAGTACGCAATAAAAGATGTAAATTTGATTTTCTCAGCAACGGTTGTTAGAAGCGACACCTATTAGGTAAAACTTTTTTAGACAAAAGATGTAAAGGAATAAGAATTTTTAATTAGAAATTTAATATACCTAGACATAAAAAAATTATGAAGCGCTAGATATAGGCGAAGTGCTGCTGATGACGCCCTCTGTAATGTGTATCGAAACTATAATCAGATCTTGATTTCTTATCCTGAAAAATCCCAATATACCACATTTCAAACTATTGTGAAGATAAATATTTACAAAAAAGTATTAAAAAATTGTAACTTTGACACCCTGTTTACGTCAAACCTCACAGTTAAGTGAGAAGTAATTCAATAATAGAGTATTCTGAAGTTCGACTTTGTCTGCCATTTCTTTCAACCGAAACATCTAAGAAGGATAATTTATTTTCTACCTCTCCACAGTGAGTTTTATAGTTGGACTGATATTGTTCAAATGATAAAGAAAATTTTGACGTTCTTTGTCGTTTTCATTCCAGATAATAAAGGTATCGTTTACTTATCTAAGCTACAACTTTGGTTTCTTAATTGCGGATTCAATTGCAAAAGTCTCGAACCATTCCATGAAAATCTTCGCGACCACCGATGAGGGTGAGGATCCCATCGGTAGTCCATCATCCTGGATGTAGAATTTTGCCTTTTTCTGAAAATAGGAATTAGTTAAACAACTTTCCAACAAGTTCGTGACGGCTTGCGTAAAAATGTTCTTTCTGCTAAGGTCTGGTCTTCTTCAAGTTTCTTTCTTATGATTTTTAGTGAATCCTTAACTGGAACGTTCGTGTGTAGATTTTCCACATCAAAGCTAATAAATTGATCTTCCGGTTGTACTTCTATTTTACGTATAATTTCTACGAAATATTGTGTGTTCTTGACCCAGGACGATGTATTTCCTTATAATGGTCTCAGGATTGGAAGAAGGAAAAAGACGATGCAAGTCCGACCACATTTTAGTCATTCTTCAACATTGTCTACAACCTTCAAACAAACGTTGGAAGAAGGAACTTGGCAAGCTCACAAGTCGGAGAGTTCCGGGAACTCGTGATAGGTCGTAAAGGCATGTCTTGTTTATGTATCTTCGGGAGTCCATAAAGATGTGGAGTTTTACTGTGGTATGGCGTCAACTTAATCCGAGTCCTCTCAGGGATATATCGTTCATGTTTCTTAAGAACGCGATAAATTCTTCCTTCGATTGTTGATGTGGGATCTTTAGCAAGAGATGTATAATGTACTTTTCTTAAAACTTCGTCAATTTTTTGACTGTATATGTCAGCATTCATTACGACTGTGACATTCCCTTTATCCGCTGGTAGAATTTTAATACTAGAATCCTTCTGTAAGTTAACTAGGGCAGTTTTCTCGTCTTTGCTGATGTTTGGTTTAGTTTTTCCAGTTTTTGTAGCCTCTCTTACTTTCCTCCTGAACTCATCTGCAAAAGGATCTTCGATGTTTGCTGAATCCGCGGCGCTGATTTTATCGAGAATGGGAACCTCTTTTGGAGCAACTGTGAAATTCAAACCTTTGGCCATTAGAGAGTTTTCTGCTGAGGTTAATTTTTTGGCAGATATATTAATTATTGTCTTCTGACTTTGAGACGGTTGTTGTCATTCTTATCTGTTCCGGTATTTGGAAAGTTTATTATTGTGTATCCCTTCTTTTTTTGTTCCTTAAGATAAGGGCGTAGTCTTCTTCTAACAGTAGGTACTGGCGCCAAGACATAAAGAAAACCCTGTAAATTCAAAGGTCAAGGAATAAAATGCCAGAAAGTTGCGCAACACCTACGAAGAAAAAGGAATAAACTTTAATTTACAAAATTATTTATATTGTTTATAATAAAAAATAAAAATAATATTAAATTTGCCTGTTGCTCCAAAGGTGAGACTGTTCGCTGCGTGGTCTTATATAAATCCGGCTGCAAAACTGCCAAACCATGTAGTGATGTGTCGGTACTAGTTAAAAATTAATGCTCGTAAATTGAAAATAATAATCAATTATTAAGGTACTTGTTTTAAAATTTACAAACTTTCTATATATTTAGAAAAAAAAAAGATATCGAAGGTGATTATAAAGCTTGAGGAAAAGCTCAAGAACCGACATAATTTTGAAGTGTTATAAGAAAATGAAATATTATTCAATAATTTATTATTTTGTTTTCACCAATTTTAAATCCAAGTTAGGGTCAAGATATTGAGTACAATTAAGATTTAATTTAGAATATACATGATAAAATTAATTTACTGATAAATTGGAGACATCGTGATAAACCCAAAAAGCAAATATATACCAAAATATAGTAAATTTTACAATAAATAGCAAAGAATACTCTCGAAATTAACTCTTGTTAATATAAAATGAATAATGAACACGTTACCATAGTAACTGCTATTAAATACCTAGAAAACCCAAGAAAAATGTATCAGAATTCATAAGAAAATAACAAGCGATCTTAACACCTAATTTAATAATCGACTAATCTATTAAATTTAGGTAATTATCGGGTGAGTTAACTTCTAGGTTATATCAGTTGGTTCTAATTAAAATTATTAGAAACCTCTTGCAAAAAATATTTTTTAGATCATGGATCAGAATAATCATGTTTCAAGCTTAGTAGAGATTGAAAGCCAGAGTTCTGATGAGTATGAAGAAGCTTTAGAGCGAAGCAATCAAAAAAATGTTGATAATAAGAAGCAGAATTTCATTATTATAGAGTAAAAAAGGAAACTTAAGATAATGACAAATGATAATTTTACCACGTCATATATTGACTATAAGGTATATCAATCGTTAAAATTCTTTACTGTAGGCTAAACTGCAGTAAAAAAAGTTTTAAAATGTTATTAAATATTTATTTTTTAGAACGTAGCCTATTATCCGTTACACGTTAATTATGTATTTTAATATGTTTTAGTGGAAATATAGCTTTAAAAAAGCTATCCATGATTTTTTTTATTATATTTTAGTTATGATGTGTGTACAATTAAGTTCATACTTTTAGGAATCTTTAATAGAATTCAAGGATATTTCTGTTTATGCTGAACACGATAGAAATAATATGTTAAAATTTAGTACACTCTGATTTAAACACATAGAGTTAATAAATACTAGATTGAGGATTCCCAATGCCGGTGTTCCCATAGTACAGTGAAACCAGTAATCTCTTTTCTTTCAGATGAACGGAGCATAGACCACGTGGTCCCCAAGCGAATATAATTACTTAAACCCTCCCTCAATGAGGCAGATTTTATACAACAAAAATCTGTTTTCAATCGATTAGCTTGGTCACAAAATTTTTGGAGCTTGAGCGAACGTCCCGGTTTCGATTGTCTGCATGCAAGGTTTCTTTATTTATTATTTTTGTTACATTTAATAATCACATGTTCTTTTATTCTTTACATCTGTAAATATGTATCTATAATAATAAATAGACAGAATATTATTCCTCTAAAATAATTCGGAATTTATAAAAAAATTAAGTATATAAATAATGCATAAACTTTTTTGATCAACTTCTTACTGATTTTTTAATAAACTAACTTGTTTTTCCGCATTCTAATGTGGTGAATATTTTCCGCTGACATGAAGCGCGATTGTGTAGTTTTAGACAAACACTTTTTTATGTGTAAAAAGTTTTGTGTTAAAAACAGAAAAAAACAAATATCAGCTTTGGATGTGTATAGATAGATAAAACGAATCATAAGGGCTTAAATTTAACTGCCGCAATTATTTTTATAAAGAACAATATTTTTATACAGTGTATTATAATACATATACTTAGTTTTTTTAATGTTTTTAGCACACATGTTAAATTAATTTTTTATGAAATCTTTTTTTCATAAATTGTGAACTATTTTAGAGGAATAAAATTTTTGCTATTATTATAACTACATATCTACAGCTATAAAGGGTAAAAGAAAATATATTTCATTAAATGTTTAGTAATAATAAATCAGAGACCTTGCTCGCGGAGAATCGAACTCTGAACGTTCGCTCACGAACCAAAAATTGGGTCGCCGAACTAATCTATCGTATCGGTTCCAAGTGTACTTATATTCGCTTGAGGACCACACAGTCTATGCTCCACCCATAAGAAAGAAAGTACATTACCTCTTCTTCCCTTGCATTGTGCGAACGGCCGGCATTGGGAATCCTCAATCTACTACTTATTAAATCTATGGTTAAATAATTCGTAAATCGGCTAATCTTCAAAGTTTTTTAATATCTACTTTTTAGGAATGCCAGAAAGACAAATAAGCTTATGGAACATGTGTTGCTCACATAAGTCCCGAAAGCAAATTGTACACATGGATAAAATAATACAGTATACAAGTATCGAAACGGGCGAATTACTCAGAAACCAAAAGTTATGGAAAAAAAACTTTAAATACTAACGTTTTAAGATATCGAACGGCGCATTTTACGATGACCTTGACTTTAATCTTGACCATGGCCATGAGTTATTTAAAGGTCAAGTTAATTTTTTATTGCAAAAATACCAAATGTACTTGCTTTTTAATTATCCGGTAAAATATTATTGGAACAGCCACTGCATACACTGTGAATGTTGGCCAATTAACTTTTTATTGATAGAAATTTGGATGGTCAACAATACTGACCGCTTCTCACCGACCGAGTCGAATTGCTGATAATGATTTCTGATTTGTATAACTGTATAACTCGACATTTGATCTTGATATGTCCTTCAAAGGTCAAAGAGCCAGAGGTCAATTGTCCAAATTGTCCAAAAAAAATATTTCTGGCTAGTTGTTCTGGTATTCTGATATTTGGCCTTGATACGACCTTCAAAGCTGAAAGATTCAAGATTCTCATAGTCATAGCTGAAGGTAAAGTTTACCGTTTTTTTCATTTCCGGGGTCGAAAGTATGATTTTATACCAACTCACGAAAAAAGAACATTTAACCTTTAAACGATCTTTAAATGTGATTTGACCCCATGTTATTTATACCGTTGGATAGCAAATTTTCCCCGCTATTCATTTCTGCAATAAAAAATGATTTTCATTTAAAGAAAGTAACTTGACTTTTAAATGACCCTAAACATCAAAATCAAGGTCAAGTTCACCATAAAATGCACCTTTCTATTTCCTAAAACTTTTGTATTTAAAGTTTTTATCCATAGCTTTTTGTTTTGGAATTATTGGACCGTATATTAATATTGTAATTTTTTTCTTCTATTATGGTATTTTGATAATTCGTAATGCTACTCTTAAGGTCGTTCCAAAATGATAAAATTTTAATTGGAGATTTTAGTTAATTTTTAAAATGGGATATAATAGATCATTTTTTAGTCCACCACACATTTGTATTAGCGGAAAAAACATATTTGGACCTTATTTAAACATAAAAACTTTAAATGTCGGACAAAACTGGAGTGGAGAAGTTTTCGGTGTCGCACATAACGAATCCAAAATATTTTTGAAAAATTTAATATGGCGGATTCAATATAGCCGACCAAAAAAATCAATTTTGTCCGATTTTCTCCAAAATTGGTATGGGGAAGTTTTCGGGGTTGCACATAACGCATCTGAATTTATTTTTAAAAAATTCAATATGATGTATGGCGGTTAAAAAATAATTTTTTTCCAATTTTTTCGAAAATTGATGTGAAGGAGTTTTTGGGATCGCACATTATGGATCTGAAATTATTTAAAAAAAAAATTAAATATGGCGTTTCCAATATCGCGGATAAAAATTCAAGATGGCGGACTAAAGATTCTACATCTCTCGATTTAGTCTAAAATCAGTATTGAGGGATTTTTGTTAGTGTTAATCACAAATTTAAAATATTTCTTGAAAAACTGGTTCTGACGGATTCAACCTGGCGTTCTGAAAATTTTACATTCTTCGATTTTCTCCGAAACTGATATAGGGGGTTCTTGAGGGTGTAAATTATGGATTTAAAAGTATTTTATCTTGATTCAGTATGGCGAATCCAATATAGCGGACCAAAAATTTCCCAGTTTTCGAATTTGTTCAAAGGTTGGACTAAATCGTTTTTAAGGATGTAAATAGCGAATAGAAAATCTAATATGTTAGATGCAATATGACGATCTCGAAATTTTAAATTTCCGGATTCATCCAAAATTGGTACTAGGAGGCTTCGAAGGATTTGGGGCCTAAATTACCAATCTAAAATTAATTTGAAATTTAAGATAGTGGATTTCCTATGATATACTAAATTTGTTTGACATAATTTCACTGGTATTTTGGAGAACTCTACGAATCAAAGAATGTTTAGTAGTTCAATTTAGGATGATTTACAACTTTGGATAAAATGGTTACTTTTTGCCACCTTGAAGTCATGGCGACATACACTGATCTCAATTAGTACTTAGTTCAAATAATTTATGGATATTATTATGAATTCAAAACTAAAAATCGAAAAATAAAATTTTTATAAAAAAAACTACTAATATATACAGATTATGGTAAGAAAGCAATTACCAATAAATTATTTTTAAATTCTTTCTGCGAATCACATTCTATCAGGTATTAGTTTGGCGCCGACTTCAAAAATTTCAATTTCATATAAAAATTTATAGTTATATTTCACATTTTAGCGCACTTTTAGAAGTCGGTTCAATTTTTTTTATAAAATTTCTTTTAAAATAATTTCAGATTCGTTGTGTACAACCCCAAAATTTTCCTCATACCAATTTTGGAGAAAATCGGACAACATCATTTTTTTTGCCACTATATTGTCAGCGCCATCTTGGATTTTACTGCATCAATTTCGTCCAAAAAAAAAACAACTTCCTGAACATAACGTAAAAAATTTCATTCAAATCGGTGCCGCCATTCCGGAGTAATCGGTGAACATACATAAAAAAATACATAGTCGACGAATTGAGAACCTCCTTCTTTTAGAAGTAGGTAAATAAAAAGAAATTACTTCTTTGTTTTATTTATTTATTTTAAATTATTTTATTATTTTTATTTAAATTTTAAAACTCATAGTGTAATATTGCTTAAAACTTATTTAAAAATAAAAAAAAACAAGTTAGTAGGTTCATCAACAACCAATTTTGAATGGAACTTACAAAAAAAAATATGCCATATAATTCTGAAGTGTAAAATATTTCTTCTTGGAATAATTAAAAAATATATCAAATATTAGTGTCCAAGTTTTGATTCCTTTTTCAACACAAGTTTCTGCGTACTGCATAAACAAACTTCGTATTTACTTAACTGGACATAAAAATTAGTTGTTAAAAAGCTCAATACATTAAAGTTGAGATGATCTTTTTAAAAGTGTCACGATGTGAACAGGAATCAAATGATTTGTTAAATAAATTATTAATATTGTAAGTAAAATTAAACAAAAAACAATAAGTCTGTATGTATGTAAAAAAGTTCTTTTTGGCTTAATATAACCCTGAAGATTTGCTAAAAGGTTATGACACATTACCAACTTAAATTTCAACGGTAAAATTCACTAATAATTTTGAACATACACAGATGAATTAGGTCAAAAAATTTAACAATTGAAAATCGTTTAGCATTTTTTTAAAGTGATTTTATATAATTTATCATTCGTCCATAGGTTACATACTGGAAATAAACATTAAAAATCTAAGTTGTCTCATTGGTATTTTGTCTTCTTAAAAAAATATTCCCGATACTGGTTGAATACTAATCAATTCACAGCACACAGTACGCTCCGTGCGTCCACTTCAGCTGCAGTCAGAAAAGGCATTCGCACGATTTTATAATCGACCCACTATTGAAGAGAATAATTTTGCCATCTCTGTCCTAAATTGTTAATTTATGGACTATAAGTTAAATTACAAATTTATTTTAGTAAAATGTCTAATTTATTGTCATATTTGGAGATATAAACGATTTAGTGATTTTGTTGCAACTTACTTTAAACAGCTACCTATTCAACTTATTTACGAAACGAGGCCGAAATATAATTAACAGATCAAACGAACTTACCTGAAGTGAAGTTCGATCTGGATTATATGAGGCCTCGTTGAAGTAAATAAGTCCCTCCCTACCCCATTTCGTTCCCATTTGTTGCAACACTTAGGCTTTAAAGAAGACTGGAGAAGACCAGGAATGCAGGTCCCGAAGGGAGAGCAGTAGGATTGTTTGTTTTGCTTTAAAATTGTGTGAGACTCAACGCATAGCGGAGATACTAATTTGACGAAATAACTTTGACCAATATTGTTTAAATGTCACAAAAATCAGAAATTTTCAGTACCTACAGTACACAAATAAAAAAAAATTGTAAAAATTTCTGGGTAATTTTATTGTAAAATATTTTAAATCTTTACATCTACTTTTCAAAATACCAATCCATCCCTGAACTTATCTTGTTCGGTGACTTATTTAAATAAGCAACATTCGAGTTTATATGTAAAAACGTGTTTTGACACTCCTCCATATCGCAGAATCGTTCTACCGGTTTCTTAAGAATAAAATTAACAAGAAATTATCCCATGGTTCATGGTCTCAGGCATTCGATTGTTGCTGGTTCAATATAGATTTGTGAATATACTGAAATATACAGAGATCCATGGTATGTTTGGGAGTTACAAAAATCTGAAAGATATATTTTAATTCTAAATTGAGGAAAAACCTAAACCTAACTTGGAACAAGTACGCCCTGGTTTGTTGAAAGTTCAAAAAAATCCATTATAAGTTTTATTTCACACTGTAATGGTTTTGATGGGATTATGGATACCATAAATTTTTTGCTGTGCATAAAGGGACAAAATTATATTTTGTTTGGAAATAAAATAGTCTGTTTTAAAACATTCTCAGCCAGCAAACGAGTTGAATTACTACGTAACTTTACAAAAGAACTTACTTTTGAAATAGTATTTATAATTTCATTTATAGAAATAGAAGGAGTAAAATATATTAAGGCTATTTTATCTTAAACGGTAAAAAATTCTATTCGAATTGTGGTACTTAAATTTTATTACCAGCGAGTATATTTCTTGCCCTATTATTCCTACGTAGCTTTAGCAGTGGTTCTATTTTACAGCCTTTAGATTGAATACTGAAAATTTTCAAATAAAGACTAAGAAAAGTGTTGGTCTACTAAACTTATTTCAAAAGTTGTATTTCAAATTCTATTGTTTTAGAATATGAAACACAAAATTTTAAATTACATCATGATAAACCAAGCTATTGTTCTTTCAATCTTAACTTTATATATCCTTTAAAAATATTGTAAAAATAACTAATTTATAACAACACATCATCGATTATTGTACCACAAAATACAATGCACCAATTTTATTTCTTGAAAAATGAACCAAGTTATCTTCATTCAAAGGCAAAACTAAAAACACGAACGGGGATATGTGAAGTATTTTATTCGCTTAGTTTATGATTTATTCTTGTGTTACTAATTTCGTTAAAGATATTTCCTTGAAAATGTCCTTATTTTTAAATACCGATTTTACTGCATTGTTAACTTTTTAAGCTATCAAGCACATGATTTTTATTGCATAAAGAACAAGCTAAAGAACATAAAAATCCACAAAATGCCGTAAAAAGACATTTACGTCTGACTTGCTTCGGGCCATTCACTTTACTAAATTCGCTAAACTTATGCAAATAAAGGCGACAGTTTTTGTCATGGCTAATATCTTTCTCGAAATGGTAACTGATGGTTAAAATGTACGAGGTTTTTTTCCGAGAATTTGTGAACAAATTTTTATTTCCTTGTGTATGTTTTAATTCCAACACAAATACGTTTGGGTTTTCCCAAACTTTTAATGAAAGGCAAAAAATGTTATTCGTGATTTCTTGGAAAATTTTGTCACATGAACAAGGCAAATCACTAACTTATCATCGCATTTCCTAACAATTGAAATTCTAAAGAAGCTATAATTCTATATGATATTTAACCATCCTAACTAGAATGTTCTTATTCAGTATCCTAAATTAGAGTGAGAATTGATATCGAGCACACCAAAACTCTAACATTTACCAGGGCGTCGCAATTTCTAAGCAAATAAAGAAAGGTCTTGTCCTAGCTATAGTGGCTAGTTGTAAGAAAATCAGAAAGAAAAGGAGAGTACTGGTAGAAGAGTACCGTAGACACATCGCCTCTAATATTTATGTTAAAATAATGTTTATAAATTTTTATTCCATAAGTATGGCATATCTTTGTAAATATCGAGAACATTTATAAAACTTCCTTTCCTTTACTTGTCATTTTCTCCCAACACCAGTTCACTGTGTCACCTGCGTCACTAAGTATCCTTAATGCTACTAAACCAGACTAAATCGTTTCCCAATAGCGTCCTAACTGAATAAGGAAGGTCAGTATCACCCAACCGTCCTAATTCGGTACCTTATTGCCCTAAATGCTATTACACCAAACTAAATTCAGTACCTAACTCAGGATCACTGAATATTGCATAATCTAATAGGCGACTGAACAATACGTCACTCAAAATGCCATTATTCTTTAAATTAAAGACAAATTAGAACTGTAATAATTTGTAAAATGAATATTTTTAATAGCTTTGTGAAATTTGATCTAACAGTTTGAAATTGAAGTTGGAAAAAAAAATTGCTCTGTTTAAATAAATGAAAAAATAAATAAAGTCAGTGCTATTCATATCATACTCAGAATGGAAATACTTAAAACACACATATCATGTGGAAGGTCTTTAATAAAATAGCATTTCCAATTTTTTAAATCAATTGAAATTTCTGTCTGAAAATGAGTTTTTCAAAGAATTTAAATTGGTAAAATTCCCTCGAGACCGACGTCAGACAGTCCATATTGCTCAACAGTGTTGAGCGTTTAAAAGATCAATGACCTGGCAGATTATTTGAATAAGTTTCGATTAGTGCACGCTTTGTATAAATTTACTATAATTTTGTATGACAGATGATAATTTATCATACATGTGTTTCATATTTAGCCTAATGGAGTTTAAATGGAATTAATCAAAAAAAATTAATTTTATTTGCTTGTATTTTTTAAATTAAAAGTATTAAATGAATAATTTTTCACTTTATATCGCTCAAAATTAGATGCATTTAAGACAAAAATGTTTTATTGGTTATTCTAATTTAGGTTTAAGAAGTGATATTATGGGTGAAATGAAAACTAATGTTCAAGGTGATAATAAATAATAAACAGCATTTGTATGTACTATCTCATGTTTGTCAAATTTTTCATTTGTTGATAAATAGATCTTTAATAAATAGATTAATATGGAAAGCAATGTTTAAGATAAGTCAAAGTTACGTACTTGTGATTAAAAAAAAAATTAATATAAGTATGTAAAGTAGATATTCAGTAGATTTTCCATTATTCCATAAAAGTTAAAATGACTAGGTAAATATAATTTCTCGAGTTTCTCGAGGTGTCCCTTCAGGTGGCAATGCCCCGTCAGGACCCCTGTCACAACTCTGAGTCACTTTTTACTTAGGCTCATGCATTCTTTGAATCTCTTCTGATTATAGTTCCCAAGAAGTATCTTCGCCAGTCTCAATCCTTATAGCTCCGTCCAATAATTGGATCTCCTGCTTTCTTCTTCTATTTTTAGTTCTTCCAGCATTACGCTGCTACTTATTCCACAGAAAGGCTCTGGCTTCACAAATGGTGTCTCAGCCCCCGTCCTCGCGTGCCTATCTACTATTTCATTCTCCTCTATACCGGTGTGTCCCGGTACCCACATAAGGGGACCTTATTATTCTTACTCAAATTATTTATTCCTCTAGGCGTTCCCAGACCATCTTGAAGCTGATAACTTCAGAACTCAGCGCACTGCTGGCTGCTTGACTATCCGACATGATGATAATCTCTTGGCCGTGATAGTGTTTTTCTTTGTTGAATTGAATACATTTCCTAATGGCATGTATTTCTACCTGGAAAATGTTTGGTGACTTTCCCAAGCTTTCGTAGTTTCTGGTGGCGGGTCCAAACACTCCTATTCCAGTTCCCTCTGTTGCAGCCGTCTGTATACCATATAATGGATTTCTTGTTGAGTTTTTCAATGGTGTTTCTGTCCCATTCGCTTTTCCGACTCAACTTGGTGTTTGAGGTTTTTCAAAAAGTTGAATTTATTTTTCATTTAATTTTGGAGCATGTCCCAGATTTGTTGATTTCCAGATAAGAGATTGAGCCTTCGTTTTATGACCCTATTTCTCATCATCCTATAAATTGTCCTTTTCGCCATACTCTCTACAAGTATATGTAGAGGTGTAAGGTTTAGGATTACTTCCATGGCGGCCGCTGGGCAGGTTTTCATTGCCCCAATTATACACGTACAGGCCAGGATTTGAACTTTCGAGAGGTTAGCTCTCGTATTAGCCAGACTGGTTCTTTTGCCCATATGTAATGTTTGATCTCACTATTGCAGTGTACATCCACTGCAGGATCTGCCCCATCTTTCTCCCGCAAAGTTTCTACAGACCATCAAGGCTTTTGTAGCCTTGTTAACTACTTTTTTTTCGTGCTTGTTCCAAAGGAGTTTATTATCTAGAGTCTGTCCCAGATACTTAACCTCTAACTTCCACTCAATAACATTCCCATCTAAATGCTAACGTGCTGGTAGAACGCGCATTACGATTGGGTTCCGTAACAATTATTGGCGTTGTTGGTTCTGTCTTTTAGTAAATTTAAATATGTACCTCACGTATTTTATCACCAAAGATGGACTTTTTTCCAGAAACATTTTCTTTTTGTATTTATAAATTAGTAAACGTACAATCAGTCGTTAAAAAAGTAAGATGGAATACAGTTAAATTTCAAATTTAATTCAAAAATAAATCACAACAGAATTTTATAGAATATCCAAAGTTTAGATATGAATGATTATAAGAACTGTAGTAATTGTGAAAGATGGGAGTACAACGAAATCAAAAGGAAAACTAATTCTGAATCCTCAAAATTATTTAACTGCCTTTAAGGCAGTATGATACTGTATCCATTGAACCCTGCGCCTGTGACTTATACACTGTCTTACCCAGCGTATTTACCAAAAGTTACACTCCTAAAGCAGGGACCACTATTGTAAGGAATTTTAGAGACTTGTATTTTGGGACTAAATAAAAATATTATATGTCATATTTAATTGGACTTTTGAAGACCCCATATGACAGGCTAAACGAAAAACGCAAAATTCAGTTTTGAACAATTTTTCTTTATTTCTCATTAATTAATAGACGTAACTTTACCGTTATAATTTTCACTAAATGTATATCATTAGGCCAATTTTTTTTAGATTATAGAATCTATTCACTAACATGTACTAACTTTAAAACCAATCAATGTTGTCAGTTGAGGATTTAAATAGACTAGTGCAATGTTTTGATTCCTTAAAATATAAAAATAAAAAATCATATTCTTTTACTACTAAAACGTCCAAAATGGAAAATTTTGTTTATTGTCGGCAAACAACTATCCCGATTACCGATTCTTAGGCTTTACCTCTCTATTTCTATATAAGCGTTTACTTGTTGACATATACAGAGTGTCCCTAAGAGTTTTGCATAAAACGCTATCGCAAATTCCTGGGGCTAAAATGTAAAGATCTAGTCCAATTTACTTAGTCCAAAAGTTGATTCTTTTAGTTTTTTTTTTTTGGAATGAGAATCAAGATCTGATTATAGTTTGTATTCCATTGCAGAAGGCGATACCAGCAGCACTTTACCTGTATCTAAAGCTTCATAACTTTTTCTGCCTTAGTATATCAAATTTATGATTAAAAAATCTTATTCCTTGGCATCTTTTATCCAAAAAATTTTATACATGGTTTGAACGTGTTTAAGGGCCGACTATCCAGCAACAATAAAAATTTACGTAGCAACGAGCTAACAATGATAAGTATTGTCAAACCATTCAATCTGACAAAACTTATCATTTAATTCCTAAATTTTTCGCCGAACATTACACTAACGCAGAAATGACCGATATGATATGATTTTACAGTTATTGCCAATGGCAGTCCTGCCTTAAGGCCGACTAGGCCAGGGTCTTAGACGGCCAGATATTAGGGGCGGCCAATCTGTGCGATATCTGTTCGGGAACATTGAGCCTGAGCGATAACACTCGTGCGGGACGCGGTGGCCGGGCGGCGAAAAGTTTCAAAATGATCTCCTGGCCGATCGCTGACTGCTGGTCAGCTGTTCGCTGCTCGCATCCCCTCTCGTGCACTCTGACTCGACTACATGACAGTACGCTCTTAGATATTGTAGTTATTGCCAATGGCGGTCCTGTCTTAAGGCCGACTAGGCCAGGTCCTTATACGGCCAAATATTAGAGGCGGCCAATCGGTGCGATATCTGTTCGGGAACATTGAATGCTGAGCGATAACACTCGTGCGGGACGCATGTCAGCTGATGAAAAGAAACGTTTAATTGGGGCAGAGTATCGCAAACGAGCTAAAGAAAAAGAAAACAAATAAAAAGATATGATTAAAAAATTGCGCAAATTAGACGAATTCTTTGGAATTTCTAGACAAAACGTTCTTTGTGTTACTGAGTCAACTGATTCTACAATATCTTCTAGCACAGGTACTTCGGAAGTTTCGGTGAGTATAAAAAAAAGAAAATGACTCTCTACCGACAGAGCAGCCCAAACAGGAACAAAAATCTAAGCATAAGCCAATCGAAATATTAAATCCGATCTCGATTTTTTCGAGGGTGGGCGCACTTACTAGGGGAAAGTACGAAAGTTGGCAAAATTTACATAGCAAAAAGGTGTTGCGAAACTAGCTAATTTATTCCGAGAGTACTGGACGTGTTTTTTTGTGAGCCTTATCTTCTTTTCAATAGCTAGACGAGTAGGAAGATTAAAATGACTGGAAAAATGCTTATTAATGACACATAAATTATCTGTCCTGGAAATGACGAATAGAAGCAATGTATTAGGTCCAATTGACGAGACATTAATATTACAGTTCGATGAAGAAATAAACTATTGGAAAAACGTTCTGAAGAGAGTAGTTACATGTGTGAAAGCACTGGCATCACGTAGTATGTCATTCAGAGACCATGACGAAGAAAATCGGCTCATTACACAATGGCTATTATTTGATGTCTTTGGAGCTTATCACTGAATTCGACCCATTCTTAGCCACATAACACGCCATGGGAATCCAGTCATTGAAAATTTGAGTTATCTTGCTTCAACAATACGTGAAGAATTCATTTGGCTTATGGAAGATTAAGTTTTAAATACAATTTGAATGGAAATATTAACCCCTAAATATTGTTCTTTGATTATTAATTCATCGCCTGATATATCTCACGTGAATCAGCTCATGTTCGTTGTCAGGTATGTCTTGCCCTATGGATAACGCGCAGAATGTTTTCACAAGTTTATTCCAAACCCAGGTCATAAAGCAAAAGAAATGGCAGATGCTGTAACCAAATTTGGTATTGATTTTGCGAACTACCGAGGACAGTCTTATAATAAGGCCTCCAGTATATTTGACATATACAAGCTAAAATTAAGAAAGTTTCTCCTCTTGCTCAGACTGTACCCTGTTCAGCATACTCTCTGAATTTAGTAGGTGAATGTTCAGCTGAAAGTAGCCAAAAATTTTGCTGGTTTTTTGTTCTTTGACAAGAACTTTATAATTTCTTTTCAGCATCTACTCAGTGTTGGAAATTCTTCAGGTCGATTTTACCGTGAAATGTCTCTCGACAACACGTTGGTCATATCGAGCAGATGCATGCAAAAGTTTACGCATGTCATGAAAACAAATCCATTGCGCATTGGTCTTCATTGAAAATAAGAAACAAAAGAAGCGAACCGTTACATGCGAAAAAAGAGGTATACGTTGGAAACTAAAACATCTTGAAATAACTTTCATGGCTGTTTTTTGAGGATTTTTACTGGATAGGATAAACTCTACAAACAAAAAATTTCAAAGCTTTGAATATGATACTTTCGTGGGGGAACTCTAGAAGCGACTGGATACATATAAAAAAATTTTATGACAAATTTCATTTTATTGCTAAATTGACTGAATTAAGCACGTCAGAACTGGAAGAAAAAGCGAGAGCCTTAAAAATGAATTATCTACATGTTCTAGAAGACGACTTTTCAGACGAATGTCTTAATTTCCGTGCTCACTGCATTACGAATAATGAAGACCGGAAGAGTGCTTGCAGTTTGAAATAGCTACGAGCTGATGGTCTAGAAGCAGTGTACCCAAATATAGAAATCACGCTCCGTATGTGTATGTGTACTCTCACCAGTAGTTATTTTGGAGAAAGATTATTTTTTGCTTGAGACGATTAAAAACTACTTACTCACAAAAATGACTCAAGACAGGTTAAATGATCTAGACTTACTCAACATTGTAGCAGATTATTTAAGGAAAATTGATTGTGACGATTTAATAAATCAATTTGCTGCGTCAACAGCAAGACGCGTTTTGTAATCTTCTTTACATTGATTGTCTTCAACAACTCTTCCGGCTGGGTTTATTGCCCGTTAAGTTCATATATGCAATGTCCATGGTTATTAGCAAATAAATGATCGGGAGTCGGTGAGTATAATGTAAATTATAACACATAAAATTGTCCAACTAAAAGACTTCCATGGCAACTAGATCAGGTCTAAGTCCTAAAACTTCTTAGTCAATCTAGCTGTTAAAACTTACCGCTGAAAAATTAGAAGTGGGGACGTTATTAAAGTTACTTTGGAGGCTCATATTTCGCGAATGAAGAGACTAAATAAAACATGTTTTATGATATATTTAATTGCAATTTTGAAGATAATGGTGAAATTTTTTTATCCGTTTTTTCACGCTAGGAGAGGTACCAATTTCGCATCTAGTCTTTTAGTTAATTGTAAACATTTCCTAATAAACGATGAGGAACTAAAGAATTTATAAGGCTGGATATACGAAATATATTAATATGTAATTTAAAGATACATTTTGTGTAAAATATTAAAAACTTAAAATATTAATTTGAATCTCTGCCTCCTGAACTGTCCCTATGTTATTCCACTGAGTTCGTTAAAGATTTGACCAAGGAGAACGAGAACTTATCAAATTGTATTCTCTTGAAAAGCTCATAAAATAAACTAATCATTTTTAACTCAAAGGGTTTTATGAGTGACAACTATCAAAATGCAAATATAAGTTACATGTATCATTCTATAAAGTAGTATGTTGTTAGAGAATTTAAGAAAAATGTATTTTTTAGTCGGTAATGGTGACCTGTATCAACCGACGTAATTACCAATTTTATTGTTCTATTGTTTAATTTAATTTCATTTGTTGCAGGTGAGTGATTGGGAAACCCTTAACAGTGGAAAAGTAAGGGAACAAAAAATATTTATATTAAATATTTAATGGTGAGTACAATATTTTAAATATCTGTAGGCACATAGTACAGAATGTTTAATCTTAAAATTGAACACTCACTGATAAGTCCAGATGAACACTGGCGCTAACTCATACAAGAGTATATATATATATATATATATATATATATATATATATATATATATATATATATATATATATATATATATATATATATATATACAGGACTATTTTTTAAAAGCCTAAAAACAATAAATCCGCTTTTTTATATGGCAAGTGTTTATGCAGCATATTTGTAAATTTCGACTCGAATTAATTTAAGAAAACATGGTTAAAAATAATTCGTTTTATCTCAAAATTTTCTTCAGTTGATCAACTATTTTTTAAATCATATTTAACCATAAAACAAATGAAGAGTTTTATACAACAACTTTTTCTATTCAACGAGCTATTAGCCAAGTTAACGTATAATTTAATTAACAAAGTAATGGATAATTTAATGGTTACATAAAAACAAACAAAATTTTATTTTGTGTACGGTTAGGGTATAACGATTTTTAATGAATGTTTCCACAAAAAACTATCACAATGTTGAAGCTAGAATAGAATGTAACAAAATGTATTGATGAGCTACCTAAATTCTACAATGCTTATCAATATCAATTTATCCAATTTAAAACTAGAGGCAACTAATTATTATGTTTTTATTTACAAAACATGACTCAGGAATTAAAAAGGACTGCAAAATACAGAAAAGTCAGAACATGTAAACAATTAAATCAGGAATAAACACGTAGTAAACTTGTTCGAATAGGCATTAAAACCCAATGGTAAAATTTAGGAGAATTTTAGCGATTTTATAAATAAGCATGACATTACAAATGGTAAAAAACGCAACCTAGATCATTACTATATCCTTCATGCTATCAGGACATTGCTTCTTGCAGCCAAGCCATTTTTTGTTAATAAAATGGTTAACAGAACGATTTCTCACTAATAATATTATAACCACTAAAACCAAGTTAATTTAGACATAATATGGGATATTTTTAGTTGCTAAGGTTTACAAATAATACATTATATTAATTTTATTTGGGGATTTATACCCTGTCTAACTATATACTTAAGAAGTAGTGCAATGTTTTGCTCCTAAAATTTGATTTGCTCCCTCCTCTGGCTCTGGCCCTGCTACTAACAGTATTACAACAAAAATAGAGAACCGAGTACTCCAAATTAAAATACAGAGTTCAATGCTTTTTAAGCACGTTATAAGTGTTTATTAATGTTTATTTTGTTTTATTAATTAATAATATGATAGAAAAATTAAACAGTTATTCTATAATAAGATCTATTGTAAGTATTATAGACCCTTATGAAATATGTAAAATATTTAAAAAATCTAAAATAATTTAGATTCCGAAAATATCTCTGCCGATTTTCATGCTAAATTACTATGTATATAATGTCCACATAGGCATAAAACGTTAAATTGTAATAATTTAATTTCGAACAACAAAATTCTACATATAACCTCTTTCTAACATTTATTCTGGGTAACTTTTTAATAAATTGCTTGGCTCTCTCTTTAAATTAAAGGTTTTGATAACAGTATATTTATGAGTTTCTAAACATAAAATTTACGGTGGAAATTAAATCAGAAGGAGCTCTTCATTTTGATAACTCGTAACATACTGTTTACAAAAAAAAAACTAATATGTACTATTATATAAAGAAGAAGAGGGTTTTTGTTTGTTATAGATAACCAAAAAACCTACTTAACCAATCGTAACCAAATTTTAATCCATATTTCTTGACATAACTGGGAATGTTTAAAAGTATATTTCATTTAGAAAATCCTTAATTTCCATTAAAAAGAACATTCGAATGATAATGCTTCAAGGCGTAGTACACGTATGTTTGCTGTCTGCGAGGTGGCGGATACGCTGTAGCGCGTTACAGCAGTGATCATATATCGGAATAATTTATATTTATATCCATCTCTCTCTTTCACGCGCATTTAAAAAGCCCATAGAGATATTATGGATAGAATAGGTAATAGACAAATTTTTAATATTAATGTGAAATGCTTTTTCAGGAAAAAATTTGTTATGAGTTTGAAAAAATAAACTGATATCTCACTATTGTATAAAGACGAAAAGTATATTTGTACAGTCACAAGAATATCAAGAACTACTAAACCAGTCATCACCGAATTTGAAATGTAGTTTAATTATATATTTCAAAGTGTCATACGTTATATAAAGATAAAAAATTACTTATTTAAAAAGTTATTTATTGAAACATATAAATAAGCAGATAGAAATTAGCTCCAGCTAAGCTCTCATATTCCTTCCTTGTGGCAAGCCAAAGTTGCAACATATTTTTGCGAAATTTCTAAGAAAAACAAAAATAAGGGGAAATTGTTGGAGCAAAAATATAATTCCAGAGAAATCTTGGGAAGTGCAGTAAACAGTTTCATCTATTGAGTAAATGAGCAAATGAGCCCCGTCTGCCACCCTTCTGCATCGTTATGTTGAAATATTATTTTTATCATTTGTTGTTTTATTGAGTATTAGGTAAGAATATGAGAGTTTGTGATCTAAATTTACCAGTTAGTATCATTTTGGGGAAAAGTAAAATTCTATTCTGGTAAATTTCAATTTCTATATCTGGTAACACTGTGGTAAGCCGCTTCTGCAGTTGAGCATTTTTGCCAGCAATAGTTTTTCAGAGATATCACTGTTGAAAAACAGTGTAGGCACATAGAGTAAAGCGGGTGAAGGCGCGACGGACGATAATGGTGCAATATACAATGTTTAAAGGCAAATTCTTAACACCCAGCCTAGGAACTATTCGTCTCAAGTTAATAAATATTCTCTATAAGAAAAAATAGGAAAACTCCCTAATGAACTAAGAATTAATAGACTGTAACCCCAGTACGTTCTATCGATACATATATTAATGCTTTGTTTTGGTTATCTAATAGGCGCCACCTGTTTTAAATTGTTTTTAGTACTTACCTAGTGTATAAACAATAGGACAAAACATAGACTTCAAGAATGATATTGGTTTACCATATTTCTGATGTATATTTCCACAATAAAACTAATATTTAAAACAAAGTAATTAATCCATTTTATTCTGACTGAGTGAGCGATAGAAATATATACAAAAAAAGACTGATTCCTACAACCTTTGTTTTATACTAGCGTTTCTTGTTAATAATCATTTAGATATAATGCTTTAAATTGCATAAATTAATATTTATACATTAAATAAATTGGTCACAAAAACGCTCTAGAACCTTTCACAATGCTCTAAATTATGGAAAGGCGATTATAAAAAATTACCACGATGGTATTGCAATTACTAAAGTAATGTAGATGAAATAACATATATAAAACGTTTTAATATGGTTAATATGGTATGTTTAATATCTCCCGACGTTCTGATTCCTGTCCCTTAATTAAAATTTCTTCCTAGCTTTAACCCTCTTTCCCTATGTACAACCCTTATTTACAACTATAAACTGGACTTCATGCTCTTGATTCGTGGACTGAATTTCTGGTGTTGAATGTTTAACAGCAATAGTAGCGTAGAATTCCATAAATCAAAGCATCACAAATCCAAATTTGAATTCATACCGGAGTTCCAAGTCAAAATGTGTATGCAAAAGTCAAATTTATAGTTGATCAGAATAAAAGACCAATTAAAATAAAAATCCAAAGCCAAAGATCTGCAATAAAATTCGTTTTTAGCATATTGGACTTAAAGACATGAAGCCAAAATCTTACCTCATTGATTAAGTAGACTGAATTTAATTTGAATCGATTTTCACATAGTCGTATGCCCTTTCAGATCAATTGACAAAAAAATATCATGCTATCACACGCTTTCGGTGGTTGAATTGTAAAAAACTTGAAGATTCTTCTTGCAGTTTCACTTGACAAATTTTAGAAATTTTGTCGTTCTCATGCTTGCCAACCCTATTCTGGACCTGAAGCATTCCCACTCGGCTCCTAACTTATTACAGTTAGTGGATAATAAATAAAATAATTTGAAGCCATGGGAAAATTAACAAGATAAAAATGAGAAAAGGAGTCCGGAATTACTAATCCGTGATAAAAACAAATTTGGAAAACATTATCATTCCATACTTTATTCTCAGCTGTAAGTTAACATACTCTATCTCTCATGCTCGTAGTACAAGACAATTGGGTATATATCTACAACCAGTGAATGAACTACTACTGAATATGACCTTACATTGACCGATGCCATCTAGCAACGCGTGCAGACGTGGCAAATCGAGTGGAAATCATAAAAAAGCTAATTTTCTAAATAACTAACTTAATAACTAACCAATCCTTTATAAGTTAAAACGTTCCATCCTAAGTTGACTTTTTTGATATATATATATATATATATATATATATATATATATATATATATATATATATATATATATATATAAAAGTAATGATCTAAGTAAAGACGCCGAAATGAGGTTAAGTGATAAAAATATGCCTGAAAGAGAAAACTTATACGAACCTTCTACCCTTTATGGTGACAATACAAAGTAAAGATCAGAATGTATAGAACGTACATCTCTATGGCAATAGCTAGAGATCTCCTGAAATAAAGCATTTCAAATTTAAAAAAAATCCATTTAGTCACAGTAGAATTTAATTCTCCAGAAACTGCATAAAATATGGTCAAGAATCAAGAACTAAATAAAATGGGATGCGAAGTGTATATTACAAACGCCAGTGTCACTTGTACGGGTATCGTAAGAGGATTTCACAGAAGAAAAGATTAAGACATTATCTTCAGTTTCAGTAGAAATAATCAACGTCAAAAGATGAACAATGGAAAACCAGAATACATCAAGACAGGTAATTGCTTTTTTATTTTTGAGGGTGAAATACTCCCCAGATATATCTCAGTAGTTGGTTTAAAACAAAAGGTAGAATCATTTATTATGAGAGTCACTTAATGTTACAAATTCTGTTTAGACATGTTATATCGCAGTGTTGTGGTAAAATCTAATTACAGAATTGTGCAGTAGTTTACGAGAGGGAATGTACATTTCCCCTTAAAGGCTACCATTGTAATTGAACGAGCCTTGCCTCCATAAACAAAGAACGCCCGGAATACATAATACAAACTCAATTAGACACAACATGTCCCTGGATACCATTATCCTTTTGCAACTGATGCGTTAATCCCGAAAATCAAAAAGACTTCATTGACAAGATATCAAGATGATTTCTCAGCTTTAATATGTAATAAAAAGAATATTAGAGGAAATTAACATGATACATATGAAAAAGATGAATCGACAGGTAATATATTTATAAACTCACAACTTCCCTCGTAGAGTAGTCGTATGTTTACAAATTCACGACTGCCCTGGTATAGTAGTAGAGACACTCCCCCTTAACATACTCAATATGACAAAGAAAGCCATCAAGCGTATCTTTTCGCCTCTCTGTCTAGATAATAGATGTCGTTTATGTTACCCAATAGGCTAGCTCAGTTCATCCCAGATCACTCAGTAGAGTCTCTAGAGAAAAATGAAGATTTATTATCATCTACTAGGACCAGACACAGTCAAAATGGCTGTTAATCTATCAGAAGGCAAAAAAGTGAATGGTAAATTTAGGAGTGGATGAACATCCACCGAAGAATTGGATAGCTCACAAGAAGCCCTGGGAGATTTTCTACTATCATAACTACATTCGACTCCCCCAGAATCCTCTAATGGTATATTCGCAGTTTATATGCCAATCGTACTATTTTACAAATTTTAATTAAGGAATATGAACCAAATAGTATTGCTTTAAACGAAACATGACTCAACCCCAACCTAAACATATACATTCATACACACTACCCTATTAAAATGGAGCGCCATGATGCGAAGGGGGAAATAGTTTTTTAGTTAAAACCGATTTAAAAATAACTCTTCAAAATATTACATTATTGCATAAAAATATTCAAAGTCAAGTGGTGAAGATAATTCAACATAACTTGTTCGTAGCTGATTATTATTTTCTCCCAATACACCAATAGATTGTGAACAATGGCATCAAATAATTAATTCCATCCCATTTCCAAAATTTATTCTAAGAGATTTAAATGCCAAGCATTCAGTGTGGTAAACTATTCAGTCAAATCTCAGAGGGGAGTTTATAATGGATATCCCTTAATCTAACGATATTAAATGATGGCCACATAACTAGACTTGCGACACAAAACTGGAAAGTTGTGACAGATTGTAGCAATAATGATAATTTCCCAATTTTCATAAAGTTCAATATAATTATTCAATTTAATACTATCAACAATAAATCTAAAAAAATGTTATAAGAAAGCAGACTGACATTCCTACCATGATAAGCTGCTGTTATTGATACCAGAAGGAGATAGATTTGATTATGAAGAATTTCAAAACATTATGAATTGGGCAGCGACTGAGGCTATCCCCAAGGTTATACAAATAAAAATTTCCTACCCTTCTGCACCCTGGTGGGACCTAGATTGTTCCGAAATCCTCACCACAAGAACAAAATATTTGGAACTTGAAATTCAATCACAGCATCGAGAATTTTATGCAATTTAAAAAAGTAATAGCAGAGGTTATTCCTATCAAAAAGAGACAAAGCTGTCGGACATTCTGGTCCTCTTTAAATCGACATACACCGTTGCAGAAAGTATGGAAAGTGTTTTAAGAAAATTCTCAGAAGCAAACTTTCAATTGAAAAATTCTTTAAAGTTTTGAAATCAATGACAGTCTGCCAAATTGATCCAGAGTTTACTTCCGAAACACCACAAAAATATTTTGATCACTTCACAATAGAAGAGTTAGAATATGAATTAAATAATAAAAATGGTTCAGCCACTGGCCCAGATTTAACGTCCTATTTAACGATTCGATATTTGCCTTCTATAGGTAAAAGAATATTTTTGAAGATTACAAATGAATGTCTAGAGAATAATTCTTTTCCATCAGAATGAAGATCCTATAGAGACTATAAAAGTTACCGACATATTGCTCTAAGCCCCTGCCCTGCTAAAATTGTGAAATTACTTCTGGAAAATCGTCTTGAGTGGTCACTGGAGAATCAGGATAATTTTCCAGTTAGGCAAATAGGGTTAAGACGGAGCAAAGGTTGACTGGACTGTTTGCCCATATTAACGTCACAAATAACAAGTTGACAGTCGCAGCTTTTCGAGACTTAACGTTGGCATATGACAATGTAAATACAAGTATCTTATATAGGAAACTAAACAATTTAGGTAGTTCAATAAATATAACTAACTTCATTTATAATCACCTTATCTCTCGAAAAATTTTTGCTAGAGATAAAAATTTCAAATGGTATGGTCCAGCTTTAACTTCAGCGTGACTTGAACAGGGGTTCCCGTTGGACCCATTACTTTTTAATGTGTATTCTGTGGATCTCCACAAGGAGATATCTTTAATTCAATACGCCGATGATTTAGCCTTGGTTATGTCCAGAAGAGATTTAACATTCTTAATTCTAACTTAACTACTGACCGACAACTACATCAATGTTGTAACTTTATAGATAATACACACTGAAAACAAGAAACAATTCCGACTTTAAGGTGTCATTCCAAAATATACAGTATCTGGAATAACCTTTCATCATGATTATCAAAACATAACCTGCGGCGAAAATGGCATTAGAAACACTTACTTAGTATATACCCGTGCCGCACGTAATATTTATATTATTACTGTAAAAGTTGAGTCTCTCAGAATTGGCCTTCAACTGTGTACTCAGTTCGTGACAATTCAGCACTCTACATTAGTGACTACACCAGCCCTAGTATTGAATGGGGTGACAAAAGCGAGGACAGGCAAAGCTAAGGATAACAATGTGCAACTTGTTCAGTGTTCAGTGCTGCGAAATACTCACTAGAAAAAAAGAATATTCAGAACCTGAAATTCAATCGCAGCATTGAAAGTTTAATGCAAATTGAAAACTAACAGCAGATGCGAAAAGTTTATTTCTATTATAAAAAGACGCAGCCTCGGACATTCTGTTCCTTTTTAAATCGACATACATCTGCAAAAGGTGTGGAAAAATTATTAAAATATTATCAAGTGCAAACTTCAAGGGAAAAGTGATTTGCCTTCCAAAGAAGTTATTCTTAAATTGTTAAAATCAACGATAATCTACCAAAGTGACCCAGACTTTACTTTGGAAACACTACAAGAACATTTTAATCAGTTCACAATGGAAGAGTGAGAATATGTCTTAAATAACAAAGAAGATTCAGCCACTGGCCCGCATTATTAAATGATTCGATAGTTGCCTTGTACGTATAAAAGGATATTTTTGAATATTGCTAATGATTGTCTGGAAAATAATCTCATTCCATCAGAACGGAAATCGACACTTGTTCTCCCTATTTTCAAACCGGGAAAAAGCAAGAAACACTATAAAAGTTCCTGCCCTGCCAAAATTGTAAAATTACTACTAAAAAATCGGGTTGAGTAGACCTTGGAAAAGTTTCCAGTTAAACAAATGGGGCTTAGACAGGGCAAAGGTTGCCTGGACTGTCTGTCAATATTCACTTCACAAGTATCATTAGGTTTTTCAAATAAGGAGTGGACGGTTGCAGCTTGTCTAGACTTAACGTCGACATTTGGCAATGTAATTATAAGAATTTTTTTAGAGACAAAAATTTCGAATCTTATGGTCTAGCTCTAACGTCACCGGGACTTGAACAGGGGTTCCCATTGAGCTCATTACTTTTTAACATCTCTTCTAGGAATCTTTTTAATTCAATAGGCGAATTTTTTAGTCATGGTAATGTCCAGAAGAGATATAACATTCTTAATTAATTAAACGAATAATTCTTTAAAGATAGTGCAAGAGTGGTGCACAAAGCTTAATTTGCCATTATCTATTCCCAAATCTAAGACGGTGTTATTCCGACCAGGTCAAAATTTCAAAGTAATTTAACACATCAATTTTCGAATTTCATCATACTATGGATTAAAGAGACTAAATATTTAAGGGTAACCATTTATCAAAATTTGAAATGGCACTGTCTTTTCCATCCAAATAGAAGCCAAAAAATCTTTAGATGTCATGCGCTTGGTCATCAGACTTTGCTGGAGAACAGACCCTCTAACTTTACTATATATCACAAGGGAATTGTAAATTCCCATCTTGAATACGTACATCAATTATTTACTCTGTCTTCCAACGCACTTTTAAACAAGTTGAAAAAAACTTCAGTTTGAGACATTATGAGTCATTACCAAATGTATGAGTCCCCCCCCCCCCCGACCAATATTTTCCTGGCTGAATGCAGTGAACTGTCGTTGGAATATCGCAGGAAACTACTTTCACATAGGTTTATACTGAAAAATAACCTGAACTACTTTCACATAGGTTTATACTGAAAAATATGGCGGTGAAAAATAATCCTCTACCTATATCGAAACAAAAACCTTAAAATACTGACATTGAAAAGGCATTTCAGACCTTATAGAAGCTGTGAAAGATCTTTAGGCGAAACAGGAAATTATGGATATTCAAAGTATGCTTATAATCTCAGCATTACTCCTCAAAATTTAAAAAAAAAGTGATCTTGTTCGTAAGGACATTGATAGTTTCTGGAAAAAGCCTATTCGAGGGCTGGGAAATGTGCTTGGTTCTTTGCATATGTGTCAAAAAATTTAAATGATGACATGGTCGGCTATGAAGCGCACTGCCCCTCCGAGGATATTTCATATTCGCAAAAATTACCAAATAAAAATTTAATTTGTAAAGCTGAAGTTTTCATAGATTTTTGTTACAGAGAGACATCACAAAAGCAGTGATTTTCTCTGATCCTAAGATTGCCATCAAAAAATTAAGAAAAAGTTTATATTACCTAAAATAGTACACATCTTTTTTATACAAAACAAATGTTTTTGAATGCTAATAATGAAGACAGTTTTGACATTAAGCTTCTATGGATTCTTGATAATGCAGAGATTTAATTGAATTCAATTCAAGTGACTGAAAAGCAGATCAATTAGCCAGTATTGGTATGATCTTAAAAGTGCCTTTGGATATTAAACTAGGTGAATGTGATCTAATTCCCTTCATCAGGGACAAAATTTATCATAAATGGGAAAAGTTTTAGAAATCGAACTAAAAGACGATGGTATTCTGCTATTCAGAATACATTCCATAAGCTACCATGGTATAAAATTATTACATATCTAGACCAGAGATACGTAACTACAATAATACGAATGAGCACTGGATATTGCCTATACCCAGCACATATGTTCAAGATAGGTCTGCTGGATAATTCTAACTGTAAACTGTCCAAAGATTTATATCAGACTCTTTCTTTGGCGGTAGTTGCTGGTGAATGGTCAAAACGGATAAAACTAATATTGGATGCTCTTGAGACATAAAATTTCATTTTTTTAACGAAGCCGAAGGTATGGCTTTGGCATAAGAATCCTTATCGAGCTTAAGACAGCTCATCATATTGAGTAGGTGGTTATGGTACTGATAATTAAAATTTTTCGTTCTGTTTTAGAGGGTTTTTTCAAAAGTAAAATCTTATCGATTATTTATCTGATTGGAAATCTCAAGTCTGTTACGTCTCTAAATCTAGAAAGTGGGCAAAATGGGCTAGAGTCCACAGTACTTACGCCTCATTAAACCAATTATGCATTCTCCTATACCTCAACCCGTCGCCCAGCTCATTGAAAGTAGGTAACAGCATCACCAAGCGGCAAATCCCTTATGTCGGCCAAAGTGCGACAGAACTCACCTAACATAGATCTTCTTTTTAGTGAAAGAACGGGACAGTTGCATAGAACATGTTTTAGTCTCATCTTCCATTTTATAACCTCGAGATATGGAAGTGTAGCAAGCTTTCATATTATATAAGTGTTATCTTAGCTAGCAGTGCTCTGTTAGAATGCTTATAACTAATTGCAGGTTTCCTCTGGACATCGCCAGATATCATTCGGTTTGTTTCCACCTCCAGGTAGTATAATAACTACATCTAATTGTATTTTAAACAGAAGATGAGAGTAATCTCAAATTAGTTTTCTTATTGCTGATTTAGTCAGAGATGTCTGCTTGACTAGCGAATCAGCAATGTAAATCGTGTCCTTTGGTCCATGTCAAAGTGGCTAAATTTTCAGCTGAATCCAGGGTAAGGGCATCATAGCATAATATATATAATATTTCTATTGGTAATTCATTTGCTGCTATGGAAAGGCCAGTGAGCTCTGTTTGAGTTACACTGGCATATTTACTCACTGACCTGCTCATATTCATGGTTGGGGATTTACACACATCCTGTTCCCTCCTTTTGTTACCTACGGGGCAACTCTTTTTTCTCATGGTTTAGCGACACTGTTCATAAGCAATATAATTATTATATCCTGCTACATAATTAGAAAATTATATTTATAGGTGTTTTTAAACGAATTTACATTTTTAAAAAATTTTATTGGCTATAAATTGGCTGTTATTTTCATAAAAAATCTAAATTTATATATATCGGGTAGAAGAATTATTGAACTAGAAATTTGATGGAATGATTATGTTAATACCAACGTATTGTGTGACTATGTTTAAAAAATTCATAAATTTGTGCCGATATATTTACATCCAACTTACATCTTATTCCTAATGAAGGTGCGTTCGGATTTTAAGAGGGAATGTAGAAACGGAAACTTTGATGTGGTACGTGGTACAATAATAGTGAAATAGTGAGCAATAAACAAAAACTGCAAAAACGCATGGCATATTCCTTTCGAATTACATAATATGTCTACAAAATGTTTAACATTAGTGTAAAATAATATGAAAGTACTAGCTGAAATAGAGATTTTAAAATCGGCTCCGTAAACTGATGTGAGCGAACTTTAAAATTTATTATTAAAAAATATTCGTTTTATACCCTGAAGACACGTATGTACTTATATACTTCTTAATATTACAACAAAATATAATACAAGGTACCCTGCCGCCTCTGTCTATCTGTGCACTATTTTCTCAGTAGCTACTATTTTATTACACTTTTTACTAATAGACAGAGTGTTTCACGAGGAAAGTTCAGGTGTATAATTTGTGGTTGAAACAGTAACCTAACGACTCCTGTTCGAAGCCAGGGTAGGTCGCCAGTCATTTGAGGTAACGTACACACTTGAAATATTGTATCATAAGTTTAAAGATCCTAATAAACAAAAAATAAAAAATTGGGAAAATATAATTTTTGACTGCGGGTTAAAAAGGTCTCACAATTTTAACTACTGGTTTCCTCATATAGGGAAAAAATTATTTTCACTTCCTAGAGTAAAAAAACAAAATAAATAATAAAAAAAATAATATTTGAAACATATAACACGATATTTTTTAATTTTTAGGATTTTATAATTACTTACATGATATTCTTTTTTAATTCTCAAGTAAATACGAGGATGGGATGAAAAGTTTTCGGCCTAACAATGAAAAACAAAAAAGTAGTGACATGAATTTACATTATTTTTCTACATAATGACCTTTTAAAGAAATGTTCGTGCGTCAGCAAGGAATTTTTGAGGTGAGAGAATAGCTTGGTGCCCAAAGTAACCAAGTCGATTAGTCATGAAATAGCATTACGCTTAATTTGTCTCGTTGAGTCGAGACGGAAAATTACTTCTCGTCTCAGCCGTTCAACCCCTCGTATCATCTCATTTTTCGAGGGAGAAAATTCCAATTTGTTTATAACTGTAACATAATATTGGTTTTTTGTATAATTTGAGGACAACGTGAATAATGGCTCATAATTTTATATTCGAGTTTTGAAAATAATAAAATTGTTTGCACTTTTTGCAGGTCTCAACCAAAAAAGTTCCTTTCTATTACTTTTAAGTAATTAAAAGGAAACACTTCTAATCCCCAAATTTAAATAAATGTGAAAGTATACTGGTATGTATTATGCAAGTTTTGTACCTATATTCACTTTGATTAAAGTTCCGAATATTCGACTATTTTTCTACAAAATAAGAACTCGCTAATTTCGAGAAATACACAAAAAAATTTGAAACAAAAATTGCTTCTTTCAATCAAATTTATTTTTTCAATTGTTTATTATATTGAAAAATTCTAGAATTGGCTGAATATCCGGAAATTAATTTTATCCAGTGAGAGTAAATGTCGAAACTAAAAAAGTTTCGTATTTCATATCTAACATCTTTGCGTTCTTCATATTTCCCAACTTTCATAATTTTTAAAATTAACAGTTAATCTGAGTTAAAATGATTAAAAATTTTTGGCGTCTTTTCTTGTAAAAGAGTTTCAGGCATAAATAATGCTAAAAAATATTTAGTAGTATATTCGACAAATCGCAGGTCGGAAATGGTTTTACATAGTATATCAATTATTTACTTTTAACAAGAACGAGAAATTCCTATCCCGCAGGTTTGCTTTCTTGTTTCATTCTCCGACTCAATTTCTTATCTGTCCTTTAAAATTCAGTTCATGAATTTTAGTCATCACTCCTACGCCCTTAGTTTATGATGAAAGAGGAAATGCTTCTTGGCTAGACCTGTCCCTTTTCAATGATTTTTTGTTCTAACAGATTCAGGATGGCATAATATATTCCTTTAGCCTCCTAATAATAGTAGTCACGACCTTCCTTGGTGAGGGGACGCTCCCCACCTTTTTCGATTTGGTTCTCCTTAGCCTATTTCATCTTTTTATTGTTGTTTTGTCTCGGTCATAAGGATTTGTTCATAGTAACAAACCGCCACAATTTTTTTTTATTTAAACTCTTAGAGAACTAAATGCTGTTCTGGTACGATCATATGCAGAAGTTTTTGGACCAGTGTTAGCGAAAGCGACACCTACCTTACTGACACATCCTGAAAATATCGGTTAAGATAGCTTGTGTCTTTTCTCTCTATATGCGAGAAATCTTAGCTGCTTTTGTCAGTCGACTGCCATTCATAATACTTGTATGAACTTTTTGGATAACTTCTTCGGTTGTGGCGAATATTAGTCATTTAGAATGCTGGCATCTTGAATGGTCGTATGACAAGTTTGATGTCCGTTTACTACGTTTTTGCAGCTATAAATAAAGAAGCAGACTTCTCCAGTATAACATATAACTCCGTCCTAATTAATCACTGTAGAAATAAAACTAACAACTTCAGATTTGAAAAACAACAAACAACAAGACTTGAAAACATCATAAATTTCGCGAAAAGAAAAAAAACAAAACAGCTCCGAAATACTGAAATACTACTAAAGAAAGATGACGTTTCAAAGTGACGTGGGCACCATATCTAGAGAGACCGGTATCTTTTCGTCCCATCTTCGTATATATATATATATATATATATATATATATATATATATATATGAAGTAAAATGCGAAACAGTAAATGCAAACTTCTCTCCATCATATCCTTTCTGTATTAGAGGTTGCACAGTTAGAATAAATTGTTATAAAACACAATTTATCCTATTCCACCACCATCGAGATGGTGGCCTACCTGTACCACCATACCGAGAAGAAAGTCAAAGCTTACCCTCCCCTCTAACACAGAAAGGATATGATGGCGAGAAGTTTGCATTTACTGTTTCGCATTTTACTTCATTTACAAACGGAGTTGCATATAGTTGTACGTTTGCTGAATGTGATTTCAGTACTACAACAGCATAATGTGGATATATCCACTGCTAATGCATCTCACACGGAGGAATCCGTGAAAGCTGTATAAACATATATATATATATATATATATATATATATATATATATATATATATATATATATATATATATATATATATATATACAGGGTGATTCAAAAATCGATCACGAAACTTAAGGGGGTGATTCTACTTGACAAAATAAGGGTAGAGCTTCATATAATTTTTTTTCAAAATGTCATTCGTTTTCGAGTTACAAGCCGTCCAAGTTCAAGTTTTTATTTTTTGTTTTTTGAATTACTCGCTTACAGGAAAACCGATTTGACTAATATTTGAAAGATAGGCTAAGTCTTCTGCGCTTCATCATTTTAGTAACAATTCACATTGATTGTTTGCCGCTAGAGGGCACTTTACCTACATTGAAAATTGTTTTTTTGTCATAATTTTTTAGTGTTGACAGCTACAGTAGTTTTTGGCATAATTTCTGAAAGACTGATACCAGGCCTTTAAAAAAGGTGCTTATTTACATCGCTAAACCCAACGGTTTAGACGTAAATCACCCTTAAAAATTAAGTGGTAAATTTACTTTTCTCATTTCATTACCACCAGCTACCAGGTAAATAGCTATCAAAGTATACTAGAGCTGTCAGTTTAACATCAAATAAATTCGCTTTTTAAACTATTTAATTTATAATCTTAAAATAACTAATAATGGCTAATCAGTAAATATTCATATTATGGATTATTGCGATATACATTTAATTGATAAAAATTAATGAAACAGTACTAAACAAACTAAAAAAGATTCTCAAAATGTCCCCCATTTTCTTCCATATATTTCCTAACACTCTTCAAAAAATGTCGCCTAACTCGATGAAAAATTTCTGGTGTTTCTTTAATAATTTGGCACTTTTCGATTATCCTGAAGCGAAGATCCTCGACGTTGATTACTGGAATATCGTACACCAATTGTTTCAAATGACCCCAAAAGAAAAAATCCATAGGATTAAGGTCTGGTGACCTCGCTGCCCATGCCAATGGTCCACTTCGTCCTATCCATCGCTCAGGATACGTTGCATTCAAATACTGTCGGACACGTATACTAAAGTGGGGCGGAGCTCCGTCTTGGAGGATCCACATGTTGGCCCTTACTTCCAATGGCACATCTTCCAGATACAATGGGAGACGATTTTGGATAAAATCTAAGTATACGTCACCAGTTAATGGGCCATCAAAGAAATGAGGACCAATAAGGTAATCTCCTATTATCCCTGCCCACACATTTAGTGAAAATCTACGCTGATGTTTCGTTTCTACCACATTGTTTGGGTTCTCGTAAGCATATGTGTGGATGTTGTGTAGATTTGTTATGCCATCACGAGTGAAACCAGCTTCGTCAGTGAATAATATGACGCCAATTAATCGATTATCGTGTTCATACTTAGCTAGGATCTGATTGCACATTTCCAACCGTCTCGGCCGATCATCGTCATAAAGAGCCTGCACCTTTTTTGAATGAAACGGGTAGAGTTGTTCTTCTCTTAGTATCCTCCATGAACTAGCCTGACAGAGCCGCACTTCATTCCCAATTTTTCTAGTACTAATACCTGGATTATCTTCAATAATTTCAAGCACTCTTTCTTCTTGTTGCACGTTTCTAGCAGTTCTAGGTCTTCCCCTATTTCCATTATAACTTTTAAAGGAACCACATTCCGCAAGCCTCCTGTGCACACTGGAAAATGTTTGAGCATGAGGGATATTTCTTTCCGGATAACTCTCCATATAATATCTTCTTGCCAACTCTGCATTACCATTTGCTTTTCCATAACAAAAATGGATATCACAATATTCGATATTTGAATATTGGTGATTAGCCATTATTAGTTATTTTAAGATTATAAATTAAATAGTTTAAAAAGCGAATTTATTTGATGTTAAACTGACAGCTCTAGTATACTTTGATAGCTATTTACCTGGTAGCTGGTGGTAATGAAATGAGAAAAGTAAATTTACCACTTAATTTTTAAGGGTGATTTACGTCTAAACCGTTGGGTTTAGCGATGTAAATAAAAAGCACCTTTTTTAAAGGCCTGGCATCAGTCTTTCAGAAATTATGCCAAAAACTACTGTAGCTGTCAACACTAAAAAATTATGACAAAAAAACAATTTTCAATGTAGGTAAAGTGCCCTCTAGCGGCAAACAATCAATGTGAATTGTTACTAAAATGATGAAGCGCAGAAGACTTAGCCTATCTTTCAAATATTAGTCAAATCGGTTTTCCTGTAAGCGAGTAATTCAAAAAACAAAAAATAAAAACTTGAACTTGGACGGCTTGTAACTCGAAAACGAATGACATTTTGAAAAAAAATTATATGAAGCTCTACCCTTATTTTGTCAAGTAGAATCACCCCCTTAAGTTTCGTGATCGATTTTTGAATCACCCTGTATATATATGTATATATGTATATATATATATATATATATATATATATATATATATATATATATATATATATATATATATATATATATAAATATATATATATATATATATATATATATATATATATATATATATATATATATATATATATATATACATATGAAGTAAAATGCGTACAGTGAATCCAAACTTCGCTCCATCATATCCTTTCCATGTTAGAGGTTCAGGTTCAATGCGGCTTTCACGGATTCCTCCGTGTGAAATGCAATAGCAGTGGTTATATCCACGTTCAGTGATGCATGCTTCCTTTCTGTTCTTTGCACAGACAGGTGAATGTAGCTATTCTGATGGGTCTAATGAAAGACGAAACATGTGCCTCTGCCGTATCACTGTAGCGGAGGGTGTAAGTTTTTAACTTTCTTCTCGGTGTGGTGGTACAGGTAGGCCACCATCTCGATTATGGTGGAATAGGATGAATTGTGTTTTTTAGCAATTTATTCAAACTGTGCCACCCCACATGGAAAAGACGTGATGGAGCGAAGTTTGCATTCACTGTACGCATTTTACTTCATTCACACACGGAGTTGCATATAGTTGTACGTTTGCTGAATGTGATTTAAGCACTACAACAGCATAATGTCGATATAACCACTGCTATTGCATCTCACACGAAGGAATCCGTGAAAGTCGCATAAACATATATACGCCATCCGTCGGAAGGTCAGCGAAGCCGCGTTCAGTGATGCATGCTTCCTTCCGATCTGTCCTTTGCACAGACAGGTGCATGACAGTACCTTGATATGTCTCGTGAGAGACGAAACATGTGCTTCTGCCGTATCACTGTAGCGGAGGGGGTAAGTTTTTTTAACTGTCTTCTCGGTGTGGTGATACAGGTAGGCCACCATCTCGGTGGTGATGGAACAGGATGAATTTTGTTTTTTTTTATTCAAACTCTGCAACCTCTAACATAAAAAGGATATGATGGAGCGAAGTTTGGAGTCACTGTACGCATTTTACTTCATTCAAACACGGAGCTGAATGTGATTTCAGCACTACAACAGCATAATGTGGACATAACCACTTTTATTGCGTCTCACACGGAGGAATATATATATATATATATATATATATATATATATATATATATATATATATATATATATAGCTGTAAGGTGTCCTTCTAAAGTAGTTAACGAAATGAAGAAGGAGGATTTATCTATCACCCCCTTAAAAATTCTGAAAAGGACACATGTTGTAGTCGAACAGCTATTTTGTATTTTTTAAAAATACCGAAAATCTTTGTCCGTTTACCACTATTAAAGACCAAAAAAAATATATTATGGATTAAAAAAAAATAGTAACAGTAAATAGAAAACTTTATGTTATATAAAAATTTTTATTTTTCTGTTTTCTGTTTCTACTTTTTTTAAGTTGATTCTTTTTTTATTTCAATTTCTGTTTTTTTATATATAAATATGCATTGTTAATTTGCAATTATACATATTTTATGATTTGATTCGTTATATAAAATGTATTGATCATTTGCATATAAAATCGAATATGGACAAATCGTTTTTCGTCCATCATTTGAAAAAGTGTATTAATGAGCATACATATTAGGTAGCAAGTACTCCATGAACTTTCTTTGTATTTACCGGCAGAAATAGATACTATTATCCTTCTTTTTTATTATTATATGTATAATTATCTTTCTCAATCAATGTTTTTAATTACACTTAATTACTCATCAGAGAGTTTTACAACTGTGGTAGGGAAATAAATTTTCAGATTTATTTCTTTTAATTTCTTAATTAGTACCGTCATTGTCGGCATGTAGGCGAAAGCAATTACGCATTCACACAAGGCCGCTGCAGAATGTATGTTGTCTGCTGCAATTAATCTTTAAAAACACTCACTTGACTACAATCTTTGATTACATTAAAACAAGTCAGTTTACAACAAGAAAGTGTTGGGCATTTATACCAATAAAGACTGGATGAGAAACTAATAGCAGAGAGATTCGATAATCCAGAACAATGTTACGAATACTTTAAAAATTCTCTCCATATAGCAGCGAATGAAGCACTAGACAAAATCGACTCTAAAAATAAACAGAAACCATTCTGGTGGGATCTATTCAAAACAAATGAAGACAAATTACAGTTTAAAGAAGCTCATGCGCGAATCAGAATAATGATATACCAAAAAAAGAACGAAAGCTGGGAAATTACTTGCTTCAGATTCAACACACATCCTTGGGGTAGGAGAAGTACGGAAAGCTAGAAAGTACTAAAACCGTTAAGGCAAAACCGTAAAAAGAAATAATATCGCCAATAACCCTCAATAGCTGGGAAATTACTGTAGCAAACTCCTTACAGAACATCGTTCATACTTTGAAAATGACCACATCACCCGAACTAATTAAATATGGCACAAAGAAACTGTACAAAAATCTTGACATTTTACTCCAGACATGTATTGGCGGGCAAGAATTTTTTTCAATTTTTGCTCATAAGAACTTAATATTGTTCACTTAAAATTTGTAAAATAAACTCTTCTTTCTAGTGCAAAATCTTCAGATGACTTAATTAATAAACTTGATTTCCTCAAAAAGAAATGATTGAAATTTATAAATATTCCATAATTTTGTCCTTGAATGCATTTTATTAACATCAAAAATTCCTAAAACTAAAGATTATAATAGCTATCTCTCAGCTATAATAACACAGGCCGACAAAATTAGACCAACTTTCTAAACTAGAAATCGAATTATACTTTTCCGCAGGGTTTTGATTCGCTAAATCCAAATCCGGAACTCGAATAGCTTCAGGTTTCCGAGATAATAATAATCTTTGAGGTTACTTTTTAACGCTAGGTGACATTCTTTCACAAAACTGGATATAGCATCTTAAAGTAATACTTTTCCCCTTCAAAATAGTTTTTCAATGGCCTGAATATCTTTCTTTCTCACCGAGATATCTACTGTTGAAAATTGAATGAAAAATATTGAGTTTTGTGAGGAAATGTCACCTGGCGTTTAAAAGCAACCTTAAATATGGTCTATAATGCCCTTTTTGCAGTTTTAAGTTAAATTGTCTCAAAAACCTGACATGCTGAAGAAATTCGGTTTTCGGATCTGGATTTAGAGTATCAAAAGCCTTCGGAATAGTATGGTTCGATTTCTGGTTAACAATTTTGTCGGCCTGTATAATCTTTGCTAAAACTACATATAAAATAAATCTTCAGCCTTTTCCCTAAAGGATTTTTGAAACTAATTTCGTTAAAAGAAAAGCAAATTCGGCTTCGTAGATTAGAGTATTGTTGCAGGTGTGTCGTTAAAATACGTTATCCTGGGTATTTTTTTTTTCAGATCCTTTAAAATTTGTGTCTGATGCAGACTTTTGTCAATTTTTTACCACTGTGCGGCATAGTAATAAACATTATAAATTCAGGTCGGTGTATCAAATCTAGGAATTATTTCTTAACAAGAAAATTAGGTATGTAGCGACACAAGTTTCTGAAAGAAATATTTTTTTCTTAGCTCAAAAACTTGTTCGATCTGTTAAATTTATAATATAAAAAAAATGTAAAAAGTTGGCCATGGACCATAAAACTAATGCAAATAATTTTATATGACTTTTGTTTTCAACAAAATTATGTATTATCAAGCGTAAACATTTATAAAGTATTATTCTTATAGCTATGAAGGCCTAGGGCTTTATTTAATATACAATATTATATTCAGTTATATTGAAATTTCTTCGATGCTTCCTTGACAGTTCTTTCCGTCTTCCTCTTTCTATTACTTTGCTTTTCTACTGACTTACATTTAGCTTTTTTAAATCATCCCATATGCTGTCCATTCATCTTTTGGGTAGTGTTCTTCATCCTTTCCCGGTAGGTTCTTTTTTTCAAAAAATTGTTGTCATTGTGTTTGTCCATTTTCACATGTCATAACTATCTTGTCCTCTGTGCTATTATAAATGTCTTTATTCTAGTTTCCTTAGATGTACTTTCTATGTGCTCTTATTCTCCGTCTATTTGAGTATATCTTTATGTTTGTGCTTCATTTTTTCTTTATAAAATTATTTAGCTAGTCGTATTTTTGATAATCAAAATTCGGCCGACTTGTAATCAATATTTATGTTGTTATCTAAGTTAAAAATTGTTTTCTATAATCTGTATAACCCTAATTTTTTATGTTGTCTATTTTTAATTAGTTATAATTTTGTGGGTTAGCGAAACAGACATCTGGGGTTTATTCGGAAACATATATGTAAAATCTTTTATTAAATATAAACATTTATTATTTTTATGGAATAAAGAAGTATCTACAGATTTAATTAAACTGCTTTCGCATTTCCTCCAATGTTCATTCACTCATAGCAGATATACTCAGATATCATAAATTTGGAGCTCTATGGGGGTCCTTTCCATGTTGTCATGACCTAAGTGATGTTATGATCCTCTGCATTTCCTATAAACTGTCGGATAGTTCGAGGGGTCCCTAGTAGCACTGCTTTTTGCATCGCCTTATACAGATGTTCACTAAGGTACTACGCCGATTGTTGATAGAGTTATAAGGATAGTCCGGACGCTATTTATTCCCCATTGTCTGCATATTTGTACCTCCAGGCAATCTTCTTATTATGCTTATCGCTTACATTGTTGTTATGGATTACCAATTCTATTAGTGTTACTCGCTTGTATGTTCTATTTACTAAAATAAGGCCTGGTCTGTTATGTGCAACTGTATTATCCGTAATCACAGTTCAATCCCAGTATAGATTGAACTCATTCTCCAATATAGGCTGTATTCATTGTATTCCTTTATCAACTATTGACGAATGATCTTGGCTGCTGAATCGTATCTCTTCTTATACTCCGATGAGGCTGATACTTGGCATCCTCCTGTTATGTCTTTGATATTCGACATCCATATCGACATTGTTCCTTCTGGATCGAGAGGTCCCTGATTATGTATTTGAGATAGTTTCTCGTTGAGATCACTTCATCTTGAAGAGCTAGTAGAAAGCCTTCGATTTTAGGAAACATTTGCCGAGATGTCAACCAGTAGTTCGACGCTAATGTGTTCACATTTTCCTGATTGACCTCTTCTGGGTGTCGTCTATAAAGTAGCTTCTGAAGCCAAGCTTGAAGCTCCTCTTGGTCTAGTTGGTGATAATAAGTTAATTCATGGTCCCTCAATCGTCGCGGTGTTGAATCGTCTGCCTTACATACTATCCAGTACAGCAGAGAAAAGTTTGCCAGCCTGTGAAAATTGGAGCGTAGATTTGGTAATTGTTGATCTAATTACTTACCAATTTCCACCAATCCTCTTCATCCGTGGTGTCTTGGTCGCATTTTCCACTCAGTAGCACTGCGATGATTATGTTTGTATGGCTTTGTCAGAAATGTTCTGATGGCATGTATCAAGGCCGAACGACACTCTTATATTCTAGGAAAGTTCCTTCATAATTTTGAGTATTTGTTCCAGCTCATTCCAGATGGCAGCCATCAATTTTGGATCATCCATATACGGAAGAAGATTTAGTCTTACCACCTCACGATTGTTCTTAATATTGAAGCCGCATTTGGTGGAATCTAAACAGCGTGATAATGGGTTCATGGCAAGGCAGAACCATAATGGGCTCAATGAATGTTCCTAAAATATTCTCTTTCGTATTGGGATTGTGTCTGCCTCCATGTTGTCGCTGGAAGGGATTTGCATTTGGGTCCTAATTCTTGAAGTTGACATGAGGTTTTCTAAAAAGGAGAAAATATGTGTAACGACTCTATATATTCTCAGAATAGCTGCCAGCTAGTCATGTTATACAGATTTGAAGGCTTTTTGTTAGTCCACATAGGCTGCGAATAGGTTCCTTCGCTTGGAATAGATCTGACTACAGATGATCGAATCATTAATAAGTTGCTCCTTGCAATCCATCGCGCCTCTGGGACATCTCTTTTGCTAAATTGCGATGATGTTGTTTGACTTACAGTGTGCATGGATATGTTGTATCAGGCAAGATGTGATCACCTTTTGTAGCGTGGGAAGACTGATATTTAGCTGGATCTTGTGAATTATGCTGATCTTTTGGCAAGAGATATGTGATTCTTTGTGTAAGAAACAATGTCATTTTCTGTAGATTAGGCAGAACATCAATTATCAGAACAGTCAGTGGTTAGTAAATACTCCAAAACTTTTTAAACCAGTAGTTCTGGACATGATCAGGAGCGAAAGCTTTCCAATTATAAAGTCTCTTGAGGATATTCGTAATTTCCTCGATGGTGAAAGGCTCGAATCATCGATCCGGCTAGCGTTGATATTACAGTGGGTAGTTGTAGCAAGTTGACTTGTCCAGAACTCTTCTACTTATTCTTTATTCGAGTATCGATCGCTCAAAAAGGCTATTATTTTGTTTTCAGTTATTGCTGGCTTTATATCTGTCTAACCGTCCGACAGTCACGGAAATTTTTTGTTTTAATGTGTCTAGGCATTGTTGGGCAGTGCTGTTGATTTAATTATGTTGCGAGTGGTAACTTAAATCTCTATATTATTAGTTCTAATTAATCTATTAATATACCTATTTGGTGGAATATTCATCTGTCGCAATTAAGATCCGGAACACGAAAACTTTTTAACAGGGCTCAGTGCAACGAAGAATTCTGACAGCGCTGCGCTGAGGAATTCATAACCTACCACAAATAAATTAGGAAAGCTATAAGCAACAACTTTCGGAGATTATGTGAAGACATTCCCTCTGCTCCTACCGCAGTGAAACTGCATACAATCAAGGCAAAAGTTAGGGTTGATATCGCAAAAGTACTCAGAAAGCCAATCAGCAGATTCACGCAGAGTGAAGAAGAAAGAGCATTGGTTTTAATCAACACTCACTTTCCGGGGAGCAAACCTATCTCCACGAATAATATAATAGAACATTACAATAGACTTAGTAGAGAAACTACAGCGATGGTTGAACACGTATCTAGTAGCGATCATCTAAAATGAGCAATAAATACCTCCTAACCATTTAAAACTGTAGGCTATAACGGAATATCCATACTCTGCTTCAGCGAGGAGAGGAGGAGATCCTACCACACGTAGTGCGAATTACATACCAGAAATATGAAGAAGGACCAGAGTTGTCTTTATTCCAAAAGCAGGGAAGAAGATCATTGCTCACCTTAAATCTCTGCGACCCATGAGTCTTGAATAGTTCATCCTGAAAACGATAGAAATATTAGTTGTCTACTATATGAGAACCGAAATCCTAAAATGGATGTCACTGCAACCTCATCAACATGCTTACGTAGTGGGCAAATTTGTTAAGACCGCACTGGCACAAATAAGATTCAGATAAACAAAGAAACCCTAATATGCACCTTTCTGGATATAGAAGGGACTTTTGACACTATTGATGTGCTGTTGAAGGAGCACTACTTAACAGAATAGCAGAAATAAATATAGGGAAAGATACTGTCGCCATCTTTACTACCAGAAGATGTTCTCAAAAAGGAGTGTCGTCCCCACCGTATTTAAATAATTTTTTATATGTATTATCCTTTCAGGCAAAGAAAAGGAAAGAATATATACAAACAGTTTGTTCCCTGCAAATACAACTCTGGTCCTCTCTCCATATGCATTTCGAGCACCTTGTGGTCTCGTCCGTGGAGCTGTATCGAGCCGAGAGCAACATTGGCTGGAAACAACTGCTATATAAAATATAAATTCCAAAATATGTCAGTAAGATATTAAAAACCTGCCGACTTCGAAGTGACACTGAAAAATATCGCCAGTGAAACGACGTGTATACAATCATTGGAGTAGCGCGAAATTTTTAAAGATCAAAATTTCAGTACGAAATGAAGAAATCTATCTGCCTCATTTAAATAGTTGTTTATATGTATTATCCTTTCAAGCAGAAAAAAGGAAGGAATATATACAAAGAGTTTGCTTCCTGCAAATACAACTCTGGTCCTCTCTCCATGCGCGTTTCGACCACGTTATGGTATCTCCAGTGGAGTTGTATGAAACCGAGAGCAACATTCACTGGAAACAACTGCTATATAAAATATGAATTCCAAAGTATGTCAGTAGGATATTAAAAACCTGCCGACTTCGACGTCAGACTCAAAAACATCGCCAGTCAAACGACATCGATACAAGTAGTGCGAAATTTTTAAAAATCAAAAATTCAGTAAGAAATAAAGAAATAGTTGTTTATATGTATTATCCTTTCAAACAGAGAAAAGGAAAGAATATATACAAACAGTTTGTTTCCTACAAATACAGCTCTTCTCCTCTCTCCATACACGTTTCGACCACCTTATGGTCTTGTTAGTGGAGCTGGCGATATTTTTCAGTCTTGCGTCGAAGTCGGCAGGTTCATAATAGCGAAGCAGTTGTTTCCAGCGAATATTTCTCCCGGTTCGATACAGCTCCGCTAACGAGACCATAAGGTAATCAAAACGTATATGAAGAGAGGCCTAGAGTTGTATTTGCAGAAAACAAACTGTTTGTATATATTCTTTCCTTTTTGCTGCTTGAAAGTATAATACATATAAACAACTACTCTATACACATTCTTTTAGAATGCATCGGCTTGCAAAACCTCAGAATACGATACCTGGAAACGTATTGAATAGAAGAGGTATCCACCCAGTCTGAAGCCGTCCCACATTCGGAGTTCACTGAGAGAAAACCAAAAACAGAGTACTACCTCTTGAGTGCCCTTTTCGAAGTTCTGGTATTTTAATAAAAATTACTATATAAGTATTTTAGGGGTCGCTGATTACAAATCTACCGTCAAATTTCGTAAATTCTAAATGGCGGATTCAATATGGCGAACAAGAATTTCAAAAAGTTTTAAACTTTAAAGAAAATTTAAGTATAGATTTCTGGAGGTATTCTGGAGATTGCTAATTACAAATAAGAGGTGCATTCGGGGCAACATTTTTACGGCTAACTGATAACATATTCTTATTTATTTGAAAAAGTTCATGAGTTTTTTAACTAAACAAAGTCTTATAAGCCCAAATATAATAAACTTATCAAACCTACTTTAGTAATGCCTAAACACGAATTCCAAACCACCAAATCTTAAGTTGTGAATCTATAAACTCTCAACTAATAGACCTACAGGTCAAAATTTCTCGATATATCAAAGTAGAGTTTCAATCTAAAAACACATATTTTCACTAAAATTAAACAATTGCTAAAATGTTTTTCCAGCATATTGGATCCCTCATTTTGGCTTGAGATTTGTGTGGTCTTGAGTTTTATGGGTTTGCGGTTGGTGAGCTGTAGTTTTGCGAAGTAGTAGATATCTATTGTACTTCCATTGTCTTTATTTTTGTCGAATATCAAGACATTTCGGCCAGTAGTTATCTCTAGCCGTTTTCAAGTGAAACTGTTTTGTAGGCTTGAGGTTTGAATTCTTGGAGTTTGTGCGCTTGGATTTTGTGGGATTGTGGTTCGTGGGCTTCGGGTTGGTAAGTGAAATTTTTATGACCATCAAAGTTACATCAAACCTATGTGCGAGTACAGTTTTGAACGCAAAATTTTCTGCTTTTTCGTCAAAAAAGGACTTTTTATTAAAAAGGAAATGATGACCTTAAAATAATATAAAAGGTCCCTATCAAGATCAACACCAATGCTGCCATTGTACGTCTGGTTTAAAGTTTGTTCAAGAATTACTTGACAATTTGAGAAAATATTTTATCTGATGAGATATTTAACTATCCCGGAGATTTTGGACCTCCTGTAAATAGGTTTGTAAAGTCATTGATTTGAAATACATCGTCAGATTTTAAAAGATTGAAACAACAAATTTAATATCGCTGATAAAGTTCTCAGCTGTTTATATTTTCAAAATCTGACAGAGGATTCTCAATTAGCAATATCGAGAATACCTATTATACAAAAATTTTTGAAATTTTCGACCGCGAATTTGTAATCAGCAACCCTTAGAATGGTTTTATAGTTATTTTCATTAAAATAACAGAATTTTGAAAAGTACAATCAAAAAGGTGGCTTGTATTCCAATGTGGTGTTTTTGCACTTTTAGATTAGGATATCTCAAAAACTTGACGTGAGAGAAATTCTGATTCGGATTCAGAGCACCAAAATCCTTCGGAAAAGTATGTTAGAGTTTCTGTTACTAAAAATCAGTCAAATTTTGTTGGCCTGTGCAATCCTTTTATGTTAGTAGAATGAAATAAAGATAAAATTTGTAAATGTATGTTTCTAAAAATCTATTTTTTACATGATTTAATATTTTCACCTATTCTGTAGCTGGGAGGTTGAACCTTAAAATCTGCACTACAATCTTTCTGCTAATATTGGGAAGTTTAAGTTCTCAATTTTGAGCACAATTCTTGTTCAAGCACAGAAAACAGCTCACGAAATTTTATAGAAAGTTCACTCTGTTCAAGAACTTAATAAGGAAGACCCAAATTGCAGCTTATCAATGACCAGTGCTAGTATTATTATAGTACAGCACCATTCAAAACAGGTTCCCATAAGCAGTTGTGATTTCTGATTTTTAAGAGAGTTTTTCTTTTCAGTCCCATAAACTAAACATATTTTATTATATTTAAAGTTTGAAAGTTAACCACAAGGGGCTGAAAATATTTAAATACATAGATAGACACACGTACTGTTAAAATTTGATTTTCACCATTTAATAATCTTGCAGATATTAAGGAATACTAATAACTCGGACATGTCGCATATAATATGTTAGAATATGTTAAAAATAAAAATGAACTTTAAAATATTTATCTCTACGGGTTAAAAATAGATCGAAAGAGTTAACGATATTACCAATGATTCAAATTACAATTATAATAGACATTAAGAAATTATTGGACAAGAAATGATCATAAACATTTCAAGAACCAAGCAATCATAATTCAATGCCGAACAACAACGATCATTTGCAAAATAGATTAATATCGGCCAGTACAGCGTTTCTCAACCGTTCGAAATTTACGATCCTAGTTTCCTTACCAGTTTTAATCTCACCCCTCTATTAACGATTTTTACTTGAGCTCTAATTTTATTTTGTTCAATATCTGTCTACAAAACCAAAAAATCCTTATAGGCTGACATGTCCTTAATTAATACAAATATACTCGTATTTACAAATAATAAAATTACTTTTCCCACTTTTCGTTACTCGGTGCCTCCCTAAAGGGAGCGCGCTCTATAAGTTACTTTTAAATATCGCTGAGTTAGTGCTTAATTGTAAATAAGTATCCGTGCAGTCGTACTGTACAGATTCACTAAAAAGATTTAACTTTTAAACCCGATCTAGTTGCCATGGAAATTAGTCCTTCCAATCGATTAATTTTATTTTGTTTAGGATATTGTTGTAATTGGTATTGCATATGTCAATATATAAATTTTATAGAATGATATTAAAGATAAAAACATAGCGACCCTTGAAATACGTAAGAGGAATAATTAGATATTTATTCGTTTATTCTTCTACTAGAATCTGTAGACTCCATGATATTAGCAATTTATCCTATTCCACCACCATCGAAATGATGACCTATCTGTAGCACCATACCGAGAAGAAAGTCAAAAACTTACCCTCCCCTCCACAGAGATACGGCAGTTGTACATGTTTCATCTCTTACTAGACTCATCAGGGTACCGACATGCACCTGTTTGTACAAAGGGCAGATCAGAAAGAAGCATGCAAGCCTTAATGCGGCTTCGCCGACTTCCCGCCGGATGGCGTATATATGTTTATGCGTTCCTCCGTGTTAAATGCAGTAGCAGTGGTTATATCCACATTATGCTATTGTAGTGCTGAAAAGACATTCAGCAAACGTACAACTATATGCAACTCCGTGAGTAAATGAAGTAAAAAGTGAGCAGTCAATGCCAACTTCACTCACACACACACACACACACACACACACACACACACACACACACACACACACACGCACACGCACACGCACTCGAACACGCACTCGAACACGCACTCGCACTCGCACACACTCGCACACACTCTCGCACACTCCCGCACACTCCCGCACACTCCCGCACACTCCCGCACACTCCCGCACACTCCCGCACACTCCCGCACACTCCCGCACACTCCCGCACACTCCCGCACACTCCCGCACACTCCCGCACACTCCCGCACACTCCCGCACACTCCCGCACACTCCCGCACACTCCCGCACACTCCCGCACACTCCCGCACACTCCCGCACACTCCCGCACACTCTCGCACACTCTCGCACACTCTCGCACACTCTCGCACACTCCCACACATTCCCACACACTCCCACACACTCCCACACACGCACACACTCGCACACACACACACACACACACACACACACACACACACACACACACACACACTCTCTCTCACACACACACACACACACTCACACACACACACACACACTCTCACACACACACACACACACTCACACACACACACACACACACACACACTCTCACACACACACACACACACACACAGGTATATATATATATATATGTGTGTGTGTGTATATAGACAACAAACTTTCGGTTCAGTAAGATTGGAACCGAGAGAAATACTCACTCACTCCTTAGCAAGACTGTACAGATTGAGCCACCATATATAAAAAAAAAGGCAAATTATCGCCCGTGTAATTTTAGAATAAATTAGGAAATTCTCGGTTAGTTCTCCGCACTTTTTAAAATGAGCGTAATATTTATCAACGGTCTTTGTCCGCATTGACGAGAATTTTATTTTAAAATTACACCGACAATAACTTCTCTCTTTTTTATATTTGTTGGCTTAAAGAACACGCAACAGCTCTCTTAGGGAGATCGTTGGCGTGAAACTTTACTTAAACTGCGGGATTCATAGTTGGTTGGGTTGCCGATGCCGAATAATGCGACCTGTATCCTTAGAGTAGCATGTTTAATGTGTCGAGTTTTCATATATTCCTTTTTCAATTTACCGTCGCGCCACGACATGGCGGTTTTATACAACATTGTTGGTTTATGTTCTTCTTGTGTTATTGAGTGAGCCATCGAGGTGTCAACACTGTGTCTTATTTACTATTTTTCAACCATGAAATCTGTTTATAGGACACATATGTGAGATGATGGTTTGTACCAAATGCAATGGCGTGATGACTCCCATACTATGACGAACCAGCGCTGTCGCCATTTTTCTGACCTGAAGTTTCCCCATGATATTGGAGTTCTCCGCACTTTTTAACATAAGAATAATATTTATCAACGGTCTTTGTCAGCATAGCCGAGACTTTCCTATTTTCTTTGTTATATATATATATATATATATATATATATATATATATATATATATATATATATATATATATATATATATAAATAAATAAGTAGATAAGTTTTTGTCCGTGTAATTTAAAATAAAATAGAATAAAATATTGGCGAAGCGGACGTGAAAATTTGTCAATCTACATGATTCTCGTGTTAAAAAGTGCGGAGCACTCCAAAATATGGAAAAACTCCGGGTCCGACAGATGGCGACAGCGCTGTTTCGTCCTAATATGGGACTCGTCAAGCCACCGCAATCGGTGCAAACCATCATCTCGCCTTTGCATCGTATAAAGCTGAATTTATAATCAAAACACTGCAAATAAGACGACAAAGGCGACATCTCGATGGTCAACTTGATAATACAAGAACCACACAGATTAACAAAGTTTGTAAAAGAACCGTCATATGGTGTCGCGACGGCGTGTTTCAAAGCCAAACAAGTAAATAAATAAGTAGATAAGTTTTTGTCCGTGTAATTTAAAATAAAATAGAATAAAATATTGGCGAAGCGGACCATCGAGATGTCGCCTTTGTCGTCTTATTTGCTGTGTTTTGATTATAAATTCAGCTTTATACGATGCAAAGGCGAGATGATGGTTTGTACCGACTGCGGTGGCCTGACGAGTCCCATATTAGGACGAAACAGCGCTGTCGCCATCTGTCGGACCCGGAGTTTTTCCATATTTTGGAGTGATCCGCACTTTTTAACACGAGAATCATGTAGATTGACAAATTTTCACTTCCGCTTCGCCAATATTTTATTCTATTTTATTATATATATATAAATATATATATATATATATATATATATATATATATATATATATATATATATATATATATATATATATATATTAATTTCGGAAATCCCGAAATAACAATACAATATATATTAAATTTCTGATATGAGCATGTGGAAAATTTAAATTATTTTCCATAACTTTATATTTGGTACAATTTTTTTTTGTGTTGACAAGCCATCATTATCTTCCTAACACGTGACTTAAATTTTCTGGGAGAAGTCGGGAGGGGACATTTACTATATTTTCTTTTCTGTATTAAAATTATTTGAAATTTAAAAAAAAATGGCAAAGGCAAGGTTATGACTGTTATAAATTTACCTAGTTGTTCGGTGTAAACCTAAAGGTTTCTTATGAATCAAATTTTTGAAAAGCAAATTTGCTGAATAGTAGTTTTTGGAATTTCTAATCCTATTATTTTAAAAATTGTATACACTATTGTATAATTATATTTTTTTTTAATGTAAGAATTTTAATTTCGTATTTCAAATAAAAATTGATTATTATGTATTTGAAAAATAATAATTTTATCAATTGCATGCTTACACTGATACATCCGTAAAATCCGCCCACTGCAAGCGATGAACTTTATTAAAATCGCAACTGAGTAGGCTGTGATGATGCGAAATGGAGAAAGTATTATGAGAAACATCCATCTATCTTCATCAAAAATCAAATGAATTATTATATCTAGAGATATTTTTAAATTTTAATTAAATAAAACCATAATAAAAGTAGTTGTCCGATTCAGACCTGCCTCAAGCTCTCAATAGACCTGTGTAATTGGTATATGGAAATAAATTGCATAGATCGGTATGCAGCACAAAAAAAGGCAGCCAATGACTCAAAGTAAAATAATGACCATTGTTTGCTAACACTTGCTGAATGAAAAGGTCTGTTTTCATTTAGCATTGAAAGAGTGTGGCAGAAATTTTGCCAGTATTAGCGAAAAAAGGCTACAGATAGATAGAATCTATTCCAAAAGAAATAGTAGAAGGGATTAAAGCCAACGTGAACCTGAAACCAGGTGAGATTCTTAATCAGATACTCAAAAAAGCAATTGATCCGTTTAATACATACATATAGCTAACCAATCCATTTCACACATTGTATATATTACAAGTCCCAAGGTATAATCTATAAATAAGAGACCTGATCATATTTCCTGAACGGAAGAGCCGTAGACCAATATCACTGCTTTCAGTCATTTCAAAATTATACGAAAATATATTTTTAAAGAGGCTCAAACCTGTGTTAGAAAAAAAAAAGTTGTAACTCCCAAGCATCAGTGTTTCAGAAAAAAAACTCAACAATAGACCAGGTGCACAGATTAACTGATTTATTAGGGAAATTATTTGGAGAAAGAAAGGTATATTCAACGTCCAAGAATTGCTCAAACTATTAACAAAGTCGGGAATCAAGATTCAGAACCCGAACTGAGACAGTTTCTACGAAAACAATACTGCTCGCTATCAGAGTCGTTCTTTAGCGAAAAAAAGTTCCGAATAAAATGTGAAGGCTAGTACTCAGAACCAATAAGAGCTAATGGGTCACAAAGAGATGGCATATTGCTGTATTTATTATAGAATTTTTATTTACCATAAACAGAGCAAACCCCACTCGCCAGATTTGTTAATTATATATGTGTACTGACAGTTGTCAGAGGTAAGCAAAAGACCCACGAAATGCTTTTAGAATCCATAAACAAAGCTAATGCATGGAAAAAAATGCTAGCACCTTAAACTTAAGGAAAAAAAAGATTCATATTAATTCCACAAATAATTCTAAGCAACAAATGCCGGCAGCATTAACGATCATATTATCCCGCATGCAAGCAGTTAAATATCTAGGTTTAAATGTTAAATTAAAATGAAATGAATCTGAAAAATAAATGGACTGAATCGCAGCTATAGATTGTACTGGTAGAGGTTCTGACCTGTCAGTATGTAGCAGACTGGTATTGTGTAATCCAATGCTGAAACCAGTCTAAATATACAGGGGACGACTCAGGAGGTGTTCATGTACCAGTAATATTAAAATCATACAACGTTTTCAAAATAGACTATTAAGGGGCATTCCCAACGCTTCTTGGTACGTAAAAATACCGACTTCTGCAAAGACCTAGATAGGGATGTAGTTGTACACGCGGTAAGAAAAGAGGAGGGACAGTAATAGGAAACCTCTATAGAAATTTTACTCTTAAGTTAATAACAGGAAAATTTTAATGGAATTCTCTGTTTAATATTATTTAAAGTAAAAATAGCGATCATCTTCACTCAAAGTTACATATGCTTTGTGTTGTAGGGACTGCCTACTGTTATACCAAGTCGAAGATCACAGCTTTCCTGACAAAAATACCTAGACACAACTAGATTACTAAGAAGTTTTTTTTTACACATGACATTGTTAAAATTTATATTATTTGTGTCAACAAACAAACCCTTATATTGAAAAATTAAAGACAAAACCTGGAAATTGAACCCTGAAATCGGTAGAAAAGGAGCGAATTCTTGATAACAAATAAAATTTTTCGTTTTTTGCTTGTTTGCTAATAACAAAAAATTTTTTCACTCTAATAATTTCACGATTTAGCACTTGTCTGTCCTTTTGTTGGCTGTCAATTTAAATGCCTGACTGTTAAACTCTCTCCCACCAAGACCATGTTAAGGAGTTTAAATATATTTCACCAATATTTATAAACGCACTTTAAAAAGAATTTCACGATAATGATAGTTTTAGTCTTAATTAAGAAAATCTTATATTTTCAAGATTGGAAAACTGGTGATTTCGAAAAACAAATCGGGTTTTGTCCGTTCGTTCATATGTATTTATTTTAAAAACTAAAAAACCATATAAATATTAAAAAATTCGAAACGGAATTCTTTTTATTTCAACGATTCTATCAAAAAAGTTCATAATTTAATATGTATTTATGAATAGTAACGTCACTGTTTGCAGAAATTCTTCTTGTTCCATTTTTGTATAATGATAAACAGATTTACGCATCGTATCAACCATAAAAAAGCAATTTCATGGCTCGGAGAAAAACTTGAAGTACTCTTTTGTTCACCGGTGAAGCCACCAGGGATGACACTTTGTCTTAATAATACCAGTAGAAAGAGATGACCTACAACTGGGAAATATGACCAATAAAATCCACCTATTTAATTGTCCTGAATAGCTAACATATTACGGCATTTAACAAAGAAGTTAATTAACTAACTTTATACTTATTCCTTATTATTATTTCGCCGTCATCAAAATTGTTTTCTAAGTAAGATTTTAATGAAGCCGTATTTAATTTGTTTTAGATATTCAATACTTTAAGCTAAACAAGTCATAAAGTAAGGACTAAAATGAGGAGATTCACTTTTTTGATGTGTAGCTAAAGATTTGTGGGAAATTTTTCTAACTCTTTAGTACCAAAAACTTTAATTTACCATTTTATATCGTATAAAAAACTAGCTTAACATGATTACTAAAGAAAGCAAGCTGAAAAGTAGTCAATATTGTGTAAGGCACTAAAATAGAACTAGTCATTTCAAGAAATGTATAAACAGATTATATTACACCATTTCATTATAGATCGTAATAATTCAGATTTGCCTTTAAGCATGTCGATCGATTTCTCGGCAAATAGATTTTGGAAAATCTTTAAAATTTGGCAGTTCACTAAAGTCGATGGAGGCAATTCAGCAAAAATATTTTCAAGATGGTGACATTTCCGCTTATACCGGAAGTTGATGCTTATTTTAAATGGAACACCCTATATGTTATTTCATTTCTAAAAACTCTCAAAATTATCAACATATTTTATGTTTAATATCCTATACCTATGTCTAACTGTTTTTGACATATTTTAAATTTTATGTCAAAAATGGCGTTTGGAGTTCTCAACATATCAATTTATCCTATATGAAAGCCTTTATTATTTAACTGGGGTTAGTTTCCTTGTAGAAAGGGATTTTCTTTAGTAGACTGTATTGATATTTTGGTAATAAATAAATTATGTTATCTTATTTAGCAATAAAAATTAAGGTCACTTTGTATAAAGTTGTCTATTCCAAAAATTTTTAATTTTTCAAATATTGACAATTTAACATTTTTGTAATGTAAAAATGCTAAAGGATTTACCCATACCTATATATATATATATATATATATATATATATATATATATATATATATATATATATATATATATATATATATGTTTATGCGGCTTTCACGGATTCCCCCGTGTGAGATGCAATAGCAGTGGATATATCCACATTATGCCGTTGTAGTGCTGAAATCACATTCAGCAAACGTACAACTATATGCAGCTCCATGTAGGAATGAAGTAAAATGCGAACAGTAAACGCAAACATCGCCCCAACCACACCCTTTCCGTGTTAGAGGCTGCACAGCTTGAACAAACCGCCAAAGAACACAATTCATCCCACTCCACCACCATCGAGATGATGGCCTACCTGTACCACCATACCGAGAAAGAAAGTCAACATATATATATATATATATATATATATATATATATATATATATATATATATATATATATATATATATATATATGTTCAAAATTTCCATCCTGAACTTCTAAACATTTTTCGCATCTTCGAGTTAGTTCGTCATGGATGGCCGCTCTAATTGAATCCGGAGATAAACTTTCGAAGGGGTCTCTTACCCTTGGTATACAGTCCTCCATTGTTGTCATTAGATTACAATCAACGATGATTTTTATCGTTCCCCATATAAAATAATCTATCTCAAATCAAGAAAACGAGGAGGCTTCCACTTACTATAAAATGTTGCTTGTAAGAAGTTGCTAACTGGAACGGTTTTATGTGATGGGGCGCCATCCTGGTGGTAACAAAATTTGCCTATGGTCCGCCAGAGGTAAATGACTGAAATATTGATTGTCTTACTCTTCTAGAATATTTAAATATCTCTCTCCAACCAAAGTTAATACATAATTTAAAATGGGGAAATAATTTGCTTTGTATTGTTAATGAATTGCCATTTAAGTTTTCTTCATAAAAATGTAGTTTCACTATTCCATCATTTCTTACAGCAGAAACTACGTTAAATTGCCAGTTTTCTTGAAAATTCCGCAATCTTACTGCATGAGGATTTAAATCACTCCAAAAATGAGAACTGTGTATGTTAAAAAGGTTATTTTTCATAAATTTTGCTTCATCGGTCGAAATTATGTTAAATAAGGGTGGAAGTTGTGTTTCACAGAATTCTATGTATTGAGCTCTTCGAAATCCCTGTTTATAGAGCCACTTGTCTTAACGATGTCGTAGGATATGCTGCAAAATATCCTAGAATTGCAATTTCGACATTTTCATCATTGAGAATAGCTTCCGTTTGCATTTTTGCCTTAACGGTGCCAAAATTTTGAAATTTTGCGATATTCGTTTAACACTGTTCCGTGATGGTTTCTGTTTATCTGAATATCTATCACCAAATGTCTGGCATATTCTTGATACAACTTTGTTACATTCCTCCATATATAATATACTAATTTAATTAATCTTCGTGCGTATAATTTAATCTCCCCAGCATGATTCTTATTAATAATTGTCAAATGGCAAGATATAGTGACATTTCTGTAGTGCTTTATTGTTTTCTTTCGTCGCGTTTCGCCGTCATGGCCAACTAATGACTAAACTTAAAAGTCGTCTAGCGCTTTTAGAATACAAAAATGTTAAATTGACAATATTTGAAAAACAACAATTTTTCAAATAAACAATCTTATTCAAAGTCTCCCCCCTTCGCCTCTAGTAAACTGCCAAATTTCAAAAATTTTCCAAAGTCTATTTAAACAAAGTATCGTCCTTTACTACTAATCTATTTTATTAAGTCCTAAAATTAATTACCTGTTCTCTAAAAAATTTACTAAACAATTTTTGAAATTATTTAATTTAATCTCTTCAACGAAATTTGTTATAGTAGGAACATTCCACAAAAAACGATAAATGGACAATAGTCTATGAAAGTTGTAATTTTGTTGCGAAACTTAGCAATGGTATAGCCAATGATACTGGCTCTTTTTTCTAGTTTTAAAATACTGATATAACTTTTTCGAGATGTGTATGATGAATGTTTCTTTCATTAATTCGTCGAAAATAAAATGAGTTTTTATCTTTATACTTACTTATTGTATTGTATGTTCTTATATTTTGTTAAATATAATGTATTTCCTTAAAACCATAAGGCTACATTTTAATAATACATCAAAGTATTTTTAAACTATAAGTTAAAAAATTACGAGTGTGTGTGCTGCTATCCGGCATATAATACCGGCCTATATTTTTCAGTATTTTTTTTCTAGGGTATATCCAAATTTTGTTCTTGTTTCGATAAACATTATTTTGCATTCCTACCTTCAAGTATTAATCTCGTAATATTAGGCCCTTTACACTCATGCAAAATTGTGTTTATTTGTATTCTTCTTTGCACATTTTCGTGTAGATTAGTTTACTTAAATGTGTTTCTTATGATGTTTTACCTTATGAAATAACAATAGATTGGATACCTTTGTAATGTGGAAGAGTTGTAGAAACGCTTCAGCGACAAGAATTCAAAAATTCCGTTAGAGATAAAATCGAGAAGATTTTGAAAAATGAGGAAATTAATCAATCAAAGAACTCCAAAGACAGATAAGTAATGAAATAAGAATTACAAAAATTGGGAGAATATGAAAAGAAAGCAGCGGCTAAGAAGAAAAAGCTTTGTTGAGTTTCTGTCAATAGAATTACCATTTCGTTGTACTCCGATGTATTCTAAAGTTGCTTTAAAAACTTTGTATGTTTGCCTAGGAAGCGTGAGGCTATTATCGACTTGACATCCTCTCGGAAAGTTATTCGAAGACATAAATAAACATCTAGAATGATCATATCAAAAATAGGTTTTAGGTTGGATAGTGTCCCTTCCGGCCTGATATATGTTCGTTTATACTGGAAACATGGAATGGAGGCTAGAAGGGAATATCACAAAGGTATTATTTGATTTTTTTCTCTGTAAATCTTCATTATTGGTTTAAACAACTCTATTTTTAAAAAAGGATATTTCATATTTCACAAGTTATGACCTAAAAATATTTTTCTTTTGAAAAAAAACTATTCGAGCAATGTAAAAATCAGTTGGTCTGGCAAGAGAATATCCATGTGTTATCAATAATATTCGTCTGAACTAAACCAAAATTAACTAGTCAATACAACTTTTGTATTCATAAAGACGTGCCTATTGCACCGATGAATGAAACTAGATAGTATATTGAAAATTAATTTATATTTTCGAATTCGCTAACAGGACACGGAAAAAATTAGAACATCGGTTTAGGTAAGTGACACTATCAGTGAGATAATAATAATAACCTAAACAGTAAAAATTAATTTAAGACACTCAACACCTACGCGTGCTCTGCACTCAATTACTCTTTTAGAATTGTGAAATGGAACGGGATGGACATAAAAGATCTGCAGAGGAAAGTCAGAACACTCCTGACAAATGCACACAAATATCAGTGCTACTGAGCCCAACCAAGATACCACGTAGGAAAACGATTGATCGATATTAGTAAGCAATTGGACCAACAATTAACAAACTTAGGCTCATATTTTTACAGGCTAGAAGAATTTTCTGTGCTACACCGGCAATATACGAGGCAGACGATTCAACTCCGTTACCGGTGTAGGTGAGGAATGAATAACGTGCAGACAATCCCCATAATTCTGTCACCAACCGGCGTAGTACCGAAGAGTCTTCTGCCTAATCTCAACGGATTAGGCTTTACCGAAGACCTGTTTAAGGTCATGAAGAAGGCAGTGCGACTTCGAACCGCTCGAACAGTCTGGAATTTTGTGGAAAGCGCAGAGGACTATAACATCTTCTAGGGCCCCACAACCCGCAAAGGATCCTCCACAAAGCTCCATGTTTGAGATATCTGAGTGCATCCGAGATGAACGAGTGTTCCTAGAGGGGAGTGCAAAAGCCGTTTGCCTAAGTATAAAAATAATAATAAGTAGATGTATTGAAAAGACAAAGACAAAACATAAAGAGGCGGAATTAGGACTCCTCTCTTAACTGAAAAAAAAACATTAAATATAACATGATAAGGATGACCTGAAAACACTTTAAATAAGCATTTTTTTTTCAATGGCACAAACAATGGGAAGTTATTCATAATTTTTCCTTTAGTGCTTTTGAACGCAATATTTTTAAAAATATATTTTTAAGGTTGAAAAGCAACAGCAATAATAGTCAAATAAATTTTAAAAAAAATACCATAGATTTTTTTATTATCTAGGTACATAACAGGAAAATGCCCAAATAGTACATAGAACAAGATATACATCTATAAATCCAAAAGAACATCAAATTACAATTTTAAAACATTACACTAATCAAGCGTTGAAAAAGGCTCAGAAATAAAGCAATAACATATCAGACCAAGAAAAATAAAAATTACACATTTCACAGTTCGCCTAAGAAACCTACTTCTTTTGGATAAGAATTATTAAGATTTTCCATAGAGCAAACTCATGCAGAAGCAATGCATGTTCTTTTAATTAATGCTCTTCTGTTGTCATCCTTTTTGGATTTGAATCCCAGATCTTTAAGCAGAATACTTAAAGGTGATTTATCCATAGACACAATCTCTTTGTTGTTAAGTTCAGTATTTAAGCTTTTCTAAAAATAAAAAAGACCTTAAGATTGGTAAAAAATATAGACCAATTATACTAATATCAAGCTTAGCCTATATTAAAGCAGAGATTATGCTCTTACTTTCTTGATACATATTGTAGAGTGTATTTTTAACTTCAATTCTGGTTTCTTCGGAAAGATCTGTGATTTTTTCTTTTCGACGAGGTTTTTCAGGAGAGGAAATAATTGGATGGTTTTATTTCCTTTTTTTAATGGCATAAAGAGTTTTCCTGTTGAAATTTTAAGAACTGTAGTTACTTTCTAGAAATAATTGGAAATATTTATTTAAAAAAATAACATTTTTTTTTTACGACTTGGACAAATGAAACATATTCCACAGAATCACCATTTCTCTCTCCAACTCTAAATACACAAAGCTATGGTGTTTTCTTGTGAAGAGTGTCAGCACGCATTATATAAAAGGAAAAATCGAATATCATTAATTTATTTTAATTTTTAATGGCTCTTACAATTGATTAAAATAGTGCGAAAACGTTTTAAAATTACATACGAGGTGTCGGACATTTAGACAATGGCGACAGATCTGAAGGTTAGAATGTTTGCGCTTCTAGATATAGGTTTTGAATAAAAATAATACATACCTACCGGCAACAAATTATAAAACAATAATTAATAGATTTTAAATAAAACAATTTTCTGTTTTAAATTCACTTAAATAATCAACACATTTCTCAAACACACTATAAATAAAATTTTGAAGGATGAGTGTCAGTAAAATAATATTTTGACTGAATTTAAAACAAAGTTTGCATTCATACAACGACTAGACTCGTTTGTCTCTTTCTGTCTTGCTTTACCAGTGAAGTCAAATTTTTGACGACATATGGCTTGGATTAGAATAATTATGTTTTGTTTTTTGTCCTTTTATTCTTTATATATCAAAATTGTTTTTGATATGTTCGTAGATTGATGACGCATGGTTATTCTCTCACCGGACCAAGTATAGAGTACATGATAATTTCAACCTAAAGTGGAATAATCTGACATCTGATAATACGATAACGTATTATCAGATGTTTTGGCAGACGCTACTGCGAGGCGATACTCCAAATTCTCTCCGTTGCTCTATCTTTTTTTTTTCAGAATTCCGACGATATTTGAAGTTTTCATATGGTTTCATGTTTTTTTTTTTCTAAAACTTGTTACAAAAATTGCATTTTGAATTGCTTAAACACAATGAAAACTGATTGTTGCATCGGATTATTTACTCTTTTAGCTAATAATAAAAAATTCTTCTAACCACAATTCTGAATATGACATATTTTTTGTGTCCTTGCACGTATAAAAAAAGTTTACGATGTTAAAGGTTACAGTTCTCGATTATACTCGTATATGCCAGTGATTTTAATTTATTTTGCATGAAAACTTGTCTACAATAGAATTCGAAACTTTAAAAATGTCATATGAATGTAACCATGGAATGCTGCATGAAGCGAAAAGTAATCATCATCTATAAGGTTGGATAGTCACTGATAATGTAACCTAAATGTAACACTACAAATTGCCATTGCAATAGGACGACTATTACTTTTCATTTTGTTGCAAAACGAGTTCCAATTAAGGATATTAATCTACTTATGTTCATGTAGATCTAGTAGGTGTAAAATGATGATATTGGTTTATGAATTTATTAAATTACAGCATGGTTACAGAAAAAAAATCAAGTATGAGTCTTTGGTACCTATGGTGACCTGAGTACCTTTCATAAAAACCAACAAAGGATGTTATACAATAAGATATTAGTATAAATTTGAATCACTGAACGAATTCAAATTTAGGCAAGCACCTACCCATCTCTAGAGGAACGGAGGGATGTGGAAATGAAAAAAAAAATTGAATGAAGTTTCATGTGATTTAAAAAAATTTGAAAATATTCAACAGTTCTTTTATGTAAAACTTTTAATTTTCTGATTCTTTTTTTCCCAATAAATTTCTGCAAATATTCTGGGATGCATTTTATGCTCTTCTGTCAGTAATATTTTATGTTTGTTTACTCCTTATGATCCTCGGTGAATGACGACGTTTTTGTGTTCCCAAAAGGACGCCTCAGCGAAAAAAGTCAGGAAAATACCATCGTCGATTCAGGACTTTCTAAACAAGGAAACTAAAACGAATTGACTAAAATAATTTTCAAATGATAGTTTCAAGCCACACGCTTATAAAAGCGACATACAGTTTTAGCAATAAATTCTAAATTAGTGTGATAAAGGACAGTGTTGATATTGTAAGGGAACTGGGAACTTACAGTTTATAAAGACTTCATATAAAACTTTTAAATTCCTTCAATGAAGAGCATAATCGAAAATTTTTTTATTTAAATTCCCGTATCTCTCCACATTCTCAGTTCTGGAATGACTTGTTAATCCTAATCAAATGAGCTGAAATACTACAATGATTAATTCTGGATCTGCAGAAAGTTGCAACCTCCTTAAATCTTCCTCTTCAGGCATTCCAAAAATATTATTTTTTCATTTAGTAAGAAACTGTAGTTCAGTTTTAAGAATAAAGGAGGCTCCAAATGAGCGGCATTAAAAATCCGGTCAGCAATATCGTTCCCCCTGATTTCCTAATGACTGGAAATCCATTTAAGGAATTCATATCCGCTTAACCTGTAAAACTAAATGATTGGCTCTAGCGTCCATGTAAATATTAGAGATATCTTATAGAGCCCTCTTAGAGCCAGAAAAAACTCACCGCATCTAAAGCCTACCTGATGGAAAAAGTTTCTGCGAAACAGGTCGATAATTGATCAGGAAGCCCTTGTCCTATTTGCAAATTTCTCTTCAGGCAAGAAATGTCACAACCTATTCTGTCATCTTTATTCTTCTGGCCTCTTTTCTTTTCTTTCCTCTTTAGGAAGTATTTAGTGGAGTAGTTCTGCTCTTTATATAGTCCAACGTCGTCGCGTACGCTACATATATATATATATATATATATATATATATATATATATATATATATATATATATATATATATATATATATATATATATATATATATATATAATTTGTATAAGAACGCAGCAAGAAATTCTCCTAGTCATTCATTACACCTCTCCCTCCTAGTGCTGATCGTCCCGATCAACTTCGATAGTTCCATGATATGGCTTCAACCTGTAAAGATGTACTACTTTCATTTTGGCCTTGGGAATCCGTTGGATTCTATAAACAACGTCATTGATTTTTTTCGGAACAGTATATCAACCTACGTGATTTCCTCGTCTTTCCCTGTGGATTCCATAAGCAAACTCTATTTTCTTGCTGAAACCCTGTCGAGTTTGTCTTGATGTCATATGAATTGACTAATGCCTTCGTTATCAGGTATTTACAGGGTTTGTTGAAGTGTTGAACTAATCCGACGTAGCTTCCAGACCTCTCGTCCAATCTTCTGTAAATAATTTTCTCCGGGATTCCCTGTATTCTTGTTCGGTAATGATTCTGATTGGTTCAGTATTACAGTTTCTTGACAGAAAATTCTTCGGTGCTTGTTGTTGAAAGAAAATCCATTTTGATGATCAGGTCCATACCCAAAATAAATTCATCTTCTGTGTCGGCAACTAGCATCAAATGGTTTAATATTAAACTTCCAAATTGAAGCTCCATTTACATTTCTCCAATTATATCAGCTCTTTCTCCAGTTACATTTCTTAACGTTGCTTTTCTAGACAATGCTACAATTTTAAATTTATCAAAAAGGGTTGACTTTGTCAGAGATTATGCAGCGCAAATGTCAACAGTTATTGTAATATGTATAGCATTAACTTGATGACATTTGTCATCTGAGCTGTATTCCACTCTGGAACAACGTCAAAAGTGACTCTGCTAATAGGATATCCCTCTCTTTGTTCTAGTTTGTTACAGTGCTTGTATTCTTCCTTACATGGTCTTCTTGACAAGGTGTCTGAGCTATCTTGTCGCACACTTGATTCAATACTATTTACTTTTTGGCGTACTTTTCTATCCCGCCTCTATGATTTATTTCACTTCTTGTCGTACTTCTCCTATGTTTTGTAACACAGTTAATTCAATACAATGTACTTTTTTTACTCTTCCTTAAACTTTTGCGTTTGTCCCAGTATAACTTTATCGAATTTTTGCTACCTTATACAATGACCTCTTCTATCCATGTGCAAAGTTTACCTTCATCTTTAATGTAACGCTCTTCTTCTTGTTGTTTGTCTTTAAGGCAGCGTTCTTCTTTTTTTGGTTGCATTCTTCTTCTTTTTGACGACGTTCTTCTTCTTGTTTTTCTTTCAGACGCCGTTGTTCTTCTTTTTGATGACGTTCTTCCTTTTGGCGACGTTCTTCCTCTTGTTAGAGACGTTTTTCTTCTTCTGGTTTGTCTTTAAGGCGACATTTCTCGCGTTGCTGTTTCCCTATTTAGCGACGTGCTTTGTATTCCCGTTTTTCTTTCAAACAAACTTTTCCTTCTTTTTTGGCACCGGTTTTCTTCTTGTTTTCCTTTTTGCCGCCATTCTTCTTCTTCTTCTTCGTTTTTATTCTGTCTGTGGCCAGATCAATGCATTCTCTAATTAGTTCATGAACTTCTCTTAACTTCTCTTGTCAGGCATCCACCCGGTCTTCAATATCCATACTTTCATCGGTTGAGGAACTGAACATTTTGTCGCAAGGCAATCTAAGTTCCTTTTGAAATAAGACCTTGACTGGTATAACTCCGGGAGCTTCATGAACTGCGGATCCATAGGCCATTAGGAATATTGTAAAATATTTGTCCTCATCTTTCTGATGTCTGTCCACGACATTTAAAAGGTGTTCTTCAATGGTCCTACTAAATCGTTCAATCATGCCATCTTACTGAGGATGTTTGGATTCAAAATTTGGGCCTTGGTCGGAATGTAGTCCAAATGAATTCCAAAACGGCTGAGCATATGGTTGACTAAGATTTCAGCTCTCATTAAGATTTTCTGATTAGGGATGGCTATTTATTAAAGTGTCAATAGCAACCAAGATGTATTTGTTGCCCTTATTTTTTTCGGGGAATGGTCCAACTATATCAATAGCCATTCATTCATTCAAAAGGTATTCCAACATTATACATCTTCATTTTGCCCTAAAATCTTGTGCTTAAATTCTGGCTAGCCACACATTTAAAGCATTGTCAAAATTGTCACATTGATTTTATGTCTTGGCAGTTGTTAATTCCTAAATGAGCAATAGACTTCCTATTGTGATTTTCTTCTAAAACCATTGGAACTTTGTTTCTGGATACTACCAATTCAGTTTTGATTTCCTTTCCATCGGCACTTTCTCAAGATCTCTTTAGTAACCAGTCTTCAATCAACAGTGAGTTCCACTGAGTTCAAAGTGCCTTAAATTTAAGTCCTTTACAAGAGATATCTTCTCAATTAGGATGACGGCTGTTTGCTGTCTATTATTTACTATAGAATTTTCCAGAATATTGTTGAAAATTTTCTAGAGTGTTTTAGAACTTTATCGAAAATTCGGTTTTGGACTTCTTTCTTGATAACCCGTCCGATGATGAAGTCGGTTTTTCTTTACCTCTTATAGTTTCCCAATAGAATGTTCTAGAACTTTATCGAAAGTTTGGTTCTAAGCTTCTTTATTTATGATAGATTCAACGGTGAGGTCCGTTTTGAGTTTCAAAACAGAACATTCTAGAACGTTATCGAAAATTAATCTTATCTTCTTACTTGATAACAAATCCAAGAGTGAAATTTGTTTTTCCTTATCTCTTCTAATTTCCAATAGAATTTTCTGGAAACCTGATGATAATCCTCACTTCTGATATGAATGATTTTATCTCTCTCTGATGTTCCTGATCGGGTTCAAATAAAACACAACACTTTTCACCAATATATTACAACTCTTTAGTTACTACTTCTTAACACCTTCACTGCTCAAATACAACTTAAACTCATATCCTATCCTTATTTATATACCTATAGGATCTACTAAAATATACGAGAATACAAATATAAGAATTACTAGAAACATAACTAACCAGTGATGAATCATCGATATAATATTTCTATAAGAACGCATCAAAATAATATTTCTATAAGGACGCATCAAAAAATTATCTATTCCTTCATTACAATTTCAGCACCTTCGCTTCGTTAAATACCATTTTCATCATAAAACTAATTTGATATGACCAAGTAAACTGACAAATTAGGAGACTCTCATGGACTAATTTAGAAAGACCGTTGACAACAGCTTTTTTGTGGAAAAATCGATTGCTGACGATTTACTGGAAGTAATTTTAAGTCCATTAATATAGTTGCTTGAACGCCATGTTTAACCTTTGCGTAATAATATTCATATCGTTACCACTCTTCAAAATTATAATATCGTCAGTATATTGTAGAATAATTATGTCCTCTGGAATGGCATTTCTTATTGAATTAACGTATATGCTGAAAAATAAAGAATGGATTTTATCAAGAACGTCATGTCCCAGGTAACCCTAGCTAGCCCCTTTAGGTCTATCGTTTCTAACTGACGAAAAAGCAAGAATAAATCTTTTACCTGGCCAAAGAAAAGTTGCATTTAACATAAAAACTGAAGGAGAAAAGTCCCCAATATGTATGACTGTTAACAGCATCTTTATTTTTTTCTACGCCTCAGATAATCCAGTGAATTATACGCATTACTACTGTTAATATATATTTGCTCATTAACTTTCTTTTCTATTTATTTATTTATTAAATTTTTGTTTACTTATTTGCCCTCCTTTACCTCTGAACTTCTTTGCTGTTGGCTAGTATGTAACCGCCCCTTTAAGGGTCTGCAGAACCAAAAGATTCCTGGACTTTATTTAAACTTGTTGAGTCAATTATTTTATTACACAACATTTTTTTTAACTTACCGAAGGTTATCCTGGGGGTGATATCCATCTCTAGCACTAAGAATTTTTTATAATTTCCCTTAAGACGAAAAGTTTATTCTTGCTTGTTATGTGCGCTATGATCATATCCTGGATTGCTGGTGCTGACCAGCTCTTTTTATTTCATTCTAGTTGAACAAGAATAACCCTGAAAAATTCCTAGAGGAGAATTTGTACCTGAACCTGTATTGTTAGATAAAGGAAGTCCCCTCTTTCTCAACAAAATCTGGGTTCCTTGAAAATAGATTTACAGCTTCAAAAAATAAAAGATTGTAAAGACTTCTGTTTTCATTTATCTTTTTCTGTCTGAGAAACACTTTGAACAGTTTTTATTTATGACGATGTGTTACCAATCGCAATTTACACATATAGGTACAGGATTAATTTTACAACTTGTGAATTACACGCACTATCAGATCAAGAAAGATGCTCATCTGGACAAAGTTTTTTAAGTGTTTGTTCTGTCTGAGGACATACGAATAACATATGGTCATCGTTATAAAACGCACATCTAGAATTGCCTCTACAATTGCTTTTCACGTGGTCAAATCTACAACAATTCACAAACATTATGACCAAACTGATTTTGTCCTTTTCCACATTTCTGTCATTTTTAAAGACAGAAATTACTTCTGGTAAAATGACTGCAAAAGTTTTATTAGATGATTGTGAAAATGATTCAGAACCTATTGAACAGAAGTTTTTATCCGGGAGCTTTTACCCTCTGCCCAAGATCTGATTTGAAAAAGATATATTAAATGATCAAAAATTACCTAAGCAACTGATAATATTTAAAACATTACTTCAAAAATGACTAAGCTAGCAAAAACTCACCATACCGATATCAAGAGAAATATAATTTCGAAAACATAGTAAAATTCAAAACTTTCCGTACCGAAGTAAAGAAGCTTTACACTGTTCAACTTGGCAAACCGAAAAGGACGTATTTCAGAAATTAGCTTTAACTTTTTTATCTTCAGCCTAGTAAAATATCTAAAAAACACTTGATTCTATATTTAAGCATTTAATAAAAAGGCCTAATTTTTAGCGGTGTTAACACATCCTCGAAAAAATAGTACTAACTTCAGTTTCTGTGATGCTATTGGACCTCAAAATTGGTGTGTGATATATTCATTTCAAATTCCATTTTGGACTAAGGTCACAATTACATCTATTGGTTTCGAAGGGAGATTTCAATGCAGAACAGTATAATTAAAACACAAAACGAACAGTGGAAGTTTTGAAATGTACTGAAAACATACAAAATGTTTTATTGCTTTAGGTTCATATTATTTTATATTTTCCTGTTTAAAATGGACAATTTTAAAAACCTAAAATGATTTATTTTGTTTGAAATAATAAAACAAATTTTAGGATAAAAAAGTTCACCCATTCTGAAACTACAAACGATAATTAGTGATACTGTGAGAGAAGGAATAACAATATTTTCATCTCGTAAGATGTAGACGAAAAATAAATTACTTCTCATCTCAATCATCTAACTTTTCGTCTCGTATCATTTTCCCAACCAAACATCTAGAATTTTTCGAGATATTTTGAACAATAAGACCTGTTTAGCTTTTCGTCTAATTTAAGTATACAAATAAACATTGGCTCATAATTTTATGTCTGTATTTTGAAATAAAATATTTTACACTTATTATTCTATCCGTTTTTGCAGGTCTGCATTATCTCTGTACGGAATAGAAACTAAGTATACTCTGTCTGCCTGATGAACGTCGGTTGACAGGCCCTCATTTCTATTCTACCTTATCGTAATCTAGATAATGAACAAAGTTATAAATTTTAATAAAAAAACATCGTGAATCGCATATTTTTAATAATCTAAAAACCATTCTGGATTTTATTTTAATCACATGATACTATCAAAATGATGAAACATTCTTAGGTTTTAACGAGATATTTTTCACATTTTAGTACCTAATCGGTTAAATGAAATAGAGCTGTTTATCATTTAAAAGAGAGCATCCCAAACCAGCGAATTTAAATAATTTTAAAGCATTGGAAATCTGTAGAACACATACAAAGATGTATCATGAGCGAAGTAGCGAACTATTTAGAAATCGCCTTTTTAGGAAGGAGTTTATTGTGACCTTTCAGCAATTCAGTTAATAAATAAGAAGGATCAATTTGAAAGAAATATTTACTTGTTACAGCTTCGGTTGTTGCTAAGGTCCCATAATACCCGCATAATAATCGTGTTCTGCATTCAACTTGATAAAAGTCAAAGCAGGCGGCCGGTCCCCTTCACCTTTGCTCTAAGAAATGTTTCGGGCCTGCCTGCACGACCTGCTAAATACTATCAAATCGCTAATTTTTGAAAAGTTATCAATCACTGTTAGAATTTGTTAAATACTAATGAAATGTATTGTGATGTATGCGAGTTTCAACTATGTTAAATTAGTATTTGTGTCTGTCCAGTGAACTTTTAAAATAATTCTAACTTTCACTACAAATATTTTGTAGACTACAATGTTTTGCATAAATTAATTTAGTATGTAAAAACCTTAAGAATTTCTTAATATTTATAAAAATGTTAGAATTTTGATTTATGCATTATTTCTTATTATACTTTAATAAAATATTATATTGTACAACGTACCCAAAATGTTATTGATTTTCCACAAGCCTTAGCGGGTGGGGAATGAACGATCTATGCGATTTGTATACTACCTATAATCTTTTTAATAACATCTCTATCAAAAGGAGTAAAGGTAGTAAACACCACTTTTTGTAAACTTAAGTTCCATAAATATGATTAATAAAAGTATCAGAAATTTGCAAAAAGTTTTTCTGAAAAACTTTGACAGGGCGCTACCCCGCCTAATGCGGTAAATTTATATTATATAGACATGATTCTTCTCAATATACTTGTGGACAAAAAATTATATTATTAAGTAAGTATAGAACAAAGATTTTAATTAATTAAAATCAATATGCCAATTGTAAATATTTCAGTTGCATATTGTTTATTTATTTTCCTTTTTGTTATAAAATAAATTGTTTTCTTTCCTAACTGAATCCAACTGATGACAATTACTTCATAAACAAATATAAATTTCTAAAGAAGTACTTTCTGTGATCTCTAGTGGTTTGAACCGAGGCATCTCTACCAACTGATATAAAGAAATGCCCATTACATAATTTAAATTTAGAGAAAAGTCGTTTCTGTATTGTTCATAACAGAACTATCTTATTTTTAAAAATCAAAATTTCAGTAGGAAATAAAGAAATCTTTCTGCCGTATTTAAATAATTTGTTATATATGTAATTCTCCTTTCAGACAGAGAATATGAAATATATATGTACAAAGAGTTTATTTCCTGCAAATATCGTTCTGGTCCTCTCTCCATACGCGTTTCGATCACCTCATAATCTCGTCAACGGAGCTGTATCGGACCGAGAGCAACATTAGTAGGAAATAACTAATATATGAACCATAAATTTCAAGGTATGTCGGCAGGATATTGCATCTGCCATCTACCAACTTCGAAGTCAGGCTGGCTGTTTGTAGATATATTTTTCATATTCTCTGCCTGAAAGGAGAATTACATATACAACAAACTATTTAAATACGGCAGAAAGATTTCTTTATTTCCTACTGAAATTTTGATTTTTAAAAATTTCAGGTTACTCCGATGATTCATAGATATCGTTCGACTGGCGATATTTTTCAGTATGACATCGAAGTTGGTAGATGGCAGGTGTAATATCCTGCCGACATACCTTGAAATTTATGGTTCATATATCCGTTATTTCCTGCTAATGTTGCTCTTGGTCCGATAGAGCTCCATTGACGAGACCATGAGGTGATCGAAATACGTATGGAGAGAGGACCAGAGCGATATTTACAGGAAATAAACTGTTTGTACATATATTTTTCATATTCTCTGCCTGAAAGGAGAATTACATATATAACAGAACTATCTTAGTTTTATTATAAAACTTGTTAATTGACTTCTAGTATTCCACGACTAAAAGTTCAAACAGTATGACTTATTTTCTCGGACTTTCTTTTGAATATGAAATTTGTAGGAGAATATGTATGTTTCTCGTTTCCCAGTAGTTATTGTTTTCCTCCTTAAGCAATGATTTGTTATATAACGTCTTTAATCCATTCCAAGGAAAACGATTCTGTTACAGATCCCTTTTAATGTTGGTTGTCTTTCGTTTAGAAAATTCCTAAGTATCATACAATGACACAACTCTATATTTGGAACAGAATGATTATGTTTTTAATTAAGACATTATCCGGCAGGAGTTGGTTTTCCATCCGACCAATTGACTTCATCAGGAACCTTTTTAAAAGTTGCAGCTCTACCGAAAGATTTTCATAAAAAAATATTGAAGTAAAAATTGTTGGATGGCGAGGGGATATTCAAAGTTGGCATTGAATTTCACCTTGATAGTGACCTCCAGGGTAACCTTAAAGGTTGCTTCAAAAGTAATGGAAAATAGGAAAAATTGCAAATCCAAACGTATGGATGACTTATAGATTTTCATTTCATTTAGAAATCATTTGAAGGTCAAATAGATTAAATCGAACTTTCTATTCAATTGATTAATTCGAATATAGAAATGAACAGATACAGACAAATGAAGAGACATAGATATTAACTCAGACAGATATAGATATAGATAGAAACAGGCACACATAGGTAGAGTTGGAAACAGACTCCAACATATAAAGACACAGCCCCATATGAATACAGATACAGGCACAGACAGATACTGATAAAGACATAAAGGTAGACACAGATACAAAGAGAACACAGACACAGACCAATATTGTCAAAGACTGGAACATACATACTCGCAAACACATTTATATATACACCCAAATAGATATAAATACAACATTTTTGTATACATTCTATAATTCTCAAGAAATGTGGGTTGATGTTTTCTTAATCCTGTAATTGTAGCAAGTTTCAACATATTTGTGTTTTTTCTCCACTCAAAAATAATGATTTACAGACCCTTTCTGGTTTCTTTTTCAAATCTTGAAATTATGGTAGCATATTTCAAAATTGTTGTTGTGACTCGTGGAAGCATATTCTACTACTTTAAGAAAAAAATACGCCAAGACTAGTCAAAAATTGAGTCGTCGAGAGATTTTTTGAAATTCTGTTACTGTGTGTGCATCTTAAATGCGCCATTTTGTGATTGGAATTTTTACATACTAGATTTGTAATGAGCGAGGTAAAAACCCCTTCAAATCCGATCTGAAAAAGGTTACACTATTTCTAAAGGGATTTTTATACGATTTTCGACCATAAATCCGCCATCTTTGATTCGCAATTTTGTAATTTGGATTTTGTTACATTCAGTTTTCAACTAACAATCTTAAAAACTCACATAAATCCGTTTGCAAAACGATCAGATATTTCAAAAAAATTTCACTCGAATTTCGACAGTTATCCGCCATCTTCGGTCCAGCATTTCGTGAGTTGGAATCTTTCGGCAGATTTGAGATAAGTAACATTCAAAATCCCTGCCAATTTATTTTCAGACAAATATAGTGTTCTTAAAGGTATTTACCTCAAGTTTTGGGTTAAAGTCCACCATATTGGATCCGCCATCTTGTACTACTAGATCATTGATCACTTCTTCCAACTTGACTTCTTTTAAGCACGTTTGTTTTTGTTGGAAGACTCTTAGTTTAAAGTTTCTGCTGATTTATTAGAATTTTTTGAGTTTTTGGCTGCAGTACTGATGCCGCCGTCATGATTTTAATAAAGGCGAATATATTATTTTATAATCCAGAATTTCAGTTTCAAAGTGAACTCTTATACATATCTTTTCATTACTTCAAATTTTGGCGGCAGCAATGATTCCATTGATTTCTTAAAATTTCTGAATTTGATGCCGCCATATTGATGCCACCATTTTGGTTTTTGTGAAGGCGCATATAGCTTTTTGTAATTTTGCATTCAAGCATTCAAAATTTATTATTATAAAAGTAAGGAAAATATATTTTATATACAAGTTGTACAATATTAATATTTATATACATAGTCTTTAAAAGAAGTATTTTAGGTACATAATTTGTACTAAGCTTAAAATGAATGTTAGTTTCTAGCTTTTTCACTGATTATAACTGAGTTAACATTTTTAAAATACGAAAATATAAAAATAGTCCAAGGATGTTCTCCAGTTTCCTTAGCGAAATTTTTTATTAAAAAAGATATACCTTGTTCTAAAAAAAAACAAATAAAGTTTTCTCTTTTTTTATATGACGATATAAGTTTTTATATGAAATTCACACTAAAGAAAATACAGGGCTCTTTTAGTAAGGCATGGAAAAATAACAGCCAGATTCACTAAAAGGTTTAAGACTTAAACCCGTTCTAGTTGTCACGAAAAATAAATCTTCTAATCAGTTGGTTTTGTTCTGCTTATGATATTGTCATAATTTATATTTCAAATATCAAAAAATGAACGCTTATATATGGATATTAAGGATAAGAACGGATACAAAATTTTCGGCAATTTCGTCACTATTTTTCCTAAGACCTTCGTAAGATTAATAGCGTGCGCAAGATATAGACATGTAGTGATTATCGATCGCAAATGACATATTTGATGGAATTATTCATCTATATTTGTCAGTGTTTTGTTTCCAATGGGGTTATAGTAAAAAGAAAAAGGTAATTAAATTTTTTTATGTCTTATTTAATTTAAAAGAGCGTCAATTATTCTTATTACTTTTGAAAAGGTAATTAATTTTTTACATTTTATTTAGTTTAAAAGAATTTCTTATTATTCTTATCAATTTAGTCACTTTTTGATTCGATTAGTGTTCTGCCCTAAGTTTAATAAAAAATCTGTCCAACGTTTTTTGTTTAAAAAATTTTTCGACCGTAGTGGGAGACTGGAACTGTAAATTCCATGTGGTCCTTTGCCGACTACGAAAGAATGAGGTACGTTTACGTATTGTCTTAAAATTTCTTTTCAAATTTAGCAGATTATCTTGTCTGAGATACAAATTAGCTTTGGTTTTATTAAAATATATCTTAATGTATCTGCAGAGCTTAAATTCATCTGCTTTTTAACAATAACGTTAACTTTAAAATATTTTTTTTTTAATTCGTGATTGGCGATCTTGACACGAGACTATGAAAATTATCTTAAAGACCTATTGCTAGTCTTCATGACCTGTTTTCTTTATTAAAACTACCTGTTTCTAAAGCATTTTGGCAACCTGATATCGTGTTGGGAGTTGTATTGCCTAGTTTTATTATATTTAGCTTTATCTTTAGAGTAAAATGTATCTAAAAGGTATCGGTCATTATGTCATTTAAGATTCCTGAGAGGATAGTATGCTTATCTGAGGGAACTTAGCTGACAAAGACGCCACGAAGGACATTGGGGCCAAAACAAAAAAAAAAGGAAGATACTCGAGTTCCAACCTACTTCGCCAGAAAGATTGGAGGGGGACTCTATCTGCTAGTCTGTTCCTAATTCAAGGAGCTCGACTATTCTTATTATTTTATCGTATCTTTTCAGAAAACATTTAGCTAAAAATGCCTTTAGCTATATTATCTTAAAGTAACAAGCTTCATTTAAGTTATCTTGTTATATCTTATCATGTCTTTGTAGACAAATTACCCTAAAATACTTTAGCTGTTTTGTCTAGAAGTAACAGACTTCATTTTAATTATCTTATACTATATTTAACTTAAGTCATCTATCTATAAAATGTGCCATCGTTTCCTTGTGTTCAGTTAAGGTTTGATTAACTTTCTTTCTTGCGTTATATAATCTTTCTTACCGTATGTACTATTGAAATTTTCTTCTCTTCTTGATATCTTATCAAAATGGTGAATGTTAATGTTAAATCTATTATTAATAATCAGAAATTGTAGAAGAGTATCTATTTAATTCTTATTAAATTTTTTTGACATACTACAGGTACAAAAAGAACTTTCTTGTTTCATTAAAAAATTGTAATTTTTAATTTTACAACATGTAATGTGTCAGCAGTTATAACTAACTTTGTATTATGTGATTTAGATCTTTTTGGATGTACAATACTTATGTAATACTTATGTAATCATATTAACACTTGTGTACAGCCAAATTCAACTTTTATTGTTGTTGAATTGCTTGTTAGTTCTGTTGACTTTTATTTTGCACACTGCTTTTCCTAACTCTGCATTTTCTAAATTTAGGTTGGAACCTTCCCTAAGTTTGACTATCAATAATTTGTAGGGAACGCAAATTTAAAAATATTATTCTTCACAAGATTCTAATTTTATTACGTAAAAATAAAGTTGGAATTAATAACCTCAAGTTGCTCTCTCTTTTAAGAGGTAACAGAACCTTGCGATAATGCCTTAAAATATGTAAGAGAAATAGTTGTATCGCCAAAATAAATAAAATTCTCCAGTTTTGCCGGTTCAGTAATCAATGACTTTTTTGTGATTGTATTTTTAGGATTTAAAACTTCGACTTATTGTTAATCTTCTCAGTTTAAAGACTCTGCTGACAGTTGTACCTTTTTTGACCATTAAAATTTTTAAATGACATTCGCTAATGGCACAACATCTTCTTTAGCAACTTATAATTCTAAATATAATTCATTTTGTAAGGTAAAGGATATTCCTGTCTGTTGATTATTTGTTGCAAGTTATGCATGATTAAAAGGATCAAAAGAAACTACGTCTTAACTTAATGTCGATTTATCCACAAAAACATTTTCTTTAAAATTCAAATATTCCATTAATTTTAACCTAAACTGATTAGAAGTTTCTTGTTGGGAGAATTTAATTAATTATTAATTAAGCTGTTTGTTATAAATGTTTTATTGTAAATTTTGTTTGAAAAATTAAACTTTGTGGCTTTTTTATTATAAAAAATAATTATTATTTATCTATTTTCTTAAGTTGTAATCTTACTGTTACGGTGTCTCCTCTGAAATTGATGAGATCATCTTGATCCACTATTTTAGGTCTTATATTGTTCATTACTTTTACAGTGACAGGAAAGTTAAGATCAATTTGGATAATTCTGTTATTTTGAAACCAAGTGCTAGGAAAAATGCGTGTATTTTATGAGTAGAGTTTCCATTTTAATGTAGTCCTTTAGCAGTGTTACAATCGATATTTATTACGTTTCCTTTAATATTTTCTTTTCAATTCCTTATTTAAAAAATAATATTTCTCCTTGAGTTTCATATAGTATCATATATACAAAGATTATTGATTTCATCAATATTTGGGATAGCATTAAAAGTTTCAAAATTTACAAGACCTGTAGAATAGTCATCCAAGTATATTGGAGGATAATTATTAACTAAATTAGAATTACGACTAATAACAAAACCGTACTACATACTCATATGTCGTTAAAATTTTTGTGCAAAATGAATTAAGATTAGCCTTCACACATTATTATAAAATAATCTGAATCATAACTCACCACAAAAGATTGATAAGGGTCACAATTATATTTCACACTATTTTTATCTTTATCACTGAAAGAATATTTAGTTAATTCGGCACATGAACGCAAATTGCGATAACTATCAAAGTATAATATATTTTTCCAATTTCTATGTAGGACGTCCAGTGAGTTCCCTATTATCTGTTACAAGAAAAACTGTAGCATAACTTTGATTTATACAAGACACTTTTTATTTCGGTCAGTAACTTTATATTTCACTAAAGAGAAACTTGCACTATCTTGTTCAAAGTAATCTTTCAAGTCTGAGCCACAAGAGTCACCTTCAATGTATTCGAAATTATTTATATTGTTACGATTTTCTCTCTAATCGCTCGCTGAATTCGAATAAAACACAACACTTTTCACTACTAAGTAACAACACTTTAATAAGTACTAAACACTTTTACATTCAAATACAAACTAAACTATTCTTATTCTACCCTGTTTATATACCTATAGAATCTACTAAAATATACAAGAATACAAGCCTAGAAATTTCAAAAAACATCATATTATATTTCTATAAGGACTCATCAAAATAATATTGCTACGAGGACGCATCAAAACTCTCCTTCGTTACACTGCTTGCCTCCTAATTCTGATCGTCTGTATCAACTGGGATACTTCTGTGGCATGTCTTTAATCTGTGAAGATGTTTGTCTCAATCTTTCTGATGTTTGTCCATAATTTTTGAGAGGTGTTCTTCAATGGTCCTAATAAATCGTTTAACCATGTCGTCTAACTGAGGATGTAAAACGATTCTCCTACTTTTACGGATGTTCGCAAAGCTCTTGAAAAAATTTGGATTCAAAATTACGTCCTTAGTTCGAATGTAGTCCAAAGGAATTCCAAATCGGTTGAACACATTGTTGACTAAAACTTCAATTACTTTCGACATCTCCTAGTTAGGGACGGCAAATACCTCAGGCCATTTGCTGATGTAGTCAACAGCTAACAAGATGTATTTGTTACCTTTATCTGTTGCTGGGCATGGTTCAGCTATATCAATAGCTGTTCGTTCAAAAGGTATTCCATCATTATACTTCTTCATTTTTTCCTTAGACCTTCTGCTTGGAACTTGGTTAGCTGCATAATTAGGACATTGTCTAGACCATGATTTTACATCTTGACGGTAGTTAACCAAGTAAAGTCTTTCTCCAACTTTGTCTAGAGTTTTGTTAATCCCTAAAGAATTCTTCTTCTAAAATCATTGGAACTTTGTTTCTGGGTCTTAATTTCCTTGCCATCAGCACTTTCTCAGGATCTCTTTAGCAACCGATATTCAATCAATAGTAAGTCTCACTGAACCCAAAGTGCCTTGAAGTCCTTTATCCGAGATATCTTCCCAACTAGGACGCCTTTTATAATTTTCTCTAACTTGAACAAATGGCGCCAGATTGTCGTCAAATTGATGTTTTCTCATCTGAACTGTACTCCAGTCTGGATCAACGTCAAAAGTGACTGTTCGAATAGAGAACCCTTCTCATTATTCTATTTTGCCACAGCTCTTGTATTCTTCTTTATAAGGTCTTCTTTACAAGGCATTTGCGTTGTTATGCATTCTAGTCCACGTTTGATTTTAAAATTGCACTGTTGTAATTTCTCAAGCCATCTTGTTACTTGTCCTTCTGGCTGCTTTATATTTAGGAACCATTTAAAAGTTGCATAGTCTGTTCTTTTAGAAAATTGCTGTCTAAACAAAGATTTATGAAAATGTTGGACAGCTTAAGTTATGACAACCAGTTCTTTCCTCATTACACAATAATTTCTTTCAGGTTTTGAATGTACTGGGCTGAAATATTCAAAAACTCGTTTTTGGCCAGTCTATATCTAAGACAATGCAGCTCCTACCTCTATGTTGCTGTCATCCGTATCCAATATGAATTTACCTTGATATTGTGGGTAGCTCAAAATGGGACTGGAACGTAAGGCAGCCTTAGGTTCTGAAAGGATTGTTCACACTCAGAATTCCATTAATAAGGAATCTTTTCTTCAGTAAGCTTAAGCAAAAGTGAAGATCTTCTACGAATCTTCTATAGTATGTGCATAACCCGAGAAGGCTTCTCAACTCATGTTTGTCACGTGGTCGGGTCAATCTTTTATTGTTTGAATTTTTCTTTCATCCATATAGATTCCCTCTGGTGAAAATACATGTCCCAAGAAATTCTACTGTTTGATGGGCCAGTAAGCATTTCTTGGGGTTAAGTCGTAAGTTAGGGTTTTTAATTCTTACAAAAACTTCCTGTAGATTATGTAAGTGTTTATTAAATGTTTTCCCATAACCATTATATCACCAAGGTAGAGTAGACTTGTTCAAGTAGGCCCTTGTTGTGCTGTTTTCATTAGAGCGTTCAAATGTTCGAATGTAACATTAAAATGATACAGACCAGCCCCAGTGGAAAAAGCAGTATTTTCCTCATCTTTATCTTGGATGTCTACTCGCCAATATACACTGTTTAGATCTAATATTGAGAATCATTGTGATCGAGCCAACGTTGTCAAAATGTCGTCAGTTCTAACATGTTGATAACTGTTTTTTCTAGTGACATCATTAAGCTTCCTGTAATCAACACTAAATCTAGTAGTTCCATCCTTTTTGGCCGCCAATCCAACAGGAGATGACAAAGGACTAGACAATTCTGCTATAACGCCCTCATTCAGCATTTTGGCTATGAGAAGTCTTCTCGGTGACTGACGTATTAGTTGTGCTCTGCCTATATTTATTTCATTCTGGTTTATGCTCATCCTACCAATATTACCATCTTTTGCTCTAAACATATCATCATGCTTCCTTGTAAACTTCTTAGCTTCTTCAATGTTTTGCGGCAAAAGATGTTTCCAATTTATCTGGAGCTGCTCAATTAATCCTTTAGATGACGATATTTATGTACTTTGCCGAGTATTTTACATTTTACAACCCATTTTACTGTCTGGAATAATACTACATTTTCTCCTCTATTAATTTTGACATAGTTAGATTTTACAGGGTTTATTGGAGTGTTGAACTAATCGGATCCTTCTAGAATTCTTGTTCGGTCTTCCGTAGATAATTTTCTCTATACTCCTATTTATTCTGGTTATTTGTTGGGTAATGACTCTGATCGGCTCGGTATTACGGTTCTTCGGTGCTTTAGAATATTAAGCTTGTTGTCAAAGGAAAATCCATGTTGACGAATCAGGTCCATACCCAGAATAAACTCTCTCTTCTCTCTCGGCAATTAACACCAAATGGTCTAGTTTTATTCTTCTAAGCTGAAGCTTTACTTGCACTTCTCCAATCACATTAGCTGCTTCTACAGTTCCAATTCTCAACGTTTATTTTCTGGATAAAATTAGGGTTTTAAATTTATTATCAAGGTTTGACTTTTTCAGACATGCTGCTGCACCATTGTTAACAGTTATAGTAATAGGTGTAGCGTTGACTTTTCTTGCAATAATTAGAGGATCGGCGGTCCTTCCTGGGCTACAAATGGAAGGAATTCTGGGAGCCTTCTCGATACAGGTCCACCCCCGCCCCTTAATGTTTACTAATGGTAGTTTTCCTGGTTCTCTTCTGTGCGATCTCTGGATAGTAAACGGCACCTTAAACGTACCCGACAGTCCCTTCTCATGTGTCCAGTTTGTCCATATTTATAACACTTTCTGGTTTCTTCTATAACGTAAAATATTACCTCGTATGTTTAATTTCTTAAGACTTTCAAGAAATATTGTCTTTATCATTTGGTTTGGTGAATCCTTGTTTTCCTCTGTAGTTGCGGATCTTATTTTTGGCCTTCAGACATTATAAGCTTTTATTGCCAAAACCCTATCCAACGCTTCACTACAATAAGTAAACTTGCTTATACACAACAAACGCTGCATTTCTTTCTCTCTGATCTCATCAATAAAATACTGCATTATAAGCTCTTCTCGGACTTCTTTAGCTCCTGGATAAGCCATATGAATAAGGCGTCGGACATTTGTATCATATTTTTGTAAACTTTCTCCATTTCTTTCATGTCTTGATTTAGGTTTTGACTAATATAACTAGCGCCGAAGTTGATTTCCATATCTTCTTTCCAATGCAACACCAAGGATTTCATAGCCTTTTTGTAGGATTGTAAGAATGGGTTGCAATAACTCTAGTGCTAGTCCACGAAGTGCAATTACCAATGTCACTTCTCCACAGTTTCAAACTGGCATTTGTATGTTATCCAGGATGTTTGACTGTCGAAAGTTAAAAGTTTGATGTGCTGTCCGGTGGTTATTACTTTATCAGAAAGGCAATGCTTCTTTGTTTTATCGACTTCTGTCTGAAGATTATTCATTTTAGATTTGATCCCGTATACAATGTCTTTCATTTCTGGTCGCACTTCTATGTCTTGTCGCACAATTGATTCAGTGATATTTACTTCTTGGCGTACTTTTATGTCTTGTCATACAATTGATTCAATACTATTTAGTTTTAATTCCATCGCTTTCACAATTTCTTTCAGTTCTTGTCGCTCTTTCCCTATATTCTGCCGCTCTTCGCCGATCTCTTAAACTATTGTGTTTATCCCAGTATAATTTGATTACATTTTTGCTGTTCTTCTACAATAGCCTCGTGTATCCATAAAATTAGCTAATTTTTTATTTATTTGCCCCATTTCGGTTGTCTAGTATTTACCATAGAAACTTTTAGAATATCGTTGTAAACTCGATTCTAAACTTCTTTGTTGGTGTTAAATTTGGGAGTGAACTCTTGTTTTTCACCATCTCTTCTAGTTTCCAAATAGAATGTTCTAGACTTTTGTCAAAAATTCTGTTGTAAACGTCTTTCTTGATAACAAATCCTATGATGGTCTGGTCTATATATAGAATTTTCTGGAAATCCGGTAATAATCCTCATTTATGTTATGATTTTTTTTAATTGCTCACCGGGCTCGAATAAAACACTTTTCACTACTAAACAACAACCCTTTAATAACTACTTAACACTTTCATATTCAAATAGAAACTAAACTGAACTACTCATATCCTATCCCCATTTATATACCTGTAGAATCTACTAAAATATACGATAATACAATCCTAGGAATTACAAGAAACAATAATGACTCATCGATATAGTATTTCTGTAAGGATTCATCAAAATAATATTTCTCTAGGTATTGTACAAAGAAGGGAGGAGAAGACAATGTTAATAACCTGAATTATGGACTTTCGTTTTGGTCCTTAAGCACATGACGAACAATCCAGGAAGTATCCAGACCTTCTTAAATGAGGCATCTCAAGTTTTTTTTTTCCTTAGAAAACGTATAAACCTTCTCGGAGGATTCCCGGGCAAAAATGGTATAAACGCGGAACGAGAGAAAAGAAGCTGACTAGATTGCCTCATATAAACTCGAAGTTAAAAACTGTTGTTGATTCCCATTTGGATCGTTATATTATCAACACGTAGCCGATGCTCTCTAACAAAAAGCAAGAAAAAAACGTGGTTTGGTCATCTGGGGACGAAGACGGAGGTTTGAGCTGAATATACGGTGAGGGAACGATCGTTGCAGAGTGAGTCCTAAAGTGTTTTGGCAAAAGTTTATGCGTGGCTATGTGCTCTACGGAGAGCTGGATGATTTTCGCCCCACACATCGTTCCTTTGTGTACTGAAACTGAATGGATACACTTGTGGCGGGCGGTTAACTCTGCCTCCGGCCGTTCAAGCAACAAAATCTCTCTGAATTAGTAAAGGTCTATCGTACATGTGACAAGTGACTTTTTTGTTATAGTAGGTCTTACACATAAACAACAACTCTGGTTGGATGATAGATGTATTCAGACTCTCTTGGAGGAAGCATCCTTCTGAGTTTTTAACCTTCCCGGCAAGTTCCTGGAGAAAGAGTATTGTAAGCGCGGGATAGAAGAAAGAGAAGCTGGCCAAATTGCCTCAGTCGCAGCGGGCATACAAAACAATAGTTAAAAAATCTCAATTATTACACACAAAGTAACATATACGAGGTAATTCAAAAAATTATTGAGTGAGCCTAGAAGGAGGAATCTGGTAAAAATGTATACTTTTTATCCTCCGCTTAAGCTCTCTCATATATTCACTACTTGGGTACCAGGCGAGTTATCTATTGAGCTGCAGATTTTGAGCAAACTTGTATATTTAAATGAAATTTTGACATATTGTAGAACATATAAAGAGCCGCGATCCAGATCATAAACAACTTTTGACTCTACTAAGGAAGTCAAGAACATACTCGTTACTAAACTCATTAGTCCAAAATTTTGACAGGTTTCAGTTTTTAGAGCTCAAACTCTATTTTAAACAATTATTCACAAAAAAAAAGTACTCGATATTTACTTCGAAAAACTCAATTGGTTTGGGGTCAAAAAGAGCAAAAAATCTTTAGGTAGAAGAACACTTTCTGGATAAAGATTGCTGATAGTCCTTCTAATAGCGTAAAATAGTTCATAACTCAAATAGGCACAAAAAAGGGTTATCAAAAAAACTTTCCAAAAATAACAGTTTCATCCATTCCATCTTCAAAAGGTATACGCAATCTAGCCAGACGATTATCCTGCAAAACTTAATTACTCAAACTGGTCTTCATAAAAATTTATAGAAAATCCATATTTTACTAGAAGTTTTTATTGACAGACGAAGCTGGCCTCGCGAGGGATAGCCTGATTAATTGTCATAATTTACACGCTTTGTATAAAGGAAATCTCCATGCTGTATTCTAAAACAACAAGATTTATGGTTAACATTTGGGCGGTGATCACTGGAAATTATTTTATTGATCCTTTCGTTTTAGAAAGAAGATTACCTGGTGTACCAAAACTGAAGTAGCCTGTAAAAATATATACCCTTGCAAGCTAGGGCTCAGATTTGTACGATGGTACTCCACCATATTTTAACAATTTAGTGCGTCGCCGTTTAACAGACACGTTTGCTAGTCGTTGGATAAGTATCTGGATCTGGAAAGTAAGGAGAGTGGGCTAGGCTTCAAAAGATAACCTATTACTACAATTTTATTCGAAATGATCCTAGGATGTTATTTGGAGTGCCGCGAGAAAAAATGCGTAGGATAAGAAAAAGTATTGAAATACGAAATAAATTTACTGAATATTTTTCACAATTTTGGGACGATTTAATTTCTAGGATTTTATCAAAAAGAAATTTTTATTTTTCGTTAAAATTTTAGTTTAGTAACGCTTCACCTTTCTTTTTTCCTTAAGTTGCGATCAACCAAATATTCTTCGATCCGATAAATTTCGATTTGAAAATTTCTGAACATAATTTCTTCTTGCCTGTAGAGAATTATGTTTGCCCATAAATTAAATACATTTTATATTACTCTAAATTATTAAGTCTATTGATTTCCAATGATAACTAGTATTAGTTAAGTAATTGTATAGTAGTAGAATATTTTTAGATTTTGTTTAGTTATATAAATTTAATTAGTTGACAACAAGAAGCTCAATTAATGTTGTATAATACATTATTTCGGAAATGGTTGATTTTTCGTAATAAATACAAAGCAACTTTTTTTTTGATAAATATCTAAAGTATCTAAAAGGTAGAATTTAAGCTCTGAAAACTGATACCTGTCAAAATTTGGGCCCATGAGCTTAGTGGTGAGTCCATTCCTAACTTTCTTAGTTATGTCAAGAGTTGGTTATGGCCTGAAATCGTGAGTCTCTATTGGTTATACCGGATGCGAAAATTAGATTTAAAAAATACAAATCTGCTCAAAAGCTACAGGTCAAAATGTAAATCACTGTTCCTTAGAAAAAATAAAATGTCGTAATTTGACGCCATTAGTACACTGCCCAGAATTTTACTTGTACTTAGCGAACACCTTGTATAGTAGTCCACTGTTAACTACAGTTTATTCTTTATATTTAGCAAGCATGGGCCAATTGAGTAAAAAATTACATATTCTTAAAAATTAGTAGCCAATATATATATATATATATATATATATATATATATATATATATATATATATATATATTCCTGTAGGGATCTTCATGCTGTAGAGAACTGGACTTAAATTGTCCCTTTATTAGCCCAAAAAAAATTAATCGTAAAATCTGCACCAGGTTTATAAAAAAATTGACCCGAATTTTGCGATTCTTTAGCTTGGCATTTGCCTCATTCACTAACATTTAATATATTTATCTAATTTTTTTATCTGAACTATTTTGGTTATAAAACTACTACTGTTTTTCACATTAATGTTTTTCCTATAATTTTCTGTCACATGATATGTAAATAACAACTATAGGAAAAACAAATTCTTTAAACTTAACAGAAAGAATGGAATATATATATATATATATATATATATATATATATATATATATATATATATATATATATATACAAACCTATTATTGTTTTCGACTTTGTCACATCAATTCCATTGGTAATGCATGCGTCACGCTTACTCGGGCAAATTAAATACCATGTCACTTGAATGATTCATAATTTAATAATGTAACTTAATACTTGCACACGCTTATTGTTCCTCTGATGCGTTCTTGAATATTATATTCGTATCTTTACGGTTCTTTGATTTCAATTTAATATAGAATTATTACAATATGAGTTATTCAGGTTAATTTGCCACTTAAACATGGAAAACTATAACCAGTTTAGAATTTTTTGTATCATTAAAAAGTCAAAATAAGCTCCAAGATTTGACGCTAATGTATCATGAGGTTCTAGAAAACCAGTATTAATTAATTTCTTGTATATTTACTATTATTTTCAAAATAACCGTTAACATGAGAACTTGTCGAGATCTCAAACTAATCTCAAGTACTTTAACGATCAAAAGGACAATAGAAGAGTAAACCCTCTCTATATAATTTTTGCTCGATCCAGAAAAGCCTGAAATGTTTTATTAAGATTTACATGTTACAAGACGGGTATTAATAAATAAATAGAAAATTTTAATAAATTCCTGAGTAGGATTAGTTACGAACTGTGAACACAATAAAATTATCAAATGCAAGATTCTTAACTTCTACAGCTTCAAATTTTAAACAAATATCTATATATCACGCTTTATGTTCTGCTGGGTGTGGTCTTAGAAAAAAAACTCGTTAATGCTTCGAACCAGAAATCATCTTCATTTTATCAGGTATCTTTAAATCTATATCTGCAAAGGAGCATAAGACAGAAAAGTAACCAGACCAGTAATGTTCCGGGAAAAAGCAATTTTACATTTTATGAAGTCAAAACAAATTAGCCCTTTAAGGAATTGTACAAAGTCGTTTAAGAGAATATTGGACATAATATATTTTCAATACGTTGATATCTAAAAGACATCTCCTTTTACACTTTAAGAATAATGTCCCGTAAAGCAAGGAAGCTTACACGTCCATATTTCAGTTCTCCTACTTAAAATTCCATAATAATTGAACTAAAAAATATTTCTAAAAAATTCTATACATATTAACATATTTCCAAGTTGTGTAAATTTGGATTTACTTCAACTATTAGTAGTTTTATGTTGCCACTTTGAACCATTTTATAGAGAAACAAATACCAAACACTGAAGTACACTGTATAAATACACACTAACAGAATATCCTAGTGTGTCTGAATCAAATAAAAGTAGATTTTAATTGTAAACTGATTTCATTTCTTAAAACATTCATCAGTTTCACCGTTCATAGGTCTATGGCAATTATCTAATCTATCTTGAAATATATTGCAAAAATATACTCACAACGTGGAAAAGTTGATAACCAATCTTATTACGAAGAACTTAATTGTGTTTTTAATTTTTTACTTAACAATAACTGGAACTCGTACATGTGAGTCATTCGCGAACATAACCGACTATTCACAGTCATCCATCAGTGGCTAACGATCCTAGATAAACCCAACATGCCTTTAATATACTGTATAAGCATTTAGCTAGTCGATATAAAATTTTTAATTATTCAAGGCCGCCTATGTAAGAAATAGCTGTAAATTATCTTAATGGGTGCTTTGCTGAATTTATTTCTTGTGTGGGTGCGGACATTAGCTACCATAACACCAACAGTAAAAAACGCGATACAGATTTCTGGTTCTCATTAATATTTTCATTATCAGTATAAATAATTGTTGTGTATAAATTGCATTTATACGCTTTTTAGGATTCTGCAGATAAATTATGGAACTTTATTGCTCTCTCATTATACGTTCGCCATAATATTGTTTTCTAGTTCATAAGCGATACATGTTACATGGTTGATTTTTACATCAGTAATATAAAATGATAAGCCAAAGATGTAGACAATATCATAAGTAAAAATTTAGGAAGTTGCCAACAATGTACACCTGGGCGTAACGAAGGCTCCGCAGGGCCCGCCGCGTGGGTATCCCATTCGCCAAAAAAAACTTTAAAATTAAATTTAATCAATCTTCAGTAAACCTGCTACTTTATAAATCCATTTAACGCATGGTGTCAGTGGGTATTTATTATAAATGGACACATAAATTTTTGAAGACGTTTTTGTCTGCGTTTCAACCGTTCAAAAAGCTCCAAAACTCATTCCTCAACAAACGGAAAAATTGTAAAAAGCTGTGAATAATTGCGTTCATTTCACATTTAAATGCTTGTCAAATCTCGAGATTTAGAGTCTTTTAGATGTCCAAAAAAAGAAATTCTGCATCTTTTTAAGACGCGTAATTCCTTTTTTTTAAGTATCGTCTTTGACAAGCATTTAAAGTTGAAATGAACGCAAATACCATTTAGATTATTTATACTTTATTTGTTTATAGGTTCGCGAGTTCTACAGCTTTTCGGATGTTTAAAAAAAGAAAAAAGTGGCTTAAAAAGACCCGCAATAACTTTTTTTGAATGTCTAAAACACCCTAAAACTCGCTATTCTAAAGGTCATTGAGGTCAGAGTAGCTGCTCGCCCCTGCATTACAATGCTTTTTAATTGGGAAGAACTTCAAACATATATATATCTCGGGTAAACGATTAGCTAGGATCTCAAAAGAAAAAGTTTTGAGCACCATAAATTGTTTCAATTCAAAAGTCACTATTCATAAATATGTACTCTGACATGAGCATACATCAATTATCTATTCGGGTACACCTAGAGTCAACAAGCATTAGACCGTATACCACTGTTACCTATATTACCTAAGACTTTGTTGAGACCCATTTTGTCGACATTTTACTTTAAATTAAATTTGCTTCCTGTACGCCGCGTACTAAATATTTAGGTAAAACAAAATTTTTAAACAAACAAGCTAAACCCATGTCAGGTAACGCAGTTACAATTACTGTCGTATCTATAGTTAGTGGAAAATTTATGTTTATCTGAAATACAAAGAAAATGAATGAAACATTTTCTATAAGATAAAATTAGTAATCAGTTATGCTGTGATTTAACTTCATAGTAAGTTAAAAGTAATTGATCGAAGTTAGACCAAAGTTAATATATTAAGAATGAGAAATTCATATTGATAGAATGTTATTAGTTTTAATTTACGAGTTATGTATTGTTTTGACAGTTTTCCCTACTTCTAAATCTAGCGCTTATTTAAATAAAATGTTATGGTTTAATTATTAAGAATCCAGGTATGCTTGAAGCCGAGCCGTGCAAATATATATGGCAAGCTACTACAAAAGTACAAACTAACATTTAATTTGTATATAACACTGACATTAGTTTCTGATATCATAGCTCTATGCACAAAGACATGCATCAGACGTTTGTACTCTCGCACTGACAGCGTTGCTTAATATTGATGGAGCTTTTAATCATTTCTCCTTCGACTCCATGACAACGTCGGCCAGAGGACATGGCATTGAGCACACTCTATGCAGGTAGATACAGAACATGCTTCAAGGCAGACGATCACAATCTATATTGTTGGAGGAAACTGTGGAGATGTCGATAGCCAAGGGATGCCCGCAGAGAGGGGTACTATTCTCATTTCTGTGGAATTCGGTGGTCGCCGACCTCCTGGTAATACTCAACGACCGAGGCCACTATACCCAGAGGTATACTGACGATATATACATACTCATTGTGGGTAAACGTGGCAGTATATTATCAGAGTTCATGCAAGGGGCTCTGACTATAGCGGAGGAGTGGTGTACTAAAGAGCACCTTAAGGTAAACCCTGAAAGATCTATACTCATACTCTTCACAAAAAGAAAGTTAGGAGAATTAAAATTACCAAGTCTCTTCAATACACAACTGCCAATGAGCCAGGAGGTTAAATATCTAGGTGTATTCCTGGATACAAAGTTTACCTGGAACCCACACTTGGAGAAAATTTTATGTAAAGGAAAAATGTCCATCATGGCAGCAAAAATGGCACTGGACATGATTTGGGGATTAAAGCTACAGATTGTGTACTGGCTGTATGCTGCAGTGGTAAGGCCCATAATAGTCTATGACTCGGTTGTGTGGTGGACAAAAATCACACAAAGACGGACTACTCTGGATCTCTTCCAACTCCAAAGACTGGCCTGCCTATATATCACGAGTACCATGAGAAGTACCCCGACAGCAGCCATGGAAACCCTATTAAAATTCCATCCCCTTAATATAATAATCAAGTCTGAGGCGAGATTGGGGGCTTAAAGGCTGGAAAGAAACAACGTCTGTGGACGTCTGGTAGACTGCACATGCCCTCAGACACACTTGCATCAATGACGTGGTAACGAACTCATTACTAGAAATGACCGGTGATACCATGTTAAGATCATATAACTTTGGCAGACGCTACATCATTCAGCTTGAATGGAAGGCACGGTCTAACCGAACAGTGAGTTAGCCAGGAAACCTCGTCTGGTACACGGACGGGTCCAAAACTAGCCATGGTACAGGCACCGTAGTACACGAGGAAACAGCCAGACTTAATGTGAATGTAACACTAGGGAAGCATACCACAGTATTTCAGGCAGAAATTCACGCTATTGATGTCTATCTTTGGGAGAATTTGAGAAGGGGTTATAGGAGCATGACCGTTCTCAACTTTTTTGACAGTCAGGCAACGATGAAGAATCCAGTGTACTATCAAATAACATCAAAACAAGTCTGGGACGGTCTTCAAAATCTTATCGCTCTAGCAAAACACAACAGGGTCACCCTTGCTTAGGTGCCAGGGCACAAGGAGGCCTCGGGCAATGAAAAAGCCGACCAACTTGCAAGACAAGGGTCTGCCACTCCCTTTATTGGACCAGAGCCAGTATTTGAAAATACCAAGGCTGTTATTCGTGTGTGGCTGTCCTGAAGGATGAATCAACTATACCAGTTCCACTGGTACCACCTTGCGGGTTACAAGCACCGTAAGCTATTGCTGAGAAGACCATCCGGCAAACTAAGTCGTGAAATTCTGCGTCTAAGCAGACAACAAATCAGGCTGGTGACAGTGCAGTTTGAGAAAACACCTACATACAATGAGCATCTTCAACGAAGAAGCAATATGTACACTATGTGATGAAGAGGACGAGACAGCCTCACACATCATCTTCGAGTGCTACGCTTTGGCCTACTGGAGACACCTTCAGGGATCAATCTATCCGGAAGGCTTATACCCATAGAACAAATAAGTGAGCAGGCTGTTAAATCTGATCAAGACGACCAACCTGTTCGCCTAGAACGGATATGACAGGCTACACAATAAGTCTGAAAGCTGCAGTATAAAGGCTTTTTAACCCTAGCCTGATATGCTATATAATCAATCGATCGATCGATACTTGAAGCAGAGCCGTACAAATATATATGAGCAGCTACTACAAAAGTACAAACTAACCCATAATCTGTATATAACTCTTAAATATTTATAAACCTTTGATGGAACACACTTGACTAAATAATAAATAAGTTTTCTTCGCTGTAAAGAGTATTGCACAAAAATTTATATTTTGTGAGTCTACCAAAAAGAAACATACACCTTCAGAAATGTAACTATAATGTTGAGAATTTGTAGTCAAAAAACACTATTTTGTCCGTCTCCTGCTCTAGGCGGAAAATTCAAATATCCATCGTTATATATTTTCTGTGCTTATATTTTGTTGCAAAAAGCAACATCAGTAGAGTAAAATTTACTTAGTTCATAAAAATTATGAATTATATTTTTGTGTTCTTATATTCTGAAATTTGCTAATATGTAGTTCTTTGGAATTCAAGACCATATTATATTACGAAATATTTTTAAAGAGAAGTTAAAATTTATCTTCAATTCACAACATCCTTTTAAACATTTTGTTAAATGATAATATATATATATATATATATATATATATATATATATATATAACTCTAATTAATTTGTCAACCGAATAAAAATGATGTTACATATACGTAAAGCTATATGTTACCGCATTCCATTTTATGTCTATTCATTATTGCACAAATTGTATGTCTTCGCATTCGAAATGCCCCGGACACACCACGTGACTACTATAGAATGTATTCAAGGACTATTAATGTAGAATTATTTATTCTATTTAACCCGATTTACAGCATATGTGGACCTTTATTGAGATTAAAACAATCGTAAAAACTGACATTTTCATTTTCATCGCCAGGGACGCAACACTTTTTCTTCTTATGTGTAAAAAAAGTGATAATATCACTTTTCACCGACACACCCAGAAATGGTAATATAAATCCAACCTTTAAATAAATTAAGTTATATCGTTAGATCTCATAAAATAAGCTTTTTTGAAAATGTTGGCTGTGACTGACAAAAATACAAATAACTTGTTGCAACTTCTAGCTACAGAAACAGACAAGATAATCTAGGTTATGTATATTCTCGTAAGTAAAATACCTCATGACCTGGGCCAATTTAAAATACCTTTCTAAGAGCATATGCTTTGTATATTAAATTGAAATAACCCAAAAAATATTAATTTGCATTAGTTCAATTTAGTTCATATATCAGTTCTACAAACTTCAGTAATAAGTCGATAGCGAAAAATTACTACACAGGTTATACAATATGAAGAAATTTCAGTTTCCCAAGTGGGAAAATAAAACAGAACGAGACCTTCTTCAGCAATTAACTTTACAACGTATTAATAAAAATTATTGCTTCAATCTATTATTACTCGTTGAAATGTAAACGGTAATTGCTTTCGATTCCCACGGCATAAATAGGGTAATAAAATACTACTTACTAGCATAGTGCAAATGTAAGTTTGTTATATGTTCACTGATAGTTTTTAGTTGTATTAATTTTCCTGTTTCATCTTTAGCCATAAAAGAAAACTAAAATGATTTTCTTAAATAAAGGTCTGGATGAGGAAAATAAACAAAAATTAAACTAGATCTCAAAATTTTGTAAGGAACAATTGAGGCTACAGCATTAGTGGTAAGATGTCATAGTACGTAATTTTTATAATATTCTTATTCTTTATAATGTCTTCTAATCCCATGCTGCGTCTTGAAGCAAATGAGATCGGGGCAACAGCTAAAAATCAGGTTAAATATTTATATTACTTTTGAATACGAGTGTTAAATGTCATAGGTAGGGTACTATCAACTAAAAAAAATAAAATGGAAAGGGAGGTCACATAATACCTCATTTGAAAGGTATTTTAATTATCACCTATTAATGTTCAAAATTTTCGTCAGTTACGAAGTTATGAGCATTTATACACTAAAATAGATTATTAAAAACACCTACAATTGCATTTAATAACAGATTTACTTATTTTCTTAGCACTTTATATAAATCGGCGCCGCACTAGGTTATTTTTAATTTAATTCTTGATGGATTGGTATTTCTTCCATATCATTATTATATTGGTTATGTCGCTATTGTGTTATATTCCTTTTTGCTTAAATTTGGAATGTCTAGTTTGCATTTTATATTTTAGTCTCGAAGGTGACTTAAAAAAAGTGCAAAGTAAATAAATGATTAATGAATTTAATTTTCATATAAAACAATTCTTAATTTTTTTTTGCCATTTAATTCAATTTTTTGAAATCAGTTTAATTTAGTTTTGTATTTATTTATGTCATTATTTTCAGTTGAAAAATCATGGTTCTTGGGTTAAGATCCTGTCAAATTGGAATTATTATCCGACGTTTCTCTTACGATTGCACGAGGCATCTTCAGAGATCTTTACTCCACGAAATTAGAACACTGAATGACAATCGAGAAGCTACAGCCGGTATTTATACCCGACTGGTGCATAGTGAACCGTGATCCAGCTTTACAATAGATTTCCACATCGTAGACTGTAACCTGTATCTCTATTAACATTATTTGCAATTTCGATTGATTTTTGAAGTTTTTAGACTTAGCAATGTTCGATCTAGAAATCTTTTAGTATAAAGTCTTCTTGCATTCGAAGAATTTGACAGTGCTTCGCCATAAATTAAATGCATATCGGCATACTCTGCGTAAGAATATTCTTCCATTTTTTAAAATTATTTTTACTTGAATATATTAACAATAGCAACCTGATTTTTACCTGTATGTGTTTAGCATTAGTAACTTTTGAATGTTTCACATATAAATCGACTTATCTCTAAAACCGCCAGTTTAATCGAAATAAATTTAAATTACCTTTTTTGAAGAGCAATAACCAAAGTATTTTAAAGATCTGTTTTCAGCTTTGTAAAATAGACCCAACAAGTGTGTCTACAAGTCCGTTCCTGATTTCTCTGATGATCTAAAACATCTACTGTAGTATGGTTTAATGAGTCTTTATAACCTCTATAAAATATTTAACTTTCGTTAAATCATACAAGTGGGTTCAAAATTTAGAGTCGATAAAGTAAATTGCTGGATAGCCCTTTAGAACTCTGTATTTTCATTAAGGGGCATTCTAGGAATTTTTTTTCCATGACAAGATAGGGCTATTTTCATCTCCCCTGTATGCTCCCGAGAAATTAGGAGGTACTTACCGGGCGCCCTGTAAATGTATTTCCGCAATATCAATTTTAGACAAAATTGGAAAATGTAAAATTTTCAGTCCCTCATATTGTGTCTTATCAACCTAATAGTTGTACAAAATTAACTTCATATTCGTAATACATGACCCCGAAAACCCCCTAATAACAAATCTGAAAAAATGAGAATGAGGTAAACTTTTCAACCCACCATATCGGATCTGCCATATTGAATTTCAAAAAAATAATTTTAACATCTTAATCTAATCTAAATCTAAACCCTTCAAAACCTCCTAGTACCAATTTTGGATGAAATCCGCAAATTTAAAATTTCTAGACCATCATATTGCATCTGACATGTTCGATTTTCTTAAAATAATTTTATATTCGCTATTTACATCCTCAAAAAACAAACAAAATCGAAAAATATAAAATTTGATATTGAATCCTTATAAAATACTTTTAGATTTATGACTTACACCCTCAAGAACCCTGTATGTGTAAATCATCAACCCTATATCAGTTTTGGAAAAAATCGAAAAAATTAACACTAACAAAAATCTCCCAATACTGATTTTAGACAAAATTGAGAAATGTAGAATCTTTAAACCTATATATTGATTTTTTTAATAATTTCAGGTTCGTAATGTGCTATCCCAAAAACTCCCCCATATCAGTTTTGAAAAACTCGAATAAAATTAATTTTGTATCCGCCATATTGGATATGCCATATTGAATTTTTTAAAAATAATTTCAGATTCGTTATATGCGACTCCGAAAACTCCCTCATACCAATTTTGGAGAAAATCGGACAAAATTGATATTTTCGTCTGCCATGTTAAAATAATTTGAGATTCGTTATGTGCGACCCCGATTTAAAAAGGAGGTAGTCTCGTGACTGGACTAGTTAAGAAATAACCAATTAAGCCGAGAGGTTTAAGGCCCTTTTGTAGGGCTGCAGTCAAAACGTTGGTTGGCCAGAAAAGAAAACTCTTTTTGTTAGTCTAGCTTTCGAGAAATTGTATTCCTTTCCTGAGTCCTGAGACTTCTACAAAAGAGAAAATAACCTTCCTTAATTCTATTTCTATGAATAAAAATAAAGATAAAGACCTACCAAAGTGAGTATATATTAAATGACATGTCCTGTTCAACAGATACAGTCATTATCACTTAACAATAAGATCACATAACATTAAAAGATTGTTTTAAAAGGCAAAACTAATTTGATAAATTCAGAAAATAATTTTTAAAACACGTGGACGTCGTTGAAACACCATTTTAATTTAAGAATGACCTTGATTTTTGACAGTTGAAACCCCGTTTTAATAGGTATATTTTACACCGTCCAAGAACAAATAATCATTCTGGGAAGGAGGTAACCGTTCTTGAAAAATATCATGTTAGTAAGCAAAAAGATAACGAAAAATTGAATTCATGACTACAAACTATAGTAACAATCATAGCTAAATGCTATTTTAATATCAAGAACGTAAACCTACACACCCAGTTGGACAAGTGTGATAATAACATCCAGAACAGTGGTTAAAAAGTATCTGACTGAGAAAATTGAACAGTGTTGGACCGATTTCCTTTGATTTCTAGTTGTAATAAGTAATTATAAATTACGCTAAGGTTTTCTATGTCTCCTCTCTTGTTCATGAAAACTGGTTCGTTGTTTATGTGAACCTTTTCTAGGAAGACTCTCAAAGTTCATTATATGACTCTTGTTTAGTACATGCTCTGCAAGAGCACAAGAAGCCACTCGTCTGTTACAATCGCTTTTATGAGAACTTATTCTACCTGAAAGATTTATAGAGGTTTGGCCTATATAAACTTGGTCACAATTTAGGCATGAGGTCTTATAAATAATGTTCCAGTTTTCTTTCAGTGAGATAGGTGTTTTAGTTCTAGAATAAAGTAACGCGATTATTTTAATTTGTTTAGTTGCACTTTTAATGGAGGTTATATTTTGGACAACCTTTCTTAGTCTGCGAGTTAAATTTTCAATGTAGGAAAGCGACATGTAGATAGATTGCTCAACCTCGTTATTATGTGCACCTGGTTGTGATAATTGAGTTGGTTATGTATGTATCAAAGAGGGTTGGCTTACCCTTTCAAAAATGTTCTCTGGTAAGTCATATTGTATGCTGTATAAAAATTTCTTGATCATCGAAAGTGGATATGAATTCTGTAAGAAAATTGTTTTAAGTAGTTGTAAGCTGTCATTTCTAAAGTCCTTTTCATTCCTAGTATGAGGTTGGCTTTCATGTTTGAAGCCTCGAGACTATTCTATACACTTTTGATGAAGATGAGAGGAATGCCCTCAGATTCAGTGCACAAATATCGTGACTAATTTTGTACATCAATATGGAGATCATCGATCATATTGGAATGACATTTTTAATAAAAGCAAAATCTTTTTAAAACAGAACCCAAATTTATATTTAGTACGAAGTGATTAGGGTAATGTGACTTTGCTTAATAATAGAAAATATTATGAAAAAATAAATAGCAACCCCACAACCACATTCCAAATTAAGGCGAATAAAATTGTTAAGGAACTGAAGGACAGTGGTTTCATTGATGTCGAGCAGGCCAAAAAAATGTACAGATACAACTCCATTGCACCTAGATTTTACTCTTTGCCTAAAATTCATAAGCCTGTCTTGTCAATGAGACCTATCGTGTCTTCATTAATCTGCCCTAATGGCCCCTTGGCAACTTACATTACTAACATACTTACAATGGCTTACAATACGCATAATAATTTTTATATCAATAATTCCTTTTCTTTCGGTGAATTCATCAACAATCGCCAATTACCAGATAACTATGTCATTGTGAGTTTTGATGTTGTCTCCCTTTTTACCAATTTACCACTCGAACTGGTCCTAACAAGTCTTAAGGACCACTGGAACAATATATCTAATTTTTGTACAATGGATTGGAACATTTTCGAAAAGGCTCTCACTTTTATTTTTAATTCTAACTATTTTGTCTTTGAAAACTCATACTATAAGCAGATCTTTGGAATCCCTATGGGGAGTGGATTATCACTAATATTAGTCAATTATGTCTCAGATAATCTTATAGAAGATTGCTTAAAATACCTTCCTTTTTATATTCCTTTTGTAAACAGGTACGTTAATGCTCTCCTTTTGGCCCTTCATGCACATAGAATAGATGAAACCTTAAAGATGTTTAACTCATACCATTTACATCTCCAATTCATGGTGAAAAGGAAGATTCATCACACAGCACACCATTCCTAGACATGTTGGTAAGACGCACAGAAACCCACGTTCTAAAAACCAGTTGGTACAGAAAACCTATGTGCTCGAATAGATTCATAAACTTTTAAACTTACCACCCTTCAAAAGTGAAAACCAACCTACTAGGAATGAAAAGGAGAGCAATTAAACTTACCCATCCAGATTTTAGAAATGACAGCTTACAACTACTCATACCTAAATTGTGACCAAGTTTATATAAGCCAAACCTCTAGAAATCTTCCAGGTAGAATAAGTTCTCAAAAAAGCGATTGTAACAGAGGAGTGGTTTCTTGTGCTCATGTAAGGGTCATATAATGAACTTTAAGAGACCGAAAATCCTAGCAAAAGAACGTAATTTGCATAAGAGTCTTCCTAGAAATGGTTCACATAAACAACGAACCACTTTCTATGAACAAAAGCGGAGAGATAGAAAACCTTAGCGTAATTTATAATTACTTATTACAACTAGAAATCAATGGAAATCGGTCCAACACTGTTCAATTTTCTCAGTCAGATACTTTTTAACCACTGTTTTGAATGTTATTGTCACACTTGTCCAACTGGGTGTGTAGGCTGCCGTTCTTGACATTAAAATAGCATTTTGCTATGATTGTTATTACAGTTTCTAGTCATAAATTTCATTTTTCGATACCTTTTCGCTTAATAACATAATATTCTTCAAGAACGGTTACCTCCGTTTCCAGAACGATTATTTGTTCTTGAACGGTGTAAACTATACCTATTAAAACGGGTTTTCAACTGTCAAAAACCAAAGTCAGTCTTAAATTAAAATGGCGTTTCAATGACGTCCACGTGTTTTAAAAATTATTTTCTGAATTAATCAAATTAGTTTTGCCTTTTAAAACAATCTTTTCATGTTATGTGATCTTATTGTTAAGTGATAATGACTGTATCTGTTGAACAAGACCTGGCATTTTAGACATACTCACTTTGGTAGGTCTTTAATTTTATTCATAGGAATAGAATTAAGGAAGGTTATTGTCTCTTTTGTAGAAGTCCTGAGGAAGGGAACAAAATTTCTCGAAAGCTAGGCTAACAAAAAAGAGTTTTCTTTTCGGCCAACCATCCTTTTGACTGCAGCATTGGTTTTATATATATATATATATATATATATATATATATATATATATAAATAATTTTTATACATATGCATTTGATTTCTCAAGACAATGCAAATCTTCTTCCTACCATAGCGAGAAAATTTATTATTAGATTTTTTTTGTTAGCAATGTAGTAACTATGGTTATAGCGTTTAGATAGTCATTTATTTTAAATCACATTTTTACCTTTCATACTCTAAAGATAAAAGGTACTAAAACTTCTATATATACCATCTTCGAGATTAAACAAGAAATAAGAAGTAAAATAAGTCCAAGGAACTTCGGCCTTGAGCCTTGCAAGTTCTCGGAACATTGTTGTCAGATACTGCAGTTCATATTTTCTTTAAAAAGAAATTTAAAGTTTTATTTAATAAAATAGAATTGTTTGTAAAAATTGCTAAAAAATTAATTCATTTCTAGACAATTGGTATTCTCTAGGATGCTAGTACTAAATAATTAATCTTACCCAACTAAATTTGAAACATTTTATTTCTTATATTGGATAGTTCAGGTTCTAAAAATTAAATAAAAATTATTTTTTAAGGTGTCTTGGTTCCGTTGTCCTAAGAATATTTCAGTTTGGAATCGATTTGAATTAAAATAACGCAGTGATGGTTCAAGAACGTTATTGCGAACTTCTCTTGAACAGGTCCAAAAGTTATATTCTAATATACTTTTGCTTACTAACATGGAAATTTATGACATTTTGGAATAATTTTATCAAATGTATTCAATAACTTCTAAAAGAAGGCATTGATGCAGATCAGTTATCAGCGACCATGTTTATTATTCACTTTGACGACTATTCTTCGAAAAATCATATTCTAATAAAAGAATTTAACATTGAAAGGCATGTGATACTATTATCTCAGATCAAAAAACGGAATCGTAATCTAAACAGCTACTCAACATCGTATGTTATCATTTACTGAAGTCTTAGGAAACATGGAGCATATAGTGGAAATAAATTATCCCCAGTCTCGATTAAACGACATCGTTAGTAAAGTTATATGAGTCAGAGGGGCACAATCAACAAAAAAAAAATTCAAGAGAAAAGTTCAATCATGTGACATCTCAAATGAAATTTTAATAATTTTGGTTGCGGAGTTATGACTAAGTTAAATTGGTTAAAAATTCAGTTTTAATCTCCTAAAACTTCACAATAAATTATTTCAATTTAGAAACGATTTACGTTAGATAGAGGATTATAAAACCTTTTAGATGAAGTATCACATAATCCCCCTTTTTTATTATTTGTTTGTTTGGTTATGAATTTATACAAAATTATATTTAAATTTGAAAACGAATCGTCGTTCGATAATGAACTAAAGCACTTGTCAACCTAACTATCATATGATTTTCCATTTCATTCACAATTTCAAAAATATTATTTAACCTGCATTTAACAGGTATTGCACCTGATACGAAAGGTATTGCATCCTGCTTTTATTATATTAGCCTTTCATCCACATAAATGTTCCATTTACATTCATCATTATATGTTCGCTTAGCTTGCACAGAACTAGATCGAAACTTAAAACTGTAGAAAATAACCAAACCTACCAATTCTGTTATACAAAGTGCCTGGACATCATGAATTGTATATATTAAGTGTACTTTTCTTAATGTTGACAACACTGCGAATAATAGTTTTTGAACAAGTGTGGAATATTAAAGAGTGTTGGCGCAACCATTTGTTCTGTAAAAACCTTTCTCTGTGTTTAAAATAAAGTGCATTAAAAAGAAAACTTGTGTTGATTAATATATAACCTGGTCTATTCAGATTTGCCAGAAGTTATAGGCCCAGGCTTGATAAAGCCCCGGCTTTTGTCTGAAATATTTTGAATGTACAGACGACAGGGAAAAGCTAAAACGTTAGAGAAACTTGTTAGCTTAATATAAATTATTTTTTAAATTGGACTGCTAGAAGTCCTAGGTCACTATAAAAAACCGCTTACACAAAAATTAACTGAAGAGTATGCAAAATTTCACAAAAATGATGTTACCGTAAGAGACGTTGTAGTTCACTGTATGGCTGATAATATTTTTAAAATAGAAAAGACTAAAACGACAACAAAATTAATCTTAAATGTTTGAATAACTCCTATATGAAAAAGAGTATTTTAACGCAAGGAGTGCTGCTTAAACTGAATAGGAATTGACAGGAACGGGGCAATAATAAGTGAAAGAGGAGTTATTATGTATCTTCGTGATATAGTATAGGTTAACAATAAGAAATGATTTTGCGCTATCTTTATTAGAGAGGGTGAAAATGATAAAAAATGTGTAAAATTACATGATGTTCGAGATATTATTACATAGCACTCAACTAATGCAGTCGAATAATTGTTTTTATTATTCTAAACATAATTAAGTCCTGAATATATGAGCGAAACTTTTTCTACAATCTATAACCCATTTATTTATACGATAAAACAAATATTTTGCTGGCGAAGCCGCGACGGGTAGTATATATATATATATATATATATATATATATATATATATATATATATATATATATATATATATATATATATATGAAGTAAAATGCGAACAGTAAATGCAAAATTCGTTCCATCATGTCCTTTCCGTGTTGGAGGTTGCACAGTTTGAATAAATTGCTATAGAACACAATTTATCCTATTCCACCACCTTCGAGATGATGGCCTACCTGTACCACCATACCGAGAGGAAAGTCAAAACTTACCCTCCCCGCCATAGTGATACGGCAGAGGAACATGTTTCGTCTCTACTAGACTCATCAGGGTACCGACATGCACCTGTTTGTGCAAAAGACCGGTCGGAAGGATGCATTTACTGTTCGCATTTTACTTCATTCATACACGGAGTTGCATATAGTTGTACGTTTGCTGAATGTGATTTCAGCACTACAACTGCATAATGTCGATATATCCACTGCTATTGCATCTCACATGGAGGAATCCGTGAAAGCCGCATAAACATATATATAATATATATACATACATATATACATATATATATATATATATATATATATATATATATATATATATATATATATATATATATATATATATATGTTATCTACAATATTCACTTCTAACTTTTTAAAAACAATTTATTTAATTTTACACACTTTGTTACGTTTAAAATATAATAATTAAGTTCAAAACTTAAACTGGCGTTACGACGACTTACAATATGGACTATAAGTGTCGTTTACAAAATAATGCCATGAGTTTATACTAAGAATAAAGCAGTGTTAGCATGTGTTCACACGGTAAAAGAAAAGACACGTTTCTTAGCATGCTGAATCTGCTTTCTTCAAATTGCTTGAGTAAAACTGTTAAGTTACGAAATGCTGCGTAAGCAGTTTACATGAGAACAAACTTTTCGAAAAACCCCCCTTTTCGAAGAAAGTTAATGCGGTGCATTAATTTTTATGTGCTCTCCTTGAGCTCGAAGACTTCATCTTCATAGACTTCCTGGGGACGATTGGAGGGTCTTCTTCTTCCTAGGGTACTGAGTAGTCTTAACCTAGGATGTTTCCGTGTTGCTGGTCCAGGTGGGTAGGATTGATCTTCATTTGCTGTGAGCCTGGGCAACCTCTTTTGCTCATCTACATTTGCCAAAAATGTAGATGAGCAGTAGGATAGATATCAAAACATTGGTGAGGATTGTGAACCAAGACAGGTGTTTGTGTATAACCGGCTGGTTCATTAGTTGGTCAAGTTCCTCAGAGTATTGATCCAATATTTGATGAGCCACGTTAAGATCTTCCATATCGATCTTGTTGAGTTTAAGAGGCTTGAGGTTAGGAATGTGATTTTTTGACGAAATTGTTTCGCAGCAAACGAATAGAATTTTTAATGGATGGTTTTGTAGGTAACATTTTGATACCTTTCTATGAGATATTTTGACTTGACTCCAGTGCTTCCTATGAAGGTGTGACATCCTTGCTGGAGTTTTAGCAGTGAATTTGTATTTATTATTTTGGTTTTCATTTCTTTGCCTTCGCATTTCGCTGTTACTAGTAACGGCTCGGAAACTGTAATTAACCAAAAGTTTTGGTCAATTTCTTTGACGTTGTATTCCTTAGCAGCGAGAACTATAACTTAGCGGGTTTTCGGAAGATAGGTTTATGGGCTTAGAAGTTGTGCTTCACACATGGCTTCGCTATCAATAAGATATGGTAGAACTTTGGAACGAATCTTCTTGCCTTGATTTAGGGACTTGCATTTCCCCAAGTTTCGAAGAGATACATATAACATTGAATCGTCATCTCTCGCGATATATTTATGAGAAACAAGAATGATGTGATAGAGAGCTCTTCCATTATCGAGTACGGTCGTAGGGTACAGGTGATAAAGGATGTAAGATTCAGGTTCGACTAATGGTATTGTGAGAACAAAAACTACCTTTGAGTCGGACTGATATGCATTTAATTCAGTTATGTTAATGTATTGTGCTATGCTAGAAGAATAGACAGGCAAGAGGAGATTGTTTTTCTTTATGATTGAGAGATTGGACTAAATCTATTGGGGAAATTATTAAGCTATTTAAAATATTAAGACGCGCGAAAGAAGTGGAGTTTAGAACATCATTGAGAAGGCTCTCAATGAAGTTATAGCTTTCCATTACTGATTCGCAATATTTCAAAGTTCTTATTTGGCCATGGTAGACAGCTAGATCGTCTGATAAATCTAAGATGGATTGATTAATTAATTTCGTATAAATCTTTATTAAAGGTTTCCTTGTCTATTTGTAATTTTTGTATCGTAGTATTGAAATTTCTGATTACCGATATCGTCACCGAAATTTGGCTTTTTAGAAGACTTTCTATGTGTCGCTCGTCTTGTGATACCCTGTTGATACATTCCCCGTCTGAAGCATCAAGATCTCCTGTGATTGATTTCCAAACGCTATCTATTCCGTTAAAAACCCCTCGTTTTTTTCTATAAATATAATTTTGCGTATCGGTGAATATTTCTTTATATTTTAGATTTACAGAATCAGAAATCTGATCGAGAAGACTGACATGTGTTTGTACGTCCTCTTTAAAGGCTATCATTCGGGATGTTTCCGCATACATGAAGGGATCTAAAAGTTCGTCTAAAATTTTATCGTTAATAACAATACTCTCTTTAATATGTACAAGGTCTTTGTATACAAGTTTACTGCTTCATGGAAGAAGATTCTTACGGTGTTTTCAATGGGTATAACAGTGAATTGGGCGAGGGCAACCGATGATAGCCCGCAATATCTGTAAATAAGAAAAGAACGCTAGTCATAATTGGGTTTTAACCTATCGAAATTGACTTTTGTATTTTGTCTGGTTCAAGGGTTAAGGAGAATGGCTGAATTGGAAAATTTCTTTTATTTCAAAGGGTCCGTTAAATTCGTTTTTATCTTTCGTTTTGATCTGGGATTCCTTAAGCTATTCTTTATCGCTAATTTTATTGTCGTGAATATGGGTGGATGTTTTTTGGCCATATCTAGCTTTCCCTTTTTCTTTTTGGGTTCGCGTTCTTTCACTGGCGAGTTTTTAATAATGTTCCATGCAGTTGTCTATGTTTCTCACGTATTTTGAAATCAGTTTATGTTGATTGTATGAAGTCTCCAGAAGTCTGCTGGACGTGTGTCCGAAGAGAAGTTCATAGAATGTAAATCCGTGGGTTTTATTTTGTGTGTTGTTGTAACATACAGTGGCATAGGGTAACACATTGAAGTGGTGTTCGTGAGGGTTCTTGATCATATTAACTCTGATCATTTCAGAGAGGGTTACGTGAAATCGTTCATCGGAGCCGTTTGACTGTGGATGGCCTACGCTTGAAAATGTCAATTTAGTCACAGTGGATCCTTATTGGAGTTCCATAGTGCTGAAAGAATACTAGTAGAGTATTTACGATAGTGTTTGCTCTCTTGTCATTTATGGGATAAGCCTGAGTGAATTTAGTAAGTGCGTCTCGTATAGTAAGGGCATAATTTCTTTCAGGGTATCTGTAAATGTCAATATTCACCCTTTCGAAAGGGGTCTTTGGTGTTTCCGTCATTACGAGAGGGATGCCTAAATTTTTCCTACAAATTACACTTTTCTATAGAATTTTCAACGTCTTTTACTAAGTTTGGCCAGTTGTACTTTGCTTTGATTCGCCTAACTATTTCATTTATACTACGGTGTAAATTATTTTTGCCTTCATGGTAATGGTCTAAAATTTGGGGTATTTCGCCATCTTCCGGGTCTCTGATCATATTTTGGCAGTTTTTTGATTTAATTTCTTTATCTGCCGAAATAAATGAAAAGATCTCGAAAAAAGGGAGCACTACATTATTTTCTACACGATAGGTTTTTTCGTGTTGGAATTCGTTTTTGTCTCTGAATAAGATATAAAATAAATGTTCTATTACAGATTCGGGGTCAAAGGGATAATAAAATATGTACGATCTCTAACTGTTTTGCTGGAGTGTTACATTGACTTTATTATGATCGAGTTTGAGGTTTTCGTCGAAGATATCATGGAATGTGTCCAAATTTGTTTTGCCAGAAAAAGGTTACTATATTTTTGTTAGATTTGTCTAGAAGTTGGGAATTTATTATTTCAATTTTAGAATAGTCTTTTAGAGACTTAGTGTTGTAAAGTTGGACAAATATATTATATTCCGTTGTAAGAGTTTCGTCGTCTATTTCGGGATTATCTGTATCTTCTTTCTCAGATTCCTCGTTCCTGACATAAACTGACATTTTTGATTGAAAGTTTGCATATTCTTGAAAATGATTAATGCGTATTCGAGACAGAGCGTTCGCGTTTTTGTTTATTTTTCCCTGCTTATATTCGATTTCATAATCGTATTCCTCAAGTTTGAGGCACCACCGAGTCAATCTGCTACCGGGGTCTTTAATAGAAAAGAGCCAGGTGAGAGGCCTGTGATCAGTTATAAGGGTGAACTTTCTTCCAAAAAAAATAGGGACGGAAGTGCTTTAGTGCCCAAACAATGGCAAGTAGCTCCTTTTCAATGGATAGAGAGTTCTCGACGCAAAAGCTATCGGGAGATCTCTACCTATGGGACCTTGAGAAAGAACTGTACCTATTGCAAAGGTGCTTGCATCTGTGGTCAAAAGAAAGAGTTCATCGAAATTGGGGTAAGTAAGAACGGGATCTGAGATAAGGGCATTTTTTAGCTCTTCAAATGCATATTTACATTCAGTCTTTCTTTAAAGCCTTAGTTAGTGGTTTCTATGTTTTAGCAAAATTAGGAATAAATCGTCTCTAGTAACCTACCAAACCTAAGAAGGATTTGATTTCTTTGGGAGTTTTTGGCTCAGGAGAATTTTTGACACAGTCAACCTTAGAAGAATTAGGTTTGACCCCCATCTTTGATTACTATGACCAAGGTAGGCGACTTCTTTTCTAAGACACTCGCACTTGTCAGGCTGGATTTTTAAATTTGCTTTTCGAAGACGTTTGAATACTTCTTTAAGTCATCGCATGTGTTCATGTATTGTGGAAGAGTAGACGATAATGTCTATGTAGACACTACATTTTTCATCCTGAAGTCCAAGGAGTATGTTGTCCATGACTCTTTGAAAGATGGGTGGTGCATTTTTCAGGCCAAACGGCCTACGAAGGAATTCGTAATGACCATTTTCGATTGAGAAAGCTGTCTTAGGAATATCATCAGGACTGATCTCTATATAGTAAAATATTGGCACTTGCCAAGCTAATCTAGCAAATCTGAGATGTTGGGAAGGGGATACCGGTCGTCAACACTGAGCTCGTTTAAGTTTCGGTAATCTATTACAATGCGCTATTTTTGCTTGCCAGAGGCATCTAATTTCTGGGGTATCACCCAAACAAGAGAAGACCAGGGCGAAATAGACGGTCGAATAATTCCTTGTTCGAGCATTTCGGCAGTTTGGGCTTCTACTTCCACTTTATAGACTTGAGGATTAGCTGTATGACTTTGTAAAAATAGGGCGTGCATTGTTTGTTTCTATAGAATGCCTGACTTCATTGGTGAAAGTTAGAACATCGTCTTCAAGGTAAAATATGTCTGGGTATTCTAACCGAAGGTTGGAGATTAATTCCTTTTTTTTCCGAGTTCAAATGTTCGGTTCTTAATTGATTTTTAATCGTTTGGACCCTATCGGTTTGAATAGAATTAGGTTCGTTTTCGAAATTAAAATTTAATAATGTTTCGCTAGGGTATAAGGTTCGATAGAAATATTCGAGAAATCGATATTTTTGGAAATTGCATTAGCAATCGTTAAGAATTCTCTATTTGCATTGACATGTACCAGGACTTTTGGTAATCTAATTTTTTCCTTTTCTTGAGAGTAAAGGACTGCGTCCGCATTTTTTGGGTTGCATGTTAATTTAAAAAAATTTTCGGTACGAGCACCCTCTATAGAAATATTATTTTTGTTTTGTTTTGACTTAGAAGGAACCGCGTTTGAAGTATGTACCTTGTGTAGGGATACGGTTTTAAAATTAGGGATAAGATTTTTTGATTTTAAATCTATGATGCATTCGTAATGCTCTAAGAAATTAGGACCAAGGATGCCGTCGAAGTCAATAACTAAATCATAAATAAACACTTTATGGGGATCGCCTATGTTGGAAGGTATAAGGGTGGATTGTGAAACGTAAAGTTTTTGATTTGTTATCCCTTGTATTTTTTTGCAAAAATTGCAAATAAAACTCACCATTGAGTCTTCCTTCCCAAAACATATGGACTTATAGGGTTACTTTCGATAATGTCAGCCCACACATTTACAATAACCCTTTCTTGGTGTAAGTTTTGAATGATACCATGCGGGTTTTCATCAGCCCAAAAATGTAAATGGTGTGAGTTTATTATGCCATCTCTTGTAAAACCAGCCTCATTGATAACCAAAATAAGGTTAGAAAAATTTACATTTAGGTTATATTGCTGTATAAACTAGTTGATTGATTGCGGGCTAATCATCCGGAGACATAGCTAGTACTTTTCCAACGTGGTACGGGTGAAGTATCTACTCACTTTGAGTTTCATGTTTAATCCATTTTGAACCATTGTTTTGTGTCACGAGTTTTCTTATGCTGTTTGAAGGATTGTCAGCAATATCTTGAGAAATCTGCTCCTCTACGTGAGGGTCTCGTGCTCTCCTGGGAGGGCCCTCACCGCCAAGTCGCGGCAAAAATTATCCTGAATAAAACATGTAAAAAATTAATTCAATAGTTCTAATAATTATTTTCTAATCATCTTTTACTTGCTTCCCTTAGACTTTGATCAACCCTTTGAATGGTTTTTAGACTTGGCAATTTTCAAGCTGGAAATCTTTCAGCATAAAGTCCTCTTGCCTTCACCATAAATTAAATGCATATCAGCATACTCTGCGTAAGAATGCTCTTCCATTTTTTGAAATTATGATTACTTGAAGGCGGTTTTGACAAGTTCCGTCGATAGTAATTCATTATGTAGATATTAATGAAAACAACGCGATTTTTACCTGTTTGTGTTTAGCATTAGTAACTTTTGAGTGTTTCGCATAAAAACCGATTTATCTCGAAAACCGCCAGTTTTATCGAATTAAATTAGATGTATCTTTTTTGAAGAGGAATGACTAAAGTACTTAAAAAACCGGCTTTCAGCTCTGTAAAATGACACCTGTCAAAAATTAGGCCCAACGAGTGTGGCTGCAAGTCCATTCCTGACTTCTCTGATGGTCTAAAACATCTTCTCTAGTATGGTTTAATGAGTCTTTATGGCATCTATAAAATATTTAAATTTCATTAAATTATTCAAGTCGATTTAAAACTTAGAGCCGATAAGGTAAATCGCTGGGTATCCCCTTAGGATTCTGTATCTCTGTTAAAGGGCACTTTAAGATTTTTTTTTCTATGACCTCAATTCTTGAAATCTCTGCTTATAATGTCAGGGTCAGCCATGTGAATGTTCAAAGTATTCTCAACAAACTTGACGAAATTATAGTGTTTACTGATACTGACGAGATTGATGTGTTGTGTGTAACTGAGCACTGGTTGGCGAATTTCTCATTAATATCTCGCTTCTCTCGGACTAACCATCAGCATGGTGGGTGTGCAATTTTTGTTAAGAACGGCACTCTATGAAACCTAAAACCTATAAAACAGCTAAATGACTTATCTGGAGAATGCTGCGTGGAAATGTGTGGTTTGTTGATTTCTGACAAACTGTCTGTCCTTTGTGTATACAGACCACCAGCGGGTAATGTCGAATTGTTCTCTGATGTTTTCTCTAAGGCCATGGAGTTACTGCTAGGATATTCACAGTATGTAATTGTCTCTGGTGATTTAAATCTAGACTATTCTGAGGATAGGGTCCTTTTTTGGCAAGACAAGGAAAGGAACTGGATGATCTTTATTTCTTACAACAATATATAGACCGAACATTGGATGCTTTATCGCAACAACAAAAAAAAAGATTATATGCGGAGTATAAAAAACTCGAAAAAGACTTGTTATAGAGACAAAATAAATAATGCAACCAACAAAACGAAACAACTATGGAATTGCATTAACCAAAATCTTAATAGATAGAAAAGGGTAGCAAACCATAACATCGCTTTGCACTTCACCGATGGTATAAGCGATGACCCTCAGGAGGTTTCTAACAACTTTGCTGAATATTTCAGCTCTGTGACCAAGTTGAAATTATTTGAGGCCTATGGTCGAAACATGTCCCTACCAGCAACAACTATAGAATCAATTCCTCAAACAATAGTAGTCTTTGCGGTGGTTCAGGAAAGGATAATATCGACTATTAATTCGTTAAAGAACAAACGCTCCTCAGGTTCCGATAACATAAGTCCTCAAATTTTAAAATTAATTTCAGAATCGATCGCACTTCCCTTGACATATTTAATAAACGGGTCACTTTTAGAGGACATTTTTCCCCTAAAGCAGGCGACAGTTACACCAATATGTAAAAAGGATGATCCAAACAACCCGGCCAATTATAGGCAAATATCTATACTGAGTGTATTTTTTAAGGTGTTTGAAAAAATAATATACGAAAATTTGCAAAATTTTTTTAACCAGAATTCAACTATTACTCCTTGCCAACATGGTTTCAGACAGAACATATCTATCGAGACAGCTTGCTATGATTTACTTAATTTTTTTTATGCAGAACTCGACATGGGCAAGTATATGATGTGTCTAATGTTTGATTTAACAAATGCGTTTGATACTGTGAGTAGAGAGTTCTTATTGAGAAAACTCTTTGCTTCGGGTATAAGAGAAAATATCCTAAATATCATCGACTCATATATGTCTGATGTTTGTCCGATACCAAAAAAGTAAATCATGTCACAAAAAAGTCGCCTTGGGTGTGCCGCAGTGCTGAAGTATCAGTCTTATGGCCAATAAATTATTTCATTTCATTTCATATTTGTCTAAATGTTGAAAACAAATTTTTTTATAGCATAGACTGTATAAAATAAAAAACACAGGTCATAATATTAAAGGGAAATAGAATGAAAAGCTTAAAACTAATACAAGGAGAAATTATATTGGGCATTACTGCAATAATACAGTGATAGTTGTTCAACATAATTTGACACAAACGCTTACATGGTGAACATGTTTACAACAGTAATTATAGAGGTGGAGTATATGTCGTGCAATACATAATCAAGACATTGATAAGCATATACCCTTTTTATTACTTTAAGATTCCATTGAATAAAACCTCAATCAATATATAAACTGCTAATGAGATATGATATAATATCAACTCTGCTAATCCAAGTGAAGTTGTTCTTTTTAAAAAGGAAGTGAGCAGTCAACTTTGAAAGTAAACATAAAGATTTAAAAAGGAGTTATTTTTATGTAAATGTAGAAAAGGAGATTATTTCGGAGAAAAAAATTTAATGGAAATTCATTTCCCATTTTTTTAAAGCTTCATGTCAGTGAAATATTTGTGACACAGGAAAATTATATATTTCTCGATGTAACGGAAGACCGAAAAGAAAATTAAATTCTAGAAATTGTGTCAACTGACATTTGTGAACCCATTGGTTTTACAATACAAAATCGAAAAAATTATTTAGTTCCTATTATTGATTTTTCTCGTTTGTATGTATATTATTTTTTTAAACAAAAAAGATAATAAAAAAGCTTGAAAAATATGGTGTAATGACTCAGATAAAATTTAATGCAAGATTTAAAAATGACGAATCAAAGAATACATTTAAAAGTGTTCATGCAAACAAGAGAAATAAAAATTCAATATACAATTACATCCAATCCAGAACAAAATGCTCTTGTGGCAAAGGCAAGATATCTTGTTAATTTTTTCCCAATTTACTTAAATATTTCTATGGAGAGGAAGTTAGAATAGCAGTTTATTTAGTAAAGAGCACTAAAATAAGAGTTGTGCAAGAAACAGCAAAATCTGATATAATTTTGGAAAAAATAAATTTATTAATTACCTTGATGAATATGAGGTTGGTATATGTGTATATTGGTTTTAATGTCACTGAAAATTATCACAAGTGGCCACACAACTTTTGATATTGTTCATATAAATATACTTTACTAGCATACCCTGTCGTAGATAAAGAATAACTCTGGTACAACAGTGACTTATTTTCAGCAGAAGCCAAAATTTAGGTATGCTGGCGAAGATGATCGACCGATATTTAACGTCTATACGAGTCAACTCAACTGTGGGACCGACATGCCTTAAAGAGGGACTATAAGAGCTTAGCGGCTCGCCACCTAGCGACCAGAATGGGAAGTAATTTTTCATCTTTATATAACTTATGACATTTCGGAATACATAATAAAGTTACAGTTAAAATGTCGTGATTATTGGTTAAGTAGTTCATGAGATTTTTGCGAAGATACAAAGATTTTCCTCTTTATAGACTAGTGAGACTCTCATAACTGTTATTGTCATGATTTAAGCTGATTATTATTTTTTAATATATACACTTATGACGGAATATTTTCGAATATTTTTTGTTATTACTATCGCTTGTAATAATTTTGAATTAGAGCCGTAAACTTACATATGTGCTGATGTTATTTATCCAGCAGGCAGGTATATCCACTTGTAAAAGTGCTGGCGATTAATTCATATTAATGGCAGTTATGAGTTAAATTATTTATGATAAAATAAATGTTTGGAAGTGATTCGCTTTTGCTTTTTTCTTTATTTTAAACAACAGTATTGTACCAGTTAGATAGGGTAACAAAGCTGGATTAGCACACATTGTAGCTGTATGTAAAGAATCATATAGACAAAAAGATATAACACATCTCAGGAAACACCAATCTACAGTATGAAATATTTTAAAAATCAGTTAGATTGTCGCATTCGATAAAAAAAAGTTCTAAGTACAATAGAAAAGCTTTCGTTTGCTGAACAATATTAATAGAACGCAATTCCTCGAGCATGTCGAGAAGGGTGCAGTGCAGGGGCGGATCCAGCCTCTCTCCTTGGGGGGGGGGGGGGCGGTGATATCACAAAAGTACAATATGGCAAGCGAAAGCAAGTTGTCGACGGGGGAAGGCAACATTCCCATTTCTAGTGTAAAAGGCTATTTTTCTGAGTTTGAAGAGGGGGGGGGGGGCGATCACAAGAAAAAAACAAGTTGCCGACAGGGAGGGAGGATGCGAGCAGCATACACATTCCTAGTGTAAGAGACAGAATCGGGTCTATTTTCCTGAAATCAAAGGTCTCGGGGGGGGGGGGGGGCTATCGCAAGAAAAACAAGTTCTCAACGGGAGTGCCAGCAGCATACATATTCCTAATATAAAATGGAGAATCGGTTCTATTTTTCTGAATTTGAAGCTCTTGAGAAGGGGAGGGGCGATCGCAAGCATACACATTCCTATACTCTATTCAAGAACTAGAGAGAGTAATAAAACTGTTACCGAAACCTCTAACGTACCTGCTCCAGTGCCGCAGGTAACTGAGGACTGTCGTAAATCTAATTATATTTAATTATATTTAAATATTATAAAAAACGAAAAACTTTTTACCATGAATCTTTTTGAGGCCTTCAGATATCAATATCTAGATAATAATGTTAAAAACTCTGTTGAGATGTGTTTCAACATGACAGGAGTGGAAAATCTACTATGTACTGAACAATGAGGGAGAAAAAAACAACTGGAATTGTTAGTACTCCCAAGCTACATTCGATCATGGGCAGGCGAAAAACCTCGTTGGAAGAAGAGAGGAAAACTGCAATAAAAGGAGTTGTACATACATTTTATTAGGAGAAGCAGATTCCAACTGTCGAAAAAATTCTAACTAAAATCAATGAAGATCGGGATTTACTTGAAATTAAAAGAACTGAGCACTGGAAATTGTTCAGAGAACTTAATTTTCCTGGAAAAAAACAGATAGGAAATCTATTCTTATAGATCGTCTAGAAACTGTCCGTTGGAGAAGGAAATATCTCTCTCAAGTAAAAGGTAGAGTTGCTAGAAATAACACAACTTACAAAATTAGTAATTCAATTGAACTTTTGAAAGATTTTTTTGAATAAAGTTAATGCAGAAAATTGGGAAAAATTCATATAATAAAAGAATAAAAGAAAATGTGAAAACTTGATCTCATGATCGGTGAGATAGAGGAACCAATTATAATTAATTTGAGCGAAGATACATACGTAATGTTTACCAACGTACATAATTTATTATTTAAATTTTCTTTAACATATAAAAATTAATTACATTTCAATCACTTTTTAGTGTTTAATTTTAATTCCTCAGATGGTTTCAGAAATAAATAAACTGAAATGTCAAATATCCTAAAAATGTTTTGAATTAATAATAGCCCCAAAAAATTTTAATACCGTATTTTTGACAATGGGTATTTTGTAAGTATTTAAATTATAACTTAGAATTTTTTTAGAGAAATAGGCTACGTTTTAGTCGGAATATGCCTAAAACGGTTTCTAACCAAAATTAAAAATAATAAAAATACAGTTGTGATTTGTGTGAAATATGTCAAAATTTTCTATATTTTCTAATATATGTGAATTATTAAGAAATCATCAGAAATTAAATAATATTATAAAAACTTTTTATTTTAAGTTTATTGCCGAAATAATATTCTATGCCATAAATACTTAGTGATAAAATAAACCTTCTTCCGACGCCTATGACAAGGATTCAAATCATTTTTAACACTTTACACATCCAAATATTTATTGTTATCCAACCAAATAGTCCATTATTATAGACCGGTATTTTTGATTATAAAATGTCTGACCTATTCCTATGAAAAATATATGTGTCTAACAGATTTTTCCAAAGATACCGGACTGAAGAACAAAGGTAGTTTGAGAAGAAAAAAAAAGGGTAAAAAATGATTTATTACTCTAGTTCTTGAATAAACTGTAGTATAAGAGGCAGAATCGGGTCTATTTTGCTGAACTCAAAGCTCTTGGGGGGGGGACGATCGCCCCCACCGCCCCCCCCCCCTTGGATCCGCGCCTGGTGCAGTGAGTAAGTAGAATTTGAATAGAGAATATTCGTGACTAGTGATGATTCAATTTTAATCTAAAATATTTGTCCCCCAACCGTGGCATTTAAGATCAAAATAAATATCCTTAATTTTCATAACTTTTAGCTTATAACAATTTTTTTCGCGATGTTTCTTGTCATTAAAACTTGCTTAAAATGAGCAATTCTTACTTGTTCAAAGTGTTGAAATGCCTTAATTCATTTAAATTTATATTTTAAAATTAAAGTTTTTAAAATTTATAAATATTTGGTATTTTTTCCGGTTGGCTGTCCTGGAAGAAATAATTACTTCGAGACCAATTTGGGTCAAATTTAAACACACGGTAACTAATAGCTAATATTTCTTTAGCCAAAAAGGCTTTGTATTTACAATAATGTGTATATAATAAAAACGCTGTATATCTTTAAAAATTTAGTAATTATAACGGTTTTTAGTTGCCATACATCCAAAAAAAATGTCCCGCGTATATATAACTAGGGTTATTCATTTCGATTTACTGTCTTCCTTTCGGAATACATAAAAATAAGTTATTTCTAAAATTAAACCAACATTTATATTTGTTTTATAATTTTTAACATGTTATCTGAAATTTATTAATTCCACAAAATATCCTGTTTACATTTTTATAAAAATATGAAGGTTGTGACGCTTACCTACTCCAGATCACGAACTTTTCGTGCCTCAGATGCAGTAGGGATTGTAAAATACTAAAACATTTAGCGGTTTTCTCGCCTTATTTTATCCTTAACAATGAAAGAGATAACGATTACCTTACAGGGCTGCAATAAAGAACAAACCCAAAAACAACTGTTTTGCTTGTTTTGGCTTTGCTGCAGGGCAATTGCCAGGACAACTGTTTTCTTTGACAAATATTTTAATACATAACCTCTAATGGCATATTTACTTCGTCGTTCTGTAGGAATTGCTATGAAATATTATTAAACACATTTTATGTACTTTGTCAACCACGTTGTGATATTCTTATTATATTAAGATATGAAATAGTTCAGACACTTTGTGCCGCTATTTAATATTGTAGTGTTAAGTGTTTGTGACTTTTAACTCGATACCCTGAAGGTTTTAGACTATTCTAATAAAAACACTTTATAGTGCGTGGTTTATGGGATTTATTTAAGTTTTTTAACTGGACCTTTATTTGGATACATATGGAAAATTTTTAATCAGCTTGAAGATATACCGGTAAGTAACTAATAAGACGTTATTTCTTGTGTTACACTGCAGAATCTCTTTAGAAAACGTTAAACAACATTCTGTTGAGCTTTATTGAAATACGCAGTATTTCAGACTCATTTTAAGTGGACACTATGTTAATACAGCTTGTACAGAATGAGATTAGAAATATTTCAAATATTTTAACTAAGAAGTATTAGCTGAAAACAAGGGAAACTTGAAACATATCTCTGAAATGCTTATTTTGGAAGAAAAAAAGAGATGAACAAAATAACACTCACACAAATTTTTTAGTAATTTTACGGGAAGATTTTTGGGTAATTATTAGATTTAGTGAAGATCTAGGAGGTCACAGGACACCACTTTGTGTTTATATTTTCAGAATTTTCTCTTCTTTTTCTACAAAACACACAGAAATACTTTCACTTTTGGTTTCATATGTTTTACTAAATTGTTATTACTTTATTACAGCCACAGATTTTACGCTTATAGAAACCTCTATGTTATATAAAATTTTATAAGTAAGCACTTTTTTAACCAGAAAACTAAAATAAAACTACAAAATAATTCGGATTAGAGTAAATTTAGAGGTGGATGTCATTTTGGTTTTGTTTGTTTTAATTTATTTTTGATAATTTTTTAATTTTTCCGATAAGAATTTATGAAATTTTATATAATACAGATACTTCTATTAGTGTGCACTATTTTTTTTATCAGAAAAATCAAGAAAATTATCAGCAAATCAAAAGAAACAAAACCAAAATGACACCCACCTCTAGATTTACCCTAATCCGAATTATTACCCAAATATTTAGTTTTTTTCTGTGTTTTCTAGAAAAAGTATAGAAAATTGTGAAAAACTAAAATTTGAATCATGTTCTATGTCCTCGAAATAGCGGGTAAGTAAATGTTTTTTTTAAGAAATACGTCATAATGTTCTTCGATTTCTACTAAATCCAATAATTACTGATTTTTGCTTTGCACACATTTTATTTTGTTCATAGTTACAATAAATTCAAAATTTGGCAACACTATTAACAAATTTTGTAAATTTTGGCTTTAGTTCTCTGAAAAATTAAGGCATATCCGGCAAACTTTGTTGAAATTTACTATGAAATAAGTATAATTTAGAGTTTCAAAAAAACTTATAACCTAATGACAGTAAGAAATGGGTGAAAATCAACTTGCAATATTTGCTTACATACTTACTTACATGCAAGTCAAACTATATATTATTAAAGCAAGTAGGGTTTACCTAGGCAAACAATAATTTACATACAACAAATAAATGTTAGACACAAATACAAAGCAATTGCCATTGCGTCAAAATAATCACTGTAAGATACTGGCAAATGAAAACTTAATTTAAATATTTTTATATCAGTAAATGTGAAATGTAAAGTATTGTGTGTTTTTTAAAGGACTTCTTCAGGAAGCAGGATTGTTCACAAGAGACCATTTTTATTTATATATTTATATAAGAAGGATGACCCACGTAGAGCTTTAATGGAGACACCACAAATCCAGAAAATGAGAAGAGACTTTTTTTGAACAGTACTTGAAGAATGAAAAAAAAAGGGAAAAGAAATTTAAGCCAGTTTTTATAGATGAGACATGGATTTTTCACAATGGCACCCACAGACGATCATGACAGGACAATGGCACTCCATCCGTACGGGGAGGGATTTAGGTAATATATCAGTTATTTGCACTTACACAATTTGAATTTATTTCATCATTTATAACAGGTTGCAAAAAACTTTATTTAAATAATCCTTAGATCATTTCCCCTTAGGAGTATTTTAAATATTAAATTTTTACTTTAATACTTTATTTACTGGGAAGGTTGAATTAGCTAACTAAATTCCTTACTCTAATTTCTGTATAAGGATTTTTGAGCAAGTTTGAATTTTTTTAGGAAAAATTTTTAATTTATTTGATAAAAATTGTTTCCTTAATAAGTGGAAGTGAACCAAATAATTTAAGCGGTTGTAAAGAATTTGATATAAACATATGTCTAAAATATCTCGTTTTCAAAATACTGGGTGTTGAAATTAAAAAAAAATATACATATATATATATATATATATATATATATATATATATATATATATATATATATATATATATATATATATTATCAAATGTAAAAACTGCTTGCAAGTATTTTGCTGCAACGTGAAGCAAATCTGTAACACGTAGAATCTAATTTCTTTCGGTTTAAGGAAACACGAGTAATATTTTTATATAAAAATATGGTACGCTACTGTTTTTGCCAGAGTTCTCAGACGTGTTATGTTTTACCAATCGAAACTGCTGAAATGGTATTATGTTTTATTGTGCTAAAAAAGCCGATTTGAAATAAGTATTATAATTATTTAATTGCACACTCCTCACCCATAATTTGTAGAACCTAAAGATGCTTAAAAAGAAACCAAACATGAGTATAATATAGTATATTTTTAACAATGCATCATATTTTTAAAAAATAAACACATGAAATAAATTTTCCAATTTCAACGCATTAATGACATAAAAATTGAGAAAAATAAATTAATTTTGATATTATCCCTTAACTAAGACCATCAACACATGGAATGTTCAGTGTTCTAATTGCGTGAAATAAAGATCCCTGAAGCTGTCTCGTGCAATCTAGGCGAAACGTCGCATAACAATTCAAATTTGACTTGGCCTAAACTCAAGAACCGCTATTTCAATTGACCAAAACCTTGATAGCTTCCATTCTTTAGGACCAATTTATGTTTCTGCAAACAGTTGAAAATATTTCAAATAATTTGTAACTGCCACATATTATTCTACTTTTTTTTCAGATACATAGTACTAAATGCAGGAAATGAAAATGGATTCGTTGAAGATACAATGCTGATTTTTAAATCGAAGTGAATTACTGGAGATTACCATGGAAAACTTTGAAGCTTGGTTAAAAGATTTTTTGCCAAAGCTGGAAACACCTTCTTTAATTGTTTTAGATAATGCTCCCTATCATAATAGACACTTCAAAAATGTCCAATAAAGGGTTGGAGCAAGGATGCTATGAAAGGGTGGCTGATAGAAAAAGATATCAACTTTGGAGAATATACTACAAAAGATACCTTGCGGTCTTTAATATCTTAGGTACCAAAGCCTGTAAAATGTTTTGTAGTAGATCAACTAATAGAATCTTCTGGACATAAAGTTTTACGGTTACCTCCATACCATTGCCAATTTAACCCAATTGAAATGGTATGGAGTCAGACAAAGAGAAATTATGACAAACTGATTCTACAAGTTAAAGAATTAAAGAACCAATAGTGGCTTGGAAAAAGACGTTAAGAACGGTGACAAAACAGAATTGGGCTAACTATATCGAACACATGAATAATATTATTAAAAAGCAGTGGGAAATTGAAAAGAAAATTCGAGTTCTTTTACAACCACTTATTATTAATGTTGTTGAGAGTGATAGCGATTCCTCAAAATAAGAGAAGTCGTCTTTATCCTTAATTCTCTTTTCAGTTATTAATAATATGTGTGTACAGACATTTTAAATAATTTTCATTTGTTTTTTTAAAATCTCTTTTGGCATTTTCATACATAAAAATGTCACATGTTACTAACTTCTAAAGTATTTTCATATAATTCTTTTTTACATATTTTCTAAATTTTTAACTTTAATTTTTTATTGGCATTTTTTAAGCACTTCTTTTTTTCTTTTTCCATATCTATATAGAATATTTTTTTCTTTTGCCTACGGCATTAGTAGTGTACAACAAGAAAGAATATGTTTCCTTTTTTATATCTAATATATATATATATATATATATATATATATATATATATATATATATATATATATATGAAATAAAATACGAATAGTAAATACAAACTTCCCTCCATCTTATCCTTTCTATGTTAGGGGTTGCACAGTTAGAACAAATTGTTATAAAACGCAATTTATTCTATTCCACCACCATCGAGATGATGGCCTACCTGTACCACCATACCGAGAAGAAAGTCAAAATTTACCCTCCCCGCCACAGTGATACGGCAGAGATACATGTTTCGTCTCTACTAGACTCATCAGGGTACCGACATGCACCTGGCTGTGCAAAGGACTGATCGGAAGGAAGCATGCAAATACTGAACGCGGCTTCGCCGACCTCCCGCCGGATGGCGTATATATGTTTATGCGGCTTTCACGGATTCCTCCGTGTGAGATGCAATCGCAGTGGATATATCCACATTATGCCGTTGTAGTGCTGAAATCACATTCAGCAAACGTACAACTATATGCAGCTCCGTGTATAGAATGAAATAAAATACGAATAGTAAATACAAACTTCCCTCCATCTTATCCTTTCTATGTTAGGGGTTGCACAGTTAGAACAAATTGTTATAAAACGCAATTTATTCTATTCCACCACCATCGAGATGATTGCCTACCTGTACCACCATACCGAGAAGAAAGTCAAAACTTACCCTCCCCGCCACAGTGATACGGCAGAGATACATGTTTCGTCTCTACTAGACTCATCAGGGTACCGACATGCACCTGGCTGTGCAAAGGACTGATCGGAAAGAAGCATGCAAATACTGAACGCGGCTTCGCCGACCTCCCGCCGGATGGCGTATATATGTTTATGCGGCTTTCACGGATTCCTCCGTGTGAGATGCAATCGCAGTGGATATATCCACATTATGCCGTTGTAGTGCTGAAAACACACAGCCAGGTGCATGTCGGTACCCTGATGAGTCTAGTAGAGACGAAACATGTATCTCTGCCGTATCACTGTGGCGGGGAGGGTAAGTTTTGAGTTTCTTCTCGGTATGGTGGTACAGGTAGGCCATCATCTCGATGGTGGTGGAATAGAATAAATTGCGTTTTATAACAATTTGTTCTAACTGTGCAACCCCTAACAAAGAAAGGATAAGATGGAGGGAAGTTTGTATTTACTATTCGTATTTTATTTCATTCTATACACGGAGCTGCATATAGTTGTACGTTTGCTGAATGTGATTTCAGCACTACAACGGCATAATGTGGATATATCCACTGCGATTGCATCTCACACGGAGGAATCCGTGAAAGCCGCATAAACATATATACGCCATCCGGCGGGAGGTCGGCGAAGCCGCGTTCAGTATTTGCATGCTTCCTTCCGATCAGTCCTTTGCACAGCCAGGTGCATGTCGGTACCCTGATGAGTCTAGTAGAGACGAAACATGTATCTCTGCCGTATCACTGTGGCGGGGAGGGTAAGTTTTGACTTTCTTCTCGGTATGGTGGTACAGGTAGGCCATCATCTCGATGGTGGTGGAATAGAATAAATTGCGTTTTATAACAATTTGTTCTAACTGTGCAACCCCTAACATAGAAAGGATAAGATGGAGGGAAGTTTGTATTTACTATTCGTATTTTATTTCATTCTATACACGGAGCTGCATATAGTTGTACGTTTGCTGAATGTGATTTCAGCACTACAACGGCATAATGTGGATATATCCACTGCGATTGCATCTCACACAGAGGAATCCGTGAAAGCCGCATAAACATATATACGCCATCCGGCGGGAGGTCGGCGAAGCCGCGTTCAGTATTTGCATGCTTCCTTCCGATCAGTCCTTTGCACAGCCAGGTGCATGTCGGTACCCTGATGAGTCTAGTAGAGACGAAACATGTATCTCTGCCGTATCACTGTGGCGGGGAGGGTAAGTTTTGACTTTCTTCTCGGTATGGTGGTACAGGTAGGCCATCATCTCGATGGTGGTGGAATAGAATAAATTGCGTTTTATAACAATTTGTTCTAACTGTGCAACCCCTAACATAGAAAGGATAAGATGGAGGGAAGTTTGTATTTACTATTCGTATTTTATTTCATTCTATACACGGAGCTGCATATAGTTGTACGTTTGCTGAATGTGATTTCAGCACTACAACGGCATAATGTGGATATATCCACTGCGATTGCATCTCACACGGAGGAATCCGTGAAAGCCGCATAAACATATATACGCCATCCGGCGGGAGGTCGGCGAAGCCGCGTTCAGTATTTGCATGCTTCCTTCCGATCAGTCCTTTGCACAGCCAGGTGCATGTCGGTACCCTGATGAGTCTAGTAGAGACGAAACATGTATCTCTGCCGTATCACTGTGGCGGGGAGGGTAAGTTTTGACTTTCTTCTCGGTATGGTGGTACAGGTAGGCCATCATCTCGATGGTGATGGAATAGAATAAATTGCGTTTTATAACAATTTGTTCTAACTGTGCAACCCCTAACATAGAAAGGATAAGATGGAGGGAAGTTTGTATTTACTATTCGTATTTTATTTCATTCTATACACGGAGCTGCATATAGTTGTACGTTTGCTGAATGTGATTCAGCACTACAACGGCATAATGTGGATATATCCACTGCGATTGCATCTCACACGGAGGAATCCGTGAAAGCCGCATAAACATATATACGCCATCCGGCGGGAGGTCGGCGAAGCCGCGTTCAGTATTTGCATGCTTCCTTCCGATCAGTCCTTTGCACAGCCAGGTGCATGTCGGTACCCTGATGAGTCTAGTAGAGACGAAACATGTATCTCTACCGTATCACTGTGGCGGGGAGGGTAAGTTTTGACTTTCTTCTCGGTATGGTGGTACAGGTAGGCCATCATCTCGATGGTGGTGGAATAGAATAAATTGCGTTTTATAACAATTTGTTCTAACTGTGCAACCCCTAACATAGAAAGGATAAGATGGAGGGAAGTTTGTATTTACTATTCGTATTTTATTTCATTCTATACACGGAGCTGCATATAGTTGTACGTTTGCTGAATGTGATTTCAGCACTACAACGGCATAATGTGGATATATCCACTGCGATTGCATCTCACACGGAGGAATCCGTGAAAGCCGCATAAACATATATACGCCATCCGGCGGGAGGTCGGCGAAGCCGCGTTCAGTATTTGCATGCTTCCTTCCGATCAGTCCTTTGCACAGCCAGGTGCATGTCGGTACCCTGATGAGTCTAGTAGAGACGAAACATGTATCTCTGCCGTATCACTGTGGCGGGGAGGGTAAGTTTTGACTTTCTTCTCGGTATGGTGGTACAGGTAGGCCATCATCTCGATGGTGGTGGAATAGAATAAATTGCGTTTTATAACAATTTGTTCTAACTGTGCAACCCCTAACATAGAAAGGATAAGATGGAGGGAAGTTTGTATTTACTATTCGTATTTTATTTCATTCTATACACGGAGCTGCATATAGTTGTACGTTTGCTGAATGTGATTTCAGCACTACAACGGCATAATGTGGATATATCCACTGCGATTGCATCTCACACGGAGGAATCCGTGAAAGCCGCATAAACATATATATATATATATATATATATATATATATATATATATATATATATATATATATATATATATATATATATATAAATAATTAATCTTAATTGTAATTAGTTCATTTACGATTTCTATTTTTTTATGGCTGTATTATTTTTTAAGTATTTGTTACTCTGTTTCAGTGAACCTGATGCAATATGGGGCCCTAGATTTTTGTGTCAGAACTAGATGCCCCCAACCATGCCCCTTTCATTAGTTTACATGTTTATATGCTTATACATTGATGTGTGAGGATGTTGCATGTGGAATCTTGAATGGGGTCAATAAAAGACTCGGAGCCATGAGTCGTGCGCTGTGTTAAATCTTACCTTTTGGGGCACCCATTAATTTTTTATTTCCATATTTATATTGTCTACTTACCCATTGTTCCTAAGAATATTATTTTTTTAGTTCCGATTCTATTAGAATAGTCAATTTATTTTTAAATTTCAATTATACTACCCTAATATTGTTATACCTAATTGGAGTATTATAATAAAAAAAGAACTTTATAAACAAATTGCGTATAATTTTTTTCTTTAACCGAAATAGTTACCAGTAGCACCCTATTAATTCCAATATTAAAAAGAGTTAAAATTTTTAGTACAATAGTTTCAACAATTTCAAAATTATTGGCTAAAAACAATATATTAAAAAGGCAATGCTTATTAAAGAATGTACCAATATGTAAAGTAAATTATTTTTGGCAGTAGTACATCTCTCAGAGTAGTAATATTATAAAAGAGGAAATGAAACTCATTCTACTCCAGTAATGTGTTAAAATGCTCTAATTCATTTCTGACAAAATACTGTAAGTGTTTCGAAAGTACAACTTTTTAATCATCAGCAGTAATATATCAAATTACACACCGATAAAATAAAGTCTTACAGTAGAAAAAACGCTAAAGTAATAAATGAAAAAGAAACGCATGCAAATGGAAATAGTGGTTTTCGAACCTTACAAAATGTAGGGATATATTAAATAAATATTTTATAACGTGTTTAGTAAAGTTAAGTGCTAGTAAAAAAAAGGCTGGTCAGACAATGAATTAGAAAAAATCATTATTTTTAGTCATATCGGTTCTACCTGATGTTCAGTTTCGTCTTTGTTGATCATTTTAATCCGTTTTTAAAATCTCTCATATTTAAAATTTCATTTAAAATGCAGAACCCAATATAAATACTTAAACTCCTCATTACGTAACCCTATACAAACGGGATATAAAATGATCGATATGTCCATACAGAAGGTGGAACTTCGATTTTAAAATTTTTCTTTCTTAAGGATATTTACTTTGTGATACTTGGTTATAAACCATTCGACATATTTCTTGTTAAATAACCGAAAAAGAAAATAGTAGAATGAGCCAGTCCGATCCTGTTACAGTTGCCCAAAAAAATCTCACCAGACTGATGCATTTGTCAAACTTTGACGTAAAGATATACACCGTTTTGAGTATATATTATTTTAAATGCGTTTATATTGGTCAATAGATTTACGAAGTTAAATTGGAAGGAAATTTTATTACATTTGTTACTACTTGGGGAACTGGCGTTGCTAGGTGCCATTTGACATATCCATTATAAAATTTGGCATTTTAGACGATATACGTATTCACAACGTTTTGACATGCGAACATTATTTGTGTTGTTTACGTTAAAAAAATAAAATTTTATCTTGACCGAAACATAAAAGCTCGTGAACATTATCGTGCGATTATTTTTCTCAACTTTTGTCTTGGTTTATTTCAACAAGAGTGCATCAATGAATTTAGTTCTTTAAACGGCTATAAAGCATCTACAAAATCTACTGTATATCGCTGGTTTAATGAATTCAATTATTGCCGTCGTTTGCTCATGGACGAGTCGCATGAAGGTCGTCCAAAGTCAAGTGTAGTGCAAGAAAACACCGATGTTTTGCGTCATGTGTCTAACGGAAGTGCAAGTGTTTTGCACTGTTTGAGCACTCAAAATGTGATCCGCCGTACAACTCTGATTTGGTAACCAATAATTTTTTTGATTGACTTTTTTTCGTCAATACAAAAATCTTCACGACGTTTCGTCAACATCTCAGCTGACATTTTCAAGTGATACTTCTTCGACGGCTGCTCGACTTGGAATGAGCGTGCTGGTCCTTTGCCGCCCTTTTTGTAGTTTAGCGCTTACGCAGTTTATACCTTGATTCTGCCTGATTGGTTTCCTCGCTTCTCTGAGTCTGTGCCTCTTCTCGGCCGGCTTTCCTGTTTCTCTGGTGTGTTGTTTTTGGTTTGGTTTTAAGTAGAGTTTTCCATGTATTTGAAATGTTTTGAGCATCATCTCTCTTGTTAAAATTTCTAGTGCTTTCTATTTCGAGAGCTTCTCTGATGATGCGCGTTCTATAGTGTTTTATTGGTACGATCTGTTTTGTTTCCTGGAAATTTATAGTGTGTTCTATCTCCTGATGATGTTGGAATAAAACTGATGTCGTTTGCTTATTCTTTATGTTATTTTTATATTCTGTTTTATGGCCTTTTTGATATTGTGTTCTTTGTAGTTGTTTTGTTTTGGAGCTGTAGTGATATTGTTGAGTTCTTCTTGGCGGTTCGTGTGTTTGGTTAGTCGCAAAGATCTGGAGATCAGTATGTTGGTGACCGATTGCAACTGTGATGGATGATGATATGATTCGGCGTTCAGGTATCTGTTTGAGTGTGTGGATTTTCTGTAGACCGTATAATCGATGCTTAGGTAGTCGTTTCTAGTGACTATAAGGTCAAGGGAAGGTAGCTGTTTGTTAACTTCGGCCTCCACTGTGAACTGAATGCGGTGATGAATGCTATTTAGTTCCTCTAAGAATATGTCTAGATTAGATCTTCCTTGTGGCCTTGCGAGTAACCAAACACACGAACCGCCAAGAAAAACTCAACAATATCACAATAGCTCTAAAACAAAACAACTACAAAGAACACGATATAAAAATGCCATAAAACAGAACACGAAAGCAGTAGCAGAGAAAAAAGAAGAAGATGACAAATCGAAACCAGAAATCACACTGCCATACACTCGTTCATTTCATGTCGAGCAGCCGTCGAGGAAGCATCACTTGAAAATTCCAGCTGAGATGTTGGCGAAACGTCGTGAAGATTTTTCTACTGACGAACGGATTGAAAACCGGAAAAACACCATTTATACACGGAGCTGCATATAGTTGTAGGTTTGCTGAATGTGATTTCAGCAGTACAACGGCATAATGTGGATATATCCACTGCTATTGCATCTCATACGGAGAAATCTGTGAAAGCCGCATAAATATATATATATATATATATATATATATATATATATATATATATATATATATATATATATATATATATATATTTAAATTGAAACATTCTGTCTACTTTTTCTAATGTTTGCCAGTAACAGTTTTTGAACAAATCTTGAATGTTAAAAAAAAGTACGTTAGAAAAAAAAATGTGTGTAAATAAAGAGATTATACAGAAAATTATAAAAACCGTCGTCTAACTAACGAAAGGAGTAGTAAATATACGTCAAAGGAAACATCTATTCTGTTAAAAAAATATGATTTAATATAATTTATTACTATTTGGCAACACCGCTTGTGACGTTAAAACATTCCAGTGACGTTTTTTCTTTGCTCTTGGATCGGACAAAAGCGGTTTATTAACTTTATTGCTCTACTAATTAGGCTCTGCTTTTGCTTTTATTAATTTATAATTCGACGAGTGATATCCACAGTTGTGAATCTTTTAAAATTTTACAGTATCGTTTTTTAATTTTTTAATAAAGAGGTATAAAATTACACAATGAATAAAAATCTATACTCATATATTCCTTTTTCTTACTTCCTTATGTATATTTTTTCGTTACAAATTGTAGGTCTTCTTATCATATTTTTTTTGATCTGGTTACAGCAGATCCATTAAAAATTGCACGACATAAAAACGGAGATTATACTGAAATGGGTTTTTGAATTAATAAATGTCAAATATATGTACTCTTATAACCTCATGGCCGCATTTCATTCTCAAAATTGCTAGTTGACAGCTTCAAAGTGAGTTCAATTTGAATATCATACATGAATACTCCATGAAATCTTTTAATATAGTATGTGCCTACTACCTTGAAATGTACTTACAATAGATTACCTAAATTATTTGTTAAACATTGTTTATAATTGCAGCCATAACTTTATTTTGCCATCTCGATCAATCAAAAAAAATACATAATTAAATTGTATTGATAACATCACAACCTTCAAATTATTTTCAGCTTTTAATAACTTGTAATAGGTTGAACTACAATAAATATATACCTAATAATTTTCAAATGATTTTATTCTTTTTTGCAGATTGATAATAACTATAATTTTTAAGTGATATAAAATTTAATGTGTGCTGCTTTGTTTCTTGTAATGGTTAGGTGACGGTGTTGGTAAAATATATTATATCTAGTATGAATTTAATTTGTGTATTTATATTATACCATTCTATTTGAATAGTTCATAGATATAGTAACTACTAGGTTGCGCGTTCCCAGTGCCGACCGTTCCCCCAGTGTGAAAAAGAAAGAAGAGTGAAAGCGGTAATCTCCTCTCTTTCTAATCGGGGGCTCATAGAATCATGTGACGCCAAACGCCAATAATACTCTATATTATAGAGATATGAGTTTACTGCTTTCCAGGCGCGGATCTGTTGAAAAGTATGATTGAAGGGCAAATAAAACTACCTTCTTCTTCTTAAGTACAACAATGACTAACTTTATTAGAAATGTTATGAACAGTGTACCATACATTCTAGAAGGCGCTACTTACACAGCGTTATTTTTAAATTCAATCTAACACCCCCACTAATTTAAAAATATATGTTTAGTTTTTGTTAGACATCCCCATTATTTCCAAAAACCTATAATGATTGATACTACTCATGGATTTTGTAAACACATCAGCTGGCATTGATTCATTCTACAAATACTTTAAGGAGACTTGGTTATTTGTAACAGCATCTCGTATCAAGTGATATCGTACATCGATATGTTTTGAACGTTTATTATATAGAGGATTATGAGTAAATTTCTGAGCACTCTAACTATCATTTTAAAGAATAATACAAAACGAATTGCGATTAAGCTCCTTTATCAAATTCCTTAAGTAGATAGCTTCTTTAGAAGCTTTGGTCGGCCTCAGTGGCCACTGATCCAGACAGCTTAAAACAGAAACCTGTGTAGGATCTTCTGTCTATTACATTGCTTCCCCAGTCAGCTTCAACAAAACCTTCCAGATTTAATTTATTTTTTTCAAACTTTATACAATAATCTTTTGTTGTCTGTAAATATCTTAAAAAGCGTTTAGCATAATTCCAATGAGATTCATCGAAGGAATTATTAAGCTGACTCAGGTAGCTGACATACGATATATGACGCCTAGTCATGACTGCCAAAAACATAAGTCTGCCTGTCAACTGCTGATAAGGAAAACTACAAGTTTTTTGACCTTTTCTTAAATTTAAACTCTTTTCCATAGGTGTATCAATTGTCTTACAATTTTTCATATTAAATTTAGTCAAAATTTGATCAATATAATTTTTCTGGTCCAAAATCAAAAACCTTTATCTTTATTTATAGTAACATTCATGCCTAAACATTGCTTGACTTCACCCAACTCTTTTATTTAAATTTTTGAACTCAAGTTGATCTTTAAATTTTTAGTTTCTTTAATATAATTTGAAAAAATGAAAAAATCATCTACATAGAGCGCTACATATGTTAAAGAATTATTATCATTATACTTCATAAAAACACAAGGTTCAATTTCTGACACTTTAAATCCTAATTCTAAAAGAAAATCTGTGATTCTTTTATTCCATGCTCTAGATGATTGTTTCAAATCATATATTGCACGCTTTAACTAACAAATTTTTGAACTGTTTGAAGGTCAACAAAACAATATGGTTGAGCCATAAACACTGACTTTTCCAAAAAACCGTTCAAAAATGCAGTACAAACATCTAAATGGATACTTTTTAAATCAAGTTTTACAGACAGAGCAAATAACAATCGCAGTGTATTATATCTCACAACAGGTGAGAATGTCTCATCAAAATTTGTTGGGTAAAACCCTTAGCCACTAATCTAGCACAAAAATATATATTTCCCGTACCATCTTTCTTTCTTTTAAACACCCACTTATTACTCACTACAACACCTTCTTGTGATGGTTCGACCAAATCCCATGCTTCATTGTCAGTGAAAGACTGAAGTTCCCTTTCCATTAATTCTTTCCATTTTTGACTGTCTGTTCTGAAGAGAGGTTCCTGAACAGTTAAAGGTCCTCTGTCTATTTCTGTGATATGTTGGTGACTTGTTTTCTTGTATAGTTATCTGATCAAATATTTACCAACATCTATATTATCTGTCTTATCAGGGTTATTTACATTTTCTCCCACTGAGTCCAGGTACCCTTCATTCTTAAAACCGGATAAATTTTCTTGACGATTTTTATCGAAAATATTGATTGTCTTTTCTGATTTCTGTTCTTCCTGAACTATAATATCCATTTCTTTTTTAATGTCCTCAATTATTCTAACATCTCTACTTGTCATAATAGTATTGTTTTGTAGATTAAAAATTCTGTACCCTTTTACAGTGTCCCCAAGGCCAACCAAATACATTTTTTCTGATTTTTTGTCTCATTTTAATCTTTTATGCTTTGGAATATGAATTATAACTGTGGAGCCAAAGATTCTCAAATGGCTTAAATCAGGCTTGGTACCAGTCCATATTTAAAAAGGAGTTTTTTCATTTAACCCTGTGGTTAAACTTCGATTACGAATATACATTTGAAACTAACCAACAACGGTCAAAAATACTCCAATAGAATTAAACGGAAGGTATGCTTTATAGTTCGGTCTTCAGATGATAGAAAGACCTCTTTTTTACCCAGTTGCTTCGAACAAGTATCTTGGACAAATTGACTCACGACCATAATTTTCTCTTTTACAAAGAAATACATATATGAAATACCACGCGACGAAATAATTCAAAATTAATACTTCTCAAAATAACTAAGATATTGAGATAAGTTAGCTAACTCACCTTTGTTATTTCTATATTCACAGCTGTATGCTAAGTTACAGAGAAATTAACATTCGCACAAGCAAACCAACAAATTCATATTAACCTTAAATATATTACTTTCTCTAGCGTTGTTCAGTCAAAAATAAATTTATAGGTTTTTATTGGTTTAACCCTTAAAAACACCTTTACTTTTATATTTTTACCTGTAAAATGTAGTCAAAATACAACAAATAAAAGATATTTAACTTATTATTAACTAGTCTTGATAATTTTTACTTTGTACCCCAAATATTCATAATTTGATAACTCGGTCTTATCTCTAATGTTGTTAAACATCTTTTTGGTCTATATCTACATTTAATACCATTTAAAAATACATATAAAAATTAAATAAACAAGGAAAGATATCACGAGCTTTTGTCATTAACTTTTGACCTCTTCATATCCAAAAAGAATTCACTTTAAAAAATCAAACTAAAATACATTAAAACTTTTGCGTTTTGTGTATCCATAAATACCGTTTTTATTTCTCTTAAATGACCACCCTTGTCTTGGGGCGAAAAATATATAATAGTAGTCAAAATGCGATGACTGATCTCCACTCCGATCTACTTATTATCCTGTGTATCAAATGTTGTTGTTCAAGTACATTACTCAACACAACAGTATTCGTATAATATTGATTTTTGGAAGGATTTAAATCATTTAAACTTATTTCACTTATTATTACATCTTAATGTAATTAGTTCAAAATAATGAAACTTCAAATTTAGGAATACTTCATAGACTGTTTTTTTTTTTTCAATTTGTTAAACAATATTTTTTGCACTTTTTCTCTAGTCAATGCAGGTTTGCACACCCCCAAAAAAGGCAAATTAAAATTTCTACTGATAATTTAATGATTAAATTTAAATCAATTTTTTACCTAGATTATAGGCTAACAGCAGCAGAAATAATTTCAATTACTTCGCCTAAATATCATTAATAATTTGTTTGTATTACAATATTACGCCTGGAAACGTTATCGCTCAATTTTAATGCAATCCCAGCTAATCCATTGGAGCGTATATAGTGTTGCCTACCTAAGGCGTGGAGATTAATTTCGTCTCATAAGCTTCATGTAGGTTGCAAGTCGACTTGCAAACCTGTGTTTAGTTTACCCCACAAAATATCCCTCTACTAGAAAAATTTCTATTATGCAACCCACTGGACGAGTATTTGAACTTTTGCTTCCAGTTCCGCCTGGCGCAGCCAGTATCAAGTAAAGGTTTCTTCTTCAAGTAGCAGTTAAATTATTCCTTTAGTTCAAGTTAGAATACAGTCGTGATGTCTACTGTACCGGTATTTCTGTGCGTGATGTCTACTGTGCCGGTATTTTAATTTTTGTGAAAGTGACTATGTTTTTACTTTGATGAAGATATTTTGTTATATTTACAGAAGTTAAGAATGTTTAGCGAGAAAAAAAAAACATTCAGAATTAAGTGCTCTGTCCCAAATTGTGCAGACAAATAAAGTGGCCGATTTCGATTTCCTAATTCAAAGGATTACGAGTTACGAAGGAATTTATTAAAATCATCTTGTATGTGTTAGATATTTTTAAGAATCTCTTGTAAGAGATTCTAGAAAAGTAGTTAAATATAATGCAGTTCCTGCTCTCTATCTTCCCGTATGTGTAGGTAAAACCAAATGAGCGCTTTTTTATTTTCTAGAAAACATCGGTAGCTCGTCGAATGGGGTGCAAGCAATTATAAAAAAAACCTATGAACATACTTCTTACGTACATTATTATGCACATCAATTAACTTTGGTAATGTTAAACGCTGCATCCGTCAATAAAAATGTCCGCATATTTTTTTCCAATTTACAAGGGATTTGTTATACTAGATCAAATTGTTAACAAACGCTTACCTCGTTCGGTCCCAACAAGATGCAATTTTAATTCTATAGTTGTTTGTACCATATTCGAATACAAGGACAACATTCTAGAGACAATGGAAAAAATCTTAGATGACAATGGAAACGTTAGTACCACGAACCAATCATCAAAGTCTGTTAAAATTCTCAAAAGTAAAAGTTTCATTTCATGGTTCAACTTATTTTACAAAATAATGCCTCAAGTTGATTTATTTGGTGTAAGTTTCAAACAAGACAAATTGACGCTGTTATCTCAAATAAAAATATATTATCATTTGAATCAAAATTAACAGAAATTAGAAAAAAATATTACCTCAAACAACGTTGAACCATCTCTCCATCTACTTCAAAAAGACGTAAGCTCCATGATTCCGCGAAGTTTTCTCGTGAAGCTAAAGAAGTTAGTGATATAATTATTTGGCAAGCAAAAGAACGATTTAGCTCTATAGATCACGTGGTAGCAGCCAGTCTTTTTTTTTGGAACAGTAGGTCGAATGTATTACACGTTTTCCCGACAAAAATTTAAGGATACGTTTAAAATTTACCCCTTTTTTATAGAACAAAAACTCCGTACAGAACAGACCGTCATATATGAAACTGAAGAACTTAGATCAATTTCGGGACTTCTTGTACTTTTATGACTATTTTTCGCAAAATATAAATCTAAGTGAGACATCTAGTGAAGTTCTAAAACTTTTAAAAATATTAATTACTATTCCGATGGCATCGGTTGAAGCAGAATGGTGCTTTTCTACCCTCAAATGGATAACAACGTTTTTACGGAATACTATGAAAAAGAAGAAAGACTTTCTTCTTTGACAATGCTTTCTAAGGAAAGGGTTCTTATCGAAAGCATACCTGATTTCAATCAGCGGGTTATTAATAAGTTTGCTAGTGCCAAAAAGTCGGCGTACGGATTTTCTTTATAAATAATTCACACAATAAGTTTTACGTGCATTTTGTATTGACGGCTATATTTTTAAAATTTACTACCTTCTTTATATTTAATTGTTTAATACACTGCTTTGTTTCCTACTAACTCAATTTTTAACCGACTTCTAAAAGAAGGAGGTTCTCAATTCGTCGAGTATGTATGTTTTTTTATGTATGTACACCGATTACTCCGGAACGGCGGCACCGATTTGAATAAAATTTTTGACGTTATGTTCACTTCCTGAACTGCTGTGGTCTCATATTTTTTTGGGTGAAATTGGTGCAGTAATATCCAAGATGGCGCTAACAATATGGCAGCTAAAAGAATTAATTTTGTATGATTAAAAAATTCAATATGGCGGGTCCAAGATGGCAGATTAAAGATTCTAGATCTCCCGATTTTGTCTAAAATCAGTATTGAGGCATTTTTGTTAGTGTTAATTATGAATTTAGATTAATTTTTGAAAAACTCAACCTGGCAGATCCAATATGGTGTCCTAAAAATTTTACATTTTTCGACTTTCTTCCAAACTGATATAGGGGGTTCTTGAGGGTGTAAATTATAAATTTAAAAGTATTTTTTCGGGATTCATTATGACCAATCCAAGATAGCGAACTAAAAATTTTACATTTTTCGGTTTTGTACAAAGGTGGGACTGAATCGTTTTTGAGGATGTAAATAGCGAATATAAGTTTAGAAATTTTAAATTTCCGGATTTCATCCAAAATTGGTACTAAGAGGCTTGAAGGGTTTAGATTTAGAATAGATTAAGACTTAAAATAATTTTTTTGAAAGCCAATATAGCGGATGCAATATGATGGGTTGAAAATTCTACCTTATTTGCATTTTTTCAGATTTGGTATTAGAGAATTTTCGGGGTCGTATATTACGAATATGAAGTTAATTTTTTACACACAATATGAGGGACAAAATTTTACCTATTCCGATTTTGTCTAAAATTGATATTGTGGGTTCTTGAGGCGTATACAAACTTAATATGCAGTATAAAATATATCGAGCTAAGAAATTTACATCTCAGGTTCTTTAAATATTAAAAATTGATATTGTGGGGTTCTTGAGGCGCATACAAACTCAATATGCATAATATATCGAGCTAAGAAATTTATATCTCAGGTTCTTTAAACATCGATAGAGGAAGGTTTTGGGGCCTATATTACTAATCTGAAATTAATTTGAAATTTAAGATAGTGGATTTACTATGACAGACTGAATATTTGTTTGACACAATTTTACTGGTATTTGGAACACTCTAAGAACCAAAGAATTTTTAGTGGCTCATTTTAGGGTTATTTACAACTTTGGATAAAATGGGTACTTTTATGCCACCTTGGAGTCATTGCGAGGTACAGTAATCTCGATTAGTACTTAGTTCAAATAATTTATGGATATCATAATGAATTCTAAAACTAAAAATAGAAAAATAAAATTTTTATAAAAAAATTTAACCGACTTCTAAAAGTGAGCTAAAAAGTGAAAAGTAACTATAAATTTTTATTTGAAATTGAACTTTTTGAAGTCATCGCCAAATTATTTGTAATTGAAATAAATAACTACTAATATGTACAAATTATGGTAAGAAAGCAATTACAAATAAAGTATTTTTAATCTTTTTATGCAAATCGCATTTTGTCAGGTATTAATTTGGCGCCGAATTCAAAAAGTTCAATTTCATATAAAAATTTATAGTTACTTTTCACTTTTTAGCGCACATTTAGAAGTCGGTTCAATTTTTTTATTAAAATTTTTATTTTAATGTAACAAATTATCGAAACATGTCACATCGCCTCTTTTCTGCCCAAAGCCTACTTGTTCAAAAGCATTACGGGATGACTGGATTAGTTTTATTTTCTTCTTATATTGATATTATAAAATAACTTTCTTCATGAAAAACGACATGATGTTAGGTTTTTCTTGAAATATTGTTTTTTTTTTAATTTTCATTAATACATTGACAAGCAAGACTAGAATTTGAACCTCAAGATGAAGATCAACGCCATTTAGGACTTATTTTTCCATAATTATATTTGTTTTCTTAATATTTCCAGTTAGATTTTCTCAAGATCTTGAGGATTTTTGTCCTCTATTAACTAGATAGAAAGAGACGTATTATTCCATTTTAAATTTTCAACAAAATATATTTGTTGAGCTGTTAAACAGCGCCCTTAAAGAGGACGATACACCAAAAAGAGCTTTTCAACGAGCCTGTTTAATTTCGTTAGACCAAACCCGAGTTACCAGCACTTATATGAAAAGTTTGGTTTTCCCCACCACTTTATTTTAGAGAACAGTACCAAATTATTTTAAAAAATAGAATACCAAATGTGAAACAAAAAACATTTCAAATTTACTCAAGATTTGGACGCAAATTTTTACAAGACCCATCATCGGATAAATTACGAAAGAAATCTATTTTCTTAATTGACCCCTAGCGACCATCGTAAGAATTTGAAAATAGTTTTCAGCTACTCCACTCGGTAAAATAAAATTTTTATAAAAAGAATTGAACCGACTTCTAAAAGTGCGCTAAAAAATGAAAAATAACTATAAATTTTTATATGAAATTGAAATTTTTGATGACGGCGCCAAGCTAGTACGTGACAAAATGTGATTCGCATAAACAGATTAAAAATACTTTATTTGTAATTGCTTTCTCACCTTAATTTGTATATATTAGTAGCTATTTATTTCGTTTAGAAATAATTTGGCACCGACTTCAAAAATTTCAATTTCATATAAAAATTTATAATTGTTTTTCACTTTTTAGCGTACTTTTTGAAGTCGGTTCAGTTTTTTCTGTAAAAATTTTTTAAAGACTTATATTTTTCATCCACCGGTGCCTATGACAAGTTTTATACATATCTATGTTTTTAATGTACCATTAGAATTGCAACTTTTTTAATGTACCAGTCGCCACTAATAAATAAATTTTGAGGCGTAGATTCTAAGAATGAAGATGAGATTTCGTGAAAATGGTTGAATTTTGAGACATTCCTAATTAGAATGTTTCTGTTTTGCAGTTTAATTTTATTATTTTTTTGTCACAATTATAAATACACTACTTTTAACATTTTTAAAATTTTAGTGAATTTTTATGCAATTACTATTTCTTAGTCTAAGGCAAGAAATTCGAGATATTAAGCAACCTTCATTGAATTTAAATAAAATGAGTCTAAAAACAATTCTACCAACAAAAAGATACATTACATAAAAATCAAAGTAATTTTCTTATATTTTTGATGTTTTCAAAGTAGAGGAACTAAATAAGGTAAAAAATATTATTGATAACCTAACCCCTGAATTAGATACATGTTGAGGAAAAATACAAGGTATTGGCAAAGGTAATTAATTTTGGCGTGGTGTAGTAAGACTAAATAATTACCCCAACGATCAACAATATATTGTTTTTAAAATAAATAAAAATAGTCACCTACTTAATCCTCGAATAAAACCTAACTTATTTTTTAAGAAATTCGTAGCTTTTAAGTATCTGACTCTTGACATATACCCATACATTACAATATTTCCCAATGGGACAAGCTATTTAAATTTAAAGCATGTAATGCTGGATTTTAATTTTTCTTTATTGTTTTTCTCTAAATCATAACCAGTGGAGCAAAAGCAAAAATTTTCAGCATACATCAGTATTTTATACAAAGAACCGAAATTTCGAATAAAACAACTACCTTTTAATATTTGGAGGGTGTGTTATTAAAATATTCCTAACTGTTTTCCCAATATTGCCTCGCTACACTTTGAAATTCTCACCCTGTATAATTTAAATATATATTACTATTACTTCAACAAAATATAGTTAGAAATCCATATTAAGTAATTTCATGTTTTTTTTTCAACAAAACTATGTAAAAGTCTATCTGCCTCTATAGTCTGTTATTAAACGCACTAAAACAAGGAAATGATGCACTCCACCATCTTCTTTCAACTTCATTTATTACTTCTCCCTTCTAAACATATTTAATAAACATATTCCATGTTTAATGGGGCCTTTTTAGAGTGTCTGGATATTGTATATAATTTGCTATAGAATTAGTTTTTGATTTTAAGCGCATCAGTATCTGTGACCATTTGACTCTGTAAAATTAACAGTAGGATAATATTTTTATTTCTTTCACCTTTATTATTTACTACTTGCAGTCCAAACTTTCCTTTTATGTTCTTATTGAATGCTTGTTCTACTTTTTATATCATTGAAGTATTTCTTTTTTTTTTAATTTTCAACATTTCTTCTCACTCCTTTATAAATAGGCAAAGGTGGATTTTGAAAAGGACCCTGTAGAATGTTGCTATCTTATCACAGGCCCTAAATCTTGCCGTAGTATTTCCCACTCTGTCTGATTTCTGCCACGCTTTAGCCACACACTTTTTCATTTAATACGTTTTAAATCCATGATAAAATGATATATCTAGTTAAAGAGCGCTTGTAGTACATCCAGCAAAACACAGTATGATTATATGACTTGCTTCAGCAAGCTCAATATACTTGTATTATTGTATATGTCTGCGTAGCAGAAAATACCTTTGTCGGGTGACTTCTTAGGTAGAAAATATATCAAAGCTGAGAGCAGAAAGTGATCCTCTGCACTATTACATGCTATTAGAGTTACAGATTTACTCTTCTTTTGACGATCAGATGGATAGCCTTGCAACCTCTTTCTGCATTTACACTTCTAGGTTTGTTTATCATTTGTATATCAGTTTCATCCATGTTTTATATATTTGTATATATTTTTTAGATCATTATTTGTAAGCTCGTTTTAGTTCACCTCGCAAAACCTCACTGCCTCTATTCAGGCCTTGACCTCTCGCCACAGATAAACCTTCACTTTGACGAACTCTAAGGTATTTATTTCTTCCTATGAGTGATCGTACCTTACCATTTTATTTTCTTTGGAAAATTTATAACCTTGAAAGTTTTTTTTAGCAATATGTAATGCTGCTATTGCTCTATTTAAATTTCTGTTAAAATCTTATTGGCAGTGGCTGTTTAAGCATTCCATACTTCCTTGATGTGGCATTTAACCCCATTTTTTATTTTACAGGTTTAAAATTGTTTCTTTAAGAATCCCGCCAGGTTGCCGTAGCAGGAATATTTGGTTTACTTTTGTAAACATTCAACATGATCTAAAAAATACCATATAAATATTAATGCATCAAGTCTTAGGTAGATGGGAGACATGCTTCCGTTACACAACTGAATCCAACAAGTTAAAAAAAAGTTATATACATTGTTAAGCGAAGAAAAAAAAAGTAAATGTCTCTAAATAATACATAAGACTGCTCAAATATGAAGTTATTATAATCACCATAGAAATGTTTAGCATAAAATTCATGATGTCTTGAAGATTTTTCAACTTGATCGACTTTTTGGAATTTACAGACACTTATGAACATTTTGATGGTAATTTAAAGTTACTATACCTATATTTTGGTTTTATCGTTACTAAAAATAGTGTATCTGGTCGTAAAGAACGTGAAATTACTCTATATAAAGAGTACTAAAAGATCTTGTATATCTGAATTACTGGAAGTAAATAGTAAAAATTATTTTTTGAATCTGGCTTTCTATTTTTCAAATATGCCAGTTTTCTTGGTAGAACGTTAGACTTACTTATAATAAACTATATAGGATGACCCATATAACTAATGGCTCATAGACCAACTGGAAATACCAGGCATCAAAATATACCAATTAATTAATACAAGTTTTTTCGAAATTATTGTCATTAAAGAGATACAGGATATTTAGAATGAAAACTTATTTTAGAAAGCAAACCATAATTTGAAAACGGTCCAAAATATGGTATTCAAAATCGGCATTATTAAGTTTTAATGGGTGGGAAATAAGAATTTATGATCGATTTTTAGTGTCCTATTGGAGAGTGCTAGACGTACACTAAGATGTCTATGCTAAAAAAATGGTAGTAGTCGTGCCGCTGCTAGAATATATTTAGAGCTATATCCAAATTGAGTTCAACCAGATCGAAAAAGAATTCAACGTATTTATACAATAGGGCTATTCTTTTGAGTCATTATCACTTTCACTTCTATCACTTGAAGTAATCATGATCACTTCAGCCCAATGACAAGTAAATGCATATTCAAAAGAACATGAAGTTATCAGTTTCACTTTGTTCACTTTGATCAATTGATAATTATTCAAAAGAATATAGCCAATATAAGCCAAAGAAGTTGCTCTTATATCGAGAAGAGATTTTAGTTCGTATTGCAGACGATTTCTATGTAAATTCTAGACTCTTGAAAGTTGCTACTACGAAAAGTAAACCAACAGGATCCCGGATTGTGCAAACAAACATTCACCAGATGTGGAATCTTTAACTAGAATTACCATCATTATCATTCTCTTGAAAATCCACACCTGTCTAGAGAGAACCATTTTCAGCAAGGGTTTTGAAAAAACATTTGTTGCAGTATTATCGACAATTACTTGATAGGCCTATTTAATGTTCCACAAAGATTTAATGGTGATGCATATTTGCAATTCTTAGAAAATAACTAATTTAATCTATTATAAGATGCGTCGTCAAATATAAAGCATTTTATGTGGTTTATGCAAAATCGAGCACCACCTCACGTTCCACTTGTATTTCGAAACTATTTCAATTAACGATTCCATTGTAAGTAGATTGGTCGCGATGGTAAAAAAATTAGGAAGCCCCAAATTTTATTAAAAACAAGAACTTTCCCAACAGTAAAACAATAATTAATTAAAAGTTTAAAAAATGTATGAGATGAACGGTAGCTACGTTCAATTTTTACTAAAAACGTCTTGTTTGTTTTAGCCCATGTTTTTCATTTGTTGCTTGTGTATATTGAAACATGAATTTATTCCATTTGATTATCTTGAACACACTGTAATGTTTAAATGCAAATATCTCGAAAACAGTTACAAATATAAAGATCGAACAAGTATTGGTTTTTTTTTGCTAAGTTACTCTCTTTTCCAGAATCTTAATTCGAAACATACCTAATTTTACAGGTTAGAAAAAAAATTCTAGATTTATTAAACTCATTATATATAAACTAGTGTCTTCCAGTAGGAAAGTGAAAATGGTTTATAAATTATTATTTCTTACCTATAAAAAAGGCAAAAATGGTAATTTTGTATCTCATGCATTAAAATGTGTTCAAAACGTGGCTTATTTTTCAAAATAGATTTTTTCTATGAACACCCTGTATCTCTGTACCCAGTGACATTTCGAAAATGGGTCTATTTTGATGTCTAGTATCTTTATGACCCATTAGTTATATGCACATATCGAAAAGTTGTTTATTAATTGATTAATTAATCACTTACAAAAATATCCAAGTACATGAGAAATTCGTATAACATTGATATTTTTCTAAGCAGCGCTTTAAAAATGCATATGCTACTTCAGTAAATTTATAGTCTATTACATTCCTTGTCTTCTCGAAGAAACTTTGGTATTATTAATAACGATTTGATATAATTTGTAAGAGTTGTTATTGATTTACTTATATATGAATGATATCCACTGAATGATATATCGTTATCTTGGGTGAAGGTCACTCGTGCTATTGGAACGAATTTCATAATACTTTATTCTATTTTCACATATCCGGGAGTGTTCAACATAGTGAAAGATAAAACGAAATATGTAACTGAATAGTTACTTAATTAGTAGGTTATGATAAGTTATCATATATATATATATATATATATATATATATATATATATATATATATATATATATATATTTGTATTCTTGAGGTTAGGTTCATACGTCGATGTTTAAAAAACAACGTGCCTTTTGTTTAAGACATTTTCAAAAAAAATTTATTTTTTTTAATGCAATAATAACAATAATATTTTCCTTGGTCAAACAACCTAAAATTTTAAATATACAAATTATATTTAATCAATCGCGGTTCGGAGTGAGAGAGACGACGTGATCCCTATTTGTCTTCTCTTATCCGTGTAATGCCCATGGAATATTGTATGCTGCCTCCAGTAGTCTATGGACGAAGACTTTGATTAATTGTAACAACAGACCTTAAAAATTAGAATAAAATAATGAGATTGATATGTCCTTTTAGATAATCCGTAGCGAAACTCTTGAGCAGCAAGCGCAACAGCTTGTGCTTAACTTATGAGGGGATTTCGAGTTGGAGAAGAGAAACGATGGTCTTGTGGAATCTGTTTAATCTGTCCAAGAGGTAGAAAAAATAATTTTATTTTTGGAAATAAATAGTTTCAATCAGATAACATTATTACTACAGAGTAACTCTATATGCTGTTAGAAAAAGAAAATAGAACAATCCAATTATTTCCTCTCCTGAAAACGTCATCAAAAAAAAACCCAGACCTTCTCTAGAGAACCAAAATGAAAGTTCGAAATACACTCCACAATATTTATTGAGAAGATAATAATCTATCTCTGTTATAAAGATAAGCTAACCTTGAAGATCGTATCATTGGTCTATCTTTAACAATCTTAATGTCTTTTTATATGTAGACAAGCATGTGGCTCTTAAAAGCCTAAACACTGAACTCACCAAAAAAGAGATTGCGTCTATGGGAAAATTATATTTAAGTACTCTGCTTAAGGAGCTGGGGTTCAAATACAAAACTAATGAAAGAGAAGAGTATTAATTGAAAGAAGTATTACTTTTGCAAGACCTCATTTTCTTCACATTAACGGTCAACATTTACAATCTGATATTACTCGTTTGAATCCATGGTGCCACGCAAATTGTATGGATTTCAATATACTAAAATTTAAGGGCGTTTCTTTTACTAGAAATCCGTGTCACAACAATAAATGTCCTTCACGTTCTATTTAACAGTGAATTAAGGTTTGTCTTCCATGTCGACTGGATAGTTTCTAAAGCTTTCAGGATGTTGGTGTTTCTAAAGAGACAGTGTACTAAGTTTAGAAATATTATGGTATTTAACATATTTTCTCTAGTTAGGAGTAATCTCAAATACCACTGCCTTGTTTGGGCTCCTACTTATAGAACACATGTAAATAAGATTGAGAGAGTATAAATAATTTTTTTTGGTCTTTATATACTTAGATAATAAATAAATAGATACATTTTTGGTATTTTTATGCCTTTTTAACCGACTTCTAAAAGAAGGAGGTTCTCAATTCGTCGAGTATGTATGTTTTTTTTATGTATGTACACCGATTACTCCGGAACGGCAGCACCGATTTGAATTTGAAATTTTTTACGTTATGTTCAGGAAGTTGTTGCGGTGGTGCCATATTTTTTTGGACGAAATTGGTGCAGTAAAATCCAAGATGGCCATGACAATATGGCTGCAAAAAAATAATTTTAACGGATTTTCTCCAAAATTGGTATGTGAAAATTTTTAGGGTTGTACCCAACGAATCTAAAATTATTTTTAAAAAATTCAATATGGCGGATCCAATATGACGGACAAGAAAATTTCATTTTGTCCGATTTTCTCCAAAATTGGTGTGGGGGAGTTTTTGGGATTGCACATAACGAATCCAAAATATTTTTACAAAAATTCAATATGGCGGACAAAAAAATAAATTTTGTCCGATTTTCTCCAAAATTGGTACTGAGAAGTTTTTGGGGTCGCACATGATGAATCTAAAATTAATTTTAAAAAATTCAATACGGCGGATCCAATATGGCGGACGAAAACATCAATTTTGTTCGATTTTCTCCAAAATTGGTACGGGGAATTTTTCGGGGTCGCACATGACGAAACTAAAATTGTTTTTAAAAAAATCAATATGGCGTATCTAATATGGGGAGTGTCCAATTTTTTCCAAAATTGATATGGGGGAGTTTTTGGTGCACATTATGAATCTGACATTATTTAAAAAAAAAATAAATATGACGGATCCAAGATGGCGGATTAAAGGTTCTACATCTCTCGATTTTGTCTAAAATCAGTAGTGGGGGATTCTTGTTAGCGTTAATGGCGAATTTAAAATATTTTTTGAAGAACTCAATCTGGCGGATTCAACATGGCAACCTAAAAATTTTACATTTTCCGATTTTCTACAAAACTAATATAGGGGATTTTTGAGGGTGTAAGTTACGAAATTTTGAATTTCTGGATTTCATCCAAAAATTGGTACTAGGGGGCCTTGAAGGGTTTAGATTTAGATTACATTAAGACGTTAATTTTTTTTTTTTAATTCAATATGACGGATTCAATACAGTGAGTTGAAAATTTTACCTTATTCGCAGTATTGTTAATCTGTTTATGCGAATCCCATTTTGTCAGGTATTAGTTTGGCTCCGACTTCGAAAATTTCAATTTCATATAGAAATTTATAGTTATTTTTCACTTTTTAGCGCACTTTTAGAAGTCGGTTCAATTTTTCTTATAAAAATTTTATTAAGAATTATTATTTTATAAGCACTTTTTTGAATTTTGTATAATTATTGTTTTTCAATCTTAAAAATATATTTTTTAAAATATTTTATTAAAAAGAGCTATAGAAAAAATAACTTTTAATATTTTGTACTATTGTAGAAAAAGGCTTATTTTCAGTGTTTTTAGGTAAAACCTATTGTGTTATATCTAATGTTCTTTTCATTTAAGAGAGGAGCAAATTTCTTGTTTGTTGAATCAATCTTTATTTTGTCAGATATTTTCACTTACCCAAACCGATGTTGGACTTTTTTTCTGATATATATATATATATATATATATATATATATATATATATATATATATATATATATATATATATATATATTATTAAAAACTTAAATTAACTCATAAAAAATAGCGAATCCGCGAATATAATAAAATTTCAATGTATTATCTAGTTTCTAGGCACGTCTTAATGAATATGAACCTCGTATTGACTAATTAATTTTGATTTAGTTCAAACCAATATTATTTTTTCACTGGAACAAGTGTATGTAGAAGTGGAATAATATATTTGGTCCAAAGAAAAGCTATATAATAGGAGATGCTGCAACTTAAATTAAGCTGGAAATTACTTTTAGGTTTCTGATTTAAAGGCGTTATTCTTATGGCAAGGTGTAAGAGCAAATCTCCTCTGAAATGCATCTAGTTAATCAAAATTTAAAAAGTTACATATAATCATGAGGAAGAGAACTTTCCATGAAAGAATAGTAATAATTTTGGTTGGACAGAACCAGATTTAACGATCTCGTTATTAAAGGTTTATCCATGTTCTTGAAAAAAAAATTAAATCAAACTACATATTGATTAGATGCTATCTTAAAAAGATACTAAAGTGAAAAATAATTTAGTTTTTTTCTCCATAGATAAACTAACTCTGATTCGATTAAAATATAGGATAAAATCAGAAAATAAAACCCTTATTTGAGTTAAACAAACATGTGTGTCATCATCACAAAACTTTTAGTTTAAATATAAGCTTTAGAAAAAGACATTTTTTGAAAGGAAACGAGTATCTCTAAATTTAATACTGAAAATGTGTAAATTAGGGAATTAGAATGAACCTTCTTATATTACGATGGGGGGAACCAAACACAAATTTCCCTCTAATTTTAATTGCAGGGTTCCTAGCAGGGTTGGGTTAATTTCGATCAAATGGTTTAAATCACGATTTAAATTACTTGATTTTTTCAATAAAAATCATGATTTAAATAAAAAAAAATTATTAAAATATTTAAAACAATATCCAAAAAACATTCACAAACTTAATAGCTACAATACAGTACAAAAAAAAATAAACATATATGTTAAACTACATAGAAATATTTAAAAGTTACAGCAGACAAAAATATAAATTTAAAAAGTAACTTGAAATCATAAACTTATAATTTATCATCATTTGCATTTTCATTTTAAAATTCAAATAGAAGTACCAATTCTCCACCTTTTTCAGTCACAATCTATTTTTTAAGTCGGAGTGCACAAAACCAAATCTACTTCTCACCAACGCTGAAGAAGTGCTTTATTACTGGTATCTGCTTTGAAATTTCAGGCTCATCATTTCGTGAGGTCCACCAATGATCCCCTTATATGTTTTCTACTACTTCCTCCAAAAATATTTTCTTAAAGGAACTGGAGCATGCGTTAAATTTTATTGCTAGTGGTAGCAGTCCTGTATCTTCAAATAATTTACCAATGGTTTCTTTTGGAGGTAACTTATACTTCTGGTTTTGAGAATCAAACCTATAAGCTACAAAGTGATAAGGTGTTAATACTTGGGCATATCGACGATGAAATGCTTGGTTTTTTTTTGTGGAGAAAGCTCTAGCTCCTCTGCGAAGATAGGCTGTAAGTGTTTCTATTACTCTATAGCATCTGAAATAGTTGCATTTTTTCTTTGCAAACTATCAAGGGTCACTGCTATTGGTTTCAAAATATTTGGAGATTCTTCTGCTGCGCATTTAAGTCCAATATTGTAAACTTTTTGATATATGGCGGAATCAATTTCTTTTTTGCGTTCCCCACAGATTTTTAATATTATGTCCCACTGAGAGACATATATTTTTAAACAATCAGCAACGCTATCCCAACGAACATCGCTTGGAACAACTAATGCTTTGCCCCTACTTGACTGAATTTCGCTCGGGCTAGATGGTTGTTACGGAAATATTTGGTTATTTGAACAATGTATTCTTAAATGTCTCTTATTTCTAAGTCCTGAGAGACAAGAAAAATATTTTTTTCCTCATAAATTTCTTCCAAGAGAGTAGTTGCTACAGATGTTCTGGACGGGGGTGTACAACTATGCCTCACTTTTTGAATCATCTTTCGTACTTGCCAGTGTCAATAGACCTAAAGCTCGAGCTTGCAGCAAAAATTGCTTTTGCTATTTCCTTATCAATATTATATTTTTCAGTTGTTGATGTTCGAGTTATAAAACTGTTAATAGAGGAACAACAATTTTTTTCTTCTTTGTCGGCTCGGAAATGTTTGGTAGAGATTTTTCGATGCTGAATACCAAGCTAGAAGTTGACAAAGTTAATGAAACTGAATTTGTATTTTCTTCAGAGTGTTTTGAAGCACTCTGTTGCGTATCTGAAACCAAAAATTTAGTTTTAATCTCATAGAAACCTTCAAGAAAAATAGTTAATTTTAACTTTTTAGTAAAAAATAACAAAGCAGCATTGTCAATTATCACGAAATTAGCTAGCAATGTGTTAAAACTCATTTACATCAACTAATAGGTTTTGGGAAAAAAATAATATTAGAAAATAGCGAAACAATTTTAAAGTACTAATTTTGCACAAAATCTTGTTACTTAGCTAAGTACTGACACTACTTACCTGCATAAATTGCACCTTGCTGCTCATTAGTCTTAGTACAGAACTCGTAATGTGTCTTAAGCCTTTGGACTAATCTGTGAATTTATTTTTGAAGCTTTCAAATATTGCTCTACAACCAGATTTATTGAGATCTATTTTCTTAACATAAATTATGTAGTGTTCTTTCCTCCCAGCCATTTCAATGAAAATAATTATTTGAAAATAAACTACACCGCTCCACTAAAGCACATCACAACCAGGAATATAACAAAATGGGCATGAATTATTACCCCTTAACAATTTATCGACAGACAAGTCAGCGTCAGGACTCGCTTACTTGTCTGTCCATAAATTGTCCAGAATTTTCTGGCAGTCAAATTGCTAAACCGCTAAAGATAAGTTCTGACAAAGCCAAAAAAAAGGAAAATATGCCTTGATTTTTTATTTAGTAAATGTAAAACTGAAAAGTAATATAAGACCTACGCAATTTACAATACAGTTATTTATGCTAAATAAAAAATAAGTAAAAAGTGGTTTAGATTTTCAATTACAAAAATATCCTATACCTACCTGTTGGGTATTGTTTAATACTGATAGTAACAAATGAAATTTTTACTAAAGTATATTTTAAAAAAATAAAATTTGAATTTCTTAATTTTTTTTAATAAGAATAAAAATATACAGAGAAATATACGATTGAATTTAAAAAATCAAATGCCCAATATTAGTGTAAGGCTATAAAAATTATTCATTCTCCGTTAAATCGGAACAGTTTTAGTTTTAAATTATTTAATTTATCCACACCAAAGAGCTTTGGACTAACTGACAAACAATTACGGCATCGATAGAGATTCTAGGTTTTAATTAAAATATTTTGTTTGCTCGGTCATTTAAATTGGGTGAACGCATATCATTTAGCATTATAGTTAGGACTTTGACATCTTTGACATTCGTTATCAATAGTAATTTATTACAATTTAATAACGTTTACAGATAACTCCACAAAAATAACATTAATAAAAATGTAAGTATAAACTAAATAATTTTGTGAATTAATATAATATTTTGAACTAAACTTATTTTTATCACTCCAAATCGAATTTATACATTTGTATCACTAATAATTATTGTTATTAACCATTGAGTACTTTTTCTCTTTGTTTTTAAGTTGCAATGTTTTTAATTTACTGGATTTTCTGGTAGCATTTGGATTCAATCTTTCATATATTCCCAAAACGTTTGGGAATAGAACCATAAATATATATATATATATATATATATATATATATATATATATATATATATATATATATATATATATACATGGGAATTGAAGCATATTTGGAATAACGGTTTGTTTTTTGGGAATAAGTAGAAAAGAAAACGATTTAGCCCATTAAAAAATGCTTTAAATTATTGAAAAATTATTAAATTCTAATAATAGAAACAAAACAGAAACTAGGAACCTTATCAAATTTTCTATCAAACTAAGAAACTCCAAAAGCGTGATTTGACTTAAGGTGCGGGTAATTTGGAATATAGTATTCCAAATTATATTCACATTTTTTTTCTTTGACAATTGCTTACACTTTTTCTTAGAAACTAATAAATATCTTGTCTTTGTTATAGTTTTACAGTATTTAGTTAGGTAATCAATATTTTTTTAACAACATAGCCTACAATAATTATTATTAAGTAATCGGTCACAATAATCATAGATCAGTGTTTAAGTTGAAATTACAGTTTACTATTCTTAGTTACTATTCATGCAGTAATCACAAGTATACACATTGGAATCATAACCACCACAAGCAGGGTGAACCCACAATTCGTACATTAAGCACTGTAGCCTTTCTTCACCTCTTTTATCCTCGCTATATTTTCGGTTACAGAAAAAATACTCGGCATCTTCCTCAGTAGGGGTGACAGCCTCATTTCTCGTTGCTACATCGTCGAACGAGTATATGTTATCTCCAGAGTTAACATCAGGATTCAAATCTGACGATTCACTTTCTATCATATTTCTCTTGTTTGTCTTTTTTGTTATTTTCTCTTGCCTTTTCTCTTAATTATTTGTTTCTGCGCTCTATTCCCTTTATCGGACTTTTTAAATTCTGCATTTTCAAGTTACTTCTTATAAGGGAACTTGAAATTATTGGCGATCTTGCTGGCTTATGACCTATAATGTTAGTTCTCTTTTTTACTATGGGCAAGGGACAAATATGAGAAGGAGTAACAAGGGAGTGAATTCCTGTCCTAGTACCTGACGGCCCTGGTTCACTTTGATCAAAATTCTCCAATGCAGAAGAGCATCCACCGATAAGGCGAGGGTCGGCGTCGTTGGAATAGTTTGAAGGTTTTGATCCTCATCAAAATCGGCAGCAGCGGCCATGTAATCGGCTTCAGTAAATACATTTCCATTAAACGGATACATGCCACCAACTATGAAACCATTTGCAGCAATTTCTCCGGTATAGCACTTGATATAGGCTTTCCCAAATAGCTCAACAACATGATATGGTGTTAAAGGTCTATTACTTCAGGTGAAAAACACCCGAATTTCTTCAATATAATAAGATTTTAAGGGTCACAGAAAAGTGCCATCCAGCGGTTGAACTTTATGCGTGCAATGAGGTGGTAGTGACAAGATCGTCACATGATGTTCTTTTGCAAGATCTATCAACTCTATATTTTTGGTATGACTGTAATGGTCATCGAGAATCAAAAGTACAGGTGATGCTTGTGTTGGTTTTAGATTCAGTGTTTAAAAATTCAAAATAAAACTGTTGTTTGTGCTAACTCTGAATGTAAACTGTTTAAATATTGGCATACTAAAAACAATAATAAGATCTTTCAGGCGATTATTAAGCTTGATATTGTGACTTACACTTGTATCAGAGAGAAAGTATCGACTCAACATAATAAATATTTACTGATCGGGTATGATGCGTGTGTTCTATATGATGCATTGGAGCCTCTTAGATGCTTTAACTGCTCCGGTTATAATTATACTTCAAAAAATTGCACCTCGGAGAAGGCATGTCCTTGATGTTCTGAGGCACATGATCTATCTGAGTGTAGAAACTTTGCGTCTTTTAAGTGTATCAACTGCATGAATCACTTGACTAAATTCTCCGGTGGCACTGTTGATGCTCATCATGCTGGGTGGGATAAGAACTGTCCATTCTACTGGCGTAAAATATCTAGGTTCAGGACTCAAATACATGGGAGGCAGTACCATGGCGATCTCGCGCTTACTTCCACGAGTGGTGTCCTTCGCGGTGGTACTAGTAGCATTAGTGTTACTGGCTTAGTCGATCCGAATAGTTTGTCCGAACGGAATTCTGAATCTAATGAATTTCGGAAAAATTTCACAATCTATTATCCAAATGTGTAAATATTAAAAACCTATACACTATTTAATGCGTCTTATTGATACAATTATGATCTCGTTCATTCTTGGAAACATGATTATCGCCACAGGTCCTCGATAGTGAATTATTCCCTTCCGATTTTTCAGTGTTTCGTTGTGATCGTAGAACGGCTCTGCCAAAACGTTAAGAGAGGAGGAGGTGTACTCCTTGCACTGAATAAAATTTTCTCAACCATAATAATCGATACCAATTTAATCTCAGACAACCTCCCCGACACTGATATTTAGGATTATCTATCAAAGCTAATTTTTGCATTTTTCCTGTAATTGTTATTTATATACCAACCAGTTTCACGGCTTACTACGAAACAAATTTAAAGAATAGTACACATATAAATTTAGAATAGCTGATGTTCCTAGGATGAACCAGCTTCGGCTCGACAGTGACTGGTCTTTTTTGCGTGAGGATTTTGCTGTTGATGAGGCTGTGGCGGCATTGTATCAGCATATACACGTAATTCTTAATGAGACAGTACCAAAGACTTTGTTCAGATATAGTAAGTACCCACCTTGGTTCACTAAGGAGTTAATTCGCTTATTAAAAAATAGTGAGTTGCTATGGCGGAAATATTGAAGATCGAATGAGACTTGTAATTATTTATCTTTCAGGAATGCTAGGACAGTAGTAAAAAATCTTATCCGTACGTCTTACAGTACTTATCTTGCAAATGTTGAAGCGAAATATAAAAAGAACCCTCAATCGTTCTGGTCCTACATCAATCTTAGGAAGTCTAATGGTACTCTGCCATCTACTATGTCTTATCAAAGTCAGGAAATAACATCCCACTGACATCGTAAATTCATTTGCGAAATTATTTAAAGAGTCCTCTATTGTTTCTACTCCTTATCTACCTACTTTAAGTCATGGTTGGAATTCTTAGCCTATCTCATTATCTAAAATAATATCTAAAGACGTTGAGAAAGTCTGCAAAAAAAATTAAAAACCAAATTCACAGCTTGGGCGTTTGCTGAGCCTTTGTTTGTAATTTTTAATTTATGCATTCAGAAATGTATTTTTCGTGATCTATGGGATGAATCAAAAATCTTTCCGGTTTTTAAAAAGATGATAGAACCAGGGTCGAAGACTATCACCCTATAGTGATAATGTGCAATTTTGCAGTTATTTGAGCGGGTTCTTTAGGAACAAATATCCTTCTACATAGCTCCTCTTATGATCGATCAGCGGCATGGTTTTATTTCTGGAAAGTCAACCGTTTAAACATATTTTTCCAAAGCGTGGTCATAGATTTAGTAATTTTGTAGTAACGTCAGGTGCTCCTCAAGGATCTGTTGTGGGTTCCTTACTTTTTAACATTTTTATTAACGATATCACATGTGGCTGCCTACTTTATGTAGACGATTTAAAGATATTCCGGGACATACGGAATCCTGGCGATTGCTTGAGCCTTGAACCGGATCTCATGAAATTAAATAACTGGTGTCTAAAAAACAAACTGCGTCTAAACGTAGACAAGTGGAATGTTATGTCATTCTCAAGAAGTAGAATGCCTCTGCTCCATGATTATGGGATCAATAATGCTTTTCTAAAGCGAGTTGACTGCACTAAGGACCTAGGAGTCACGTTTGACTACAAACTCACATTTGTCAATCATATTAGTGATACAGTATCGAGATCTTACCGAACGCTGGGCTTTCTAGTGAGATGTAGTCATGAATTTTAGTCGCTCCGGGTCATAAGCACGTTATATTATTCTCTTGTACGAAGTAAATGCCTAAGTTATCTGGCATCCGTATTATCATGTACACTCTGTAAAATTAGAAAAATTTAGTATCGTTTCTTAAGATTTTTAAGCTTTAAATCGGATGGATTTTATCCACTGCCTACTAGACCTCGAGAAAGCCTATTGACAAGATGTAATTTCACAACACTGGAGAAGCGTAGTAACGGGGCTCGTGTACTTTTTTTGTATAAACTGGTTAATAACAAGATTTTGGCAACCGATTTGCTAATTTTCTTGTTCCAGGGATAACTAGATCTCCAATATTTTTCTATTTGCCGAAACCAAGAACTAATGTATTACAATTCTCCCCGTTATACTTGATGTGTTCCCCTTTATGATTACCTGAAAGACAAATTTGATATATTTTACTGAAATTATTCTGTTGTCAAATCGTTTATTTACAATTCTGTGTGATTGATTTTGTACAAACTATGTTATATTTATTGTACTATGTATAATTTTAGGATTTATATAACTATGTTCTTTTTCCTGCCTAATAATAGAGACTCCGGTTCTGTAGGGCCGTATAAATAAATAAAATAAAATATTCTACGAAGTGTTGAAACCACTGCGTAAATAAGTGTGTTTGGATCCATCCCGATGGATGTGCTTTTCCTATAAAACCAAGCTCCTCTCATTAAAGCATCAGACATATTTTTACGCGGAGAAATTTTCATGGAAGGGACAAATATTCCAGCAGGCCTCATAGAGATCACAATAGTTATTAAGGACCCCCTTTCGGCTAACGTCATTACTCCGATTTGTTTCTTCCCTTTTCGAGCTATAATTTTTGGTATTTTACTCTGGACTGTACAGAGGCCACTCTCATCAACGTTAAATATGCACGCAGCAGGAAAAGACTTATCAGATTGGATTTTTTCAAGATTGTCATAAAATTCGTCTATTTTTCTTTAGTGAATCTGTTGGCTCTTGCTTGCGAAGTTCCAGTTGGCTGGAATATGGATGTTGTTTTAAAAATCCCTTTAATCACTATCTCCCAACAAACTCCTCCTTGATATGATTTTTTAAATTATTTTTTTAACTCACTGATGCGCCAACCAGCGTAAATCTATTTTGGTCAGCCCGTAAAATTTATTCCCATAGTTAATATGTACTCAACCAGCAGGTTTTCAATATTTATGTCCAAAACTGGCCTTCGACTAATAACTTTATTCTTTATCGAGTCAATCTGGGCGTCTTTATAATCAACAAATCGAAAGAGTGTTAACCTGGGACCGTTGAAGTATTTAACGGCTTTAAAGTATCCCATTCTATTTTTTCGAACAGCGGCAATAGCAGCAGACATTTTTTCCTTCTCCCACCTCTTTCTCTTCTTGTATTTGTGGGATGTTGCCATTTCTAGAAACAAAGAAGAATCAATATTTGCTGATAAAAATGTACATAAAATTTGGGATATTCCAAATTATGTTCACTTTCGGTATTCCAAATTAACAACATGACATCCTAACCTAAAATTCCATGAAACATTTTTAATTACAGAAATATTCAAAAAATCAAAGCAGACTCATAAACTAATAAGGTCATTTAACAGTTTAAATAATTGCAATGAAGATTTTTCGTATCATTATATATGATTATCAAGGATTGCATTCTTACCGAAAAAGTTTTCAAAGTAGACTTCTCGTTCTCGTGTGGCTGGTAGCAGTGATGTCAAGATGGCGCCCTGTTTTTAGTACTCACTGGCTTTATGTCATTTGACGTTATGTTTATAGCAAAAAAACACAGATGGCATTTATATTAATTTAGATATCTGCAGTATTCCAAATATGCTGCAATTCCTCTACTTAATAGTTTATAGAAAAAAAAATAATATTTTTTTTTCTTCTGTAATATCTCAAAATCTGTCACATTACATTATAAAAAATATTTTTATATGACCTTGGTATCTAGATTGAGACTGATTTTTATCAGCATTTAATAAGCATTTCAGAATAACATAGTTCTGAATTTAATTCATTCAATATACTGACGAAACAAAATTTTTTATACTCGATTACTTAAGGGTTTTCTAAGTCAAAAATTATTTAAGTATAAATATGTTTCAAAGTTTAAAATGGTTGACTTAGTATGGTGGCTTTCAAAGTGAAATTGTGAAGTTTTAAAGACGAATTGAATGAAAAGTGATAGATGTGAATGGGAAACGATCAGAATTTAAACTAAAACTAACGAACTTGAACACCTAGCTTCCATGACAATTAGATCGGATTTAAATCTTCAACCTTTTCAGTTAATATGGACTTTTAAACCAAATTTACTTGCCATGATAGTTAAATCTTCTTATTGGACAGTTTTATTTTGCTAATTTGTATTATATGTATACTTTAATAAACTTATACAGAAAAATTAAGGAGAAAAATTTGGAGATAAGGATTTTTCTATTTTTGTTGGTTTGTTAATGACAGAAAACAATTTTTTGCTGTTATACTTTTACCTCCACTTAACCATTGACTTAAGAGAAATTAACACTACTGAATATACTCTGCGGATCCTATAGAAGAAAGTTGGCTCAAGCTTAAAAAGACACTGAGCTTTTTCGAGAAGTGGTCTCTTTCTGATTTCGTTCAGTTGACAGGGCTATCCAATGACATTTGGAGTTTCGTACTTCAGTCCGCCATTAGAAAGAAAAATACTACTCCTCGAAAACGCTCTATCTCTTTTTAAACGTGAACCAGCTTACTTCTAAAGGATCTACAGTCTATATTAAGTAAAATTAAGTTCTCTTACGTCTATGTAATTGAGTAACATGGTCTAACCTTAAAACTGTTTTAAATTGACAAGCAGATTTTAAACTCTAAAAATACAAGCATAAAAATATCATTTTCTTTTATTACTTTACCGGCAAAAATTGAGGGTTTTATTTATTTTCGGGATACAACTATTTCTCTTAAACATTTCAAGGCTTTATTCCTAGGTTCTTATCCTTAATATTCCTATATTTGTTGACATATATATATATATATATATATATATATATATATATATATATATATAAATTATGACAATATCATAAACAAAACAAAACTGACTAACTAGAAGATTTATTTTTCATGGCAACTAGATCGGGTTTAAATCATAAACTTTCTTATAAGTGAACGACCCTAACCCGATCTCACCGATTTTGATCATTTTTGGATATGTTGTAGTACTTGAAAAAATAATAGATACGTATTTTTTCAGTCAACCCTTAAAATTTTTTTCCAATATATCTTAGCATCTAATGGATATTTTTGAATAAAATCAAGTGGAAAATATTTGTCATAAAAAGTCACAAATGGGGGGTGTATTTATGACCAAAGGGATTGCAACCTCTATTTTATATTTTTAAAAAACTACATTTTTTATGAATGGTTTCGTTACAAAATATCGGGGAATGAACTCAAAAGAATTATAGAAAGCATTTTTGTTAACCACATCGATTATTAAAGTTGGCATATTTCGGAATTTTTCAAATAAGCACCCCTAAATATCGTTAACCACCCCTTACAATAATGGACCACATATAAGTGGTGAAAATACTACTCCTCGAAAACGCTCTCTCTCTTTTTAAACGTGAGCCAGCTTTCAACCCCTATTTTATATTTTAAAAAACTACATTTTTTATGAATGGTTTTGTTCTACAATATCAGGGAATGAACTCAAAAGAATTATAGAAAGCATCGATTATTAAAGTTAGCATCTTTCGGGATTTTTCAAAAAATTACTCCTAAATATCGTTAACACCCCTTACAATAATGGACCACATATAAGTGGTGAAAATATTACTCCTCGAAAACGTTCTATCTCTTTTTAAACGTGAGCCAGCTTACTTCTAAAGGATCTACAGTTTATATTAAGTAAGATTAAGTTCTTGTACGTCTATGTCTATTGGGTAACATGGTCTAACCTTAAAACGGTTTTAAATTGACAGCAGAATGTTTAAACTAACAAGATTAACAATCAGTCAAGCAGATTTTAAACTCTAAAAATACAAGCATAAAAATATCATTTTCTTTTATTACTTTACCGGCAAAAATTAAGGGTTTTATTTATCTTCGGGATACAATTATTTCTCTTACACATTTCAAGGCTTTATTTCTAGGTTCTTATCCTTAATATTCTTATAGAAGTGTTTATTTGTTGACATATGTAATATAAATTATGACAAAATCATTAGCAAAACAAAACTGACTGGCTAGAAGATTTATTTTTCATGACAACTTGATCGGGTTTAAATCTTAAACTAAGGGAACCACCCTAACCCGACCTCACCGATTTTGATCATTTTTGGATATGTTGTAGTACTTGAAAAAATAATAAATACTTATTTTTTAAGTCAACCCTTAAAATTCTTTTTTCCAATATATCTTAACATCTAATGGATATTTTTGAATAAAATCAAGTGGAAAATATTCGTCATAAAAAGTCACAAATGTGGGGTGTATTTATGACCAAAGGGGTTGCAATCCCTATTTTATATTTAAAAAAAACTACATTTTTTATGAATGTTTTGTTATGAAATATCGGGAAATGAACTCAAAAGAATTATAGAAAGCATATTTGTTAACAACATCGATTAATAAAGTTGGCATATTTCAGGATTTTTCAAATAAGCACCCCTAAATATCGTTAACAACCCCTTACAATAATGGACCCCATATAAGCGGTAATTTTTTTTTCTTAAAAGTCATCTAAAGTGTAAAGCAAATGTAATTTATAAAAACATGCAAATATATTAATTTTCTTTCAATAGTACCAAAAGGATGAAAAAAGTCACCCCCAAAAGTAAATACCTAATGTAACATGAGGTCTAATTAAAATTCTATAATAAAGCAAAATGTAAAATAAGTCCTGTATAATTTAATAAGGAGAAAACTTTTTTTAACATAATAATTTTCACTTGTAAGTGGTGAAAACCACTCCTAAAGTTGAATTTTACAATTTGCTTTTTCATATGCATCAGCATTTAATGGAGAGTTTTTTAAAAAATTAAGTTTAAAAATATTTTTCGTAAGAATCCTGAAATATAAAGCATATTTATTACCGAAAGTGTTGCAACCCATATTGTATATTGTAAACGCCGACATTGATAATCGACATTGTTAACAAAAAGTCTTTTTATAATTTTTTAAAGTTCATTCCTCGATTTTTATAAAAAAAATATTCATAAAAAATGTAGTTTTTTTTTAAATATAAAATAAGGGTTGCAACCCCTTAGGTCATAAATACACCTTATATTTCAGGCTTCTTACGACAAACATTTTTAAACTTGGTTTTATTCAAAAATATGCATTAAATGATAAGGTGTATCAAGATGAATTTTAGGGGTAAACTTAAGGGGTGGTTTTCACGCCTTGAGGAAATGTTGGTATACTGAAAAGAATAACGTTGTTTTCCTTTTCAGATATACAGGACTTAGTTTTTTTTTCATTAAAGAATTTTAATTTGAACTCGTGATGTATTAGGTATTTACTTCTGGGGGCGACTTTTTTCACCTTTTAGGTACTATTATTGAAAAAAAAATCATATATTTACATTTGTTATAAATTACATTCGCTTTACATATTGGATGACTTTTAAGAAGGAAAAAAATTTACCATTTATATGTGGTCCATCACTGTAAGGGGTAGTTAACGGGATTTAGGGGTAGTGATTTGAGAAATTGTTGTACTTAATAATTTATATCTCTTACTGTCAATTTAGATCACTGTTAAAGTTAGCTAAATCTTACCTAGTGTAATAACCACGAAAATATTCGATCTAATAATGGATATAACACAGATGATTTTCCCCTATATATTTGTTTTCTCTGTGACGCTTCAAAACAAGTTTCTTTCTTAAAATATTGGGTGTAACATAAAGGTTGGGAATAAATTAAACAGTGCATTCCTTAGCAAAATATAAAAATTTTTTTCGTATGTAATTTTACTCTACGAATATTCGTTTCTAAGTTACATGGTGTTAAAAAATTTAATAGAAAATTCGTTTTAGTGTAATAACTTTTGAACTCTAGAAGATAAAGGAACGAAATTTTAGCCAGAACCTTATTTGATACTGCCCTGGTAACAGTAAAAAATTGACTTCGTAGTTTACTCAGTGGCATGGCAGATATTACCGTAGGGTTTAAAAAATATATATGTGTGGTAAATTTATTTTTGGTCATTTCCTCAAATTTGATTTTTTATTTAAAAAAAAAATTTCCTTTTGCGTTTTCTTTGCATCTCTCGTCATTTTTTCGTAATTAAGCCTTTTGTAAATATCATTTATTCCACCGCATACACAGAAAAATGTAGAAACATAAACAAAAATGTAAAAAACACAAACATTATCGAGTATATTTTTACTCATTTTTAAAAGCTTGTCGCATGAGCATTTAAAAAAAAACTCTTAGACGTTTGAAATAACATACTACTAATTAATTAACAATGATAAATGTACTATTAACTTACAAACTTAAAGTACATACTGATTAACAAAAATTATTCAAACAATAAAATATCATAAAAGATGCTGTCTCCCAGCTGCAACACATTTTCCAATGCGTTTCCTCATGGATTCTCTTACTGGTGCCAAAATACCAAACATTTCTCGAATTTGCCGACATTCCATTTCAACTCTTTGACGAAGAATCTGCACGTCAGGAATTTCAATGGAATAAACTATGTTTATTAAGTTCCTTCACAAATAATAATCCAAATGATTAAGGTCAGAGGAACGAGGAGGTCATGTTCTTGGCCTTCCACGACCTATCCATTTATTCCGTAACGTTTCATTAAGGTATTCCTTAACTCTCGTCTAAAGTGAGCTGGAGCGCCGTCATGCATAAACCACATCCGCTGCCGTTTTTCAAGAGGACTTCTAATAAAAGTTGCAATCCATTTTGAAGGAAATCCAGATATGTTAAGCCATCTAATTGGTGCGGAAGTACTACGAGACCCATAAAAAATCGCCAATTATTCCTGCCCAAATGTTTATAGAAAATCGTTGCTGGTGCCGTGATTATATTATTTCATGCGGATTTTCATCGCCCCATAGATGACTATAATGGAAATTAATTATACCATTCCTTGTAAATCCAGCTTCGTCAGTAAATAAGATGGATGAGTGAAACAAAAAGTTCTGGTTGATCTTATTTAAAAATCAGTTACAAAATCTGAGACGAGAAGCATAATCCTCAGGAAAAAGTGCCTGCACTCTTTACAGATGGTATGGGTATAACAGATTATCATGGAAAATTCATTGGACAATCATATGGCTTACTCTCTCCATTTTTTCAATTGTTCATGTACTAGAGTAAGAATTTGTCTTGTGACGCGTTTTACGTAGGAGGGAGCAGGTCGTGCTCTACGGCTCTACTTTGTTTACAACAGTGGAACATCGGTCAGTGGATATTTCTCCTGCAGACAGTCATCGGTCAAATGCTCAGCGCAGGAGTATCGGTTTGACGGCATCTACTTATATTCGGGATATCCCTGCTCTCTAAACTGATCAACAGTTTGACTGCCTGAAGGTCAAAACATCCACTCGGTGGTCGGTTCTCGGGCGCCACCCTCGGGATTCATGTGGTCGAGGGCCCACTTATACACCGAGCAGCTTGTTACAGTGGAGAAACGGCAAACCAGGAGTCAATTGTGCGTATTAGTGCTGGCTCCCGGCTGCCAGTTGTTACATGTAATGTTAAAAATGGGACTAGGTAATGAAACAAACGATTATAAAACATCCTGTATCCTGTATTCCATACTTTTATAAAGATATGGCCTAAAACTAACTTACAATCTAAGATGTACAACAAACTAACAATTACACGGTCTGGAGGGCAAGAGTATGTTTTGAGAGCTGATCACGGTAGCTCATACTGGTCGGTTGCGCTAAAGATGGTAACCCGGCGGTGTCATTCACGACGCTATTCACGTTCTTCGTACTACACGGTTGTAACGCTATTCACGACGGCTCATATGCAAATTATCGCGTTTCGTGTTTAAAATCCGCGTTCACGGGCTCACGACGCTTCATATTAAAATTCGACCGACGGGACGGCGGTATACGCGGTATGTAACAATAACCCGGTATTGATCGGCGATAGGCGGCGTCTCTACACGGCGGCGATCTCTACACGCGGCGGGTGCGATAGGCGTCGGGGCGACATTTATTAAGCGTCCTTATCAACGGACAACGGACGGCACCTGGCGGTAAAACACATTCCTGGTCAATACGGAAACAAAACTAAACTTACGGCATCAGTGCTTGTTTGTATAGGTGACGGTAGGAAGGAAAGAAAGGAACTGACGCTGCCCCTTCTTATAAGGGTCCTCGACAGCGTCAGCAGGATGGAACGACATTGCCCGTTCATATAAGGGTCCTCGACAATGTCGACCAATAGCGGTAGGAAATTGGGAAAGGAACCGACACTGCCCGTTCTTACAAGGGTCCTCGGCAATGCTGGCCATTAGCGGGGTAGGACGTAAGGAAGGAAGTGTATGATGAAACACCATATACACACAAGCCTAGCCTCACCTACATTGCTAGACCAGGAAGGCGCGGTCCAGCAGGCGACCCAGTCCAGTTCGTTTGGACTGTTGACCCGGGTTGAGAACGTGCAGTTCTCAGCGAAATAATGGTCTGCTCAACAGTGCTGTCAAATGTTCCTCAAAAAAATACTTGCAAGTTTTATATTTATTCCTGGAAATTCCTGGCAAAATGCGTGTGATATTGTTCAATTAAACTGAATATAAGAAAAAGACAAATGATTGTCATTCCTTTAAATTTTAGACTGCAAAATATATGTGAGAAGCAAAAAGAGATAGTAGAGAGATTTAATTTTAAAGATGGGCATCTTATCGATTTTCGTACACTTGCCATCAATTGTATATAATTTCGCATTAATATTTTATCAGTTTCTGAGTACAAGATATCTATTCCTGGCAAATCCCTGGCATGATAGTATTCCTGACAAAATTACTGGCATAGCTAATTATTCCTGGCAAATGCAAGGAATTACTGGTAAATTGAGAGCCCTGCTGCTCAAGCTTAAGTAGACAGCCCGAGCTCCCACTACGCTGACGTGTGACGGCGTGCGGTGATCGCGCATACAATACTGTTGTAGACGGCGCGCCATTACTATGGTCGGACGCCCTGAAAATCATCGGAAAATCGTATTTCCCGCAAGAATCAGATTTTTCGGATGTAAAATAAATAAATTAAATTCCGGCGAACATACTCATACCCAAAAATTAGTAACTTCGTTACAGCCTCGACCATCTGAGGTATTCGTTCTTCGATCTGCACTGTCCTTACATTTTGAGGTCTTCCCCCGGAGGTACAAAGCTTTAAGGAGCCGGTTTCAGATAAACAAGCGTGAATTCTTGAAAAAGTCCTCCTATTTGGAATGCGTCGAACCGGAAAACGTTCAGCATACTGATGCAGTTAACACTGTATTCCCATTTGCAAAGTCATAAATAAAATACATATTTGCTAATTCTTCAAATGAATAGTCCATTTTTATCAATTAACCAAACGCGAAATGAAAACTTATCTTACCTGACAATGACGTTTTATTTGAAAACAAAAATAAACATGATGGTTATAGCATACTGGATAATGCTTGTGTCTTCTACGTTTTTCTGTATATACAATGGAAAAAGTGGTATTTACAAAAGGCTTAATTACGGAAATATAACTAGAGATACAAAGAAAACGCAAGAGGAAAGTTTTATTTAAAATAAAAAATTAAATATGCGGAAATGATCAAAAAAAAATTACCAGTGGCGTACCACATTTTTTTTTGAAACCCCACTGTAATATCCGTACGCACGCCACTGAGTAAACTACGAGGTCAATTTTTTTACTGTTACTAGGGCAGTATCAAATTAAGCTTTGGCTAATTTCGTTCCATTATCTTCTAGCGTTCGAAAGTTATTACACTAAAACAAATTTTTGTTAAATTTAACACCCTTTAACTTAGAAACGAATATTCGTAGAGCAAAACCACATATGAAAAAAAAATTATTTTTTACCAAGGAATCCATTGTCTAATTTATTCCCAACCTTTATGTTACACCCTGTATACTACTTAAAACTTAATAAGTTAATTCTTTGAAAATATTTATTGATAAGAAACAACAACAAAAATATTATGGCAGTAGTTCTTAGTACAAGTTTATCAAAAGTTAAAAACAAAGCGAAAAAAATAATTTAGAAAGAATATTTCAAATTTCAACTAAAATGTTTTTTACATATACACAAAATATATGGTTATAGTTTAACAGTAAACAGATAAAAAAAATTATAGTATAGGATGACAAAAGCTTCAAAAAGTTCTTTTTAAAAATGCCCATTGCTTAAAAATCAGTTACTGTTGGCAAATAAGCCATTTAAGAAGATAAAAGTTTTCCTGGTATATCAAAATTAGTCAAAAAGGAACTGAACATTTTTGGACATTAAAAAGTTATAGATATATAATAAAATAGGTGTTAGTCTATAAATACACCAATCAACAATGTAGAGCTTTTTTATGCCTATCAAATGAGTGATGCTAATGTCGAAAGAACATAAATATACGCTTATATTGTTATGTATATATCTCATAATATTTTTAACTCAAATTTATTCAAGATTTGAATAATAAGATTTTTTCTAGTTTTTATTTTACTTAAAAAAATTACAACACTTGAAAATTAACGGATGATGCCGTGTCTTTTAGTACCAATATATACAGCTTTTGTCGTCATGATTTAATAATAATGAGTTAGCATAGAAGGGATCCACTTTTCTTGATACCGCTATTTTATGCTCAATATCTTCGATGGAAGCCTCTTCACGCTTGTTGCTAACATTGCCCAAATTTTGATGACAATAATCTAAATCTCCATATTGGAACATTTTGCCTCGTAGAGCATACAAGGCCTGAATCTTATGATTTATTTACTCTTTTTATTTTTCTATTCTTTTTTTGTATATTTGTGTCATGGAATCTCAAGCTTCTTCTTCTTCTAACTCAATTTAATTTCAAAAGTTTTATCTTTCATTAGTTCTCGTATTTGGGATCTTATTAAAGTGTCCTCCTTTAACTTTGCATCTGTCATGTTTCAGATTTTTTCTTTGAAATACTGAAAAGCATTATTCTTATGGTTAAGGTTTTTATTATTCCTTCCTCTATGTGCAGAGGCGACATAATATTTTTCTTTTACACTAATAGTGGGATAAGTATAGTCTTTGTCCTTAAGGTAAAATTATTGCTTGAAAGCAAAGTAAATTGTGTAAAATCATGTTATCACATCTGTCTCAAAAATGTTCACAGTAAGAATAGTTTGTGTAAGCCTATTGTATTCCCAAAATGATTTCAATAATTTTAGAGCATGAGTATTTATCAGAAATATTGTTTATAATTTATTTTTTCAGGCTATAGTTGCTGATTTCCATATGTCACTTTCAAAGAAATTACTGACCAATAAGAATAGATGATTATTTGTTATGGTTCGGTGAAAGTACCGCTTTTAAATGCATTTTAGAAGAATTTCTAAATACCCTTCACGCCTGTGGACCATGTTCAAAAATCTTATCAGATAATTATTGCGGTTCCAAAAGATATGGATCTAACCGGCTCCTTTACTGAAAATGTGAATCAAGAAGTTCTTTAGTTGAGAAATGAGGCGCAGGTGACTGAATCAAAACGAGTAACGACTGCTTCCCAAACAAGTCGAAACAAGCATTCATTCCAAAATTAACGTCAAAAAAGTGTACTTTCAATAAATATTACTAATAACCCATAAATAGAAACTTTGTTGACGACTATTATTTAACACTCAGATTTTCGAAATTTGTTTTTAAATTTTCATGTATCAAACTCAAAATTTCTTCCAGAAAATCGGATATCAGAATTGATCTTCTGGTTCTCTCGTGACTGATCTTATCGCATTCAATTTTTTACCACCTTTTGTTTGTCTCAGCTACAGTCTTATGGTATGTCAAAAAAATTTAATTCTGATTCTGGAGTTCTCCCATTAATGTTTGCAATTTGCAATCGATAACTTTCCTTCTGATATCTTCACTCTCAAGCCTTATGCCTTTTCTTTCTCCATATAAATGACCTACTAGAAAATGACAAATTCAATTTTTGGTCTTCGCAGACAACACGAAGTTACAAAATTATTGTTTCAGAACATGATATAGTCATTAAGACTCCTTGGTATCGTTGATAAATTTTCTGGGCGTCAACTTAAGAGGTAAGATGTCTTAAATTATGTATTGTACATTGCAGCACCATCTCAAATGCCTAGAACACGTGTGAATCAGAAAGCTGTATCGACTGCACCAGCTCTTCATACTTTTCAATTCCCAAATTCGTCCATAACTGGAATTTCCCTGTCATATTTCAAGTTTAGCTCCCAAACACAAATTTCGGCAGTTAGAAATATCAAGAACTTCTTTTAATAGAAACCTACCCTTAACTGGGAGACAAAATTTTTTTATTGTGTAAGTACTATATAGAAGATAAGAAACTTTTGTCAACTTTAAAATTACTAAATTTTCTTATGTACCAGTGACTAAATAAGACAGGATGCTTATATCTCACAAACTGTTAATCTCACCGCTTTCGGAAAAAAATATTTGTGTTAAAAAGGACCCTAAAGAGTCACTAGAAATAATTGCAAGTTTCTACGACGTTCGCTAGAGGCGCAACAACTATGGTCATTTGAAGAAAATATTTTTTTTTCTTTAATTTGCTCAATAAAGTGATATTGAGAAAGTTTGCGTCTTAATCTTGAAGAAATTTAAAATTTTTAATATAAGACAAATTACATCAAATCCGGATATCTCTTAAAATTTTTGTGCACGTATGATTTGGAAATAAAAAAGGCAATATGACGTCTTCAAATAATTTGTTACATCAAAATATTATTGCACTGGAAAATTTTGTCTTGTTTATTTCTGTTTCTTTTTTAAAATGCATATTTAAAAAATGTCTTTTAAAAGAATTGCATATTTTAAAAAAGAAACACAAATAAACAAGACAACATTTTTCAGCGCCATATTATTTTAATGAAACAAATTATCGCAACATGTCACATCGCCTCTTTTGTGCCCAAAACCTACTTGTTCAAAAGTATTACGGGATAACTGGATTGATTAGTTTTAATTTGTTCTTATATTGATATTATAAAATAACTTTATTCATGAAAAATGACAGAAACTATTAATGTTAGGTTTTTCTTGAAATATTTTTCCATACCTATATTTGTTTTCTTAATATCTCCAGTTAGATTTTCTCAAGCTCTTGAGGATTTTTGTCCTCTATTTAACTAGATAGAAAGAAACGTATTATTCCATTTTAAATTTTCAACAAAAAATATTTGTTGTCCTGTCAAACAGCGCCCGTAAAGAGGACGATACAGCAAAAAAGAGCCTTTCAACGAGCCTGTTTACTTTCGTTAGACCAAACCCGAGTTACCAGCACTTATATGAAAAAGTTTGACTCTCCCCGCCACTTTATTTTACCAAATTATTTTAAAAAACAGAATACCAAATGTGAAACAAAAAACATTTCAAATTTCCTCAAGATTTGGAAGCAAATTTTTAAAAAACTCATCCGATAAACTACGAAAAAAATCCATTTTTTTAATTGACCATGGTTTTAAGCCCCCTAGCGACTATCGTAAGAATTTGAAAATAGTTTTCAGCTACTCCACTGGGTAAAATAAAATTTTTATATGAAATTGAAATTTTTGAAGACGGCGCCAAACTAGTACCTGACAAAATGTGATTCGCATAAACAGATTAAAAATACTTTATTTGTAATTGCATAATTTCTATATATTAGTAGTTATTTATTTCATTTAGAAATAATTTGGCGCCGACTTCAAAAATTTCAATTTCATATAAGAATTTATAGTTATTTTTTACTTTTTAGCGCACTCGGCGCGAAGTCGGTTCATTTTTTTTAATAAAAATTTTATTTTTCGATTTTTAGTTTTAAATTCATTATGATATCCAAAAATCATTTGAATTAAGTACTAATCGAGATTAGTCTACCTCGCAATGAGTCACCAAAAAAAATTTTTTTGATACTTAGACTTCTCTAAATACCAATAAAATTGTGTCAAACAAATAAATGGTATGTCATAATAAATCCAGTATCGTAAATTTCAAATTAATTTTGAATTGGTAATATAGACCCCAAAACCTTCCAATATCGACATTGAAAGAACTTGAGACGTAAATTTCTTAGACCGATATATTTTATACTGTATATTGAATTTGTATACGTCTCAAGAACTCCGCAATATCAAATTTAGACACAATCGGAAAATGTAAAATTTTCAGTCCCTCATATTACATCTTATCGACCTAATAGTTGTAAAAAATTAACTTCATATTCGTAATAGACGACACCGAAAACCCCCTAATACCAAATCTGAAAAAATGCGAATAAGGTAAAATTTTCAAGCCACCATATTGAATTTCAAAAAAATAATTTTTCCGTCTTAATCTAACCTAAATCTAAACCCTTCAAGGCCCCCTAGTATCAATTTTTCATGAATTCCGAAAACTGAAATTTCTAGACCATCGTATTGCATCTGACATATCAGATTTTATTAAAATAATTTTATATTCGCTATTTACATCCTCAAAAACGATTCAGTCATATCTTTGAACAAAATCGAAAAATATAAAATTTTTAGTCCGCTATATTGGATTCGCTATATTGAATCCTAAAAAAATACTTTTAAAATCATAATTTACACTCTCAAGAACCTCCTATATCAGTTTTGGAGAAAATCGAAAAATGTAAAATTTTTAGGACGCCAGATTGTTTTCCAAAATTATTTTAAATTCGTAATTAATACTAACAAAAATCCCCCAATACTGATTTTAGACAAAATCGAGAGATGTAGAATCGTTAATCCGCCATCTTGGCTCCACCATATTTAATTTTTTTTAAATCATTTCAGATTCGTAATGTGCGATCCCAAAAACTTCCCCGTATCAATTTTGAAAAAAATCGAACAAAATTAATTTTTTCGTTCTCCATATTGGATCGGCCATATTGAATTTTTAAAAAATAATTTTAGATTCGTTATGTACGACCCCGAAAACTCCCCCATACCAATTCTGGAGAGAATTGGACAAAATTGATTTTTTTGTCCGCCATATTGAATATTTAAAAAATATTTTGGATTCGTTATGTGCGACCCCAAAAACTTCCCCATACCAGTTTTTAAGAAAATCGAACAAAATTAAATTTTTTCGTCCGTCATATTGATGCCGCCATATTGATTTTTTTAAAAATAATTTTAGATTCGTTATGTGCGACCACGAAAACTCCCCCATACTAATTTTGGAGAAAATCGGACGAAATAGATTTTTTCGTCCGCCGTATTGGATCCGCCATATTAAATTTTAAAAAAATAATTTTAGATTCGTTATGTGCGATCTCGAAAATTCCCCCAAACCAGTTTTGGAGAAAATCGGTCAAAATTGATTTTTTGTCCGCCATATGAGATCCGCCATATTGAATTTTTTAAAAATATTTTGGAATCGTTATGTGCGACACCGAAAACTTCCCCGCACCATTTTGAACAAAATCGCACAAAATTAAATTTTTTGGCCACCATATTGGATCCGTTATATTGAATTTTTTAAAAATAACTTCAGGTTTGTTGTGCACGATCCCGAAAATTCCCTCATACCAATTTTGGAGAAAATCGGAAAAAAATAATTTTTTTGGCCGCCATATTGTCAGCGCCATATTGAATTTTATTGCACCAATTTCGTCGAAAAAAATTTGGAACCACCGCTGCAACTGCCTGAATATAACGTAAAAGATTTCATCCAAATCGGTGCCGCCGTTCTGGAGTAATCGATGTACATACATAAAAAAATACATAGTCGACGAATTGAGACCCTCCTTCATTTAGAAGTCGGTTAATAAGTCACAAAACACAGTAGGAACCCCGTACGAAACAATACTTTTTAAAAAAATTTTTTGAAACGTGTTCCGTTTTGCAAATACATTGATTTATGTGTAAGATCTTTAAGCTAAGTCATAACAGTTTCAAATACTTTCGGTAATGAAGGGTATCTCTAAAAAATCGGATCTAGCTGAATTTACCTTAGTCCAAAAGTTAATAGTTTTCGAAATATAAGGCCTCAAAGTTAAAATTTATTTCAACTTTTTTGTAAAGATTAATATTAATAATATTTTGATTTGCACTAAATTTGATACTTTCAGGTTTTTTGGGATGAGAAATAAGGACTGATAACATTTTCGATGTTCACTAGAGAAAGCGCAACCAGCAGCACGTCGCCTACAACTAAAGCTATTAATTTTCTAATTAAAAATCCTTATTTCTTGATATCTTTTATCCAAAAATTTTAACTTATTAAGGGTCGTTGAGGAAGAAACAAGTTCAAGAAAACCCAAGTCTCTGAACACCAGAAACTTAGGTTTGCTTCTTAGAGTTTTAAAGACACAGTAAATATGACTTTAAGAGAACAAAGACAGTTGAATCCATTACACCTTCAGACAGTACAAGAGCTTTTACCTGTCAACCTCGACTGAGACTAGACTTCTGTCGATTTGTTAAAGAATGGAGAGCACATGAGGTAAATTTTCAGTTTTATTTCTTCCTATGAGTGTTGCTCTGCAAGAGATATGACAAATACACATAATAAACTTGTTTATACTGACGAAAACCCGCATGCAATACAGGTTGTATACTATCAACATGCATCTAAAATTAACGTATAAGCAGGGATCATTGACAGAGTTATTACTGGTCCTGTCATCTTACTGCTGCAAATTGGCCCCCCGCTCATCGGATTTAACGCCTATGGAATACTTTTTATAGGAACTCTTATATAGATGGTATACTTACTGTAAACCTGTAAATACCGAAGAAGGATTATAGGCACGAATACAAAATTCAGTACAGCTTTTATGCTTGGATGTAGAGATGATGAAAGGGGTGCAATTCAACTTTCTTCCTAGACTTTTCAACATTTACTTAGAGTTTAATTAAAACATTAAATAAATAAAATTTGTCTGTATGGATTTGTTATTAACTTTATGTGTTATTCTTATTGTTCTTTGCCAGTTCATTCTTACATTACTATCATTGTTAGATTATTGCTATGTAGATTTTTATTATTGCCCTCAAACATACCCCAATTTTCTTGGACCAGTTCCAAACCTGGATAAAGTGGCAAGGAGGGCTACGACGAGTCTCAGTACGCAATAAAACATTTAAATTCTATTATTTCAGAAACGGCTATTCGAAGAGACACCTACTAGATATAACTTTTTTTTGGATAAAAGATGTCAAGGACTAGGAATTTTAAAATAGAAATTTAATATATCGAGACACAAAAAAAATTATCAAGTTTTAGATGTAGGTGAAGTGCTGCTGGTGGCGCTCTCTGCAACGTACACTGAAACAGATCTTAATTTCTCATCCTAAAAGAAAACCTAGCAAATCAAGCTATTATTAAGATATATATTAACAAAAAAATTTGAAAAATTATAACTTTGACACCCTGTATTTCGAAAACCATTAACTAAGATAAATTGGGCTAGATCCTCATATTTTAGCATTTGAAATCTGCAATAGTAAATTGTATAGACTTTTTAGAGATACCGTATATAGAGGAAGATCTACCTATAAAGGAGAAGAGGTATATTTTTGCAAAATTCTGTATGAAACATGATATCTATGGTTTTTTCCAAACTGTTTTGTTTGTTGTTCACGAATAAAATCTATTTATTTGTGTAACCGATATTTTATTTTATTATCATATTTATTTACTGATTTAAACATTAATACAAAAAATTAAATGAGAAAATTTGTTCCCAGAAAACAGTCCGATGTTTATTGTTTTTATTGTCATGGTGTTTCCAACACTTGCTTGTAACATTGAATCTATGGATATTTTTCTACGCAAAAATGTAATTGTTCTAAGAATTTGAAGCAGGAAAACATATTTGTTTATTTTTTAACTAGAACTGATATTGATTTCTTACCATGCAAAAATGTAATATTATAACTTGAGATACATATGCACGTAATAAGGCGACTAAATGATTATTATTCTTAAAATTTGTTTACCCCTTTAACCACTGCCACTCAAAAAGTCACATTGCTAGTAGATAAAAATAATAACTACAAATATTAACAGCCAGACATACTCAAAAGGAATATTGACAAAAAGTCCTTGGGTGTAATTGCAAATTAGTCCTTCTAGTTAATCAGGTTTGTTTTGCTTATTTGCATAATTTATATTTATGTTAATGAACAAATATATATATATATATATATATATATATATATATATATATATATATATATATATAAATCCCGCTATCATTTTTGCGTCATTTTGTTTTACTATCATTTTTGCATCCACTAAAAATACTAAAGTATATTAAAATATTTTACTCCCTCTGGGATACAGAAGATACTGGAATAATAAATCAGGTTTTATATTTCGATATACTTTTAAAATAATAATAAAAAAAAATTTCAAACATTCTTACATCATCCCTGCATCTTTACATCAACCTATCATTTTTGCGTCCATATATTTAATTTCAAAGTATCAGTAGTTTCTGCGTCCTGTTATAAGTATATCTATCCATTGCTTATTTATTTTTGCGTCCGCTGTGTTGCCAGATGTTTACGTGAAGTTATAGCAGATAACAATCGAGCTGAACAATATTTTTCAATGGGTTATAATGCAAAGATTTATGTTATGATAGGAAGCCAACTGCAACAACTAAGTTTTAAGCACCGAAAAGTTTTAATAGTATTCTAACGAGTGAGATATGTTTTGAAAACTTAAACTCAATATTAATTATAAAGAGATATTTCTGCTTTCATAGAAAATTAAAAATGCATTCTTTGCTCTTTAGTAAAGAAACTTACCCAAGTGTGGAAGCCATTTTAAACTATATCCATTGTAACATAGAAAAAACTGAAAAGCAGCAAATTTTGAATAGAATATAACTTTTCCACTTTAGAAAAATAAATAAATATTGTGTTTTGTGAAGTATTAGGCATAGTTAATATTTGTTGGCAAAACTTTTTTAATGGGTTAGATCAAAAGTAATTAATAGAAAATTCTAAATTAAAAATTTTGTATTTTTATTTCATCGGATATTATTCCACACTTGTGTTTTTAAAATAGAATCGGTATTCCTAACGACCTTAAAAACCACAGTTAATATTGTAAAAAAAAATTTATTTGTCAAACTTATAAGGTGAATATAACCTTAAAATCTAACTTAAAATTCAATATAACATACATAAATAATTTTTTTTCTTTTAAGTAGTTTGCTTAAAATAATGCTTTCAAAAAAGCTATAATTAAAAAATACTCTGTAAACAATAACAAGAATCCTAAAAATTATATTATTTAAAGCTGTTTTGGCGCCTAATGATTCTACTATAAAAGTTAAGTTTGCTAGACAAACTTATCCTTTTTAGAATAAGTATTTTGTACATAAACTTTAATTTGGCGCCATGTTTTATTATCAAAAATTCCAGGATATAAAAGATTTAAATCCTCTACTTCACATTTTTTAGGAGGCAGTCTTTTTTGTATATGGTTCTTAAAAAAGGATGTTGCTGCATTTTTCTGTTCTTGTGTCCAGGCAATTAGAACTCTCTTATTTCGTTTTGGCACAAAACTCGAGGATGCTGACGATGTCAACATAGGCGGTTGCTGTTTTAATAGTTCATCAACTGATTGTCGTTCATCATCAGACGACCGATGTTCCACATCTCTTCTTCCACCAGCCTTACCACTTTCCATTAAAAGTAACAATTTAGCAAGTTTTGCCGTTTGGAATATATCATCTGGTAAGCGATAAACTTGCTTATGAACATCTTTAGTATGTTTTTTGTTCAGTTGTTCAATTTCATTTGGAGATAATTCAAAAATCTGACTCATAGTGGCTAGATGTTGTCTAAGCCGGGTTGACGTTATGGCTTCAGGATTTTTAGCGCCGCTCAGTTTAGCATATTTCTGCATAAATTTATACCCAGTAATTGGAGTATCATGGAGAAGTTTAGAAAAAAGGTAAATATTATCATTTTTAACAAAGTTATTTCTTAATGAGATAAGAATTTGTAGATGTTATTGAACATCGGAACTAAAAAGGACAGGAACACCTCGATCGCGTTTTCCTCTAGTAACAACTTAAATTTTTGATGTAATTTTTTTTCTATTTGTGATATAGCATCACTAAATTCCTCATAAGATTGATGAACAGGTGCGCTTAGGTACAAGTGAAGAGGTAAGCGTTGCAGTTCACCCCGCGCTTTCTGTTTAACAATATTGTTCTGCAGTATGTAACTTCCAATAAAATTTTATAATTTTTTTCGCTCTTTGGGTTAATTCTTAGTTCTTCTCTTGCGAAGTTGGCGGTATATATAAGATAATTTCTAAATATTTTTAAATCAGTTGCCAAGGGCACAATTGTTATTTTATTCCATTTTTTAGTATTGAGACATGCTGCTGCAACAGAAGAAACCTCAAATTTCCAAGAATCTTGAAGAAGCTGTTGAAAGGTTTTGCTTCTAGTTGTGCAGTATCAACAGATGAATTATGTGATCTTCTTTTTAACGTTAATCTTATAGCCAGACTGCAGCATTCTTTCAGTGATGTTGAAATATTCATTGCAAAAGTAGAGGAGACAATCTTTTGTTGCAGCGTCATAGCCAGCCACCGTTTTCGCAGCTTCAACAAAGGAGTCAAAATAAATGGGCTGTAGAGCATCATAGAAAGTCTTAACCGTTGGATGTAACTTCTGGATTTCAATCAATATTTTTGCAAGTTCTCGCATTTTACGAGAGCAAATGTTTATGTGGTGTTTTTCTCTGTGACTTGTAAGATATTGTGCCCCATATTTGCAATTTAAAATATCTTTTTTAACAGCAAGTGAAACTTTGTTCGGTCGCATAGTTGGAAAAACTGTCTATTTAAGCTTTTCATCTATAGGAAGATGTCCAACAAGCAGGTCTTGAGCGTCAGTTTTATGTGAATATTTTGTTTTCGCGCCTGAATTTGCTCAGTTAATTCTTTAAATTTTGCTAGCGCTAATATTTTTTTTACCTCTGGACGTTTCGATTGTTAAATCTGTTTATTTTTAGAAAAAATAAACAGAATTTTTATAAAACGAGTTATCTCTTTACTGTAGAGCTATTAGTAATTTTATTAAAAATTAATAGCACACATATTATATTTAATTTATTTCAACCTTATAGACTTAAAATTTGGAAAATAAATATGATTTAATACAAGTACAATAAACATTATATGGAACAAATTACTATTTTTTTAAATAGATCCTTTATTTGTTTGCCTATTTTGAAATTTACATGAGACTGGTTTTTTGCTAAAATTATATATATGTGACTTTTTTCTTTAATTTAAAGAGGTATAATTTAACACCTTTAACTTTTGAAATTAATCCTAGGTTTCTTAAATACGTTTCGAAATTTACAGAAACATATAGTTTTCAAGGCAAAATTTTGCCGGCTTCCATTTCCATAAAAGTGCCATAGACGGTAATATTCAGTATGTCTAAAAGCTAAAAATCAACTTTTCCGTATTTCTTTTTTTTTACGAACAAAATTCTGCTAAATTTCTCTTGAACTGAACCATTATTACAAATATTAATTTGTTTCATATTAGGAAAATAAAATGATTTTATAAAAAAAAAAGGATATATAGTTATTAATGATCCTTAGCTAATAGTTTCTCTTTATCCTGAATTATCTTTAAAATATGTTTTGCAATTTTAATTTAAACTTACCAATAAACACATAATACTCCAATCATCAAAGACCGTCAACCGGCTGTTTAACATACGTCGCACCTAAAGTTACTTAAAACAATGTTGTCAGATTTCAAGGACGCAGAAATATCGAAAGGGTGGAAAAAATATATTCATTCGTAATATGCCGCTCGCGAACGCAGCACCATTAGCGGTATTATCTCAAACTATAATATTTAAGAATTTTCGATGTTATCGTCATTTTGAAGTCCGCTTAAAAACACTTTTATAAGTACAGGCACGTCATAAGGAAGCATTTCACCAAAATTCCATTTCTGCGTCCATATACGGATGCAGAAATACAGGGGACGCAGAATTACATGTAAAAAACCAAATGTATGGACGCAGAACTACAGGAGGGATATATATATATATATATATATATATATATATATATATATATATATATATATATATATATATGTTTATGCGGCTTTAACGGATTCCTCCGTGTGAGATGCAATAGCAGTGGATATATCCACATTATGCCGTTGTACTGTTGAAATCACATTCATCAAACGTAGAACTATATGCAACTCGGTGTGTAAGTGAAGTAAAATGCGAACACTAAAAGCAAACTTCGCTCCATCATATCCTTTCCGTGTTAGAGGTTGTACAGTTTGAATAAATTGCGATAAAACACAATTTATCCCATTCCACCACCATCGAGATGATGGCCTACCTGTACCACCATATCGAAAGTCCTACTAGACTCATCAGGGTACCGAGGAAGCATACAAATACTGAACGCGGCTTCGCCGACCTCCCGCCGGATGGCGTATATATGTTTATGCGGCTTTCACGGATTTCTCCGTGTGAGATGCAATAGCAGTGGATATATCCACATTATGCCGTTGTAGTGCTGAAATCACATTCAGCAAACGTATAACTATATGCAGCTCCGTGTATGAATGAAGTAAAATGCGAACAGTAAATGCAAACTTCGTTCCAACCATATGAAAATTAAGGTTAGAAACCTAGAGACAAAATTTTTGAATTGGTAAATAAAATACTTCTCTCCCGAAATTGAACACAATTTACAATTTTGTCGGTCTCATGATAAAAGATTTCAAAACTTAGATGACTTTACAAGACTAGTTTTAGTTAGACAATGTTAATTTTCATATTATTTCTTAAGAAATTACACGAATTGCACATGAATGTGGCTTTGAATTATTTTTATTGGTAATATTTTTCCGGCACATATAGTATTTTTATTTTATTTGTTCTAATAAGAATAACAAAAATTAAATTTACATTTGTACAGTTACTACTAATCAGTTTTTTGCCCTCTAGACATCCTTAAAGGTATGTTAATTGAGTTCTATACTGCCTTGTTTTTTACAGTTTTCTCAGCTAACAAAAAATATTGAAAATCGTTAGGGAGTTTTTTTTGATTCAACCAATTTAGTACATAGGCGTCAGCTCTTATATAATTTTAACTCCATATATGTTTATTTTTTCTTTTAAAGTATCTATAACTAACTTCTTTGAATGAACTGCTGTTCAAATCATTATTTTTTAAAATTCAGCATGTTACCAAATCTGTTTTAGATGGTGTGAATACATGCTAACACTGCTTTATTATTAATATAAATACGTGGCAACTTTTTGTTAACAACACTTATAATTCAAATTGTAATTCATCATTATGCCGGTTGGAAAATTAACATTTAAAAGTAAGTTTAAAAGTTAAATATTGTATTGAAAAAGAAAAAAGTTCTGTTAAAGTAAAGGATTTTTTTTTAGTGAAAAGTGATTTCATCAAGATAACATTTTTTCTTTTTTTTAAGGGGACTAAACACTTGAGACCTTGAAGCAGAACTTGGACGTGCATTTCAAGAGCATTTCAAGGTCAACTTTGTCTTTTCTTATCGAAACCCCTACTTTTTATTACAAGAATGGAAAGTATGGAAAATTCCCGGTCCAACAATATAAATATGTCATAGGTTTTTTCACACCTAGAGGTCATTTGAAGGTTAATCGCACTTGTCTGACTGAAAAACGCAAGAAGGCCTAAAGACCAAACGGTTTAATGACAAGAGACATAATTTTCTTTATGTAGAAAGGACTTAACGTTTATGACCTTGAAACCGACCTTGTACTTTTCTTTCAAGGTCATTTCAATGTTAACCTTTTTGTCAAATAAGAACCATTTTTGGTCAGACAAGTACGATTAACCTGCAAATGACCTTTTTATGCGAAAAAGCAAATGACAGTTTGATATAGTTTCATCATTGATAGATTAATTTTCTCCACTTTCTAGGAGTTAATATTTGAAAAAAAAACAAAGATAACATTAAAATTCGAGTCTAAAGTCAGTGTGAAGGTTCTAAATGTTAAGTCTCCTTTCAAAATAAGGAACTTATGTCTCCTGTCATTGAACAGTTCATTTTCTAAGCCTTTTTATTTTTCTGTCGGACAAGTGTGATTGATTTTTAAATGACCTCTAGATGTGGCAAAATCATATCTTTGTACGGACTTTTCCTTACTTTCCATTTCTGCAACGAAAAATAGGGGTTCCTATTATAAAAAACAAAGCTGACCTTGAAATATAAAACCAAGCTCAAATTCAAGCTCATAAACATTTGGCTTCCTTAAAATAAAGAACCTGTTGTTCAAATACTTGATTGAGTAGTCTGTTACTTTAAATACTGTAACGAACTTTATAGCGTTGTACATTTCATAGTATTAGTTGTGTTTGTAGTTTGTAGGGTTTTACGTATATTTTCTAATGTAACGAACTTTGTAATGTTTTACATTTCATACTATTAGTTTGTGTTTATAGTTTGTAGGGTTTTAGGTATATTTTCTACAAGTTCATAGTTTATTTAATTAATTTTACCTTTGTTAATTTCCCCAGGAGACGTCTATGAAAGAAGGTCTGAAACTTTTTAGAAAATTCTATTTCCATATTTTTAACATGGAACGCCTATGATAGAAGGTCTAGAAATCGCCGGTTTATTCTTTTTTCGTATTTTTATTACATCATGTAGTATGGGAATCCTTCTAGAAAATTGGGGAATCTTCCGATATCGACCAAAAGGGTATATAAAGGGTCCAGATCGGCTTTCGTGGACAGTATAGTTTGAGAGTTCGTCGACGCAACTTCAGTTAGTTTGACAAGTTTCACAATTAAGGCTGACAATAAAAAGCTTTCAAAATAATAGAGTGTGTTCAATAATACAGTGTGTGTTCAAAAATCGGCCTATGTTTCTTGATTATCTAGCAAAAGAAATGATATAGTTGTACGTTGGCTAAATGTGATTTCAGCACTACAACAGCATAATGTGGATATATCAACTGCTATTGCATCTCACACGGAGGAATTCGTGAAATCCGCATAAACATATATACACAGTCCGGCGGGCTGTTGGCGAAGCCGCGTTCAGTGTTGCATACTTCCTTCCGATTCCTGTGGACAAACAGGTGCATCTCGGTACCCTGATAAGTCTAGTAGGAGTCTCGATATGGTGGTACAGGTAGGCCATCATCTCGATGGTGGTGGAATGGGATAAATTGTGTTTTATCGCAATTTATTCAAACTGTACAACCTCTAACACGGAAAGGATATGATGGAGCGAAGTTTTTTTTACTATTCGCATTATACTTCACTTACACACCGAGTTGTATATAGTTGTATGATGGCTGAATGTGATTTCACCACCACAACAGCATAATGTGGATATATCCACTGCTAATGCATCTCACACGGAGGAATCCGTGAAAGCCGCATAAACATATATATACAAAATTTTTCTGCATTTACAAATATTAAGACAACTTTATAATAAGCGTTTCGTTGCACCTACATAATTTTCAAGTGTTAGTTATGTGTCTGAAAATAGTAGAAAACAACAAATATGGCGGATAAACAATATAATAACCTCTACTTCGTTGGCCCGCGGCTCTCTCGAGATATGCCAACTAATTTTAAACGTCGGAGGAGAAACTATAATGTTAATGGGAGAGGAATGTCTGCAAGGAAGATATATATTTTATATTTTTACGTGTTATTGCATCAGGCAGATTACGTTCGAAGATTTTTCACTGGTTTCCTCTTCATTACTTGAAGCATGTCCTTGAAGCAAGGCCTAAACTATAAAGACGTGAGTAGATTCATTTAAATGTATATTCTACGAAGTATATTTTCGTTGATTTCAGAAATGGTAACTTGGGTAGTGAAGCATAATTAATATGATTCCCAATGAGAAGCTTACCATACATTGTTCGGACGACTTTCTAGTTTTATTTAAATTAGTCTTAAATAAAAAATAAATCAAACATTTAAGGAATTATGTTATAATGGGTCCTTTCACTACAACTAAACTTTACACTTTTTGCTCTATTAAATTAAAATATAGTATAATTTTTTTTTTCACTAAAAGAAAGTACTAGGTAAGTCTGCACTTTTGTGGGTGGATAAAAACAGGGTAAAATCGAACTGAATTTAAAAACTCAAAATCATGACAGTCTGTGACGTCACTGTTTCACGGCTGCGCAGAAGAGTGGTCGTTATGATTAACGCTTTTTGTAGCTACCTGAGCTGTCAGTTGTCATGTGAGGTTTTAAAGTGTTTAATTTTGCTTACATTTGATATTCTCATGGTCTTTTTTCTTTCCTGATTTGCATTTCTTTGTACTTTCGTATATATAATGAAGTTAGAATTTGAGAAAGATTCATTTGATAATCTTCCTGTGATGAATACTGAAATAGTCAACGATCGAAGTTAAAAATGTGATAAAATAAGGTAAGTTTACAAAATACGTTATTTTGTTACAAATTTCCTACATACAAAGCTATAATGTTCTTAACAGGATAACCATTGTTTCTCTAGACCTGTTATTATTTAGAAATTTTACTTACTAAAGTTAGGTTATCAGATTTAATAAGATATAATCCAAAACTTTTTCATCTAATATATAAATATTTTAACTTAATTTAAAATGCATTGTGCATACAAGCATAGTTGATATTTGAATGAACTAGAGAAAAATTTAATTTCGTATAATTTAATTTATTTAAATAAACACTTAACAGATTTTAAAAAATCCAATTACAACGCCGATTCAGTAATAATTTCTAAAATTATACAATAAAAAAATGTATTATTCTTTTATTAAAGTCTAAAGAGAGTTGCTTTAAAAGGACAGACAGTTCATAAATAAATCACGTTCAGATTGCACTGTATTATATAAGCTCGTTACAGTTTTGTTATTTTACGAACAAAACTATAAATAATTTTGCCAAATACCAACAATCAATCCAATAATCACCATAAATTAATCCCTTATTTCCATCAAGTAGTCTCTTTTACAAATACATATAAAATAAAAGCTAAATGTTTTTGTCACTGTCACATTAAAAACCAGTTTTGTAAAAAAAATCAAGTGTGTCTAGAAATGTATCAAACACTCCATTTTTGCCACTTTCATCAAGGGTGTAGTTAGTTAATCTGTTTTTTTTTCTTGGCGCTCTTGAGATTTCTAAAAGCGTCAGTAGAGATTCTGGGCCAAGCCTTGGTTGGGAAAACTGGCATACGCTCAGAAAGCAATATTTTGGCTGATGTTTCTAATTATACAGCACTACGCTTATCCCAGTAAACAGTTAAAACCATATTTAATGTTTTAGGGCAACATTTGCCAGATTTTGGGGGGTGAAAGTTAAAACTGTATTTGTTTACCCTTAAGTAAACTGTAGTGAAAGTTATCACCTCTAAGAGGTCAACACAGCCTATTTGTGACTCTTTGATACTTGTTACACACCTAAAGATAAACAGGTACATGCCACAAACAGATTTTATTAAACCGGGATCTTCCTTTTCTATTTAACAACTGGAATTCCACGCCGGAGCCTGGCATAAAACACTTCATTGCTCCCAAAGAAGTTACAGATTATCCCGCTTGCTGAAAGTACTTAGTCTCAGTGATAAAACCACACTTCAGGTATTAGAACTATATATAATAAACTGTGGTATTACCTAATTTATCGTATGCTTTCATTTTTTTCCCCTGTGATTGGGAACTAATAAGACTTTCTGCGTGCGATCATAGGACACTTTATATTTAATTTAAGTTAAACTACCTTGTAAACCGAAGGTATACGTATACACTAGGTAATTTAAAACATTATTTCACCCATTAGAAGTGCAGCACTTTTAATTTAGTTCATAAATCGGCCTACTAGATAATTTATTAGTGAAAAATACAACTGTACATAAAAAGTAAGGTTATTCAACGCAAATCAGCCGACAGTCTAAAGCTGGACCTACATCTAAACCGACTTGGCGTACGGCGCAGATGACGTCATACTTGCTGTAGTGTTGTTCATTGTTTTTTTATTTTTTTTTTGTTCTAATCCATTGAGCAAATACTCACATATTTCTTTAGTTTAAATTGCAATTCACATAGATTGTAAAACAGAATCCTTTTTTTTATTGATAAATATAGATTTTAACTGTTTTTGGAATCGGGGTGTTTTATTTTCGTATCTAGTTGTTTCCTGTTTTCGTTAACATCATCGCTTCTTCTTACCGACGGGCCTAAAACAGGTGGCGCTGGGACTTTATATACCCCCCCCCCCCAAATCTCCGGCATGTTAGCCTAGGCACTGCCCTAAAAGAAGGAGCGATCAAAACCAAAAAATAACCACCTGTACCGAAGCATTTAATAAGAATTCATTTTCATTTTAATTTTCTTTCTCTCTTGCGCGTAGCAAGCTACAAGTTCTATATAAGGGTGAATTAAAGGCAATATAATATTGGAGTTTACATGGGACAAATTAAATAAATTCGGATTTCTTGTACTATACATTGGCACGTTAAAGTTTCATAGCTCCAATATCTCCCTATTTTTAGTAAAACCTTTTGATATTTTAAATAAATATAACAAATCCGCAATTTTTCCCATTTTTTTAAAATATGTTCATATTGTATTTTCCTACAAAAATTCTCTAGAAATGCTAAAATCATATAGGCCTGATTTCTTAAAATACATATATCTTAACACTTTATTTTATATTTTTTCAATGACATATTTATGGCACTGATAAAATGGAAACCTAAATTTATATAAAAATACATTGAAGAGAATTTACAGTATAGGCTGAATTGAATGTAAAAATGTATATTGGTTAAATCAAAATAAAACACATTTAAACAGATAAGACATCTTTTGTTAAATTAGAAATTTAGATTTAATTTTTTACAAAGTTCTCCTGGCGTGCATACCTACTTTTAAGAAACGCCTACTTATGTTTAAGCGATTCTCACATAGTATTAGAACAGACTCGTAATAAACGACTTAACTTTTGGGTTATATCCCAATGGACTCTTTTTTTTTAGGATGAAGATCCCTAGGGGGAGGGATTTAAAAGTTTTTGCCGGTACTGTTGGCTCAGTACTTTATCACACGTCATTTCTAATTCTTTATAGTAGCCATATTTCACAATAAAACCGGCAGTAAAACTCAAATATCCCCACAAGACAACAAATAATAGGTTAGGTCCCCACAACAAGAAAGTTAGGTTAGATTGCTCAGAATAGTGCGATGTCATCAAATGTATAAAGATACATTTGTTGTATTATTATTATTTTTAAAATTTACACACACAAGCAGTGGCGTAACTAAGAGTATGTGCGCCTCCCGCAGATTTTTGAATGCGTCCTTCTATTTTGTATCCGCCTGGTTCTTTTGTATTTGCTCATTTTTATCAAGCGACTGGAGGGCGCCCATGGAATTGCTGCTTCCCCCCGCCCCACACACACACCGCTGCAGCCTGTTAAAGTCATATACTAACTAATTTTTATTTGTCAGGGGTTTTTCATAATTTAAATAATTAACAAACCAGTTTGAAATCATCTGGCAACTTTGTACAGCAGATTTTTATTGGCCTGAGCAATACACATGGCAAAATTGTGAAGTATATGTTTCATTTCTCGTTTTTCTTGGAAGACTTATTCTAATTTTCTCAATAAGAACTTTGAAAATTGTAAAAATTTGATTTTAAGTTGGTCTATTTAACAGCAATAACATTAAAATTTACTGAAAGTGTCCATTTAGCTATGCATCGTAAACAGATTTTAAACATTTATTAAAAGAAGGTAAGGCGATACGACTTGAGTAGCTTGAAAATAATTCACCTAGTTGGTTCGTAGTGAGAAATTGACAAAAAGTTCAAATCTTTACAGGAAGGTAGAATAGGAGATCAGCATTCCCACAAAAACTGATGAGTGTTTGAAGAAATTAGTACCTTTACTTTACAGTATTTTATTGAAAATAGGTTTTCAAACGAAAAAATTAACTTAGTTTTTCAAAATACGCCGGCATTTTAAATATAATTTTGTTGAGTCATTCTTATATGAGTTTTTAAATGATAATTGGATAATAAACAAAAATACTAATAAAGGCGCTTTTGCATTTTATAATCTATGTATAATTATATGAGGTTATGGACTCATATACATATGGGGCTTAATCTAGGACTCATCTTTAAATAGTTCACTAATTTTTGTGAATATAGTGTAAGAAATAGTCGTCTTAATCGAAGATATAACAACAAGACTATTTACTTACTATGATACAAATCTAACTCTTTACCCCAACTGTTAAATACCAAAAAGGAAGGGGGCATTTATTTTCTTTTATTTAATAACAGTAAATAAAAAAAATATAACAATAAATTAAAGATCAATACATACAGTTGGTTCACTGAGAGAATACCCATGCGTCAGTAATCTACGAACATATCAAAGACAGTTCTGAGACCTGTTCATCTTAATTCGTATAAAAATAATAAAAGGACGGAAAACAAAATATTATTCTTCTAATCGAAGCCATACGTCGCAGAAAATTTGAAAATATGGGTAGAGTAAGATAGAAAGAGACAATCGAGACAAACGAGTCATTTTATTTTATGAATACAGACTTTCTTTTGACTTCAATCAAAACATTATTTTATTGACAGTCATCGTTTAGAGTTTTATTTACATTGCGTCTTTAAAAAATTTTGATCACTCAAGTGAATTTAAAACAGGAGATTGTTATTAATTATTATTTTATAATTTATTACCCATAAGTATGTATTATTTTTACTAAAAACCTAAACCTAGATGTATAAATATTTCTAACCTTCAAATCTGTCGTCGGTGTTTAAGTGCCCGACACACTTTTATAATTTTAAAATGTTTTTCGCACTATTTTATTCAGGTGTAATAATCAGGCATTTAGGGAATTAGCATACAGTAATGAGATTCGATTTGCATTTTTAGATAATGTGTGGTGAAACTCTTCACAGGCAAGCACATAACCGTGTGGCTTAATTTGTGTGAGTATTTAGAGTTGGAGAAGAGAAACAGTGGTTCTGTCGAATTAGTTTTATGTATTCGAGAGGTAAAGAAAATATTTTTGAAAATAAACATTTTTAATTAGGTATCATTATTTTTAGAGAGTAAACACTGCCCTTAAACTTTCAAAGAAAACTCTATATGCCAAGTAAAAAGGAAAGAGAAAAATTCCTCTCCTGGAAAAGATATAACTTGTCGAAAAGAAAAAAACCACAGATGTTCCCGAAAGATCCAAAATGGAAGTTTGAAAGTACAATATCTATTAAGAAAGTAACAGTATAATCTCTGTTATAATATAAGCTAACCTTGAAAGTAGTATCCTTGGTCTATATTTAATAATCTTAATGTCTTTATTATGTATTTCTTTTAGAAAAGCATGTTACTCTAAAAAGCTTAAATACTGAACTTACTGACAAAGAGATTGTGTCTCTGGATCAATCGTCTTTAAATATTCTGCTTAAGGAGCTGAGATTCAAATACAAGAAGGCCGACAAAAGAAGAAAATTAATTGAAACAACATACCTTGCTTCTGCAGGAGCTCGTTTTCTTCGAAAGTATATGGAAAATCTCAATAGTTCTTATCCAAGAGTATTTTTCTTAGATGAACTATGAAATGTGTAATTTTGTTGTTTACTCTTGATTTGATTTGTTATTGATTTATTTCTGTCTTTTCCAAGACTTGATTAGTGTAAGGTTTTTAAATTTTTATTACATTCATTTGTTTATTTTAATTTGATGTTTTTTTTTTTTGGATTTACAGATGTATTTCTTATTCAATGTACTATTTGGACATTTGCCTGTTATATACTTAAATAATAAATGAATAAATAAATGATTGGATGCTTTTTAAGGATAATTTTATTCGCACTTTTTTTTAAATTTTATATTTTGCTGTTGTTTTTCAACCTTAAAAGTATATGTTGTAAATATTGCTTTCAAAGGAGCCATAGGAAAAATTATAAATAACTTTTCATAGTTTTTACCACTAAAAAAGGCTTATTTCAAATATTTGCAGATAAACCTTATTGTTTTATATTTAATGTTCTTTTCGGTTAAAAAAGGAGTCCTAATTCCGCCTTTTTGCGTTTTATGATAATTTTTTTCTTTTCAATATATCTGTTTGTTTGAAAAGCATGGTTCTTGGGTTTAGACCTTGTCAAAAATTGAAACTGTTATCCGACGTTTCACCTACGATTACACGAGATATCTTCAGGGATCTTAACTCCAGGAGATTAGAACACTGTTCTACACATCTAAACCCAATAACCATGATTTTCAATTTGACTAAAGCCGTGAAGGCTTTCATTCTTTAAATTTATTTATTATTGTTATTTCATTGATATTTTTACTTTCCTAAGAAAGTAAAAGTATATTCTCAATTATAATATAAGTTGGAATTTTTCCCCTTTCCTGTGTAGCTATTCTCGTTCTTGAGAGAATGATCACTTGATGGAAAGTGGGCGTGGTTGTCACGAAAAAGTATGAAACGGTATTCTAGGTAGCTTTCTCGTTCTCGAGAGGAACGATCATCTTGATAGAAAGTGGCCGTGGTTCTCACGAAAAAGTAAGAAACCGTATTCTGAATACGTTTTAGTACTTTTTCATGAGAACTACGCCCACTTTCCATCAAGATGATCGTTCTCTCAAGAACGAGAATAGGTACCCTGATAGCGAATCCGAAAATATAACGGAATTTTCAATATACTATTTCGTTCTGTCCGTCGGTGCAATAGACACGTTTTTATGAATATACGCTTTGAATTGCCTACTTAATTTCAATACTAACCTGAACAAACCTTTTTTGTTCCAGGATGTCAATTTAGTTCAGACGAATATTATTGATGACGCGTGGTTATTCTCTCGCTAGATCAACTGTATCTTGTTAGTGTCCAAGGGCAACAAAATAAATGTTACTGCTGTAAATGCAACTTTCCACTTACTAATATCTGTTGTAAGTTAAGTTTGACACTTCCACAAGTAATTCAAAAATAATCTAAACGTTACTTGATAAGTGAGTGAATTGCAGAAACAGGTATTTTTAATACTGAATGTATAATACTATAGTCCCGATTTAGGATTTTATTTATAACCAAAATGGACTGAAACTTTTGCCTCTTCCTCTATATTTTCCATCCATGCCTGCCATCCTACGCCAAAAAGAGAACGTTCTCCCTCCGTACCTACAGTGGCAGGCCGTTCTCTCGGCAGTCGCGACAGACGCTTCGATATGCTCGTGTTGTCTGACCCGGTACGCGAAAAAATCTCTTAAAAAAATCCTTTTTACGGACTTGCAACCACCCTTTTTTAACACCTACAACGCTGAGACGACGGGTCAAGAAATTACGAGAATTCACCTTGCTGACGCGATCGTCGTATAACTGAAAGTTGTCCGAGAGGCGCTCGTAGATTTTCGAGGGACCGATTTTTAAATTATTGCCCTGAGGCGAGCTAAATCCCGTTATTTGGAATTTCTAATTTGAATTTTTAAACAAGGGTGGGAAATTTCGCGGTAAACAGCGAAGTGTGTGAGAGGAAAAAAGGAAAGAAATTACAGTTGTTTTGTGTTAAGTGTCATTAGTGTGTTGTAAAAGTGTCTACGCTACGTGGCCGTCAGAGACGTGGTCAGTTTCTGTTTTTTATTATAATTTTAATAATTAAGTATAAGTATAGATGTTAATTACTGTCAAGATTGTAAATAAATACATTTTAAGAAATATTAAAATGTTTGGACAACTTTGCAAGTTTTGATTTTTGATCAAAAAAGTATAATTATAGATTCTATTTGACTTGTATTTTGAGTATCTAATAGCTCGTTATTTTAGTAACGTGGTAAATTTTGATTAAATTAACTATATATGTTAATGCCATTCTTCCAAAATTAAGTTTTCATTAACGCATTATCGAAAATTAATTTAAGGAATATTTAAAAGGTTTTCGGTCCGGCATTAGTACGGTTTGTTGGAGAAACGAACCAATGAATCGAATATCATCTAATATATACTTACTTGATTCATGAAGTAAGAAAAATGGAAAGACTGCTAATATCATTTGCAGGGAGAATTTCCACTAATGTAATTATTTCGATTACATGAAATCTAGAAAAACGATGTTTTTTGAAAAAAATTCTTCACTTGCTTCATATTTCGAGGTCGTAGAACAGGATTCTGTCTTTGGTTTCCCACAATTTTTTCTCACTTTCCCGGAAAACAGGGAAAATCTTTTCACTCTAGGTTCAATTTTTTGCATTAAATCGTGAAAATTTTGTTTCAATCACAAATTTCGCGCTAATAAAAGTATCATAAATTTACCATTTTTTAATCCGAACTATCAAGGAAAACAAATCAAAACAATCACTGGTTATATCTGGCAGCGACATCACTAGTCTCGAAGGGGAAATAATTTGCACTGTTGCCATATCATTTATTTATTTATTTATTTATTGATACTCTTACAAACACCTAAACATAACATGCTACAAGGTAATTATAAGTAAGAGAAATTTTACAGACTTAACTAACACAGAACAAAGACAGCACAGACAAGAACCTGAATAAACCTAAAGGTCACTGCATAAGTTGCAATAGCAATTTCTTGGTACAATTAAAAAAATCAATATCATTATTCTTATATAGTATGTTGCACTCAGTTAACATTAAATTCATTAGAGAACGACTACCAATGGAGACATGAAAGAATTTTTCCTTTTGTATCCTTAATCCTATCTTTGGTACATGAAGAGGTATATAATTAATCAAAGAACAATTGTTAAATTTTATATTATTGATAATACAATAAACAAATATCACAGATTGAATTTGCCTTCTTTTCTGAAGAGTTTGAAATTTAAAGCTTTCTAACATACTGCTATAAGAGATCAGATATGGATATAAGTTATTTTTCCTAACATATAAATATCTCAACGATTTCTATGAAATACACATATATTCTTTTCTTTCTATGAAAGATGTAAAGAAAATAACCCGAAAAACATATTTGGTCGTCGCAAAGAAACACTTCCACGGCTACTTGGCAGAACATTTGTTTAGAAAAAAATACTCTGACTGCGAGAAAATGTACCATGACTTTTTTTAAATACATGGGTCAGATTTATCCCTTTCTTTTAGTGAGGGACAACAATAATAATTTGTTTTTATTAGATATTTCTTTACGCCGCCCATTTCATCTATTGGAGCCAAACAATACTCTTTTTCCATCCAATTTATAATCCTAATTCATTTATATAAATCTTTTTCCCTATACTTTCACTACACATTATTTTTTGCATCAGATACTAAACCACCTGCTTCCCTACTAACTGAGACCTTTCCCAATGTCCTGCCTTGGCAGAGATTGTCCCGCCTCTACATCATCTCTGCTGAATAATAACATTTTTAATTCATATATTTAGGTTAGTTTCAGTTTTCTAAACTAACTGAAAGCAATCTAAACCTGAACTAACCAAAGATTTTGGTTGATTAATATTTTACACTTGCCCTTGCATTACAAAAATTAAACTGTTTTGTTAAATAAGATGGAAAAGTTTTATAAAGTTTTTAAAATAAAAAATATACATAGAGAATATTTTACATCTGGCAACGTGGCAGCGAATATTTGGCGTTTTCAGAAATACAAAGTGCTACAAGGTTCGATGACTTTTACGAAAGTTATTTTTGCTCTTTCGTTGAAAGTACTAGTCTTTCTTAATTTGTTTGCTAGAATTTGTGCAAAAATAGTTAAAACATATTACATACAATGTTTTTTTTAACTAATAATATTGAAAATAAGTGCAAATGTTCTGAGTTTTTTCCAGAAATAAAAGTGACTTGGTGATTTGAAGCGTGATGTTTTTCTGTTTTCCGGAAAACTGAAGAAAAATTGTGAAGAAACAAGGTCCCAACCGTGTTCTACCACGTCGAAATAGGGAGTATGCGATGATTTTTTTTAAATATATCTCTAGATGTCAATCGAAATAATTACCATCATTAATATTACTTGCTAGACCACAACTTTCACCAAAAAACACCAATTTTCGCTAGTATTACAATTTTAATTCTCAACTTAATTCATCAACCCTCTTGTATTACTACGGAAACCATTAGTTCCAACAGAAATGCCATTAATTCCACTGGTAATACGACTTACTCCAGTGTAAGGTCTTTTAATGTCACCATCCAAGTTGTAATTTCATTAAAAGTAATATCGGTGATATTACTAGCAATACCGCTAATCCACTCTCAATACCGTTATTCCATTAACAATGCCAATAATTTTACCAACTCTCATTAATTCTAGGGCTAATTCCAGTAGTAATATCTCTAATTCTAGTGGAAGTATTATTAATTTAAGATGTAATTTCCCATTTTACCCAATATAGCATATATCTAAGAGAAAAAAGTGTATTTATCAATCAAGAATTTACTTTAACCTACTGATTGCGATACTCAAGGGATGTACGTCTATTCGCAATTGTAATCTATCTGTATACGTAATAAAACGTTTATTCTTATATTTCCTCCCATTGAAAATTTGTCAGTAGTGGTGAAAGTTAAATGAGAACGTTTTTAAAGTTCAATAAACTTTAGAAGGTCACACGCCTGAATTTCATAGCGAAATCATCAATTTTTATTTGGAGGCGTAACATTTTTTATATTAGAAATAATATGTTTTTTTCTTTTTTTCTTTTTTTTGTATTTAAACGCTGAACTCGAACTTATTGCAATGTTTAGTTGAAATTCAGGAGTAAAAATATCGAAGAGCATGCAAGAAATGCTTTTGCAAATCGACAAGAGAAGCTATCTTAATGATTTTAACGAAGTACTTAAGTCATATTTTATCTTCCTACTAATATTTCAGAAGTCATTAAAAACTGCTTAATGGGAAATACAATCTTGGCAGTAATTTAAAAAATGTATCATGATCCTAAAAAAATAAACCCGTCACAAAGAAGAAGAAATTTGATGTCATTTAAAATACTTTAGGTTCTTACTTTGTTTTATTAAATATATAAAAAAATTTGGAAATACAGTGCGTCCACGGATTGTTGGACCCCACTTTAATAAACCTCAATATTTTTGATTTTTCTAGGAAAAGTCATACTTGATAAAAAGTTTTGCTTGCCTTGGAATTTCAGAAACAGTGATCAAAGTCATGATAACTTAAACAGAGTGTTGAAAATATTCAAAATGGTTGAATTATTCTTAAATAAATTACCCATATTTCTATTTTTTTTTACAAATGTTATTTAATAACTATGTTGTTCCGAAATATAAACAAAGCTTAAATACGTAGTTTAATAAAAGAAAATTAAAATTAATTTTTACCCAAAAATAACATTTTTTGAGGTAAAGCATTGTAATTAATTGAGCAGGTAAATTAATTCGACAATGTATACTTTTCTGTCAATGCCTATATAACAGACATTATTTGTGCTTTTCCAGATAATAGTTACTAAATAACAAATTAACCATGCTAACCTTAGAGCAACGGATTTACTTAGTAAAATGTTATGATTAAACATTGACTTCCAGGATAAGTAGATTGACCGTTCCGGATCAACGGCCTGGCCTGCTCGGTCGCCTAACCTAACGCCATTAGAATATTTTCTATGGGGTTACTTAAAGCAAAAGGTTACAACAATGATTTTAATGGCCACATTGACCTGCTAAAAGGAAAAATTTTGGAAGCTATTGGAACCATAAATGCAAATATGATATTGCATCTGTGTACGAACCATTTAAAAGAAGATTAGACAAATGTGTAATAGTAGGAGGTCAACATGTGGAATAATTATCTTTTTATTTCAAATTGATTTTTAGGGTTTCACAACATTGCTTAAAAAAAATTATTTTTGTAATTTTTTTAAATAAACTACCTTTTTATTTCGGAATAACATAGTTAAATAAAATTACAATTTCTTTATTTTATTTAAGAATATTTACATGTCTGAATATTTGAATACCCTGTATACGCTATCATGACTTTGACTACTGTTTTTGAAACCTGAAGGCAAGCGAAACTTTTTATCAAGAATGACTTTTTCCTTGAAAAATCAAAAATAATTAGGTTAATTATAGCGCGGTACCCCAACCGTGTCCATACTGTTTAATATAAACCGAAGGTGATTTTGTAAATCCACCCTAGATCAAGCGCGGATCCAAGGGGGGGGGGGGCGATGCCCCTCCTCGCTCAAGAGCTTAGAGTTCAGGAAAATATACCCGATTGTGCCTCTTACACTAGGAATGTGTATGCGGTTGGCTTCCACTTCCCCGTCGACAACGTTTTTTCTTGTGATCGTCCCCTCCCCAAGATCTTTGAGTTTAGGAAAATAGACCCGATTCTGGCTCTTATACTAGGAATGTCTGTGCTGCTGGCTTCCACCCCCCATGGACAACTTGTCTTTTCTTGCGATTGCCCCCCCCCCCCCCAAGAGCTTTGCTTAGGAAAATAAATCCAATTCTAATTCTTATACTAGGAATGTGTATGTGTATGTTGCTCCCCAAGAGCTTCGATTCAGAAAAATAGACCCGACTCTGACTTACATTAGAAATGGGAATTGTTGCTGGCGTCTCTGCACCCTGTCGACAACTTGCTTTCGCTTGCCATACTGTACTTTTGTGATATGACCGCCCCCCCCCCCCCCACCTTTTCAGTCCCCAATCTATTTCTTAAATCGGAGTGCACAAAACCAAATGTACTAAACAAACGCTTCACAGGCGCAGAAGAAGCAACTGCACACAGCAATTGCTTTATAACTGGTAACTATTTTGTAATTTTCCGTTCGATTTTATTGCTAGTGGTAACAATCCCGTATCTTCAAATAATTTACCAATGCCAAATTTATTTCTTTTGGAGATAACCTATACGTTTTTGTTTTGGGGGTTCAAACATATAGGTTACAAATTATCATGAACCTGAACTTTTAATCGATTAATATAGTCGAAAAAGGATATTCGCCAGTGGTCAATTTTATTAGCGAGGTTAGCAAATTAATAATTTAACAAATAATTGCTCATAATTTTTTTTCTTCAATTGTTTATTTTGGTGACAGTTGATGGTGACAAAAGTATGGCAGAGATTTACTCCCCGAAACCTACCCTTAGCGACAAAAATAGGGTTGAGAATAGAATTATATTTTTTATTTCCGACCCTGTAGGTTACAATGAGAATTTTATTTTCTTAAATTAATTAGTTCGAGGACAGTTCATTGTAAAAAAAGTTTGGCCGCGATTTACTCTATGGAACCTACCCTTAGCGACAAAAATAGGGTTGAGAATAGAATTATATTTTTTATTTCCGACCCTGTAGGTTACAATGAGCATTTTATTTTCTTAAATTATTTAGTTCGAGGACAGTTCATTGTAGAAAAAGTTTGGCCGCGATTTACTCTATGGAACCTACCCTTAGCGACAAAAATAGGGTTGAGAATGAATTATATTTTTTATTTCCGACCCTGTAGGTTACAATGAGAATTTTATTTTCTTAAATTAATTAGTTCGAGGACAGTTCATTGTAAAAAAAAGTTTGGCCGCGATTTACTCTATGGAACCTACCCTTAGCGACAAAAATAGGGTTGAGAATAGAATTATATTTTTTATTTCCGACCCTGTAGGTTACAATGAGCATTTTATTTTCTTAAATTATTTAGTTCGAGGACAGTTCATTGTAAAAAAAGTTTGGCCGCGATTTACTCTATGGAACCTACCCTTAGCGACAAAAATAGGGTTGAGAATAGAATTATATTTTTTATTTCCGACCCTGTAGGTTACAATGAGAATTTTATTTTCTTAAATTATTTAGTTCGAGGACAGTTCATTGTAAAAAAAGTTTGGCCGTGATTTACTCTATGGAACCTACCCTTAGCGACAAAAATAGGGTTGAGAATAGAATTATATTTTTTATTTCCAACCCTGTAGGATACAATGAGCATTTTATTTTCTTAAATTATTTAGTTCGAGGACAGTTCATTGTAAAAAAAGTTTGGCCGCGATTTACTCTATGGAACCTACCCTTAGCGACAAAAATAGGGTTGAGAATAGAATTATATTTTTTATTTCCGACCCTGTAGGTTACAATGAGCATTTTATTTTCTTAAATTATTTAGTTCGAGGACAGTTCATTGTAAAAAAAGTTTGGCCGCGATTTACTCTAAGGAACCTACCCTTAGCGACAAAAATAGGGTTGAGAATAGAATTATATTTTTTATTTCCGACCCTGTAGGTTACAATGAGAATTTTATTTTCTTAAATTAATTAGTTCGAGGACAGTTCATTGTAAAAAAAGTTTGGCCGTGATTTACTCTATGGAACCTACCCTTGGCGACAAAAATATGGTTGAGAATAGAATTATATTTTTTATTTCCGACCCTGTAGGTTACAATGAGAATTTTATTTTCTTAAATTATTTAGTTCGAGGACAGTTCATTGAAACTCACAGGGTCGAAAATAAAAAATGCAAATCTATTCTCACCATTATTTTCCCTGCTATGGGTACGTTCCAAAGAGTAAATCGAAAACATACTTTCCTCAATATCAACTGTCATCGAAATAAATAATTTAAGAAAATAAAACTCTCATTGTAACCTACAGGGTCGGAAATAAAAAATATAATTCATTCTCAACCCTATTTTTGTCGCTAAGGGTAGGTTCCATAGAGTAAATCGCGGCCAAACTTTTTTTACAATGAACTGTCCTCGAACTAAATAATTTAAGAAAATAAAATGCTCATTGTAACCTACAGGGTCGGAAATAAAAAATATAATTCTATTTTCAACCCTATTTTTGTCGTCAAGGGTAGGTTCCATAGAGTAAATCGCGGCCAAACTTTTTTTACAATGAACTGTCCTCGAACTAATTAATTTAAGAAAATAAAATTCTCATTGTAACCTACAGGGTCGGAAATAAAAAATATAATTCATTCTCAACCCTATTTTTGTCGCTAAGGGTAGGTTCCATAGAGTAAATCGCGGCCAAACTTTTTTTACAATGAACTGTCCTCGAACTAAATAATTTAAGAAAATAAAATTCTCATTGTAACCTACAGGGTCGGAAATAAAAAATATAATTCATTCTCAACCCTATTTTTGTCGCTAAGGGTAGGTTCCATAGAGTAAATCGCGGCCAAACTTTTTTTACAATGAACTGTCCTCGAACTAAATAATTTAAGAAAATAAAATGCTCATTGTAACCTACAGGGTCGGAAATAAAAAATATAATTCTATTCTCAACCCTATTTTTGTCGCTAAGGGTGGGTTCCATAGAGTAAATCGCGGCCAAACTTTTTTTACAATGAACTGTCCTCGAACTAAATAATTTAAGAAAATAAAATTCTCATTGTAACCTACAAGGTCGGAAATAAAAAATATAATTCTATTCTCAACCCTATTTTTGTCGCTAAGGGTAGGTTTCGGGGAGTAAATCTCTGCCATACTTTTTTCACCATCAACTGTCACCGAAATAAACAATTTAAGAAAAAAAATTATGAGCAATTATTTGTTAAATTATTAATTTGCTAACCTCGCTAATAAAATTGACCACTGGCGAATATCCTTTTTCGACTATATTAATCGATTAAAAGTTCAGGTTCATAAATTATCTAGGGCCACTGCTATAAGTTTCAGTATATTTAAATTCTTTCTGATGCGCGTATAAGCCCAATAATGAATACTTTTTGGTATATGGCGGATTCAATATCTTTTTTGTTTTCCTTATAGATTTTTAATATTATGTTCCAGTGAGAAACATTCATTTCTAAACAGTCAGCAACGCTATTCCAACGCACATCCAACTAATGATTCGCCTCTGCTAGGCTCAATTTCTCTCAGGCTAAATGATTGTTACGGAAATATTTGGTTACTTGAACAATGTGTTATTTAATGTGTCTTCGCACACCAAAAACTTTAAAACTGGTTCTGTCTTCAATATTTTTTCTCATGCCCGCCATGTTCGTCGCGTTCTCTATCACGAAAGATTTTACATTATATTGATATTTAATTCACATGGAGAAATTAGATCACAACAAAATTCCGTTAAATATTATGAAATATGAAACTTTCTAGAGGTATCAATAGTTTCATGGAGAAATGCTCGTCCATCTTCTGTTGTTATAGTTGAGAGAAAAGAAAAACATTTTTCTTTTTCTTCTTCATAAATTTCACCCAAAAGAGTAACTGCTGGACGGGGTGTATAACCAGGTCTCAACTTTTGAATCGCTTTTCCTACTTACCAATGTTCAGTACACCTAAAGCTCGAGTTAGTAGCAAATATTGCTTTCATTATTTCCTTATCAATATTATGTTTCTAGCTGTTGATGTACGAGTTACAAAACTGCTAATAGAGGAACAAGTTTCGGTTCTTCTTTCATTATTTTCAGTCTGTTGTTAACTACTCTGTTGGGTATCTAATACCAAAAATTTATTTTTAATATCATAGAAACTTTCAAAAAAATTGATTATTCCAGTATAAAATCCAAAAATTAATTTTTGGTAAAAACTAAGAAAAAAGCAGTATCATTAATTATCAAGAAATAAGCTAACACTGTCAAAAATCATTTACATCGAATAGTAGGTTTTGAAAAAAATAATATCAAGAAGATAACGGGACAATTATAAAGTATTCTGTTACTTTTGTACAAAACTTTGTCACTTACAATTAGGTAAGTACTTACACTATTTACCTGCATAAATTGCACTTTGCGGTTCAGTACAAAACTCATGATGTGCCTTAAACGTTTGGACTAATCCTTGAATTCTTTTTTGCAGCTCTTACTACAAATTGCCCTACAACCAGATTTACTAGGATTTATTTTTTTAATAAAAAATTGCCATATTTAGTGTTCTTTCTCTTCCTAGCCATTTCAACGAAAATAATTATTTAAATAAAAACTACTCTATTCCACTAAACCAGAACACAACCAGTAATATAACGAAATTAGCACGAATTAATACCCTCTAACCATTTATAGACAAACAAGCGAGTCCTGACAAGAACTTTTTGTCAGTAAGAGCCGTTAAACCTCTAAAGAGAAGTTCTGACAAAGCAGAAAAAAGAGAAAAATATGCCTTGATTGATTGACGAATGAAAAAGTGAAAAGTAATAAAAAACCTACATAGTTTACAATACAGTTATTTATGCTAAATAATAAATAAGAAAAAAGTGGCTCTTATTACAAAAATATTTTATACCTTCCTGTTGGGCATTGGTTATTATTGATAATAATAAGTTAATTTTTGCTGAGAAATATCCGTAAAAAAATAAAAATTTAATTTCTTAATATATTCTTAATAAGAATAAAAATATACAGAGAGTATACGTTTAGTAATATAGAAGTTTAGTAATATAAAATTAAATATATAAATAATAAAAATATTAAAATTATATTCAGTGAATTATTTACGTGGATATTTAATACTTGATAATAAAATACATTTTATAAATATGATTAAATCCTCCCGACTTGCTGTACAAGAAGGGATTAAAGCATTTTTATACTATTTTATTTTAGAAGTTTTTCTTGAAATATGGCTTATTTAGAAATGATTTAACTGCCATCTCAAAAAAGAGTTCAAAAACTTTATAGAAAACTGAATTCAACTAATTAGTGTCAGTATTTATACTCACAAGTACCTATCTATTAAAGAAGTCAAAAAATTTACATTTTTCCAAAAACTTATAAAAAATCAGATGTCTCTCTTATCTAGATTTATGATGTTTTGTGATAAAATCTGTTACGAGAAATATTTCAAAAATGTACTTATCTGCTATCCTAGCTGTGATAAAAATTGGAAGTGTATTGATTACGACGACAAAAAGTAACAACCGTGGTGGCAGCTTTTTTGGGTCGGATGTTAATTTATTCTGGTATCGGAATCATTAGCGTCTATTCAGAATGATGCCAAATTTCTTTTTCTCTCTGTTGACAAAGTTTTCCCTATTATTTAATCAAGCTATAACAGGTGGAGGCTTCCGGAGGCCTGTCGGCGGAATGGTGGCCAGCCAAGGAGTCGAAACGTCGTCCACGTCTTCGGCGCAGCACCAGCACCATCATAATGCCGAAATGTACTGCTCGCCCGTACATTCCCCCTATGGAGAGTATTATCCTGGTGAGCATTATCACTATATCCCAGGAGCACATCCTGATATGTGCCCTCATCATGTGCACATTCATCAAAGTGAATACGGTAAGTATTAAACAATTACGTAAAACTGTATAATGTATTATTGTGGTTCAGATTGACGGGTCTTCTAGGTTATGTATTTTAAGAATATTTTTCGTTATATAACGGTCGTAAAACTGGCGTTTGTTAAAATATTTAGAAACCCATTATTTTTTTAAATAAATGCAACATATTTACTATCTTCCTGAATATCTAAATATAATGTCTACATACAAGACAAATAAATAGTTTCTTTGTATTGAGTGGAATGTGCGGTAATCGGAGATTCAGGGCCTTCTACAAACAAATTATTCAATAAATCTAGTTTATCTAACAAATCTCTAGATAAAAGAGAACATGATAGGCAAAAATCAGGCCAAAATAAATAAATAGTGCATGATTTTATTTTTTTATTTAATAGATATAATTTAATTTTCACAATTAAGAACTCCATTTTTTCATAAGGAAAAAATGATTCAATACATCAGATTGTAGATACTTTGAAGTTAGAGAAATGCCTCATATTTTAATTTTTTTGACCATTTGCCATGCTTTCTTTTGTAAATACTTTGCTTTCCCAATCTTAATAAATTAAAAATCTTATTTTTCTGTGAGTTTCCGATTTGAATCTGGAATTTATTTGGTTATTTTTAATAAAAATTTCACATAAGTACTTATTGTAAAACAAATATATAAAAATTTAAGGTGGCAGGCCGACTTCTACGGCAACTTGAGTTTTTGCAATTATCTGTCTAGACTTATTCAAAATAAATAATAGGGATCAGTGTTTACATTTTGTCATTTTACTCAAATGGTTAAGTTGTTTCTAAAAGGTAAATAAACGATTAAAAATAGTTCTGATTTTTGCCTTACAAGTGGCTTATTCAGCAATAGGAAATATACTATTCAAAATAAGTTAAGAATTACCTATCTGATATTTTGCTATGGATCACAACAGCAAAGCAGTTTTTTACAGCCAAGAATAAATTAGTAATAAATTTATCATATCAAATATTATTTTTTTGTATTTATGCCTAAAGAGGTTTAGACCGTCAGCAAGATTATCAAAACTAGCAAGGCAACACTGTACAAATCGTCAGGTGTTTTGTCATGAATATGCACACTGAACTGAACATGAATAGCAACGGGTAATGTTCTCGTCAGTCTCGCCGTTTTGGAGGAGGATCAATAGTAATGATGTGGGAAGACATTAGTTCTAACGGAAGAACCGAGCTCTTTGTAATTTAGGCTGGAAATTTGACAGGCCGTCGATACTTAATAAACATTTTACAGTCTTATGTATTAACCCATGCTCAAAATTATGGCTAATATCACATCACGAGAATGATTAGAACATTTTTTGAAGAAAACCATATATCGGTTATAGATTGACCAGCCAACGGCCCCGATTGAAATCCTATAGAACGCCTGTGTGACTAAACAGAATGACGCATGCGTCAGAGAGAAATGGTAAATATCTTATGAATTGACTGCAAACGACATCTTACGGTACGCTATTTTTCACTAATTAAAGTTACTGAACCAAATTAAATAAACATGTTCTTTTCACAACAATAACAATAACATCATATAATATAATTTCTCTTCTCCACTCGATAATTTAAAGTACACTGTTAAAAAAAAACCATTAAGGTACATTCATTAATTTAATTTAATGGATTTGTACCTTAAATCATGAATAAGTTACATGTACTTTGAAATTAAAGCTTTGTACATTAAATTTAATTGAATGTTATTGATATTTTATCACCAGTCTTATCTGATCTGCAGCACTTTTTGGCTTTCACGTTGACATTCCGTTTGTCGATCTCGTTTCCTCTAATAATTTTTGAGCCTTTAAGGCACATCAGATGAACTAACATGAACTAACCCTTAACGCGAATTTTATAGGTAAGGATGGCATGGAATATATTTTTATTCTTTGAGATTAGAATTATGTTTTTTATTTCTAATCCTTTACGTTAGGTTGAAAGTTTTTTTCTTCAATTGTTTATTTCGATGACCCTTGACTGCAAAAAAGTTTGGTCATGATTTCCTAACGGGAACCCACCTTTAGCGAAAAAAAATAGGGGTGAGATTATAATTTTATTTTCTATTTCCAATCCTGTAAGATAAGTTGAACGTTTTTCTATTCTTCAACTATTTATTTCGATGCCACTTGACTGCAAAAAAATTTGGCCGCGATTTATCAACAGGAACCAATCCTTAGCACAAAAAAGATATTTATTTTTTATTTTCCGAGTTAAAAGCTGAGGGTAAAATTTTTTTTTCACCTAATTTATTTATTTCGGGGATACTTAATTGTGAAAAAAGCTTAGCGGCGATTTACTAACAGAAACCTACACTGAGCACAAAAAAATAATGTCGAGACTACCATTTATTTTTTATTTCTGGCCTTATGGCCGAGGGTAAAATTTTTTCCCCTAATTATTTATTTCTTTGACATTTGATGGTAAAAAAGTTTAGCGGTGGTTTACTAACAGGAACACACTGAGTGCAAACAAATGGTGGGATTAGCAATTTCTTTTTTATTTTAGGCCTTATGGCTAATTTAACAGAAGAAAACTATTACTCCAAATCATAGAGCAGGAAATAGAAAATAAATTGCCGGTCTCACCCTGGTTTTAGAGCACTAAGGGTAGGTTCCTGTTAGTAAATCGCGACCAAAATGTTGTCACATTTAAGTGCCATCGAAGTAAATAATTGAAGCGACTAAGACTTTTACCTTAAGCTACAAGGTCAAAAATAAAAAATAAAGTTCTAATCTCACCCCTATTTTTTTGCGCTAAGGGTGCATATAAATCACTGCCAAACTTTTTTTGCGGTCGTTATCGAAATAAATAACTGAAGAAAAAATCGTTAAATCTAGCCTACAGAAGCGCTATTCTTTTGAGTCATTATCACTTTCAGTTCTATTACTTGAAGTAATCATGACCACTTCGACCTTATGATAGGTAAATGCATATTCAAAAGAACATGAAGTTATCAGTTTCACTTCGAGCATTTGATAATTACTCTAAAGAATACAGCCAGAGTTGGAAATAAGAAATAAAATTCTAATCTCACATCAATTTTTTTTTGCTTAAGGTGGGTTTCTGTTGTAAATCACAAACTTTTTCTACCGTCAGATATCATGGGAATACATAATTGAAGATAAAAGCATTCAACCTAACCTACAGAATTGGAAATAAAAAATAAAATTTTAATTTCACCCCTATTTGTTTGCGCTAAGGGTGGGTTCTTGTTGAGAAATCATGGCCTACCTTTTTTACGGTCAAGTGTTATCGAAATAAATAATTGAAGAAAAAAAACATTCAACCCAACGTACAAGGTTTGAAATACTCTTTTAAATTCCCTTAGAGATTAGTTAACTTTTGTTCATCTGATGTGTCCTAAACGCTCTTTGAGGAGCCATTAAATTACCAGATGCGTAAACAAAATCGAATATCCTTTTTCGATGATATTAATCGATTAAAAGTTCAGATTCATCTTGTCTGAGACTGTAATCAGTAAAAAGAACTTTTCCTGGCAGATATCCCAATAGGACTCCAAAACGGGGGAAATTGTTTCTTTGAAATTAAATATACCAAGATTAAACCAACACAGCGTACCAAGTTTTCCCAGTTGTCCAAAATACTTATCCATCTAGCTTGGTTGGAAAGACAAAATGTAAAACTGGCATTGAAAATTTGTAATTCTTTTGTGATTGAAGGCTTACAGGATTTTTAACAAAGATATCCTTTTCATCTGAATGTGACAAACAGGACAGTACTAAAAACTGTTCTAATGAAATTTTGGAAATACTAAAAAATACTTGTATTTAAAAACATGATATAACCTAAAACCAGAAATGCCCATGTTGACTTGTTTGGGAGGATATTGCAGTGGCATTGCTTTACAAACACTAAAATGCAATTATTGCAAAAATTTCTTTGATGGGCGATAAAGAACTTATTCTTGAGGATTATTTTAATCTCATAACTATCTTACACAGAGGTACACTGCAATCTAATCGAGATCATGTGGTTAAAAGAGTTGTTTGTTTCATATATTTTATTCCAGAAAATACTTATGACATGAGAATACATTTTTGAAAATTTTTTATTCAAAGATTATTTCTGACTAATTTGATATTAAAATATATTCTTAAATAAAAATTTTTAATATGCTTTAATGGCTGCAATAGACTCTCAACCAAAACAGTTATTAACATTTTATTTGTCAGTATTACTAATACTATGATAAAAAACATACTGTGTCAGACAAAATAATCAATTAAGCGACCATAAAAGGAAATTAGATACATAGGGAAAATAACTGCACATACTAGATAATTAAAAGTGTCTAGGCAAACTAATGATGAAATGCAGAAAAGTTTTCTCAGAACCTAGTTACTCGTAAATCTTCTGGTACATCTGAGAAATTTTGCAATTTAAGGATACAAAAGAAATTTATGGTTTTTTTAATGCTCACTTTAACATATTTATCTAAAAACTACAGAAAAAAATTTATAAACAAAGTAGTATTTCTTTCAAATCATTATGATATAATTTTTCTCACCTATGTTGTTACCCTTGTTAACACATAATTTATTTAAAATTTAAAATATTTAAATAACGATCACCTAAAGTTCATAAGTAGATATAACAGTAAAAAAACACAAATCTGACAAAAAGTAGATAATAACCTGTTGATTTACCGACCGACAGATCTCCATAAAATTTTATTCAAGTATGTTTTTAGAAATTTAAATCACATTCGCATAAAGTTATTTTTTCAGTAATTCTTTTTCTTCATATCTTGTGTGACAAATTACTTATTATATTCCTTTCCACCTGGAAATAATGTATTTCATAACGATTTAACGTTATGTTATTTTCGATATATAAATAATATATAATAATAACATTCAAACTGAACGTTTGTTTAAAGGTTGTAGACAATGTTGAAGATTGACAAAAATGTGGTTGTCGGACTTGCATTGTCTTTATTTTTGTTTGTTTTTACGAGGTTTCGATTAGATTGTTTCTCTAATCGTCATCAAGTATAAGCTGAATGTTTTGTCTTAAGGCTACGAGCCTATATAGGGACTGTGTCGATTGAAGCACAAATTTCGCTCCACTGTACACACCTCAATGATTTGATGTTACAAGATAGTGGTTGCCAAAGATTAGGTATCTCAACACTGGGTTTACTGAAGATTCCATTATTATTTTTAATGTAAACTGCTTCTATAAATTATCTTTGTTTCATGTTGGGTTCCATATATATTGCCGCAGCTTCAGATGCGAGATTTTTTTGTTTGTGTTTAAAGACTATCGATACTAGAAAGTAGAGTAGGAAATTCGTTAAACTTACAAATAATTTGAAGTTATACCGGGAAACAAATGCGTAAATTTCAAAACATTAGGATTCATAGGAAATATCTTCACTAAAAGTGGATATTAAAATTACTTAAATACTTTTTTTATAACTTTAGTTAACCTAGAGCACGTAACAGTTGCACACTAAAATATCTACCAAATATTTGAAAAATTCTTAAGATATCATCGAGCGGGAAAGAGTTTATATTCGCACTGTACATTATAAGTTGCGAAATGCACGATGTTCGGTTGGAAAACATTGGTCTTGTTAAATTCTTTTTAAAATTTTACTGTCCAACTATGTACAAAAAACAAAAAGTGTATTATCAAATTGAAAAAGTAATTTTAAGGCTATTATTTAGAATGGCGCCCCTGAACATGCTTTTGTATTTTAAAAATTATTTCTTAAGATAAAAAAAATCCTTCTATTATTAGAACTTAATAAAGTGATGTAATTCTGAATGTAAATCTATGCAAAATCCTTGATTGTCTAGCCCTAACCTCTATACGCTTGTCTCAACCTATGCACTCGACTTAACGAACACAATTAAAGGATAAGGCTGTACGTAATAAAATAATGACTGGCAACAGGAACTATTAAATAGTATTCTAATTGACCTTGGGACTATATTTTTTCAAACGTTATTAATCGATAATTAATGGAAAAATACTCGTTTAAATATCTTCTGGAACTCATTGAAAATAAAGACATTTTATATACGATTCATCATATTTTTTTTTGTTAATCAGAAGCAACCAAGCACAGTAGGTAATTAGGAAACCATCTCAGAAGGAGTACTATTCCACTTTAAAAATTTATTATAAAACCTATTCCTCAAAGTTAAAGAAGGTGCCTTCATTAATTTATTACTAAGCATCACTAAACATTTTACTTTAAAGTAGTACCCAAAGAAGAAAAAATTTAAATTTTCATGCTTCATTTGATGATTTGCAGACGACATATTTAATTAATTAATAATCGTGCTTACCGAGCATAAAGAGGTTCCACTTAGTTTAGGAGTATCAAATGAAATCGCTTATTGTTAAATCGAGAATATGAGATATGGCATTAATTTAATCCACTGTTTAGTGAAAATACGACTCTTCGTAGGGACGCCGATACATTATAATTATCGTGATATCAGTAAATCCTGCGCGAAACAGCATTTGACGTCTTTTTTGAAAACACTTCTAGCTGTTATAGATTTGCATACACGAAAAAATGTTTGCTATGATTTTTCTCAATGGAAAAGAATATATATCGAACGTTAAATTGTTATTTTATATCAAAAAATCATAGTATGGAACTACGATTGATCACCTATCAAGTACCTGTGCCATTTATCAAACTTTGTGAGCATGGCTTCGGCCCCATGTTTGAAAGGAAATATTCTCTTCCTAAATTCAGCAAACCAATTAAATAATCAGTCTATCAAAAGTCCATCAAATGTTTTATTTAACTTCTTTTTGAGTGGCTTAAGAAGCTCCTCTAACAAGCGGTATTTGGAATTAATAATAAAATAATATAATGATGTTTTTCCTGGAGCGGTTCACCTATCGTTTAATGAGTCAATTAGACACTATCACCGAATATAAACAAAGTTTACGATTTCTATCGAGAAATTCAGATTAACTGGAACTCACATAGTTGTTGCGGGTCTAAAATTTCCGACATGACCCTCGTATTTATTTTGTATTAGATCGTAGATTGATTCCGAATGCCTTTTACTTCATGCCGTGTCGTAATAATTACAACTGATATTTGTCTTACATAAATATGTATACGGTGTGTTATTTAAAGTGATTTTTCAAACTTAAGACGAAAGACAATCTCTTTTACATTCTCCGTTCTCGGCGTATTCAGAACCGAAGGAATTTTCTATTTAAACACTTTCAAGGCTGTAAAAGGCAACGTTAATAACCGCTCACGAATAAAAATTTGGTTCATGAAACGGTGACTCTTAGCACGTAACATTAAGAGTTACAAATAAAATTTAATTTTTACAATAACTGGTTTGTCACATTAAGATTAGATTTTTCTGTAATTTATACTTTTTATTATTAAACATTTCTTAACAGTTTATTAATCACAATCTCAATATTAACAACGTGGTAATGTGTTAAATTTATTTCAGAATTGGTATCCAAATATTATATTGTGCATTCGGTATTGAAACTGAACTTGTTCCCCATAATAGATGTCTTATCATTCGATATGGAACCAACTGACAGAATATAACTTTCCATGTATACAAGAAATGTCCTATATTTTTTTTTTACGCGGATCTTTGTCATATGAAATCGTCCCTGATTTTGAGGGGTGATTTTGTAACGAAATTTAATCACTAACTTCACAATTTTCAAAAACAAAAACAAAATACCTTTGAAATGATTCATGTGGCAAAATCCGCCTGTTCATGTTAATGCCAAGTATAAGTTTTTTTAAGTTTCGCCACTACATATGACATGTATAACTTTAATTTTATAGCAAAAAGTAGTAAAAAACAATATGCTAAATTTTACCCGATAACGCTATCTTATTTAAAGTCTTGCATTGGAGGAATAATTTATATTGACAGATTTTAATATTTTTTTTTTGAAGTAAATTAGTTATAATTAGGTTTTAGTATGGTGCAACATATGAATGAACTCAAAGAACTCTTAATGGTTTAGAGAAGCCCCAGTCTGTTGTATGTGATGTTGTTCTTAATACTAAATCTATGAAACCCTCAAAGCTCAAAAGTCACTTAGAAGCAAACCATGTTAAACATATTTTAAAGGACTTTGACTTTTTTAAACCATAGAAGTTGGATTTTACTGGAACGTTTCAACAACAAAGCCAAACAGTATTTCAGACATCGTATGAAATTCCTCGGAAAGTTACAAAAAACACATATAATTGTAGTTACCCTTGTCAAACCTTGTTTATTAAAGTCCGTTGAATTAATTCTTAGAGGATTGAGTTAGTTAAAATGTGTAATACAGTTCAGAGACTCATTTCATACAGGTCCAAAGACCTGATTGAACAAATTTTACCTGTCGTTTCCTTTCAATTTGAGTCCATCGATGTTAGTTCATGTTCCCACTTAGTCGTTTTCGCGAGATATATTCACTTGAAAGACATCAAAGCAGACTTTCTGTTTTATAACGCGCAAAAACGGCTAGGAAAGGTGAAGAAGTCAATGCACCGCACCCTAAGGAAAGGGATTGCACTGCTTGATTTTCCGATTTGCCCTTGCTACCAACACTTTTCTAAAGCCTTTAATGATGAGATCCATTTATAGGATTTCTTAGACCAGCTAAACAAGCTAAACTTGAAAACGCTGGGTAGAAAAACCCACATTATTTACTTCGGAGATAATATCCAGCTGCAAAATGGGCGTCGTTAAGTAAACCTTGAAAATTTACCATGAACTCCTTGCGACCTAAACTTAAAAATTGGAGACTGGAATTATAGATAACACTGGTCTGTAAAAAGAATTTTTTTCCGAGCCCTGGCACCATTTCTGGCGATTGTTACGTAAAATGACCTCCTGAATCCGAATATGACTCCCGTTTTCCCCCACCACCCTATTTTTGCCAATTTTCGATTATAATATTATGGTCATGAATTTGATTTGGAAAGGTGAAAAGGATTATTTTAGCTGTTAAATTTAAAAATAAAAATAAGAAAAGTACCTTCATTTGGTGCTTGCTTTCCTTTTGCACCCTGAAGTAGCAGTAGTCTGCCAACGTGCTCGCATTCCGCTTCCCTGAAAATCTCCTCTCGAACGTAGTGATGTCTTGATGGAACTGTTCTCTGTGTTCATCCGAAACCTCCTAAATTTTCAAGGATAAAGTCCACGTGTGAAAAATGCACTTTAAGAGACATGTTACACCCCATAGTCTTGTACGGTGACAGTAATGCCTCGATACAGGCTGCAAGTAAATACAAATGCTGCAAGTAAATATTTTCCTTCGGGGCCAAAGGATTGTGAGCGACATTTTTCCTAACACGGGACTAACACCTTCTCGCTGAGACCAGTTCCGCACGATGTAATTTTTGTCTCTGGCTCGACTGTCCCATTGTCAGCAGCAGTACTTTGTGAAGCCTGATTGCAGATCCGTAAGTAGAGCAACAACTTTTAATTCACCTCAAAGTTTCTCATATAATAACGATAATTGATTTTATCAAGGATTCGGCTGATGTTTTTATATGTCTCCTTCCAATCCACAGAGTATGCAATTGGGACTGATTGGTCAACAGGACAACTGTCAAGTTTGTCTTTGATGAGTCTATAAACAGTTTTCATTTGTCTGGGTCATGACATGGCATGTTCAGTTTTATTATTAACAGAACAGTAACCTTTATCTTCCGAGAAAAGTAACTTCAGGGTTGACTGCCTGGTCCTGTAAAAAGAGATTCTTACGCCCTTTTCTAAGAGATTCCACTACTGAAGGCGAGATTTAAGAAGTTGAAATTTACTTTTAGGCACTTTTAGATAACTCCAAATTCCGGACGAGATCATTCAATTCCGCCTGAGTAACGAAGTGACGTTATCGATGGGCTAAATTACCTGTATCATATTCGGATTCAAGAGATCGTTTTACATAAAGATCATGGTAATCTAAGATAAAGAATTAAGAACCACCCTCAAGCTCTTAAATCTGAAACTGAAATTGATTCCCCATAATGCTCTGAACAAGAAGCTGTATTAGTACAAAACCCAATTCATGTATCTTTGGATATTACCGACATTCCGGAAATTCGAATTGACTCCTCAGTGCGTGTTATATTTCAGAAAAAATCGTTATCGTAACTTTGGTGTGCTCTGCATCATTCATATTCCAAAGTTTTTTTTTTTCGAATACCTCTGCGAAAGTAAATTTTCAACTCTTCTGCACATCAAAGCAAAAACCACGGACAAGCTGGTTGTTCCAGATTACATGAGATTGGCCGTAACAAAAATTGTAACATTTATTAAGCAGATGTCCGCTCAATAATCACTTTAATCATTAATAATTAATATTTAAGACTAAAAATATATTTTTCTAAAACCTTTATTTTTTGTTTCCTTAATCAATAATGGCTGATGGGGACAAGGAATCGCGAACATTTATAAAAAATCGAAAAGGGATCGCGGTTAAAAAAGGTTGGAAACCATTGTACTATACTATCCATCGTAATTATTTTAATAGTTTCCAATTACAATTTAATTCTATTAACCAACATACTTACCTTTAGATTTCATTCCAATAATAATAAAAATTAGAATCATTGATACCATGCGAAAATGATAAAATAAATGCGCGTAGTTGGTTAGTTAAAGTTTGTTGACCCAAATCTAGGAAAAAGCGTAGCTAAAGCGGACTGTGAAACTACTTTTAAGAAAACAATCAATCATTTTTTAACTAATCGATATAAGTTTTGGGGTTTATGTAACTAATAAGGGTGTAGCAAATCAGTGGTGCATAGATTTATAGAAGAACAGTAAAATGATATAAAAGAACTACATAGCGATAGTTATAAAATGTATATTCTTAAAAAAAAAGTGATTCGTAAAGTTTTAAATTTAAAGTTATTTTAATTAAATTCGTATATTTAATATTTTTAAGTTGTCTTTACAAAGCCATAACTGCCTATTAGATCCTCTAGTATGGCAGTAAGGATGAAGTCATTTAGGATACTAATAAGGAAACGATTTAGTATTGTCTAACAGCATGTAGGCCAGTTACTCGACATATGGCCAGTTACGCGAGCTGATATATCGATCTCTTGGAGGCTAGAAAATGATAAGTAAAGGAGAAGTTCTATTGAATATTATCGATGTTTATAAAGATACGCCATACATAATAATTATAAAGATTATTTAAGAAAAATATTAGATATGATAGTTATACGGTGCTATTCGCCCAATACTTCCTTTTTCTTTATTTTCATACAACCAATCACGAGAGCTAGAACAGGATCTTTTTTTACGTGCTTAAAAAGCTCGGATACCATGAGAAAAATTGGAGGCTGGTGTATTCGATGATCACTTCCACTAATACAGGAACCTGAGTCAGGATGGTATAATTGGTGTGCTCTAAATTTCTCCCTTAGACTTTCTTCATATTAAATATTCAGGATTTGTTTTGCAAACTTTATAGCGAAATTTATCAGAAAAAAGGTACTAGGAAATGCGATTTTTTTTCTTTACACTCCGTTATCTCAAAAACTTGGAGTGTAGGTTAATCAAACGTATAAAAAAAAGTTTTGGGGTTACATGCAAAATCAAAAAATTAATTCATTTAGAGAGTGGTCCATTTAAAAAAAATATATATTTGGTAATTATATGAGTATATTGTACTAAATCTCAAAATTAATAGCATCAAGCTTAGTCCATTCAACCGTTAACTGGCTCTGTATATTTCATCTGCTCTACACAGCTCGGCCGGGGCCCTTAAGTAGATCATTACAAGTTTGTCGTTGTCGACAATATGGTTTTAAAATATACTCCTATAATGGATATCTTTATAGTGATCGATCATCTAACGAAATAGAATAAAGAAGTGATTAATAAAACATATTCAAAAAGTTGAAGATACAGAATATCAATTTTGCAGATTTTTTTAGTTTAAAGAAGCGTTTCTCAATCTTTAAATATTTGTTATCCGTGGGCCCATACCAGTTTTAATTGCGCCCTTTTTGAAATGTTTTTAAAGTTCTAAGTAAATTTATTTTATTCCATTGTTCTTTGGTGTCGATACACCATCACAAATTTAATGCCTCCATACGAGTCCCTAGGACAAATGCGCCCCATAAATTGAAAATCGCAGGTTTCAACTAAATATATGATATCATCTCAATCGTCCCGAAAGAAATATAAACAAATTTAAATATAAGATTTTAATAAATTTATCAACTGTGATTAAGTACTTATTTTTATAGGGACACTATGCCATTAATACAGTTTTAATATCAATAAGCAGATGGAATATATCTGATGATACACTCGAGATTATAATATATTTAGGCCCAATCGAATACATATGTTGTTACCAGATGTAAGAGCTTATTGTATTAGTATAATTCTTGTTCCTGTTTATGCGTTTGGATCTGTAACACCCGTGTAGGTGGTTACAATGATTATTATAGCCCTGATAATTTACTAAAATAAAATTATTAAAATATGGACAAAACGGAAAGGTTATTTGTATTTTTTAGGCTGTACACGATCTTAAATTATGGAAAAATAAACCTGTTCTTAAATCTCCGATGACGATAATTGCTTCTTTGGGTTTTTTAAGAATTCTTTGAAGCAGTTGTATAATTATTACTTTTTTTTAAACAGCTGTGTATTATTGTCTTTATTTCTTCGAATTTTAACCATTGCAAAAATTAATATAAGAAATTTACAAACGTAATATGGAAATTTTATTATTCTATAATTTGGCCTTGAAAAAATTATGGGTAATTAAGAAAATAAAACATGTTTAAATTAAATTATTTTTAGAATTGTTTGTCTGGCTGTATAGAACATTTACTTTATTGGTATATGTCTCTCTACTACTCATTAGCTTTATTCGCGGGTCACTTTCCGAAGCGATTCAGAACTAGTACGGAATTAGTTCAGGATTGCCGTACAGCGCATGCTCAGTTATTAACCGGTTCAGGATTTGTTTTTACCGCGAACGATTTTGGAACTTTGAATCGTCCACTCTGGCATGCATACGGTGTTAAATGCTGATTAAACTAGTTTTTTTTTTTGTTTTAAATAACTTAAAACTGTCTTTTATTAGGTTTTATTAATTGTATTATTTAAAGAAATATTGAATTATAATTGTTATTCTTATATAATATAAAGTCTAACTGTCAGTTTCTTTTGGAATAAAACGTCTTGTTTTTTGCTGAATGAACAGATATTTATTTTAACAGATATCTATTGTTTACTCTTTATTTTGTCTTAAGTTCATATTTCAGGAGCCTCAAAGTAAATCTAATTGTAAACATACGCCTAATAAAAAGATGGGGGTTTTTCTAAACAAAAAATAAAACGCAATAGTTTCACGTCCATTTCTTTTTGATTCAAAAAACATTTTTAATAAAACTAAAAACCGGTCTGATACGTCCACAATACACGCCAGTTCTTGTCCATTTCTCAGCTTAACTGAAAATGGGGGGGGGGCAAAATTTCCTCAAAATAATTAGCACTTTTAGGAATTTTGAGTAACTCTAAAATTTCTTTTAAGTCCTCATCGCTGGATGATAAATAATTTGACATAATGGGAGTATTCATTAAAAATATATTTTTTTTTTGGTTCAAACTAACATTTTTTTAACTTATTATTTAAGATTCTAGGTCGATCAACACTAATTAAAGTAAAACCAATATAATATAATAAAATATATACTGGAACATCAAATGCAACGAATGTCATAAACAAGAGAAAAACCTAAAATAAAATAAAAACAATTGTCAAATAGTTGCACATTGCGGCCGCAGCATGAACGCTGGCGCTGCATAAAATTCCGAACTTACAGTTCTTCTTCAATCCTTAGAACCGGTAGGACTGGTTCAGAATCGATTTCGAACCGAATTTTTTTCTCCGCGAACATGGGACTGTAACTAAAAATTCTGAACTTTATTATCCGCGAACGCTGCTATTTCAACTGCGCATGCGTATTAGTTCAGAATCGGTTCTAAATCCTTACCGCGAACAAAGCTATTGTTTGTTAGTTTATTAGTTCGAACCCTTTCATTTTTTACAAATCATTTAATACATGAACCATAAAATTAAAACGTTTACTCGTAAGATCCCTAAAAATGGGCACAAGTAAAAAAAAAAGTAGTTTAAATTAGGTCAAAATGTCACTTAAACGGACTTTCTTCTGGATGGGTTTTAACACGTATCGCCATCTTCAAACAATAAGGACAATAATCGAGAAATGCAACGAGTTTAACATCGATCTATATATGGCCTTCGTTGACTGTGAAAAGACTTTCAGGACAGCTATTGGCAGTACTGTAGGTATATTAAGATTCCAAATTAATATCCATCCTGAGAGAATTACGCTAAGGCGATACAATTACCAAAATTATTTAGAACGACACAACAAAGAAGTAACTAGAAGAATCAAACTAGCCTGGTTAGCATTTGGAAAACTTAATGACATCTTCGAATTCGACATATCGAATTATTTAAAACAAAAAGTTTACAACCGATGAGTCTTCCCTGTATTTACATTTGAATCAGAAATTTGGAGCTACTCAATATAAAAAAAATCACCAAAATCCAGAGATAGCACAAAAGAATTTTGTGAAACACCGATATATGAAACCAAACAAAAATTATAGACATCGCTTAAAGATTAGCTTAAATGAACTAGGCATGGGCTGAGTTTGTCGCGCGACTCGATAAGAGAAACATAGGTAGACCAAACACAAGATTGAGAGATGACATTATGAAGATAGCTGGAGTGAATTGCCAACAAATACCACAGGACTGGCATCGTTGGAACAACAGGAGGAAGGCCCTACATCCAGTAGTGGATGAACATGGGCTTAGCGTGATCATGTAATAAAAAGTTATCATCGAATGGTTATATAGTATTTTTATATCGATGTGTGAAATATATACAGGGTGTCCAAGATAAGGATCCTAAGCATGGGGATCTCGGAAACAGTTGGAGATACGAGGTCGGTTAAATTAGAGAAAAGTTGCGCAATTTAGTGCTAAATTAAACGCAGTTAAAAAAATTTAAAAATTTCATACACTTCCGGAGATTTCCGGAAAAAAACGAAATTTGGCAAAATCGTTTTTAATTTTTGCAGGCTTTATTTAAAGAGATATCCGAAAATAAAAGGTAGATTCTCATTGCCACTTTTTATTTTTTATAATTTGGTCTAAACAAAATTTAAATCCGACGTTTCGTTTCTGAGATACCATCATGAACTTTCATTTTTTATATGGAACAAAAAAAAGTATCCCATGTATTTGATAGCATTTTTTATTACAAATTCAACGGTGTATCACACTTGCATATCAAGTGTGTAGTTCATTGGCTTTTATAAAACTGATATACCTTTCTCTCTCGCTCTCACGGAGCACTTATGGAAAGTACTTGAACTACGTATTCGATATGCAAGGGTGATACACCGTTGAATTTGTAATAAAAAATGCTATCAAATACATGGGATACTTTTTTGTGTTCCATATAAAAAATGAAAGTTCATGATGGTATCTCAGAAACGAAACGTCGGATTTTAATTTTGTTTAGACCAAATTATAAAAAATAGAAAGTGGCAATGAGAATCTACCTTTTATTTTCTGATATCTCTTTAAATAAAGCCTGCAAAAATTAAAAACGATTTGGCCAAATTTCGTTTTTTTCCGGAAATCTCCGGAACTGTTTGAAATTTTTAAATTTTTTTAACTGCGTTTAATTTAGCACTAAATTGCGCAACTTTTCTCTAATTTAACCGACCTCGTATCTCCAACTGTTTCCGAGATCCCCATGCTTAGGATCCTTATCTTGGACACCCTATATATATATATATATATATATATATATATATATATATATATATATATATATATATATATATATATAGGGCGTAAGACTTAAAAAAAACTTTTATTGCAGCAACACGACTAACAATGATCTACATCAAGTGGAATATTGATCCAATATATGCTTAGCAATTTCTAGATTTAAATCACTGATTTTTAAAGAATTTAAATTATTTATAGTGTTATCTGAATAAGGTATTTTCATAACATTAGAATAGCTCTAATGCCATTCTGACATTCTTGACATTGAAGCTTGAACTTTGGTAGTTCCAATAAAAGCAATACATTCTGGTTGTAATGTCATAATAGAGTTTATATCAATAATTTTCGATACTAGATTAATATTTTTGCGTTTAATAGTAATTGGAATTTAATCCGTTACAACTAATAACCAAATATTATTACTTAGGAGTTGTATTTTCTGATCTTGAGCGTAAACTAAAATTGTTTGACAATTTTTTGGAACATAATTTAGAAATTTTTTATAATTGTGCTTCAAAAAAAGCGAATCTGTAGGATATTAATATAAGTTTTTACACAGTTTTATAATCAACATGACTTCCTTAGAGTTATCAATATTTGCTAATCAGATAAATTTATCTGAATCATCATCACTTTTCCCGATATATTTTTCCATAGTTGGCAAACTGCAATGAAGTTGCATTCGATTGTCTTTTGTTGGATTAGGATATAGGCGATAAATCGTATACATTTTTGGTTCTACTAAAGGTATATCCAATATCAAGATTAACTTATCAATTATTTGGAAGCTGACAATTCAATAATATCTATTTTTGCTTCTCTAGTTAATTTAGGTAAGTTAATCTTTTGAAGATTTTGGGAGACTTTATTATAATATTCGTATCCAAGTTATCGGTTATAAACTTCCAAAACTTCCGGCAGCATTTATTAAACCGCGCTTTTTCCAAGGATTCGAACTTATTTTCCAAATCTCTAGATATTTGCCTAAGTAGTCTTATAAGCGTTTGCAAGTAATGATTAAAAAGTTTCATTTTATCAGTTTTTCTGGTTCTAGTTCAGGTTAGCCTAATGTAATAATTGGCGGAGTTGTTCTCGAGGGTCTTCCATTTTTATGACTCTTATCATTTCAAGTAAAGTAGCATGAAATACATTATTTTCGACATAATATGTTTTTGAACTTCGATTAGAGTTAATTAGAATTTTAAATAGGGTTGGAATTGCATCTTTATTTTGGAAGGGTAGTGTAGCTAAATAATATTTTCCTTTTTTTCACTGTTTTTTTAATTTAGACTGTTAATTTGATCATCGCGGAATTTAGGATGATTTTCATGAAAGTCTTTCTATATTCCGAAATAAAAAAGAGGCACTTTTGCCTTATTTTCGAAATATTTATTAATTTATTTACTGAACCGGCTTATATGAACTTTGTCAAAATCGCTTCCGGAGGCCAATATGGCGGTGCTCCATGCCTTCAAAATGTGTGCACTTTTCTTTGCTATTACATTTTACTAATATATTCCGAAATAAAAAAGAAGTACTTTTTTCTTATTTTCCAAATATTAATTAATTTATTTCCTGAACCGGCTTATATGAACTTCGACAAAACCACATTCGGATGCCAATATAGCAGTGCTCCATGCCTTCAAAATTAGTGAATTTTTTTGGTATTACATTTTACCAATATCTTCCATATTCCGAAATAAAAAAGTGGTACTTTTTCCTTATTTTCGAAATATTTATTAACTTATTTACTGAACCGGCTTATATGAACTTCGACAAAATCGCATTCGGATGCCAATATGGCGGTGCTCCATGCCTTCAAAATGTGTGCACTTTTCTTTGGTAGCACATTTTACTAATATCTTCTATATTCTGAAATAAAAAGAGATAATTTTTCCTTATTTTGGAAATATCTATTAATTTGGTTCTTGAACCGGCTTATATGAACTTCCACAAAATCGCATTCGGAAGCCAATATGGCGGTGTTCCATTCCTTCAAAATGTGTGCACTTTTCTTTGGTATTACATTTTACTTATATCTTCTATATTCCGAAATAAAAAAGAGATACTTCTTCCTTATTTTCGAAATATTTATTAATTTAGTCCCTGAACCGGCTTATATAAACTTCGACAAAGTCGCTTTTGGAGGTCAATATGGTGGTGCTCCATGCTTTCAAAATGTATGCAATTTTCTTTGGTATTACATTTTACTTGTATCTTCTATATTCTTTAGTAAAAAAGAGATACTTCTTTTTTATTTTCGAACTATTTATTAATTAATCCCGACATCTGCTTATATCATGTCTGATATTATCACGTTCTCGGGTCAATATGGCGGTTTTTACGATGATAGAAATGAACCAACTTTTTTAGGAAGTGTTATTTTTTTAACATTTTTAATGTTTCGAAATAAAATAGGGAAAATTTAATTTTATAAAAAAAATATTTCATGTAATCCATATCTACTGGTTTGTATGTCCATGGGCGTATGGTTGCATCAATGCAAACTTCAATTACATGAAAGTCTTCAATTACTTTACAGTGAAGGTCTTAAATTTAATGATTGTGTTTTTATAGTCTTTGTCAAGTAATTGATCATTTGTGTATCGAATTTTTGAATAGTCTATTAGAGACGTTGTTTGGTAAAGTTCTCCGAATATTTTCCATTCATTTTTCTTTGTCTGAGGTGATAATAACATAGTATCGTCTTCATAGTTTTCTGAATCACAACTAACGGATTTTTGTTCATCATTTTTTTTATTGACAAGCCCTTTGAATGTTGTTTATTTTAATTCTGCTAAGAGCATCTGCGTTTTTGTTGGGTCTTCCAAGTTTGTATTTAATTTCGTAATCGTACTCTTCTAATATTAATTTCGTTCTTTTTAATCTTGAGCCTGGGTCATTAATTGAAAATAATTAAGTTAATGAATGGTCTATGATTCGTTATTAATTTGAATTTGCTTCCAAATACATTTGGTCTAAAATGTTAAACTGTCCATACAGTTGCTAATCGTTCTCTTTCTACTACACTGTATTCGATTTTACTCCTTCTTTAGTGATTAAATGTCCGAAATAAGCAACTTTTTTTCTGAGAAAAATGCTATTATCTGGTTAGATTTTTAAGTTTGCCTTTCCTAGTCTGAAGAATACTTCTTTTAGTTTACTCATATGTTCATGAATAGTCCTACTATATATTATGATATTGTCCATATAGACTGCACATCTTTCATTTTGGATACCCATAAGAATGTTATCCATCAGTCTTTGAAATGTTGATGGTGTGTTTTTAGTCCAAATTGCATTCTGAGGTACTCATAATGTACATTTTCTACAGTAAAAGCAGTTTTTGGTACGTCTTTTTGATCAACTTCTATTTGGTGGAATTCTGATGTTAAATCTAGTGTCGTGAAGTACTAACAGTGTCCTAATCGATCTAATAGGTCAGATATATTCGGTAATGGATACCTATCGTCAAAGGAAAGCTCGTTAAGTAGCCTGTAATCTATGCATTTTCTCTATTTCTACTTTCCAGAGGCGTCCATTGTCGTTGGTAAAACCCATACCGAACTTGACCATAGAGAAACTGGAGGATGAATGATTCTTTGGTCTAACATTTTGTTCATTTTGGTTTTAACTTCTTCTTTATATACTTGAGGATATCTGTAGGATTTTGTGTAAATTGGTTTCGTATCTCTAGTTGATATAGAGTGCTATATTTCACTAAATAGAAAATAGAAAAATTGTTTGTATTTGGTCCGTTATCTGCGAAATTTTCGAGGCATTTATTTGAAAATTTTCGTTACACTTAGAAAATATTCATCAGTATTTTGTAAAAAATTTTGGTTATAATCTTCACAATAATTTATAGGTTATTCGTATAGTGGATCATTTTAATCGTAATACGGTGAATAATTATTTTCGATATCGGAGTTATAATCGGGATTATTTATGGTCCCTAAATTTTGAATTTTCAAAAATTTCATTTTCGTCGTTATAGTAATTATACTCATTTTAATTTAAATTATAATGGTGTGTTTTTGTTTTTGAAAATGCGTGTTCGGTCTTTGATTATTTTGTGGCTGTGCCTGCATTCTTTAATTTGGCCGGCTTTGATTTTGTTGGCATTGATTTTGATATGAGGCCTGCGCTCTAATTATATTTTGATTTTGATTTGTTTGAGAGTAATGTTGCGTTTGAGTTTGCATTTGGATTTGTTGCGTTTTACATTCAGTGATGGTGTGACCATTCTTTTTGCAAAAACTACAAAATTTTCGAATGCGTTGCAGTCACCTTATTTGTTCTTTGGAATTTTTGATTTTCGAATTATGAGAGTTGTAACTCGCGTTTTATTTGATTAATTCCATATAATATTGTTAAAGGGTTGCTGTCCTTATTATTTGTCCTAATTTTGGTTCTAGGCCTGTTAATAAAGTGTTAAGACATATGTTGTTTATCAAAATTGTTTGAGCATTCTTTTAATCTTGATTTAATGGGCGTTTGTAATCTGGCAGCATAGGTTAGGGGACTTTTGTTTGTTAATTGGTGGATTCGTTGTAAGTCTTGTATTAATGAGGTTAGATCACGTGGATCACCAAAATGAACCGTTAAAAGTTGACATCTTTCATTTATATTGTTCGACTGCGTCGACGTTGTTGTTTGGGTTTTGATTTGCCATTGTTGTTTGGAAATCAAAATTTTTAGGATGGTGTTTGAGTGTGTGAGTTTATTATTTTTGCCAATCAGTTGACGTTTGTGATTGAATTGAATTAAAAATTATTTCGTTTCGAATTGATCTAGTGCAATTATTTTACAATTAACGAGGGAATTATTTATAATGAATTAATGATTTACTTTAAGTTGAAGAATATCCTTCCGCAGTTTTTGAAGTTAATTCAAGCGTTGAGGGGCTGGGTGTTGAACAACTGCTACGACGTGCTAGGGATTTCACTGGGTGTTCCTAATCTACACGGGTTGTGGTAGTTGCGCCGTGCTAGGAGTTTTACTACGTATTTCTAATCCACACGGCGTTGTGGCTAGCCCTTTGTGTCAGGGGCTTCACAAAGTTTTCCTAGTCCACACAAAACTCTGTTGTTTCCCCTTCAGCTTCTACGCACAATTGCTGGAGTTGGGGTTAAATCGACAAAAACTTTAGTTAGATCTCTCGCGTAGGCCACTTGTTCGGACGAAGTGTCCCAATGGATTGCTGCTTTGTTTGATGTGGGCTCGTTGTCACTTTGATGTGGGTTCTTTTAACCCTATTTCTGAGTTCTTTGGACTCTAGAATTTCGGCTCATTTTGTCCCTTGAACTTGAGTTGTGTGACTCTGGTTTTGGGCTCGTTTTGTCCTTTAATGAATTAAATTGGTGATTTGCTCCTTGAAGATACTTTAGTGTTTATCAATTAATGAATGGCTTCTTGGAGCACTGGATTATTAATTTTTCTTGAAGCAGTGGATTTCTTGTGCGGAGAACTAAAATTCATCGTGATCTTACATGTCAAAACATCCGAATGACTACGCCAGTTGTTAGGTCGTGGACGAAGGGTAAGACTTAAAAAAACTTTATTGCAGCACGACTAACAATATTTATTTTAAACTTGAATTTTTACAACTTTGATTACAACGTTTTAAGAAATAGAATTTAAACGTAATATAGGTAATAACTCACTCAACTAAGAGTTATGGTTTAAAAATAAGTAACGGGTAAACTCACTCTACTGAGGAGCGCAGTACGAGTGCAAGTATTTATACTCTTATTGTAACGCAATTTGTTTATTCCCATAATGCATCAGTTTCGTCGCAATTCTTCTGTTCTCATATCAGTTTACAAAAAACGCAACTTAACTGTTCTTATGCCATATTGGCAGAATACTATTCAGCGTCTAGACTTGTTTATGACATTTGCGATACGTTTTCTAAAGCTATGAAGGAACGAAACAAAAATCAAAAGCAAGCCACTGATATGGAAAAAATCGCAATTCACCTGAATTAGTTTTAAAATAATTCTCCTGAACTACTACGACCCGACTTTAAAAAAGTTTTTCTTATCGAAATAATTTATTTTATATTGAGAAGTAATTAATGAAAATAATACCGTTTAATCTGGATATTACCTGATATCTCTATCTCGTTTGGTTCGAAAGTTAACATAACGAAGGACAATTTTCGTTCTCGATGTATATAAAACTTTTGTGTGTCTGTCAGCAAGAAATATTCTAGATTTTTTATATCTCCCCGTCATCTAGTAACCAAAAGTCCACTGTTGACATTTCTGGACAGAGGGTAAATTCATTATGACGGATTTAGTATGATAGTTTTAAAATTAGCTATATTTTTTTACAAATAGCTCAAGGAAAATTATACTAAAAGTGGCGGCTTAGTAAGAGGGTGTTCGCAAAGTCGTTTTTCCTATATTATGCATCCTTAAAGAGCATATAGGTATTTACTTTCTTGCTTATCGGACTCAGGCCTTTTGTATATAAATGCTAACATCTGTATTTAAAACGCCACAAAGATTTTGTGCCTCTGTCTATGTACAAGGGGCATACTGAGTTTACCACCATTTTTTAATGAAAGCAATTTGCTTTAAATAAACACAACAATCTGCTTTATTATCACCAAAACTGTATTTTCTTCAAAAAAAAATATTTCTCGACTTAAAGTTGGTTAAATGTAACACAGACGATGATTGGTTTAAAAAAAAAACATTTTGTCGCTTAAAGACAAGTAATGTTGTCAAAAGAGAATTTTTTTTTGTTTCATAGGTATGTTTCGATCTGAGACATAATTTCTAATATTACTTTTTAAGGTATATTTTTTTTTTAAGTTATTCTAAAATGATATTTTGTTTTCTTCAATTAACGCGACCTAGTTTTACTTTAAAATACTAATTATTTTAAATGTAGCAGTCAAAAGGGCTAAATTTTGTTCATATTATGTAATAGAATCAATTAAATTTATCCCTTCACAACTCGATACATTCAGCAGTTTTTATTTGTTGGCATTGTGTGCCAATCGCTCATCAATTCCACGTTCTAAGTGCTCAAAAGGGCACTTGTTTGTGTGAGCTCTTACACAAACAAGTGCGCACTCTCACCGATCATTCTCCGTCACTGTCATGATGGAGAATAATCCGTTGGTTTGTTTTCCTCCGTGCACTGAAGACTACCGGCACATAAATGGTTGTGTACCATTCAGAACAGAATTGACCGTTCTACAGTTCTCTAAAGGCCCGAAAAAACGGGCTACTATTTACTTCGAAGTGCTTAGTGCGCGAGCAAGTTTTGTTGGTTCTAACTCATCATAGAAGATCTATGTGGTGGACTGTTGTTTACTTTCGGGCTTTTACGCATTCTTTGCACCAATCGACAGGAAACGATTGATTGTCTGAAAGGCACGCTTAAAATCCACGAAGACATTAACAATAACACCTCCTTCACTTATATCTGTGCGCCATTTTGTACACACGTATGCAAACTCAGGTACAATTTTGTCTTTCGAAATATTCCCGAAGTTGTCGGCACAACACTATTTCTAGTATTTTATCCACCACTGCAAGCAAATTAGTGGGTCTGAATTCTTCTGACATATTGGATTTTGTACTTTTGGTATCGGCATGATCACACTTTTTTTTAGTTTCCTTTGGGATCAGTGGTCAAGGAAGTAATTATCAAATGAAGCAAGCTGAAATACATCATTTAAAAATGCTTTAATGCATACTTCTTCAGCTGTGTGACTGTTTTTTAAATATATAATAATGTTTTTCAACGGATTTAAATTTTACAAAATAAAACAATATACTTCTATTGTCGTAACGGGTTGCGTAAATTTTTATTCCTCATTTTCGCATAATATTCGATTTTTGGAAGAAATCAAACCATATTCAAAATTCAAAAATTAGTAGAATAGGTTATAGGCTTTTTAATTATGTTCATTATGTTTCTAGGAAAAGTCTGTTAAAGATAGCATTAGCCGTCGCATTGTAACACGAAATTGTTTTAAATAACAAGATATGGTCTATTAATTTCAAAACATTGCTTTCTGATTAGTAAATACCCACGATTTTAACCTAATTACGCATTCCAAAAATAGGAAACAATAAATAGAAATGATCCACAATTTGTAAAACCCACATTTGTATAAAATAAAACTGGTTTATTTATGACTGTTTCATGGATATTATAAAGTTAAAAAGATAGATTATTAACAGAGAGAAATCGCTTTAAATATGAGTCCTCCCTTTTCTTGAGATGCGAAATTCTCGGTTCTTTGTTTCAAACAATGTTACACCTGGGACTGGATGCATCTGTAAGTTATTCAAAGTCAATTATTTTCCAGTTTACCAGAATATTCTGTAACATAAATTACACATTGTTGTAGTCCCACAAAATGGGCGGAGGGAATGCATTTATATAAGTAAATGTTTGTAAGCATTGTTTCAAAATATCTGATTTTTAATCTGAGATGTGAATGAAAAAATTGACGTTGCCGTAGTTAAATAATTTATTTATTTTTTTTTAATTAAACCGACTTTAACAAAATTACACTTAAAAATAGAAAATAACTTAACAAGTAGGTATTTTATATTCTAATTTTCTATAATTACTTACTTACTTTTAGTAACCACTCTAAGGTCTATACGTTTGTAGGCTTAGTTTTAAGTAATTCAATTTGAAAATGAAGTAAGGCTACGAAACTGTATGGAAAGTAAATAAACTGACAAAAAATGGAATAAAATAGTTTTCTATAGCGATTTATAATGTACTATCACAAAGTAGTGGAGTCCTCATTCCAGTACTTATTTTAAGTTGGCGCCGTAGTAGTTTTAAATTACTTCCAGGTTGAATGGGTATTTTCCCACATTATTATCGTATTGTTTATATAACTTTGATTTGGGTTCCATTTTTTTCCTTGTTGTGTGCTGGTATTTTCCTTAAAATTTAGGTTTGGCAAGTGAAGTACGTATATAGCAAGCAAATCTACAATTATTAAATTAATATAACATAAAATAGCAATTTATTTTTGACTTTTTTGTCGGCTACAAAATTATTAATATAGGGGTAGTTCAAATCCCTGAGTATCACCGACTTCAAAAAAAAAATTAAAGGCTTTCACAATATACTCTTTAACTCGTCAACATTAAATTTGAAATAATTTTTACTACTGGACTTTTTAAAATATAAATACGAGGATAGTCGTTTATATTTTGGAAACTGGCAACACCGGCGTTGTTAGGTTCCATCTGACGTACAAATTGTAAAATTTCAAATTTTGGACTGTATAGTACTCAGAATGGTTTGACCTACGGACGCTATTTGTGTTGTTTACAATAACTTCAAAATTTCATCTCTGCGAAAAAACTGCACGATTGAAAATAAAGCTCAGGGGGTTCCAATCTATTTTTAAAAAATGTAGCCATTAGAGAAGCAATGTGTGTGCAAACTAAAACTCAGAAAGTACAATAAATAATTTATTTCCAATGGGTATAATAAAATATTACAAAGTATTGAAAATTTTACATAATTGATTATACACTAAAGAAAATGTATATGGCAGACTACAAGGTTAGTTAGAACCTCTGACATATTACATGTCGTAAAATTAAAAGTTACAATTTCATAATCAAAAAAAAAAAATTTTTTACCGACCCTGTAGTATGTCAAAAATATTGAAAAGATTGCTCTTCTGTAATTTCTGAAAATTAGTATTATATTTAAAATATACATTCACCATTTTAACAAGATAAGAAAATTGCAATAGTACATAACGCAAGAAGAAAAGTGTACATAACACAAGAAAGGAAAAATTGGTTAAACCTTACCCAAAAAACAAGAAAAACGGTACGTTTATATATATATATATATATATATATATATATATATATATATATATATATATATATATATATAGCTAGATAGATAACTGTAGGTTAAAGATATAATAAAATAATTCAAATGAATCTTGTTACTTTAAGACAAGATAACTAAAGGTACTTTAAGGTAATTCTACAAAAACACAATAAGATATTAAAATAAGATAGAACAAGATAATTTAAATGAAGCCTGTTACTTCAAGATAATATAGCTAAAGGCATTTTAAGATAATTCGTGTGTTTTGCAAAGACATAGATAAGAATAGTCGAGGTCCTCAAACAGATTAGCAGTTGGAAATTCCAGAGATAAGTTTCTAATAAGCAAAAGGCAAAACATACGAATTAAGACCCACCTCCAATCCTCCATATGCTTGGGCCCCCAATGTCCTCCGTAGAGTCTTTGTCAGCCAAGTTCCCTCAGATAAATATACTATCCTCTCAGGAATCTTAGATGGCATGTCCAGTACCTTTTAAATACATTTGACCCTGGAGATAGCGCTAAAAAATATAAAACTAGGTAGTACAACTCCTAACGCGACATTAGGTTGCCAAAACCCTTTAGCAACAGTTCAGGTTAGCAAAGACTAGCAACAGATATTTAAGATAATTTTGATGGCCCCGTGTCAAGATGGCCGGTCATGAATTAAGAAAAAATTGCTGTAAAGTTGCCATTATTGTTAAAAACCAAAAAACTTCATGCTCTGCAGATACATTACGACATACTTTAACAAAAACAAAAGGTAATTTTTATCTCTGACAAGATTATCAGTTAAATTTGAAAATAAATTTTAAAACAAATAAACGTACCTCATTTTTTCGTAGTCAGCGAAGGAAGAGCAGGAATTTATGATTCCGGTCTTCCACCATAGAAATAAAATTGACAAAAGACATTTGACAGTTTTTAAATTTAACAGAAGAATGCCAGCAAAAAAAAATTACCTTTTTTCTTTTCATTATAACCTTTTTGAAAACAAAGCAATGAAAAATATCAGCAAAAAGGTCAATGAACTACGTCACCTGCGATCGATAATCACTTGCTATATCCTGCACGCGCAATAGTTGTCTTAGTAGGTTATTAGAAAAATAGAGTGACGAAATTGCCGAAAATTCCATAACAACCCAATTATAAAATTTTGTTCACTTTCGAAAAAAAAATATATAATTTAACCGTTTTTCCAGATTACTCTATATAAAAATGTAGATCGCAACCATATAATACGCAAATCCTATTTTCTGTAGACTATGTTAGAGAAAATCGTAAATATTTTACCAAATTAGTCAGTTTCAGAAATATTATGGTCTTTGAAAATATGACTTAGTCATAAAACTACAATTTTTTTAATTCAAGTTTTAATCTTGATCGTCATAAAAAAAAATTAAAAATAAGACATTTTTGAACGTATTTTATTTTCCACCAAAATAAAGCCCAATATGATTTTGGACAAAAGACGAAAAAACACATATTTCTTGTTTATAATACATACGAATTTAACTTTATATCGAAATTTGAAGCATAAATAATGATAGTATAATGTAATATCATTTTCATGATCAATATAGTTAAGATCAAAGTAGCCAGGAAAACAAATGAAAAAAGGAATCAAATGGATGTCATTTATTTGATTGTATTTTCAAAATGGAAGCTGAAAAGTTGTTTTTACAGGAAAAAATTTAAATAATTTTAATTCATGGAAAACATCACAGTTTTCGTGAGTAGTATAGTAGACATAACAGAAATATTCACAAGTCCACGATATTGAGAATTGTAAATAAAAATAAACAGAGTGAATCGATTGGAAATAAATACAAGATTCCCCATCAAAAAACTGTAACTACCGAAGAAAATGGTTTAAATATTATATTATCAATAAGTGAATTTCCTACAATGTCTTTGAAAAAGAAGTAGGTATTTCAGAAATTAACTATAATTCTGAAAAAAAGATAGGTACCTACCATACAAGCGCAAATTTATCCATACTCTTCAAGAAAGGGATTTAGATGCTAGGATTGATTTTTGCTCTCAGTTTGAGGCAAAAAGAATGACGATTCTCATTTTGAAAACCGCGTATTATTTATTTCCGGATAAAGTAACCTTCACAAGCAACAGTGTTATAAGTTCTCAGAATCACAGGTGGTGGGCTGATCTAAAACCCTAACTTTATAATTCAGTGTAAAGATCAATATTCATTTAAAACCAGCCTTTGGTGTAGTATATTAAATACTCATATATAATAGTGGGACCATATTTCTTCCAGAGAAATTTAAATGCCTCTAGATATTTAGAATTCTTGCGCAATGAATTTAACGATTTTCTAGGTGATATGCCTTTAAATTTGAAAGAAAAATCTTCATTTTCAACAAGATGGTGCTTCTATCCGTAGCACCTTACATGTACGGAAATGACTAAATGAACAATTCCCAAACAAATGGATCGGACGATTTTCAGCAAATCCTTGGCCTTGGGACATTACCCCAAGCATTGACGAATTATACTAAGACGGTTCATTCTTATGGGAGGATTGGAAGCGCTAGTATTAAAACTCGGTCATTGATAAAAGGTAGTTTTTACTATAAGTAGTAAAACGGCAAGGAATGATGTATATGCAGTGTTGCCGTATTGGATAGTTGATCTAAACTACGGGTACAAGTTTTTTCATCCTTTGGTTTATTATATTTGTTTAAGTTTACAAAGGGAACGCTGTAATGATCACACCTTTCAGTAAAACTTCGCTAGGCTGCGGTAATCTTGCATTTAAATCGATAAAAAGGTGGAGCTTATCCCTCTTAGTCGGTAGGAAGGGATATGCAGTATTGCCACGTTTTCAACATAAATCCGAAAATTTAGATTTTTTATACTTGTTTCTAACAAAAGCATGTATATCACATTAAAATACTGATATCTAATCATTGACAATAATGTAAATTGCTTTTTATGAATGAGACGGCGTACCTGTTTGACGTACCATTTAGGAGCGTCAAAATTATAGCACAGGATAGGAATTCTTGGTATATTTCTTCTATGCCCCAATCAACTTTTTTTTTGAGCTGTTACTCAAAAAATCAAGTGTATAAATATCGGTCTTTTAGAAATTTGGACCATTTAGACGATGTTATTAGACACTATATCGCTGTAACAAAAGAATTCAACTCAAGAACTATAAAATGTATAAAAAATTGAGCAAGACACGTTATATATACAGGGTGCCGCATTTATCTTAAGACAATGGAATATTTCGGTGGGATCATATTTACCCGAAAAATGTTTTACATAAAAATTATAGGGAGGCAGCTGGGCTAATTAGTAGTGGCCCTGAAAATGATTGACCCTGTTCTTCAAGGTCATTTGGAGGTCAACTACGGAATTTTAAATTGAACTCCTCAATTTCGCCAATTTCGACCCCGGGAATGAACAGGACAGGAAATTTTACCATTGGATGTAGCCTTGACTTCAAGGTAAAGGACACATATCGAGGTCATTTCAAGGTCAAAACAAGAAAGACCTCAGTATTTCGTGAAATGTTTCGTACAAAAGTTGATGAGTGGCACGGAGGCTAAATTGTCACTATCACTTGAAAATAACCTTGACCTTAACCTTCAAGGTCATTTGAGTTCAATTTCAAAATTTGAAAATGTAATTTTAACGGCGCAAAATATCGCGATATTTTAGAAAATCAACTTCCACTTTTGCTTGAAAAATACCTTAAACAAGCCCCCCGAAGAAAACAAAAACTATTACTTCCACCTCGTTGTTCCTGGGTAGTGCTAAAAGTAGTTAATTATGCACATAGTGGTACTAAGTACAATTTTGCTAACAATTTTGAACGAATGAATTTTTTCAAATAGCCCTGAAGATCGAGATCACGGTAATGTTATAGCAACTTTGCAATCTTATAGCTTTAGTAAGAAACATTCTATAAAATAATGACGTTGAAGATCTTTGTTTGACCTTAAAATGACCTTTATATTAGACCTTAAACTTGAGGTCAAGGTCATATCTAATGATCAAATTACTGCGAAATTGATCCGTCTTTCCGGGGGTCAAATTGGGGGTTTCCTTATCAAATTTTGAAATTAGACTTCAAATGCCTTTGAAGGTCAAGGTCAATGCTATTTTCAAGGTCACTACCATTTAGTTCCCGTGCCACCCAACAACATTTGTACGAAATATTTAACGAAATATGGCGATCTTTTTGTTTTGACCTTAAGGTGACCTTAATATCAGACCTTCACCTTGAGGCCAAGGTCAAATATGATGGTAAAATTTTCCCCCCTCTTCATTTCCGGAATCTCATTTAAAATTCCAAAGTTGACCTTCAAATAGCCTTGAATGTCAGTGTCAAGGTTCTTCTCAAGGTCGATGCTAGTTAGCCCCCCTATAATTTTTGTATACAACATTTTTCGCAAAAGGTAATCCCGTCGATATATTTCGTTGTCTCAAGATAAATGCCGCACCCTGTATGTATGTATGTATATATGTATATATATATATATATATATATATATATATATATATATATTTCTACTTAGTATGGAATCAAAACGTAATAGTATTGTTGTATTATCTATATTTTACATTTTCTCTAATTGACATTCCAGTATTTCTTCAGAACAAACAGTGTGTAGCTAAAAATAATAGAACATTTTCCTTGTTATAACTGTCAACCTATTTTAGAAATATTAGTTATTTACCTTGCACACTAAAACACGTAACTTTAAGTTTACATTATGTTGGGATTAGTTTTCGTAAAATAACAATGACCACGTATATCAGCTTGAAGTTAGACTAACACTAAAAGGAACAGATGGGTTTTTCATAAATTAATAAAGCTTGTTTGGGATATTAAGGGTTTATTCCGAAGATAAATTACCCAAATCAAATATAGATAATACAACACAACTATTATGTTTTGATTCCATTCTTAACGGACCATAATCCCAAGAAAAATAAACAAAATTTATATATATATATATATATATATATATATATATATATATATTATATATATATATATATATATATATATATATATATATATATATACATGTATAAGTATATATTGGTGCAAAACTATATTTATATAATAAATAGTATTTTATTTTGTTTTAGATTCTTTAGCATCATATTGACAGCTATACTTAATAAGAGTGAAGTTCTACAGTTCTTGATGCATAAGCCAAATAGAGAGCTCTCACGTTTGAACTTGTTTATTTACGTTATACATGTGCCTCAGTTTTGCACCGCAGTTTGAAATAAAAACATATTTATCGCTGTTCTGAGATTGAATAAATTATTAGTTTCATAATTTCTCATATTTTTGTAATTTCATTACACGTAATATTTAATGTGTTATATAAATATAATATAAATCGGTTTTGTAACTTGAAAAAATTTCCACGGTCAATGTGTAATAAAATAAGGAGATGTCTCAAATCAAATAATATTAATAATAAACGTGAGTCAAAGTACAGTTCAGGGAATTAGGAAAGAGTGTGGAAATAGTTTAAAAACATTGTTGGTCTGCCAAAGAGGTTGAGTCCTAAAGACAGTAGGAATATAATTAGATACATGGCTACTGGAGAAGCTTTATCGACATCTCATAAAGCTAAAATTCTTCAATATAATACTAAAAAATTCAGCTGTAGGTTGACGATACAACGAGAAATACACAGAAATAAATTTCGAACAATTGAAAAGAAAAAGATACCTGTACTAAGAAAAATATTAAAGTAATATTAAACCTGGTAAAAAGAATTAAGGTTAGACAGAAGAAATTTGAATGAAAGTAATTTGGTCAGATGAGACAACGATCAATCGTTACACAAATAATAGTCGCCGATGGAAATGAAAAATTAAATTGAGCTAATAAGTCAGACTACAAAGCGGGAGGGGGGATATATTAAGCTTTGGGGATGTATAAAGACGGTGGGTCTTATTTACAGAATAGCCGGAAATATGAATTAAGAAATGTATTTTGATGTTTTAAAATACAATTTGATTGAAAGTATGGATAATATGCCTCACTCGATATATCGAATTACCTTCCAGCAGTACAATGACCTAAAACACATGGCCGAAATATAAAGATATGGCTTACTTCTCAGAACTTACAGGTATTACAGTGGCCAGTACAACGTCCTCCCATATTAGTATTACTTTATTTGTATAAGAATAGAACAGAATTTATTTCATCTGAAGACTCAATACACAAAGTATACATAGTATAGATGACATCAAAACAATAATTTATTATAATTTTCTAGTCATTCCTATAAAGTTTATTTTCTAATTATTTATGCTCATTTAAATATTCTTGAACGGAATAATAACATTCTATTTTTAAAAAATGTTCCACCTCTGTCTTAAAATATATAACGTTGTTAATATTCTTCGAATAACTTAGTAATTTATGACGTCACATAATAACCATATAATTTGGGCTATTTTTAAATACAGCCAAAAAATTAGTGGGAAAACAAAGATCATTTTGCCCCCTGGTGTTGTAAGATAAAAGTATCCATTTTTAACAAAACTTTTATAGTTTTGCTTTACGATTAATATTATATCCAAAATGCAAACTGCAGGATCTGTCAACAGTCTTCGTTCTTTAAACCAGGATCTACATGATGTTAATCTGTGTCTACCCCTCATAGATCTATCGAACCCGAGCAACCCCAAAACGAAATTTCCTATGTCTGTACGTAGTAGTATGGCAATAATACCTTAAAATTATAAACTCTACTCAATCTATATATGGCAAATGAGACGGGTACCAAACTGTTACATACTTCATCACTATGAATTTCCCATCCTAACGCGTTTTCTAAATAAATGCCCAAAAACGTAGTTATTGTAACCTGTTGCACTGAACTGCCATTTACTTTGGCAAATCCATATTTTTCTCTATCTATAGATAACGGTTGTCGTCTGTAAACATTGTTTGATTTTAATCACCCCTTCTGTACTCCACATACAATTTTTTGACGATCAGACTGCTTGTTATTTGTAACTACTAACTGTGATCTCCATATATGATGCCAACCACAGACAAACTTTACCCTACAATCTGTAGCCCTCGATTTTCGATAACAGAAGCTTATGCTCTACAAGGTCAAAAGTCTTGCTCAGATCCATAAATACAACCAAACATTTATTTTTTTCCATTCAGATGTTTATATAGGCACTCCAAAAATTGCAGAACTTTCATCTCAGTCAATTTTTTCTTCTAAAGTCCATGTTACCATTTGGCCAATAAATCATATTTGATAAGAAAAGTCAGAATCTTGTTAAATATTATCCTTTCTAAAACCTTCGCTGGTGTTGAAAACGGTCTATAATTACAAACATCCTCGGTACAACCCTTTTTATGCAACGGTACAACCTTGACAGTCTTTAACGCTTCTGGAAAAACAGCCCGATCCAACATGTTTATTAAAAAAGTAATAGGCTTAAGTAGAAATTCCTTTTTTTCTTTGAGCATAGACGATGTGATACGGTATATACCTGCCGAAGGTGTATCTTTAAGGAACAAAATTACATTTAGTCCATCTCGTTCTGTGATATTGTCCAAAAATTGTTGACATAATTTTATTTACTGATATATTTGTCTCTGTTGCTCTGCGGAAAGATTCCTGTAATTTCCCAGGTAGATCGATGAAATAATTATTGATATAGTTAGCAATGTCACTAGTAATATTAGTTCAGTATCGTTTCTATATTAATTCTGACTGGTTTTAACTACATATGCCCAAGAAAGCATACCTTTCGTTTAGGCTGCTGTTAATTTTTTTATCTTTGCTCTGAATGAATGAATGCCTTATTAGGCCTCCCACCATGACCTCGAGTCATTCGAGACCTATCAACAACTTCTGTTTTGTAGGCGTTGTTGAGTCGATAAATGGTCTTTGAGCAACAGTTTCATCCTCCTTTAAACACCATTTTCATACCAGGTTATCCTATGAAGATGGCCTCTTCAAGGGGAGGCGGTTCTTAGGAAGTCGCGCAATAGGTTCAATTATATGTTCTTTGACATGCCTCATTCCAAGGGCTTTCCTCCAGCATTCAATAAATTTGCAAGCAACATCCTTTTTTATTTCTTACTAGCAGTTGTTGGAACAGGTATAATTGATTGGGATCCGTTTAGTTCGATTACGCTGCTATCTGCTTCTTCATTTCTATGTGTATCCGATTGACCCGGGACCCATACGAGTCTGATCGTGCAGCTATTCTTTGTTAGACTATCAAGAATACCATACCCTCGCGTTCAGCCACAAGTCGTCTTATTTATATTTATGTCCGTCCTACAGAGATATCCATATTGCAAAATTCGATATATGTCAGTATATATTTTTTTATATTTATAGCTTATGTAATCTATGACCAGTCAGTTATTATTCAACCTACTATTTCAGAAGTGTTTAGAATTTTATAAAGTCATAAATGCTATGCAGAAGGTGTACTAAAAAAGAATAAATAATGTTGGTTTTCATTTCTCTGTACGCCAGTGTTGGAGGCAACCTGCATTTGTTTTTTGTTGTTGTTTTACGTTCTAAGTTTTTTAGATCAAGTCCTGTACTGTACAAGTACTTATATGATTTTAATAAATATTTTCAGTTGCCATTTTTTAAACTTACTGAATTTTCGCAAGCCGCAAATTAGCTCGTACAGTTTTCCTTTTCAATAGATCTAGACATTCACATAAAATATAGATTTTATTACAATTGGTGCATTTTTCCCTTTTTATCAGATATTTTATGGTCATATTGCCTATCCGATAGAAGCAATAAAATGAACAACAAAGTAACGAAAAGTCAGTTGTTGCTGCTAGGGCACCACAGAGTTACGACCACTGATTATTATCTACATTTAAGCTCTTTATTTACCATATAATTCAGTGGCTTACATAAAACTATAAACATTGATGATATAGGATGAATATTCGAATAAATATTGCCTATATTTATTCTTCTTTCAAGCAGTTAAAGGGAAAAATATATACATACAATTTATTTCTTGCGAATACAACTCTGGTGCTTTCTCTATGCTCGTTTCGACCACCTAATTAATAGTCTCGTCCATGGAGCTGTAACGAACCAAGAGCAACATTCTCAGGAAACTACTGTCTATATAAAATATAAATTCCGAGATATCTCGGCAGGATATCCACTTAAGAAATAAAATTTTTCTGTTGTATTTAATTAATTGCCTATATTCATTTCAAGCAGATAAGGGAAAAAATATATACAGATAATTTATTTCCTGCAACTAGAACTCTGGTTGTCTCTCCATACGCGTTTCTACCAAGGTCTGATCGGTGGAGCTGTAACTAACTGAGAACCACATTCACAGGAAATAACTGTCCTATATAAAATATAAATTCCGGGATATGTCAACAGAATATTCAACCTGCAGACTTAGTATCCTGCAAATGTTTGTCTTGGTTCATTCCAGCTCCACTGATGAGATCATTAGGTGGTCGAAACGCATATGGAAAGAGGATCGAAGTTGTATTTGAAGGAAATAATTTATTTGTACATATTTTTCCTCTAACTGCTTTAAAGGATAATGAATACAGGCAATAGCAATAAAAGATTTATTTATTTTCTACTGAAATTTTAATTTTCAAATAAATATTATTGGGTCAGTATATACTCTTTAGTCTAAATACAAAATTTAACATGACCTGTAAAAATTTATATTAATTTTTTATTTAGAAAGGTTCTAATATATTCCTTATCTTTTTCAGGTGAGTGTATAATACCACAACTGTAACTAAAATATCGACAAAAAGGTTGTAGGAAGGTAAAGTAAAAAAATACTTTATTTATTTTGAAATTTTCAGTAAATACCTTTATGGTTTTTCTTAGACAAAACACTATTTGATATTATTTCAATTTCGTTTTTGAATTGATTAATAGCTTTAAGTCGGGACAACTAATCTCTCAATATTTTCAATTCATATGAGAACATTTTAAAGTAATTTTTACACGATTTTAATTAATACAGAAACTGTATGCATTTTATAACTCTTAATAAATTTTTAATCAAAAGCCACTTGCTGATGAGGCTGAAGATAGCGGCCAGCGCACTAACGAGCATTTGGCCCAAAAAAAAAACGGACAAAATTAATAAAATCGATGTTTTTAGCTCTAGACGTGTCAAAATCAGTATCCGGGGATTTTTGAGGGCGCTAAGTTGATTACTGGCATTATTTTACTAATCGGGTGAAGGGGGGCTGACTTAGGGTGGGGAGGGGGAGTGGAGTAATATCAAAAAAACGTAATTGATATCGTTTTATATGTTTTTAGATGCTTCGATTTCATTTCCGGCATTATTTTACCAATCGGGTGAAGGGACGCTGACTTAGGATGGGGAGGGGGAGGGGAGTAATATTAAAAAAACGTAATGGGTATCGTTTTATATGTATGTATACGCTGGCTGCATAAGTAAGCTCCTCAACAGGTACCTGTTCACGGAGTTCTTTTGTATTTCGTCGTTTACTACAATCATGTAATTCTTGGAAATGTTTCCTTGAGCGTCCAGTAGAATTCGTGGCCCAGTTATGTACTGTACTTCAACATAGTTAGATCATATCCATCCCTTCTTCAAATCACTATTAAAATGTTTTAAATCGCGACTTAAGGTATGGTACTCGTTTTATCATTTCGCGGAGCTTATGTTCCATAAATGATACCTTATCTTCAAGTATTCTGGATGTGCTTTGTTTAAAAGGTATGTATAGCGTTTTCCGATATACCTCAATAACATTTGATGTCAAATCTGTACCTATAGGAAAAAAATATGTATGTATATAAAAAATAACCAAAATTATTGCAAAAAAAAACCGTGGAACTCAAAGCTGTTTTTTTAAGAGGTGGAAACATGCGGAAAATGTTTTGACTGTTATGATATGGCTAATGTCTATAGTTTATTATAAAAAAAGAATTGTAGCCCGACCTAGCTCGGAACATTTTCAAAAACACTAATTAGTTAAAAAGAAAAACATATTGTTTTAGGTCCATAAGAATACTAAACAGTCATTATATTTTTAAATAATATATATTAAAATTAAATACATACCTTGTTTTTCAGATTCCATCACAATTTTTTTTTTAATATTCACTTTACAAAATACCAAACACAAGTCTTAAAAAAATCTATCAAGAACGAATGCGCGCGTACTGAACGAAGCTTAGATTGAAATTAACTGTGTGGAGCGTAGCGGCGGGGAGGGGCCACTTTATCATAATCTTATGATAGTACGGTTACTCAGGTCTACAAAAAAAATAATTTCGATGATTGTATAGTTTGAATTTTTCCTTTTTGTCCGGTTTTTGAGGCCAAATGCTCGTTAGTGCAGCGGCCAAATCGAGATACAGCTTACAGTTATGTATTTAAAACATTATAAAATCCACATTTATTAATATTTTTCTGTGATTTTTGGTATTTACGTTTGTTACAACTTTCTCTAAGTACCTAAAATGATTATATAATATGTTTTCTAAAAAAAACCCGATTGGTCAATGTTAGTTAATTATATTTAATTATATCATACAATACCTATTTAATAAAAATTTTTTACGATTCTCGGTAACTAAGATTCCAATTTTCTAATCCTCTAAACACCTACATGGATTCCTTAATTTGTTCCCCTAAGGCAACCCCACCGGCCAAAGTTCCACTCTATTTTAAAATTGTCATAATTTCCACATTTTTCAGTGATTTCTGTTAATTAAGCTTACCATAAAATCCTCTAAACCCCTATATGGGTCACATAATTTGCTCCACTAAAACTACACCAGCTGCCGGGGTTGAGCCCTAATTTTGAAAGAATCATAAATTGTTCGTTTTTTTTTTAAATTTTTCGGTGATTTTTGTCAATTGAGCTTATAATAAAGTCCTCTTCTAAACACCTATAAAGGTCACATAATTTGTCCCCATAAGACAACCCATTTTTCAACATTTTTGGATGATTTTTGATAATTAAGCTTACAATAGTGTCCTCTAAACACCTATATGGGTCACATAATTTGTTTCCTTATGACAACCCCAGCGGCCAGAGTTCAGCCCTTAATTTGAAAGGACCACAAATTTCACATTTTTCAAAATTCTTCGGTGACTTTTGGTAATTAACCTTATAGTAAAGTCCTCTAAACACCTACATAGGTCTCATAATTTATTCCCTTCAGACAACCCCAGCAGCCAAGGTTCAAACCTAATTTGTTCCCCGAAGACAACCCTAGCGACCAAGGTGCAACCCTTATTTTAAAATTGTCTTAATTTCCACATTTTTCAAAATTGTTCGGTGATTTTTAGTAATTAAGCTTTCAATAAAGTCCTCCAAACATATCATTTTGAAAAACGAGGATTTTATTATCCTTTTAAATTAAGGGCTGAACCCGGCCGCTGGGGTTATCTTGGGGAAACCAATTAAGGAACCCATACAGGTGTTTAAAGGATATAATTAGAAGTTTAGTTACCAAAAATCGTCGAAAAATTTTAATAAGTATGGATTTTATGATATAATTAAATATAATTAATTAACCTTGATCAGTGAGGTTGTTTTTGGAGAACAAACTATGTAATCCTTTTATGTACTTAGAAGAAACTATAATAAAAGTAAATACCAAAAATGACAGAAAAATATTAATAAATGTGGATTATATGATGTTTTAAATATATAATTTTAATCTAAACTTAGCGCGCTGTATCTCGATATGGCCGCTGGCCGCTAGCTTCAGCCTCATCACTTGCTGAGGTCCAATCAGGGGCGGATCCAGCCTCTCTCCTTGGGGGGGGGGCGGTGATATCACAAAAGTGCAGTATGGCAAGCGAAAGCAAGTTGTCGATGGGGGGGGGGGGGGAGACATCAGCAACATTCCCATTTCTAGTGTAAAGAGCAGGGTTGGATCTATTTTTCAGGAATTTGAAGCTGTTGGAGAGGGGGGGGGGGCGATCACAAGAAAAAACAAGTTGCCGACAGGGAGGGAAGATGCGAGCAGCATACACATTCCTAGTATAAGAGGCAGAATCGGGTCTATTTTCCTGAATTCAAAGTTCTTGGGGGCGGGGGGGGGGGGGGGGCTATCGCAAGAAAAACAAGTTGTCAACGGGACTGCCATCAGCATACACATTCCTAATTTAAAATGCAGAATCGGCTGTATTTTCCTGAACTCAAAGCTTTTGGGAAGAGGAGGGGTGATCGCAAGCATACACATTCCTATACTCTATTCAAGAACTAGAGAGAGTAATAAAACTGTTATCGAAACCTCCAACATGCCTGCTCCAGTGCCGCAGGTATCTGAGGACTGCCGTAAAAATCTAATTATATTTAATTATATTTAAACATTATAAACTTTTATAAATTTACTGCTACAATAAAATTTCTGGTAGTTCAATTTAATTTCTGTCAGTGAGCAAAGTACACCTTAGAGTGTGTCCTTAGTAATTTATCTTGTCTGTGCTTGTTTTTACATATTATTTGAGATTAGTGAGATACCCAAAAGATATGTCTTTCAAAACCGTTAAAACCAGGACATTTTTTCCTCAACGAAAAACTTATTACGACGAATGTTTATGATGCCTTAAGATATCAATATCTAGATAATAATGTTAAAAACTCTGTTGAGTTGTGTTCCAACATGCCAGGAGTTGAAAAATCTTTTATGTGCCCAATACTGAAGGAAAAAAATGACTGGAATTGTTAGTACTCTCAAGCTACATGCGATCAGAGGCAGACGAAAAACCTCGTTGGAAAAAGAGATGTAAACTGCAATAAAAGAAGTTGTAAACACATTTTATTATGAGAAGCAGATCCCAACCGTCGACAAAATTCTAAGTAAAATCAATGAAGATCGGGATTTACCTGAAATTAAAAGAACTCAGCTCTGGAAAGAGAACTTAATTTTTGCTGGAAAAAAGCAGATAGGAAATTTGTTCTTATAGATCGTCTGGAATATGTCCGTTGGAGAAGGAAATATCTCTCTCAAGTAAAAGGTAGAGTTGCTAGAAATATTACAATCTACAAAATTAGTAATTTAACTGAACTTTTGAAACATTTTTTGAATAAAGTTAGTGCAGAAAATTGGGGACAATCCATATAATAAAAGCATAAAAGAAAATGTGAAAACTCGATCTCATGATCGGTGAGATAGAAGATCCAATTATAATTAATTTGAGCGAAGATAGGATCACTGACTTTACGAATTAGATACGTACTGTTTACCAGCGTAAACACAATTTATTATTTAAATTTTCTGTAACTTATAAAAATAAATTACATTTCAATCCCTTTTTAGTGTTTAATTTTAGTTCTGCAGATGGTTTCAGAAATAAATAAACTGAACCGTCAAATACCCTAAAAATGTTTTTAATTAATAATAAAATGACCGATAGCCCCAAAAAAATTTTAACATTATATGGGCGAATTTATTTTTTTTATATATGTTTAACTTCTTGTATTTTTGACAATGGATATTTTGTAGGTATTTAAATTATAACTTAGAATTTTTTGAGAGAAAAAGGCTACATTTTAGTCGGGATGTGCATAAAACGATTTCTATGCCACAATTAAAAATAATAAAAATACAGTTGTGATTTGTGTGAAATATGTCAAAATTTTCTATATTTTCTAATGTATGTGAATTATTAAGAAATCATAAGAAATAAAATAAAATTATAAAAACTTTTTATTTCAGGTTTATTACCGAAATAATATTCTATGCTATAAATACTTAGTGATAAAAATAAACCTCCTTCCGACGCCTATGACAAGGATTAAAATCCTTTTTAACACTTCACACATCCAAATATCTATTGTTATGCAACCAAATAGTCCATTATTATAGACCAGTATTTTTGATTCTAAAATTTCTAACCCATGTCTATGAATAATATATGTGTCTAACAGATTTTGCCAAAGAAATCGGACTAAAGAACAAAGGAAGTTTGCGAAGAAAAAAAAAGGGTAAAAAATGAGTTATTACTCTCTCTAGTTCTTGAATAAACTATAGCATAAGTGGCAAAATCGGGTCTAATTTTCCTCAACTCAAAGCTCTTGGGGGGGGGGGGGGGCGATCGCCCCCACCGCCCCCCCCTTGGATCCGCGCCTGGGTCCAATCCACTTCGCCGCATTTTAATTTTTTATAAAAATTTATATTATTTTTCACTTTTTAGCGTTATTTTAGACATCGATTCAATTTTTTTATAAAAATTTTATTTTTTGATTTTTAGTTTCGAATTAAATTGTGTTTCTAAGGTCGCAAAAAAGTACCCATTTTATCCAAAGTTGTAGACCACACCAAATTGAACAATAAAATAATTTTGATTCTGAGAATTATCCAAATACCAATCGTGAATGAGATTATACCAAAGAGATATTTAGTCTGCTATAGTAAATCCACTATCTTGAATTTTAAGTAATGAATTTTAGATTTATAATCAAGACCCCGAATACCAATAGTGAAAGGATTTGAAAGATGTAAATTTTTTAATCCGGCATATTTTATCCCTCATATCGAGTTTGAAGGTTTCGGTCAAAATAATATGGGGCCACATCAGCACTTTCCTGAAAATTTTGCAAAAAATTTCATTCAAATTGGTGCTATCATGGCATCGATGTACACATTTTTTTATATTTAGCACCATACCTATTATAAGAGATGAAAAGGCTTTAAATTGTAGGATTTCTTCCATGTTACCTTTTAGATTTGTTTACAAAAACAGTGACGCATCGTAAAATTGAGAAACAAAAGAAATTTTAATTTTTTTAAATAGAACACCCTATATATTCTTAGTTAGAATAATAGTTCTTTTCCTCCTCATTTCAAAAATGTATAATAATTTAGTGTTCGGACTAGCCATTATTTAAATATTTAAGTTTAAATTATTAATAAACTCGTATAAAAAAACGTGGTGGCGTGGAAAACAAATGCCTTATTTTAATTTGCATTGCTACGCTTTAATATGGTTTCGAATAGTTATATTGATTAATATACGTTTTTAAATTGGCGTAGAAAACATTTAAAAATAGATTTTTCAGAAGAAGGAATGCATTAGATAATTTGTGTTGATAATAATTATAATAACAGCAGTAATAGTAATAAGATCAACAAGTAGATTTTTTCAGTATAATAAAATATTAGGCACCCAATAATACCAAAAAAAAATTAGGAAAATCTCTATACATTTTCAACATATCCTCCACGATTATGAACACGTTTAAAAATATTTTCTTTCATTTTATGATTAATAGAGTTTGAAATTAAATCTCTGTGGTCTTGGTTAAGCAATATTACTTTGCGTTCAATTTTTTCCCATAATATTTCTATGTTTCGGGGTCTTTTATTATAAATTTTATTTTTTAATAACCCGCACAAAAAAGATCCAGTGGACTCAAATGTGGGCTCACTTAATTGTGCCATGCCTTCCAATCCAAAGTTATATCGGTTTTAAGGCACTTAGTAACTGGCATTACATTGTGCGACGATGCGCCATGTTTTTGCCAAATCAGATTATTGTATTGCTGAACTACGATATTCTCTAAATGTTCTACATTATTTTCAATTAAATTTAAATATCGCTCGCCATTTAAAATAATTGACCCAATAATCTTACCACTTCAAACGTGACTTGATTACTGTATTTTTACGACCTATATTTTGCGGGTGTTTTCAGTTGCCCAATAATGTTAATTTTTTCTTTTGAATATCCCAGACGTTGTTAATGTTGCTTCGTCTGTGAAAATAATTTTATTTAGAAACTCCTCATCTTGTCCAATATGGCGTACCATTTCTGATCAATATTGCAACCGCTGCATCATATTTTCTTCAGTTAATTTCTACACTAGCATAAATTTATAAGTATGATATTTATAAAATTGCAGTGTAGTGTAAATTTGATACCAAGATTTATTGAAATATGATGCGGCATTAGGAATAGACCTTTCCGGATCTTCTAAAAATTACACCAACTAATAATAATTTGTATTACAATATTAGAGTGAAAAATTACCTTGTAAATAGAGTAAAATATATATATATATATATATATATATATATATATATATATATATATATATATATATATATATATATAATCTTCCTAATTTCTAATTACAGTTTTGATTTTTTGTCTAAGACTTTTCATTTCATTAAATTTTTTGACAATGTATCTTACTGGATATATTTTTATTATTTGAATAAAAAAGACAAATAATCTGATGTTTTTGTCCTTCCGAATAGGCCATGCCAAAACGTGTATTAGTAATATGTCAATATAATAAGTATTCGAAACCATATTAAAACGCCGCAATAAAAATTAAAATGAAGCATTTGTTTTCCAGACCCTCTCGCATCGTGGAGTCTGCGGTATCATTATGTACGCCAGTGCCTGTACGTACAGAAAAACTTGAGGTCGAATTTAGAACATTCTCTTTTTAGAAGTCGGTTAAAAATTAAATTAAATATAGTTGCCTTATAGGCTAAAAATTTCACTATTTATTTGTGTATGACATTATAGATTGCACTGTCATTAAATATATATTCAAAAATTTAAGTAAAGCCTTGAAAAAAAGGTATTAAATACCTAAAGTTTTCAGTTTCTATCGGTATTATTAAACAAATAAAAAGTTTATAGTTATAAAAACTTCGTTTATTTACTGTGTCAAGTGTGCTACCTCTAACTGTCTAGTTGGATCTCCATTTTAGACGAGCAATAAAAATAGGGCTTCGAGTCCCATTTACTCATAGAGGTCACTACGGGTTAGTTAAGACCCATTCACTGGTTTCTCTTAAGTGTATCAACTGCATGAATCATTCATTGTGATCATGGAACGGCTCTGTTAAACGTTAAGAGATGAAGAGGTGTACTCCTTACACTAAATGGAATTTTCTCGGCAATAATAATCGATACTAATTTAATCTCACACAACCTCCCAGACATTGATATTTTAGTATTATTTGTCAAAGCTATTGTTTACACTTTTTCTGTAATTGTTATTTATGTACTACCCAGTTTCACGGCTTACGACGATTTGTTTGGAAATCTTAACACCTTGCCGGATTTAAATAGCGTTTCGAATATGTTGTTTTTGGGTAATATTAATGTTCCCGAATATATGTCTGCGAATATCAGTCGTGCAATGGACAATCCAAACCTACATACTGTTAATAATTTTGTTAACTTCTACAACTTATGTCAGTTCAATAATTTAAAAAATCACAACAAACAACTTCTTGACTTGGTGTTTAGCCCACTTGACAGAGTTGTTGAATCTGTTTCGGTAATGTGCATCATCCTCCACTATTGATTACATTTCTTTATCGAACATGCAAGCCAAACAATTTTAAATTAAAAGAACATTACACATATATTTTTTGAAAGGCTGATTTTCTTAGGATATACCAACTTTTGCTCGACAGTCATTGGTCTTTTCTACGTGACGGTCTTGCTGTTAAAGAAGCTGTAGCGACATTTTAGCAGCATATAGATTAATTCTTAATGAGACGGTACCAAAGACTTTGTTCAAATATAGGAGGTATTTCGCTTATTAAAAAATAAAGAGTTGCTATGGCGGAAATACAAAAGATTTAAGGAGACGTATGACTATTTATCTTTCAAGAATGCTAGGACAGTCGTAAAAAGTCTTATCCTTACATCCTATAGTACTTATCTTGCAAATATTGAAGCGAAATTTAAAAAGAACCTCCAGTGGTTCCAGTCCTACATCAGTCTTAGGAAGTCTAACAGTACTCTGCCAGCTGTTATGTCTTATCAAAATCAGGAAGTAACTAATCTCATCGACACCGTAAATTCATTTGCGAAATCATTCCTCTATTGTTTCTACTCCTTATGTGTCTATTATCTAAAATAATTCCTAAAGACATTGAGAAAGCCCGTAAAAAATTGAAGGCCAAATTCACGGCTGATAGTGAATCCATTCCTTCGTTAAGGGATTGTGCTTGGGCATTTGCTGAGCCTTTGTCTATAATTTTCAAATTATGCATTCAGAAATGTATTTTCCTGACTTATAGAAGGAATCAAAAATCTGTCCAATTTTTAAAAAGGATGGTAGAACCAGGATTGAAAATTATCGCCCCATAGCGGTAATGTGCAATTGTGCAAAGGTTTTTAAGCGGGTCGTTCAGGAACAAATATCCTTTTACATAACGCCTCTTATGGTCGATCAGTAGCATGGTGTTGCTTTTGGAAATCCAACCGTGACGTCTTTGTACTATTGCGCAATTTGTCTCAGAGCGTATTGATTCTGGAACTTAGGTCGTTGTTATTTACATAGATTTTTCCAAAGTGTTTGATCCACTTGATCACGTTGCTTTACTTTCCAAATTGTCGGACTTCGGTTTTAATGACAATCTTATTAGATTTTTTGAAAACTACCTAAGAAACTGCTCTCACTATGTTGAATACCGTGGTCATAGATCTAGTAATTTTGTAGTAATGTCAATTGTTCCTCAAGGGTCTGTGTTAGGTCCGTTACTTTTTACCATTTTTATTAACGATATCACATGGTGGTTGAATAAGAGATGCCTACTTTATGCAGACGATTTAAAGATTTTCCGGGACATACTGAGCTCTAGCGATAGCTTGTGCCTTGAACTGGATCTCATGAAATTAAATGTTTGGCGTCAAAAAACGCACTGCCTCTGAACGTAGACAAGTGTAGTTATGTCATTCTCAAGAAGTAAAACTCATATGCTGCATGATTATGGGAACAACGATGCTTTTCTAAGATAGGTTAACAACATTAAACAACTAGTACTCACGTTTGACTGCAGACTTATATTTGCAGTATCGAAACCTTACCGAATACTAGGCTTTCTAGTGAGAACTAGTCGAAAATTTCGTCGCTCCATTAAATTTATTCTCTTGTACGAAGCAAATTGGAATATAACTCAGTTATCTGGCATGCGTATTGCCATGTACACAAATTAGAGAAAATTTAATATCGTTTCTTAAGATTCTGAAGCTTTAAATCGGATGAGTTTTATCCACTAGCTTCAGTGTCACAGGTAACTGAGGAGTGCCATAAATCTAATTATATTTAAATATTATAAATTTTTATAAATTTACTGCAACAATAACATTTTTCATAGTTCAGATTAATTTATGTCAGTGAGCAGAGTACACCTTACAGTGTGTCCTTAGTGATTTATCTTGTTTGCGTTTGTTTTTATATTTTATTTGAGATCAGGGAAATATCCAAAACATGCGGCTTCCACCTCTATATTTATTCCAAAATCGGTAAACCAGGGCATTTTTTCCTCAACGAAAAACTCATTACGATAAATGTTTACGATGCCTTAAGTCATCAAAATATCCAGATAATGATGTTAAAAGCTCTGTTGAGATATGTTCCAAAATAACAGGAGTTGTAAAATCTACTATGTACCGAATGTTGAAGGAGAAAAAGACAACTGGAATTGTTAGTGCTTTCAAGCCACATTCGGTCCCAGGAAGACGAAAAACACCCCGTTGGAAACTGCAATAAGAAGAGTTGTAACTAAAATCAATGAAGATTTACTTGAAATTAAAAGAACTAGGCTCGGGAAATTGCTTCGTGAACTTAATTTTTGCTGGGAAAAACCAGATAGGAAATCTGTCCTTATAGCTCGTCCGGAAACTGTCCGTTGGGGAAAGAAATATCTCCGGGCAATTAAGCAACATCGCGAAATGGGCTCAAGTAACAGGTCGAGTTGCCAGAAATTAGTGATTCAACTGAACTTTTGAAAGATTTTTTTGAATAAAGTTACTGCGGAAAATTGGAAAAAATGTGTGGACAAAATAATAAAAGAACAAAACAAAATGTGGAAACTCGATCGGTGAAATAGCGGAACCAATTATAATTAATTTGAGTTACCAGGGTAAACACAATTTATTATTTACATTTTTTTTTGTTTTATTTTATTGTTTAATGTTGTTTATATTTTTTATATATATTTTTATTTTGGTGGTCTACTCACTCTTTAATTTTATATATATTTAAGTCCAATTAGTCGTAATTCTTTTATTATTGTATTTGTGTCTTTTTCTTAAGCGTGTAGAATTTTGTTTGTTTAATTTTTTTGGGGCTATCGGATTTCCATATAATAAATTAAATTAAGATGTGAATGCAATAGAAATAAAAATAAGTAAGTCTAATTTTAACTATAACATTTAAAAATTAATTACATTTGAATTCCGTTTTAATGTTTAAATGTAATTCTGCAGATGGTTTAAGAAATAAATAAACTGAAACGTCAAATGTCCTAAATGTGTTTTTAATTAATAATAATAACCGATAGCCCAAAATTTTTTTAATATTATATGGACGAATTTGTTTTTTTATATATGTTTAACTTCTTGTATTTATGATAATGAGTATTTTATAAGTATTTAAATTATAACTTAGAATTTTTTGAGAGAATAAAGTTAGGTTTTAGTTTGAATGTGTCTAAAACGGTTTATATGCCAAAACTAAAAATAATAAAAATACGGTTGTGGTTTGTGTTAAATATGGCAAAATTATCTAGATTTTGTAATGTATGGGAATTATTAAGAAATCATAAGAAATAAAATAATATTATTATAACAACTTTCTATTTTAAATTTATTACCGAAATAATACTTTATGGCATAAAAACTTAGTGATAAAATAAACCTCCTTCCGACGCCTATGACAATGATTAAAATCCTTTTTAATCCTTCACACTTCCAAATATCTATTGTTATTTAACCCAAATAGTCCAATAATATAGACTGGTATTTGTGACTATAAAATTTCTAACCCGTTCCTATAAAAATATATGTGTAACAGATTTTGTCAAAGACACCTGACTAAATAACACAGGTAGTTTGCGAAGAAAAAAAGGGTCAAAAATGATTTATTACTCTCTCTAGTTCTTGAATAGACTATGGATTATTTTAATAATTTATATCATAATTGCAATATTATGTTGGGTATTATTGTCATTTCAGGAACTGGTGACTAAACAGCCGTTTCTCTTCTATTTAGTTTAACAAAATAAAAATGTTCTATTTTCAAGCTCTCACGGAATATAAATAGATCTGAATGTAGAACATGAGTTTCTGCGATGTTGTCAATAATAATTTGAAAATTAAAACATATTAATCTAGGATAATAATTATTCTTCTAGATGTTCTTTGGTGTCATTGTAATTTTAAAGGTATCTTCAATACTCATTTATTAATTAAAAAATATTATAGTCATTTTAAAATATTTTATTTCACCAAACAGAAAAAAATATAAAGATATCAGTTTATCGAATTAAAACCTGTATTGGATAATACAAAATTAAATTAATAACAAAAGGGCATAATAAGGTTTAATTATAATTCACCGGTAAATTAATTAACAATAAAAAAAAATTGTGTGGAAACCAAAGTAAGCAACTTCATATAAAATAAGATTAATATAATGAGAAGATATTGACATTGAAAAGACAACTTAGAAGAAAGTATTGCCAGCACTTACCTTTACCATTTTTTATCCAGTATTTAAACGAATAAACAAATGTTTCAGGATTAGACACTCAGACACTCATTAAAGAAAACAAAGCCGGAAAATCATCCAAGTTTCCAACTATTGCCCATATAGAAGTGACAAAAAAATACTTTTAATATTCTGCGTTTTAAAAAACTTCAGAGGTGCGCATAATAAGGAAGTCGCGTTAATCACAGGACCCACTATGTATCTCATAATCAACATGGAAGTCAAGTATCGTTCATAAGACGCCATAGAGCGATGAGATTACAGTCCATTTGGCTATCCTAACGGATATCCTTAACATCTCAAAATGAATTCTATTACTTGTTATGCACCAAGAAGTCATTTTACTACACTTGAAAATGGTTAGCTATAAGATGTAACTTGTTTATAAGAATATGTTTCTTACTTGTGAGGTCTACTGTATTCCAAAGTATTTTTCGGTATTTTTTAATCTAACGTGTATAACAATGGATACTTGATTAAAACTGGCAGCGTTGTAGTTTACGATAGCTTAATCGGACTAATTTTGTAAGAAATATTTTTCAAGTGATAAATTTATACATGTTTAAAGGTTTTAAAATTCAAATATTCGAGTGAAGGAGTCTAATAATAGATCTTATGAAGGCTTATGAATTACATCGTTCCATAACTCAAAATTTATGGTTTGGTTTAATGTTTCTTTTTACGCATGCAAGAGTTGAAAATAATTACATGGCATATTGACTAAGAAAAGTTTTAATAGATGCACGTCAACACTGATGTACTAAATCTTAGGGACTATTACTTACGTAATTAACATTTAGAGATAAATACAGTTGAAAAACTAGAAAATCTTAACTTTATTACCTTGTTTTCTCACAATTAGGTAAGATAATAAAAGTTTTCATCCGGGATATAAGAAACAAAAACCTTTATACAGTGCTAATTGTAGTTTTCAAAATGTGCCTCAGAAAATGTACTATTAATATATTTTCATGCTTTTTGGATACATCAGGAAATGCAGGCAATATTTTTTTTAAAATTAATTTTGATAATCTCGTGTTTCCGCAACCTCAGTTCAGTTTAACCTCCTAATGCCCAGTTTCACAACCTGGTACCATCAAGTGGTTCAGTAATCAACACTTTCAAATTAACCATGGTTCAATTTTATTTGCTAAAGTTTCTACTCGAATGTTATGGTAATATGTTTAATGCCGTTATTCAAACCATAAATAAAGAGAAAAATGTTAACTTTCATAGATAACTTATATTTTTCGCCGATATTTTATAAAAATAAATTCATAAATATCTTGTTATTGATATAATAAACGGGTTTTTGTAATAGAGATATTCCACTAATTATAAACTCAGAACAAGAAAGTTAGTTTAGGTTAGCTTATATATCGATCTACCTAGTTTAAACCATTTTTTCATTTTAGAGCTAAAGATTAAATATTTAAAAATAATTTTCAAAAATACTTTCTACCAAATAGTTTAATGTGAATTTTTAAAATCAAATGGTTTATGGGGCTGGATAAAATTAACTTTCATAATAACTCTCCCTAACGAAGCTAAGCATATTCAAATTCATAGACGACTTGTATTACATACTAATTGGTACAAACGCCAAATAACAAATAAAATAAACCGGATAAACAAAAGGAGCAAAGATAGTGATGAATGAAGTTTAAGGTTACGTTTTTTGGTTAAGAAAATAACCACCAACTTAACTTCCGGTAACACATATACCATAAATTTTGAAGCAGTTTTTTTGTAAATAACCAACTCTTTTTTGTCTTAACCTTCCAGTAACCACACATTATGAAACTAGGTTTATACGCTCAAAAACCTCAATGGGTGTTTAGTTCTAATTTATTTATTAATAATTATATGTTTTCTTGAGGAATATGGTTAATGATTAAAATAACATTTAGCCAAGACAACTTTATAAAAAAAATAGAAAATTTATATTTTACAAAAAAAATAGCAGGGCTACTCGAGTTTCAAAATATTGTAAAGGCATCAACTGCTTACTGAGATCAAATTCAAAATTGATTAATTTTGGTATTTATAAAAAAAAATTTAACTAGCTGATGGTTTTTTAATATTTCGTTGGAAATATAAATTTAATAACCCATTTGTTCTCAGAACTCAAATAATTACCCCTATTGTTTCCGAAATAGTTAATGTTATAATTATGAAAAACTTTACAAAAAAATATGGTAACATTTAATAAATATAACTTACTCTAAAATCAAATCCATTATTTAAAGCTTATAATTTCCCTCTTACACTGTTTTATGTTGAGATAGGTCAAAATCGTGGCACGCAAAAAATACGTCGGGCCCCGCTTTGTCACCCAGCCATCCATAAAAGAATTTTTATGCGGGTGTGGCAAATTCCAGATTTGCAGCGTTGCCAACACACAATGTTCTTTTTGCCTATAGAAAAATAGGAGCACTTTATAAAAGACTGCATACACCTTTTATTTCATAGTTTTTCTTGGATATCAATGACGTTAAGTTTTGTAGAATTAAATTGGTGAGATATATAGGTTAGAAAATAAGTAGTAGTTTTAACGAAAAAATTCTAGCTTATTCGCAGCGGCTGACAGTACAATATTTCTTTACATGATTTTTTTCGTGTATACATATATTATGAAACTGATTTAGATTAAGCCTTTATTTGAACTCTTTTAATGAGCATCTTTGTATGAACTCTTTTCAAAGACAATTTATGTGAGCCAAAATAATCTATCAGCTATTTTTATATATTATTATATATAATTTCAATTATAGAAATGTAAAGTTTTCTGTCAAAAAAATATGCAAAATGGATTAGATTTGTTCAGGGTAGTATTAAAGAAGGTAAGTAGTAGAGAACTCGTATGGTTGTCAAACTAGTGGCTTTTTACAAAGATTATATCAGAAATCCGAATGCATGCAAATGCACAACACGTCTTACAAGTAGTCACAGTCACATCAGTTTTTTTTTTGTTTCCATTACAGTAAATGGTAAAAATGCCGCGAGAATATCAAAGGGAAACTAAGGTAGATCAGAAATGGTAATAAATAAGATAAAATTAAAAAATTTAAACCTCTTTTTAAAAAAAACTGAAAAGCGAAAAATGATTAGAGCATTTTATATGAAATTCAAATCTCTGAAGTCAATGCCAAATTATTACTATAAAAAAAATTTCCCCAGAGAACATATACTACTTACTAACCCTACAATATTTAAACATACATAAGTACCTACAGAAATTGGTATAATGATTATAGAACTGATGTTATTTGTGAATGTTTTCTTACTGTAGCTAGTTTATATCTCGTATTGGGAAGTAGTTATTGATTTTATTTAGTAATAATTTGATACCGACCTACTTAAAAAATGTTAATTTCTAATGTAATAACTTATAGCATTATCTTTCGCTTCTTAGGGTTTTTGAGGAGTTCAGCAACAAAACTTGTTTTGATTCTGAGAATTCTACAAATGCTTATTTGGAATGTATTTGGATCAAACAAAAATCTAGTCTGCCCTAGTAAATTCGCCGTCTTCAATTTTAAGAAACACATTTAAGATTCGTAATCTGCCCCACCTTATTAAATTTTCAAAATATACTTTTAAATTCTTAATCTATCTAAATGTGGACATAATCAGGAAATGTGAAATTTTTAATCCATCATATTTAATTTTTTTTACCTAATTTTAGATTTGTTATCTGCAATTCCATAAGTTTTACGAAACCATTTTCGGTCAAAATGATATGAGGCTATCGCAGCAACTTCCTGAACATAACGCAAAAAATTTTGTTTAAATTGGTGGAGCCGTTTCGAAGTAATTGGTATACTACATACATTTCTTTAATTTTTTGACAAATAAGTTAAAAATAAGAGAAGTCGCTAAAGATTTCGATATTACAGACAGTGAAATTAATAACAATAGCACACAATCCGTAACAAAAATAGACTGTATCAAAAATCGACAACTTTTTCCCGATCAAATGTAAAACGACCTAAAGACTGGCTACAGCTAATAAATTGCAAATACTAGACTTGGGAAACTAATAAAGGTCGTACTGATACGATTCATACCCTTTGCAGAAAAAGACTCATTTGTAATGTTAGCAGTGGGTATGTCCATTGTGAGCATTAGGGTTCCACCATTCTTAATATTTCCATGCATTCACTTTGGGGGTAATTCTTTTGAAATAGGCCGCTTGATTGTCAAGACGATCAACTTGTTGAACAGGAGTTTCATTTGAAGATTTTTACATTCGATTTTAAATGTTTCTATTAGTCATGCACAAATGCTTGAAATTTTACATATTAAACAGTAATAAAAGATATAATTGATCTTATTATTATTAGTGTTTAGTTAATAAAAGACTAACGTAATTTTGGGACTATTTGCCCCAAACAGTAGACAACCAATACAGACATGGGGTAAGAAGTCACAAAAAACTTTGTTTAGATAATGTCTAGTTATTAATTAGTTATTACAATAGTACTTCCATTAAGTATATCACGCATTAAATATTCTAGATCTAGGGTCATTTAATGGAATCCAATAGAAAAAAAAGACATGAAAATCGTCAAAAGATAAATACGACAACCAGACCCGGCCTCCCGTAATAATTTCCGTCAAATTTTGAGTCATGTATAACACAAAAATGTTCTAACAATAAATGCAGCGCTGTGACTGTAGGCAACGAATATAAGGTTATTTATCATGATTAGCAGTTAAAGATTCTCCTGAGTCATGTGCTTTTCGCTCATTATTGCAATTTAAGAAGGTAACTCCAGTTCTCTGGTAATTCTATAATTTTGTTACCCGTCCTAGAAAGGCGCTCCCCACAGATTCAGAATCGCAGTACTAATGAGATTGTTAAGCATGGCGAAGGAAGCATCCTAATTTGTGGATGTTTAGCAGCAGTAATTTGGTGTAGTAATCGATAAATACCGTTTTTTTAATTATGTTGAAAACAGTTTAGAGCAAAGTACGCAGATTATATTGTTTACAATAATTGATTTACAATAAGCAGTGCCGATTAAATACTTTCTCCACAATCATCAGACCTAAGCCCCCATAGAAAAGTTATGGAACTAGTTAGAGAAACCCATTCGAAGTAAAAATCAACTAAACGGTAATCTTTTTCAAGAATGAAGTGCTACTATAGATGAAGAATTTACCCAGAAATGAATTTATTATTCCATGAGCAACCGTCGTATTGAAGTCACAAAAAGGAAAGAACGATTTTTTGTTCCATTCTTTCAGTTAGCTGTGCCAATATTTTAGACCAGTTTAGAGAGCAATTTTATTTTTGAAAAAATTTATTGTCCACGTTAAGGTTGTTATTTTTTAGCATAAATTAGCGTTTTGGTTAATGATGTTAAAAAATTTATATTTGTATTTTTTGTGCACTGAGGTGCACTGCTGAGATTCGAAAAATGTGTACTGTGTTAATACTTTTGTCCGCCACTGTATATGAAATAAATTTCAGTTCATACAAAATAAGTACGTGGACAAAAATAGAGATCGGATAATTTTAGCACCAATTAAAAGTATAATATATTTAAAACAAATGTTTTGTGTCGTCGTATAACCTTGATTATTAAAAAACGGCAGCCAGACATCCGTGAAATTATAAATAGAAAAATTTAAAATGTCATCCAATATTCTCCTGACATTTAACTTGCAAATTTTTAAACTGCTTATCCGAAAATAGTTATATTGTATATATATATATATATATATATATATATATATATATATATATATATATATATATATGTATGTATGTATGTATGTATATTGTCAAATAATATATCCTAATAAATATTTAATAATAAAATTTTTTTTTCATTAAAATATAAAACTTTAATTCCATTCACTTAACTGTTTAAATGACGAGGTTTAATTAATTACAAATATACCTACACATTAAATTCTGAGAATATTTAGTTATAAAGTAAAATGTATTTTAAAATGACCAACCAATAATTGGCCTAACATTAGTTATTTTATTTAGGCATAATGGTTCTATGTCTATTCAGTAAACAATACCCAGAAAAAAGTATTTGTTTAAAGACTGTCAGATACCATAACAAGGGACTAATAGGGCTATTAAAATACACTATATTCAGGATATCCTAACTAAGGTGTAAGAGTGGGAGAAATTTATAGCCCTCCAATTACACCGTCCTAAATCAGTGGAAGGATTGTTGAATACTCCAAAACCATATTTACCATGGTTTCCCCGCATCCTGAACACGTGCAAAAAAAACTTTATCCTAGCCTTATTGCCTGGTTATATGAAAATATAAAAGAAGGAAATTTCGAAAATTATAAATATGCAGGTAATTTAGCTTTGTTCTTGGTAAACATTAAAATTCTTGTTGTTAACCTGTAAAACAAGTTATTGTAATAAAATAGAAGTAGAAAATACGTTGGATGGTAACAATATCCACCACTGGGGACTAATTTTTTTTAAATCGTAAGTTTGCAATTAAACAATTTACAAAACGGTTTTCGAAATATGTTAAAAGGGAGATTATTGTAGACTAACATTATTTTTTATTGATAACGATGAAATTTCATACTTTATTTTAAATATAGTTTGAGCACTATTATTTTTACTATAATTGAATGGTGAGGCATTTAAAAGTGGATTTTATTTCGTTGTTTATTTATTCGTTCAAAAATAAATCCACTATGCTTGAGTTATAACAAGCTCTATTGTCGAGGATATTTTAATAGAAGAGGTTCATATACTTACTAGAAAAGCCAAAAAGAATCTCCTAAATCTACTTAAATAAAGATCAAATTTGAAGATATCGTTATAGATTTAGGTTTAGTTCTTCGAATAAACTACAAAATGAAAATTATCCTAATAAAACAAAACTTGTTAAATTTCCTTACTGTAATTAGTTATTTAAAAAAAATAATGTTACTATTATCAGGAAAATAAAATTTTGTTAGAATTTAATCGTACCCCAAAAAACTGCAATATGTTCACATTACCATAACCAAATTTATTTACACATTTATAATAGGTTACTCATAGACCTTGTTACTTGATCATATGCCGTCTACATTTATTCTTTTAAATTAACATTAAACGATACTAATCTAAAGTTAAGGCGGCTTCTCTAGACAGTTCCTTGAGAAGTGGACTATGTGTGTAGCCATTCATCAACTAGTCGATGATCCAGATGATCAACAAAAATCCCAAGAATGTGGAAGGCTGCGAACTTACACAGCAAACTACTACTTAAATATAAAAACTGAAACCTGCAATCTGGTACTTTGTACTTCGTAAAGTGTAAAATGTACATGGGTACTGTAGTTCAGAAGCTGACACCTTGAATCTGGAAACTTAAATGCTATAAACATGAAACTTGAATTTAAAACTGTAAATTATAAACTTAAAGCTAAATATGGAAACTAGTCGGTAAAATATATGTGACACCAAAGAGACAAAATGGCATAAGTGTTTTATTTGTTTCCCAAAACGACTGACTAAATTAACAAATATAGTAGGGAAATGTTTAAAAAGGAACTACTATGTTTTATACCACTAAAGTTTTATTAAGAATCAGTGACTACAATTTCGACTCACAGAGTTATTTTCAAACTAAATTACTAAGTATTTTACACAGAAACTTGAGTGAATTCTAACACAATTAAATACTACCTGAGAAATAACCTTATTACAAAGGGAAGGTACTATTTGGCGACAACAAATAACGGAGAAAACCTGTCTGGTAATTAGCAAATTTACATTTTTATTTTTACTTTATTTGTATATTTCTAAAAATTCGAGAATATTTAATTTTGGGCCCTTTGTTGAATAAAGTAATATCTCAGTATTGCTTAAATTAGGATAACTGTGCTCATGTTCTAAACAGTGGTTAGCAAACCTAGAGTCTGTTTTTTGGAGTCTATATGGTCTGTAGTATTCTGACAAACGAGTTTTAAAGCTTCTACCACTTTGTCTGATGTACAAACTATCACAAAGCATTTTAACAGTTAAGTTGCTCATAGTGTGATAGCTTGTACATCGGACAAAGTAGTAGAAGCTTTCAAACTTGTTTTTCAGAACACCGCAGATCATATAGGGTTCAAAAAACAGACTCTAGCTTTGTCAATAATTGTTTAGAATATAAGCACAGTTTTTCTAATTTAAGCAACACAGAGATATTACATTATTTACCAAAGGGTCCAAAATTAAATATTCTCGAATGTTTAGAATATACAAATATAGTAAAAAAATGTAAATCTCCTTAATGACCAGACATAACTTGAGTTTTCCCCGCTATTTGTTGTCGCCAAATAAGAATCGGTTTCCACAATTTTGTAGCCCTTTTTAATAAGGTTATTTCTCAGTAGTATTTAGGTGTTTGTTAGAATTCACTCATGTTTCCGTCTGAAATACTTAGTCACTTTTGTAATTCAGGTTTTAAGCGCAATATTCTAATAACGAAAAAATTGAAAATTGGAAAAAAATCCAAAATTACTTTTCGAGAAATCACATCAGAAACTCTTAACCAGTAATCTCATTTCATTTTAAAACATCCGGTATCTTAGAAGGCCAAAGCTGGATAAGCCCTATTACAATTTTAAGGTTAGAAAAAATACTTTCTAAAAAAAATCAAACTTTGATTTTATGATACAAAATTTTACCATATTTTTATAGAAATGGTACAAAAAATAATAAAATAATAATTTTCTGTTTTGTACATATAAAGTAAATCCTGTGCCATTGCACCACGTTTGTTATGAAAAAAGCTGTTAAAAAATATCTAAACAAAATAACTCAATATAAAGAAAATATGCGCTCCCCAGAGGACCCCCAAGCTGGGACATAGACCATATCGGTGCGGTATAAACGGCTACCATGGCATCGTTGACTCGTCCTCGACGTGGCGTTGTCCTCAGCTGCCGCCGAACGACCTTCTGGTGGGCCTGCTCGAGGCCGCCGACATTGCAGACGGGTGAAATGGCAGGATGAACCTGCGGTTTTGTTGCCAACCGACCGACTCGGATGGACCCATATGTCTAAAAGGTCGATGGATTTTTTAACAAAAGGTCATTTTATTTTTGAGTGTTTTTGTCTGATAAACTATTTATGCAAATATACAAACAGAAACTAAAATAAATTTGAAATCGTACAATGAGTAATACCATAGGGCACACCGGTTCTAAAAGTTTATCATCCTAAGCTATGAAACAGTCTCATGGTTATAGTAACATGACCATGCTGAAGGTAATTTTATAAAATATAAAACTTCACAATAGATCCAGATTTTAAAAAGCTGCGAAAGAGAATACCAATATCAAATTATTTTTTTTCTCCTGGTAATAATTTGAAATGTTATGCGAAACTTTCTTCTCAAAATTTGTACCACATAAATAAGTAAACAACAAGTAAATTCAAATAAAAACCCAAATTGAAGTCAGTGTAATTTCGTTCGTCCTGCACGAATTATTCCATTTCCTTCTTTAAATTGATACTTTCAAAGCAAAGTCATGACGACGTCGTTGGTTCGGACCTTGGCTGTACTTTGCACTCAAACACTGTCATTTTGTACTGGCCGTTAAACGTGGGCAATCGTGTTGTTTACTTAATGAAATGAGGTTAGAGACTTGGAACTAAATAGAACTGTAAGAGCAAATATCATTAGACGTATGAACTTTATGCTATTACAGTGCCGGTGACATTTGTTTCTTCATGCTAACTTTAAAATCCTATAACATAGCAACATCGGGTAATATCTAATTTCAAAATCATTTATACTAATTTGTTTATCCAAAATTGAAGTATATTTTATCGTACTAGTATATACTAGTGGCACTAACCCTGAAATTCGGTTCTCATTATTCAAAAGTATTAATATTTTTTTTTTGTAAAAAGAATTCAGTCAAAAAGATAGAACACACTAAAGTTGTTAGACGACGAAAAGGAGTGTTTCCGTAAAAATGCAATAAATAACAAATTTGCCAGTCTGGGGCAAGAGGTGTGTACAAAAAAAAAAGATTTAACGAAATATTTCAATTGAAACAAATGGAGCTATATTCAAAATTGGGCTCTAATAATTCAAATATCATATTTTTGTTTCATTATACCTTCGATCATACCCTAGATTTAAACAACAATAGATTTGTTTGAAGGCTGTTTATGGTCGGTGAGAGAGACGCTTTTTTGATGTTTGACAGACATAAACATATTTAGTTATCTTGTCTTTCAGTTTAATTGCTTGTCGTGACTTTTTCGGTGTTCTTAAGTGTTAGAAATTACTATAAATGCGAAGTTTACAATTAATATTAACAAAAAGAGTATTTAAAAACATATTTTTATCGGAAAATATTGTTAGATATTGTTTACATATGGAAAATAACAATAATAAAAATTTAGGCAACCATATATTCATACTTTGTTTTCAGAATTGACGTACCTAGGGGTATGTTCAAAGGACGTACCTATGATACTCGTTTAAATAATGCAATTAGAAAAGGATAGCATAAAATCGGTATGTCTGTACCAAGAAATTAAATATCTACTGTTTATCAACACTTTTTCAAATATAAATAAAAATATTATTACGTTATCCAGCGTTCAAACAACCGGGCCCTAGTTCTAACGTTATGCTACTTCTACAGGGGTATGTTCGAAGCATTATACAAGTATGTTCATCCATGCATCTCGCTATTTCACATAAATGATGAATCCCACATACCAAAAATTTTAATCAACTTTCATTTATTACTGAAATCACAGTATACCTTAAAGTCAATTAAATCTTATAGCTCTAGTTGATTAGCCAATTGTTTTACAATTACATACAAATTGTACCGTATGTCAACAAACAAACCTTTACATAAGAAAATTAAGAATAAAAGGCCTTGGATTCGGTAAAAAGAATAGTGGCATCTCGAAAATAAACAAAATTTTCTATTTTTTCTGGTGTAGAAATAGAAGCAAACGAATTTTTTATTATTGCATTTTTAAGGGAGCATTGTTCAAGGTCACTTAGGGCATATTACCCGAATATTTTGACCAAAAATGGAATATTTTTGAGTCCGACTCGCTTAAGTAAACAGTTTTTACCTTAAACTTTTAAAAAATATTCAGGAAAGGTATAACCAATGCTGAATGAATATAGTTTGCATAGAAAAGAAAACAAACAAATAGCGCTTTTAACCACTTTTTCGCGGATGAGTTTGCAATCTTCATAACAGGCATGATTTTAAACACCGTTCAAAAACGAATAAACATTTTACAAATTGTATTGAAGTAACACCTTCCTTTTTTACAAATACATTTTCCACAATATAAATTATAACGAACAGGTGTTTATTTTTCAAGTCTATTTGGTGAAACTAAAAACTGGTGTAAAATAAAGAAACTATAATTCCCGCTTCGACCAATAATCTAATCATAAGGTGTAGCTGGAGTGATCTGAAATAGTTGACACTGGTGCTCTCCTTTTATTTGTATCTTAGTAAAAACTGGTGTAAAATAAAGAAACTATAATTCCCGCTTCGACCAATAATCTAATCATAAGGTGTAGCTGGAGTGATCTGAAATAGTTGACACTGGTGCTCTCCTTTTATTTGTATCTTACAGAAAAAGACATTCAACTGTCGACTGATGATTGCAATAATACGCCATTGTTATGATACAGGAAGCGGAGTTAGTTGGAGGTTTTTCATGCAGAGGTCTCTGCTGAATAATTAATGGAAAATTATTTTAATAATGAAGTCATTCTTGTTTTAAATAGGAATAATTCCGCTAGATTAGGTTTTTATAAAAATAAAGTTAAACAGTGTCACAAAAACAGTCTTACATATTTGTTGAGTATGTGGTAATGCATAAGTATTTCACTGTTTTGAAAGGCATAAGGGAAGGAAATGTCAAAAAACATTCTTACCGAATTAACTACCTAAGTCTGACATCACGTGACGGTGGGAGCTTCGAATCTTTCCACAGAAATCGATAATATATGATAAACGACTCTAAGAGATTTTTAATTTCTTGTTGATATAAGTGTGGGCAGTTTGAAAATTTGTAAAGTTCTTTAATTTCAAGGGATATATTAAGAAAATATTGTCAAAAGGTAAGCGTTTTACTTGTTATCGTACGATTAAAACATATTGGGGTTATGTTATGCAAGGGTTAACAATATTTTCATTTTTGTTAACACTTAAAATTATAATATATAATATTTATTATTTGAAATCATTTATTCAATAATAATATTCATCAACCTCTTTTATTAAGAGATACTGGAAATTAATCAGAACAGCACATAATTGAAATTTGCGATATATGTAGTATTGAAGAACTTATAAGATACTATTCTACAAAGGTCATAAGTGATTCCTTGTATGAAAATAATACTCTCTTCAATTCTAAATCCAATCACAGTTGTTGAAATCCTAGATATTATTCGCGGACTATTTCGTCAATTTTTATTCTTCAGTATTTTAGATTTTGTGCTAGACAATAACCAACAAAACATTAAATTTAGGTTTAATCGAAGATGTAAAATAATGTTTGACAAAACTGGCTCAATTTATTTTTATCAATGGAGAGTTCTTTAACTTAAGATTTACTATATTTTACTATGGAAATGACATTTTTAAAGATTTTTACGCTAAGAAATTTATTGCTCCTGTTCTACATAGAGGTGACATCTAGTATAAAACATTGAAACTAATTGTGTACGACAGACAAACTGGCAAAAATGTAATGTACCCTTAAGGCTTACTTATTGTTGCACTTGAGGACAATACTTTAAATTTTACCTCTAGGTAATTTGTTTTCTATGTTCAAACTTTAAGATATTGTGGGAAAATATACGTGGAATAATAAATAGATAAAAATAAGGTAATGTTTATATATATATATATATATATATATATATATATATATATATATATATATATATATATATATATATATATATATATAATATACTTGATCACTGGGATCTTGAAAGATACCAACCGAATAAACCAAGTGAGCTTGGGGTACCATATGTATAACGTTAATTAAATACTATTAGTCTCTATTTCAGATATACGTTCCTATATTTCCCTTCTTTCTATTGATATTCCTCTATTTTCTTTGTATAAGCTTTAAAATTTCTCAGTGGCTATATTTCTAAGAATTATCTCGTGAACTAACATGCCATCAAACTAATAAACGAATAATCTGAAAATTGGCCCAAAAATTAGAGCCCAAACAAAATAATAGGTTTACCATTATTTTAAACCAAGACCATTCTTCTAGGATAGTTTTAATTTTCCCAGGCTGTTCCTGAAGTAACCTAAAAGGAAAAGAAAGCACATTTTTATTGGCCATTGCTACTATATTTTAAAACGATTTTATCTAGTTTCACTGCTGCTTATGGGTTGTCTACTGAAAATCAAATCTTGTCGAATTTTAACTCACTTCCGATTATCCTATCAAGGTGAAATTTGGTACACATATATAAACCTGAGGACAACACAATATTTGGTACCATTGAGATGGTCTGATAATAGAGATGGAAGGTTACAGGATCTCCGTTCTGGCGGACAGTCCTACCGAGTTTGGGCTCATTAGATGCGTCTCGATGACTACTCTGGTTCTAGTTATATTCGGGGTCACAGGAATTACGCAATGCTGAACGGAGACCCATCGAGTTTGTGCTAGTTTGAGTGATCCTCCCACCCAAATCAAGATATGCAGCACGCCGAGAACTAAATGGGACTAGGGTAGCTAAACATGATGTATAGCGAGCGATACACTCTCCCACCCAAGTCAATGTTTGTAGCGCGCCGTACGCCTTGAAAACTAAAAAGTGGAAAGTAAAATAATTATTTTTTTAGAAATCGATTTTACTTTCATAACAGTCGTGTACGAAACGATGTAAAATATCTTTCAAACCATTTCATCTTCATTATCATATCATAAGCTGTAAAAGTCAAACTTATAAGATATTAATTATGTCAACCAGTATAAAAATATGGTAAAAAAAAATATACGAGAAATAGTGAGACATAATAGATTCTTATTTTACGTTATTAGTTTGGTAATTTATTTTGGTTATAAAATTGTAGGCGCTCTAATTAATGACGAATTACCAAAAAGTGATTAATGTACATAATTCTCAATTTGAGAAATTCTCACTCTTAAAAGACAGTTAGCAAGTGATAGCCCACTTTGAGTCATACAAAACAAGCGCATACGATTTTATAACCAAAATAAATTGCCAAACTAGTAATTTAAAATATGAATATATTGTATATCACTATTTTACGTATACACGTTGGCATAATATACTATAACTTAGATTTTTACAACTTACAATTTGATGATCCCGTGTGAACTAGTTAGTAAGTTATTTTATATCGTTATTTTTTAAATTCATTTTATTAAAATAATTTGTGGATTCTGGAAACAATCAAGGATGTAGTTTACAAGGAATTAGGCAAAGTGTTAGTAACGCTCTTTTATTTTTTTTTTTTAGGCTAATACACTCGCTGCAGGCAGGCTTATGAGCTGTAATTATATAAAAATAACGTTTGTATTAAATTAGTAGAAATTACTTACCCTTGGGGCATAAAAATAAATTTATTCGATATTTGATACACAATTTATGAAAATATAATTTAAAATTTGGTTTAGATTAATAAGCTCACTAGGGACACAAATTGACTGGAGTCGAATTCTAGATTTTGCTATAAGAAAAAGTACTTGCGTATCCTTAATATTTATCTTTAGACAAAAGACTATATTTAGGAAATATATTTTAGCAAAGTGCCAGGCATTTTCCATCCGTTTAATTTTAAATACCCTTTTAAAAAATCTTTCTGTGCTGTAAAGACGGCCTTGGACTATCATTTTTAGATTATTTATTTATTTAGTCTCTAGACGGTATTTATGAACCAATAATATTTGTTTTAAGTTTAAAATCCGCGCAGATGTTTAGATGAGATAGAAACGATTTAGAAAAGGCTAGTGAACATCTTGAAATTACATAAATTTAAAGTTATTTTATTACTAGCGAATATCCACGACTAAAATTTTATAGATTGTTTAGACTTTCAAATAAATTTGTACTGACAGCTAGTGTTCATCTGAAAGAAATATAATTTCCAATAGTATACATTCAAAAATAAGAGTTATTATGTAGTTTCAGATATCACGTCAAACTGGTGCAGAAGTGTCCTTTTTTTCCTAAAGACGAAACATTTGGGATAGTAAAAAATTAAATTTTGTTTTTTGGTTCACGAATGTTAATTAAGGACTATTTTCCCGATCTCCGATAGAGTAATAATCTTAAAACTAAGGACAACCCACGCCAAACTAAACTTGATCCAGGTATATGCCCCCACAACGGATGCAGACGAAGGGGAAATAGAAATGTTTTACCAACAAATCAAAGAAGCGTTAAAAATAACGAAAACCAGAGAAATCACGATAGTCATGGGGGATCTTAATGCAAAGATCGGAAAGGGAAAGAGTGGTCGAAATGTAGGAAACTATGGACTGGGAGAACGTAATGAAAGAGGAGACCGTCTATTACAATTCTGCCAAGAAGAAAACCTGATAATCACAAACACCTTTTTTAAACTACCAGATAGACGGTTATACACATGGCGATCACCTGCGGATAAACCAGACAAAATAGTCAGAAACCAGATAGACTATATTATGATTAATGAAAGATACCGGAACGCTATGAAAGCAGTAAAAACATACCCCGGAGCGGATGTCGCCTCAGATCATAATCCACTGATCGCCAGGATTACACTTACACTCAAAAACATTAAAAAACATCAAAAAAGACCTACAATAGAAACAAGGAAACTTAAAGAACCTGAAATAAAAGAAAACCTCCAACAACAGATAAATGAAAACATTAACAAACTGAACACAACCAACAATGATATTGAAGAACAATGGGAACAACTTAAAAACTGCCTACTGGATCCAAGTAAAGAGATATTAAAGCCCTCTCTAAAGAAAAAGGAAGAATGGATGAACGAAGAAATACTGAATATGATGAAGCAACGAAGGCAACATAAGAACAAAGACATTCACAAATACAGAAGAATTAATCTCGAGATCAGAGGAAAGATAAGAGAGGCCAAAGAACGCCACTTTGAGGAGAAATGCAAAGAGATCGAAGACCTTCAAAATAGATACGACCTATTTAACCTACATAAGAAGGTTAAAGAAATGGCAGGGATAAGACGACTAAATCCCACTAATGCATTATTGGACAAACATGGAAAAACTATAATACAGACAGACAAAAAAGTGCAACGGTGGAATGAATACATTGAGGAATTGTTTGATGATGAAAGGGAAGACTTGGACCAGGTGGAACTGAACCCGGAAGAAATTGGACCGAATATTACGAGAGAGGAAATATTGTATGCACTAAAAACAATGAAGAATGGAAAGAGCCCCGGACCTAATGAACTTCCTATCGACATACTGAAAATCATAGAGGAGAAGAACTTCGATACCATAGTGACACTTTTCAACCAAATCTATAAGACAGGTATATTACCAGAAGAATGGTTGACCTCGATCTTTATCTGTCTTCCCAAGAGGACGAACGCCAGAGAGTGTAGCGATCACCGCACTATCAGCTTAATGTCACACACACTAAAACTTTTCCTGAAGGTCATCCATAAACGCATATACCATAAATTAGACATGGACGTGAATGAGACACAATTTGGTTTCCGTAAAGGCTTAGGTACGCGGGAAGCCCTCTTTACACTTAATGTACTGATTCAAAGGTGCCTGGATGTCAACCAAGATTTGTACATATGTTTCATCGACTATAACAAAGCATTCGATAGAGTCCGCCACGATCAGTTAATTAATATTCTCAAGACAAAACAGTTAGACTATAACGACCTTAGAATCATATTAAACTTATACTATAAACAAAGAGCAAAGGTACGCATCGAAGAACATCACTCAGAGGAAATGGAAATCAAACGCGGAGTGAGGCAAGGATGTGTATTATCACCACTCCTCTTTAATGCATACTCAGAAGAAATCCTGAAAAAAGCTCTGGAAGGAGAAAGTGCTGGAATAAGAGTAAACGGAGTACCGATTAATAACATTAGATATGCGGACGACACGGTCATAATTGCAGAAAATATGGAGGACTTTCAGAGACTGGCAAACAGAATAGCGGAATGTGGACATGAGTATGGACTAACAATGAACGTCAAAAAGACGAAATTTATGAGAATATCAAGAACACAAAGAAACAACGAAAATCTGACAATTAATGGAACCAACGTTGAACAAGTAGAAAAATACACATATCTGGGTACAATGATTAACTCCACAAACGATTATATCCAGGAAATCAAGACACGGATAGAAAAAGCAAGAACAAGCTTCAATAAAATGAGAAGAGTTCTCTGCACAAGAGACTTAAAGTTGGAATTGAGGATTAGGTTGGCGAGGTGCTACATTTTCTCGATTTTGTTTTATGGAATAGAATCCTGGACCCTGAATGCGACATCGATTAAAAGATTGGAGTCATTTGAAATGTGGGTATATAGAAGAATTCTAAAAATATCATGGGTAGACCACGTCACAAATAACGAAGTTTTGAGAAGAATGAATAAAGAGATGGAAGTCCTGAATACAATTAAGGTTAGAAAACTGCAATACCTTGGGCACATTACACGTGGGGAGAGATACGCCCTGCTTCAGCTGATTATACAGGGAAAAATACAGGGAAAGAGAAACGTGGGAAGAAGGAGAATATCATGGCTGCGTAATTTGAGAGAATGGTATGGATGTACATCGAACGAACTGTTCAGAGCAGCCGCCTCTAAAGTACGAATAGCTATGATGATTGCCAACCTCCGTCGCGGAGATGGCACTTGAAGAAGAAGAAGAACTCGTAAAACAAGCCTTAATTTACAAAAAGATGAGCTCTGATAAGATATCGCGTCACTTTATGATGAAAAAGTATAAAAACCATCTTGAAAATATATTAGAAGAAAAACCTGTTTAATTCTATTACTGTTTAGTATTTATTAGTATATAGTCGATGTTGATTATTTATTACCCAAAGTCTGTTCTTGTTCCCTTTAAATTTTCTTAATAGTTTAAAAATTAATTCTTCTGGACATATTCAACGCCTGGCGTCCAGAAGATCTACATAGAACTCTCGGAATTTCGAGCGTGTAATAACCCTAATAACTTTAATGGAAATGAAGGTACCCACAGACGTTACCACATGCAGTTTATCTTTTCTTTCAGTTATTCTTTCTATGGGAAGAACTCCTTCTAGAATATCTAACATATCTTGAAAATAATTATATTTTTACCTATCGATACTACAACACTAACTTCTACTGCTTTAAGTTATTTCAAAATGTAAAACCCCTTTTTTTTGTTTTTACGAGAATCTCTCTGAGAAAATTAAATTAATTTTTGTTAAAGCGTTGAATATCACCCCAAATTAACTCTTTAATCTACTATGATATTATTTTGTACGTATTTTCTAATTTTGAAAAATATCTACTTTATGTACTTCAAATTTGAATAAAATTAAAAAAAAAAATAAACCTTTAGTCCAGCCAAAATAAACAAAAAAAGCATAGGTCATAAATAAATACATCATATAAAACATCAAAAGTTTCCAGCTAGATCTGCTAAAAATGTTATTAAAGGTCAAAGGTCAAAAATATCGGTTGTTTGCATTTTTCTCGTCGACGGTGTCATCCTAAAATTAGAACAGACGAAAGTTGTAGATCATGCAGTGCTCTACAAAAATTGTTTTTAGACTTTTTCCTACGAATTCCTCAGATATCGCGATTCCAAAAGTCGGAGAAGTATTCTACATAATCTGTACACTGCACTACCTACATAGTATACTTGGTGCATTTTTTAACGTGTCTTTCTCACTAGACATACATATTCCACGATCAATTGTGTTTAAGTTGTTGATTTCGGAAAAATTGTAGTCTGACTGATAATCTTCAAATGCTTCTTCAACAGTAATGTCTTCATCTTCACTTCATTCTTCCTATTCTTGCTGGATTTCTGTAGATTGTTTTAAGAAGAAAGATTCATCAATTATCTTCTTATTAATACCATAAGAATCCTTATCGGGTAAATTTGATTCAACATTGGAGCAACACTGGCCTTGATAATTGGTACATACTGCAACCCTTCCTGTAGTTACAATAAATAGTGTTAAGAAGTTTTTCTGGAACAGGTGGGAATAAAGTTTGAATTGGCTTCACACTGTTATATTTTAATTTCCAACCCCAGTCTTCTGAGTCCAGTTGATTACCTAGCCATACTTGAACTTGATAGTGTACACGCTATGCTGTAAGTGTTAATAAGCAAAAGGATATGTTGAAGGAAGAGAAGTTAGTTGTATTTTTTTTATTGTTTCGTGTATTTTTTATAAAACTTAAATATTTAGACTTATCTATACAATCAATTTTTTTTGGAGCTCCATATATAACAAGAAGAAAGCGAAACCCATTTGTGATGATGACTTGTGGAGAAGAGTCAGTCTTTCTAACAATTTCAATACTGTTGTTTTAACCCTTTTCAAAATTGCTAATGTAGTGTCGCACTCAGTTATTGCATATAAAAATAAAAAATGACCTTTTAGATATGCAAATAAACCTTCCTATGGATATATTTTTGTTTATACTTGAGCTTTCACAGGTTTTAAAAAATTAATAATCTTATCATTTGAAGTTCGTTCAGTCAGTAGTAATAACAATTTAACATCTTCACTCTATGATGAAAATACCTATGAACATACTTTTTTCAGAAATAATATTAAATGTTTCTTCTCGATTCCACACAACGTGGTGTAATAAATATAGCATTTGTGTTGTCAATTTCAATGTTTTCATATTGAAAGCAATGGCTGCGTCGAAGAATGATAATGGGTAAGGGCCTAATTCATATTTGAATATTTTTTTTTTCAAGTTTATCATCAAATGTCTTAATAATACTCATGCGTTGACGTAATAACACAGCGTCAATACTAAAAGTAGTTATTTCTTTATTCTATGTCTATCAAAAAAGGGCATGTATACGACCATCGCCACTCGAACAATGAAGTAGCAGACGGAGTTGCTCAAGGTTATATGGGTGAACGGAATTAGGAATTGAGTGTATATTCATTCAGAATAATATAATTTATACGTATTTTGGTGTGTGAGTCACACAAACCAATACTTCCATATTTTTACTTATATTGAACATCCGATGACATATTATATATGTAACGAAATTAGGCAGATTTGATACTACATTTTCACCTGAGATTGAAAAAGACTTGCAATCATCTGCACATTCTAGATTAAATGTTTTATGGATTAACGGCAAAAGGGTTGAGGAGTGCAGCGTGCAAATATGCAGAAAAAGCAATATCTCCTCATAAGTTCAACAAAAAAACTAAAATTGCAGGAAAAGAGTAGTTACGTGTCTTTTTGAAGCGACAATGGGATATTTCTCCTAGGCAACCAACTTCGACGAACATTGCACGAGAAATAGGATTCAATAGACATAAGTGGAGCGATTTAAAATAAATTTATCGGCTCTCACAGACTTCTACCTCAATCTATTTAAAATATGGATGAGGCAGGTATGTCCACCGTATCTAACAAACAGCCCAAAGTATTGTCTAGAAAGGATAAGCATTCTGTCACCAAAATATCTAGCGCAGAGCGAGACACAAATGTGACTGTCGTCAATGTTGTGTCTGCGACTGGCCATTTCATTCCACCAGCGTTTGTATTCAGCAAAAAGAGGATAAAGGCAGAACTTTTAGATGCTGCACCACTTGGATCTACCGATATGGTCTCTTATTCTAGTTTTATAAACGCAGATCTTTATCTCGATTGGCTAACTCACTTGAGGGACCACGCGAAGCCGACTAAAGATCAGCCCATCCTAGTGATTCTAGACAACCACGTCTCACACGGCACATTAAGAGCTGTTGAATTTTACCGTCAGAATAATATAATTGCACTGACGTTACCGCCCCACAAAAGTCACAAAATGCACTCTCTTGATAAAGGTTTCCATGGAGTTTTGAAGAAGTTTTATTTCAGCGAGCAAATGAAAATTTGGGTATGTTTAGGATGCAGCAAAGTATATAAGGAGCCAATAGAAGAAGACTGGATCGAGTACAATACATGTGCGAGTTGGTGACATGAAAACTACTCAGATTACAATGGCTCCGGGGCTTTTTATTTGTGATATATGCAAATAACGTAGTCGCGTAATCTTATCGACGACAACGCGCAATTTTACACACTAGGGTGTTGCGCAAATTCCAATTTGCTATTTTCACTTAATTACTAAGAAGATTCTGTATGTTCTGTTAAAATAAGTATGTCAATTTGTTGCCATAATAATAAGGGTAAGTAAATAAATAGTTGATCTCAGATAACACTTGTATTTTGCAATTTATGAGCCTTTGATTGCAAACTGCTCAACGTTATGACACCTCATCCTACACAAGATTGCGAAATGATTTCTTATGTTGGATTTTGTCACTAGTGCAAAATGATTTCTTATGTTGGATTTTGCCATTAGTCTTGTTGTATGCGCAGACCTATTTTCTTTTTAATTGAGTTTATATGTGTGTCTTTTTAGCCAGTTTTTATCTACTATTAGTAGATATGTAGTTATTTTTATTCATTTCGCATTAATTTGACGTCGAATTCAAAAATTTCAATTGGAAATTTAAATTTATAGAACTATTTTTCACTTCCTTGCGCATTTTTTGATTGAAGTTAGTTTTTGGAATGTTATTCTTCGTTTCTTTTAATTTTTAATTTCTTGGTATTCGTAAATAATTTTAGTAGCCAGGCCCTTACGGGATGTTTTCAAATTACTAAATAAAGGGTGTTTTTTTATAGAGGTATAGAACTTTTAAATGAAATAAAATAAAGATGAATTTTTTAAATTGACATGAAATTTACTTTATTCGAAAGATAACCTTCTGGCATTATAATTTAAATATGACTTCTGACATATGACCGCCACGGCTGGCTCGGACCTAGTCTAATCTGGAAGTCCAATTTTCGTTGACTTTTTCCAACATTTGTTGCCGTATATCGGCAATAACGCGGCGAATGCTGTCCTCCAAGTGATCAGTCGTTTCGGGCTTATCGGCGTAGACTAGCGACTTCACATATCCCCACAGAAAATAGTCTAGCGGCGTTAAGTCGCACGATCTTGGAGGCCAATTCACGGGTCCGAAACGTGAAACTATGAGGTTACCAAACGTTTCCTTCAATAAATCAATTGTTGCACGAGCTGTGTGACATGTTGCGCCGTCTTGTTGAAACCATAGCTCCTGCACATCATGGTTGTTCAATTGATGAACGAAAAAGTCAGTAATCATGGCTCTATAGCGGTCACCATTGACTGTAACGTTCTGACCAGCATCGTTTTTAAAGAAGTACGGACCAATGATTCCACCAGCCCATAAAGCACACCAAACAGTCAGCTTTTCTGGATGTAACGGTGTCTCAACATACACTTGAGGATTATCATCACTCCAAATACGGCAGTTTTGTTTATTGACGTATCCATTCAAACAAAAGTGAGCTTCATCGCTAAACAAAATTTGCTTATGAAAATCGGGATCAACGGCAATCTTGTTTTGGGTCCATTCACCGAATCTACGCCTTGCTAGGTGATCGTGTGGCTTCAATTCTTGCACGAGTTGGATTTTGTAAGCACGCAAACCAAGATCTTTCCGCAAAATCTTCCATAAAGTGAATGGTCACATCCAATTCCTGTGCACGATGGCGGTAGACTGATTCGGGTCTTCCTCTACGCTACGCTTTACAGCAGCAATGACTTCTTCTGTACGCACTGTACGACGTCTCTGTGGATGCGTATTATCATTTAGAGTAAACGTGGTGCGAAAACGTTCCATAGTTAATCGAATTAATTGCTCTGATGGACGATTATGTTGATCGTAAAATGGACGTTGTGCGCGATACGTATTTCGAACAGAACCATGATTTTCAAAATAAATTTGCACAATTTGGAAGCATTGTTCAGGCGTCAGTCTATTCATGTTGAAATGCCAAACCAAACTAAACATAAATCACTTGACAGCTGACAAAATGGCCGCCAGTTAAAAAAGTGTTGCCAACTTAAAGTTCTATACCTCTATAAAAAACATCCTTTAGAATACCCATTTTAGCCAATCATTTTTAACTTTTAACAATAATTTGAACAACGAAAAATTTTTTGATCTCGAGAAACCCCCAAATTCCTATTTAGAAATCTGGCGAAATAAAAAATTAGCCCGACGTATATAGGTCAATATTATATGTTTGTCAGCGATACCGCAGGCGCCTTCTTGGATTTTGGTGAACTGATTTCAATCAAAATTATAAGAAGTATCGCAGCAACTTTCTGAGCATAATCTAAAAAATTTCATTAAAATCGAGGCAGCCGTTCCGAGGAAATCGCTGAACATAGTCGATTAAAATAAAAAACAAAGTTCAGTTATCCAAACTGAAATTATAAAAAGCACTTGCTAATGGATTCAGTTCTACTGTAATTACAAACAGATTTGTTAACAGTTACTGTTGACTAATAAGACCGCGCGCCTCCTCCCATGTCCTTTTTTTTTAGTTTTTGGCAATTCAAGCTAGCCATGACCCATTTAAATGAACGAAGATATAGGTTTGGAGTGAATATTTTTAAATTTTGTAGTCCGAATAAATAAGTTAAATAAGGCAAATTTACACTTTCATTCTCGCAGCAAGCAAAATTTTACTGTTCGGCACTTGCCCGAAAACTGCATTTAAAAAATCACAAAAATACTCGTATGTGTATGGCTTTTGATAACGACAAGTTAAATATCAATTCTTATATCAAATAAACAAGCTTAAGCAAATTTATAGGCTAAGATATGAAGTTAACGTCCAACATTAAACATCGAAATAAAAGTACAATTTCACTAGCTTCTTTAAAATTTATAGAGAAAAACTAAAATGGAACATGCATCTTGTGTTACGTATTAAATGCCTTCTTTAAACTTTGAATCAAAATTTTTATTACAAATAATTACTTTGCGAGATTAAAATTTCCATATATCTTTCATGTTTTATAACTCGTAAATTCTATGTCTTATAACTCGTTTTATACATTTTCCTGCAGTCTTTCAGTTGTTTCCACGGTATTTTATCCACTCCATGTTATGTTCAGATTGCGACGTAAGAGCAACAACCGGGAGCTGTGGACAATGTTGCCAAACTACGGAAAATACCTTTAGTTGGGTTATATTAATGAAACAATTCATTGGAATTTTTACTAGAATCATGAAAAAAATTGAAAAATTTTGACATTTTTAAACGTGGACCTGTGCGTACTTTCCATATTTCTGACAAGATCTGCCTCTTCCTTTTTTACTTTATAATATATCTTTTAATCCATCTTAACCCATTATTCGCCTTCAGTTTTGAAGATGACAAATGAGATTTTGGAGAAACGTCTGCACTTTTCTACAAGAAACTGCATTAACGATTAATTATAATTAATATAGAATCACATGTCCCTTTTCACGAAACACTACGTTAAAACATAACAATCACCATAGACTTTGTTCCAAACGCAAAATGCCGATCGGATCGGAATTATCGGTTGGAGACCTTTTAAAATCAAATGGGTTTTTATCGAAAACTCCCCTATCCGATTCACTTATCCCTATTTCAGTTCTTTACAATAAAACAAAGAAATGATATTGAAAAGAAAGAGATGTCAGCTCTTTCTTCACTGGTCAAAGACGCCAACAACTGTAAATTACTTTAGGTAGGTAGATTTGCGCAGTTATTTTGTGAAAAAAAAAGGATAAATAAGTCAGCTTGTTTCTCCGGAGTTTCTCCTTTACAAGAGTAACTTTTTTAATGTAAAACGAACTAAAAAGTATACAATGTATGAAATAAAACTTATATATAAATTATATAAAAATTTATTTATTGCACCCTACGTTTTTCATTTTAAATCTTACTATTAAAAATTCACAATCAAAAATTTTCAGGACAATGTGACAAATTATTTTATACTTTTTAGTACGTTTTAAAAATGTGGTATGTGTATTAAAAAAATATTTAAATAATTATTTCCTGCTTTTTAGTTTTTAGTCTCGATTGCAAAATTTATACCAAACAGAAAAAAATCGATTAAAAAATTTTTACCGAACGGACAAATAAACACACAGGCAGACAAGAAAGTGAGTTAAAACTGTATTGTCGTCCAGTTCTGAGCTATTTTTAAAGTTTCAAGTTTCTAGCTCATCGGGAAGTTAGTTTAAAATTGATTGCAAAATTTGTACCGAACAGACAAAGAGACAATGAAGCGAATTAATAAAAACGAAGTAAAAACACAAAGTTGACCTTGAAATAAAGTTTCAAGGTTATAATATTACATTATCAGCGGATTTATATATGTGTATCAAATGATTGGATAATCTACAGTGAAATTGTCCTTAAAATATACGTTCAAGGTCAGTTCCAAGGTCATAATATTGCGTTGTCATCCGGTTCTGAACTATTTTTAAAATTTTAAGTATCTGCCTCTTCGGAAAACTAGTTAAAATCGATTACAAAATTTGTACCGGACAGACAAGCAGACATACAAGAAAGCGGGTTAATAGAAACATGGTAAAGTATTTAATATCATCCGATTCCAATATATTTCCTTTCTAAGTTTTTTCTTTCGCTTCTATTTGTGAGATTTTAATTAACAAAATTTATAAAACTTTTTCCAGTTGCTTGATTCGTAAAAATTATAGGTTAACTATTAGCACAAAAATAGAAGAACTTCACTATTAACGTGCTTGTCATATATATTTTCCATCTGATTTATGTTGAAATGTTGCGTCCTATCAAAACTGTAATCAAAACCGTTTATTACGTCAATTTCAAGTAGATTAAACTGCATCGTATCGGTCGGATCGAATCCAGAAGCTACGTTAGAAATAAGGTCATGGGCATATTCGGTGAGACTTTTACAATTGAGTAATATGTGAGATACCATCGGTAATTTAAGTAAAATTCCTAGATATTAGAAATAATGTCAATGTAGAAACTAAAAAATATCGTGGTAAAAGCAAAACCTACATTTTCCCACATGTTAATGTCTCCAGTTATATTTCATTCCAAACTGGAATTTGTTTTGGTGTGGTGTTCCTCAATAAGCAATTGGATTTTTTTAAGTAGCCTATTTTATATAAATAAAAAAAAAATAATCACACATTTGCTGTAGTCTGTTTATAGCAAAACGGGCTGCCTAAACAAACAGCCTTTTGGGTTAGTTTTGTTTGGTTACTGTTACTAAATTTATCCAGATTTTTTTTTAAAAAAAAAAAGCTTTTTTTACGATAAAGCTAATTTTAAGTTTTATGAATGTTCTCTTTTGTGCATTTAGGAAATAAATGGACCTGATTAATTCTGTCGAATCCAACAGACGTTGGTGTTAAAGCTAAAGCAAAATCTGTATTTTAAGTTGAATTACATTGTTACATTCTTGCCTTTCATTGTAAAACATTTGCAACCCGTATGGCCGTACATGCTTTTTTTGTTTTACAAGGATTATGTCATCGTAACTCATATGTTGTAAATAACTGTTATGCATATCCGCAATAATATTCTGTTCCTGAATCATGAAACGCCATATGTTTTACCTATTACATTTCGTTTAAAGATTGTTATTACTCTGACAGATTTCAAGATATTAATATGGAGATTATAGTACAATTTCCTATAAAAATTTTCAAATATTGATTCCACTAATACTAATACACATTTTAAAGTTCTTACTAAAAGAAATTCTTATTAAAAATATCTGTAAATATCACTTGTATTTGAAGTGTGCTGTAATGCATTTTCTACGAATCACTGAAACTAAACGAAAACCTTTTTTTAACATATAGCTTTTAAAAGAGATAACATCAATGAATTGTAAATTTATAACAAGTTTTAGTACAATTTTCCTTCTTTTTTTAATTTGGTAAATTGTATGTTTTGAAAGATTTAGTTCATTGCCACCCATAGGAGGCCTCAGACCTGATTTACGAGTATTTTTTTATTTTTGCTTGTCACTGGGAAGTCTATTATTATCCAGCAGACCGTAATACCCAACACGAGCAAAGAAAAAATAAATTAAATTTATTTTTTAATGCAGGCGATGGCGATTTTGGGGTAAGTAAATTTAAATGCAGGTAAAGTGTTCCACCAGATGCGTCTTAGGTCTTATTATTTGGTATTGTTTTCTTTATTGACTTAGCGAAACGGCTTCCGTACTTGTTTCAGGGAACATTAACCCATCCCTCAAATATCAACAGAATTAAGCTCTTTCGATACTTTCGGGCCATTCTCCATTCGAAACAGTTCGAACGATCACAGGGAGCATGGCCTTTTCGTAACCATATACATGTGTTCGCTCAGGCTGGATCTCTTGATGTTAAGCAAAATACCCTTTGGTATAATACCAGTTAATAGAATCATGGGGATCGTCCGGTTGACTGTATGTCTGAAATCGAAATAGCCTACTTACAACAATTCATTGTCGTCTATCAGTTTTGATAATAGAATATGGCTGACAAGGAGCTACTACTATTGTGCGCCGTTATTATTTCTATTGTAGTTGAGAAAAGAAAATACAAAAAGGAAAACGTTCAAGATGGTCAACAGAATGATATTAAAATTTCATAGGCTGCTTATTTTCTTTATCCAAATCATCCAATGACGCTTATAAGACTTTTTTTATCAACTTAAAAGCGAAACAAAACATGACCAAATAGAAAACTGAAACGGAAAGTTTCAACCGTATATTCCAACTTGCTTGTACTTGTATGAAAATTTCAAACAATTCCTGATCCTAACATTAAAGGACAGATGTATATAAATCCTCATAAGTATATCTCCTCGTGCCTAAGGTCTTTAGTACGCAACTGCGGGATCGAAAAACGTGATTAGTGTCTTCAAAACATCTCTGGTCAATAAAGAAAGCTGATTTTATATCATTTAAATTATTTTGGCGGCATAGGTTTTGTAAACAAAATGTTAGATTATAGTGGTGTTTATTATATTTGAATATAAGGTTATAACGACGTCGATAAGGCGCTATTGATAAAGAACTTTTATTCAATTTATTTATGATACATTATGAAAATATAAAATTTTATAAGGATTGGAAGATAATGTATTTTTTGGAAAAAATGTGTAAATTTTAATAAAGAATGTCTTATAAAGTACATTAAGTTTTTAACGATAAGATTTTCTGTAGCTCAAAGTAAAAAATGTAAAATAGTTTTAAAAAATGTAGTCTCATTACAAATAATAATACGCTTTATTTATCTTATAAGACCTACCAGAGATAGTTTGGAAAAGTTTCTAAAGATTCGAAAGGTAAATACACTATGACTTGTTGATCCTCAATTCCACTTTCAAAAATTTGAAAATCGTGGATACTTTACCGCAAATAGTAAGTGCGGCAATGAAATGAACTATTTTCATAAAGTTGATAGAAGCAAATACTGCAACTTTTGGCACAATTAATGCTTGAGTTTATGATGACAATGATTTTTTATGACTCTTGCACGTAGAATCTCAGAGTTTGAAAAAAATAATAACGAAGAAAATTTACAGATCTTGATTAAGATTTGTGCTGAACAAGTTGAATCTCAACATAAAACAAAAATGGTCTGCCAGATAAAGGTGTTCAAGTCAAAAACATTGACAATGATGATTCTAAAAGTGACAAAAAAGCTTTCAAGGGTTGTTTAGTTTATTAAATTATATTCCGAAGGATTTTATATACCCTGATGAAATTTCAGAATGCCCTATAATATTAAACACAAATTTATTTTTCTTTGTCTTTAGATAATATAATACTTTTTTTCTTAAAACCGTTTTGTTCCCTTTTTAGTTAACTTGGATTAATAACTAAGTCTAAAGACATCTTTAGTTGTTATATTTTACATATATACCTATCACCAAGATAAACAATTAATAGTATATCGTATGTTTAATTTAATGGTAATTGTATTCATTGAATACTAATGAAACACAGTGATGTATTATTTTTTATTTTTAATTAACAATAATTTAATATTTTATTGGATGATATTAATAATAAATGCGTAAACAATAAATTTTGTTTATTATTGTGTTAATGTGGTACTATAAATGGTTTACACACTCTAAAGGAGCATAAAAATACTTAATAATAAATAAAATTATATTACAATCTGATTATACATATTTAAAAACTAAGTCTCTGTAAAAGCTAAAAATTATAAAGTTCACCAAAAAAAATCCTTTGTCTTTATTTTGTGTTGAATATCACTTGAAAACTACTAGCCCTTGATATTAAGTAAAAAAATAAAGACAGTGGAAGTCCAACATATATCTACTACTTCGCAAGAGGAATTAAGTTTATTGATTTTGAAATAATATAAATTTTGTATATTTCTGCCTAATAGTTTCGTCCTTTTGTGGCCGTTGTTTTGCCTCAAGATATAATAATATATTAAAAAATTGTTCAATAATTAATTTTTTTAATTAAATTCTACGATTATTGATTATATTATGAGACGTGAGTTTTCCATATCAGTACTAGGAATAATCTCGAGCATTTATAATTTGCGAAATTAAGAACATTTTAATATTCCTTTTTAAATAAATTGTGATAATTTTGTTGAAATACTTTTTTAGCTACACAACATATTTTAAGAACTTCTTTAAAAGGTAAAATCAGTTTGTCATGATTTTTCATCCAAATTAAAATTGGGGCGTCGTAAGAGTCTATATTTAAATGCATATCACCATATGTGGTATTTAAGAATTTCTTTGTTTTTTTTTTTTACAATAGATCCTGCTACATATTCAATAATATTTTCCACATATAGTGTTAATATCCATATACAATTTAAATAATCGTGGACAAATGTGTTACCATTAATAGATTCCTCATCAATAACTGGATCAATAAAATTTTGTTTTTTAGAATTAACTTAGAATATCAATTTCATCTGCCAAACAATTTGAACTATTACTCAAACTAATTTCATATTTTACTAATAATCTTTTAAAAGCATTTCCAAATTGTCTGGCATTGGGGTTATTATTAAAGTCCCCTCGGCTTTTGATTGCACTAAAAAACGTTTCAATATGATCTTGGCTCAATTTAAAGGATAATAAATAACTTTGTCCTGCTTTTTTTTTTAAAATCTGACTATAAATGAAAAATATTTCTTCAGCAGATAATTAATCCTAAGAAACCTGTTTTCAAAAGTAGATAATCCTGTAAAGTATTTGAGGTCTATTACGTAATTTTCAAATTGCTTGGCATTATTTGCCAAGAAATCAAAAGACCCTTCTTCAATTGAAATATTAAATTTACTTTTTATTTGAATATTTATTTCTCCAGTTTAACATATCAAATATATTGTTAAATCCATCAATTTTTAATTCATTAACTTTAAGGGCGTCATTCACACGCGGGCGTAAGGTTTGAGCTCCCAGCTTTACGTTCATTCTATCTTCAAAATGGATATGCTTTTTAGTTAATTTTATACCTACGTGAAAGCCTTCAGCTTATTATAAATCAATTCCGTTTCCGCCCAAAACATTCCTCGCTAATTTTTGTCCAATGACAGGGATCCCAAAAAAAGGTAAATTTTATGATTAGTTAGTTTAAATTCAGCCTCAAGTTAGCGCAAACAGATTTACAGGAGCCTCATCAAAAGCAATAGAAAATATATTTGCTGTTGTTTCGTGAAAGACTTCTCGGCATTTTAATAATATTTTAACTCTGAGTCGCTTAAGCCATCTATTGAGAAATAACCTAAATATACTTTCCAGTAGGCATTTAAGCTAACTGCTACAAAAATAAGGGCATTTTTGTCTAACAAAATATTATCATTTTCTGTAGATAGCGCAGTTCCAAGATCAACTCCCCCATAAAATCTATTTTGATCATATACTAATGTATATTTCATCAATTGCAGTGTTTATGTGTATATATCTTTATATGTATATATATATATATATATATATATATATATATATATATATATATAATTTTAATAGTTGTAAATGCTTCTTTTGAAAATCGAGGTTTGCCATCTATGACACCTTTTTCTTAAAGTACTTAGTTGGGGTAAAAAATTCTTCCAAATTCTTCTTATATAGTTGTAGGCAGACGAAATGTAAAACTGTAATATTAGTGCAAATCTCCTTAATTCTGAAGTATACTTCTAAATTATTTTTTTTCTTTAGTTAATCAGATATCAACTCCTTTACATTTTCTAGCAGGTTAGCCTAAAATTGATCTTGGTAAAAAAATATAATTAGAAAAATAATTCATTTGGTCATTTGCTATCCAGTATACTCAATATTAATATTTTAAATAAGTAACACATTTATAAAGGGTGTCTCAGAATGATTTTCGTTTTGGATTCTAAAAAATAAAACATCAGAATTAGTTCAGACCTGTTTAATTGCTGTTAAAGTATAGAGTAGTTGAATTTTTATTTACGAAAAACAACCATCCTTAAATGTACACTATCCGCTTCTTCACAATCATTTAGTCTGTAACTGAAATTTTCAATTACTCGCTAGAGCATCGTTCTTGGAATCACATGGTTTTCATCTGTTATTCTTTGCTTGAGAACGTTTAAGTTGGGTGATAATGGGTTGAAAACTTTATTTTTTAAGTAGCCCCATCGAAAAAATCAGCAGGGACTAAATCATTAAGAGTTGCCAAATAATCATTCATGACGTTGGAAGTTGCTCCATCTTGTTGGTAAAATGTATTCCGGTTATAGCCCATCTGGTTTTGCAGTTCTGGAACCAAAGAAGTCCGGATCATATAGCAATAACGATCTGAATCGAAACAGTCTGGGTGCGACCATGGTTATCCTCAAAAAATACTGACCAATTATTCCTTGGCTTGATATAGAAGCCCGAACGACAACCTTAGGCGAGTGTAGGGGTTTCTGATGCAGTTCCAACGGATTGTCAGAAGCTCAATATCTGCAATTTTGTTTGTTCACGTGGCCGTTAATGTGGAAATTCGATTTATCAGAGAATCATATATTATTGAAGCTCCTAAAACGTTTTTTCATTGTCCTACAAAATTCAAGTTGTTGAACTAGATCATCGGGCTTCATTTCCTGCACAATAACAATTTTGTAGAGATGAAAATGTTTATGTTTGCGAATAATTCTATGAACCGTAGATCTGTGCAAATTTAGAAAAGCTGCACGGAGTCGTAGAGTCTGTCATGGATCATCTCTAATAGACTGGCGAATACGGTTAACATTCGTGATCGTTCTTGATGTCCTTCTACGTCCAGATAATTTATCCGGCATTGTTTTCAGTCACTTCAAACTTTCGCACACAATGCTTGATCAAATTCGCACTTGGCGCATTTCTCATAGCCGTTAAATTGAAATTTGTCCTGTACAGACGTCGAACAATAGTGTAGGAATCGTTGTTAATTTGTATTAAAAGCTCGCAAGCAAAATACTCGCTGTGGTCCCGTGAAAAGCTTCGTCGCTTCTAAACTTCAAAAGCCAAACGTTTTACACCACTTTCGTCCCTCCTATGTCGGTATTTGGTACGTAACCCTTAAACAAAATGGAAAACATTCTGAAACACCCTTTACTAACATACAATCTGTAGAATTTCTGTGATCGGAGGTAATATTCAGGAGTTCATATTAAAATTTCAAACTGACGCCGTAAAGTAAATCTTGAAAACTTTGTCATGTTTGAACACCTTTGCACCAAAATTGAAGAATCGGAGAGTGGAATGGTATATAATCTAAGAGGAAAAGACCTTCAAGCCATTGAATTTCAAATTTAACGTTATTTCTTGGAGTTCTGTGAACAAGACGCTGCGTTAATACGAAACCCATTTTATGTATCTTTTGATGTGGCCGAAATTCCTGATGATGTGCAGGAGCTGCGAATTGACTCATCAACACGTGATATATTTCAGAAAAAAATCGTTACCTCTTTGCATATTACCTTTTCGAATATTAGTGCCATTTGCTTCTACTTACCTCTGCGAAAAGGATTTTCAACTCTTCTGCAAATTAATTATCATTAATAATTAATACTTATTAAAAACTATCATCAATTTTGTTAAGTCCAAGTAATCAAATATGGCGGATGAAAACGGAAGGTTAACATTTTTAGAAACACGAAAAAAAGTTGGGATTAAAAGAAGGTTAAGAACCACTATTCTAGTAAATAAATACATCATTAACTGTAATCGTGTGGCCCGAATGGGGCATTACTTTTAATTTACTTATGTTTAACGATAAGTTATTTTCATGACGCCAATTACGTCCATCAAAGATTTTGTTAACTGAAGTCTTTCACAAAGTTTCTAATTTGAACATAAATTTTCATATTGTCTACTAACAAACTGAATTATTTTTTTCACTTTAATTATTAATTTTTTTTCAAAATTTCTTCACTATATTTAAACATATAAACTTTTAAGTGTTCGTCAACCAAATCGATTATAACAGATCATACCTTATTTTTTATTTGTAACCCATATTTTGGTACTTAACATTTTGAAGGGGGATTTTTTATTTTTCCATTCAGACTTTATGAGATATACTTCAAAGTGTTTAAAATTTTATAACTATAAATTCAGGAAATCCTGTATAAAAAAAGCTGTAAAGAGAAGAAAGCCACAAACAAGCTTACATTCTCAGGAAAAGTTCCTTAGATCGACCTCCTTTACTATTTGTAATGCGAAACTATATTAAATCGACTGACGAGGTTTTAGTTTTAGTCTTTATTAAAATGTGAAATCTAAAATAAAATAAATGAATTATTAAAATACTCTTAAGTGTTGTATATATATTATGAATTGTATACGTTTGAGTAAAGACAAATAATGTTAAAGTCAGCGGTCAATACGAGGTAAAGTTCGCTAAGTATAGATGGTAATTAAATATTTAAAACATCTTAAAATGCACATTTATTAATAGTTTACCACGATTTTTGGTATTTACGTTTATTAAAGCTTTCTCTAATCACCTATAAGGGTTATATAATTTTTTCCCCAAAGGCAACCCAAATCGGCTGGAGTTAAGTCCCTATTTTTAAAACCTCAACTGCCAGGTGTAAGCTCCTATCTTTAAAAATGTCATAAAATCCACATTTATTAAATATTTTCGGCAATTTTTATCGACTAAACTTATAATGTTTTTGGGGAAAATTATATACCCGTATAAATGTTTAGAGGGTATTCTTATAAGCATATTTGCAAAAAATGATGGAAAAATTTGAATAAATGTGAATTTTATGAAATTTTAAAATAAAGGCTTTACCCTGGTCGGTAGCTTGTTTTTGGGGAAAAAGTTACTTCACTCATATATATTTTTAGTGGACATCATTATAAACATAATTGCCAAAAATAAGCAAAAAAATTGAATAAATGTGAATTTTATTATTATTATTTTTTTTAAATAAAGGAACAAATTATATAACCCATATAGGTATTTTGAGGTTAGTTATTATTGTAACTCACCAAAAAATTTTCATAAATTTAACTTTTACAATTTTTTTATAAATGCGAATATCACCTGACCGCTAGGGTTGTTATTGAGAAACAAAGTATTTAATCCATTTAGGATATTATTATGAGTGTAATCATCAACAAGCACCGAAAAATTAAAAATAGGTATTATTTTCAATAGGAACTTAACCCTGGTCAATAGGGCTGTTTTTGGGGAACAGATTATACAACTAATGATAAAGTTACCTCCCGAAACATAAAAATTATCAGTTTTTATCATTTCGGTAATATATACAAGCAATTTTGTATTCTTGTTTTTTAAGGTTCAGTACTTGGTCGACTTGCACTTGTCAATTTAAATTCTCTACTGTCAACTTAAACCGTTTTTAAAGTTTTACTATGTTCAATTAATTTAACCTCATTTAGGTCTCTATAAATTTTAAACCAAAAAAATTGTTTTAAGGCAGGAAGCATATTATTTTTAATGTGCGGGCTATTTTTAATTGTATCTTATATCTCTTTCCCCTACAGTCTCTTGGAGTAACGGGTTGTGAAGGCTAACATCATATAAACGGACATATTATATAATAAATAAATTTTATTAACAAACGGAATGACTCTAATTGGATAAATACAGTACAGAGTTACTTCTATCTTTCAAAAACTTATTGTACCAGTGTCCTAACACAACCTCCCTTTTTTTTCTTATGATGTCTCAATCTTTATTTAGCCCTTTTCAAATTTCTCTACACTTTTCACACCATTTTTCTCTAGACTTGATGATGGTGATTCATTTTGCAAATTTTTATATATTTTTCACATATTATATATAGATTGTTGTCGGATAATCTCTATATGCCCGATTTCGTTGAAATTTTGTAACCAATTTACCATTGAATGAAGTGTGCTAACTACGGCCATTAAACTGTTACACACTCGGCAGTTGCGAGTTCCATATGCACTTGCAAAACACATAAATCTTCCCATGTTGTTTGTTTACATTTTTGCAATTTCGCCTAAGCCATGAGGTTTAATCTAAATATAACACGCCATCATTTATTTTGTCAGCCTATTTTGCAAGTTATAAGCATACTGTATAAATATGCTATTAATATTGCAGTTAATACAGTTATGTATCAATTTACTACTCAATAGATTTTTTTTTAAAGTATTAAACTAATAATAACTGGTTTTAGAAAAAATCAAGATGATGAGAAAGAAACTATTGTTAATAAAATTTTTATAAGAAAAATTGCACCGACTTCTAAAAGTGCGCCAAAAAGTGAAAAATAACTATAAATTTTTATATGAAATTGAAATTTTTGAAGTCGGCGCCAAACTAATACCTGACAAAATGTGATTCGTATAAACATATTGAAAATGCTTTATTTGTAATTGCTTTCTTACCATAATTTGTATATATTAGTAGCCATTTATTTCATTTAGAAATAATTTGGCGCCGACTTCAAAAATTTCAATTTCATACAAAAATTTATAGATATTTTTCACTTTTTAGCGCACTTTTAGAAGTCGGTTCAATTTTTTTTATAAAATTTTATTTTTCTATTTTTAGTTTTAGAATTCATTATGATATCCATAAATTATTTGAACTAAGTACTAATCGAGATTAGTGTACCTTGCAATGACTCCAAGGTGGCAAAAAGGTACTCATTTTATCTAGAGTTGTAAATCACCCTTAAATGAACCACTAAAAATTCTTTGGTTCTTAGAGTTTTCCAAATTCCAGTAAAATTGTGTCAAACAAATATTTGGTCTGTCATAGTAAATCCACTATCTTAAATTTAAAATTAATTTTAGATTGGTAACATTGGCCCCAAAACCTTCCAATATCGATATTTAAAGAACGACGTAGATTTCTTAGCCCGATATATATGTTATACTGCATATAGAGTTTGGATACGCTCCAATAACCCCACAGTATCAATTTTAGACAAAATTGGAAAATGTAAAATTTTCAGTCCTTCATATTGTATCTTATTAACCTAATAGTTGTAAAAAATTAACTTCATATTCGTAATACACGACCCCGAAAACCTCCTAATAACAAATCTGAAAAATTGCAAATAAGGTAAAATTTTCAACCCACCATATTGAATTTCAAAAAAATAATTTTAACGTCTTAATCTAATCTAAATCTAAACCCTTCAAAGCCTCCTAGTACCAATTTTGGATGAAATCCGGAAATCTTAAATTTCTAGACCGTCATATTGCATCTGACATATTAGATTTTCTTAAAATAATTTTATATTCGCTATTTACATCCTCAAAAACGATTCACTCCCTCTTTTGAACAAAATCGAAAAATGTAAACAGAATTTCAGGTAAGTAATTACAAAATCATCACACGTGTATTATCTGTAGAACGTTAAAAATGATGTATTTTCATCCTTATACAAAGAAGCTTCATTACTATTTTCTCTTTAATTAAAACACATTTAAAAATGTGAAAGAAAGCGAATTACCAAGATTCCTAAAATGTTTTTAGCTTTGAAGGTGGTTAATTGAATACATATATAATATAAATAGTTTAGAATTTTGATTTACTTCAATGAAAATTTCTAATAAAATAACATTCAGGTATTTTAAGCACATCAAGCCTATTCCAAACCATATAAATTGTTTCCAACCGCATTAAATGAAAAGGTGAAGAAAAAACTATACCGTTTTATGCGTCACAACAAAGTCGGTCTTCTAGAAATAGACGTGCCATAGACATTAAAAATAAAACTTTTTTATACATTTGAAAACAATGGTCTCAAGTATTTTACATTTACTTTTAGATAAATATAATAATAAATTTTTATATTTAAGAGATAAATTGTTTTTCGCATGCGCTTAAATGTGAAGATTAATAAAAAAGACTTTTATTTAAGAAAACCTTCATTTCCTATATTTTAAATCCTTGTCTTCTAAGACATTTTTTTACTAATAACTGAGAACTTTCAATATCTACTAAAATTCCCCAAAAACAGTTTTTCTTTGGGTTTGTAAAACTGGGATATCATTCAGATTTAAAGCAAAGACATTCTTTGCTTATATTTCATGATAGTTTTCAATTCAATTTTTGGAGGCTTTTGAAGGGGTTTTGATGAAAATTGTGCATGAGTATTAAATATATCAATTATATTATTCATAATTTTACAAAACCTTGTATTGACGTTTGAAAATATGCAACTTTAGCATCCTCATATAAATAAATTAATCAGTCACACTGTTACTAACAGTTTGTCCGGCAATTCTAACTTTCATTTTTTCTCGAAACCACTGTATATGCCTTTTTTAAGTTGGCTATATTTGTTAAATATTTAAGGGCTTTATTGGAAATACCATGTTCTCCACGTACGCATTCGTACCACTTTTTAATACTATTAGAATTATTAAATTTTTCTCTTACGTAATTATATGCCTATTTAAGGTAACTGCAAATCTTAATTCCGCATCACATTTTTCACGTTCTGATTATATTCCAATATTGTCATTACATTTATATTAAAATTTATTAAAAACTGTCCGATCTGTAATATTCTGCTGCTTCGAAAATGGAAAACTTAGTTTTTAAAAGCTGCAATAAAGACCACAAAGACTTTATTCTTTTTTTAAACAAGCTTCTTAATTGCTGCAAGCTTTTAGTTTTTTTTGTTGAATAATTATTTCTAGCTCCATAGGAACTATCCATGTCAAAAGATTTATAATCTCCAAAGAAGTATATCCTCCTCCTTGCAACAAAAATACACGACTAAATAGGGTCCATATTCAGTGGAAAATGTATGCCAAAATGGTTTTGCTATATGGAAAACTTTTTGAAAATTTGAAAATACTTCGTCTCATAATTAAACTAAGATATTACCGACAGACTGCCAAATAAATGATTCTCTAAAATAAACAAAATTTCAAACTAAATTTTAAAAGTATGTTTTAAAATTATCGTAGGTGAAAATTATTTTTTAATAAAAGTTATATTTCTTTTAAATTATAGTTACTTTTAAAAAATCATATTTTAATGAACTTTTTATGTTGTTTTTACAATGATAATAAAATTAAACTGGATTAAAATAATGTAGTTTTAGGCAGTATCATTTATCAAAAACACAAATAGTCGAACTTTGAAAAACTAAAATATATATTTTATAGGGTATCAATTTTAGCCTGACCTTAATTGCATTTTATTTACTGGATATACCCGAAAAAATCTATACTTCTCAGTTAAATAATATTTTTTGTTAAGCTTTTAATGTACATTAATATTAGTACAATCGTCATTTCAGACACTTTTATCACTTTCAATGATCTAATAACTTTATATTTATAAAATATTCTCCTAACAATATGAACAATATGAAAAGAAAGTTTTATGATTAACTTGTATCACATATGATGATCTAGAATTAGATGATGAAGCAGTTATTGATACTGATGATGGCCTTTGCTCAGTATTGCAAGGAAGAACAGATTTTACAGGCACAGTTTCTACATCTAGGTTGTGAAGTTCCTTCGGGTCGAAGTACTATTTCATCTCTTTTGGTGTGCTTGAAAAAGAAGGAGAGGAAGAACATGTTGGTTTAAAGAAATGCTTAATTTGGGATAAATTTTCTTTTATTGCCGCGTCTGTAAGATGATCCACAAACTCTATATTTGCTATTTCGAAGGCTGGTAAAGTGGATGAGGAATGTGGCTCAAGTCTATGTCTTGACAGAGTCGCCTGTTTCTGTAATTTTTAATCTATAACAAAAAATATATTTCTCTACAGCAGTCTTATCTATTTCCTTTTTAATTATTATCAGCCGGATTCACTATCATGGTTTAAATTTAAAACCGCCCTAAATTGCCAGCTGAGTTCTTAAATTGACAAAAGCAAGAGTAAATCAAGTGAATTTTAAAGCCTAAAAATAAAAGCGTAAAAAATTATCTTGTTTTATTACTGAATCGGCAAAAATGGAAAACTTTATTTGTTTTCGGGATACAATTTTTTCCTAAATATTTCAAGGCTTTACCGCAAGGTTCTTATCCTTAATGTCCCTATACAAGCGTTTTTTCTTGATATCTTTAATATAAATTATGACAATATCATAAGAAAAACAACACTGTCGACTATGAGATTTAAATTTCATGGCAATTAGATCGGGTTTAAATTTTAAATCTTCTTAGTGAATCTGGCTATATACTCGTATGCTCAGTGTTGTTGAAATTAACAACTAATATAATAATCTGAATTTAACTAAATCCTTAATTTTACACTCTTTTTTTTCAAAGGTTCTTGTTTGTTTTCTTTTTCTGCATCAGAATTGCTGTCGTGCCTAAAATAAATTTATTTATTTATTTTGAAGTTACAGATTTTCAAAAGTCACATAACAACATTATATGAAGCAAATTTTGAAATACCCAGTGTATCATCTCACACCTTATTTCTAACTGATCGTTTCATTTTCTTTTTCTGTATCAGAACTGATGTCTGATGCCTGACCATAAAATATATTTCTAATTCACAGTAAAAAGGTACTCAAGATAAAAAAAAAACGTCATAAGCAAACATACTCTATATTTTGTAAACATTATTTCTATTGGCTTTAACGCCTTTTCCTTTTCAATAACAGAACCACTGTCGGTACCTTTTAAAGCTATTACTTCATATTAAAACGAAAATTTATACCAACCTTTGAAAAACTTTATTTTCAGTAAATATATTTATAATTCAACTGCATCAAACAGTGCTTATTTAATATTATTAATTAGAATTTTAGAGAAAAGCCATTCTAAAGGCGGGTTTTCCTAGCAGCGAGCGTAGAACTTAATACAGTCGGCGTAAAACGCCGAGAACTTCTCTAATGAAAATCAAATGCGGGCGTTTTCCTACGCTGCGTAAAAACGACTTGCGCCATCTTAATACGGTCGACGCAACAGGACGACTGCTCCGAGAGCAGTCTATTCAGTTGTACGCTGCGTGTAGTGAAAGAAGTGTTGCGATATTTTGCTTAAAATGAGTTCACAAAAAGCACAGATCCGTTTTAGTTGTACCGAGAACAAACAGTTGGTAGAAATAGTGAGTGGTTACTCTATTCTTTGGAACATGAAGCTTCAAGAGTTTAAAAATGTTGTCAATTTGGAATGAAATGAATCGTGGTTAATAAGTCAATCTCTTCTTTCAAAATTTCTTCTTGTAATATTAATAAAGCTAAAGCTTTTCTTTTACTTTTAGACAAATTCATCGCGACGGTCGTCATACAGCTGACAATCCTAGGAAAACACTTTTAGGCACCGCATTGGTTGTTGCGTTGCGTCGGCCGAATTACGTTCTATGCCACGCAAAATGTGCGTTGCTAGGAAAACCCGCCTTAAGAAATAATAAAATAAAACTAAGGATGATTAAAGATTTCTGTTTTTAGAAAAACACATTAAACAGAATATATTGTTACGAATAACTGGACGTAACTTATTGATACGCCCTCGTATAAACAAATATTCCGACGCGATGAGTCATCTTTATTATAATGTGCCGAAAGGAATAGTGTCTCAATGACTCTTCTTTCTAGATAGATCTCAAGTTTTATGTTCTAGATTTATTTAGAAATATCCATAGTTATATAAATAGACATATGTTTAACGTAGTAATTAGTCGTATAGTAGTATCGTTCAGAGTTATGTAGTGGTTTTTGAATAGTAAAGATTAAGTAGTAGTAATAATATAATATGTATTAGCATTTTCTTTATACGAATAGCATCGCCTACAAGCGACGCCAATGAAATTGTTAAACACTAACCTGAAAAAACTTCTTTTTTCGTCCCTTTTATATTTATTCTTACAAATTGCACAGTATTTTACCTTTGTTAACAATTAAATTCACTTTGTTTCACGAAGGCATTCTAATATCTTTAAAAAGCACTTAAAATCAATTCATATCACGATTGAAAGACAGGAAAGAAGACTGATGATACTATCAACGTTGTCGGGTTATGCAGTTCATTTGAAATAGTTATCAAGTTACGTACAAGAACTTTTAGGTAAAAGCAATTATTTATTGAAAAATTCTATACATCCCAGAAATTACTTTATTTAAAATAATAATATTTAATAAAAAATAAAATATGTTTGAATCTTAAGAACTTCAAATTTTCTTACAAACATATCGCGGAGTTGCCAACAAGGCAGATCATCACCTGGCGGTTATCATGGCATGGGTCTTCCTATGGTCTTCGGGCGAAGAAATTTTGGAATTTGACGAAATTGGGGATAACGTGTTAAATCCTAGCTTATTATCACCGTTACTTGAAAAAAACGACGAGAACATTCATTATTGCAGTACTTTGACTGTCGAAACGCTTATGTTTAACAAGATTTTTTCAGTTTTTTAAACTGCTTTACGGTTTTTGATTGCTAAAGTTCCCATTTAAAAGAAAACTAAATCAAATGGAAACCAAAATTTATCTATTTAATAAACTTGTTTATCAAATTCAATGAGATTAACTTGCAATTGCATGTGAATTTAATAAAAACAAAATACATCATTGCAGCCCCTCTTGCCAGAATTAACCTTATGAAGCAAAACTTTGGATGGTGAGAATTTTCCCAGTTCTCCAACTAGTCACAGGCATGCTACCAGGATGACGTTTCGGTCTACGTTCAATATTTAAATGCCTTGTACACAGACTTTAATACCAGATCTGAGGATGTTTTGACCATTGAAATATCAGAATCTATATGGTGACATATGATGAATTGGATGTCATACTACAAGACAATCAGAATAAGTACTAAGAACTTAAAGTGCAGTTTAGAACAGGATATCAGCAATTTTGGCTTTATAGAGACATACCTGCTAGTTATCCTGTCTTATGGACAATCGCAAGAAAATTTTTGAAAGCTTTTCCATCTTCATACCTCTTGGAGAGATTAAGACCTGACTAAATTGAAACCAACTATTGAAAATTGGGGGCTTATTCCTCCCTTAAAAAGTATTTTCTATATGTGGCCAAAGTTTATGGTAGGTAAGAAATGTTATCCCAAAAGAAAAAATGGAAGCTGTGGCGATTTTAGCGTTGTGCTCATCGTCCCCCACTTGCTAATAAATTTGACGAGTAGAATAAAAGGATTGATTTTTTTTGTGTATTTAATTTATGTAAAAATTTTACATGATTTCATTTTGTGTTGTTTTAATTAATAAACGTATAAGTTGTAACTAGAATATTTTTCTTGATTTTATTATTTTTTACTTTGCCGTAAACCCTATCAAATTGCGTAGCTCTGTGTCAAGCCTTGGTTTGGTGATAAAACACACCACGCGACGATGCGTGGCACCGTATAGGAAATATGGAGAACGTCACCAGTGTCTGTTATTATGTTGACATTTTTTATACTATTCCTGACTCGCCGCCTTGTGTGTTGGATCAGCAGACTAAGGTTTCAGCTATCAAAATCGCGTTTAAATTGATAAAATTGTAAAAATCTTATACCAGGAAGACAGTGGGTAGGTCGAAAACATAAGGAACTGGCTCATAGTCTACAGGATAAAAAAGTTTGGAAACCTCTGTACTATACCATTAAACAAAAATAACTTGATTTTTATTACTTATATTCCGGTAGAATTTACTCGATAGTTCAAATTAATGTAAACTTGCAAAACTCGTCGTAAGTCGTAAAAGTATAATTTCGAACAACAATATCTCGAATATGGATGAATAAAAAATTAAAAATAATTCGTGTTTTCTGGTAATCTAAAAACATGTTGCTACTGTCACAAGTAGTTAATAATAGCTTAGAATTTAAAACATTTTAAGTATGTTTATATTCTTATCTAATATTTTAATCCGACATAATTTTTGTGTAACGTAAATGGAACGCAATGATTCCAATTTAATCTTTAAAGTAAATAAACAAAATGCCACACTGAATGTTTTTAGCATTAATTATGGGATACTATTAAGCTTTTTTGTTTAGCGTGGTAAAATAAACAGGTGAGAGAATAATCGGTCAAGTTCACAATAAGTCTTGCACGATAATTATCCTTATAAAGACTTTGTTAAAAAAAAATGGTGATTTAATAATTTTTTTTACTAATTATTGTTTTTCAGGTCCGGTGACAGTTCCCATGGTGTCGACCAACTCGTCGCCACCAATTGCCATGCCGGTGCAGGTACCGCCGGGTCACGTGGTGCAGCAGATCGTGGACGAAAACGGAACGCTGCGACACGTAATCCTGTCTCCTTCGCACCACCCTCCTAATTTGCTACCATTGCCATCGCATAATCCTCAACATTATGTAAGTACACATCGCTATATTTCTACAAAAAAGAGTTACTGAGATTCACAACAAGTTAAAAAAATATTTCAGATTTAATTTTGTTAAATTCATTTTGGGGAAATTCATAGTGATATTTGATAGGTTGATTTTTTGTTAAGCAATTTTGTGTATGCAACAGAGGTATTTTAAAAATTGATACAAAAATTACTGAAAGTTTTTAAACCTTAAACCCATGTTATGGTGTAAGCTAACATCAATGGTTATGTGAGATATCTAACTCTATGCTTATCGATTGTTTTATTAGGTTTTCATGTTGCAAATGATTAAAAAATGTGTATCACGTTACCGCGTCTATGTGATTTAACCAATTTAGGCGCAGATAACAGCAGTTTGATGACAAATTGCGGGAAGGTCATCTTTCTGTATCACTGAAGTCGAAAAATGCCATGTATTAAACATAAATCAAATTAAAAAAATATTTTATTCTTTAAAACGACGTCAAAAACATACATTCTCAAAAGAAAAATGTCATATTTTTAGCATTTCTAGATTGTAAGAAGTTATTTGTGTCCTTCCAGCTAGAACTGATACGAAAAGAAAGCATCTACAAGTAAATAGAAAGTATGTAATAAAAAGCATTGAAAAGGCTCGGATGCAGAAAATAAAGTTCAAAGATATACGCGTACTGTCGCGTACACGAAGATAGCTTTGCATGTTTAAGTCTTTCCAGTTTAATAAAATAAAACGGAGAAAATTAAATAGAAAATAATGTAATTTGTTTTTAAGATTTTTTTGGACCTAATGCTTGTTTATTCCATTTTAAAGGGTCACTAGAGACTGCGAGTTTAGTAGTTAAACAATTAAGGCCAGAATCACTTAAAATGTAAACCGGATATAGTTATCATGAAAGCTAGACCTTCTAGTTGTATGTATGTATCAACAAACAAACCTGTTTTTATGAAAATTTAGGATAACAATCTAGAGGTAAAGCCTTTGATATTGCGAGAGCTTGTTATCTCTGGAAAACAAACAATATTTGCAGTTTACTAATATAATAAAAGGTTTTTTCCTTGTATTTTTAAGATTCAAAACTTAGTTGACTTATTATGGAACTTACCAGTTTAAACCCTTTATAGTCAACTTCGGCCAGTTTTAAAATTATACCATTTTAGTAAATTAGGGGGCAACTGGGCTTTGAGGAATATTACTTATTAACTTATAAAACGAGTTAAGAATAATACGATTAAAGTCAACTACATACGTCCTCTTACTAAAGATTCCATAAGTGCCTGTCAATAAATTTGACTATGAAAACAAACCACTTCACCTTTACAAAAGAAGAAGGTACTTTTTTATCCTTCTAACACTTGGAATAATATTAGGATGTCAAAATCTTGGATATAGTTTATAGATTTAATTCAATAGTAAACTAAAATAAGTGCCCTATAGTTAAGTTAATAAAATATAAAACAAACTGATTATTACTTTGAAAGAATAACAAAAAAGGTATAAAAACAAAATCAAAGTTAATTAGTCAGTAAGTATAACAGGAATAAATTACTAAAATAAAAAAACAGTAATTAATTAAAGGAAATTGGAAAACAAATATGCAATATCTGACTAAAAGTACTCCCTGAGACAACTGAGGACTGGCATACCTAGACAAACTTTGATGAACATTGACTGTATCATCAGGATAAGTTGAGTATAGTATATATTGCTTATTTTTGCTGTATATTGCTATTTGTTAGGTAACAGCTATTAGTTTTTTTTTCTTTGCTTAAACATAGATTACAGGTTATTATCTCATTTTTTTCTATTTAGTTTTCAATATGAGGAACACGGAGGGGGATTTGTCCCCCCTTTACATAAAAGTGACGCGCTAAATAACACAAATAAAACAGTACAGGAACCGATGATGCAAAAATTATTAATTCTGAACACGAACAAAAAATCGTAGAAAAAAATAATGTCTACACGCAAAATCATGTGGGCTCGTTCATCGTGTATTCACAATCAACAGGCTTTCAAGATATCAATGTTGGTACATTTAACAACATAAATATAGCTAGAGATATCCTTAATTTATATCTTAAGTACGTTAAAAAAATAACGAGAAAAGGTCTGATCAGTGTTGCTATCGAATTGATCAATTATCAAGCGGCTAATTTGTTATTTAAAAACAATTTGTTATTAGCAAAGGGCTATAAATTTTTTTATATCTTTCAACTTTGTCACGTGTTTGGGAATTGTCAGACAGCTAGACATTGTCGCATCAGGGAACAAGAACGTCTCAAATGCTGTAACGCGGGCAATGAAACTAAAATCTTCAGTATCAAAAGATTAAATAAAAAAATCAGAAATGAGAACATGACTTACGAACCAACAGGTACAGTTTTATTCACGTTTAAATAGATCTTACGTCACTTGGTTAAAAAAGGTGTATATAGCACTAATCACATAGTGTTGCAAGCGGTATCAAAGACACCAAAAGGAAAGAAGAATGTTGTAACTGCGGGGAAGACAAAAATATAGGAAAAGTTCTTGATTTCTCCTGTGAAACCAACTGCTTCTATTACAAAAACTTCCACAAATTATTCGACAAAAAATGTCTGGAATATATCAAACAAAAAAATATTAAAAAACTTATTTAATACTAAAACATGATATTCCACAATGCAAATGGATCAATAAAAAAAACTTGCCTTGAAAAGGGTAAATTTCTATTTAATCAAAAAAGATTTTCCAGCCATTCTAAATATAAAAAATAATATTTTACTATATAATAACTCGATATTTACCGCTCAAAGAAGGTTCCATAATTTTACATCTTACGCTGTTAAACGATCTTTCACCCGGAGAACAAAAAAAGAGCCCTGCGAAAGGGTTTCGGTAAAAAAACCTCATGAGGAAAATCTATACCCCCCAAACTCAAGGCCTAAAGGTCACCTTTTGATCCTTCTACTCTATCTTACTAAAGATCACAACCACTTTCACAACAATCAAGTTCTCATTCTACAAATTTAAAGCCAGCCTGGTATTGCAGTGCAGGTCATAATAGTAATAATTTCGACAGAGCAACCCCCTAAAACGATCTACAACAATGCACAGAATTTATACTAAATATATCTAAAGAAAACCAAAAACCTCATTTCAAATCATTCACGTCCAATTTTATATATAGACCTATATCATATGTCAGAATATGACTCAGTTTAACTTCTTTCTCTTCAATAGACCAAAAATTAAAATTAAAGATAATTCAGTGGAACATGCAAAGCATAAAATCAAACAGGGATAATCTAGTCCAGATAATGTATAAAAAAACTGATATAGCTAATAATGAAACATGGTTTTTATTACTACAACACTATTAGAGTAGATAAGACAGACAATTTTGACGGTGTAGCAACCTCTATAAAATAAAACTATTACAATCATAAAACTTTTAACTCTGATCAAGTTCAGTATGTAATAATTCAAGTAAGTAATTCTTCCAAATTAACATACTTTCAAATTCAAGCAAGGCGGTAACAACAAGTTTGTTGGAAAGTATGCTAAATGCCGTTCCGTTAAGATAACTTAATAATCATCGGTGATGTAAACGGTCATCATCCCCTACGGGACAAGTGCCCAACCAATAAACGTAGTAAAATTCTAAATGATTAGGTTTTTGATAGAGAACTGTCAGTGATGAATCATAGAATCGCAACCTTTTTCCAACATTCTAATAATATCAGCGCAGTCGATCTAACAGTTATCAGTAGTAATTTGACTATCTCATTAACTTGGCGTCTATTACAAGACTGTGACAATAAGAATCATTTCCGGACCTTCATAGAAGTTAACCTCACTAATACGATTGAAAACAAAAATATTTTTCAGAATATGTTGGTTAGAAACACAACACAGGTCGACTGGGCATTCTATGATAAAATCTTAATTAAATTAGACACTATTTCAACATATTGACCATAGTTCTTTCTTATTTAAACCAACGAGTCAAAAGTGTTCGAACAAATTAAATATCTTTTTTAAGCCCTAAGAGTCTGCCTAGGAAGTATGAAATCTACACTCCGTCTGACCTTATTAGCTGAAGCCACTTCAACATAGAGCGAAATGGCTGACTTCTTAATTTCTTTCCAAGATCACTCTGTAATATCACTTGTCCAAAAAATCCGAAAAAAACTTCATGTACCGAAAGGTTACAATAGTAACAATATGCCAATTCTAATCGCTGCGTTACTTTCTACCCTACTTTAATAAAATCCACAAGAGCTCAAATCTACCTTTATATGAAATAGATATGGTTATTCTTGTTAATCCCATTACCAAAGAAAAATTCAAGCTTTACACGTATAAATTCAACAAGTAATACACTTTGTATATATATATATATATATATATATATATATATATATATATATATATATATATATATATATATATATATATATATATAGGTTAAGAAATAAACATTCCCAAAAATTTCCCTGACCTAATTGGCATTTTTAAAGCAGAGACTATTGCAATTCACCAGGCAGTCAAAGTAAGATTAATAAACAACTTAAGAAAGTAATTTTTTGTTATTCTTTTACTGCTATCACTAAAATAAAAAATTTCGAAAATATCCTCTTCTAGGGACAGTTAGTCTTTAAAAACAAAAATATTAATTTACTTGGCCAAACAAAATACTTTTAAAATCCTTCTCTGCTAGATACCAGGGCACTTTGACATTTTTACAATTTTGACAAATTTAAATATACCCATTAACATTCCATTCGACGCACGCAATATTATATTGGTGATTAAAAAAAAGATTTATAATCGATTTAAAACATATTTGGGAACGTTATTACTGACCAACTTTCAATTTAAAAATGCAAACCATATTCCCTGGTAAAAAACGATTCCTAGACTCTAGAAGAATTCCGGTCAATGTCTATGAAAGCAACACCTTTTTAAACTTAATATAGCAAAGGACCCTCTTTGTGAATGTGGTTTGACTGAAGATTTAAATCATATTTTCTTTGAATGTCCTATAAATTACATTCTACAATTCGACATTTACTTAAAATAACATGCTTTGAAAATAGCAACCCCAATCTCTATTTTTTCTATTTTACATACACCTACCGTAGATTTAGTTAACATCCTGATGAAATTGATGGTATATAATCAAATTAAACTATAATACGAAAAGCTACACTCAACTAATTAATTTATCTCATGCCAGATCCGACCTTTGTTTTTGTTTGTTTGTGGTGTTACCTGCTGAACCAAAAACCGACCTTTGTTGTATTGTCTACTAACTCAGCCCCAATAGAACACTCTCAACTACTAGACTAACTGCTACTATCTACTCGCAGCACAAGCTAAGCCGGCGGCCCTTATATGGTTTAAAGCCAATCAAACCCCGACAAAGAAGAAAAACAAAGTCATCAAACAATTAATACCACCATGCAATGCTTTCTGTCCCTATCTATTGATGCATATTCTAAGCTTTCACTCATAATAAAAAAAAAACAATGTGATTCATTTGATCTCCCAAAATTACCCCTAAAATTGCAAATAGAAAATTTCATATTTTACCTTTTTGACTATATCGTATTTTAACTATGTCAAGTTCCAACTTACTACTCGCATATTCTCTGAAAAACATTTATGGGAGCTCAAAAGTAATGTTATTTTTCCCACTTTCTTTAACATCAACACTTTTTGCCTCACACTCATTTACTAAAACCGGATATAATATAGCTTATATTCAAAGGAAATATATTATTTTCTAGAGGCAATGGAAGAATTTTTAAAACTCGGTCCGGTAATTTTGGGACTTTACAGACTTTACTTATTTAATATAATAGAGATTATAGACTTACATCTTATAACTTGTAAATAGCAGCCATAATCTTGGTAGCTGACGAATAGATGACGTTATTGTTTCGTTGTTTCCTATAATGGTGCTCCAAGTAAAATTATATTTACAAAAAGTGTCACTTATGTAGATAGATTGGTAGAAAATGCATAAATGGCTTAAAATTCGGAGACATGCTAAAAACATTTAGAGTAGGTCTAAACTGATTTCACCGGCGAAGCAAAGCCGTGGCGTTGCTTTGTCAGACCTACCACGATGTGACGGGAATTTTTCCATGAAAGTTCGGACCTCCGACTTAGCCAGCGGTAGCCCACTAATTCGGTCATAGCGGTATTTGGTCAATTAAATACTTTCGGATATACCTGGTCAGTGTTGTCATAACCATAAATAATATCTGTAAAATACGTAAACCAAAAAGAAAAGGTATTTTAGGACCTAGAGAAATTGGTGATTATTTGTGACATTTTGGTATTAATTTTCAATCACTTATTTTTTTGTAAGTTAAAAAATGTTTGATGAACTTCTGCTTTTTCCTAGCTCGCTAGGAACGCTAATTTTTCCAACTCTGGATTATAAAAATCTGTACAAAATGGACACAGTAGCACATACAATTAGTTAAATACTTTCAATGAAAATTGGCATGGTGAAGTTACGTCCTCTAATTTACAAAACTACTGAGAGGCGAGGCGAAAATAAAAATAGCGTAGCTCCCCGTATGGGGAAAATAGGGGTGATTTTTTTTTCACTCCATCAAATAGAGGGTCGTTGAATTGCTGTTAAAAAATACAAGTAAATCTGTCATATGCCATTTTTTTACTTGGACCTTTCCTTCACTAAATATGGGTCTGCAAATTTACTTACAATCTTTCCTCTTTAATTTTTCAACGGTAGATTTAAAAATGTAAAAAAAATCGGCATAATAGCACTTAACTTTTAACGGAAATTGGTATGGCTAACTTCCGTTTACTAATTTATTAAATACAAAACAAAATTTTTTAAAATTTTATATCCAATGTTTCAATATGCTGTCTGATAAAAAGTTCATCTTTGGCAATAAAATTTTACATGCACCTTCAGTTTACCCTAAAATTTACGCGTCTTTTAAAATAATAAAAAAAAGGCTTCAACAACTGCTACGAAACTCTAACATAATACTTGTCCTTTTGTTTTAAATAATGCGATTCACGGACTGGTCACACTTTAGTTGAAGCATACTTTTAACTTATTCTTATCGTCGAACCAGAGAAGATTTAAACGTATGAAAAATAACAAAAATAACTGTTTTGATACTGACTCAAATTGTGGACAATTTTTCTTTTACGGCATCAAAATTCTAGAGTGCTTAGTATTTTTTTAATTATAAAATTTGACAGAAAGAGAAGAATCTAAAGGTCATAACTCCTTAAGAAGTCAACTAATTACACAGAATACTGAAATTTTACTTCTGAAACAGTTCAATCGGATATGAAAAAATTATACCTACAAATATTCATAAAATTCAAGAAGTTCTAGTACTACTTATGTAACTATCAAAAGTATATTTAATAGTGAGATCTGACATAGGGTCAAGTTAATAATAATTTTGAGCTTTATATTTTCCATAAAGGACATGATATAATAGTTACAAGGTCACATAAGTATCCTGGTAATTCACAACGACTAAGGCACACAGGTTGCCTTTTAAAGTCGGGTAGAGATTAGCAATGGTTTGGTAAAATTTAACTCACAATTTACAAAACAGTTGTTAAGATTTTGATGGAAACTTTTTTGTTTATTAAAGCTCGAGCGTAGGCAGGTGGCGATTGTATTGTAAGGTTTCAAAATTTTCATAAAAAATTTAGCAATTTATTAGACAACTGGATTTTAAATACTGAATCACTTTGGTAATTGTAGAGTAAATTAATGATAAATTAAGCGATGTTTTCTTTTTTCAATGGAATTCCGACGCTTTGCGCTCTAATTGACACAGGGTGAAATTTAAAACTGTATGTTGTTGTGAATCATGATAACAATTAACGAGAAAAAGGATATGAAATTGCAATTATAAATTAAATTTATATAGGATTTCTTTACGTACATTATATTACAAGCATTATGCAAGATGCTTCTGTGTATTGAATTTCACCAAAACGTATATAAACCCCTAACAACGGGTTAAACTCTATTGGACAGTTCTTTATCATTTTATTATTATAATTACTAATTCCTAGCATACCGATGAGCTAGCTTAATGCTATAAAATCAGACTGGTACTTTATAATGAAAAAAAAAACTTAAAATATCAACAGTGGATATAACTAATATATTTGTAGTTGAATGTATAGACATATTTATATTAGAGGAACTATTTTAGTGCTCAACCAACTGAAGATAATCCTATACCATAAGGGCAGACTTTATTTGTTCTAACACGGTTAGAGACAAAGTAGTATCTCAGATTGCAAAAATATCAAAAAAGAGTGACAGCCTCTCCAAAGACAGTGTCCGCCATCTGTACACCGGTTTCGAAATTATTGGGTCTCGTCAGTACAGAGTACGCAAGTACATCTGAATATAGAAAAAGCGAATCCTTTAAGCAACTCATATTAGACAAAATATGAAGTCTAGTACAAGCAGTGCCATCTCCCAGCATTCTACGCAATCTGAATATTTCATCTCATAGAGATCTGTATACAAACAGTGGATATAATATATTTATTTACAGTATCAGAGAAACTATTTTAGTTCTCAACCAACTGAAAAAACCTTATACAATAAGGGCAGACGTATTCTGTTCTAACACTAGAATACCAGGAAAGGGTGGAAGCCTTTCCCAAGGCAGTGCAGGATTCGCTGGCCCGAAATCCATTGTATAGGGTGGCGTTTGGTCTATGTTGAGGTGCGTTTGCCTACTCTATTAACGAAACTCAGTAAGTTCGAAATCGGCCTACAGATGGCGGTTATTTTTTACCTTTATTCAGGCTGTATTAACAAGTTTTCCAGAAAAGATTAAAACTCATTAATTGGTAACTTGACTGACGAGAGATTTTAGAATTAATTGCCTAAGACTCTGTAATTAAATCTGTGGAATAAAATATGTAATTTTACTGGTTTTCCCACAGAATAGGCGAAAATATCCTTTCGATAGTTCTTCGATTTAACTATATTAGCTAACCACATTTTCTTCAACATATTTCTGTTCTTTCGTCGTCACAGATGTTAGTGTTGATTTTTTATTTTTATTTTTTTTCAAATTTATCCCATTTTGTTATTTATTTTTATTATTTTCCGGTATATAGCAGAAAGTTTAAAAAAACATGTCAAAGTTTAAGGAATATAAATCTTTTCAGGATTTTAGAAATGTACTCTTCGGCTTGACGATTTATCTTTCCCATCGTAATTTCCTTTTCCGCGCTCGCCACCGACGTTTAATTTCTGCTTGGTCTATTTAAAAAGCGACTGTTTGCTCCTAAATTCTTAAAATAGAACTGGCAACACTGTATTAAAGTTTTAAAAATATCAGTAAACCCAAAACGTAATTTTCCAATATTTGATGCCTTGATACCGATATGATATTTGAACAAATTTGTTTTTTTTCCCTTAATTACAAAACTATATTATGCTATTATATTTTTGATTTTCTCATTTTTTGGGCTCTCGTAGTTCAGTACTCTATGAAATGGGCGTATAACCTAAAATATAAATTCAATATTTTCGTATCTTTTCTATTGAATCCGTTTCTAACTGTAACCAAATATTTCAAGCGGCCTTTGAGAAAAGACTGCAGTCAACCGACAGAAAGACGACAAATACCGAGTTGTTTGACAGTTATAACAAAATTTTGCTTAATGGTTTAGCTGGTTGTTGAAATTTAATTAAAATTTTCTCAACAGCTCTTTAATATTTTTATGCCTTCCTAGAGTTGTCCAACTTCGTCATCAAAATAGTGATGGGTGGTAATGATTTCTTCATCGCATGACAACTTTTTGCTGGGGCTGTTTTCTTTCAGTTTTAAAACCAATCAATCTAGGCTAGATCAGTTAAATAAGGTGATTATTGAAATAATTCTAATTCTTCTTTTGTAATATTAGCCACGGCAATGGCCGATATTTGACTGGGTGTCATGTACAAGCATAACTGTTGTTATTAATTTTCCTCGGCGCTTTTCTTTGACTATTTCTTACAATTTCGATTTAAGTTGAACATAATAAAGTAATGTAATTATATGTTCTTTCTTGGAATAATCCACAAACATTAGTCCTTGAATATCCCAAATAGCAAAGACTATAACCTTTCTAGCAAATGCCTGCTTTTTGAATTGTTGATGGAGTAGAGGGTCACAATGTTTTCACTCCACACTATGAATTTTCGTTTCAGGGCCGTATAGATATACCCAAATTTCATCTGCTGAGGGAGTCTTGTCTGTTCTCTCTAAATTTACCCAAAATGAAGCATTGAAACTATTACACTAGTTATTTATTTTAGCATGATATTCTACCACTCTTAAATTCATGGTACCACTGTTTCACAATATCGTGCTAAACAATATAGTTAATTACCCAAAATATGCCTCAAGTCCTCGTTAATTTGAGTTGACATCATGCCTGTTCTGAAGACTATTATTACTCAAGACACACCCGATACGTTTCTAATTACAATTTGTCTGCCTTGTTGAGCGAAAAACTTGTCTTTGACTAGACTCATCAAGATACCGACATGCACCTGTTTGTGCAAAGGACAGATCGGAAGGAAGCATGCAGCACTGAACGCGGCGGAGACATATATATATATATATATATATATATATATATATATATATATATATATATATATATATATATATATATATATATATATATGTTTATGCGACGACTACTGACCGTGCAGCAATGTAAGTTTTAATTTTTTTTTAAAGATGCTGTACTTGGTAAAAAATTTCTAATTTCATATTTGTTTAAGAGATGAGCTATATTATATGAATACGATTTTTTAAACATTTCCTTATTTGACTGTATAGTTAAAAGATTTTTTCGTCATATATGATCATCAGTTCGAAATTTAAGTTTGTTATAGGGGTAAGACAATAATATAAACACAATGAGTGAAGAAATCGTCTATCGAACATGTTAAGCCACCCCGATTCATGCAATCTTACGACATTCTTGGTATCGACAGAGCTCGAAAAAGGACCATAGACGTTATCCGTAAAATTAAAATGCGATAAAATAAATGAATAACATAATTCGGTTCTTGTCTTTTGAGAAAGATATTGCGTGGGCGAATAAATTATCTTTAATATGGAAAAGTTTTTTCAACCACAATGTTACATGCTCTGTGAATTTTAGTTTTGTATCTATCATATAAGACCTTATTCTTAGTACATTATTTAATAGAAATAGTACAGGAATTTATTTTAATATTTAAAATGTTTAACAGGCTGTGTCTAATGTTATCACCACAAAACAATAAAGCTGCCGACTTATTAAGGTTAATTTTAAGTAAGTGATTATTGCTGATATCTAATAACTGATTTAAATTATGATTAATTTGAATATTCGTCATTGGAACGTCAGTATATTTAAGTAACATCCGCATCTAGGTGATATTTGGAATATTTTCTATATTACCAAAAATTTGAGGTGAAGATACAGTAAAGTAAAGGATTCAATATACTTCCATGTGGAACACCCGCTGTTACACTGAGTGACTGTGACCGCCGTCCATCAAGGGTAACTCTGTGTTCGATCCGACAGAAAAGACGAGACCTGAGACCAAGAATTCTTGGTAAAACCTATATAATTTAAAACTACGATTAAAATATCGTGACAAATTTTGGCAAATGCTTTGATATAATCAAGTAAAACAAGAATATAAGTAGCTTCATTTCTATCTTGAGCAGTCACACGTCATCCATTATGTCAGACAGTGCGGTGGCACAACCAAATCCGTGATAAGCTCTGTGATCACTATCTATTTTCTTCTAAACTGTTTTACGAAAACCATGAACTGAAGAGTTTACTTTCAGGTTGCACTGATATTGAAAATGAACAGTTTACAAGACGATATTAACATTGTGATCATGCTCAAGGTCACCTAAGAATAGCGTTTTATGATAACCCATATGTTTTTTAAAGAAATTCTAACTTGAGTCCGATATTACAAGGAGTTACATTCTCACACGGTACGCAGTAGTTACACGGTAGGGTTTGATTCTTGATGGGTTAACTCTCCGATACCTCTGACGCTTTTGATTTTTGGAGGTTGCAGCATGGTAATTTTTTATCTGGACATCGAAAACTATAACATATTCCAGTTATAACGAAATTTACCGGAAAATAATTTCCACAAAGTTTGAGAGGGCTCGTTTAGACTGACGAATTTTCTTTCAGTTATAAACACAATTCTAACCATAGTTTTTTTATGCTCTTTTTACAAAAGATGCAAAGTTAATATTTGAGCGGCGAGTTTTTTTTCAAAGTTCTTTCCAATTAGTCACTTTGTGTATATCCCCTAATTGGAAATGTCTATTTATTACCTTTGCAAGCAGCTCAGGTATTTTATTTATTTACTGCAATATTATTTATCAGTAATCCAACAATTATGAGTAACAATACGAAGGTACTAACTGGAAAAACAAACTAAACAAATATTTCACATTCCTTTTGGACAATAGCCATTTCCTGTCGTTAAGTAATAATAAAAAATTCAATTTAATAACCACATTAAACAATATTAAATTAGCTACGGTACATTCACACATATACATATGTATATAAACAACACGATATCACATTTATTATTTCAATTCATAATGTAAATCGTGCATAAAGCACAGTTTTGCTTACATGGAGAAATGCTTTAATGTAAATATAATTGCGGAATTTTTTACTTTATCTCACCTTGTTTTCAATTGATTTAAGGACGTTTATCCGTTACGAAAAATTTCCAATATTAATAAGTGTAATTTACTATTAACTTATGTGTTAAAACGTAAATAGGAATCACGTTGTATTGCACAAAATGATCGAGTGTGGGCTGCTCACAATCAGTTTTCTCGAAGAAATGTTTACTACATTAAATAATTGAAAAATTAGATGAAAATCTTTTACAGAAGAAACAATATAGGTTGTGTGACCCTATTTTTCCCGAAAACATTCAATTATGTTAGTTTTTATTTCGACCTGTAATTCCATTTTTCCTTATCCAAACCCAAATACTTTGTGTGAGAGCGCTTATGATAAACTAAAAATGCTCGTGAAAATTTTATACACAAATAATCAGAAGCTGTATTCATTAGTTCCACGAATGGAATTCGTAATTGATAATTTTAGTTTCAACAAATGGAAGTTGTTATCCTAATCCTTAATACGAATAAAAATTGATATCTTTCGCTATGATTACACTGCTTTTGCGTTTGAATGCATATTAAAAACGATTTCAAAATATGCATTCAGATTTTAAAAATCTAAAAATCTGTCACCTTAGCAAATTCACTGGGTAATAAACGACGACCTGATCCTATTTTAAAGTGTTGGTTTAGAACTATAGTACGTACGTGTCTGTCCCAAATTCCATCGACTGCATTCCAATTGTCAATCTTGCACTTTTGCAACAGGTCAATGTAAATGGTTGTCGATTCTTAGCATAGTAAGGTATTTACCACTGAGTCAGCCATTTCCGGAATGGATTTTAAGCACAGAAACATAGTAATAAAAATGTTAAAAACGTGCGAATTTTTAAGTTTTTCTCCTCTCTAACAGCATACAGTGCGTCTCAGCCTGCAACTGATTAATAATGTAAAAAATCCTTTTGTATGTTCAGAGTAAATTTTTATATTTGTGAGTAAAAAAGAAACAATAAACTAATATTGTAATTTCTTCTTATGTTGGGAATGGATGTTTTCTATGTACAAAATTATAAATTAACTATTTTTTTATCTCTTCTCATAATCTGGCTTTGAAGATGAAAAGCTACTTATTTCTGCCTTTGCATGGATGAAGATAACTTGATTATCAATTTTATTCCTAGATGACCAAAAAACTTCAATATTTTTTGTTCCAGAAAAGTTTGTGTTGGGGGTTTTTAAAATCAAATATGTCTTCGTCTAACTTTATCATTACGCACTCTAAAACCGAAAATTTTGACAATATGAAGCAATGATTTATCACTGTAGATTGTATAGTTTTTTATAAAATTCTGATAAGGTTTAATTTAATTTCATCGATATTTGTGATGTAAACTAATGAAGTAGATGAATTCTTAATTACATTCTTTCGTCAATGTAGATCTATATTCTATACTTACTACTATAATAAAGAGGTAAAACAGGAAATCCTTAACTTGCAATTTTTTTGAGAGAGGATGTGAGTCAGAGTTGCAAGAAAATTGTTAACCTTCAATCTTAAAGGTGATTTGAATAATATTTCTTGTTTATTTGAGGTATTAAATGAAAGCTTACAAATTACATAATTTAAATTTATAAGTAAAAATAGTTTTTTTTTAGCAGCGGGAATACGTACGAGGTGGCAGCTCCGCGTGCGAACTTAACATAGAGACCAACAGTGAGCAACGGACAGCGACCGTTGCTCCGCGCATCATAGGTGACTGTTGTAATCATTTTACCACTTTTATACTGGATTTATACATAAGTTCACACATCAAACAAATACCATTACAAGACTTCCTATGATTTGTTTCATACGACAGCGACAGCAATTGCCAGGTGGGCGGTGGGAACAACCTTGGCTGCAGCCTGGTGTTGGTTAGGTTAGGATTAAAGTGACATTGCAGTTGTCATTAATGCATGAACCCTCGACTGCATTGCGATTGAGAGTTCAGCGATAGTATGTGGCTATTGATATAAATTTTCTTATATCTTTTAAAATTATTAACAGGCATCCCACTTTGACTTTCGAAAAAAAGGTAATTTTTGTTATTTTTAGTGATTCCTATTATAGATATCCATGTTGTAATTCCTGTTGGTCTCTGTTATTATGCACTATTGGAGTATGTGAAAAAACTTTACGAAATTTTCTGAGAATATTCAGTTTTTTAAAGTTGATTAAATGGGATGCACCGTAATTTACAAAGAATTGTATAGTTCCCTTATTTTGTCACTTTTAATTCGCAAGCCTCGTTTAGGGAGTTTAATATTATTATTCAGTTATGGTAGTTCGAATCGCGATAATTGTCTTTAACTTTTATTATTCTTAGTGTAAACAGCATTGCTTCGTTGTTACGTTTTGTGAATTCATGTCTTTAAGAGAATTTATCCCATTCTTTTTTAAAGAATAGGGATTCCTCGTTATTTCAAGTGGATTATCTATTTCGTTTTTCCGCAGTTTTAAGAGCATTATTTCTTTCTATAAATAGGGTATCTCTGGCGTACGGATACAAATCTCTAGGAAATCGATAAATTACGATATTGTAATTTATTTGTATATATGACTGAGCCACTTTTGCTAACCGTTGACAATTCACAGAATTCTTTGCTTCTAGGACTTATTCAGAGTAGTCACCCACCAAGAAAGGATGTTTTAAATTTAGACCTCTAAAAAAATGAAAAAATATTCATTTTTTTCAGTAGGGTTTTTATCTTAATAGCAGCTAGTTAATTAAAAATAAGCACATGTTTTAGCAGCAAAGAGATGAAAAGTTTTTTTGCATCGAATTTTTGATTCCCCATAAATTAGAGGCTTGAAAAATGACATGTGTTCTTTTGATAACCAATAAATAAATCTTCTTATCATTTTTCCAAACTCTACGTATTGGGATCATTTTTTTTTTCAAAGAAGTTCTATAATATAAGAAAGAATGGCTAAAGTTCAAAGCATAGGTGTATCAGAATTTACCAGGAGTATATCAATACAGAGTCACAAAACCAAATTTAATGCCTGTGAAGCCGCACATTAAAATAAAATTACATCAAATTCTGAATACAGATATGGATGCAAAATTATATTTATAAATTCTATTTGTAATCAATTGATCGTTGAGTGTTAGTTTATGCCAAAAGTAATTATGGATTTATCATTGGGTTTTAGTTTAGAACACTTAAAAATTAATGTGTGACAGTTCTATTTTTCACCATATTTGTAATATTTACTTACATAGTTTGAGACATTTCAGGAAAATTGTAGTTTGCATCCGCAAATAACCTTATACTTACGTATAATTATTTAAAAACTACCTTTTTATATATTTCTTATTGTTTCATTAGGCTGTGTGTAACTTTATTTTATTCTTTACTCCAATAATTCTTTATTTAATATATATATATATATATATATATATATATATATATATATATATATATATATTAATCAGAATAAATTTTTATAAAACCAACATTTTTCCTATTTCTTGCCAAAATTTAATAGCTTATTATCTTTTTAATTATAAACTTTTTAATTAACTTTGCAACAGAAAATATGAGTAAACGAAAGGTTAACAACGTAAGGCTATTAATCAAACTGTTTCCAGACTGATTCTTTACCTTATCTAATACTATTTCAAGTATATAAGATCGAGGTAAATTAAATTAGCAATGGCTCACATTCTACTAACTATTTCAAAGATGTTAAAACTATTTGCGAGTATACTGTTAACATGAAGTGATTCATTAAAGCAAGATTTATTTTTAAACCTGGTTTATTTACATGTTAGCATTGTAAAGTAAATTTGATTATGACCGTGGCTGTCTTTACACCAATTTTTCGGTTCAAAACGGAAGTTAGGTGCAAGGTGACACGCTATTGAGGTTAATGAGTTCATTTTTGTTTTGATTATATGCTTGTTTTCGTTTTGTTTTGCAATACTTTCAAATTGCGCCAAAGCGCATAAATTAGATTTTATTGAGTTGTTTATTTTAAAATTGTTTCTATAGACGTTCTTGGTTATGTCATTAAATCCGGTCTCTAATATTTCAAAATATTTTTAATGATAATTGACGTACACTGAACATTAATTGCTAACTCGCAAAACGTTTGCTGGAGACTAGAAGTACCGGGTGTCCAACGTTATTATGACATTTTATAAACGGTTATAAATAAATCCTGAGATCCAAATACAGTTTGATGGAACATTGATTATATTTTTTTGTAATTTATTTTCAAAAAAAAATTTAATTGTACGGAGGAATTTAAAAAATGAGCTAGAGGCTTTTCAGGGTTATGGTAATTTCGTTATTTCAAATTGAATATCTTTTCTAACTAAAAATACCAACTTTGATATCTTTATGTTGAAAACTTTTGCAAATATTGAGCATTTAACATAACCAAACTATCTATAATTAAATAAGATGCTTAAGACATTTTTATGTTAATATATAGTTTTCCTATAAAAATAATTACCTTGGGCGACATTTTTATAGATTTGGTGTGGAATTATTTTAAAACAATTTCACTTTTCCTCTAATGAAAACATGTTTAACAACTGAAATAACAAACTACCGTTCCTTACAAGTGTAAAGGTAAAATTTTCGATTATAGTCGCATTGGTAATTATGACCATTCGGCGAGTGGGCCTACATTTAAGTAACTTCGTGCTTCATCCCCCATATAGTGTAACTTTTCAGTAACGGAAAAACTTTTTTAGTAAATCTGACTTGGAGAAAATTGATCTGGTAATTTAAATTAATTTAATTATTCTTCAAAGTCCTTTCTCCAATTTTCAACATGTGTCGGCACAAATTAAAAAAATCACTTAATAAATTTGTAAAATACTATAGTGTTCAGATATCTAAACTCACACAAATTAAAGTTATTTGCAATAAGTCACAATACCATATTGGCGAATTCTTTTGAATAGTTGATTTTCCATGATGTTAGTAAATTATCGAGATTATTATTAATAAGAATATTTTTGAATTCATCCACATGTTTTATAACGATAAGCAGATACTGAGTCCCTTGTACATTAAGTGAAACATATGAGTTAACTTACTTTTGTAAGTACATCATCTATTAAACTAGTTTTATTACTCGTTTTGTTTTTGTATCGAATTTTTCAGCACCTTTACTTTAAATTACTTCTCTGGCAATAAGAAAATATTATTTTGGCAATCAATTTAACTTTACAGATATTCTTACTTATATAGTTCGAAAATTAAAAAATATGAGAAATTGGATGGATACACACATAACACTTAGCTATAACACTAAGAATAAGATCTTTTGGATTTCTCAGACAAACGATAAGTATCGACTCCAATCATAAGGAATCAAATAGCCAAAACAAATATGCCTGAAGATTTTTCAAATTTATCAAAGGCTAAAGATTTTAATAATTGTGTCCATTGCTCTAATACTTCTGTATTCGTGTATTGCTGCCTATATAAGGCTTTTATGAAAACTAATCAAATTAATCCAACTAACAGCTGTCATTGATGGTATCTTTATAATTTTTTTTATTAGGTTTCGGTTAGCAAAATATTTTTGCGTCATTGTGTGAAAAATTCGTATATGAAGCACTGTTTAAATTGTTAAAAAAAGAAGTGCTCTTGTTGAAAATGGTTCTACAATAACCTACAGGATTATTTAAGTATCTGTGATTATAAAGGTAATTATTTGTTACCATTAGGGGAAGTGGATATTAATAATACTACTAAAAATACCTGTTAAATTTAATTAGTGGTAAAATGTATAAAAATTAGCGCTACATCTGCCCTTCTCGAAGATGCTATGAAAACAGTTAATAAACTATAATAAGATTGGCCACTAGAGTAGTTTTTAAACAAAAGAAATTGAGATCAAAAAATACTTACTGAAATAATACAGAATCAGTGGCTTAAATTACAAACAAAAAGAGTAAATAAATAAAATTAACCTTAAAAGCATTTATGATTTGTTAGCCACCGTTGGCGTTCTTAACTTTATCATGGAAATTCCAGTCGTGAAATAGGATGTGGTATACAGATTTTCTTTATGATAGAGAATCTTTACATGTGGAGATAATTCGTATAGCAAAAGACAGGTATTAAAATATTCAACAAATATATTAATTCAATATAAGCAATAGCTACGCTAGTAGAACTATATCAGCAATTAAGTCAAAGATACGTAATAATCTTGAAAACTAGGAACAATAAATTGCACTAGCAACAAAACAAAAGAAACTAAAACAAAAAAAAAACATTTCTGAAACGAAAGAAAAAAGAGAAAATTTGTTAAAAAAAAATAGTAAAATGACTGATAGTTAATGCAAAATGGAAAGGCAATAATTGTCAACAAAGGGTCTTATAGATTCCGAAAATAAAATATTAGGTTAAGTGACTAGAAGAAAAATATAGAAAACTCATTGAATGCTCAAGCGACGGTCAGTATAAGAATTACATGAAAAACGGATTGAAATACACCATATGAAAATATAAATAAAAGTGAGATGTAAGATTCAAGATCATTTTTTATAAAAACGCATGTGTCTATCATATTTCTGGAATTGTAATTTTGTGACGTAAATTAACTAATTTATTTATTTACATTTAATTGGATTGTCCATTATCTAAATATATAAATTTAAAAATTGTCACCGAAACTTTTTAACCCATTTGGTTACGATTAAAAAATACTTTCGCTTCAGATAAACATAATATTATTTTTGTTAGCTTCGAATAAATATGAATCATAAATGCGGAGTGGAGGACAGCTTCTAGTATCTAATATTATTTTAAACAAAACATTTAATAACAGTATCCATGAAATAATTATGATATTTTGATAACACGGGGAAGTCAAAGGCTACATTAAATATCTATAATAATGAACTAAATTTATTTTATTAAATGCCAGTTAACTTTATAATCAAAATATTCTAAAAAAAACTTGATTTTAGAAAGTTTTGATAATTCAAATCTAATTTATTGAAATTAAATATAAACAAGCATTTAATAGTTATGTTTTCTTTAATTATTTATTTTTATTTAGTAGCAACTAAACGAGCAATGCAGTTATTTTGGTCAACTTTTACAACGAAATTGGCAGTATTTGCACATTGAGAAAAGCTTTGTTAGGAAGATTTGCTTATAAACTTTTTTAAATATTTGTTTCATACTGCACAGCCGTTCCCAAAAAATGACAACGACTTTTTTCGTTCTCAAATTTAATGAAAGCAATAATACCTCTTGCAACTGAACGACTGGTTTCTGTTAATATTTTAGGACAGAGAAATAAAATAAACTTATACTTAACAGGCAAGGAAGAAAACCACTTTTACTTGGTAAAATTTTTGTTGAACTGCATCTCATAATTTACTTAATTCGTCTAATATTGTCTAGTACTCCGTTACAGAACCTTTTAGATCTTAGAAAGCCAGTGTGACCTCTAATTTCTAGATCGATCAAATGTTTTTCGTTAAGTGTAAATGTGCTGTTATATTTATCATCATTTGTTTTTCCAAAACTTTTTAAATGTCATAACAATTTAAAATCTATCTGTATCTTCCAAAGTAACGACTGCCACCACCTTATTGCTTTTAACATGTTTATTGTTTTATTTCGGACGCCGCTGAGTATTACCGCTACTACAGTCCTTAACGCCCGTATTACACATGAGGATTATAAATTATTAATCGTAAATCTATTTTTGATCTGGAGCTATTAACTTATTTATAGATTTTATGTTAATGTTGCTGGGTACGAAAAAGTAATGTATAATAAAAATTCGAAGTTCTAGTAATAAAGTTTTTCGAGTTTGTTTTATAGTGTCGCAAATTAAGACATATAACAAACAGCTAAGAAAAATGAGAGAGCGGTAGAAATCTGTTTGGGAGCTGATTAAAGAAGGAGGGTAATTTTGATTAATCTGTAGTACCTTTTATGGTCTATAAACATTTCACACATTCTGAATACTGACTTAACCAGTTAATCTGCCAAACATTCAATTGAAATAAGTCATCAGATAAACACTTTCTATTAGTATGGTAAAAGCAGCTGTTCAAATGCTTAAATGTTATATTTTGTTCAAACTTGATTAGGACAGTATTGACAATTTTTATGTGGTAAAATTAAGTTTTTTCAATATCCTGAAACTTTGATCAGTGTAGAAACACTGCTCCTGTGATTTCTAATAATACTTCAAAGCTATTTCAACTTATTGTATTACTAATAATGCGAAAATATCCTTGATAACTCAAAACATTCTGCCAGGAGGGGAGATTAATTTACTTGTACTTGATTTTACGCCATAAGTCATCAAACAGTTGTTTTGCATGGAATAACACAAGTACTGCAGACAATTTGTTAAGGCTTTCTAGAGGTAATTTATGTACGAAAATTCAGAGTAAAGGGTTCTTTAAAAGAAAAGTTCTAGCGGGATCAAGGTAAACCAAAGTATAACCAAAATAACGAATAGGCTCTAAAAAAATAATTATTTAATTTGCTAGGATTTCTATGACCTTGACAGATGATATAAATAGTATATTTCAACAAGAATTACTATCACCAGATAGGCCTGCTTTCTTTGTTAGGCCTATGTGGCTATTTTTTTTTAAATATAGATATATTTTTGTTATACTGCTCTATGCAATAATTAACTCCTTTTTCAAAATAGATGTATTCTTGGGTTTACTTTGAGGAAATAAAAAACGAATTTCACAGAAACGTTTAGTTCTTGAGCTATTCCTTCTTAAAATGTATCTACTTAGAAGATTAGGTTATCGTTGTTTTATTTACCATTTTTTCTTCTTTACTTTTATATTTATCCTCTTCGTTTGCTAAAATCATAAAAATTCCTCTTCTTTCACTTTAGAAAGATTAAGAATTTTAGAAAATTCCGTCGATTTTTATGCAATTATTATTTTTAATTTGATTAAATATGTGAAAAGTCAGATACGCTTCATCTATAAAAAGCTTTTAAGTGATAGCGTTTGTTTAACATTTTTTAAAAAATGGATAAATATGACAGTAAATAACGAGAAAAGTCAATAATACATTGACAACCCCATCGTTACAATATTACATTTTAAGAAGGAATATCTCACGAACAACTTTTCCGTGAAATTTTGGTAATAAAATGATTAATTTAAGCACTCAGTTTAGTTTTAGTTTCATCGTAAATTTTGTTAAAGCAAATTAGAAGACTTATACAAAAATTTTGTCTGCTTTCTTTCTTAATTTGTAACGCAAGTCGATCAAAAGTACAAAATTCAGAGTAATATCACCAAACAAAGGTCGAATTTAGGGCCGCTCCTTTCGCTACAACACTGAACTTGAAGTACAATTGGTGTTAGGCCATTTTGAGGTAAGCAGAAACTTCAACTAGTGAACAAGTTTTGCTATGAGGTAAACTTCAAACGAATGAGTCATGTCACGTTACCTCCATCTAGGACAATTCAAGCGAGCTTCGTCAACTGCACATTTTTCATGAAACTATCTGCAAAAAAAAACTTAAATTCTCTTGTCCCCAACCATTCGACCACTATACTACCGAAGTGCCCAAAATACTTAACCTGATTTATTTAAGCATAAATATTAGTCTTTTCTAAAAATAAATTAACCGTTATGCTATTGATGTAGGAAATGTAGCGACCATCTTTGGCAATTTGAAACAATGTAGGCGAAAGTCTACTAAAATTATTATTTGCTTTTCCATTTTAGTATAACTGTCCACCTCTTGTATAATGCTTAATTAACTAGACAAGTGGTTGTTTTTAAGAGAATATAAGTTTCTTAAGATATTTAAGACATTGCCACTGTCATCAATATGCAATATATTCTTAACGTAATATTTAAATGCAATTAATATAGGTTGAATCTCCATTTCTATGTGGGGTACGTAAACATTTTGGAGAAACCTGCTACCCAATTTTTCTTATTGTTAAAACCCTACTTTTTCGTTAGCCTCCTCACCAAAATCCATTTATCTTAGCTTAATTATTCATAGAGTCTATGAAAAAAAAACGCGCTTTTTTGAAAAGTAAAAAATATATTCCTATCCACATTTTGCAGCGTGATGCTCCCACTAGAGGACTATGACGCCAGCACTAATTCATTTGAGTGTCACTCGAATCCTCGTGGTTAACGCAACTAAACCAAAAGCAACAAGTATAAAAAGCGTTACAAGGCGGTATTTCTATGTTCGCACTCAAAAGGGCCAAAAGTATCAAACTACGCGAAGGCAAAAGTAATTAAATAAATGAAAAAGTTCGTTGTTAAGAAGTATTAAGAAGTGCACAAAAATGTTATCAAGCATACTGGGGATACTTCTCCGAGCGCGGTTTTGGCTGCTTAGAGCTCTTTACCCAAAATTTGTATTCGAAAAAATGGTCCATACTTACAAGTATGGATTTCTAAAATCAGCAGAGATGTGTCCACGGAAAACAAAAATTGGTTCTTTCAAGAGGATATTTACCCAAAATATCGAAGCTGACTGCAAGATCTCAATGAAGAAAACGGCATCAAGATATTTGACTGGCCTTCCCATTCCCAGATGCCAAATCCATCGAATATGTGTGAGGAATTATGACAATATATCTTGCCGGAAAGGCTGTCTACGATTTGAAGCAACTGATGCGCGCAATCCGCAAAATTTGGTTGACTTTGCCCACGGACTACGCGAAAAGGGTGGTTGAGAGTGTGCCAAGAGGGTGCCAGGCTATACTTGACAACGATGGAGATTACACGGTATATTAAATACTTGCGACTTATAATTTGGAATATACGTCAATGTAAAAAAAAGTATGTAAATATCTTTCATACTTTTTAAAAACCGCAGTTTTTTCTTCTGACACAGACTGTACATCTTCCTTAAAAAACTGTTGACATAATGGTGAATATTGTATTTAAATCTTTCCTGACGTTCTCGAGCAAACAGAAAGAAAGACATTGTAATTTGTAAATATAGCGAAAACAGTAAAATTTGATTTTCATATACTGTTATTCATTTCTACAATAAGATCCTAGAAGATAAATCAAACTATAGAATTTAGATTTTGATATTTTAAATCAAAATCCATAAAAATGTTTAGATTCTTATGTTGTCGGCTTTTTAATAAGTTAAAATACATTGTACATTTTCTGCAAAAATATGAATTGCGAATTGTTGTTAAAGCCTATTTTCCAGAAGTTCTGATCATGTTTTAATGATAGAATATTAAATTAAATAAACACTTGCCACTAGATGTAAACTTTCTATGAAAAAATGCATGAGTCAGTTAGCTGTTGCTTAATTCTCAGATATTAAAAAAACTTCGAATTACATAACTATGTGCCTATTCTTCAATATTGTTAAATGCTATTACTAAATATGCAGTAGCCCAGAAATGATTTATCATAGGCTGAAGTACAGACAGATCGTCGAGGTGAGTGACCAGCAAAATAGTTCTCATTGAAATCGCTGCTGCTGCCTTGCATGCTCTTCTTCGTGCTTGTGGTAAAGTTGGTGAAATTCCTGTAATCAGAGGCGTGGGACACACGGAAAAATTGAAAATGATATAAATATATCTCGACAAAAATCAAATCTGATGCTTAACTTTTAATTCCACTTGGTTGAAACTTCTAAATAGCGTTAAATTAAAAGCATTGTGTTATGAACCACTTGAATTTCCTCTAAGGCATATTACTAAAGAATGAAACCTGTGGATTTATTATTTTCGAGTTCGCAATTAGGATCGAATATTATCATAAAGTATAATTTAGGGGAGCAATTCTCAACTTGTTGTGCGCCCCTCCCCCCCCCCTTAAGAAAGCGCCACGTAACAAAAACAGGAGCTAGAAAATTTAACTTGTAGAGAAATATTCAATTTGTGATGGTGTGTCGAGACCAAAGAAAAAAACCTAGTTAAGGGCGTGTCGGATAGGTATTATGCAAGGGTTTCGTAGCAGTTATTGTGGTTTTTTTTGGAATTTCGTTGCACGTCTGTCTTTGAGTTAGTTGGAAGCACGTGTCTGAGTATTTTTTTGCCAGAGAGCATATTAAATCATCAAGGATTAAATTTTGAACAGTTTTTCTTTGTATTTTATAAATTAGTAAACATAATTTAGTAATAACAATTTTCTTTGCAAGGATTTACTAAGTGATGTATGTCGATTTTTTTTCAGATTTTTAAAATATAACCTAAACCAAGGGAAGCACACTAAAATTTCAGATTTATGTATACAACAAATCAAGAATTTAATAAAATAAAATCTAAAGCTTAAATATAAACTCATATAAAGGTTGTAGAGAATATTAAACTGACAAATTAAATACAAAATATTGGAAAAAAATTTAGCTAAAAAATAATTTTTTAATCTCATAAATTGATGTACGTAACTTACCCGTAATAATTTAGTAAGAGCTATTATACTTATTTTTTCAGATTTGTAAAATATACCATTAAATAATAAGAAGACGAGGATTTAAAAAGCCTCTTTGGAAACTCTTATTTCTGGAATGAAGTGAAATATAAAATGTATAAAACATATCAATCCAAAGATAGGCACCTCGATGAGGTAAAGGAAAAAAAATTTTCATCACTACTTTTCACATGTGGGGATGCGGTACTCTACTTTTTTTTCCAATTTCGCCACAGGTCTGTTTTTGGGTTAATGGAAAGCATATACCTGCAAAAGTTCCTTGCCAAAGATTGATAACGGATGAAGTTATAAGACTATGATATTCAGACGGACAGTCAGACATAAGGGTTTTTACAGCACGGTACTAAATCATATAAATTTAGTTAGAATTCTAAAGGACCGTTAAACATGGGCGTGATTAAAACTGCTATGGAAACTGGGTTCGCAAATACTGGAAGGCTGAAAAATGCTGTTTTAGAGGTATTCTATACTGTTGACCCTAATTAAAAACTCAAAATTACTAATAATTGGTTAAAAATTATCTTTGAACATTGCCACATATTACATCCAATTTTTTCCCGCCTTACAATCGGTGCAATCAGCCAATCATTAGAATGCGAATTTCTGCATCCACCAAAAACACAGTAATAGAGAAAGTAAATGGATGCATGGAAGAGGGGAATAATTAGCCGAGGCCGGTAATTGCCTGAACAATGCCTGATAGATGATAGAGCTTCCGAAATGTAGCCTATTAAATAGAAATTTGTAGACTGTGCGGTATTTTATAAATATAATGGAGGGAAATATTTTAAAAATTCGTGTGAATCTAGCAAGTGATTTTTTTTGATAAATTTCCTAAAAATAAAATGTGTTATTCGCAATTTAAAATGTAAGGTTGTTTATTTCTACTAGCGTTTCTGTATTTTAAATAAAAATAAAATGAGCTTATGTATGAATGGAAAAATATATTAATTAGTTTTCCTGTCAGCTATATTTCAAACCTACAGAAATTAATTCTATTAAGCTGAGTAATGCCAAAATCAAATTTAGTTCATATTGATCTTACAGTTATGTGATTTGGAAAAAAGTAAGCACCTTGTTCTCTAACCATTATTTTAAATATTGCGGCAAAAGCACAGATAAACATGTGTGAACGTCATAACACGTTGAAGAAATGAAATGGAACCAAGTGCATTGTTGATTGAAATTAACTAAGTTTACTTTTCCACAAATTTGAGTTTTTTTCAAGTACAAGGACTTTAAATTCCTATAGACAATAGTGAAAATGTTGGAGCATTAAGTAAAACATTTTACACTTATTGTATTAATGTAATAAAGTGGGGGTTTTGGTATTTGCTATTGGTTTTGACAAAAGTTTTTTTTACTATTATAGTGGTCACATAACAATCATTGGAAATTTCAGTGTTCTTTTCCGTAACATTAATATGCTAAAAAATATATTTTTAAATTTAATAATGTCCTCGTCGAGTCCAACTTCTAGTTGTTAATTTTGCTAGTAAATAAAATATAATGGAATAGGACTAAAATTGGAACTTTTAAACGATTTAAATAATATGACGAATTTCAGAGAAAAATAGAATTTTATTAGAAAAATTTGTAAACAATAGTGCTTAAGTAGAATAGTGCAGCGGATGAAATTTTAAAATGTTGAATTCGTTTGTGTGAAAGAAATAATACAAAATTCCCGTTTCAGTAAATATAGCTAACAGAAAAAATAGGTAAATAATATAACAAATTTTACTTTGGTTCAAAATTAGTGGTTTTAATATGGAATTACTGTGTTGGGTAAAAAATTTCGTGCAATTATCCGTTGATTTATAATTTCTGTGGTATAAATCTGCGTAAAATAATTTGCATTAACTAGTAGTGAATAATTTTCTCGTAATCTCTTAATATTTTAGTGTTTTATTTTGAAGTTTTTGTAACTTACAAATTGGCTGCTTCCCAATATAAATGATAATATATTTTTATAACACTTAATTTTGTGACAATTATTAGTAGTTTCTTAATGAAGCTATTGATATTTCGAAAAATAACTTTACGATATTATTATCACTGCTCATATAAATTTTGAAAAAATAAATAATATGTCGCCTTTATTTTTTTATTCTGTACACTTGTGGGATAATTTATTTTTACGTTTTACTTGTAACCTAAGGGCCTCTTAGACCACTCGATACTCCGGGTTCCTAACTGACAAGGGAACGTTCTTAGGAGTCCACCTACGATTTGTCTCATTTTGTGTTACGTTGGAGTATACCAAAAAATATCTAACACTTATTTTTACGCCCTGAATTGTATTTCTAGGAGGTGAAAACTATCGCTAAAGGTGGGCATAAATGGCATGACGCGACCGAGTCACGCCAGCAACGCGCTTACCACGAGTCTGTGACGAACTTTTCTTAATCTTTCTAGTCTAGGCGCCCAGGGTGGCTATCCTGGTTCTTAATAGAAAGTGGTCATTCTCTTGAGAGAATGGGGACAATCACATCTTACGGTTATCCTCCCGATGGTGTATTACCGTATTCTCGTACGATATGATGGGAGATAGGAAACAAAATCTAAGCTATGTGTGTGTAACCATATAAATTGTGCTTTTTACTTTATAATGAAATATGAATATGGACATAACCCAACTTAGCAAGCAAATATTCTAATTTAAAACTCATTAGATAGTAAAATATAACAAACATTTTTAACCTATTTAATATCCTTATTGTGCGCAAAGAATTAGGAAGGGAATTTTATGGAGAAAAAATAAATATGTATAAACAGATCCAAATATTTTACTGGAAAAATGGCCGTTATGCGCGAAATTAGTATCACCTTTAAAGATGTAAAGGATATCATGCGAAATAAAATTAACATTTTCATTTTCTTAAATACAAATTTAGTTTAGTTTCCATTGGGTTGAGAAAATTTTCTTTATTTTTGTAAAAGTGTTAGTTTTTAGATTCCCTGTAAAGATCAGGAGAGTAAGAAAAGACCCAAAATTTGTGATGAGTCTATATATCATAAATATAAATGATAAATTTCTTGAGAGTATCCATGATTCCTATATTTGAAATGAATCTGACATTTCTAATATAATCGAAGTGATCTGTAGACGATTTATTCTTCCTCACTGGACATTCAGGTAAATTAATTATACAATAAACTGATAATTTGTTACTAATTTAGAAAGTGTTTAAATATATACTGGAAAGTAAACCAAGTTTATTTGTCTCAGGATTTCTTTTAAGGCCATGGCTAACAACAAGGCCTTTGGAAGATATCCCACAACCGGGGACGCCAGACGAAAAATTCAATGGACTTTTCTGTTCAGTGAAAGATATAATAATATCTTGAAGAATAGATTTAGATGTTTTCTAAAAGATAGGATAGGGGTACTCTATTACAACGTGGGCCTCAAAATATTTTTTTTAATATGGTAAATATTCAACCAGAACAAGACATTATCAATGACTACCTAAGGGAAAATTAATAATTTTACTATTAGCTGAATATTATGTATATATTTCAAGTATGACGATACATATTTCCAAAATTTATTTTATTGATGAAATACATTTTCATGGATTTTATTTTGATTTCTTACTCTCCTGATCTTTATAGGGAATCTAAAAACTAACACTTTTACAAAAATAAAACTTTTCTTTTCCCAACCCAATGGAAAATAAACTAAATTTGTAATTGCATCATAAATGCAGTCAACGCCCTCTACAATTCCAGCAAAAATTATGTTTTGTATAAAACCTAAAACATAAAAATTTAGTTATATTTCAAAATTATCTTACATATTTCATATATAACAGCAGTTCTAATTCTTTAAAAAAAACAAATTACATATCAATTTTCAGTTTGCAAAATACCCAGCTGTTTATAATTTAGGATTTAACAGAAAAGTATCCAAGTTCGAAGAGCTTTTAAATTTTGTAGTACTTTGATAAACTCTGAATAGCATCTTCTCTATTTAAAGCATCTGGATTTTTCTTTTACAATTCACAGACTGTCACTTGGCTAATTAATTCCAGAAAATATATTCAACCCAGTAATTTTCTGGTATCTGCCAGTCACAAAAAAAAAACCTAAGGACGTACAAATATTAATATTTTTATAATAATTAAATTAATATAGGGACCTAAGTGTGAAAAGAGAAATTAGTATTAGCTTAACGCCCTCCAATTTTTTTTTTATATTAACTAAAGCAAATAATATATTACAAATATATATAATCAAACTAAGTAAAAAAAATCATTAAAGATTTTTTGGTTTTGCATATGCTAACTTTATAGTTACCAAACATTACCTCTACTTTTGGGGCAATATGATGTTGCTTCCTTTCAAGAACTGGAGATTCTAGAAATTGGCTAATTCTTAGTACAACATATCTTCGCAGATCTTGACCGAGCCTGTAAAATAAATGAAACGAAGTCGAATCCGCCAAGTTTCACAAACATTTATATAGTAGATAGTTATCTAAACAGCCTTATGAATTTCGAATCATTTAAATCTCCCAATGGATGCATCCGTGGTAGAAATCAACGATTATAATTTGCCGTTCGTTTTTCCGCTAATCTGACATCCTCCGGTCCACCATGGTACAAAATCACTTCCTCAATACCCATTTTGTTATGTATATTTGCGAACAGAAATAATCTATAAAAATTAGAATATTTTTAAAACAATCATGAATTTACTTGAACTTTTATAACCTAAAAATATGGAGTAATGACAGTAGCGTTCTCTCAAAATCTTATTTCAAGAATACCCAACAAAACATATCTGTCAAGCAAAATAAAACAATTTGTTCAAGCTTCCAGTAAAAGCTACTACTGGAAACGGATCAATTCAAAACATTTCGAGGTCATGTAGGCTATGTAGTCCACAGAACGTAACCAACCCCAGCATGATTACCAATCTTTTGAAACTTTGTGAGTGGTTTCATTTTGGCGAGTACGACAACTTTGTCATATGCGAAAATTCTCGTATGCGCTAATTTGGCGAGGTATTAAATTAGTATGACCAACACCTTTCTTTTTCAGTTTAATTATACGATAATAAACTCGAACAAAATGTGTCCGGCAACAATAATGCGCCAATCGCCGAATTCACCACCTGAACTATGTCAACATAACGTATACATGTTTTTTTATTACTAACCTACTGAGTTTTTTCACAGTTTAATGTTTGTATAATTAAGCGGTTATATTGTCGACCAAATTTTATACGCCATTTTTTCAGTCCGACGCTCGGAATTTGTCAATTTTCCGAGAAGATTTAACTGATTACTAAAAATTACTTTTAATTTTTTTCACTTAAAATGAAGCATAGAATACACTAAAGCATATTTTCGACAATATAAGTGCTGGATATTCATAAAAAATCTAAAAAGCATAATTTAGAAATTGTCAGTGTGATTACATTCATAATTTCAGTTAAAAAATACGTATATCTCAAAAAATATTGTTGTTGCGTAAAAATATTCTAGATAAAAAATGTTCGTTGTAGTAAAATATCTTATTTTTTTTGTAAATCCAATACATCGACTGTACACTTGAATAATAAATTGTCAGTTATATATATATATATATATATATATATATATATATATATATATATATATATATATATATATATATATATATATATATATATATACCTGTGTATAAGGCAAAAAAATATTTAAGTTTGTATCCAAAATATTAATTTTATGAAAAAAAAAAACAAAAGTATTTTTTTGTAGATTTCATCGAGAGGAATATTATTTATTCAAAACATTTTTCCGTACAATACTTTTTGAGACATCAGCATCTTTAACTTTTAACTGTAAATAACAATACACTGGCCTTAGGTTGGTAGCTTCGTTTTGCCTTTACTCGTTAAGGTACACGTATAAATAAGACCTACATACTGACATATAGGGAGTTCGCGTAATGCATCAGCATACTTTGAGAGGTGATTCTACGTAGTAAGTCATATAATAAAAAAATCGAAAACCCAATACATCTCGAGTTACAGTTTTTAACTTATGAAGGTAATATTTGGCACAGGGCTACGCTTAATAGTTCTGTTATAAAAATATTTCTCTACTAGGCAACCAGAAGTCATTTTAGTTGATATTCAAATTTAACAGTTATTTGAAAGACAAAAGAATTCCTGCAAAAAAAAGGTTTTTCTTATTCGAATCGATAAACTATGCCGTTTAGTTAGAAATTGGAATTAAAGTTTTTATTACCAGTAGAATCAGGTTTATTTATATACAGTCCCGAAATTGATTATGGAAGCATTGCAATCTTGAAAACTAAAGGAGATAGAAAGGCGGTTAAATGGTGAAAGTTTTAGGCAATTTGTTTCAAAAAATCTCTTCCCTAGAATTATATGAAAAATAACAGGAATCGTAAAAGAAATATTTTTGAATATTTTAATGACCATCGTCTACACGAATTGCTGGCTCCGAGCTTAACATTCCAAAATCAACTTTCATGAAGTTTTAAAGGTTATTAAATACCAATCTTATAAACCAACAATTGCACAAGGACTTCAAAAAGGTGATTTTAATAGAAGAGTCTTATTTGTAATTAATATATTGGTAAATGTGTTGAAAATCTCGCCTTTTCCAATAAAGTTTTATGGACAGATGAAACACATTTCAGTAACTGCAGAGTTTTTAATAAAAATAATCACCATTACGGAACTTTTGAAATCCCGCAATTAAACGAACCACAAGGATTACAAGTACGATTTAATTTTAATGTGTGGTGGGGAATGATCAGTAAGAAATATCCTATTTAGGTTCAAATGTTTAGAATTTTTGTAAAATCCGTGAATTATTTATCTTCAAAATGTAATACTGTAATAATTACGATTTTTCTTTTTTAATATTCTTTATTATTTTTAGCAAATCGTGTGATTGGCCCATTTATTTATGACCAAACATTGAGAGTTCAAAGGTATCTTACAATGTTACCGATAAAAATTTTTCCTGCCATTCGAGAAATTCTACCAAATGATAAGTTTAATAATCTGTGGTTTCATCAAGACGGTTGTCCCGCATATGATTCCAGAGAAGTACATAAATTTTTAACGGAGACTTTAGGGAAAAAATAATCTCCAAGAGTGCTCCTGTGTGCTGGTCTACAAAGTCTCCGGAGCTAACTTTTTTGGAAATTCATCCCTTAGGAGGGTAAAATAGGGAATGAAAGTTTGCACAAAATTACTATTTTGAGGATAGAATTATGGTTGATTGGTTGTACCCACTACGATGTCTGATGTCGCCTACCACGCATACGGAGTCGCGGGCAAAAGCTATTATTTCTGTAAGGACAGGGCTGCACTTAGGCTGTCTTTGTTACAATATGAATAATAAAAATACTGAAAAAAGAAGCAATTCTGTTTCAAAGAGTATAAAAGCAGTAAATCATATGTTACTGCTTTTAAATTTACAAAAATGAAAGGCAATAAGATTCAGTTTGGGCAATTTAATTTATTGTAATTTAAAATGACACTTAAATTACTATTTCGTAGCCATGTTTACTTAGATGATCAGACGTGGAATGGCCTGGCCACCGAATTGATCCGTCGCCTAATTTAAGTCTAATCCCACAAGCTAAATAAAGCTGTTAACGTTCGCTTTAGAACATGAAGTAGTATACCCAACTTCCAATAGTTAAATATATTATATCAAAGTTTCGCGACACCAGCAAGTTTCGCTAATTCAATGCCATTCTGTAAAATCTAGAAATAGCGACAGTCTCAAAAAAAAAAAGCCTATAAAGTTTTAAGATTTAATATACATCCATTTACATAAGCCTACTCAATATGTTGACGTCACAACACGAGTTACTACCAGATATAGAATAAAAAAAAACTTAATTCATTATAAACCCCTAATAATACCTAGGAATATCTATGAGTTCAGCATAAAGCGAAAAGAATTTCTCATTCGAGACAAATCCCAACAATAAGCCAAATCCACTTTTCTATAGAATTCATTATAATGGTCGTCTATAACAAAGACAGCAAATAATCAGAGAAATAGAGGATAGAAATACGAGAGGCTGATCATAATATAAAAGCTTACATCAGAATGACTATTCCGGATACACATTACTTTTGTACGGAAGCAAATAAATAGGATTTTGTATGTGGAACATAAAGATAGAATAAAAATACTGTGGGAACAAAAAAATTTACATGCAAATGAGGATCTAATAGGATTTCTATTATGCTTAGTATTATGGATATACAGAATAGTCTTGATATTTGTCAGGTATATAAGTAAACTGAAGTTTTAATTTTCCTCGTTAAAGATTCATAGCATTTTTATCCTATACCAACAAAAAAATGAGAGGTTATTATCACACATATAAAAAAATACTTGTAAATTTAATAAATACAGTCCAGTACTGTATTTATAAATATACGTGTGTCTGTTTGCGTATAACTGAAAAAACGTATAAATAGATTGTGGTGCAGATTCCCTGATAACTAGAGGAAGGTATTCGTGTATGAACCATTAAGCTATACTAAAATGGAACAAAAGTTATATAGTATATATAATAAAATAAAAATTGAAAACACATTGATTTGTGACAAATCACCATATAATATTTAAAACTTCGTGAGGATCCGCTAATTGTCTAATAGAAATCCTGAGTTACGGTTATCATGTTAAGAAATACAGTGTCACTGGATGGAGCATAAGAGTAATAACAATGTGGCGGCTTTTGCAGATTCGAACTAGAATGTTACTTACCTCCTATCGCAAATTCTTAGATTTTGATAAATAGTGAACACGCTTTGAATTGAGTTATTTAATTATAAATTTATTAAATGGTAGAAATTAATTAGTAATTTGAAGAAGCATTAAAAAATATTAAAGTAGGCAAAACTTCTGGAAATGATTAAATATATGAGAAAGGATTTAATACGATGAGGCAGTTGATGAATGATCTGTTAAACAATGCAGAAATACCCAAATAGGGAAAAATTGATGTTATACTGCCAATACATAAGATGAGAAATGGAAGGAATTGCGCCAATTACAGAGAAATAACACTCTGAGGTGTTCAAAGCAAGATATTCGCAAGAAAAATAGAAAAATTAGAGAAGTATAGTAGATACTACATTGGAAGGCACCCAATATGGACTTAGGCAGAATAAAAGCACACCTGATCTCATGTTAATTTTCAGAAAAATGAGGGAAAAATAATAAACAAGTACGTGTATGCTTTATAAACATGAAGAAAGCCAGTACAGAGGAAAGACGTACAGGGGCGGATCCAGCCTCTCTCTTTAGGGGGGGCGGTGACATCACAAAAGTATATTATGGCAAGCGAAAGCAAGACACCGGAGACATTCCCATTTCTAGTGTAAATGGCAGGGTCGTGCCTATTTGAAGCTCTTGGAGAGGAGGGGATGCCAACAACATACACATTCCTAGTATAAGAAGCAGAATCGGGTCTATTTTCCTGAACTCAAAGCTATTGGGGGGCGGCTATCGCGAGAAAAACAAGTTGTCAACGGGGAGGGAGTGCCAGCAGCTTACAGGCTGTATAAACAAAAGGCATAATCGATTCTATTTTCCTCAACTCAGAGCTCTTGGGAGGGGGGGGGCGATCGCAAGCATATACATTCCTATACCCTATTCAAGAACTAGAGAGAGTAATAAACCTGTTACCGAAATCCCCAACGTACTTGCTCCATTACCGCAGGTAACGGAGGACTGCTGTAAATCTAATTATATTTAAATATTATAAGCTTTTATAAATTTACTGCGATAATAAAATTTCTGATAGTTCATTTTTATTTCTGTCAGTGAGAAAAGTACATCTTACAGTGTGTCCTTAGTGATTTATCTTGTTTGTGCTTGTCGTTATATATTATTTGAGATTAGTAAGATACCGAAAAAATATGGCCTCCACTTCTATATTTATTCCAAAATCGTTAAACTAAGGCATTTTTCCTCAATGAAAACTTATTACGATAAATGCTTATGATGCCCTAAGAAATCAATATCTAGATAATAATGTTAAAAGCTCTATTGAGATGTGTTCCAACATGACAGGAAAATCTACTATGTACCGAATACTGAAGGAGAAAAAACGACTGGAATGTTTCGTACTCCCCCATTCGATTACAGGCAGATGAAAAACCTCGGTTGAAGAAGAGATGAAAACTGCAATAAAAGGAGTTGTACATACATTTTATTATGAGAAGCAGATCCCATCCGTCAACAAAATTCTTCCTAAAATCAATGAAGATCGGGATTTACCTGAAATTAAAAGACTGAGCTCAGAAAATTGCTCAGAGAACTTAATTTTTGATGGAAAAAACCAGATAGGAAATCTGTTCTTATAGATCGTCCGGAAACTGTCCATTGGACAAGGAAATATCTCTCTCAAGTAAAAGGCAGAGTTGCTTGAAATAATACATTGTACAAAATTAGTAATTTAACTGAACTTTTGAAAGATTTTTTTGAACAAAGTTACTGCGGAAAATTGGGAAAAATCCATATAATTAAAGAATAAAACAAAATGTGGAAACTCAATTAATTCAGCGACGATAGCTTCACTGAATTTGATTACGAATTAGATACCTAATGTTTATCAGTGTAAACACAATTTGTTTTTGTTGTATTTTATTGTTTAATGTTGTTTATATATTTTTTTAATTTTTTTTATATATTTTTATTTTAGTGTGTCCCATTCTTTAATTTTATATATGTTTAATTCCAATTAGCGGTAATTTCTTTATTATTTTATTATTATATTTGTGTCTTTTTGTTAAGCGTGTAGAATTAACACGTTTATTTTATTTTTTTAAGCCTATCGGATATTTCATATAATAAAGGAAATTAAATTAAGATGCCAGTGCAATAGAAATAAAAATAAGTAGGTCTAATTTTAACTGTAACATATAAAAATTAATTACATTTGAATCCCTTTTTAGTGTTTAATTTAAGAAATAAATAAACTGAAACGTCAAATTTCCTAAAAATGTTTATAATTAATAATAAAATGACCGATAGCCCCCAAAAATTTTTTTAATAATATATGGACGAATTTATTTTTTTATATATCTTTAACTTCTTTTCTTTTTGACAATGAGTATTTTGTAAGTATTTAAATTGTAACTTCGAATTTTTTGAAAGAATAAGGCTACCTTTTAGTCTGAATGTGCCTAAAACCGTTTTTATGCCAACATTAACAATTATAAAAATATAGTTGTGATTTGTGTTAAATATGTCAAAATTATCTGTATTTTGTACTGTATGTGAATTATTAAGAAATCATAAGAAATAAAATAATAATATAAAAATTTTTTATTTTAAATTTATTACCGAAATAATATTCTATGCCATAAATACTTGGTGATAAAATAAACCTCTTTCCGACGCCTATGACAAGGATTAAAATCCTTTTTAACACTTCCAAATGTCTATTGTTATCCAACCCAAATAGTCCATTATTACAGACCGGTATTTTTGATTATAAAATTTCTAACCCATTCCTATAAAAAATATATATATATATCTAACAGATTTTGCCAAAGACACCGAACTAAAGAACACAGGTAGTTTGCGAAGAAAAAAGGGTAAAAAATTATTTATTACTCTCTCTAGTCTTTGAATTAACTATAGTATAAGAGGTAAAATCGGGTATATTTTCCTGAACTCAAAGCTCTTGGGGGGGGGGGGATCGCCCCCACCGCCCCCCCCCCCTTGGATCCGCGCCTGAAGACGTATGGAAAGTGCTGAAAGAGGAGTTGATAAAAACACCATAGAAGTATTAACGATATGTGCAAGGGAAATATGAATATAATTAGAACAAACAATGAAGTATCAAAATAATTTAAAATAATGCAAGGCGTTAAACAACTATGCGTTTTAAATCCATTTCTACTAGCAACGGTACTGGACGAACAGCTACTGGTAAGTGAATGATGTCTTCATTTATCTATTGACTAGATTATGACTTAACGTCAATAACTTGGGATTGTCATACGGAAAAATCTACTCACCATCACGAAAGCGTTTGTTATGATTTTCAAGATTGGGAAAACAAAACTAAAAATGTATGATAGTTTAAATAAAATATAAAAGGTAGCTTCAGCTTATTGAAAAAGAGTACAAAGCAGCCCGCAGAAATGATACGGGAAATGGCTTTCGGTAAAATTCTTTAAAACCACCTGGTTTTGGTAGTTCTTGGTTGGTAAATCAAAAGTGTCAGTGGTCGCTAAGTTCCAAAAACTCATGGTTCAAAGATATAGATCACTGAAGTTGCACCATTGTGTGCTTGAAAGCCTGTAAGTATGTTACTGCAGATCGAGACAAGGTTTTCATATTCGATGATAAACTTGAACCTCGCCCTCGAGGTCAAATTGGGATTGAATGATAATTAATCCTTTTGATGTCCGGAACAATAATGTCTGCCGAGGTTAGAAAGATGATCGAGCTAACGATTTTTATCTTTATCTTCGGTGACGGTTTTTACTTCTTGCTCAAGATCGGCTTTAGGTCAAATCGGATCTAAATGAGTACTTATATTTTTGAATTCGAAAATATGGAATTCAGCTTGTTTTGACTTTAGATATGATCTGTTGCTTGGCAGTTAGATAAAGCAAGATCAAGACCCTAAGTTTGTTGGTGTATAAATATTTGTTTCTATAAAAACATGAACTCTACATTCGACCAATAATCTGTGCAAATTGTTTTGGGCATTACATATAACACAAGTATTATTAGTGGTTTATTTCAACACATTAAATCGAATACAAGTGGGATTTTCATTTAACAATACTATCCCTTGCAAAATACTCATATTGCAATTCGAACAGAATCTGATTTCATTATTCAATTCCAGTGGTGGATGGCGTAACTCGTCTTGCCTTAAGACAGCTATTAGCCGTTTAATTATGTTTTCATTTCCATTGATGGGAACTAATTGTCTACTGCGACATCCATCATAACATTTAAACCAATGAATATATGCTTACCTACCACCCCTAGCATCCATTTTTGATAGTTTACACTAAATAACTGAACAAATAGGTAAATACAACAATAGAATTTATACTTAGGCAGTGGCCAGGCCGTTTTATGTCAATCAATGAAGTAAACCTAACCTCGCCGTGGTTAGCACTTAAATGATAAGCCGCTTGGGAGGACCACGTGCTGTTTACGTGTCGGAATCAAAATTGTGTAGCGTTGTGTTGGAGATTTGAATTTATATGTATCATCATACATACTGTATAGATACAATACTCTTATTTTCCAAGCATTTTTTTTGTGGGGCTGTATTATTATTCATTCCCGATTTGACCTTCAACGGACTTTAATTTTGAGGGCGACGTCGGCCGAGGTCATTCTTATAAACATAGAGAAAGGCTGCAGAAACATACGTGCAAGCTTTCAAACACAAAAGAGTGCAATTTCAGTGATCTATATCATTGAACCTTGACACTTTTGATCTAGTAACAAAGACCTATCACAACCTGGCGGTTTCAAAGAAATTGACCAAAGGCCATTTTCAATAAGATTTCTGGGGTCCTTTGGGATGTTGATATCTCGAGAAAGAATTAATAATGTATGTGGTTTCAGTTAATATAAGCTTAATCAATAATTAAATTTACTCACCTATTTTTTCACTATGATTTTAAAAAACAATGCACGGTAAGTTATATAGAAAAAAAGCCAATAACTTAATCATCTACGCCTAGTTTAAACTCAAAAACAATGCAATATATTTCCCAAATCATCGTCATATTTAAACAAAGTAACAGAACCTATCAGATGACAGGTCGATAAATTACGGTTCTACTTTCTTTTGACGCACTAGCGTCATTTATTAAAATGTTCATTAACTTTAAATGCCGTCTCGGTTCTAGCATAATTGGTGCCAAGACCGTGGATATTTTGTGAGTCATAAGAATGAACGGTACGGAGGCCAATTTTTTTTTTTTAGAGGACACGTCCCAAAACATATTAAGCCCCTTATATATGTTGGTCCAAGCCGGGCGGATGAAGGCGAACACCGAAATGTAGATAGCCTTATTCGCCTGATCTGGCCGTCACTGGCAACACTTTGACGCCATGTCGGTTTTTGTGCATTTGGCCAATTATGTCCACGTGGTGACTCGTCCTAGTCGTTCGTCGCAAGGAAACTTACCTATATTTTGGATTAGCTAGTATTTAAAAAAGGTTATCTCCTGTTTTGTTTTCGTGTCAATAACCTTTTTTATAAATAAGGACAGCGTAGCTCATGATATCGAACTCGACCATGTGGATGGTAGCACTCGCCTACGTTGTTCCCGTCTCAACTTGTCCAACTTTCCGATGGCCTAGACTCGGCCAGCATATATAGGCAACTTTATTATTTTTTCCTACACAACAAATACATTATATAACAACCTAATGGTAAAACCAGCATAAATAACGTAAAAGTGATTTATGTAAAAGAAAATATTTTTAAAAATGTTATTGTTTTTTTATTGTATGTAAAAATACCTTCTTACAATATTATTCTGTGTTACGTCATAGAAAGCCATTAAAAAAATTATTAAATTAATGACTTAAAATACAAAATAAACATGCATTGTTCGCCCGACGACATGAATGCATAACTTAAACGATAACAAACAGAATGATATCGTTTTTCTAGTTAAAAATTAGGCAAGGCGTGCTTTTTGTTATCAATGAACTGTTAGCAAATAAGCATTTTAAGTTTTGTGATATACCGTGTATAAAAATATTGTTAAAATGCGGTAATGATGTTAAAAGTTTGGACTACTAAATGGTGGTGTTTGTAGCATAATGAATCATAAAACATAGCCACAAATTTAACTGAAATAACGGCTTATTTTTCAATGTTTGAATAAAGAATAAATAAATAAAGCATCATACAGATTCGATAAATATATTGGTGACTAATTTTTTTGAATATAGAATAATATTTTCATACTTTGTTTTCTTATTTTCATTAACCGCATAACACAGTAGTCATCCATTAGAAAATCTCATAACGTCATACATGTAGCAGCGCCTACCTTCCTTAATTTTAGATTAATACCTATAGATAAAGCCTTGGAATCAGTTAAAGTACCGGAAACAAACAAAAATTTCCATTTTTGGTGGTTTAGTCATAAAAGAAACAATTTTTTATTCTTGTATTTCCATTATTTTACACTGAAAACTGCGATCTTTCTGGAATGAGGAAATGCTAGGTTTCTAAAATACATAGCCAAAAATTTGTAAAAAAAGTTACATATATATATATATATATATATATATATATATATATATATATATATAATTTTAGATTTATAGACGTCTTGAATAACTAGATCTATGACTATTTGAATAAAGGCCGCGCCACGGGTCTTTAGAAGCTGACCTACTTTTCATTTAGTTTGTAGGCGGAAAACACTTAAAACTGGTCATAACTATTTTAATTTTGATTACTATACATACCCCTTTCATTTTTTAATAATATCATTTAAACTTAGGATGTATTATTAATATATAATTTTTATTTATATGTAGTATTTTAAACCATATAGCTTTTCATTTAGTTTGTGGGCGGAAAACACTTAAAACTGGTCATAACTATTTTAATTTTGATTACTATACATACCCCTTTTATTTTTTATTAATGTCATTCAAACTTAGGATGTATTATTAATATATAATTTTTATTTATATGTAGTATTTTAAACCATATAGCATGATTATTTTTCAAATACACTGTGTATCCTAAAAAAACATAAAGAAAAGCTCAAATTATAGTTGGCGATTGTATTTTGTTGACGACGCGGTTACGCTCAGTTGGCGGAGCGTACACATATAAAGATAAAACTTTTAGCAAAACGAAATAGCATATGTTTTCGGGTTTTTTAAATAATGTGGTGGGTTTGTGAAGCCTGTTGAGTGAAATTTTAAAGTAGACATGAACAGGACAGAGGAAGTAAATGAAGAAAGAGCTGATGGCTCAGTGAAACTTCAATTTGAAAAAGTTACAAATTTCCAAGTTAAACTAAACCACGTAAGCAATACAACGGCCTATTATATATTTTTAAATATGATGAGCACACTGACATTATTTCTATTCAAACCGTGGATGGGTTTTAACTCCCTCGAGTATCTATACAAAATATTGAACTTACTTTGATAAAATATGTACAAGTTGAAATTATTTAATTTTCAAGACCTTATCTGAAAAAAGTCGAATCCCACTCATTGTTGGAAGTTTATTTAAACTCCCAATTTTAATTTATCTTTAAAAGAAGTTGTCAACTCAATACAATACTACGCATAAATACGTATGTGCAAATGTTCTATAACTGATTCTTCACCCTCTCTTATAAAAGGTGGTTAGACTGATTTTTTAAAATTAATTTAGTTTGTATAATTAGTCATTTAACAGGTGAAGTGGTAGTTTTACACACAAAACAGTATACAAATTTTGTCTAGTAACTTTATTGCTAACAGGGGTAAATTTAATTCGATTTTGTTAAATTTATTTTAAAATATGGAAGTCTCTATTAAGTCGGTATTGAGACTTTAGATAATTACAATTATCCATTTATATGATTAACCTACGAAGTTATATATGTATGGAAAAATTACCAATTTCGAGGGTTTTGAACCAATTTAAAAAAGAAAAGAAAAACTGGGAAAAGTATCAGTGCCAATCTACTTCATAAATATCAATATATTTTAATATTTAATATAAAATAAGTTTTAAAATTATTTCATTTAAGAATCTTTAAAAATTTAACAAATTAGCACGAAATACTTTCAACGAAAATTGATTCAATTAAGTTGTGTTCAAAAATATTTTAATTATACGTTTCAGGTTTGCTGTCGTTTTAATACAAAAAATGGAAGAAATTGCATTTCATTATTTACGGTATCTCTTAATCTTTTTAGAATTGGATTTAAATGGGATAAGTTCTCGAAGAGTTCTCAATAATTAACCCCATTTTTTTTTATATTTGACAACATACAATACACTTCTATTGAATATGTAAAAATTTATTGCACACACAGAATCCACTATTACCTAATGGCCAAATAAGCTGGAAATTACTTTGAAGTTTTTACCACGAACTGTCGGACAGATATTAAAATTTATGATTAGAATTAAAATATTACTTTCATTTTCATAAAATGTAACAAATTGCTAAATATTAAATTGTAATAATGATTAGTTTACAATAGGCCCTTTCTAAAGATGATAAGCTATTTTAAAGCTAATTAATAGTCACTTTGGTACCTGCTGTCATCAGAGTCATACCCGAACAAGAAGTACCTTTGACTAGATCATTAACTTAAACTTCAAGAGATAGGCTTCAGCAGAAAGACTAGTATATAATCTAGCAGATGCTCTACAGGCGCGAATCCAGGGTGGATCGTAATTGTTGCTGCCGCGACAATAATTATCAAATGTGTCGACCTTTATTTTATATCCAGAAGCTACAGCTTGCAGCATAATACAAAAATGCCTTACTAAATCTTTATGGACTCCTGTTCTTTGCAGACTCTTTATTATTCTCTAAAAAAATGGCGCACGGTGTTACCATCATTGGATGTTCCTACACCTCCAGTCAATTATAAGTCACATCTCTTTGCCCATAATACATAATATTTTGATCCTGACTAGCCATTACCTTTGCCTTCTGTTTTTATTGGCCATGCCCAGTTCTATCATCACATTTCCCTTTTCAAATTAGCACTCGTTCAGCGACTTCATCACAGGAAAATGTTATTATTACTTCTTGAATTTTCTGTATTCTAAATACTGTATAATTTAAAAGTTCATACTATCATTTACTCTAGATTGGACGATATGCTGGCATTTCTAGCTTACGTATATATCAGCTTTTTTTTGACGCGTTGCTTACTTTTCAGATATTGATATTTGATTAGTTTAGCTTTTATACAGAGAGATACTTCTCCAGACGAGTATGATTGGCATGTATCATCCTGTTGCTTTTTCCAACTATCTAAAGTTTTTGTGCTCTTCGAGAAGACGTTTTAAGAACTTGCTGCATAAGATTGGCAACATATTTTTTGCCAAAAGACTTGTCCAAAAGGGACTTTTAGGTGGCCAATAGACGAAGTTGATGGTGACACTTCTGGATCATCAAGAACTAAAGTTGGATACGAACAATTTTTATCCAACCATTCTGTTTTTTAATAATTCATTTCTGCAGCTTTCGGTACACTTTGTGGCTAATTTGCTGCAGAATGCAAACATCGATTGTGGCGTATGTATTAGATAGCCTTCAGACAATGTATTACTAGACAATTTTTGCTGAACAAAATCCTGTAGATGCTGACATTAAACACTTTATATGAACCCTTTCATTTCCTGCCAAACTTGGTATAATTCCAATTTGATAGGGCGATAACTTGGAAAATTTTTGCTTGAAACCAAGTTCACGTAGAAAAACCCTTACAATTTTCAAAATTAGTATATCTTATGCCTCTTGGTAAATTTACTAGAAACAATCTAGTTAATAAAAATTATACTTTTTTTCAAATTTGCAAAAACTTTTACTTAATTTTTAAGGTTTTTTTTACCAAAGTAATAGGCCAACAAATTTTGTAAAAAATAAATCGTAAGTATGTGAAAATAAAAATATAAATCAAATTAGAAATGAAAATACGCAAAAAACCACATCTTTACAAGGGTAATATATGAAGCCATTTTTCCATTATCAGGAACTTTTCAAATAACAATAACATAATAGTAGAGTGCACGCATACCTTGTATTAATTTATCTATAATAAAGGTTATCTTAATTTACTTGCAGATACAAGAAATAAATCTTTAAATTTGTTCAAACAAATACTACATTTACAACTGCAATGAGTAGGTAACTAACAAAATTAAAAGTTTATATACCTGTAGGAATTATTTTATTCGCATAATTATGCCATTAACATCAAATTATGAAAGATCCGGCTATCTACCTGATTGGTAAAGGGTAATTTTTAATTTCTACCCGATACATCTTTAATGACCATTATAATTACGTTTTGGAATTTTGGTCTCGGTGTGTGACGGTGTCTAAGAAGCGTAACAATTTTTTCACGTCATTTACTTGATGAAGTTATATTGAGGATATTCGCCACTCAGTCTTGAGGTAATTTGAATATTTTTCTCTTCCACATTTAAACGGGGAATTTTCCATTTCCACAATAAAAAAATAGGGGTTCCTATTTAAAAAAAAAAGTTGACCTTGAATTAATCTTAATAATCAAGTTTAAAGTTAGTTCCAAGGTCATCAACGTTTGGTCCCCTTAAAATAAACTTTTTTTATCATGTTTTTTTGAAAAATGCTTAGTTTCCAAGATGCTTAGTGTCTAAGTTAATATATATATATATATATATATATATATATATATATATATATATATATATATATATATATATAGCTTTGAAAATGGTAAATGAGATTTCACCGAAACGTCAGCTACCTTACAGTCCTGACTCAGCACATACACGGGATGCCCGAAAACCTTCGATATTGCATATATATATATATATATATATATATATATATATATATATATATATATATATATATATATATATATATATATATATATATAAATGTGAGCCATTTAAACCTATAGATCCAAATATTGAAATATTCCATTTACAAAAAAAATGGTTCAGATAAAAACTGTCAAGAACAGAGGGGGTCATTTATCTATACAAATAAAGGTCCAAACAAGTCAAATCACGCGACCTTCAAACAAAGGGTTCTTCCTAGCAATTGTTATATAGTAACGTACGCAAGCTAAAACAGTCCCTAGCTGGCCAAGAAAATAAGCTCGATCTCCCTATCTAACTATCGGGGAATGTTGTATTTAAAAATAGCCGAACGTTTCTGGAAAAATATACCGGACATCCGTTGTGCCGGTTGTCCAAAAGAATTGGCAGTATGTTGTCTAAAAATTGAGGTAGATTTCACCATTAAATGTGTCATCAAATCTGATTGGTCCAATGATTCTTACCGCCAAAATACCACATAAGACATCATTAAAAACTCTATTTACCTTAATGATGAACTTCGTGCATCCATTGTAGATAAGTACGCGACCAGTAATGTATGTCATGTAAATTAAGTTGTCCATCTCTATTAAAGGTAACCGCGTCGCGACACAATATAGGAGCAAGTATTGGAGAGTTTTCTGTTAACATGTTCAGTATCCAGTGGCAGTAATCCAACCTGCGAGTAAAGCCTGGTGAAGAAGTATATCGTATGTATGCAGACTAAAATAAACATAAATATGCAAAGAACCTTTATTCAACCAAAGTTATACTAGTTGTTCCAAATAACAATTACATACTTACTGATTCCTTGAGAATATTTTGGGCAGTCCGAGTGATATCCAAGTCACGACATACAAATTAAATTTCGCATACGCCAAAACGTTTGTGACATGTTTTTCGACTTTATCACCGCCGCAATAACGATATACAGAGTGATAGACGACACACTTCCCGTTGTACGCAAACATTCGTGTCAAACGAATAACAACTAATTTGTTACAGTGGCGCCTTCGAGGATATCTTCCTGCTTACTACTCTTGTAGCAGTACTTACTTTTAAAATTATTTCCTAATATACATTATTTACAATATTCTAGGTTATATTCTGCATGCATTCAAAATAAACTGGAAGCAAATCAAATGTTTCTTGGTTTGAAATGTACATTTTAAAAAAGAGATCACATCGCCTCTTAGAATTTCCAAAGCCAACTTTATCGTATTATGTATTAATATAAAATAACTTCGTTTATCAGGAACGACAGAAACTATTGATTTTAGGTTTGATCTGCAATATTGTTTTTTTTTTGTTTTTATTATACATTGACAGTGAAGAGCTGAATTTAAACTCCAATTTGACAACCACGCCGTTAACGGACGTCGATAGTTATATTTGTTTTTTCGGGAAAAAAACAAATGTGGAGTTGCAGCTTTCGCTAAATCTTGAGAATTTTCCCCATATTTAACTAGATAGAGACACACAATGTCATTTAAAATTACGAATATATATATATATATATATATATATATATATATATATATATATATATATATATATATATATATATATATATATATATATATATATATAATTGTTGAGCTGCCAAGGAGCATCCCCTACCAGGCACCGTTAAACATGCATAAACAGAATACATAGACCGAAAGATAAACCATGAAAAGCCGTTTTTAACGAGCCTAATTTATTCAATATCATTAGGCCAAACCATTACGTTATTTTAAAGTAGAAACAAAAAATGTCAAAATTAATTCGCAAGTATGTTCAGTACAACATCATCGGGCAAATTACGAAAAAAAAATATTTTCTCATAATTGATTATAGCTGTTACGCCTCCAACAACTGTTATAGGAACTTGAACTTTAGTGCCACTTTTACCATTTTTTCCGGAAGCTGTGTGATTAACGGTTTCTAAGATATAGTCGACTTCCTCTCTTATTTCACCACCCCGTACCCTATTATTATAAGGAAGTGGAAATAATACGTTATATTATTTTTTAAAAATAAATTTCTATGTTCAGAATGAAATGATATTTATGATAAGTTGACAAACCATCTAGTTTTAGAACCATTGGTCTGTTAAAGTAAATACTAAAATAATTTTTCTTTTGTTTTAGAGTACCACAGGTCCCGGTAATGGAACGAACCAATCACAACAGTACTACCCTGGCGGAATGACAGGTTTTCCTCCGCAACCCTTCCACTCCATACAGGGCCCCCATCCTGTACCTAGTCCTACGCATTTGGGGCATTCGCCTCCTCCCAATCCTACATATTATAAAGTAAGTAAAAATAACATTTTAGCAGAATAAATGTTTCTTTAATATTAATTTTTAAATATAATAATTTTCTAAATAATTTTTCAAAATGGTCTTCAGTATCGACAGCAATACTAAATCATCAGAAATATTTAAAATTATTTTTCTTTAAAATAAATAAATAAAAAAATTAAGGCCTGTTTATCACTTACAAAGCAGCGTTCTCAGGGGTCCGCGGATTGCATTTCGAGGAGGTGAAAACTACCCCTAAAGTTCGTCACTAAAAACGGTTTAATTAAAAAAAAAAAGGACAAGTATAAAACCTTTTCGTGATTTTACACGAAGAAATCAGCCTTCTAAATTATGACAGAAATATCTAGAGGAATGCATTTTTTTAGTTTTCATTCCCAAAAAAAATGCAGTTCAAGACATAAAAAATAATACGTGTTGGATTTTTTTCATATACTTCAAAATATCACAAAATGAGGCATATCAGAGGAGAACCCTTGAGAACATTCTCTTGTTAGATGCCCTTGGAGCATAACAATTAAATTTTGTATATTGTTTTTCTATTTAAACATCAATTTTACACGCGTATTCGTAAAATTTTTGTATAATGAATAGAAAAGCTATTCTAAAAAGACAACCAACAGCAACAAAATTATCGAAAAAATATTTCGATACACAATTTTTTAAAAAATGCAGTGGTGCAAATTGAGTATAAAGTAGTTATGTATGAAAAAATGAATTATATATAAATTACAAATTCCAATTTTAAAATTTCGGAAACGTCCAGATATTATCTTGACGTTTTATTCTATGTGTTAAAATCTTTTTCATTTCATATATGTTTCTTAACTGCACAATATAACACCAAAATATGTTGAAGCATAAAAAATACAGCGAATCTAAAGGATTTGATAGTCAAAACATCGTGCATTTTAAATTAAAAAGCAACTTCAATAAAAGCACCAGTAAGGTGATTTTTTATACTAAAATCATTTTGAGTGCATACAATAAATATAAAGTGTATATTTCTTATTACTGTTAATTGTTTCTGTTCGATATATTCAACATTATATACTATTACATTGTATTTTAATTTTAGGACGAGAGAACACAACGACAGCATTCGAAATTAAAAAGGAAACTTCAAGAAAAACACCAAAAAGGACCCGAACTGTCTCCAAGAAAAGAATTAGTCAACGGCCTAAAGAGGAGCCCCGCGGGACCTACGAAGGATAAAGGCATGAATAGTGTTGGTACAAGTGAGGATGGTGAAGAGAGTAGTGTGCCGGATGAGGAGGATTCTGTACAGGTGGTAACAGATTTGTTATCATCGGTACAAGCACCAAAGGTCAATAGAAAATATTTGTATGGAGCTGTTACAGACTGAATGTATATTTGTTTTTAAAAGGGTTTAGTGCTTACGATATAACCGACATATTATTTTTCCCGTAATTCTATCAAAACAAATTTTTCTTTTTTAAAATATGAAAGGAACAGTTCAACTTAAAATATGTTATTCTATTATATTCGAAATAAACTGCTAGATAAAAGATATAAAAAAAACATTATGCATTTTATTATATTCTTTACAAACACATGGTTTGAAAACAAATTCATAGGATTTTGGTTTTTGAGATTTTCTTGGTTTTAAAATTGGGAAACTATTTTAAGGCTCATCATCATAAAAACTTTCTTCTAATCTAATAGAGTGGTGCAGTATAGTAGAGCTATACAAAATTTGAAAAAATAAACACGTTTTAATTATATTAGCGTCAAATATAATTTATTTATTGATTTACTTACTAGTTACAATACTTATTGTTAGTAATTAGAAACAGTTATTCAAAGTAGATACTAAATAAGACCATCTGTAAAAAAATAGCAATGATTAAAATTTTGTTAAATTTTTTTTTTATTAAATCAACACGTTGTTTTACTCTCAATTAACTGTTTGGAACAAGGTGATTTTTAGAGATTGCTCGACATTAAAAGTTAATATTTGATGAAGTTATTGGTAGTAATTGGCTGAACACAGAAAAAGGTACAAAAACTTTGAGTAGGTGTTTTAGGGATAACTTTGAAAGATCACATAAAAGCTAATTAGTTTAAAGATTGTAATATGGAAATCTTGTTTTTGTAACAAGACAAAATGGTCATGAAAATCGTCTTGCCAGCTCTGTTTTTTATGGTGAAAAATTTGTAAAAACCTAAAATCTTTTTAATGGAATGTACAGGGTTATTCCCTAAACTTTGACAAGCTCTGATGAGTTTATTATAGGAGTTAGAAAGAAACTTTAAATTCACAAGTTGCTGGATTTTTTCTATATTACAAGAATATGTTACTAGAAAAAACAAATGTTTAAGAAAAATTTTATTTTTCTAAATAGAACCCCCTATATATTACTCAATATTAAAGTAGAGTTTAAAATTCCTATTTTAAAAATATACATGCTGCCTATGTTTGCTTCAAACGTTTTTGAAATATTACCCTCAAAATATGAAATATTTCACAAAGTCGCCATACCCATATAAGTTATTTGATTATTGAAATTAGGTTGTTCATTGAGGAACACAATATGCTAGAGTCGTATTATAATATAAAATCAAGCTAGCTGTGAAAAAATAATTATACGCTCTAATGACAGTAAAATAATTTTATTAAAAATAACTGGTTAAAGATCAAATGATTTTTAAAAACTTCGAATAAAAGAATATAGTTATGTGTTCAATATGAGCACCAACAAATTAGAGTTGAACTACAGAAAATGCATTTTTAACAATGAAGCTCATATTGAGCACTTGTAATTACATTTTTTTAATCGAAATTTCTAGAAATTTTACTCAAAGAAATCATTTGACTAGTTATTTTTAATAAAATTATTTTGCCGTCATTAGAGTGTATAATCATTTTTTCATAGCTTACTTGATTTTATATTATAATACGACTATAGTATATTATGTTTACGCACTTGTTTTATTTTTTGAAATTAGTGATTATGTTCCTCACTGAACATTCAAATTTTCAATTGTTTCATAATTTACATGGCTATGGTGACTTTTTGAAATATTTAATATTTCAAAATAAATATTTTAAAAACGGTTGGAGCAAACATAGGCAACATATATATTTTTAAGATGGGAATTTATGTTATATTTTAATATTTAGTAATATACAGGGTTTTCCATTAAAAAAATGAATTTATATAAAAAAATATAATTTTTCATAAGCATTTGTTTTTTCTAGTAACATATTCATGTGATAAACAAAAATTCCAACAACTTATGTGTTTAAAATTTATTCCTAACTCCTATAATAAAATCACCAGCGCTTGTCAAAATACAAGAAACATCCCAGTACATTAAAAAAAAATTATCAGTGGCTTATTATATAACATAGTTTTTTTTTGATGAAAGAAAAATCTGTTGTTCCAATATTTTAAAATTAGGGCTTTTTTTAATATGAAACTTGCCTTTCATCTTCGACTTGCAATACCAGTGATTAATTTTTATAGTTTAAACGGTATATATCTTTACGTCAAAATTTAACAAATGCATCAAACTAATGACAGTTTTTTGGCAACTGTAACAGAATGGGAGTGACCATTCTACTATTTTCTTTTTCCGTTACTTAACAAAAAATTTGTCGAATGATTTATAAGAGACTTTCACAAACTAAACATCCTTAAGAAAGAAAAATATTATACACAAAAATTTTAAAATAGAAGTTTTTCCTTCTGTATAGACATACCGATAATTTGTTATTTTAAGTGAAATTTTAAATATGATATAAGAAATTTTAATAGCGGATTAAAACAATTAATAAAAACCAAACTGAATATGAAGCAAAACCGACGTGACCACATACAAAGTGCCTAAACTATTTTATGTCATAATATAATAAGAATATCACAACGTTGTTGACAAAGTACATAAAATGTGTTTAATAATATTTTATAGCCGTTACTAGAGAACGACAAAGTAAAGACGCCGTTAGTGTGAGGTGAGGTTATGTATTAAAATTCTTCTCAAAGAAAACATCGATTTTTTGTGTTTCTGCTTTGCTACGGCCCTATGAGGCAATTTTATCTATTTCATTATTATGGAGAGAAAACCACTAAATGTTTTAGTATTTTACTACTCCTACTACATCTGGAGTAGATAAGCGTGTTAACTTTCATGTTTTTATAAAAATATAAACAGGATATTTTGTAGAATTATTGAATTTTAGATAACAAAACATGTTAAAAATTATAAAACAAATATAAATGTTGGTTTAATTTTAGAAATGACTTATTTTTCTGTACTCCGATAGGAAGACAGAAAATCGAAATGAACAACCCTAGTTATATTTATGAGAAACATTTTTTTTTTGGATGTATGGCAACTAAAAACTGTTATAATTACTAAATTTTTAAAGATATACACCGTTTGGACTATACTTAAAATTTTTTGAGTAATTTTAACACTCAATGTGAAAAGTATAAATTCAAAATACAGAATTAAATATTTTTGTTTTTTTGCCTCGTTCTAAAAATCTTAATATGGATGTCCATTCCACTATAACTACAAATTACCTAGTTCTAAAATGAAAAATATATATCGTGACTAGTGCTTATTGTTTTTTAGGTTTCAGAACTGAGCTCTCGTAGTGCCTTATTGCAATGGGCACCACCCTTGCGTCTCTCCGAGTCGGCCAGCAACGATAGCGGCACAAATGAAATCGATATCTCAGAAACGGACCTACGGTACGAGGTTCTGCTTAGTGATAAAAGTAGAGAAATGAAATTTAAGTCAATTTACAATGGATCCGCGCATTCATGTCGAATACAGGTATATAACAAAACGAATTATGTTTAATGATAACGTTTTTTTTTAACAAAAAAAAATCTAATCATTTATTGAAGTTTGTTTACATACTAAGTAACTTTCGATTTAATTTTAAAATAATTGTTCGAGATATTTAATTTAAATTTTAGGATCTGAAACCTGGCCAAGAATACTCCGTAAGTCTTCAAGTGCACTTGGATGAATTACAGGGGTACGCGACGGACCCCATAAAGTTTGTAACACCTGCTTGCGAACCCGACCAACCCCAACCACCAAAACTAGGAGCTAAGACCAAGAATTCATTACAACTTAGGTTATAATAGAAAATATTCATATATATTTGAAAGACAAAGAATATAGTCTATAAAAGCCTTTTATTTAGAATACCTCCAAAATGGATTTTTTTTAGGTGGAATCAAGTCGCTGACAATGGAGCTAGAATACTGTTTTATAGCCTTGAATACGATGCCGGCAAGGGTGGCGAATTCGAGGAAGTTCATAAAAGTAGAAATAGAACACAATTCAATCTAACGAAACTCCAACCTGCCACAGCCTACAAATTTAGGTTAGCTGTAGTTAATGAAGTTGGCAAGAGCGCCTATTCGGAGCCTGTCACCTACAGGTAAAAATATTGTTTTATCTAGTAAACTCGGATTGGAGGAAAAAATACAAAGGTAATGGCTAAGAATGTATTTGACGCCCATTTTAAAGAATGTGGGGGAATGCAGATGAAAATATTATTCTTTAAAGATTAAGTAAAGGAAAAGAACACTTGATGTAAAATTAAGTTTTTACATCAAGTGTACTTCACATGATTTTGATAGTTTAGATACATATTGAAATAATCGCTATAACTGTAATACCAAACACAACAGAATATACAATAACAATCAGTTCGGAGCAGAATAAATAGAATTTACATGTTACAGCAATAATCAATACACACACAGAGACATGTCATCTCCGTAGCCAGTAGGCATCAGCAAACATGGAATATCTAATGTCTTAGAGGTTTCTCAGTTTTGCTCATATAACCGAATATAATATTATGTTTTATGTATTTTTCCGTTTTTGAAGTTTTTTCTTTACCTTGATGTGCCAAGGAAGGATATCTAGCATTGAATAAAACTGTATGCACAAAATGTATTGATAGACTTCTCATTGGTGGTGTAGTTATCAAGCAATTGGCTTTGCATCGCCAAAAGCAAAGGTTAGATTCCCGGAACTTTAAGAATCTTACTTTTAAACTGGCTATCTGTCCAAATCAAAAAAAAAAAGTATTCTTACATTTGTTTTTACACATAAAGGATGTAAATAATTCGAATATTCCATAAAAAATATTGGCATTATCTTTTTTTTTACTTTTAGAAGTGTCCGAAATCTAACCGCATTTTTCTCAACATTCGAATCACAACGGCGCAACATTAGACAAATACTTAAAAATAATTTGATGTTAGCCGAATGAAAATATGTGCCGAAATCATTCCCAAACATTAATTAATTTTAGAGCAATAAAAAATATCAACAATGTATATTTATAGGTGCTGTTTCTGTAATAGTACAAAAATCTCATTTTGGACCTATTTCTCCTTGTAGCAACTACATTTTATTTTAATCACTAGCCTTTGTTAAACTGCGCATGAGCAATAAGTCCTGTTTTTGGTTGGCGTTGGTGATATTAAATGATGTAACACTTTTTGAGCACTTCACCTATGTAACTAGTTTTTAACTTAAGATCTAAAAATTTTAAATCTTGCTTACTACTTTTTTTTACAGAAAACGAAATTTACCTTATATACAGTAAAGTAAACCTTAGAAAACATCCATTAGAACATAAAAAAAAAACTTAAAAAAAGTGAGAAGCAATAAAAAAGAATATTTATTGTGTTGATCATTGATGCGTTGAGTTTTTGTATTTATACATACATTTAGTGTTGTAATACCTTATACTTATTTACAACTTATAATTCATAATGGGTAGTGCTCGTAAATAAAATTAATTGTTAATCTTTTAGAACGACAGATAATCCTCCAGCCCAGCCCGATCCTCCAGGTTTAGTTGAAGCGACAGTATCGACCCTTCACATCAAGTGGAATCATCGGCCTAAGGACGAAGAATATACCCTTCAAATTAACGACCTAAAAACCAAATATGGTCATCTCAATATATATAATGGACGTGAAACATCTTACGTCTGTCAGAGGCTGAGCTGTTATAGTGATTATACATTTAGGTAAGTAATACTAGGGAAATTCATTTCTTGGTTAAAAGTGACCTATTTACGTTAAAAGCTATCGTTTCTAGGTTAAAAGCTAGTAACGAAGGAGGTACCTCACCGTGGAGTGAGGAAGTGACCTATAAAACGAAGCCTGATAGACCCGATAGGCCTTCCAAACCAGTAGTCAAGGGTAGAATACACGCATATTCCTTTAGGTTAAAATGGGAATCTCCCAGTAACACAGGAGGTGCTGAGATCACCAGGTAAGTAAAAATGCAAAACTATATATTGTACTTCAACTTTAAAAATAAATATATAAATAAAATAAAAAACTTGAGCATAAATGGTATACCGTACAATTCTTAACTGTACTAATAAATTTATTTTAACGTTGTTATAGATATATTCTAGAAGTCAATTCTGGCAGTGGCTATGAACAAGTGTATTGTGGCTCTGACACTGAAGCAGTTTGTGATCGCTTGACCCCCGGAACTACTTACCAATTAAGAGTTAGCTGTGCCTCAACAGGTACGTTTTTATGGGAATTTTTTTATTTTTTTTGATTTAATTAAACAATTAAAATGCTTTCATTAAACGCGTCAAGGGGATGTATTAATTTTTTTTCTATTTTAGGAGGCCAAAGTTGTCCTTCAGATCCTTGCACTGTAACCACAGAAGCAATTGGACCTGGAAAATGCGGAATGCCTAAATTAGTGGGAAAACCAAGACCTGACGCTTTAACAATCCGATGGACGGAACCCGATTACAATGGCGGCGCTCCAGTTTTAGATTATGAACTAGAAATGGTAAAATAATCTTAGAACCTCATAAAACCCACCCGCTAGTACACACGTGTTATTATAAAATAATGTTAATTTCTGTTTTTTAGACCAATCCCGACTCTAGCCAACTTATAGTCCATAAAAGTAAAGACACCGAGTGCACAGTATCTCAAGGTATCATTCCAGGACAAGAATATGAATTTGCCGTAAGGGCAGTAAATAGGTAAGAGAATAGATTTAAAAACTTCTATCATGTAGATTTATCTACGACAATCACTTCTGTCTAGGAGACTTCTTTGAAGCATACATATGATACTAGTTACTACTACTACTTATCTCGACAGTCATAAAATCCTTTGTTTTGAAAATGAAAATCATTTAGGTCACAGCTGTATATGTGCCAGGGTTGGATTGATTTTAATCAAATGATTTAAATCACGATATAAATTATTTGATTTTTTCGATAATAATAATCATGATTTAAATAAAAAATATGTCTTATAATATTTCAAACAACTTGCAAAAAAAAATCATAAACTACTTAATAGCTTACAATGCAATGCCTAAGAACACAAAAAAAGATAAACTTTACCCCTTAAACTTAAATGAAATAATTTAGTTTCTAAAATATTTAAAGCTTACAGCAGCTAAAAAATATAAATTTAAAAGACAACTTGAAATCATAAACATAATTTATCATCATTTGCATTCTCATTGTAAATTTTAAATAGAAATATCTATTTTCTACCTTTTCAATCCCCAATTTATTTCTTAATGCGGAGTGCACAAAACCAAATGTACAAAACACACGTTCCACCGACGCTAAAGAAGCAACTGCACACAGGAACTGCTTTATTCCTGGGAACTGTTTTGCTATTTCAGGCTCATTGTCTTATGAGGTCCACCACTGAATTTCATTTATGTTTTTGTTAGTTCCTCCAAAACAACTATTTTATTAAAGAGACTGGAGCATTCAAGTTTATTGAGAATAGTAGCAATCCCATATCTTCAAATACTTAACCAAAAATTTCTAAGGCCAAATTTATTTCATCTGCAAATAACTCATACTTTTGTTTTTGTGAATCAAACATATAAACTGCAAAAGGATACAATATTAATGCTTGGTCATATCGACGATGAAATGCTTGTTTTTTTCTTTATAGAAAAAGCTCTAGCTCTTCTTCGAAGATATGCTGTAATTGTTTCCATTGCTCTACAGCATCTAAAATAGTTGCCTTTTTTCTCTGCCAAGTTCAATATTGGATACTTCTTGGTATAGGGCTAAATCAATCTTTTTTTATTTTCCTCACAGATTTTTGTAATTATGTCCCACTGAGAGACATACATTTCTAAATAATCAGAACAACTAGTGCTTTGCCCCCTGCTGGACTAAATTTCCCTTGGGCTAGATGATTGTTACGAAAATATTTGGTTATTTGAACAGTGTGTTCCTTAATGTCCTTTATTTCTAAATCCTTGCACAGCAAACTCAAAGGCAGTACCAAGCAACCAGAGGTTCTAGCTTTAGAACTGGCTCTATCTTGATCACTTTTTTTCATACCAGCCGTGTTCGCCGCGTTGTCTATCACGAAAGATTTTACCTAACATTGATATTTTAGTTCACGTGAAGAAATTAGATTGCAACAAAGTTCCGTTAATTATTATATATATAATAAAGTATGATACTTTTCAGAGGTATTAATAGTTTTATTGAGAAATGCTCTTGCATGTGCTGTTGTTGTAGTTGAACATATTACAGATTCGTTGTAGACATATGATCACCCATCAATAGACCTATTTACGCAATCTTCTGAGCGAGAAGAAAAACTTTATTCTTTTTCTTCTTCATAAATTTCATCTAAAAGAGTAATTGCTAGAGATTTCCTGGATGGGGGTGTATAACCAGGTCCCAACTTTTGAATCTCCTTTCGAACTTGCCAGTGTTCAATACACCTAACGCTGGAGTTAGTAGCATAAATTATTTCTGCTATTTCCTTATGAATATTTTGTTTTTCAGCTGTTAATGTACGAGTTACAAAAATGCTAATAGAGTTACAAGTTTCGGTTCTTTTCTTTTTTTGGATTCGCTCAGAAATGATTGGTAGAGAATTTTCAATCCTAAATATAAAGCTAGAAGTTGACAAAGCTGATGAAGCTGAATTTGCATTCTCTGTACCAAGTGAAATACTTTGTGGCATTTCTAAAACCAAAAATTTAGTTTTATCTCATAGAAACTTTCTAGAAAAATAGTTCATTTGATTGCTCCCATATAAAATCCAAAAATGACTTTTTGGCAAAAAATAACAAAAAAAGTATCATTAATTATTAGAAAATATGCTAGCACTATGTCAAAAATCACCTACATCGGATAGTAGGTTTTGAAAAAAAATCATACTACGAAAATAATGGGGAAATTTTAAAGTCGTATGTTAATTTTGTACAAAACTTTGTTACTTAGCTAGGTACTACACTACTTACCTACATAAATTGCACCCTGCTGCTCAAAAGTCTTAGTACAAAACTCGCAGCTTTTACAAAATGCACTTCAACCAGATTTATTAGGAGCTATTTCAATGAAAATAATTATCTGAATAAAAATTATACCACTCCCCTGAACCAGAACACAACCAGTAATATAACAAAATGAGAACGAATTATTAGCTCCCTAAAAATTTATAAACAAACAAGTGAGTCCTAACAAGAATTTTCTGGAAATAAGAGCCGCGAAACCGCTAAAAACAAGTTCTAACAAAACAAAAAAAAGGCAAATGAAAAAGTGAAAGTAATAGAAAACCTACTCGGATTACAATACAGTTATTTATGCTAAATAATAAGTAAAAAATTGGTTTAGGTTTTTAATTACAAAAATATTTATACCTACCTACAGGGCATTGTTTATTATTAATAGTAGTAAATTAAAAATATCCATAAAAAATAAAAATTTAATATTCTAATTGTTCTTAAGAATAACAATATACAGAAACATATACCCATATACCTACTTGTAAAATATAAGTTTAGTAATGTAGAATAAGTAATAAAAATAAAAACTTTACAATAATAGTCAGTGAATTATTTACATGGTTATTTATACTCAATAATAAAGAACATTTTATACATATGATTAAAACCCTATGAGTTTTTATATGAAAATCTGAACAAAAATCAAATCAACTCAACGGTGATATGTGTTCATGAGACGTATATGTGCTGAAAGACGAATATGTAAATATTGAGCAAATAATATATATTCTGAATGATTGCTAACAATCCAGAAGAATTTTTCAGTTGTGTTCGAATGAGCGTATACAGCTTTGATAATGCCTGCTAATATATGTTTACACAGCCCATAATCCATCTCAAGAACTGTAGTGTGTGCAAGACCTAACAGATTTTGGAACAAATTTGCTCCTATCGTTATATGTATACATAGTGGCTCATAAACATTCCAAACTGGTTAAAATAATTTATATTTGAATTCGGCTTATATTATCCAAGATTTAAGATGAATAATAAATCTCTTAGTTTGAATTATATGATTCTACTTTAAATAAATTCTATTATTTTCTCTTTTAGGATATGTGCTGGACATTGGTCAGAAACTCTCAAAGTTGTTTCAGGAGCTGCCCCTCCAGGAGCACCCGATAACGTTATTTTAACCTGTAGATCACCATTCCATGTCAGTGTGGAATGGAGGGAACCTTGTAATAATGGAGCCGCTGTTACTGAATATAGGTAAGTGAGGACCTCCATAATGGACCCTGTCTCCTCTGGACTGTTCAAATCAAAAACGGCAAAACGCGAATGAAAAAGTGTATTGAGCACATCGGGCATCACTCATATATTTAAAAGTCCCGTACTTATCGGTATGCGTACATCCGATGTTATCAGTCACTTGGTTTGATAGAGTCACAAATCGAACAGTAGTTTTAGTCGTAAGTTATGTGCAATTTAAACGGATTTAAAGTATTACAGTTAAAATACTTTCATTGCGATGGACACAACTATTATGTCGCAGAGCTCAGACTTGGGAAGTTTAGGAATGAGAATAAATGAAAATTTATATACATTTAATGCGGAAAATACGTTCTTACATTTAAAAATACCTTGAACAATACACAATATGTCCGAAAGGTTCCCGAACTAATTTTCTATACTCGATATAGGTAGCGCCACCTCTCGTCCGAGCAAGGAAGCGTATAGAAGCCTGATGAGTATGTGTACATGATACTTTGTACAAGCTCGCGAGATGGATGGAGCAAAAAGGTGCGATTATGTTTTGTGTTCGCCTTAACAAATCTTTCGTAGAAACTTTTCCTATGATTCAACAAGCATTTGGTCATCAAGCTGAATCTCGCATTACAACATACATATGATGGAAGTGCTTTAAAGACTGTAGAGAGTCGTTGGAAAACGACGAACGAAATGGGAGGTCATCAACAGCTGTTCTCGACGACAACATTGCGAAGGGCTACTGCTCAAACAACCGCATCTGAATGCTACATTCTATCTGGAGGTAATGATAATGCACCGTCGCATACCGCAACACTGTTGAGGCATTATTACGCTACAAACCCGATCACCGTCTTATCCCACCTGCCCTATTCACCTGATTTGGTTCCAGTAAACTATTTTTTATTTCCAAAACTCAAGATGAAGATGAAAGGCCGCTTTTACAATGATATTCCGTTTATTTAACGAGCTGGTACTGAGCAGATAAAGATGATTCCACGAAATGATTTCTCTAGAGCCTTTGAACAACTTTACGAGCGCTGCAACGAGTGTATAACTAGGGAAGGGTTTGATGTAGAGGGCTGATGTGAATAAATTCATTTATTTTTTTATGATGTGTCCTTATTTAACTTAGTTCGAGAACTTTTCAGACATACTGTGTATACTGTTAGGTTCGCAAGTAATAAGTAATTTGAGTAGCTTAAAGTTTTTAGGTTTACATCTGGATAGTATGCTGAATTTTTCTAAACACATTGACAATTTATCCAAGAAATTTGCTTCTGGCTGTTTTGATCTTGGATCAGTGTCTAGAGTGATGGAGCCATCAGCTATTAAAATGGCCTATTATGTCCTTGTAGAATCTCACCTGGCCTATGGAATCTCTTTCTGGGGTGGTTGGAGCTTGTATTTATTTAATTCTTTATATATAATGCAGAAGAGAGCGATAAGTTTTATAAATGGCATGGAATGCATGTTTGTTTATTTTGGAGAGCATTTATATCATATTTAAAAAATTAAGGATGCTGAATCAGGAAGGATATTATAACACCAGACAGACTCAACATTCCTCTACCAGTACCCTTAACCACTATGATAAAAAATAGTTTCATTTATAATGCTAAAAAGCTTTTCAATCACCTACCTGAGAACATAATAGGAATAAATAACTTTACAACATTTAAAAATAAAGAAATAAAAAATACTCTTAGATAAGACTTGCTATAAAATTGGTGGATGTTTTGAAGATAGATTCTAATATAAACGAATATTTTATAGCGTATTGGTTTCGTTATCGTTTCCTTTTCTTTGTATTTTATGCTGTATTTCTATATTCTTTTATAATTTATATATGATTTGTTTACATTACTCATTGCTTTTACTTTTGTATCGTATAAATTCTACTTATTAATGTCTCTTGATACATAACTTCGTCTACAAGATGTGTGTACGTCTCATTAGTGACAGGCCTGAGCGGTTCGATTTTTTATAACTTTTATCAGTTGTTCTAAACTTAAGTACCTGATTTATGATTTCCTTCGCCATTATGTCTTGAATTATCACACTTAAAAACATTAAATCGATTGAAGTACAAGAAAACAAAACTTTTTTTGTATTTATTCACACGCAAAATTATTAATGAGTTCAAAATTCTACAATCAAATAATACGCCAGACAACTTTGGGCTAAGATAGCACACAACACTAACATAGGTCTACAAGGTTCTGTTGTTGGGCAGCTAGGGGGTCTTTTTCGAAGTAATTTGCTATGTAGAATCCGAATCCGAGGTCAAAATTGGCCCATAAGGTCAGGATTTTGAGATATTTGAGGTTATCTACTTGAAAAAAAAATTTTTACTACTTTTGAAGTTATGTATAGGAGGCACAAAATTTTGTTTCACTTTTTTTTTCTAGTTGCATCATTTAATAGTACTCTTACTCTTCAAAATATGCTATTAAGCGGTCACCTACGATTTTTTCTTGCAAAGTTACTGCCATTTTAATTTATGCAATACATCTCAACAACGTTATGAACGTTCACATTAACCCTTTTCTACTGTATACATTTTTCTTGAAATTTTGTACTTGAGTGGTTTTTGGAGTCGTTGAGTACGAATATGAGATCAGAAAATTTAAATTTTCATTTCCAAAATGGCGCATTAAAATTTACAAAAAATATTGGTCTTCAAAAAAATTTCACTTGGGGTTTTTTGGAGTCACTGATTACGAATATTATGTAAAAAAAAGAAACTCCTATTTTTAAAATGGTAGATTCAAAATAGTGAATCAAGATTTGCAAAAGAAAAAACAATATTCTCTAAAAACCAACCAACCTGTACTTAAAATGCCCGTAACTTTACAAGAAAAAAATCGTAGATAACCACCTAATGTCTTATTTTGAAGGGTAAGAGTAGCATTAAATAGTACAACCAGAAAAAAAGCAAAAAAAGGTTGTGCGCCCGTACATAACCTCAAAACTAGCCAAAAAGCCATAGACACAAAAGTTAAGTATATAAGCTGCGGAAATCCTGATGTGATGGGCCAATTCTGACCTCGGATTCTACGCAGCAAATTACTTCAGAAATAATCCCCAGCTGCCCAACAACAATCAAGACTCCATTTTTTGTAGACCTATGTATTCACTGATTTATGGGAATTTTGAACTCCCTAAATCGATGATATCATTTTCACATCATTTGTCTGTCAAATGGACGAGTTATCTTAGTACTTTGAATACATAAATGACGTACGTATAAAAAAAAAAGTAGTATAATAATACGAAGTGCATGCTTACGTTTTGTCAAAACAAGGGGAATAACATAAAGGGCAAATAGATTTTCGAAATTGGATTCTGGCGATGGTCAGCTGAACATTTTGTAATATGCATACCCAAAAATGCGGAATTATGTTACGTTTTAATATCGTAAATTAGTCATTTTCCAAAGTAAACTTTGCAGGTCTATGGTGACTACCTTTTAAAACATCACAACACAATGACAGTATAGACAAAAGTAAACTATTTTATCAAATTTAATGTAAAATAATTGTAGTAAAACGCACTTTTATAATTTTGTAGGTTAGAAATAAGTCCTGAAAACCCTGATGATCCTAGCCAGTTTTCGAATATTTATCAGGGACCATTGACCACTTATGAAGCTAAAAACTTAACACCCTTCCAGACGTATTTCTTTAGGGTACAAGCTTCAAACGCAGCAGGTGAAAAAAAAAACTATTTAAAAAATAAACTAACGTACAATTATGTAATACAAATATTTTTGTAGGCATTGGTCCTTACTCTACAGTTGCCGCCACCCTCACACCCGCCGCACCCCCATCGCTCGTGTCCATTTTAAGGAGTGAAGCTACCCCAACCACGATAACTTTATGGTGGGCAGAACCTAGTGCGAATGGTGCGGAGATTAACAATTATAACATCGACTTGGGTGATAGAATTATAGAAACTGAAGGGCCCGTTACGGAGTGTAGGATAGACGGACTACAACCCGAGACTCAGTATAAAGTAAGGAAAATTCAACAAAGTTAAATATTAAAATTTCTCTCCACAAATGTGGTGTATTAACGGAGTATGAGTGTTTTTTATTAATTACTTATTTTTTTTTTAATTTAATTTTGAATTTGCCGAATTTTAGATAATTTTTCCAAGGGTCTCTTTCAACTACCTTTCGCAATTTTAACTATTCAATTCTAACGAGACGTCAATGCATCTCGCCATTATTCGGTAGTTTTGTACCCATCTCCGAGAATATGGACCTATTTACGCATTTACCGAGTTGATTGGATTAATTGTATCCTTCCGGAAACGTGGAAGTTCGTTTCCGTCGGGACTAATTTATTTTAAGAATTTTCTTGCATTATCAATTATTTGTGTAAAACCTAAATTTTAACACAAATCAGGGGTTGTTGGTGAAGTCCTGCCAAATCTCCCGACTAGAATGAAAACTCTAGCCGCCTCACCTTTTTTGTCGCTCACCGAGATAGAAGGGGAATGAGTGAAGCTCAGAGTTAACGAAGACTAATTCAGTTTTTTTTTTAAAGGAACACTTCTAAGGAATGAGCCACTTAGGAAGAGGTTATCAAGTAACCCTCGTCCTTGACAGTTAACTTTTTTCATTTTTTTAAAATTCAGTACTGTTTTCCACAAATCAAGTTCGGGATTATTTTCTCTCCACTGTTACCTTCGGGATTTGTCAAGATCGGTATTCATAAGTTTATAGCCAACACGAAGTTGACTATTAGTCGCAATGTCAATATTAGGTTATCTCCACTTTGTCACGTTCTGTAATTATGTCTAAGTCAAGACGCGTCGATTCAGTAACTCGTACGCGCCGCAGACCTCGACTTTTTATCGACGGTGTCAATTTCAGAAATTAAGATACGTGCACGATCTTTATTTTCTGTAGAATATTATGTTGTCGAAGACAATCTACTTTAGGAACCACGAGCTACGAGCAACGTGGTCCCCGAAAGCTAAGCTCAATCAGAAAAAGGACTAGTTGACTCCAAAAGAGCAACCCGTAATGTCCTTAATTATGCCGCTGCCGTGTAGCTTTAATAGCAGTGGTGAAGTCGCGCTCTGAAATCGGGGAAGCACTGCCTTAAAGTGCCGCAACCTCGCCGTTTAATGTCTGGGTTTTCCCGCAATCGAAGAATTGTAGTTTTAGCACTGTATGTTATATGATTTAGATTATTTTATTTAAGGAGTTTTGGGGTAATATTAAATCTGAAATTTAATATTTTGTCGTAAAATAAGCGTGTATTCATAACAGTGGATATAGGGTTAAATAAAGAGCAAATTTGTTAACTACTTTGTTTTCATTTTTAGATTAAAATACAAGCTGTCAACGCTGTCGGCCCAGGTAACTTTTCGTCGACTTGGAGAACATCCACCTTGAGATTACCTCCCTCCCCTCCTTCACTAGAATGTATAGGCACAGGACACAATTATCTTAAGCTCAAATGGGGAGAAGGTAATAAATATTTATAAATTCAAATATTATTAAAACTTCTAGTTTTTCAAAGGGAATCTAGCCATAGATTCTTTCACCCGTGCCAGTAAAAATTTTATAGTTTTTGGTTATGGTATTGTAATATTTCTTTTAAAAACAAGAAACATCTAAAAACCTTTACTACATTAATAATACCAAGTTGAGTAATAGAACTTAAAAATTACAATTATGACAAAATTATAAAAATAGATACTATCATGTGATCTACATTTATCCCTTTAGTTAAATTTGGATCAACAATAAGTTGCTTTAGTACCGTGGTCCTCAACAAAATAAATAAGATAATGGAAGTTAATAATTAGGTTTATTGAAAATTCTCTAACAGTTTTATCTTAAAATCTGCTACCAATTTTTACACAGAAACTTCTGTATGGTCTTGTTCATATGACTTTTAAAATGCCCAATTAAATACAAATTTTAAACTGTAATTATTATGTACAGATTTCCACTTGCGCTCCCCCGTTTTAAAATCCGTTTTAATTATCAGTCAGTGGGATACGTTTCAAGATTTTTACTGTTGAATCCCAGTTGCCCTGCTTCCCATTTTTAGTCACTGAGCTGGAGCTCGTCACTATCTCTTTATTATATCTAAACTAATTAAAAATAAAATAAAAATATATTTTGTTTTTTAGGAAAAAATTTGGATTACACTCAGTTTTCTGTTGAAATGGAAAATATAAGGTCTAAGGAATGGCAGTGTGTTTATAAGGGAACGGCTCTCACCTGCAAAGTGAATAAACTACACGAGTTAACAGCCTACAAATTTAGGTAAACAAGAAATGTGGAATTTTTACAATCCATTTGTACTTTTTTAAGTTCAAAACGAAATATATTAATAAAACTTTTCTGTTAGAATAAATGCTAGCAACGACGCTGGTATAGGTGATTTCTCTCCCGAATACGAATTCAGCACCAATATCGCTCCACCTTCTGTGGTGAAGATCCCTAAAGTTGTAGAAATAGATCAGAGGACTTGTACCATCGAATGGACTCCATCCAAGAACGTTTTTAGTGATCCAATTATATATCACGTCCAAGTTGCCAGGCTGAAAGAACAAATTTACAAACAGGTAATTTTGGGATGACTGGGCTGTAAATTGAAACTATTTTCCAAGAATTCACTGGCTATGACTATTATTTGTTAATTGGTTGCTTTCAGGTTCATCGTGGTTCAGAAACCAAATGCATAATTGAAGACCTTGAGCCAGGAGTCGAATATTGTACGCGAGCTTGTCCCGTGCGCATAACCACGACAGGAGAACTAACAGGCCCATTCTCGCCAATCCTTAACTTTACTACCATGACAGGAGATGTATCTGCAGTTACAAAACTGTCACCTAGCAACGCCACTCCTACTCATACTCCGAAAAATAAGAGTCTGTCGACACTATGGCACGGTGTATCATTAAAAAAGTTTTATGAAGAAAATATAGTGTACATTTGGGTGTTGCTACTAACTATAGTAGGAATAGTCATTTCTTTAGGAATAGCTCCATTTTTGTAAGGGTTATTGTGCAATTTTTACATTATTTTTATCTTTTTTGTAATTTGTATTCTGGGCGCATGAAGTCGTACTGCGATAGTGATCACGTGATAAAAGTTAGCGTCAAGAATGTGTGAGAAACAAATGTAATGAAAAAAATTATTTGAAATATTTTACAAGGAGAAAAAAATAATTATAGGAAGTTAAAACTATAAGTAATTTTTTTACTCAAACTATAAGTATATCTATTAAAAGAATAGTTTTGGCAATCCTCGGTAGAAAAAATACAGCAAAATATTTTCAGAAGTGTTTTTTAAATAAATTCATTCACATTCAGCATTTTTATGTTTTTAGTGGTTTGTATAACTTTTTTTAATGTTTAATAATTTGTTTCCATTAGTTATTTTTGTTAGTGTCATCCAAAGTGTAACAGGTTATTTTAAGATTTTATTATGTTATATTTTTTAGTTTTTTATTTTTTTATGAGATTATTCCTTCTAGTGTAATTTTTTTATCTTCATTTATATTTAAATTTTATTTTACATAACCAGATTATATTTTTTATAATGCAATACAAATAAGTAAAGATTTTGATATTTTTGTTATAAATTATTAAAAAAAAGAATTTATATTTTAAGGAAAAATATTTTCTTTACAATTCTTGACGGAAGCTGTCACAAAAACTAAACTAAATAAAAAAAAAACTTTATAGGTCATATAAATAATCTACAAGAAAAGTATTATTAAACAGGGCTTTTATATTATATTGTGAAACAATGTTCTCTAGCGTAATGAATAAAATATAGGCAAAACTTTGGAGAAAATCCATAAAAGAAAAAATGTTTTATTTGTTGAATGAAAATTTGTTATCGATATTTTCAGGGTATCAAAAATATATTTTCTTTAAATTTTCTTTGATAAGTTTACAATTAAAGTACTTTCCTAAAACACTAATAATCCGTTTTTAAAAATCAAAATAACATTTAAAATAAAATAAGGTTAACATAAATGCAGTACTAGTTCTTTTGTAGCACCATATCTGAAGTAGCTTTGTAAATAGACAAAACTAAATATATAACCTTGCCTTTTTCTTCTACAATGTTGCTTAATACAAGATTACTCAAATTGTTGAAAACAGGGTACAATATTTTTGAGATGCCCTGTATGCATATAATTAAAGTCATCCTTTTATGGAACAATTAAATAAATTTATATTAATATCGCCATTTAGCACGATATCGGAAGCTCGCCAAATAAAAAAAACGAAGTAAAAACATTTCTTCATTTTTTAGGTTTTCCCCAAATAAACAAGGTAGGTACACACGATTAGAGCACAGCTGTGTGTAACCTAGTTAGAACCAATGTATTGTGACTGGCGTGAGCAATTAAGTGTTGTCTTCTCTTAGCCAATTATATTGCAATGCTTCTAACCAGATGTAACCATCCTGCTATAATCGATTGAGCCAAAATGTCTTGAAAGATATTTTGGTACTTTTATGTGTCCGTACTTGTACGAGTGGTGCTAATCAAGTTAACAATGTGATGTTTGCTGTACAGGGTGTTGTATTTTTCCTTATTGAATTATTTGTGTAAGTAATTATTAGGGCCTGTCTAGAATTGCTATATTGGTTCATCTCAGGTGTTTTCACAGCAGTTTTGGACTCAATTTTTTAAATTACATAATTTAATTATTAAGTAAATTTCAAAAAATTGAGACAAAGCCGTTGTAAGGTGTATTTTTAAATGTTTTTCACTTGTTTGTGTGTTTATATAAGTACATTTAGATATATAATATTCGATATTTTTTAAAAATCTGAATTGTGCTGTGATGCAAGAAATATCTGTATAGGTACACATAATTTTTTTTTTAAATTGCTTTATATTCTATTTCATTAAATTTTTAGTACAATAATTTTTATTTTAAATATTTGTATTTACATAACTTTTTAAATTTTTTTTTAATATTTACAGAAATATTTTGAACTTTACGTGTAAGTGCTTATAGATAGTTTTTGGTTTTTTGGTATTTCATCATAAAGCAAGTAGTATATTAATATTCATTAAAAAGTTACAATTAAATTCTTGGTTCACATTTTTTAAGGAGTGCGGTATCAATTTTTATTCACATTATTTGAAACAATATGAGGTAAAACGTCTGTAAAAATTAGACATATATTAAGTCATTTATTAGATACTACATGCTTACTCAAACTTGTTTCAAAAATAATAAAAAATGCCAAATGTTTCGATACTTATTCAATGTGTGAAAAATTAAATTAGTACTATTTATAGGCATTTGAGAATCATATACCCTATTTTTTTATGATATAGTTGTTTTTTTTTTCATTTTTGGCTGCGTTACAACTTTAATTCTCTAATATATAAGGTGTGTATATCGTATACATTTTTTTTCTTGAAGAAAAATTAACTGCCACTACGTATTTATGTTTAAGTGTTTATACTTACAGCCCTATATCTTCAAGGTGAAACATGTTTGGAACATGAAATTTTTATTTCAAAATCATTACTTAAAGTATAACAGACTGTCCTGTATATATTAACTATAATTTTGAAATAACCTAAAATAATTTTAATTACGAGTTTAAAAAAATAATAATTTAACTGAAATAAATTTATCTATTTTCAAGTATACCGTTAAAAATTACAATCTAGTTAAAATTTCTCATTAATGATGTTACAATCATCTTAATATATTGGGGAAAAATCATTGTTGATCTATTTAGAAAAGAGACAATTGCTTAATGATTATTTCAGTTTAAATTTTCTGCGTCTAAATTAATTAAAAAACCAAAAGATATGATAAAAGTCTTTTTTTTTTGAAAATTACAATATGTTTGCTCTCTAGAATTGCGTAGAAAAGAAGGTAAAAATCTGATATAGATCTAAAAAATTATTCAAACCATTTCACTTTACAAATAATTTGACATTATTCTAGATTTTAAGGCTTTTTTTTGTAAAAAGAAGTTCATATGTGTACAAGTGTAACAGTAAAAGTAAGAACCCTGTACATGTTATCTAATCTTATCACTTCAAATGTTTCAAAAAATATATAGAGTTTTTTTCGATATACAAAAATTAAAAAAAAAATGTTTTGTGGTTATTTGAATCTTGTAACAGATAGACCCATCAGTGAATAAGTTAATGAATCTATACCCTCATTAATCTAATTAATTAAAAAAATAGAATACCCTGTGCTGTGTGTTGTTATTCCAGTCATCCTGTACATTTTCTATACAAATATTATACGAAATGTGGTTGGCGGTATTAATAAATTATTATATAAATATATAAAATTGGTAAAGTAAATAAACGTATTTTTAAGTGGCTGGATGTATGTACCTATAGATTATTTGAATATTATATAATTTTAAAAATATTACTATATACTTATTACAATTGTATAATAAAATAGGATGAAATATTAAAAAAAAAAAAATAAAGAAAAAAACATAATTATATACAGTTAATCTATTATATGATCTAATCTATGATATATTATTATTGGGACTTGTAAGTGCTCAAAGCACGATCCATAAGAGATATATTAATATATGCTATAGGGATATACATATATACTATAAATAAATCAATTATATATTTTATGTACTACTAGGTTTTGTTTTATTTGTGTTTCCTTATTCCTTTCTCTGATTCAATAATATTAAAATCAACATATTCTGCTGCGTAGTCGCTTCGACGGAATTCTACCATTTAAATGAAATGCTCCAAAATTCGGGTAATTGTCTTTGAACTTAGCATTACCAAAAACCTGGGTGCATTGCAAAAGTTTATGAAAACCTACATTCAAGTAACGGTTGCAGAGTTAACAGATAATTGATAAGTAAAATTGATACTTTTTTGAACTCTACATATGCGTATTTTAGACATCAAACGATTATTAAAAATACCTTAAATTCCTGACGGTAAGGCGCATTACTATTTAAAATTTAAATAATTGGTTATATTTTTAATATTTTGTAACGACTTTCTAGAGCACGTGAAAAAATGGTTTATTATAAAAATCCTGTAGGAAAACTACTATATAATGGTGTTTTCTTTTCTCCTAAATCCTAATACACTTATCTATAAATTACTGGACCCAAGCTTCGTCTAAGAGGTATTAAATTCATGATTTTTTTTTCGAAGGACTATTTATGTTATCTGTAGAAAAAACCACAGCAGAACATTTTTTTATGAAACGTTTAATAAATAATTAAATTTTTTGAACTTGACAGTAATAATGCATTTGCAAATACATATGTATTTTTGATAAACGTAAGAAAAATACCTTAAAATCTAATTAATCTCCATTTACAAGCGAAGAAAAAATAAAAAAATTACCATATGCATGCGGGAACCACTTTATCAAAACAGTCGTAAGGTTATTTTCCAGTAAAAGTGGGTCCACAGATAAAAAGACTACAAGTGGTCGGACTTGAGAGACCCGTTGTCTTTTCACGGATCAGTTTACAGTCTAAGGGATCCAGTTCAATAAAATTTAAATAGCCGAACTCTGAGGACAATGTTTTTTCCGACCAACAATATTCCATGATCTGTTGAACCGGACGGTCACGCGCACACCCGCACACGTAGGTATTTTGGGAAAAAAGAAATAAAAATTGGCGCAGTCGGTAGGATTACTTTACGATGGCAGAACAAGAAAATAATCTCACTGTTAACGGGGATCCCAATCCCTAGAAACGAAGAAAGAACCAAAACAGGCGACAGCAATGGAGGGAACACTGATGGAGTCCCTGACTGCAAACAGTGGAGTACAAGAAAACCCGCTCAAGCATATAGTTAAGTAAGTTAAATCGAATCATCTCGTTACTATTGTATTTTACAAAGTGATTAGTTGAATTTATCTGTTGATTTATTCAGTATTCTCACATTCATTTTTTTTCTCTCGAGATTAGTAGATTATAGCTAATGTTTTTTTTTTCGAATAATAAACAAACTGCCAGAGACACGCTTAACCATAACTACCAGTGGTAAGACCGAAGAAAATGAAACTATGAAACCATACAATCTTTCAGAAATATTCTCTAGTTCCCAAATTCAACGGAGATCAGATCTCGTTAGCTACATTTTTTAACGCATGCTATTACGCTAATAATATGACGATAGATAATCAGAAGATCCTCTTAGTTATTCATATAAAAAATAAATTAAAAGGAAGAGTCGCTCAATTAGTAAATTCGCGAAATCCGCAATCGTATACAGAAATTTAAAAAAAAAAACCGTTGAACCTTCATTTTGGCGATTCGAGAGATTATCTCTCATTCAAAATCTTCAGCGTTTGAAAAAACTTCAAAATGAATCACCCTTGGTCTTTTTCAATCGATTACAAGTGCTTAATCCCAAGATGCACGCAAATATCCAGCCTAAATGCTAATGAAAAAAAGCACAAACTAGCTTATCCGATGCTATGGCCTTTAACACTTTTCTAACTGATTTTGATCAACGCCTCAGCCAAATTAAGTATTAGTGCCGGAAGCCTCAAAGAACTTTTAGATGTTCAAGCTCAAATAAGGCGAGAACTTCAACTTTCGTATTTTGAAAATCAAAAGATTCGCAAACCACCAGCATTTTCTAGACCCCCTATACAAGCCAGAAAATTTCCAAGCCAATCTCCGAAATGTCATAACAGTGGACGTTTAGCACAGGTTTTTAAAAATTTTTAATTACTTTGCTCCACTTTAAGTACTAATGGATTCGCGGGAAATACGTGACCAAGAGGCAGCTATAAGGTCCAAGTGTCATTTTGTGGGTTTCGGATATTTTGTTATAGATGGCGATATCGGTACGAATGGAAAATATCATTAAAATGTTTATTAATAACACGAACATATTTTTAAAACTTATTATAAAATTGCAGTCCGGTCCGTCCTATTACAATTACATCATTTTGTGGTTAATTCCTTTATCAGAAGAAATCAATGCAACAAGTTTCGAAGGTACTTTATTTTATAGAATGTTTACGTTATCATAGGTAAAGAATTCCGGTTAGTTTGTGATAATTAATTTCATAACTGCTGTAGCAGAGATATATCCTTAGTCGCAGACACAATTGAGTCTCGTGGGAATGTGGTTGGTTGGATTAGTCACATGAAATTGGTTGCATCAGATTTATCGTACAAATAGACGAAATGCCTCAGATTACATTCATTATTGCCTACCTCCGTTACCTGGAAAGGCAGTAAAGTAAAGAGAAGGTTGTTTTATAACAATCATATTTCCCAAAGATTTTTTCCTTATAGACACATGGCATGGCGAAAACCGCAATGGAAATTTTTATAATGAATCACTTTGAAACGCGAATTTAAGTTTATATAGTTTTCTAATTTTATTTTTTTATATTGACAATTATTGCCAATTTAGGACTAATTATGGTGGATATTGTTTTCTATTCAAACAGTGATCATTTCAAAATTAGCGAGAAATTGGAATCATTTACCTTTTGCTTTTGTATTAAATTATTGGATCGGATATCCTAAGTTAATGCCCTATTACACTTATTCTATAAAAAATAAATGTTTTATAATTTATACAACACAGAAACCCAACTATTTCCAGAACAATTAAAACCTTCGAAGGCCGCCACGAAATTCTAACTTTTCTCAACCCCAATCCAGACCTCCCATGTTCTCGCCACGGAATCAAGCAAAGCCTCTTATGTTCTCACAACGAAACCAACATCCGTCACAGTTTTGTCCTTAAACTGTCCAACGAAACCCGAACTTTCAATATCAATCCAGAACCCACCACATGAATTCCTACAAGCAACCATATGAGTATTCCCCACAATACGAGGAAAACCCTCAGAATTTCTACGAATACGATCAGAGTTTTGACGACAATTATCAATATTGTGGTGATCTCTCTCTGCCATTGAGTGATAAATATCAAAATTCATATTTTTGCTCTCTCCCGAACCAGAATAACCCCCTGAATGAAACTACTCCGATAATTGACCCTTTAGGAACGAAGAAACTTCTTGATGTTAATTTAAAAAACCTTTACTATATTAATGACGCATCTAACAAATTTCAGATACTGATACCGGAGCAGTCATATCTATTTAAAAAAATATATATAGCCCAAAATTTTCTCAATAAAACCTCAGAAAATATCACCATCTAAGGAATAACCGATCAAAAATTACTTATAACTGAATCTACCCTGGTTCCATTCAATAAAAGTGATCCCCACAAAGTTTTTATATACGATCTCGACATAGAATTTGACGGGATATTAGGCCTAGATTTTTTGGAACATTATCAATGAGCAATAGACCTAACAAAGTTTAAAACCATTCCATTACACAAAGCAGACTCCAACTTTATACGACAAACTAAACAGACTAATAGTAATACCCGGAATATAATTTCTATACAGGATCGTACTGAGCAAGTATTTAAACTAAAGTGCGGTTTATCAAATACAGACGCTGTTTGAGCAAGTTTCTTCTTTCTTCTTCTTTAGGTGCCCTCTTCATTACTGAAGGTTGGCGACAATGTTGGCAAACTCTTCTCTATCTATTGCTGCTCTCAGTAAGGTGTGTGTGTCCAATCCCGTCCACTCTCGTACGTTCTTCAGCCATGAACATTTTCGTCTTCCAGGACCTCTTCGGCCCTCTATTTTTCCTTCCATGAGAAGTCGCAGAAATTGGTATTTTGTTCCTCTGTATATATGTCCCAGATAACCCGTTTTCCGTCGTTTCACTTGCTGCAAGAGTTCTCTATCTGTCCCTATCATTCTAATGACATTCTCGTTCGTCATTCGTCTTGTCCATGGGATCTTCAACATTCTACGAAAGACCCACATCTCGAATGCCTCCACTCGTTGCATTATTCTTTTTCCCATTCTCCAAGATTCCGCTCCATATAAAAGAATAGAGTATATATATATATATATATGTTTTCACAAAACGGTATCGAGTATCAAGTGACAGGGTAGTATTTGTTAGTAGTTTCTTCATTCTTATAAAAGCAGCTCTTGCATTTTCGATTCTTGCTCGAATTTCGACTTCTGTATCCAAGTTTTGGGTTATCCAAGACCCGAGGTATTTAAATTTTTTAACTTCCTGGATCGGTGTACCGTATATTTGAACGTTAACTCGTAAGTTTTGATTTTTGCTGATGACCATCACTTTTGTCTTTGTTGTATTTATTTTCAGGCCGTGCTGATCTCCTGTGTTCACTACTCTATCCAGCAGCTCTTGCAGTCCTTCTGATGTATCTGCAAAGATGACGGTGTCGTCAGCATATCTTATGTTGTTCAGTATATTCCCGTTCACCCTAATGCCGATGTTAACATTCTCCAATGCTTGTTGGAATATATACTCGGAGTATACATTGAACAGAAGAGGTGAGAGGACACAACCCTGTCGTACTCCCCGCTCTATTGGTGTGTTTGGTGTTGTAGCATCGCCAAATCGTACACAGCCTGTTTGCATCCAGTATAAATTCTTTATCAGCCTAACATCTTCGTAGTCTAAGCCCTGAGTCTGCAGCAAGTGTATTAATGTTGGGTGTTTTATGCGATCGAAAGCTTTTTCATAATCTATGAAACAAAGATATAGATCCTTTGATTGATCTCTACATTTTTCAAGTAACACGGTCAACCCAAAAAGTGCCTCTCTGGTTCCCAGCCCTGATCTGAATCCGAACTGTTCGGGGCTTATGTTTTGTTCACATTTCAGAAAGATACGTCGGTGTATGATTTTTAACAACATCTTGAGTGTATGACTCATTAGGCTGATTAGTCTGAAATCTGAGCATTTCCTTGCTGCCTTTTTCTTAGGGATCGGTATAAATACTGATTCTAGCCATTCAGGGGGAAGAGTTCCCGTTCTGTAGATTCTGTTGATGTAGTTGGTAAGTAGTTGAATGTTTTCCTGGTCTAGTAATTTTAACATTTCTATATACACATTATCTGGTCCTACAGATTTCCCACTCTTAGCTGATTTTATAGCCGCATTTACTTCTGATGTTAAGATATTTAATATTGGTTCGTTGCTATGTTCTATTTGGATTTCCCCCCTTTCTTCGTCAAACACTTCACGTATGTATCTCACCCATTCCTCTTTGATTTCTTCTTGGTCTGTGATTATTTTATTGTCTTCCGTTTGCAGGAAATTGGTTTGCATAGCACTCTTTCCAGTTCCGATGATTGTTTTAACTTTCTTATATATATTGAACTGGTCGTGTTTTTCCTGCATTTCTTCCAATTCTTGGCATTGTTCATTCATCCATTTCTCCTTCGCGTGTCTAATCGATTTCTGGACTGTCCTTTGGGTTTCTTTATACTTTTCAACATTTATGTTCTTGTATTTGTGTTGTTGGCTCCTTTTTAAGTTTCTCGGTTTGTACTTGTTCGATTGTGTGTTGTAGAAAATGCCATGTTTCTTCGATCGGTTGTCCCTGTTGTAATGCTGTTTGTTTGATTGTGTTATTTAGCTGTTCTGATATTTCACTGCAGAATTCTGGGTCTTTTAGTTTCTCAAAATCAGGTCTTTGTTGTTTATGATGTTTGACTTTCTTCAATTTTATGTGCACTGTTCCTATGACGGGATTGTGATCGGATCCGATGTCAGCTCCAGGATAAGTTTTTACCCCCTTCATACCATTCCGATAGCGTTTATCAACCAGTATGTAGTCGATTTGATTTCTAATTGTATTAATTTCTGTGTCTCCCGGTGATTTCCAGGTGTACAATCTCCTCTTAGGTAGCTTAAACCAAGTGTTTGCCACCGTAAAATTCTCTTCCTGGCAGAATTCTACCAAGAGATCGCCTCGTTCATTTCTCTCACCAAGACCCCAATCTCCAACTATGCTCCCTACTCTACCCTCTCCTACCTTGGCATTCAGGTCACCCATGATAATGTTAATTTCGTTCTTTTTTGTTATCTTTAGCATCTGTTTGAGTTCCATGTAGAATTTCTGGATCTCATCCTCATGGCTTTCCGAGGTGGGGGCGTACACCTGTATAATGTTAATATCCTTAGGGCTGGCCTTTAATTGTAAGAGAGCTACTCTATCTGATAGCGGAACAAAAGATTTAACAGCTTTACTGTTTTCATTATCTATTATTATTGCTATTCCGTTGTAATGTTGTGTTTCGTCATTACCACTATAGTACATTGTATGTTCTTCCATGTTAATTTGTCCTGCTCCGGGCCACCTGACCTCGCTAACTCCCAAGACATTGACTCCCATTCTTTTCATTTCGGCGATTATATTGTGTGTTTTTCCCGCTGCGTATAGCGATCTAGCATTCCATGTTCCAATCTTCAGTGTAGCATTTCCATTCTTTAAGCGTTTTTTATCCTTGTATGTTTCCACTTCCGGGTGGTTCCTAGCATTCTTCGCGGGGATTCTTAGCACCCCTTGACCATTCAAGGTCTGCCACGGACTAGGGGCCTTTGTAGTTAAGCTTGCCATATTATCTTATCTAGGAATGTTCGATGAACCTTTAATGTAGTGGTTTTCCATTGCCTTCTACATCTCTATGTCGTTGACTACCTTGGTAGTAGTTCCTCCGCCTTTGGAGTAAATTTCTTTACCCCAGGACAAAAAGGTGCCCTTATCACTTACCAGCTCATCCGCCAAGAGCCGTTGGCCAGTAAGTGGGGACTGCTTATTCCGGCAGTCATTCGGTCGCCAGAGCCTCGTTCGTTATCTAGCAGGGCGCACCAGGATGACCGAAGTCATCACACGTGCAGGTGAGGTTGGCATTTGGGCTAGACTTGTAATTATGCTTTCGCCCCTTACGCCCCAAGCAAGTTTGCTAAGAGAAAATAATTGTAATTATCGGCAACCTCGCCTTTTTTAGGATTAAGAAAATAAGATCGGAAATAAAGAGAGTCTCTGAAAACGGTCAGAACGGAAAGATAGCATAACGGTATGCAAATTTAAAAGTTAAAATTTTTCGGGCTTTTGCATACGAGTTTGATCGGAAAGGTGTATACGGTGGGATTCCGGACGAAAGGTATTTCCCTTTTCCTGTTTCCTTAATCTCTTTCCTGATTGTGAGTACCCTGATAGAAGTAAGGAAAATTACACCAGCAGATATCGAAGTTTTCCGGTAAGTGATTTAATTTAGGATAAGCATATTTTCATTCAGGGTATTTTTTAATACTCTTGAAAATAAATTATCCAGACGCCGTATTAATTGCTCAAGAAAATGAAAAAATTAAAAGTAGTACTTTACACAATCAAAATTTGACAAAATGATATATGTACCAGAAAAGAAACTATAAAAACGACAACATGCTACCTCGAACCAAGGTAAATTTTCTCCAACAACGTACAAACTTTTAATACGAATACACCATACGAAAATGACAAAATTGATGATAAGAACAGAAACGACGGGCAGATATTTTCGAGAAAACTGAGGATATATTTCAACATCCTACAAACTACACATTGACAAATCAAGATGAACTAGCACAATTTATTCAGGACTAACCACTAAAAAATAAAGAATATATAACATCCTTATCGGTAGTCAATAACCTATTAGTAGATCCCCTGAAAAATTTTATACAACCCTTGCTAGAATGCTTAAAGCTCACACTCCAAGAAATTCTAATAAACACCCTTTCGATAGCTTTCTCTATATGACTGGATATTCTGCCATCATAAAAAATTAAACTTATGGTTTTACATCTTACGAATTAATTTTTAGCCATACATCTGGTAGACCGCCTGAAATCTTACACAACCAAACAGGATTAATATCAAAATATATCATGAAGTCGATAGACAAAGAACACAAACTTGGTATTATAAATAAAAACACCGATGCAGTGCCCAGAATAAAAAACTTTCGATAAAAAATAAGGATCTTTGCATCAAACGATCTTAATGACGATCAAACAACGAAAGAATATAGCAATTTTGTGAGACTAGAGAACAAGATGTTTAATCAGCTACTCCAAAATAGAGACGTCAAACCTACGGCTTTTGGATAAAAGTCATGAAAACGTAGTCACCTTCTTTTGGCAGGACAAATTACAAGATTTACACCATAAACTAATGGACAACATATTCGAGGAAAATTTCGAAGATCAAACATAGCAAGTCCGTGAAAAGAAGAAAGTATTTCATCCTTTTCAATCCAGAAACTATAGTTCAAATCTATTTTATGTTCTTTATAAGGCCCAAAATGAGTTCAGTGCCTCGAAAACATATTGTATCGAAAATAACCTGAAACCCCCAATTCTAGAAACTTTGTCCTATATATTTTCAGACAAAGATATAAAATTAAAAATTTGTCAAGATCTGCTTAAGACACCCTCAGAGGACGAAATCCCGAAAATTTTAGATCACTGCCATCGAGGAAAAACTAACTTACACAGGGGAATAAATGAAACCATACGGCGTATAAAAGAAAAATATACATGGCCTAACCTTATTAAGGACGTCGAAAAATTAATAAAGGCCTTTAAAATATGCCAAAAGGTCAAGATATACAGGAAAAACCTGAGCAGACCTTTATAACGGAAACGCTAAGAGCACTTTTCAAAAGGATCAATATAGACATTTTCGAATAGCCCACAAAAAAGCATGAACTTACCATAAGAGATGAGTTAACCGAATTTAGACAAGCTTATCCTATTCAGGACAAATCAGCCAAGTCAATAGTAAATATTCTCCTGGTGTTTTTCCAACACTATGGCACTCCATTAAGGATAGCATGTGACCACGGCCAAGAATTCAATAATTCCCCCATGAAGGGTCTCTGTCACATTTTTGATATAAAATTATGCTTTACAAGCGTTAGCCACCCTCAATCGAATGGGTCGCTGGAAAGATTCCACGCCACGCTCTCCGAAATAATCCATGAAAATCTCATAGAAAACCCCGAAGAACGCCCGTTTAATGTCTTACCTTATGCTATAATATGTTATAATAATACGAAAAATAAAACTCATCCCTACGAGTTATTATTTGGACACTCCACAATTAGATGTTCCAAAAAACTATACAATCAAAAGGAACTCATATCCAAATATGTGAGAGGTCGTAAGAACAGGTTGGAATACTATTATAAAGTCGCAAAAAATGCTTACGAATACAGAGTCGGAAACAGAGTATATGTAAAAGGATACCAAATTAAAACTAAAGCCGTTCGAAATTACATAAATCTTCCCAAATTCAGCTACTTTAATTAAACCCGAAACAAACCAGCCTACTAAATAAAATTAACTTTGACCGGTTAAGACCTTATTCTGAATAAGCGTTATTTCTTTTACAGATTCTGTACGCCGATAAACAATACCGTTGGAGTATTCTTCCACGAGGAAGCTATCATTAAAATATCAAACAAGTGGACACCTCGTCTACAAGGAACTACTGCCTATAAACGAAGCAATTTTACACAATGATAAAATCTTAAATTCGATGCTAGATAATACTGTCTCACCGGAAAAAAACACCTAGATCAATAACATTTAAAGGAGAGATACAGACCCACGTTAACCTACTCAGACCAATCTCTGACTCCGTTAATCTTAAATATAAAGACATAATCGCAGATATCCAAAATTACGCCTACGGGAATAAACGCGGAATAATTAATGGAATCGGAACAATATGGAAAACAATCAAGAAGCGTCATAGGGCGAATACTTCAACGATTGTATAGAGAAAATCACGCGAAACGAATGACCAATCGAAAATTTAATGAAAAATCTAATTTGTGACAACTTCAGTAATTAAAAGTTTTCATTCCACAATTCCAAAATTAAGAATCAACAAAGAAATCTTTAAAGACGACGTATGAAACATACAAGCCGCAATAATGAAGATATCAGATGATCTAGCCTTTTATAAAGCAAAACTCGATATTTTGGATTTGTGTGAATCCCTCAAGAAGAGTTACTCTTTCATTGAAAGTTATCTTAATATGCTAAAAACCATAACATTCGCTTATTTAATAATTGTATTTAGCTCTATTTTTTGTTCACTAAATCTAATCGAGTCACAAACATATTTCTCAAGCTCTACATAAAAACAATTTACCACTACCGGTTCATTCCTTTAGTCTCGCTAAATATATCGACAATATCGAGCTAGAAGTATACTAGTTGGACTCTAGAGTATTGTTTGTCTTGAAAATCCCTCTGATGAATTCTGAAACATACACTATGTATTGCCTTTACCCCATCCCAATATCGGATATTCTTACAAGGTTTTACCAGATCATCTCTACCACTCAAAAATACATTGCGAAAGATGATGATTCGATGCTCTACGTTTCACTCCAAAGTCTTGAGACTTGTAAAGTACTTAACTTCCACCAGAAAATCTGTTCCGAAGTGCTCCCACACCCGATAGACAGTGACTCCATCTGCGAAGTACAACCGATTCACCTATTACCAGGAACCTGCCAATCAAGTTTGCTGTTAGCAAAGCAAATTGACCTACATAAATCTACCAATCGAAATTCCAAACAAGTGTTGCAAACACCTTCCAAAGAAATCATCTATACCGGACATCAAACTCTTGAAGTTGAACAAAGTTGACAATGATGACCTCAAAGTTGCTCAACATAAACTAGATCAATACTCGGAAGAGTTGGATAAAATCATCTCCCAACCTTCCATAAACAAGCATTTACTCTGGTTTACAGTGTTGACAACAGTTGTGATCGTTCTACTGATTACAACCTATGTACGCTATATCCAAATGTCGACGCAAAAGACTGCCGATAATAACCTCTCGCCCCTTCAACGAACACCAACGAACCAGAAAAATGGCTCCAGCCTTTGCAGTATCTTCCCAAGAAGAACATCCAGCATTCGCCTTGAAGAATCACTACAGGAAGAAGGAATGTAACTCCGATGACAAGATCAAAAATTGGTGCAATCCACCAACTTTTATTTAAAAGTGGAAGTTGTTATATGCGATTCTACACCTATTTTTATAGCTAATAACTTGTTCATTGACAGTGGTGTCAAATTTCGCAATAGCAACCAAACAGTTTTCCAACTAAGCAAAATCAGCAATGTTGCAATACGTGACTTTTTATCGTGCAGACTTGCTGACGCTTCTATAGGGAAAATATAAATACCTTCCTTTTTAAATTGTTAAGTTAGTAATAGCATAGAAGAAATATACCAAGAATTCCTATCCTGTGCTATAATTTTGACGCTCTTAAATGGTACACCAAACTGGTACGCCGTCTCATTCATAAAAGGCAATTTACAATATTGTCAATAACTGATATCTATATCAGTATTTTAATGTGTTATACATACTTTTGTTAGAAACAAGTATAAAAGATTTAAATTTTCGGATTTATCAATGACCGAGTTTTAATACTTAGCGCTTCCAATCCTCCCATAAGAATGAACCGTCTTAGTATAATTCATCAATGGTAATAGTAAACAAGTAGAGACTGTGCCTATTTAGAAATTGGTTTAAAAATAATAGTAAAAGTAAACTTTGTCAGTTGAAAATCAAATTATATTATGAAGTGTTAAATGTTATCTTAAAGAAATAAATATTTCCCAACAAAGCATTTTGTGAATAAAGAAATATATTTATATATATATATATATATATATATATATATATATATATATATATATATATATATCTTTTGGATAAGTTTGAATTTCATCGGTATTTCTTAAAATTAGCCATTGTGAATTAAATTTGGAAAGATGATCAGATTTCTTGGTTACAGCATTCGTGTTTTCTTTTTGTTGGACGCTAAAATTTTGGCTTCATAACAAACATTGGTAGATTGCATGCAATGATCGGTAGATCGGTAGAAAAGTTTAAAATCAATAGATCTATCACTAAATCGGTAGGGTTGACAATGCTGGTAGAGAGGTCATATGCATATAAAATGAGAAGTACTTTCTAGGAATGTGTATAATTTGTTAATATTTTAAAATAAATTAAATTAAATAATTTGAAAAATTGTTTTAAAAGAAAATAGAAAATCAGTAGGCTTCGTTTCGCAACATATGCAAACGCCCTTTTTACTTCATATTCAATGATCAAACGGTATATTTGAATATTTTAGTGCGAAATTAACTGCCCTCGAAAAAAACTCTTTTTAAACTTAAAATTACATGACAAAAATCTCGATATAATAATGAAAATATTGAAATTACATAGTACAGTAAAACTAAACTAATAAAATCGATAGTATTAATACTAGCAATGTATAATAAAACGATGTGTTTAAAATACATCTTTAACTAACTCTTAAAAACTACCCCTAAAATACCCTAAAACACCCACATAAGGCCTTTTTAACAACTAGAAACACCCTCACACAACAGGTAAAAATTCATACAGGCGTTGTCATTATCTTTCAACTTTCAATCTTCTAAAAGAACAAGCAAAGCATTTCTTCAACAAACCACTGATTAAGTCACAGCACGCCAAAGTTTAATTTTTTATTTAATATGTATACCTCGCAAATTGCCTAGACGAAGGCGTTTCCCCGCTTAGTTTACGGGCAAATTGATTACCAATATTTACTAAAAGGAGAAGGTGCGTCGATATCTTCAAAGTCATAAAACTACTTATTACTTGCATAAGTACAGGACCTTGCGTATGTTAATAAAGTCACAGATGCAGCGGGCCTACGAGGCCTTTATAAGAAACGCTGAGCAAAATATAAATAGTGATACTTCCAATTTTTGGACTTTCGTTCAAAGTAAAAAAGCTGAGTCGCGCATTCCTGCTATACTGAACTACGAGAACCATCCATTTCATGGGTCTCATAATATTGTCTCAGCGTTTACGGAGTACTTCAAGACTGTCTACTGTCCTACTCTGAAAAAAGGTGGTCCATCTCTAGTTAAAAACTATATCGGCATTGCAATCGTTAAGTCGATGTTATTTTCACTGATTTCCGTAAAGCTATTGACCAGATCGACCACCACATACTCTTACAGAAAGTTTCTGTCCTATTCGGCTTCTCTTACGTCCTTGTTTCCCTCTTGAAATCCTACTTATTTAATCGTAGCCAGTTTGTGCAAATAGAAGAATATAAATCTGCTAGGTTTATTCCAACGTCAGGTGTCCCCCAGGGTTCAAACTTGGGGCCACTTCTGTTTAGCATATTTATAAACGATCTTGTTTTCCAGTTGGACTGCCACAGATTGGCCTATGCTGATGATTTCAAAATATTTCAACGCACCTCTCCAAATATCATGATGCATATCTGAACACAATGTATAAAAACACAGGGTAGACAAGTTTAACTAGATTTTTTTTCTCTTCTTAACTGCCTCTATATACACACTTTTCAATTTGGAACGCCCAGTTTTTTTTACTTCATGATTTAACAACCAGTGGCCTGTGACGTCATTTACGACCACTTCTTCGGATACAGCAACCACCTCGCCTAGATGTTTCAACAATTTTCAGCTAATATTTCAGCATTTCTTCTTTGTCGGATTTTTGAAATCTTTGGTCATTTCAAATGAATAGATATCATCCTCATACGTCCAATATAGAAAACAAGCAAATAAAATCTGAATCTACTTCATAAATATATTTTAAATAGGATAAGCATGGAATCTGTCACTTTAAGTTTTTTTATGATCAAAATTAGCGACAGCGCATACATTTCACTGCGAAATTAACAATCAATCTATGGGAGTCTTCATAACTATCGACAGTATACCTAGGCAAGTCCATGGGCGTGCGTCAGAAAAAATGAGAGAATGGATGATACAAGACTTTCCTATTTTTCAATTACTTACTAATTGCTATTCATTACATTTTCACGAAATAACCGCTTTTATAAAAAAAATTATATGTTTTTCCAATTTAATTTCAATATCTTAAGACTTATAAGCGACAATAAGTTTTTTCATTAATGTTTGACTTTATATTTTAAACAAGAAACGCCAAAATGTAAAATGATCTAATGAAAGTCCTATTTTTTTACTCGTTTTTTCGGACACCCTAATTGAAGCGACTCATCATCACTCAACTAAACTGTTAAAACTAGAAACATGAACCCCTAGTTGTAAAAGGCTAATATGTCGAATAAAGATTTTCTATTATAAATAAATAAAGAAGTGCTTCAACGTTTGTTAAAACCGCAATCATAAACAATGTGTTCCAAACGGCCGGTCTTCAAACAAACTACACAAACTGTATTATTTTAATAACTTTTTATTGTCAACCTTACTTTTGACACTTGTAAAACTAATTCAACTTGCGTCGACAAACTCTCAAAATATACTGACTAAGAAAGCCGACCTGGACCCTTTATATACCCTTTTGGTCGATAACGGAAGATTCTCCAATTCTCTAGAAGGATTTCCATACTACATGGGGTAATAAAAATAAGAAAAAGGAATGACCCGGCGATTTCTACACCTTCTATCATAGGCGTTCCATGTTAAAAATAAGGAAATCGAATTCTCTAAAAAGTTCCAGACCTTCTTTCATAGACGTTTCGTGAGGAAATTAAAAAAGGTAAAGTTACTTAAATAAATTATGAACTCGTAGAAAATATACCTAAAACCCTACAAACCACGAACATAAACTAACACTATGAAATGTACTACGCTATAAAGTTCGTAACAAATGTATTAAAATAGATGTGGTTACGGAACTTTCGTATCTGAGAAAAATCCGAAATTTAGTACATAGACTGTTCTCGACAATTAAATACGTGTTTCAGCGTGAGCTACCCAAACCCTGAAGGTGGAAAATTTTTTGCCAAAAGCAAAATCCTAAGTGACTGGAAAGAGTTATCATCACCCAGTCCAAAGGGATAGATACAGGTAAAAATTTATGACGCAAATGCCCACTCAAAATGAAATTATCATTACCTTTATAAGGAGAACAAGCAAATAATTTTTCACGTTAATATAAAAATCTATAAAACCCAGAATGTTAAAGGTTAAAATTAAAGACATTAGAGGAGTGAAAAAAACACTATATTAAACACAAAATATATTTAATGCATATATACATAAACATATAATAAATATCTTCTTGTACTCGTATATCAGCTACAGATTTTAGTTTTCCTATTAATATTACTAACATTTTTTTATCTTAACTACTATTAGGGCTAGATGTGCTTTTTCTAGAAATAGGACTTGTAGAACTGCTTCTACGTCTAAAGGATTTAGGTGATGTAGATTTTCTATGCCCACTAGATCGAGACGATTTTCTTGATAAGTTAGCACTTCTAGATCATCTTCTCCTCTTTCGTCGTTTTAAGTATTGTCTCTCATTGTCTCTACTACTTTTAAGAGCACGCCTGTTCCTTCTTACTGTCGCGTGTCTCTCAATTTTCGAGTCCTTCGCACTACCCTGGCATACCTTATCTAAATCATCTTTTCTTAAAATATGTTCTGGTGATTCTGACCATCTCCAGTTATTTTTTTCCGACAATTCTTTGTCCCAACTAAAAAATATATTTTTTTAACAAATAAACTACATATTAGACTAAAATTTCTTGAGTGACTACAAAAATTAATAACTTTTGTTAAAAATATTTTACCTAAAACTATTGTAATTTAGAGTGTAAACAGGCAGTACAAAGACATATTGTTTTTAAACCGAAACGTAAAAAATTACCAAGTGGAATATATAAATCTAAGAACATTTATTGTGGTATAATTTCAAAATGATTTGGATAATCAACGGAACAGGCTGTTCTAAAATAGAAATACAGACATTCTTGCTAAAATAAAAAAATGAACATCGGATATGCAGAAAGAAAATTTAGAAATAGTTAACCATTTTTAAAACGAAAAACAGACGTTCTATCCTCCTAAAACGAAAATGATCAATTTTCAAAATTATTTCAGACGTTTGATACTATTGTGTATAAAAAAGAAATTACCTATTTTCATCGTCAAGGCTTCTTTTTCCACCAATATTTTCTCTCTTATTTTGATAATTGTATCTATCACTTTGATCTTCATCAATGGAATATAGATTTCTAGGATTTTTAAAAACATGTAAAAAATTACATGCGTTACCTTTAGGACAACGATTTTTATGGAAAAGCCCTGAAAAATCAGTACGCCAATTTCAAAACACTGAGTTAGTATTAAAAAAAAAACAAAGTCGTTTTGTTCGTTTCAGTTTCTTCATACAGAAAAGAAAAAAGGCAAAACGAGCATACTAAATATTAATACTTATTTGAACTTACCGCATATAGCATTATTCCAGCTTTCAATGGTACAAAATTCCACGTTTAGTTGTTTTCCCGCATACCATCTACCATTAAACCTATGATAGCTCACTAGCGCTTCCCTCGTATTATAGTACTCTACATAGACATTACCTCTTAAATGTGCCTCGTGGTTGCAACAGGTACGCAAATTTCTAAAATAAAATATTTGGTAAATTATTTAATTAAACCTTTACCAATAAAACTAATAAGGAAAATTACCTTATTCTTCCACACTTTTCCAGTTCCAAAATTACATCATAAAAAAAGTTCTTGTAGTGTTCATAAATCTCTTCTTTCTCAAATTCCAAATTAAAGTCGCTGCCATGTTCGTTTTCTTTAATTTCTAAGCTAAAAAAAATTAAAATTAAAACAACTAAATCACCAAACGTCAAAAAATATACACTGGTTTCAAAGAACTAACAAGTGAGGAAGAAACAAAAGAAAAATAAAAATCAATAGTAAAACTAGAATATATTAAAGTACTGATTATAATAATAGTCATAAATTTTTTATATTATTTTTCTTTTGTCCATCGCAGAACTAACTGACAATCATCACATCATGATTATTAATAAATTCAAGATTTAGCATAGCAGTAGGAAGATTCAAATTTGCATTATTTTTTTATGTAAATCAATTTTTCTTCGGGCAGTTCCTGTAAGATTTATTAAAATGTGGAATATGTTTCCATCATAACTGCTCTCCTAAAAAACGTTCATATTCGATGTAGCCAAATAAAAATTGCAATTTAGAAAGATTGGAAAAAAAATTGGAATATGCTGGATATCCACTGTAATAGATATTTGACAGTTACAAATTTATAAAGATTATATAAATATTTAAAATGATGTACGCAACATATTGATTTTGAAAATAAAATGAATAAAAAGTTTTAGATGTAAATTGAAAAACAATGCATATCTGTATGTTTCTTTATGACAGAAAATATGAAGTATTTCTGTATTTTATTTACTGATCAGTGGAGCTTTCTTTTCATTACTGTATTCAAAAATGTAGTAGCAATAAGAACTGCTACTTTTTGGCTTCATTAACTACAATAATTAGAATAAAAATACTAAATTCTCATCTATCAGCGACAGGTTGATAAAAAGTCAAATCCAGAAACAAAGAAACGACGCTTATGAAGTCGCAATGATGGAAGTAAATGTTTTTTAAACGATGAAATCCATTTACAGAGGCGTCACCTACATTTATAAGAGATGTATGGTCTAGGAATACTGATACTACAACTGAAACATCAGTTAAGAAGACTAGATCAAATTCTTGTCCTGACATATTGAGCAACCAAAAAAAAAAAATAAGACTCCAAGTACAAGGGGTCTGGAAAAAATTATAATATGCAAAATTATATATATAATTTTCATACCAACCGTAAGACTGCTAATGCTAAAATTCTACATCGGAATGTATAGTCTATTATTGAATTACACATACATATCTGATCACGAAACTCAAATTTTACAGCCGGATTCAATACGATTTAGTACTTATGGACGCCATGGATGTTAGATCTTCTGGTTGGCTAGTTCTGTTTTTTGCTTATGTTTATGTATTGTTACAACTTATGTCAACAAATAAACGTTTATATTGAGATATTACAGATGAAAACCCGGACCTAAAGCCCTGAAATCGGAAAGAGGAATAGTTAAGTCCCGAAAATAAATAAAATTTTTCATCTAGAGAAAATAACTTTTTTATCCCGGTACTTTTAAGGATCAAAACTTGCTTGCCTTATTGTTCCACTTGTCAATTTAAATCCTCTACTGCCCAAGCCATTAAAATATAAACGATTTTACAAGGAACATAATAAACGTCACTCGTTAAGGCAGTAAGAATAGCATTGGGAAAAATGTTCTCCAGGTGGATGCAAAACAAATAAATTTGTAACGGGATAATTTTATAAGAACGTTAAAGTATTTTTGATGAGTTCTCCATTAACGTTGAAGCACACAAAAAACTAATAACATGGAAATAATGATCAAAAGAATGTTAAAATGGGGTAGATGCAATACTGGTGTTATCAAAATACAGTAATCATTTCAAACATAAGACAAAAAGAAGTATGACGAAATCTTTAAAAAAAGGTAAATCAAACTGATAAGAAAATAAAAAATTCTGATCATAAAATGGAATGTGGAGTATATGTAGCGACATGACAGGTAAATAAATTTCAACGGATTTGAGTTTTAAAGAAAATACCCAATCACCAACAAGTGATTTTAATCCCTCTTTGATCGAATCAATAGATTTAAAAGATAATAAATTTGTTTGAAGGTTGTTTATGATCGGTGACTAAGGAGCATTTTTGATATTTGACAGACATAAATATTTTTGTTTAATTCTGCTTCCAGTTTTCTTGCTTGTCGTGACTTCTTTCAGTGTTTTTAAGTACTAGAAATGACGACAAATGCAAAGCTTACAATTAATATATAAAAAAGATGATAATTTAGGAAACCACAAATTTACACTACTACTTTATTCTAGAACTGACGTGCCAATTAGCTTGTTACACTAGTTTAAATAATGCAATTAGAAAAGGATAGCATATAATCAGTGTGTATACCAAGAAATAAAAGATTCCCTACTATTTATCAACACGTTCCCAAATATAAAGAAAAATATTATTACGTTATTTAGCATTCAAACAATCGGGCCCTAGTTCTGATGATATGCTAATTCGACGAAGAATTCGTTGGATCACACATATAATACCAAACCTGTTACAAAATCAAATAACTAAATTTTTAATACCAAATTGGCCAAAATAACCAGTCAACGTATCTATGACTGATATATCATAAATAATTATTAGAAATTACAATTAAACGAAAAAACAAATATAGCAATTGTGATGAAGGAATACCGACATGTCTTACGAAATTATATGGCGCGAAAACACTACTTGTTTTAGAATATATAATCAATACCTAAATAAAATATACAATTTTTTCTAATCAACTTAGGTTGTTAAAATAAACCCATTATAAAGTGAGGATGTCGGAATGATCTACATAACTCATATACATAAAAGTAAGAATATAGACTGTGTGGATTCTATAGAAGCGCGTTGGCTCACCCTTAAAAAAAGACAGAGCGTGGAATAGAAAGAGAGATGCTACTCTTATATATCGTTCTGTCTCTTTCCAACCGAGAGCTAACACGCTTCTATAGGATACGCGGTTTATATATTAACTCAATGAAATAACTACAGGATAATAGGTCGCCATGCGACCTTCTCAAATAGTTTTGAAATGATTGTATGTTCACATGTGATGAATTTTATATATGTGATTCACTTTCGAAAGGGCCAAGTAGCTTTCTTGGTGAAAAATAATCCATATCTGCCACATTTTACTTTGTAAGAGGAAGAGATTATTTTGAAAATATAAATTTTGCTTTCGACATCTTCTTAGGTCTAAGCAAAGCATATGATTGTATAAACCACGATCTTTTAATACTCAAACTATGGAAACAAGGCATCGTAGGAAATATTTTTATATGGTTGAGATTATACACGGCTAGATAAGAGAGAGTTGTGATTCATACTGGATATTCTTTGTGAATTCTCGTATTAAGACAGCTGAATTACGCACAGTTCAAAGTAACATATTGGCAACCAGTTTCTTTATAATGTATCGGGTTCTAGTACTGAACAAAATCAGGTGAATGCGGAGTCTGCTTTGTCCGTATCAAGTGTTTAATAAAAAGGATTAATTGTTAATACTAATAAAGCAAACTTTTTTTTTAAACAAGACAGCACTTGGGAATAAATTCGGATGTATTAGAACTTGGAAAACATAAATTTCCTCTAAAGAATGAAACAAAATTTTTAGGTATCACTTAAGATCAGTTTTTTGTTGGAATTCATTGTTTAAAAACTTCATATAATTGGATATGGTATAAGAATTTTTTATCATTATGTTAATTTCTATGGAATTAAAAAGTATATCATGCAAATTTTAAATTTGCCGAGTTATACAGCAAGTTATACTGATATTCTTTAAAGATAGAAAATTCATCTAGATTCACTAAGAAGGTTTAGGACTTAGACTCGATCTAGTTAGATCTTCTAGTTGGTCAGTTTTAATTTGCTTATGATATTGCTATAATTTATATTATATATGTCAACAAACGAAAAACGCTTATATAGAGATAGTAAGAATAAAAACCTAGCGATAAAGTCTTGAAATCGGATTATTAGTGTGTCCCAAAATAAAATTTGCCACTTTTGCCGATTTAGTAATAAAAAAATTAGTTTTTATGGTTGTATTTTAAAGGTTCAAAACTCGCTTGACTTATTGTTTCACTTAACAAATTGAACACTACTTCCAACTTAGATCAGTTATAAAGCTAGACCGTGTTAATAAATTAGGTTTCAAAACGAAATTAATAAGTTTAAAATCAATGCTGAATCGTATTCACCAAGTGAATATCTAGAGTATAATTTTTAGTCTTATTATTTAAAAAAGTTGACGTAAAATAAACAGTTCAGGATATAATTCGCTGTTGTGTTGACATCATTTAATTTTTTGTGTATATAATGTATCCATAATTTGAAATAAAAAAGTAAACTAGTAGAATAATGATTTTATAACATTAAGGAAAGAAACGCAAATTGTTCAACAAAGCGAAAATAAACGGTGAGAAGACAAAAGACTCTAAAACTTACACTGATTACAACAAAAAAAAAAGAGAAGCCAAGAAAAACAGGATATTGTGGACTATAGAATCGTTTCAGAGCTACAAGCCACCAGGAGCGCGACCATTCCAGTTCTTTTAAAACGGGACCAAAAAATCTTCTTCGATACTTTTCAGAATCCTAGAGTAAGCCTAGCTTGCCTCGGCCTGGAAAAGATCAATAATTATTTTCATACTAAATCCTAGGGAAGATTACTTTCAGGCATAATTCTTTAGGCCATCTCTTTTGGAAAAGGTGATAGAGAAAAAGCGCACACGGGAAACCCCTCTAAATAAGCGGCCTCTACACCCCCACCAATATATCTATCAATCAAGAAAATCATTGTACGTCAGCTCTACACCAGCTAGTAAAGAAAGTAGAATCTGTCATGAATATTAAGAAACACCCCAAGAAGATATGGCATAGAAGACATTTTTTGCAGGTGCATACAAAACATGCTCCAAGGCAGACCAGCACAATTAAATATGTCGGGGGAAATCCTGGAGGTGTCGAACGTCAGATGCTGCGCACAGGGAGGGATTCTGTCACTTTTCCTAGAGAAAGACACTCGGTACAACCACACAAAAAAAATTCTTTAGATGGAGAAACAAAGACAAAGAAGTTATTTATCCTAGGTGGGTACTAGTAGCAGAGAAGAATCCCACCCCTCTGCTGAGGGTTGCCTCAAACACTATCTCCGAATGCAAAACTCCAACCTACTAGAGGCACCTTTGAGGATCAATCAATCCTGAAGGTCTATACTAAGAGATAAACTCCTAAACCTAATTAAGGCAACCCACCTGTTTACATAAAACGGATAGAGGCTTTTTAATCCTGGCTTGCTATATCATTCAATCAATCAAGCAAAAGTAAAAATAAAAAACTTACACACTAGTAAGGGCTCTTATTATATAGTAGAACAATTTGTTACATACCTGATATCGCTAAAAAAATTAGGAATTAAAAGTATCTTGCTAATTCCTGGACGAACATGATTTCTTGAACATCCATCAAAGAATCTACATGCGGACACCTTACGGAAAAAAGGACACGTTTGTTTTCCTGGATTAGTTTCCATTATAGTTTTAAGATGTTCTGGGGTGTCGCCACCTTGCTCCAGAAAATTCAAAAGTTCTTTTTCATGTTCTTCTTGTAAACGACGTTTTTCTTCTAGTTCTTTTTCCTACAAAATAAGAGTATTAGAAAACTTGCATTAGAATGAGTTTCCTAAAAAAATTATTTGGCTTTGGTTTTAGAATTAGGATTTTATTGTCCACTTTCAGTCTTTATTGTATAAAATCGTATGATTTTATTACGCTGATCTTACCAAAATTCAAAGTAGCATCCAACATATAAGCAAAGAAAGATTTTAGTTCAATCCAAAATTATATTTTTGTTGTTGTCTCTGAAATAAGAGACAAGGTCCCTTCTACCACTTTCTTTAGTCAGTAAAATTATTGATATCTATAATAGGGTATCAAATTCAGTTTCAATACCAATGGGAAAATTTATATAGGAACACAATTTAAAAATATACCGCTTACTTAGGCTTTTACTACACAAGTTATTGATTTTATGAAGCCTTTAAGCCTTCAAAGTAAACATGACACTGCGCTAAACTTGCTTTAGAATTTGTATATCAAATATCATTTCTTTCATTTGGTACTGGAACTGTTCTGGGTAACCTTTATAGATATGAAATGAGGTGATAGATAAAGAAAAATTAGCATTTGCCAGATTTAAAATCGCAATTTCTATTTGGAGGTTTCAGATTTTTTCCTTTATTTATACTTTAAATCCTATCTGTATACCAAATTTTAAACTCGAAAGTAAACAAAAAATTCCCGAAGATAGGTTTTGATAAATGAGTTCTTTAACTCGATATGTTCTGGTGTCTGCAACTCCAAAACAGAAAAACTTGAAATCTTCAAATATCTAACTACCAATGTATGGTAGGAACCAAACTATCTTGGTACATGTAAGTAGAGCTTTGATGGGTAACCTACTCAAACTTAGAAGACGAACTATCCTGCGGCTAGATTTCGACATCGCGCATATTTTACATATATAAAATATAAATATAAATACATTCATTTATTATTGTTAATATTTGTGCAATTTCTTACTTATTGGGACAAAACGGGGCGAATTTATACAAGGGGCACACTAGACATTTATGAAGTTAGGCGCATATCAATAGAATGACGTTAGCGTTTATGCGTAGCTTACTTACGCATTTGGTCGCTAGCTAAGTTACGGAACGTGACTCGACCCTGTGACAGTAAATTCATAACCTCACTTTAAACGTATCTGGTTACCAACTGCTGCTATTTAGATTAATAGTCGCTATTTTATTTTAAAAATAATAAGTTTAAGGTTAGGAATTGATTTATAAATCTTCCTAGATGTAGCGGATTTTTTTTTCATTTCCTTTTGATGAAGCAGGTTCATACACGAGTACAAAGGGCACATTCACACTGTATGAATGAGAACCTTGCACCTGTGTTTTGTTTTGGTATTCAGCACTGTAGTGATATTAGGTAATTATATTTTTGTTTTGCAGAACAATCATGATTAGAAATTCCAAGAGAAAGGGAAAAGAGAGTGGCGAGATTAATGAAGAGGCAATGTCATCAGCTATCACTGATGTTCTGGAAAACAAACTATCTTATTAGAAATCAGCAGCGAAATACGGAGTTAATGTAAGAACACTAAAAAGTAATATTACAAAAATGCGCAAAACACAAGAATCTGGTGTCGAGGGTTGTGTTTTCTAAATTTGCATCATCTCAAGTTTTTACAACTGTAGAAAAGGATCTTCTAAATAAATATATTTTAGATGTACTACGGGTTTACATGTATTCAGGTTAGAACACTCGCACGTGAATTTACTCAGGCCAACGACATTAAACATCCTTCAAATTGGGACAAAAACAAAATGGCAAAAGTAGATCGGCTTGCAAGTTTCCGCAAACCTAACATAAATTTAAGTTTACGGAAACTTGAAAACACCAGTGTTGCCAGACATTCGGTTTCAACAAAACAGCGGTGAATGATTTTTTCAAAACCCTTAAAACTATGTATGGCAGATAAAATTTTTCTTCCAACAGAATTTTCGACTTTGACGAATCTGATGTCTCAACTATACTGAGCACACCCAAAATCTTACTTGACGAAAAACACACACATTTGACGGTATCATATCAGCAAACGGAAACACAATATTCCTATTATTCGTCTTCATTCGGATACATTTTAAAGTCCACTTTATAGAAGTTGCCCCAAAAAGCTCTTTGGGTGTATAAGTTCTAAAGCACATCCAGAAGTTTACCTTATGTACGAAGGATAATCCCATTTTACTTTTATGCACAACCATAAAAGTCACGTCTCTATTGATGCCATTAATTACTATTGGGACAACGACATTATGTGCTTTTCTTTTCCACCACATACGATGCACCAACTTCAACCATTAGATATTGGCGTATTTGGATCATTAAAGTCGAAACTAAAAACAACATTTAACGATTGGCATGTTTCCAAACCAAGCAAAATAGTAAATATTTATAACATTCCAAAATTTACAAAGAGAGCTTATTTAGAATCATTCAATGGGAGAAATATAATAAGCGCTTTTGAAAAAACCGGAATATGGCCCTTTAATAAACTGATATTCAATGATGACGATTTTGCACCGCTTCAGGTGTATCACTGAAATCCTGTAACAAATTTCAATGAAAACACAGGTGGTGAAGAGTTTGCCGCAGGTAGTGATGAACTGGCTGAGGTTTCTACTCTTATACCACAGCCTTTGTCGAGAGATATCTCGCCTTCATTTCTTTCACAGCATCTAGTATCACGATTGCCTTATCTGGATAATTCTTTATCATCAACTTCCAAAGTATTAAAAACACAAATAAAAAAGGGTCGATCACTAGGAAAATTTAGAATTTACAAACACACTCCTGTAAAAAATAGAATTGAAAATATAGAAAAAAGTAAAGAAATGGCACGACAAAAAAAAGGAACGAAAAAGTAGAACAAAAGAAATGAAGCGTAATTCGAGTTTAATAAACGAAAATCCTGCAAAACCAAAGAAGCATAAGAAAAGTAAAATCAAAGACATTGAAATAATATATAGTTACAGTGAAACAGACATAAGTCTAAGAGAAAGTTCTGCATCACCTTTCTACGTTTTCAAAGAAAACGAGGTCGCAGACGATACTTCAATTTACCCTGATCCTGACAATTTAAAAGATGGTGCTTTTGTGCTCGTCAAATTTGAAAAAACGAAGTCCGTTTTATATTACATCGGACAAATCATCAAAAGCTATCGTTCAATAGAAATAAAAGTTTAATTTTTGAGAAAGAAACCAGAGTCTTCTATAAATTTTGTGTTTCCAGATGTTAAATATGCGGGATCGGTAGCCTAATCAGACGTTCTTATGATATTACCTGATCCTAAGTCGGCTATCACAGATAGGACGGCCGATATTTTCTATTTTGACAAAGATCTATCTTTTTATAATGTGAACTAATATTATTGTGGTAATGATATTTAACCGACTTCTAAAAGAAGGAGGTTCTCAATTCGTCGACTATGTATTTTTTTTTATGTATGTACACCGATTACTCCGGAACATTACGAATCTGACATTATTTAAAAAAAATTAAATATCGCGGATCCAAGATGGTGGATTAAATATTATACATCTCTCGATTTTGTCTATAATCAGTATTGGGGGATTTTTGTTAGTGTTAATTACGAATTTAAAATATTTTTTAAAAAACTCAATCTCGCGGATTCAATATGGCGTCCTAAAAATTTTACATTTTTCGATTTTCTCCAAAACTGATATGAGGAGTTCTTGAGGGTGTAAATTATGAATTTAAAAATATTTTTTCAAGATTCAATGTGGCGAATCCAATATAGGGGACTAAAAATTTTACATTTTTCGATTTTTTCCAAATGTGGGACTGAATCTTTTTTGAGGATGTAAATAGCAAAAATAAAATTATTTTAAGAAAATCTAATATGTTACATGCAATATGACGATCTAGAAATTTTAAATTTCTGGATTTCATTCAAAATTGGAACTAGGAGGCTTTGAAGGGTTTAGATTTAGATTAGATTAAGACGCTAAAATTATTTTTTTGAAATTCAATATGGCGGATCCAATATAGTGAGTTAAAAATTTTACCTTATTCGCATTTTTTCAGATTTGGAATTAGAGGGTTTTCGGGGTCGTGTACGAATATGAGGTTAATTTTTTACAACTATTAGGTTAATAAGATACAATATGAGGTACTGAAAATTTTACATTTTCCGATTTTGTCTAAAATTGATATTGCGGGGTTCTTCGGGCGCATATAAACTCAATACGCAGTATAAAATATATCGGCCTAAGAAATTTACGTCTCAAATTCTTTAAATATCGATATTGGAGAGTTTTGGGGCCTATATTACCAATCTAAAATTAATTTGAAATTTAAGATAGTGGATTTACTATGACAGACTAAATATTTGTTTGATATAATTTCACTGGTACTTGAAGAACTCTAAGAATCAAAGAATTTTTAGTGGTTCATTTTAGGGTGATTTACCACTTTGGATAAAATGGGTACTTTTTTGCCACCTTGCAGTTATTGCGAGGTACACTAATCTCAATTAGTTCTTAGTTCAAATAATTTATAGATATCATAATGAATTGAAAACGAAAAATCGAAAAATAAAATTTTTATAAAAAAAAGTGAAAAATAACTACAAATTTTTATATCAAATTGAAATTTTTGAAGTCGGCGCCAAATTATTTCTAAATGAAACAAATAATGGTAAGAAAGGCCAAATTAAGTATTTTTAATGTGTTTATGCGAATCACATTTTGTCAGGTATTAGTTTGGAACCGACTTCAAAAAATTCAATTTCATATAAAAATTTATAGTTATTTTTCACTTTTTAGCGCACTCTTAGAAGTTGGTTCAATTATTTTAATAGAAATTTTATTTCTATTCAGGTTAATTTGTTTTAATGTTTATGATTACTCATGTGTGTATGATATTTTTTCTAAATTGTTTATAGTACATTCAATTATTATTTAATAAAATAGTATACTTAATAAGACTGATCAGAAAGACTGATAAGATCTACCTAAGTGCCTTCCGTAAGTAACATACTATAAAAATCATATTTGTGTTATTACCTGATACTTATAATTATGTTGAAGAATAAATAAGCATTTGAAGTACTACTTGTGTATTTTTTCTTAAAGAGTACGAATCTACCATCTCATGTATGAATGTACCCCATGGCCTGTATGAAGGTGTTCCGCATGTGAGGTGCATTCATACATATTCCTTTTTACTTCTTAAGTACTGTAGAAACCAGTGAGAGTGAATATTTAAATATTTTATGTTTTTATTATAAAGACAGATGGTTAGACTACCGATTTTAATTGATCGATATAGATAAGAATACTCCAGAGCATTCTTCAAGATGGAATATAAATACTGTATGAAACTGCCCCACTTTCCCCTAAGACACTGAATAAATCCTAGAAATGGTTGATTTGATAAGATATCACAAGTGTATGTCAGTTATTTACTAAAAAGCAAATTATATTTTAAAGTTAAAAATTTAATTTCTGATTAGTTGTGTAAACAAGCAAAAATATGGGTGGTGGCAGCAGTTCTAGATTCATACTTCCAGAAAACGTGCTAGACTTTCAAAGATGTACTCACTGCAAAAAATACCTGTCATGTCCACCTACAGAAATTTACTTCACAGGAGAAATAAGTTGTGGAAGATGTTCAAAATTTTTGACAGGCGGCAAATCAGGAATAAAGTCAGTTTATGAAAAAATAGCAAAGAAGACTTTGTTTCCATGTGTAAACAGATTTGAAGGTTGCAATGAGCTATTAGAGTATGACAAAGTATTAGACCACGAAGAAGAATGTCAAGGTACACTATATGAATGTCCTATATGCCCCAAAGAAAGTTATGAAAGAAACTCATTGCTCTATTTAATAGATCATTACAGGAGATATCACAAAGAACTATTCTTAACTGAACCTCTAATAATGCTATCAAATGAGAAACAATTACCATGCCAAAAGTACTTGTTTTTCAACTGTAACAAGCTTTTTCTGATAAATATATTTACTGTAGGTCATACTATAATATTATATGCTTGTGTTCCCTGGAAAAATCCCACACTTGTTACACAGCAAGTGAAAGTATTTCAAAATCAGGACCAGCCATTTTTTGAATCATCCAGTAAACCATGCAACTCTTTCAACACAATAATACGGCAAGCTGATAATACGGTCAATATATTTTGTATTGATAATTTAGAAAATACTGGAAATGGAAATAATTTTTGGTGCAAATTTAATTTTGAATATGCTGAAAATATTGCTAAATTTAAAGATTAAAGTGTATGTAGAAGATTACTTATTTTATATATTACATGTTTTATATCAATATTTCACTATTTTAAACAATTTGTCTATTGAAACTAAAAATGAGAAATAAATTTATCAAAGTAAAGAAAAATGAGAAGGTTTATTTTACCTTATCTGCTTGTATTTTCTTTAATCTCTGTTGTTCCTTTTCCCACTCAAGTTTTATCTTCATATTTTGTTTCACTTTTTCTTCTCTTGCAAGTGCTATTTTTTTCTGAAGTTCCTGCCACTGTCTTTGTGCTTCAGCTTCCACTTTTTGCCATTGTTCTTCTCTATAAATTAAAAACAAAATATTTAAAATTTTAGTAAACCAACATACTATATTAAAATTTAATTTAATTTGTGATGAAATTATGACCTCTATCAACATGGCAGTACAGTTGGCAACTAGAAAAATTAAAAATTTTTACCTTTGAGCAGCTTGTCTCATTTCTTCTTCTTCGTTTTCTTGTTGGTTTTTTTCTTGTTGTTCCAGCCATTTTTTATATTTAGGGGAGTTTTCTAGTTTTTGCTGATCTGTCAAAATTATGTAAAGTAATAATTTTTGCAATATTTTATCACAAACAAATAAATTAATTGATAAGAAAATTGAAAAGCAAAAAATTTACGTTTTAGGTCGAAATATTACTGGGCGATTTTATTTGGACTGATATTATATCCCCGAAATGCCTTTGTCTCAATCTATTGAATGTTCTGGAAAACATGAGCAACTGTTTCATCTTCCTACATTTACATACTAGGTCACCTGTAATTACAATCTTATGAAGATAGCTCGCAAATGACAATGGCTCACATTAAAAGATATTTCATGTAAATCAGTAAATGAACAATTATTTGCTGTTGTCTCCACTACAAGAATTATTGAAAAGTAGGAAATAAAGAAGAAGTGAAATTTCTGGTTTATTTGTTATTAATCTGTAAAACATGTTGTAAACATAGAATTTCTCAAATTTAGTGCGAGATCAATACACATTGATCTCTAAAAAAAGATGGACTACTGATCCAAATTGAGCTCTCAAACCAAAAATGTAATGTGCTCGTCACCATGTTAGGTGCAACTAGTTCTGGTAACAATGAAATTTGAATTATTTATTTTGTTGATAATCCTGATACACTTCAAATTAACCGTTAAAAATCAAAAAAAGTGCTGTCATTGTTATTGTTGTGAAGTTTTTGACTACGATTAACATCTTTGTTTTTTTCCCTGGATTATATTTATTTTAATTGTAGGGGATAACGTAGTGTTTAATACAGCTGAATTAAGTGAAATGTTGCAACAGTTAACATTATTTAAATATAAAATTTAATGTTTACTTATTTTAATAAAAATTCCAAATATATTTTTTATGAAGTTATGTTAATGGTAGAACACGGTTTTTGGCGGTCCTAAAAAAATGTTTTATACATGTAAGTTGTATTTTCTGATCTCCACCTTTGCAATTGCTAGTAAAATACACAAACATGACACAACGGTCAAACATTTAAATTAAAAACTCCGGAAAACGTGAAATTTTAATAAAAACTAAGAAAAATTATCAGCTTGCCGATTGCTCATTTGCCTTCCATTTTGAAAAAAAAAACATCAGTTAATATCTGTGACGTAATGCGACTTCTCACGTTGACGTAGTTTCTAAGGCCAGATTCTCACTATAGGGCCGCTCTCGATACGATATCGATACGCTCTCGGTCCGGTAAAATATTCATACAGGAGAAACAATGAACCTATTCACACTATCGGTTTCGCGGAAATTTCGATATCGTAAACTCTTTTTCATTTAAAAAAAATGTATCGAACAAAGATCGTATAGAGAGCGGCACTCTAGTGAGAATCAAGCCTAAATTTCATTTAGATATATAATGAGATTATCAGACAAGTATCATCATAATATTTCTAACAATAATTTCTAATATTATTGCTCATTCAGTTCTATTTTTATAGTACAATTAAATAATATTTCTATATTGTTATAGTGGGTATTACAATTATTTTTGGCAAATATTCGTAATGCTGGAAACACCAAATTTTCGACGATTTTTTGCATACCGCCGTTTTTTGGGTCGTAGAACAGGAATCCGAAGTTTTTTTTTGGTGGTGGCCAATCGTTTTTTCAATTTTTTTTTTCACTTTCACACATATAAGCCGTGTTTTCCGATCCCCACTTTTAAATTTTGTCACTTCTAGTATGTAAAGAACTTACTAATTTTTTCGGCGTACGTTTACCGGAATGTATCTTATTTATATGGGAGAAATGTAGTTCTTAAGGGAAATGAATATTTGAAGCTTTGATATTACCGTTCTAATTAGTTTTTCCGCGCCATACCGGGTAAATAGATGTTCCGATGTTTTTCAGAGCGTCCGTATATGGTAGTACCGAACCATACATCGTAGTGCAGTATGCGCAATTTCTCCACGCTGTCATTCGCCAGCGTAGTGGGATTAAGAGGACAACCGCGCTCGCCATTAATTCTCTGAGGACAGGAGTGATACTGCTTGATGTAGCCACAGCGTTCAACAGATTATGGCATGCAGGCCTGATCTAAAAGCTCCAGAGCGCCGGCTACCCGAAGTGGACTCATACCTACAAGAACATGAGTTCACCGTAACGGTTGAACAGGAAATATCACAACTCAGAAGACCAGATACTGGGGTACCATACTCTCACCACAACCTTTACAACATATTCACTCACGACAGTAAACACGAAAATCCTCAAAATACCTTTACTAACGACATTGCCATAATGGCAAGATCAAAGCAACCAAGAATGATCGGCAAATATCTACAAGAGGAAATGGGTCTAGGCTCCTAGAAAATATTGGTCAATACCGAGAAGAGCCAAGTGCTCTTCCTGACAAGGCGAAGAAGGACCCGGCAAATAGTAGATTGTGATGTCGAAGATATTAGATGGACCGATCAAGTCAAATATCTAGGTGTGAAGACAAATAAAGGACTGAGATGGGACAAACACATCTCAACTGCAGTTAACAAATTTAAATTTATTAGATGACAGCTTTACCCGCTGCTCAACAGAGCAAGCAAAATGAGCCTCAAGAACAAGCTGACAATCATCAAGGCCATACTAAGGCCCATCTGACCTAAGGATCTGCAGCTGGGGGCTACGCAACAGCGACACATCTTAAGAGACTAGAAGCTCAGGAAAGCATAGTACTGAGGATGGCCTCAACGCTCCGTGGTTCGTCAGAAGAGAGCAAATAAATAGGGAGATGAGATGGATTCCTTTAAGGGAGGTCCTGAGACAGAAGGCTGCTAAAGTATTCTTAGAAGCTGACATAGACGATAACGCACTCACCAGGCTCAACGAAAAATATCATTAGCTCCAAGCACCGATAAAAGAAGAAGTATCGAGGGAGATGGCCGAAGAGCCGATTCTGAATACAAGTATTAAATGTAGAAAGAAGCCAATGGTTACTGTCACCGCAAGCACCAATGGATGTGATTTATTTATTCCGTCGACGCCGCCCATGGTTATTCAGTCGAAGAGTAGTAAATTGTATTTCAGGTCTATAGAATTTGTATTTTCAGATTATGGACCGCCCGCCGGGACAGCATCCGAACCCACCATCCAATCACAAGGTTTCACCGACCAGTTTTGATTTCTAGCCAAGCTGCCGCTAAATCGTCGCCAAGCTGCTACCAAATTGCTGCTGATGATGATGTCTAGGATGACAAAAGGAACCGCTCACTGCCATGTCAAGTGCTGCTATGTCTAGCCGCCAGCTCTAAATTCAATATAGGAATCGACGAGGTGTCATGCGTAGCATGAGAGGCCACCGCTACAAGATCGTCGAGGAACCACTACCACCAACCATTGGGAACTCATTCCACCGACCACCGAAGAAGACGCCGTCGAGGAACCACCACCACCAACCATTGGGAACTCATTCCACCGACCACCGCAGAAGACGCCGTCGAGGACTCTTGTAAGCACTGACAGTGTTGATTTCTTTCTTTCCATCCTACCGTCACCTATACACACACGCATTACATGCCGTCAGTTTTTTTTACTTAGTTCCATTATGGCCAGGAACGTGATTTACCGCCAGGTGCTCACCGGTGTCCGTCATTAAGAGCGCATAGTAACTGTCGCCGCCCATCACGGCCAGGGTGACCGCCCCGAAGTTATCTTCACTGCGTAGAGAACCACTAGCGTACGAAGACGTTGCCTACTGTCGACCGATGGCGAGTTACAGCTAAGGTATAACATGCCGCCACCGGTCGAATAGTATGAGTCACTGTGAATAGCGTCGTGAATTGTTAATACGAGGCGTCGTTAATAGGGTCATGAATTTATTAGTACAAGGTGTCGTGAACAGCATCGTGAACGACACCGTCGGGTTATCGTCAACCGTATCGCTACCGCTCAATAAGTACGAGGTGCCGTGAACAGCGTACATACATACTCTTGCCGTCCATACTGTCTATTTTGTTGAGTTTATATTTTTGTCCATCTTAAGTTGTAAGTTAGTTTTAGGCCATATTGTAGAGTATGGAATACAGGATACAGGATGTTTTAAAACCGTTTGTTTCATTTCCTAGTTCCTCTGTTTAACATTTCAGGTAATAATTGGCAGCCGGGAATCAGTAATTAATACGCGCAAATGACCACTGGCCTGCCGTTTATTCACTGTAACAAGCTGCCCAGTGTAAGTAGACCCTCTACCACATTAATCCAGATGATGGCGACCACCGGACAGTCAATCCGCTAAATAGTTCAGAGAATAGTTAGCGGCGCCGATAGGAATATCTCGACCATAAGTGGTACCGACCAAGAGTATATAGGGTAATTATGGGATATCTCTACGCTAGGGATCGCTTGACTGCTGAACAATTGATCGATGGCTGTTTACGGAATAGATATCCATCCATGATGTTTCGTTGCAGTAACAGGAATACGTCCGTGGACTGTTATATAAAAAGGCCTTTACAAGTAAAATATACAATCACGATAGTAGAGTTAAAACATTTTTTAACAAAGTTAACATTAAGAAACTGTGGAAAAATGTGAATTTTTAACAAAAACTAAGAATTAAATTTTTACTTCTAAAAATGCACTAAAAAGCAAAAAAATAAAAATATAAATTTATATGAAAATGTTATTTTTGAGGTCAGTGTCAAGTTAATATCTGATAAAATATGATCGCGTAAAAAGATTGAGAGAAATACTTTATTTGTATTGCTTTCTTACCGTAGCTATACCGCGTAAGTAGTTACTTGTTGCATTTAGTAATACTTACTTACTTAATGTTCTTTATTGAATTATTACATTCGCTCATAATAACTTAAAGGAGTTTCGCCCTGAGTCCTTCAACCCTTGTTATTTTAAATTTACAAGATATTTGAAATTTGATTGAAGGGAAAACAAAAATATATATGGTAGGTAAAACTTTACAAAAATTGGCTTAAGATCTAAAAAAGGATTCAGAAATAAATTATTAAACAACAAAAGGTAAAACTGGTACAACTTTCAAGTATAGGGTTTGGAACCTTTCACAAAAGGCTCGTTGAGGATGTTTTGCACCAAGTGCAGCATTGGGTATACATTGCAGGCAGTATGGAACCTGAAGGTTTCTGTTGTATTCTTTAGTAGCGAAGATGGATGCTAATTTAGGGAGTCTTTCATTAAATGGGTATATATTGCATAGGTCATATAGAAAATTTGATGTGGATCTGATTGTTCGAGTGACGAATCTTCGCGATTTCTCTTAATGCAGTTGTTTCGGAAATCTAGATAATGCTGGTCCTTGTGGGGGACCTTGTTCCGGTATGAATTCCTTTGAAATATCTTCATTAATTTTTACTTACAGGAGACTATTAGTAGGTTGAGTAGGAGATGAATTAATTGTTTTGAGCAGTCTGTTCTATACAGTTTGTATAATAAACCCTGGTACAAGCTGTGAAAAACCTCGTTAATGTTCATGAATAGAACTGAAGATTTTTGTTTCTTTAGCTTACTTGTTTCAACATTATTTGCTAAAATAATGAGATGATGGATGGTAGAATTCTTATATTATTAAACTGACATCCTGGTATTTTATGTCCAATTTGGAGTTTTAATTTCTTTTATTATGTATTCAAGATTTTTTCCTAAAACAGACAGTAGTGTTACTGGTCTATAATTAACTGTCTTCGAATGATCTGTAGTTGGTTTGGAAACTGTTATTATTGTTCCTCTTTTCCACTCAGAAGGAATATCTTCTTCTTCTTCAAGTGCCATCTCCGCTGCGAAGGTTGGCTATCATCATGGCAATTCTAACCTTAGAAGCTGCCGCCCGGAACAGTTGAACAGAACTGCAAGAAAACCATTCTCTGAGGTTCCTCAGCCAAGACATCCTTCTCCTCCCGATGCTGCGCTTGCCCTGAATCTTCCCCTGCATAATCAATTGGAGCAATTGGTATTTATTGCCTCTTGTAATATGGCCCAAGTACTGAAGCTTTCTTATTTTAACAGTCAGTGTTACCTCTTTTTGTTTGTTCATCCTGTCAAGTACTTCTTGATTAGTTGTTCTATCCTTCCAGGAGATTTTCAAGATTCTACGATACGCCCACATCTCAAATGCTTCCAATTTATTTATACACTGTTTGTTCAGCGTCCACGCCTCCACACCATACAACAAGACCGAAAAAACATAACACTTAAGCAATCGCACTTTCAATTTTAAGGTTAGATTTCGGCTACAAAATATTTGCTTCATATTGTTAAACGCACTTCGGGCTTTCTCTATTCTTATTCTTATTTCCCGTGTATATTCATTTGACTCGTTAATATTTACTCCCAGATAGTTGTAGTTTCGTGCTCGTTCTATTCGCTCGTTGTTTCCACGAAGGAATATAGCAGTGTTTAAAGCAAAAGTGGTATATTTTTAATATGTATTGATGGTTGCAATTATCTTATGAGAGTTTTCGACAAGTAATCGTGCGCGAAAGAGGTACTGGTCAAAGTTGAAATCATTACTTTGTTGATATACCTTTTTAAAGTGAGTCTCAAACAAATCTGATTTTTTTTCTCTGACCTTCAGTAACGTTTTCGGCCCTCTTCCAGTATCTGCATAGTATTATTGATATTCTTATACTTAAACAATTTTTTAATTTCAGTCCAGTAACTATTGCCATTTTTGTATTGATATTTTTGCAATTAGTACATTTATGTATTTAATACAATCTTATCAAATACTGTATATTTTTATTTATTGATTTCTGTTTTTGCCCCAAGATTGCGACTAACTAGATTATCACAACACATTTGTCTCTTTCTCTTAATCAGGTTGATAATAAATGGTGAAAGCTCATATGGGTAAAATTTGATATATCTTTTCAAATATTTTGGTTTTCTGGTTTACTTATAAATGAATTTAGTTCACTGTTCCCCTTATCTATGTTGGTCTAGTGTTCAGGAATCTTAGTTATTTTATTTTTGGGCAATTAAATTATTTAATTATTCCAATTAGGGATTTATGTGACATAATAATGCAGTATAAAATTACACTTCAATTTGTGTCGCTTTTATCATGAATACTCTTATTTTCAGTATATTTTTTTTATTGTATTTTTTTCTTGACTTTTTTGCTGTGCACAAGTCGCATAGCCAATCCAAGCGAATTGGTCATATATACAATCAACTCACGCTCTAAGTAGGGTCGAGTACGGTATCGTTCTTCCGGTCGGCATCGTGGCAAAATACGCAATTACTTTTAGAGACAATTTCTGCGAACCTTAAAGTGCGGGAAGAAACTAGGTGAATTGAGTAGCCTTGCGAACACCAGCAAGAGGTTACCCTCAGGATCAAGATTGTGCCCTATTGACCGTACGGAAAGGTAAGCGATTTGTGCAAGTTTTTCATTTTCTTTTTTCTACCAATTCAAAATTACAGTCCACTACATTTTCATATTTTCCGCGTCATTTATGTTCCTTCTACTGCCGGATGAAAAACCGTTTTTTAGTTATTTTCTAAAAATTTTCAAAATTTTAATATTTATAAATTGAATTGCATTATTTTGTCACAAACCACCATTTTCTTTTTCATGTACTTAAGGTCACTTGCATATAATAGGTATAAACCCCAGAGTAATTTAACTTTGAGTTTTATTATTAGGCATCCAGGTTTGGCTGCAAAACTGGAACCTTCAGTACCTATAAATCTGTACCTTAAAAATTATATTCTCGCGCACAAGATTTCAGCGAGCATTTAAACCGCTGTGCGCAATTTAACACGTCGATCGTACTACCGTACCACACTATCTTTTTTTTCTCGCTTTTTCACATTAAATAAAATTTCAGCTTTATTAAAATATTTATCTGCTCCATTTTGTGATATCTACGGTATAAAAAACGTTTGTACCTTTTTATCAAATTACTTTCATTTATTAGCATTGGATGGTGCATATTTTGCGAATTTTTATAAACATTTTTTACTTAGCCAGTTCGTTTAACATTGTATCATTCAGTCTATTATTTTTTTTTCGCTCTGCTTTCCATAAGCGTGCAAAATACATTTATTTACATTAATTTTCTTCATATTTTACTGATTTTTTATAATGGCGGATAAATTAACTAAAGCTAATTTAAAACGTACTACGGTTTTTAAAAGCCTACAAGAGACTCACGAAGCCGGAATCAAAGCTTCTAATGACGACTCTTTAAAATCTATCTTTTTAGCTCGAGCGGATGCTATTGACAACATATATAATGAATTTCAATCGGCTCATAATACTATAATTTCTTTAATCGACGATAAAGATTTTGTAAATTACGATGGGATGCGTATTGCTGCAGATGAGGCCTACTATGGTATTAAATCTTTTAAACATGATTTCTTATTAAGCGATTCCGCTTCTCAAATAGCTAATATTTCAATTAGTCCTAATTTAAATGTGCCTACAGTTTCCAAAATTGTAGCTAATCTTCCAAAACTTAATTTACCAACTTTCAATGGTAATTACAAAGATTGGCCAAGTTTTTTTGATTTATTTAAAAGTCTCATCCACAATAACACAGACTTATCTAATGTTGAGAAATTTCAATACTTACTCACTTCTTTAGATAAAGAGCCTTTAGCTTTAGTTAAGGGTATCCCTCTTACAGAAGCAAATTATATTATTGCCTTTGAAACGCTTGAAAAACGGTACCAAAATAAGCGCATTTTGGCTACACAATATTATAATGAAATATTTTATGCAGCATCTATTCAAAAGGTTACTTCTAAGGATCTTAGACATCTTTTAAATGTTTTTTTCTGAAAACGTAGCAGCCTTAAGAGCTTTAAAACTTCCTGTAGATCAATGGGATTTTTTGTTGTTTAATATGTTACTAAATAAACTTGATTCTAAAACCAGAACCAGTTTTGAGCTTGAAAATAGTCTAAATCAAGACTTACCTACCTACAGACAATTAATTACTTTCTTAGAAAGACAATGTATAGCTTTAGAGTCTGTTCAATATACTTCTTCAGTGAGTTCTGATAAGTCAAATTTTAACTCTTCTAATTATCATGCATTAAACAACAAGAGATCTACATCCAATTTTGTTACGAATCCGCTTTCACAAAAAAGCGAACCTACGTGTACTTTATGTTCTGCTTCTCATGCATTATTTAAATGTAAATTATTCTTGGCTAAAACGCCACAACAAAGATTTTCTTATGCTAAACAGCACAAATTATGCGTCAACTGTTTAGTATCTCCCCACTCTATTAAAAATTGTGGTTCTTCTCATAGATGTAAAATCTGCAAATTTCCACATCATACAACTCTACATTTTAACAAGAATTCTTCTTCTTTCGTGTCTTCTAATGACAATAACTTACCTAAGTCTAATTCAGACACTGTTACGGCTGTCGAACATTATTCTAATGATGATCAGTCTAATTTTACCGTCACGAATACTCACTGTATTGCAAACACTTTGTCTGTTCCGCAACATACTATTTTATTATCCACTTGTGAAATAGATATCAAGGACATTCGAGGACATTTTCAGAAAATCCGTGTACTTTTGGATACGGGCTCTATGGCAAATTTTATGTCTGAGTCGTGCGCTAGACGACTGGGTCTCCATCGTAAAAAATTCTCTATTCCAATTGAGGGTTTAAATGGAATGTCAACTTCCACCAACAGCGGTCTTGTTCAATGCGTCATCAAACCCTGTGGTCAATTGGATCCAGTTTTTTCTTTTCAAGCTATTATCATGCCCAAAGTTTGTTCTAATCAACCAAAAATTCACATTAATATTTCCGAAATGGAACATATTCGAAATTTGAAGCTTGCAGACAGTCGGTTTCATATACCAGGACCAGACATGCTTATTGGTGCTGAATTGGTACCTTTATTTTTAAAATCAGGCCGTATTGTCGGCAATTCCGATCAACCTGTAGCTTTAGAGACTATTTTTGGTTATGTTTTACAGGGTAAAACTAGCTGTTCACTTCCTTTCAGGAATCCTGACTCTTTCTTAAATTGTCTTGCTCTTTCGATGACTGTATCGATATTCAGTTACGTAAATTCTGGGAGGTCGAACAAGTTACTAAAATCCCTTCTTGGTCCACTGAAGACAAGAAGTGCGAGGAAATATTTAAAAATTTAGTCTTCAGAGAAACTTCTGGACGGTTCTCGGTACCTTTACCTTTTCGTCAATCAAAACCAAATTTTGTTGATACTTACTCTCAAGCATATCGTCACTTTTGTATGTTGGAACGACGTTTTTCCAAAAATTCTGAATTATCTAGAAAATATACAGATTTCATGCAAGATTATCTCGACAGTGGTCCCATGTCCTTAGTGCCACAAAGTCGATACAGATGTCCGTCTGCTTATTACATCCCACATCATGCTGTTTTTAAACAGGAGATGTCGGGCTCAAAAATTAGAGTTGTATTTGATGCTAGTCTTCGTGATATACAGGGTGTCTCTCTTAATGATACTCTTCTCGTTGGCCCAAAGCTCCAACGTGATATTTCTGCTTTACTTTTAAATTTTCGATTCTTTTCTTATGTTTTTGTTTGCGACATAAAACAAATGTACAGACAAATAAATGTTCAGCCTGAATTCTGGGATTATCAACGCATTTTATGGCGTTTCTCACCTTCTGAACCTCTTCAGGAATATTTTCTACGTACTGTTGTTTACGGAGTTACATCTTCGCCATACTTGGCCTTACGTACTCTGCAAGAGCTAGCGGTTCAAGAGGAATCTTCATTCCCTAGGGCAGCTCAAGTTCTTCGTCGCCAGTTTTATATAGATGACGGATTAATCGGTAGCCACGATTTAAAATCTGCGTTGTCACTTCAGCTTGAGCTCATTGAACTTATGAAGAAAGGAGGATTTGAATTAAGTAAATGGGCAAGTAACGATCCTGTTCTTTTAGCTCATATATCTCCTTCAAATATCCAGGAGTCTTGCAGTTTTGATAAAAATGATCCTTCTTTTATTAAAATATTAAGTTTGAAGTGGGACCCCAATTCAAACATTTTTTCCTATTATAATGTTCCCATGGAACGCCCCTGTACTAAACGCAATATTCTATCTGAGATTAGTAGAATATTTGATCCACTCGGTTTTGTTTCTCCTTGCTTGTTACTTGCAAAACGTCTTTTGCAACGTTTATGGGAATCCAAGGTTTCTTGGGATGAGTTTCCGTCCGACAATATTCTCGAAACTTGGACGAAATTCAAAGCCGAATTGCCCAAGCTTGCTGATATCAAAATATCTCGCTATGTAGGCTCTAATTCGATATCTCGAATTGAACTACATGGATTCTGCGATGCTTCGCAGGTCGGATACGCTGGTGTTGTTTACTTTCGTGTAGAAGACACATTAAACAATATCAAAACTTTTCTTATTTGCGCTAAGTGTCATGTTGCACCATTGAAGATTGTATCAATAGCAAGACTTGAGCTTCTTGCAGCAGTTTTGCTCGCGGATCTAGTGGCATTTGTCAAGGAAAGTTATGCTGATCTTGTTATTTTTGACGCCATACATGCTTGGACAGATTCCATGGTCACACTTGCTTGGTTGTCTTCTTCTCCTCATAAATGGAAGACATCTGTTGCCAATCGAGTAAGCCACATTCAGGAAATTTTACCTATTTCATTTTGGCACCACGTCCCCTCCAAGCATAATCCAGCAGATTGTGCTAGTCGTGGTCAAACTCCTCAGCAACTTTTGAATACTCCCATCTGGTGGTCTGGCCCAGAATTCTTATCTAAGAATCGAGTTTTCTGGCCGACACAGACCAATTTTGCGGGTCAATCTGGTTTAGAGATATCCAAGGAAGAAAAACAAATAGTTTTGAACATTTCGCTTCCTTGCGATGATTTTCTTGTTTTACTAGATCGATTTTCTTCATTATCTAAGATACAACGGATCATTGCATATGCTCTTCGCTTTATTTCTAATTCAAGGTCAAAACCTAAAGTTAAAGGTCATTTGTCACCTTTCGAGATTGAAGCTTCCCTGCGAGTTATTATAAAACGTGTTCAACGAGATGTGTTTTCGGACATCTTAACGAAGATTTCGCAAAATAGTTTGCTACCGAAACCGTTTCGAAAGCTTGCTCCATTTGTCGATTCAGATGGATTGCTTCGAGTAGGAGGTAGGCTGAGGAAGTCTCAATTTTCCTTTGATGTAAAACATCCTATTCTTTTACCAAAATCGCATCGAATAACAGAATTAATTATCGAACAAACTCATTGTACGAATTTTCATCCAGGATTTAAAACTTTGCACTATTTATTACTTCAACAGTTTTGGATTTTATCGCCTCGAAGTGCAATTTATAAATGTCTCTCCAAATGTATTCGATGCTTTCGATGTAAACCAAAATCATATAATCCCTACATGGCAGACTTACCAAGCTCTCCGAATTTCTCAAATTAAGGCATTTTCTTCTATTTGCCTAGATTTTGCTGGGCCTTTTTCACTCTTGATGAGCAAACATCGAGGTGCTAAAACCTTTAAAGGTTACGTTTGCGTTTTTGTTTGTACTTCCACTAAGGCTATTCATTTGGAGGTTACATCAGACCTTAGTTCTGAGTCATTTTTAGCGGCCTTCAGACGTTTCGTCGCCCGTCGTGGCAAATGCGTCACTATTACTAGTGACCAAGGTAAACAATTTTAAGGGTGCATACAGCCAACTTCTTGTTTTGGCGCAAGCTGCTGCTCAAACATTGGCAATTACTTGGAACTTCAATCCTCCGGGCTCTCCACATTTCAATGGACTGGCGGAGGCCGGCGTTAAGTCTTTTAAGAGTAATTTTTACCGTGTCTTAGGAACTCAAATATTGTCTTATGAAGAATTCTACACATTATTAACCCAGATTGAATCTTTATTAAATTCACGTCCTTTATGCGCAATTAGTGCCGATCCAAATGACTTTCAGCCTCTTACTCCCGGTCATTTTTTGATTCAAGAGCCTTTAAGCAGTTCTATCCCTGATCCAGATCTAAGCTCTATAAATTTAAATAGGCTTAATCGTTGGCAGCTTATTCAGCGCCTCCAGGGTGATTTTTGGAAACGGTGGTCTCAAGAGTATATCCATTCTCTCCAAGAGAGGCACAAACGGACTCAGCCATCTCCTCCTATTAATGAGGGCGCTCTTGTCCTAATTAAAAATGAGCAAAATCCACCCCTTCGATGGGAAATGGGTAGAATACTTAAATTACATCCGGGACAAGACGGTGTGGTTCGCGTAGTTACGCTTAAAACGATCCACGGTGTTATGCAACGACCTGTGGTCAAAATTTGCCCATTACTTGGCAACTAAAATCTTATTTTTGCAACGCAACATTATTTTTATTTTCTTTTTTCTTTAAATTATATTAAAATTATTTTTTCATAACTGTTTTATTTTTCTCTATTTTTACTGGGTTTAAAAACATTCGTTTTTGGTGAGGTGAATGTTCAGGAATCTTTGTTATTTTATTTTTGGGCAATTAAATTATTTAATTATTCCAATTAGGGATTTATGTGACATAATAATGCAGTATAAAATTACACTTCAATTTGTGTCGCTTTTATCATGAATACTCTTATTTTCAGTATATTTTTATTATTGTATTTTTTTCTTGACTTTTTTGCTGTGCACAAGTCGCATAGCCAATCCAAGCGAATTGGTCATATATACAATCAACTCACGCTCTAAGTAGGGTCGAGTACGGTATCGTTCTTCCGGTCGGCATCGTGGCAAAATACGCAATTATTTTTAGAGACAAACTGTTTGCTCGGACCGTTGCTTGAAAGTTTATTGGAATTTTAATTCCAAGATGATCCGAACCTAAGTCTGGTATCAGTTCCACATTTACTAAATTTTATTCAAAATTTTTCGAGTACAGTAAGAGATCTGGGGTAGAGTTTTGGTTATGCGGCATTAAAAATGTTGGATCGGTTATGTATCTGTTGAAGTTAGTATTATTAGGAAAATTTTGTAGCTATCTTTTCTTTATTTTTTCAGTTGCATTGAAGTCGCCTATAATTAAGGAATATTTATATAGTAAAGGTTTTGTAAATATTCCTGTTCCTTCTATTTGGCTGTGAGGATAAATATAAACTAAAAAATGTGTAGTTTTTCATTAAAGGAATGGAATTGAGAAGTGTACAAGTAAATTAAGATTACATAAAACCCAATAAAATTACTTAAAATAAATCAAGACAGAGCTTACACCACACCCCCCAATCAATATTGGCGATGTTATAATAAAATTCAATAACGATTAAAAGTAAAACAATATGAAATTACTTAAGCCTTAATACAATTTTAAAAATACTGAAGAGAATACTAAATCAGACAGTTTTGACTTTTCCCTTAAAAGACTGCAACCCATCAAAAAAGAAATCAATATCAGTCTCTCTAGCCACAATGTTAGCGTTAATGCAATATTTAGTGACAGCAGACAATACACCATAAGTTATTCTATAGAACGGAAAATGAAACAAACCACCGCCACGTAAAGCTCTTGATAAGACATGCAAAGAGATTGCATTCAGTAACGCAGAACAATCAATATGGCAATTTATTACTTTAAATAATGTACAAGTATCAATAAAAATTATTTTATTTTATAAAAAGGGTAATTATAGGAGCTGCAGTGTCTCGTCATAAACAATATACTCACTAAAAATACCCTATTAACCTCAAAAATTTTTTCTAAACTCTTTCAAGTTGATCAATATAAGATTTGTAATATGTGGACCAAATGAGGCAAGCATATTCAAGAATTAACCTTATATATATATATGTTATGTCGGATATTCTCACTGGTATGAAGTGCAATCGAAGGTTTTCGGGCATCCCGTGTATGTGCCGAGTCCCTCTCAGGACTGTAAGGCAGCTGACGTTTCGGTGAATTCTCGCTCGTAGACGCCATACAGTAAGCTTTGAAAATGGTGAATGAGATTTCACCGAAACGTCAGCTGCCTTACAGTCCCGAGAGTGTGCAATACAACACCCTAAAACAATCCAAATTAGAAAAATCAGTCAGCGATCTCTTAATGAAGCTTAGCAGTTTCAAAGCTTTGTTAGTTACGTAACTAACATGATAAATATAATTCAAATATTCATCAAAGAACACTCTAAGATCCTTATCCCCACCTATCTTCTTCAACGTCTCCGAAAATCAGGTCGCACCGGCTCATTTCTCAAGATTTTTAGATTAAATTTTAACTGAAAGCAGTTCAATAGTTGCTCTTTCACCTGTAAAAATTTTGGCTATAATAAATATTTCCCTATATGAAAAAAAAATCGTAAAAATTCGCTTTTTTTAGTCTCTGAAACCTACGTAACCCCTTAAACAATATTGAGGTTGAGGCAAGTGGTTAATCAACTTCCAGAGTGTACAGTCTGTAGTTTGTAGAAAGTAGAAAAATATTGAATAGCTTGTAGACAGTAGAAAAAAAATCAAAAAAATTAAAAAATAAATTTGGACAAAGAACTAACCAGAATAACCATTAAAATCATTCCCTTTTCCCATTCCGACAGAGGTGTTCCGCCTCCCCGTGGTCTCTGCTGGACAGCGCCATTTTTTAATTAGCGTAAAAAATAATTGTAGTCTTAATACCGACTAAACAAATCTGACATCATTTTTTTTAAATTTCAATAGAATGGATCCAACATCTCCCGATTTTATTTAAAATTATTTTTAAATAATTCAGTGTGGCAGATGCAATATAGATGTCCAAATGTGTACATTTCCGGATTATGCCCAAATGGTTTTTTCGAGAGTTTAAAATTATATTTTTGAAATTCACTATGGCGGATCTAATAAGGTGGATTACAAATTTTAAGTTATTCACATTTTTTCAAGCGGATTTACCATAGCAGATTAAGTATTTGCTTGGTACAATTTCATTCAAAACTGATATTTGGAGAATTCTCAGAAAGGGTTTTTGTTGTTCAATTTGGTGTGGTTAACAACTTTGGATAAAATGGGTACATGATACATCTCGCTTAACTTAAATTAAATAATTGATGGCTATCAATTAGTTCAAAAATAAAAATCAAAAAATAAAGTCTAAAAAGCTTAAAATAACAATATAAGTTTTTATGTGAACCTGAAATTTTTGAAGTTGGCACGAAAGTATTACTAAATGCCAGTTCATGTGTGATTTTGCTAAAGTGAGTTTTTTGTTACGACTCCTGATAAATTAAAAGAGTAAAGAAAAATTTAAACCAATGTATCCAGAAAGTAATTAATAAGTTCAGTAACTATGTGGAATTACAAGATGACCTAAGGAGATTGAATGAATGGTGCAGAATGAATAGTATGGAGCTGAATACAGGTCAGTGAAAAATAAAGAAGTTCTACATACAGGAAGAAAAATTTTATATAATATATGATAGGTTGGAGCATATGAATTTCATAAGGATCTTAGAGTGTTCTTTGATGAATATTTGAATTATATTTATCATGTTAGTTACGTAACTAACAAAGCTTTGAAACTGCCAAGCTTCATTAAGAGATCGCTGACTGATTTTTCTAATTTGGATTATTTTAGGGTGTTGTATTGCGCATATATATATATATATATATATATATATATATATATATATATATATATATATATATATATATATATATATTGGAATTTACTGAACCAATTTTGGCCTAAGTGATATGGGACCACCGGAGCAACTTCCTGAACATAATGCAAAAAATTTCATTAAAATCCGAAGTACATACATAAAAAAACATAGCGGTCAAATTGAGAACCTCCTTTTAGATGTCGGTTAAAAACTGTCGGTTTTTTCGATTGCTCCTTTGCCTACCATTTTGAAAGAAACATCTGTTACCATATGTTGCAAATAGGGACGTTGTCACGTTGACGTGGTTTTTAAGATAATGAATTGTATTCATTCAAACATTGTAGCAAGAATTGTGATAAAGCTGATAAAGACATTATTAGAGAAGTATCAACATAATACTTCTTAAATTTAATTAAAGTTCTAGAAAACTAAATTTGATCCAACTTATCAACAATTTCTAATATATTATTGCTCTGCCACCATTTCATTAAGTTCTATTTTACAGTACAATTAAAGAATATTTTTAAATTGTTTAGTGGGTATTAAGACTACAATTATTTTTTACGCTAATTAAAAAATGGCGCTGTCCAGCAGAGACCACTGGGAGGCGGAACACCTCTGTCGGAATGGGAAAAGGGAATGATTTTAATGGTTATTCTGGTTAGTTCTTGGTCCAAATTTATTTTTTAATTTTTTTGTTTTTTTTTTCTACTGTCTACAAGCTATTCAATATTTTTCCACTTTCTACAAACTACAGACTGTATACTCTAGAAGTAGATTAACCACTTGCCTCAACCTCAATATTGTTTAAGGGGTTACATAGGTTTCAGAGGCTAAAAAAGCGAATTTTTACGATTTTTTTTCCTATAAGGAAATATTTATTAAAGCCAAACTTTTTACAGGGGAAAGAGCAACTATTAAACTGCTTTCAGTAAAAATTTCATCTAAAAATCTTGAGAAATGTGCAGGTGCGACCTGATTTTCGGAGACGCTTCGAAAAAAAGGGGCTTTGCGGTAGACATGATAACTCAAGATAGACTTATCTGGAATCAAAAATCCAAATATTTCCTGTTAGTACATGAGTATAGCTAGGGAGTGGACGAAGGATTTTGCGAAAAATTAAAAATTGCATTTTTGGCAGAGAGAAATTTCAAAATTTAGTTAAAATTGATGTCAAAAATACAAATTTTATTTTTTTGCAAAATCCTTCATTCACTCCCTAGAAAATCACTTTTAGAAAAAACATGTAAAAAATGCGGTTTTGAGAAAAACGCGTTTGAAGTTTCATGTAAGAAAAAACCCTAGAAATTTTTTTTGTTAACTTACATAGAATCGCCAATCCCAGGGGCATACAGCAAAGTTTCTGCGTTAGTTGCAATATCTAAAGCATCTTTTTACTCTCTTGTAAGTCGAATTTGGGATTCTCGAATCGTAGCCTCTGCTTTTTTGTCGGCCAAGGAAATGCGATGCTCGTCTATCATCCAAGCATATTCATGGCAATTCCGGCCGACTTTCACATCCATATTGTGGGAAAACATCAAAATAGATAACATGCCTTCATTGAAAATAGATGCAGCTATGTATGGAGCAATATGAACTATTTTGGAGCCAGCCGGAACTATTTTCGGAGTTATCTTCCAAATTATTTGATTGAAACTTTCGTCACTATTTTGTGTGACTCCTCCGACACACCGCTGCCGAAGTTCGTCTTTGCTCAGTTCATCGTAGATCGGCTTGATAGCTGCCAAGACATCATCTGCTAAAGGTTCATAATCATGCTTGAAACTTTCGAGGCTATCGGTAGCTGCAGCATGTTACCAAACATACCAAGAGTAAAAGGAAGAATAGTTGCGTCTTTATATCTGCTGCGCGCGGACCGACAGCGACCCTGAGATGGGCGGACCTTCTATAGGCTCTATTTCCGAAAGTTTAATCCCGATTGACTTGTAATTTTCAGAGAATATTTCTGAAATAATGTACTTTCCAATGGGCCAATAAAAATATATATATTTTGAAAATTTGAAACCCATGTAACCCCTTAAATGAAGGATAAACTGTGCATTTGAAAAATACTTGTGGTAGGCTACTTCCCCTTAAATAAATGATAGGGAGTGGTCTTGCTGTTGATGCTGAAAACTTTTGCCTGCTACGCAGTTATAAGCTTTCAGCAATCAGAGATATCCTTTCTTGAATGACGTTAAGCAAATGTTCCTTTGAATGTCCCCCAACTGAAAGTAAAAAGAGGTTTTTTAAACTAAATTTCATATTCTCAAATATCCGTTGCCCTTCGATTACCCTATCTCTGTTGTATTTTAGTTTACTCATTTTACAGTAGTCTATTTCTACTCCTTCACTACCGACTTTCTCAGAACTGTTAATTAGGCAAACTAAGCACACTTCCCTGCAATAATGTGCCCAATTAATAACAGCTGCGGCGCTCATGCATAAGTCATTCTTATTTGACTTTCATGGCGATCTAAAAAAAATGTAAACCTGCAAATTGTAGTTAAAGGCAAACAAAAAATAACTCTTTTGACATTACCAATATTTTGTTTCTATTAATCCCGTTTCAAAAATCATTTTCTCCTTTATTTAAGACATGATTTGAAAACAAAAATAACCCTTTTGACATTACCAGTATTTTGTTTTTTTTAATCCCGCTTCAAAAATCATTCTATCCTTTATTTAAGACATGAGTTGGGAAGAAAAGTGATACTAAGTGAATAAAACATTAAACTAAATGCACTTTTGATTGTAAAACATCCGACAACGGTTACATTTATTTCCTTCTAGTATAGGTTAAAGACCGTCAGCAGTCCTTAAGGTGAAAAGAGTCCATGAGGTCAAACTTCGATCATACTCTAGATTTAAATAACAATAGATTTGTATATGGTCGGTGAGGGAGACGCTTTTTTGATGTTTGACAGACATAAATATGTTTACTTATCCTTTCTTTCAGTTTAATTGCTTGTCGAGACTTTTTTCATTGTTCTTAAGTGTTAAAAATTACTATAAAGGCGAAGTTTACAATTAATATTAACAAAAAGAGGATTTAAAAAACTTATTTTTATTGGTAAATATTGTTTACATATTGAAATTAACAATAATAATAATTTAGGCAACCATATATTCATATCAAAATTGACGTCCGATCATGATACTCGTTTAAATAATGCAATTAGAAAAGAATAGCATAAAATCGGCATGTGTGTACAAAGAAATTAAATATCTGCAACTTTTTCAAATATAAATAAAAATATTATTACGTTATTCAGCGTTCAAACAACCGGGCCCTAGTTCTGACATTATGTTAATTCTACAGGGGTATGTTCGAAGAGGTCAACCCTGGCAGCAAAGCAGACAAAAATCTGTTTTTACCTGATCTCAAATTGTCTGCCATTAAGGTGAAAGAGTAGTCACCCAAATTGAATTAACAGAAAAAAATGGCAGAAAAGTTGCAATAGTCGAAGGGGCGAAAACGTAGGGAGTGAATTTACAAAAAAAAAATCAAAAAAATCCTGATTTCTTTTCGTCTGCCAATGAACAACATGAAAGACAGAGTAATAAATTGTGTGTCAAAAATGGCAGACGGTTTGCCTATAATGAAGTCTTCTTTTCCAGTGGAAAATTATGAGAAAATTTCGGCCAAGTTTCCACGATCAGAATCTACACAAATCTAAGACTCACGTATTCTCCTTATCATAAAATATTCATATCTACATTGGCAGACAAGTACAGCGCGTCGCAAATTTATAAATAAATAAAAAAGTAAAAATTTCCCTGATTTATTTTTGTCTGCCATTTTGTATTTTGATTAAAGGTATCATAAAATGTTCATATTTACATTGGCGACAAGTACAGCGCGTGGCAAATTTATAAATAAATAAAAAAGTAAAAATTTCCCTGATTTATTTTTGTCTGCCATTTTGTATTTTGATTAAAGGTATCATAAAATGTTCATACTTACATTGGCAGACAAGTACAGTGCGACGCAAATTTATAAATAAATAAAAAAGTTGTTGAAAAAAAGTGAAAATTTCCCCGATTTATTTTTGTCTGCCATTTTGTATTTCAATTAAAGGTATTATAAAATATTCATACCTATACCGAGAGACATGTAAAACACTTCGCAAATAAATCAACAGTCGCTGATGATCTCTCATATACCAGATACGTGTGTGTAATATAACATCTGAAAATTTCCCTGAATTATTCTTGTCAGGGAAATTTATGTAAGTAAGAACATTTTATGATATCTCTAATCAAAATACAAAATGGTAGACAAAAATAAATCAGGGAAAATATAAGAAGTTTGTTGTCGACTTTTCCTTTGTCTGCCACAATTTTCCCAACTTCCAATTTGTCTGCCAAATTCATTGCTCTCATAAATTAGTATTATCTTCAAGTAGCCCCACATTCGCAGACAAATTCTAATCATCAAAACTTGGTCGAAATTTTTCGTCTGCTATTTTTTTTTACACACAATTTGTTACTCTATCTTTCATATTGTTCATTGGCAGACGAAAATATATCAGGATTTTTTTGATTTTTTTTGTAAGTTTACCCCGACGTTTCCACCCCTTCGACCTTTGCAACTTGTCTGTCATTTTTTTCCGTGAATTGAATTTGGGTGACAACCCTTTCATTTTAATGGCAGACAATTTTAGAGCAAGAAAAAACAGATTCATTTTCGTAAGTGATTTTTTTTCCAAATTTTCAAAGAGGCTGCCAGGGTTGACCCTATAGACTCTTTTCACAACTCACTTAGATCTTTTAGCCCTCTAAAGGGCAGACAAAAGAAAAATGAGTCCATTTCACCTTATGGATAGCTGACGATCCATTAGTTTAACTTTAATTTTCCGGGTGTTTTTCGCAATATTTAATCAAAATATTTATTTATTTTTACAGTACATTACAGATTTTTAAAAAATCCAAATAGTACATACGTTGTTCAAAAAACAATTATATATTAAAAAGTTTAAAACTAATTTAACAATAAAACAACAGCAATACAAGCAACTGACATCCAATTACAAACATACAAACCGACAACACAGGAACGTCAGAATCGTAATCATCCTGTTGTTTCTGATTGTCAGATATTGATAGTAAGCAATACAATCAAATTCTTAATATCAATCGACATATTTTAGATCTTGTGGTTTCACGTCTGCAGTGTAAAGTAACTAAAAATACAATAAGCTTTGTTGACGAAGATCCACATCATCCATCTCTTGTCGTTGAAGCACAATTGAAAGCATACAAACAGAAAACTTTATCAGTTAACAAAATTAATAATTACAATTTTAGAAAGGCAAACTTTAATTTAATGTATAGGCTGTTACAAAATACATGCTGGAATGAGTTAAAATCTTTTAATGATATTAATATTGCACTAGAATATTTTTACAACAAAATATCTCAAATATTCAATATTTGTGTTCCAAAAAGTAAAAGAAAAAAGGAATATCCTATTTGATTTACAAAAGATATCATAAATAACATTAAGAAAAAAGATAAATTAAGAATTAGAAGCAGAAAAACTGGAATAATTGAAGTGAAAAGAGAGTTTATCAAACTTAGAGCAAAATTAAAACGCGATATTAAAATATCTTACATTTCGTACCTTAGAAAAGTTCAACAAGATATTAGTAGGGACTCAAAAGCATTCTGGCACTACATGAAAAACAAAAAAGGTAATGTTGCCATACCAAATAAAATGTATTTAGATCAAGTAGAATATATCAGTGGCCAGTCTATCTCGAACGCATTTGCAAAATATTTTAGTTCTGTATATGATAATGTAAATATATTGAATACTTGTTTTTCTGAAAATCATCGTATGTCCGAGGTAATATCCCTTACTTCTGTAGGCAGTAGTGATGTGTATGAGGCTGTCAGGAGCCTTAAAATTAACAGGTCTGTAGGGCCAGATAATATTCCTTCATACATTGTAAAAGGTATGATTGATTTTTTAGTATATCCTCTCACACTGTTATATAATCTTTCATTACGTACAAGTTCGTTTCCACGAATATGGAAGGAAGTTAAAATATGTCCCATCTTTAAAAAAGGTGACAAAACAGACATACAAAATTACAGACCTATAGCTATATTATCGACTTTTGCAAAAATTTTCGAATCAATCATTTATAAATACCTTTATAATTCTGTTTCACAAAAGATTTCAGTATTTCAGCATGGTTTTATGAAAAATAGGTCAACTGTCAGTAATTTGTGTAACATAACTCAATATATAGCAGAACATTTGGAAAATAGAGCACAAGTCGATGTAATATATACAGATTTTGCAAAGGCTTTTGATAAGGTCGCGCACGCATTACTGTTGGAAAAATTATATAATGAATTTGGTCTTCACCCTGAATTAATTCAATTCTTTCAATCATACCTGCATTGTAGAAAGCAGACAGTAGTAATAAGAGGGTATACTTCAGAATCCTTTATGGCTACCTCTGGGATACCGCAGGGCTCCAACCTCGGTCCGTTCCTATTTATTATTTTTATTGATAGTTTATCAAAAATAATTAAAAACAATAATGTTCTTCTCTTTGCTGATGACCTAAAACTATATTCCGTGGTAAGGAACGTAAACGATTGTTTACAACTTCAGGAAGATTTAAAGAGAATTGTTGAATGGTCCTATGTAAACAAACTCACATTTAATGTTTCTAAATGTTTTATACTTAGCTTTAGTAGAAAAAAGAACATCTTACACTTTAATTATGTAATGGAAAATTCAATTTTAGAACGGGTTGGAGAAATGCGGGATCTTGGAGTAATATTTGATTCTCAATTTTCTTTTAAGTCACATTTTTGTAATGTAACAAAAAAAGCATCTAGTATGTATGGATTTACAGTCAGAAACTGTAGAGATTTCAGTGATGTAAACTGTATAAGACAACTGTACATATCTTATGTTAGGAGCATTTTAGAGTATGCTAATTTAATATGGAGTCCGTACTATAATACTCATAAATACGCTATTGAAAGAATCCAAAATAAATGTTTAAGGTATCTTTATTACAGGGAAACAGGTGTATATGACTTAACTGTAAGCAAGGATGAACTTAGATGTAAATATAATTTAAGTTTGGAAAAGCGTAGGAATATAGCCTCTGTTATTTTTTTGTATAAAATAATTCATAATAGAATTGACGATATGAATCTTCTCGCACAGGTGAACTTTAATATCCCTACATATAGAACAAGAAATACATTGACTTTTTATTTAAAAAACCATCGTACCAATTATTGTACTAATGCTCCAGTCAATATGATTTGTAAATTAGCTAACGATGTTCAAAGTGAAGTAGATATTTTTAGAATAAGTTATAAACAACTAAAACGTAAGCTAATGGAAATAATGTAATTAATTTTCCTTTATTACACTATCTCTTGTGCGTGTGTGTGTGTGTGTGTATGTGTCTGTTTGTGTGTATGTATGTGTGAACGTGTAACTCTATAATTAGGTATCTAATGTATCTGTAGAGTTTGTGTTGAATAAATAAATAAATAAATATCATCAGACAAGGGTAAAATCAGTTTTATTTATTTATTAGGTACATCTTACAAACACAACAGTCATTACATGTAAGGGAAAAAACAACAAAAAAATATATATTATAAAACTAAGGAATACTAAACTAGTTACAAACTACATAGCAAATAAACTCTCACATACATATATTTTTTTTTTTAATTTGGCGTATTGATGTATTAAATAAATCAATGTCTTCCCCGCCAATAATAACCAATTACAATCTGATAATATTCTATTTAGAGGAGAGCAACTTCTAGGATTATCGTAAATAAATGGTGCTGTCTCGGCCTTAAGTTAATTTTAGGGACATTAAATTTAATAAAGTTTATTAAGGTTTTGTTTAAACGTTATCTCTGTACCGTTAAGCTCAGTGTTAAAGGGAATATAAATGTTTAAACAATGCATAATTTGATTCATAACACTATCTGTCAACATCCGTTCAGCTCAAAGGCGGATCTAGCCTCTCTGTTTAGTCGAGCGCGGTGGTATCACTAAAATACAGTATGGCAAGCGAAACCAAGTTGCCGACGGAGGGGGGGGGGGGACGCCAGCAACATTCTCATTTCTAGTGTAAAAGGCAGAGTCGGGTCAATATTTCTGAATTCGAAGCTCTTAGAGAAGGAGGGGCGATTGCAAGAAAAAAAGTTATCGACGGTGGGAAAATGTCAGCAACATACAAATTCCTAGTATAAGAGGCAGAATTGAGTCAATTTTCTTGAACTCAAAGCTCGGGGGGGGGGGGGGGGGGGAGGATCGCAAGAAAAAAAGTTGTGGACGGGGGGGAAGGAGATGCCAGCAGCATACATATTCCTAGTATAAGAGGCAGAATCGGGTCTATTTTCCTAAACTCAAAGCTCTTGGGGGAGGGGGGCGGTCGCCCACCCACGTATCCGCACCTGGTTCAGCTTCTGTTAACTGAAAATACTTCAATAAGCTGAGTGATATGTGAGGGAACACGTTACTTGATAAGAACCAAGAGATCAGAGCAGTCTATAATATTTGTAAGTATCTTAAACCCAAACTGCATACTCAAGAAAATTCTGCGCTCTTCTAGGCTGGTCATGTTCAGAACTAACTATCTTTGCTGGTATGGAAAAGTACTCTTATCAATTCCCAAATTGTATAATAGAAAGTTTGCGAATTTTAACTAAACCTGCTCCCTGTGTTTAATGCAAGTTCTATATGATGACCAGACGACGCAGCAATATTCCAAATAACTTCAAATAAGAGAATAGTATAGCAGCAGCACCTCATTATAAATCAAGCCCTTTTAATAGATTTGGGAGAGTTAAATTGATAAATTTTTTTGCTTATCATTTGCATTTCTGACTTTAAGTTAATCCAACCCTTTAGATTTTTTTTAAATTTCAGATTGCATGTGTTTTAAGTTCACTGGTCTGCTATTCATTCTTGTCCTTGCATTAGCCAAGTTTTGTTTTAATGTCCATTATTATTTAGGTTATGGCATTCTGCTGATAACTATTCAAATTGTTCTTTAGACAGATTAGTGTTAGGTTAATCTGCTATGGATCGTATTTTATTCGCATCATTATACTTTTTAAAGTACAGTTTAGAACATAACATTTTGCAGCCTTTACTTGATAAGTAAATCCAACCTTTCTGGCAAAACAACTTGGGTGATAAGCACCCAGACATATTACACAAAATTTAATTTTTTCTGTCTACAACATGCAAATTCAACTTTCAAATCCATTTTCTGAAACTTTGAAATGTGCTGATAAATCATCAAAGTCTGCTCTGCTATAATATGAATTTTCTAGAGGATTAGTAATAAACATAATAAAATCAAATAAAGGTAAAATCTCCTCCAGTAACATAGTAGTTGCTGCTCTGTTCAGGTCGATCTGTTTATCGACCAAAAAAATAAATTTTTATAATGGTTTACTTGTTGTATAGATGAGTATTATTCTGCAATTGTTTATGAATAAGTTACTGTATTAGTGGAAAGGATGCTTTGTAGCTCAGGTTGTTGTGTTCTACTAATTTTTACACATAAGTTGATACCTGACATATATTTTGACGGTTCTGTTGATTCATGATCGGTTCATATTTCCAAAAATCATCAACTACCACTAAAAATTTCCACAGTCAACTTTTACTTGCAAATTAAATGATATACTTTACTTTCATCTGTTTATAGTCCCAACAAAAAACTAACATGTATCAACTAAAAAGTTGGTTAACTCTTAACCTTTTAAAAAGTCATCATAATTCATTTCAGCTTTTGGATGTTATCGGCTGGAGGAAAAATTGACAAGTACATAAAGATGTACAGTAGAAACACTTTAAATTAGTTAAACAAGCATAATTAAAAAGCAAAAAATTTAATTTTACTTTGAGGTTAGAATATTTATGGGTAACATTGATTGGTCATCGTTAACTTTAACTAAAAAAAAATTTTTATTAGGTAACGTAACTGTTAGTTTAGTGGAAATTCTTAGCAGTAGTTGATAATTTTTGAAAGTATGAACCACTATTAAACTTGGCAAAACTACTTCTTAAACTTAAAATAACTTACAACATACAAAGATATATATATATATATATATATATATATATATATATATATATATATATATATATATATATATATATATATATATATATTGTATAAAATGTAAAGAAAAAAGTATTGCAGTTTAGAATGTTCAAATATGCTTTAATGGAAGTGGCAAATTGTGAATATATTGACCGAAAAATACAGAAAAGTGCCAAGTGCGAATGAAAATTTTTTTGGGAAAACTATTTGCTACCGCCAAAAAAAAAAATTTGGATTCTCGTTCTGCGACCCAGCATTCCGAATGATTATCGTATTTTTGCATACTTTTATTAATTTTACAATATTATTCAATTATGTTTTGGTTTATAAAAATCTTGGTGCATTGTTCTATTTAAGAGATGTTACTGTTTACCATTTGCTATTACTTACCCTGTAACGATTTCAGATCCTTCTCTTTAGCTCTAGTTTGTCTGATACGTTTTCTTCTAGCTTTTTTTGCAATTTTTCTCCATTCAGCATGTCTAGGTACATTATTAAGAAAAACCATAACTTTCATTTAACATGTAAATACTTACAAGGCAGAAAATAAAATAGGTTTTCTTTCAAATTATTTTGTAAAAAAAGGATACCTACTTCCCCATTATACAGTAAAATTGTTCTATTTTAATTTTCCATAAGAAACTTCCTTGAAGTTAATGAAACTAGATCACAAATTCTTTCAAAATTTAAAAAACTTCTCAGTTGATATTAACATTTAACCTATGACTAGTGCTGCCAACTTTTTGTATTGAAAATATCGTATGCACGAACTTGACATATAAAACTGTCATGTTCGTGATCGTATGTAAATACGGCGGTATTCTTTATGGTAATTATCACTTGATGAAAGTAAAAAAAGTATAACTAATAACTTCATGTTCTTTTGAAATACTGCCCTCGATTCAAGAGTTTTAAGCTCAGATGCATCAAACCCTGAGTAGCTCCGAGCAAATCTGAATAAAGCTGTTAAAGTGTTAATTAAGAACAGTAAATAACCTCCAAATTATTTTTTTTTGCAATTTGTGTTTTTAATATGCATAGCAAAACATCTTGAAGACAAAAAGATAAAAAAATTATTTTATTACTTATCAGTTTTGACTTTTGTCTGGTCTCATGGCATTTTCGACCATAAATATTTTGCAATTCGTTAAAAAAACTATGAACGTAAGTCCGATATCTTGTGAAATAATCGTATTTTTGTCTCCATTTCACGTATAAAATGTTTTTTACCCAAAAATAGCATCTAAAAATGATAACTGATAGCTATTAGGGCTTTATACACCAAATATTTTTATTGATGCTTGAGGGGTAAGGGGCAAGCAGACCTGACAAGCACCGAGGCATCATGCACTACTTGAAAAAGTCAAGCGCTTCTTGCACCTGTACAGCTCCGAGCTGTTCATGCCAATGAAGTAATATGTATTTACTTGTCATTGGGGCGAAGTGATCATGATTACGTCAAGAGAACGGAAAGTGAAAAGAATGGCCTTTAAGTTTATAAATGGCTATATTCTTTTGAGTAATTATCAATTGATCAAAGTGAAACTGATAACTTCATGTTCTTTTGAATATGCATTTACTTGTCATTGGGCTGAAGTGATCATGATTACTTCAAGTGATAGAAGTGAAAGTGATAATGACTCAAAAGAATAGCCCTAATATCAAATATCAATGTTGACTATATCGATATGCTGAAGTATCGATATATATCGCCCGGGTCTAGCAAATGACCCTGAAGTTGAAGTAACCATAATTTAGAATTTTCTCAATTTTCAAAGTCCAAATAAACAGTTTAAAATCATCATTACCGTGCAACTAAGATAAGTGGGTTTTATTAAATAATAATTCAGCAGACATATTATAATTTATGCAAAAATGAGTGGTTATTTAAAAATAAAAGTTGGATCCAGAAAAAGTGAGGTTGGTAATTTCTTACATTTATTTTCAACTTTTAAATAAACTAAAATCTGAATTTTTATTTTAGCTTGCTTTAATTCAGACCAGACATGTAATTTCTTTACTACAGCAGTGCCACTCTGATAAAGACTTCGAAATTGGTATAGTTGTTTGTTTTTTATATACATACAGATAATTTCCATATTTAATTTCAGTTACTATGAGCACACTGGGTGACCAAATTCTGGATATACCTTTACCGAAAATAGGAGAGAAATCATTATTTACAAAAGAATTGGAAACTGCATTAGCTCTGGGGCAAGTGGATTTTATTGTCCATTCTTTAAAAGATTTGCCCACTTGTTTACCTGAAGGTATGGCTATTGGGGCTGTTTTAAGCAGGTAAATTATAAAAAATTTAGTTGGTTATTTTAAACAGTGGAAGCACCTAATTTTTTGCTGATTTTTTGCATACCCCTTATTTTTGAGTTGTATGACATGAATCTAGTTTTTTTTTGGCGGTCTCTGGTGGTTTTTCAAAAAAAAATTCATTTTTACACATATAACTCGTATTTTTTGATCTCAGTAAAATTCACAAACAACAACTTTATTAATTTTTTAACAAAATTTTCATACAGGACCATGGAAAAATGTGAATTTTCTATAAAAACTTAGAAAAATTGTTGGCTTGTCTTTTGGTCTTATTTTTAGGAGTGTCAATCAAAATTGGCAACCTACTTCATATGAAAATCAATGGTGATACTTGATCATCGATGTCTAGACCTCATTGGGCCCTTTAATCCCATCATAGCTGCAGGTCATAAGAGGCTGAACACCTTTACGAATCCAAGCAGCTTAGTTTAAAAAACAAAAAACAGTATATTTCAGACCTGTTAAATACTTTGTATGTGGTGGTAAAGTTGAATTTTATATTTAAATTAACCAAAATGTACAACAAAATAAGTAAGATCTGAATATTATTATTTACCACCAAACTCTTCTTTTGAATCGTTTGAAGAATTTTGTTCATCTGTTGAGACAATTTTAACTGAAACTACTTATGATCGTCTGATTATCTGTAGTGATTTTAACTTACCTAACACGGTATGGATAAATGATGACTATGGAACTAAGTGTCTGGGTAATATTACTAATCCTGCTCAGGTCTTGAATGACTTGACTGCTTTTTATAATCTTTATCAAACAAATACAATCACCAACTGCAATGGCAATTTTCTTGATTTAATCTTTAATGACTGTAAGTAGTACGGGACCCTCTGGTACCCTGTGATAGTTATAATGGTTTATTAACGGCAATAAATCATACAAATTCCATTTTATATAATACATCAAATAAGAATAAAAAATCTAAAACGAAACAATCACAAAATATCACAAGTCACATCAGTAATAAAAGAATAACAATTAACTAAAACAATAATACTGTCACTAGAGTCTATTATGTATAAAATTCAATTATTTAAAAATTCTTTAATACAACCCTTAAATGAGCTCAGAGAGAGTATAAATGGGTCAACATTCCTAGGCAATGAATTCATTTCCCTACTCATTCTGGACATTGGGGTGTTAAACGTATAGTTTGTCCTATGGTATGTTTCATTAAAAAGACTATGGACCCGAAGCACCCTCTGAGGTACAGCGAATCCAACAGCCCCCAACAATTCAGGAGCATCAACCATAGAGTTTATGATCTTATAAAATAATATTAGGTCAAGATAGATGCGTCTATTATATAATGATAACAAGCTCATATAATCCCGTATTACACTGAATGGCACATCTTGCTTAAAAGCAACAAATTTCAAGAAACGGACCTGTACGTTCTCGATTTTATTTCTGTATATTTCATAGTTTGGTGCCCAGACTGGAGATGCATACTCCAAGACAGATCGAACCATTGAGCAGTATACAGATTTAAAACACTGCACACTGTTGAAATCAGCTAATGTGTGTTTAATAAAGCCAACAAGCCTCAAACCACGGCTCGAAATACTATTAACGTGCAGGTCAAAAGAAAGACCCTCATCAAATATCACCCCAAGATTTTTAAATGATCTGAGCGAGTCAGCATTGTATTGTGCAATGTGTAATTATAAACTTTTTTTTTTTTGAGAAAGTAATGGCAGAACATTTTGTTAAATTAAGTTGCATGAAATTGCGGTCACACCACTTAGTAAAACTATCCAGGTCACCCTGCAAGGCCACACAGTCCTCTATCTCTCCAACAACCTTAAATATCTTTAAGTCGTCAGCATATAAAAGACATCTGCTTAAGATTATAGAATCCTCTATGTCATTCACAAAACAATTAAAAAGAAGGGGTGCCAAATGTGCACCCTGTGGGACTCCAGAAGTGACAGGTATATCAGCAGATTCAACACCACCAATCTTCACCTTTTGTGTTCGATTGGAAAGATAACTTTCAAACCACTTAAGAAAAACTCCGTGGATACCCATACTACTTAACTTCATCAAGAGAAGCTGATGATCTACCTTGTCAAAGGCCTGGGAGAAGTCAGTGTAAATAGCATCCACCTGACAACACCTCTCCAACGCCTCCAACAAGACCTGCTCATAAGCCAAAAGATTAGTGACTGCAGAGCGACCACGGACAAAGCCATGTTGGACAGTAGAAAAAATACTTATAAATAGGGGATATATTTTTTGATGGACTATCTGTTCAAACAATTTGCTAAATATAGAGAATTTTGAGATACCTCTATAATTCTCAACATTCGTCCTATCACCACACTTGTAGATAGGGGTAATATAAGTAACCTTCCAAACATCAGGAAACACACCAGTGGACAGAGATACATTAAATATTTCAGATAATATTGTGGAAAAGAATACACTGGCAACCTTTGATAAAATGAGGTGAAATACCATCCGGCCCCACTCCCAACCTACTTTCTAGATGTGAGATTGCATTAAATACATCCAAAGGTGTCACATGCAGAGAACCAAGATCAGTTGACCCTGCACAGTTATGAGATGGGAGGCCGCCGGAGTTACTAAAATCCACAGATGAAAAAAATAACCTGAAGAGCTCCACTATGTCTGATTGATTATTAGCCCAAGAATCACCATAGGACATTGAGCTGGGGAAACAACCTCTTCCATTTTTTGTATTCACATAATCCCAAAATGCACTATTATCGGAGCACATAGTCCCCTCCATATTCGAAATATAAGCATGGTAGGTACTTTCATATAACTGCTTACATGATCTTCTCAAATCAGAGAACACCATATAGTTTTCAGCAGAATTAGACATTTTAAAATTTCTATGTGCCTTCTTCTTTTCTAAGATCAGTGCCTTTAATTCAGGACTAAACCAATGAGGAAACTTCCTTTTTTTAGCAATTGCTTTAGGTACATAAATATTAAAACATTCATTAAGAATATCATGAAAGGTATTCAAAGTAACATTCACATCATGTTCATTAACAAAAAGTGCCAATCAAAACAAGACAAATAATTATTAATTTCTAAATAATTACAGTTTTTAAAATCATTCTAGATACAACAGTACTGAAACTCATGCATTTGCTCAGGCATTGGGATCTCCAAGCTTAATGCTGGATGATAGATATCACATCTGGTAATAGGGACATTTGATATATTCAATTTAACTCCTGGAGTACTACTAAACACCAGATCCAGTACATTACCAGATATATTGGGAAATGAATTCAGCTGATACATATTTAAATACACAAACAAGTCCAACAAAATGTCTGCATTTTGGTCTGAACCACTCGAGAAAATAGGAACAGCTCCATATTCTTCATTCCTCCACATGATACCAGGCAGGTTATAATCTCCACACAACAGAATGTCATCATAGGTGTTATTGTCTAAAATACTCTCCAATGAGCAACAGAACTCCTCATATATCCATGCAGGAGAAGCAGGAGGAATATAAACACATCCTATGATTACTCTGTACTGGTTAACAGTTATCATGGCAAAGACCTGCTCAATCCGGTTACAATTTAAATGGAGTTGATATGATGGATGATCCCTCACAGCAATCATCACACCACCTCCACGAGCACTAACACTGGTATTGACCGAGCGATCACACCTATACAAAGTGAAACCGTGAAGGCCAATCTCACCATCACATACTTCACTCCTCAACCATGTTTCGGTAAAAAATAATAAATCAAATTCATCAACCACCATAGAAGATCTCACATCGAGAAGTTTGTTGTTGATACTTCTTAAGTTTTGATAATATGCACTGAGGGTTTTGATAGGTTTATTTATTTTCTTTGGCTCTGGACGGCCTTTCCCCGAAAATTCTGACCCCTAAAGCGTCCTTTATTTCTATAATGAGGAGTAAAAGGCTTTACAGTTACACCGACTGGCCAGAAGTCACCATACATAACCTTTTCCTGCATATTGGGGGAAATACCTATCTTAAATGAAATCATATGATCATACTTTGAGGCAAGTTTCTCGCAGCTTAAAACATTTATTCTATTAGACTCCAGACGTAATCTCACCATTTCCTCAGTGCAATCAGGGTTCAGATTCCCAACATATATCCATTTTCTCTCGATGGCAGCTGATAGGGCTATGTTATTATTATTTGTGCCCTTTATAACGTTAGCATTCCCTTTGGTAGGAGTAGAATACTTGGTTTTATTATGTAGCTGTTCACTATCATTGAGTAGGTTCTGAAGAGACTTTCCCCGGGCCTGCAGAAAGTCATGTCCGACACTGGATCGATCGTTGGTATGATCCCTGTTCACTTGCCTGACACTGGATCGATTGTTGGCATGACCCCTGTTCACTTGCCCGACACTAGATCTATTGTTGGCACCACCTTCGCTCACCAGCACTGTAGAAGCAGTCATAAACTGAACTAGTTCTTTGTTTGCTTCAATAATTGCCTCGACTGTCCCATTAAGCTTTTCACCAATATATTCTGCTTGGTTTTTCAGTTCTTCTACTATGGTAATGGTCAGGTCTTTCTTAGCAGAAGGTGGATCCCCAACATGCACAGAGCTGGCTGCAGCACCATCCACAGCTTTCACAAGTTTCATCTGTTGTACTTCAGATTCCAAATCACAGATCCTCCTCCTCAAGTCTGGCATGACAGTAAAGCATTCCAAGCAGTCGGGGCAAAAATGTCGCAAACACCTTTCCTTCATTATGAGAACTCTTATTTCAGAACTTCTCACTCCTGAGCAATTTTTGCATATTATTTGTCGGCATATATCGCATGGAAATCCAAACAACTCGTTCTTCTCCTCTTTTTGTATGCATTCATTCATGCACTTAAAACATGTACCCATTTTGAGGTTATCACCCTGCCTTGTGTTTTCAAGTAGATTATGCCAATGGACAAGAGTTATTGGACTATGATAGTTTTTATTATGACTTTAAAAATGCAAACTATCAGAATATTAATGATTTTTTGGGTGGGATTTTCTGGAAATTACTATTTCAGGACTTAGATATAAATATTGCTGTAAACTATTTTTATCAGTATGTAAATTACGCTATTGAATGTTTTATTCCCAAATTGCGACCAAAGAATCCAAAGTCTCCTAATTGGTTTAGTTCTGAGCTTAAATAATTGATATTTAATAAAAAGATTGCTCATAAACGATTTAAGATTACTAACTCTAAGACTGTATTATTCTCAAACTTAAGGTCTCAATGTAAGATCGTATCTAGGTTGAATTATGCAAAAGTTATTAGGTGGTAACAACAAAGAGTTTTGCAAGTATGTAAAAATGAAGAAGAGTGGTCACACTCTTCCGGGTACAATGTCCCCAATGACCCAAATTCGATTTGCCGATCATTTTTCATTTATATTTATATATATATATATATATATATATATATATATATATATATATATATATATATATATATATATATATATATATATATATATATATATATATATATATAATCACGATCTTGGGGCAGCTTTTAACTTTCATTGTGACTCTAATATAAATTTTTCAACCTGTACGTTTTCACCCACTGATGTTTTTAATAAGATAAACACATTAAAGGACAACTTGGGCTCTGGTCCTGATAATATAACAGTGTTTTTTTTTTTAAACAATGCCATTGTATCTTTTCACTTATTTTGAGTAAATTATATAATTTGTCCCTTCAAAGTGGGATTTTTCCAGATGAGTGGAAGAGAGGTTATGTTTACCCTATTTATAAGAATTCAAATGGAGCACATATAGAAAATTATAGGCCAATTTCTAAATGTTTCATACTTTCAAAAATATTCGATTCTCTTTTAACTGTTTTTGGTAATTATATAGATCTGGAACAACACGTTTCTGTAAGGGGAAGTCCACAGTTACAAATCTTTTGATTTATGTTGACTTTTTGCTATGTGCTTTCGAGGATTGCTGCCAGGTTGATGCTATATATGCTGATTTTTCCAAGGCGTTTGACACAGTGAATCATATTTGTCTTTTAACTAAACTGAAATCTATTGGTATTCAAGATCCGCTCCTTTCGTGGATGCGAAGCTATCTCACGGGGAGAATACAAATTGTACGATATAAGAACTACTCGTCGCGTGAAATTAGGGTGCAATATGGGGTGCCTCAGGTAGCGCATTTGGCCCCTCTTCTGTTCAACTTCTTTTTTAATGATGTAATATGTAATCAAGTCTTTTTCGCATGGAACGGCACTGCTTTTAGCTGATAATTTACAATTTCTTAAGTGCATTAGATCTCTGCAGGATTGCATTGATACGCAGTCTGATTTGGATGCATTTAGTGTATGGTGTACTACTAACAGGTTGTACCTTAACATTGGAAAGTGCAAGACAGTGCGGTTCTGTAGAAAGAAGACTTTAATTGAGTACGATTATAAGATTTACCGTGTGTCTGTGGAATTGACCGATTCTATATCTGATGTGGGTGTAATATTGGATAGTCAATTAATTTTTAAAGAGCATATACATAATATCACGAATAAGAGAATGAAATTCGTGGGGTTTATTACACGAAATCTATCTGACTTCAATGATATTATTTGTCTTAAAAATGTTTATTGCAGTGTTGTGCATTCTATATTAGAGTATGCCTCACCAATATGGTCACCTTTCTACAATGTACACAAATTGGAACTAGAAAGGATGCAGAAGCGCTTTTTAAGATTCGTTGCTTATAAATTAGGTTTTCCTAAAAAAATATCAACTACCCTCATTTACTACTCCAATTAAATTTGAAGCCTCTTGAACATCGCAGGGAATACATTGACTTACTTTATCTATTTAAAATCGTTAATGGTATAATAAATTCTCCAGAATTACTAATGCATATTGGTTTCAATGTGCCTCAGAGAAGTAGTTGATGGGTTGAAGTGTTCTCTGTGGATACTCTTAGAACCAACTACTCCACCTATGCACCACTAAATAGAATGTGCATTTTAGCTAATAAGTTATCCCGTGATCACGTTGATCTGGACATTTTTAACATGTCCTTAAATAGTTTCAGAAATTTTTTAAAGCGATATCTATAGTGCAAATTTTTACTTCTCAGTGTTCTACATGTAGTCTTAAATGTGAGCTTATTGTATTTTAACGGATACTTTGGATTTGTTTGTTTATTGTTTAGTATTTTTTTATTTATTTGGAAGCTTGTTTGTAAGTTGTAAAGTGTAAATTTTTAAATGGTTTGACCGTTAATAAAACATTTATTTATTTATTAATATTTTTTGTTATAAATTAGACATTATATTACCTTAAACTTAAGAAAATGATTATGAATACAAACCTGTTTTAATCTTTTTTACTTAACTTGCCAACTTACATTACTATAACTATCACTGCTCTTGCTCATTATTTTTTTTCTTTTTGAAACGCTGAATTAAAAATATTAATAGACAACTTCAAATGACCATGGGTAATTTCTACTAATCTTTCTATATACAAAATCTTTTCTACATATAGAAAGCGGTATTTGTATCTGTTCTTTTTTATTGTGGGCTGGTAAACTAGAATAGAAAAATAACAGACTTTATGTGCGACGAACCGCCATCTAATGAGTTGAAAATCTGTCTTTAAGCACGAAAACATTCAGATTTCGTAACATATCTGTTTTACATTTAGTGTGATGATAATATTATGCAATAATTATAAAGTTTTTTGCAATTACTTTAACTATGTAATAAATTATAACTATAAAGGTTAGTGAAAAAACAGTAGGTTAGTGAAAAAACGATGTTGGTCTAAAAACCAGGATTAAACCTGATCTGAATTAACCTGAACTAAACTGAATTAGACTTCTATTTTGTGTCCCAATTCTGATTGACTGGCCTTAAAAGCTAACCACATTTTGTTCAACTTAGTCAACAACACTTTTTACTTTGATGTCAGGGCAAATGTTTCCTGAAACCGAAGGCTTTCTACTGGCTATCCAAGATCAGGATATCCTAACGAGAAACTTTTCAAAACACATAATCAGAGACCCTTCAATCCGGAACGATCAATGCCAATATGGATGTCGAACAGCGAAGACAATCCAGCGTATAACAGGAGGATGCCAAGCATTTGCCGCACCGGAGTACAAGGAGAGACGTGGATTAGCCGCCAAGATCATCCTTCAAGAGTTGGCAGAGAAATTTAAACTGTTGCAGGTAGAAAAAGTGCCAAATTATTAATACAGCCTGGAGCCTATATTGGAGAATAATGAGGTCAACTGTAATCGGATCGAATTGTGCTTATGGATCATACGGTTGCACATAACAGACCAGGTCTCATTTTAATAACACATAACACTAATAGAAGTCGCCATCCCTAACAACAACAATGTAAGGGAGAAGAATGATGAGCACACCTGGGGTACAAATACGCAATGGGGAATGAGTAGCGTCCTGACGATTTCCATGATTCTATCAACAAGCTGCGTAGTACCGAAGAGTCTTCTGCTCAATATCAAGCTATTGGGCCTTAATGAACAATTGTGTTAGGCTATGCAAAGGGCAGTGCTACCTGGGGCCGCTCGAACTGTCTGGGAGTATATGAGAAGTGCAAAGGACTTTAACATCATCTTGGGCCTGACAACATGGAAAGGGCCCCCTTTTGATGTCCAAATCTATCTGAAATGAGTGATTATTGCCATGAAGGAAGGTTAATAATATTCTTTATTGGCCAAAAGAATTTCCACTACAGAAAGACCAAGCAACATCATAATATAGGACGAGTTGGCCTCCATAAACTGTTCCTTTTTCAAGAGAAAATAAAATAAAAACATAAAACAGGGTGTCCGGTAAGTACCTCATAATTTCTCGGGAGCGTACAGGGGAGGTCAAAATACCCTACTTTGTCATAGAAAAAAAATTTCTAAAGTGCCCTTTAACGGATATACAGAGCCATAAAGGGATACCAAGTGATTTACCTTATCGGCTCTAAGTTTTGAGCCCACTTGTATAATTTAATGAAATTTTAATATTTTATAGAGGCCATAAAGACTCATTAAATCATACTACAGTAGATGTTTTAGATCATCAGAGAAGTCAGGAACGGACATGCAGCTACACTCGTTGGGCTTAATTTTTGACAGGTATCATTTTACAAAAGTAAAAACCGATTTTTTAAATACTTTGGTCATTCCTCTTCAAAAAGGTTCTCTTAATTTATTTCGATAAAACTGGCGGTTTTCGAGATAAATCGGTTTTTATGCGAAAAACTCAAAAGTTACTAATGCTAAACGCAAAAAGCGCTGTCTCACTCTTCCAAGGCAAGAAGATGTTAAGGGTTGATCGGGGCTCAATTTACAGTGTTATTAAAATGCAGAAATAGTGTGAAACGTTTAAATGTTATTTTAGCAAATATTGAATGTGGGCTCCACATTCTTCAGTACATTTTTTTATTATTCGAATATTTTCCCGCTGCATTGCAAATAATATTCCGGCATTATTACGGACTTCTTTATAATGCTGTGCTATTCTGGCTAGTAGTTCTTTTCTAATATTTACTGGCGTTGAATAAACTAGTTGTTTTAGATATCCCCAGAAGTAAAATTCTAAGGGATTTAGGTCTGGAGACCTTGATGGAGTGCCATCATGCGTGTACCATATTTGCATTCTTCTATCAAGAGGTACGTCTTCCAGTAAATTATTTAAATTTTGCTGCAAAAATTGTAAATAAACCTCGCCATTGAGTTTTCCTTCTAAAAAAAATGTGTCTATAAGGTTATTTCCGATGATACCAACCCACACATTTACAATAAATCTTTATTGGTATCTGTTTTGAATTATAGCGTGCGGGTTTTCATCAACCCAAAAATGTAAATTGTGTGAGTTTATTATGCCATCTCTTGTAAAACCGGCCTCATGAGTAAACATAATAAGGTTAAAAAATTTAGATTTAGGTTATGTAAACCAGCTAAGTATTGAAATCTTGCGGGATAATCATCTGAAGACATAGTTTGTACTTTTTCAATGTGGTACCTGTGAAGTAACTGTTCTGTTAAAGTTTCATGTATAATACATTTTGTGTCGTAAGCTTTCTTATGCTGTTTGAAGGATTGCAGCAATATCTTGCAAAATTTGTTTCTCTACGCGAGGGTCTCGTGCTCTCCCGGGGGGCCTTCACCGCCACCTCGCGGCAAAAATGACCCTGAATAAAACATGTAAAAAATTAATTCCTTAACTCTAATAATTATTTTCTAATCATCTTTTACCTGTTTTCCTTAGGCTTCGATCAACCCTTTGAAAGTTTTTTAGGCTTGGCAATGTTCGAGCTGAAAATCTTTCAGCATAAAGTCTTCCTGCCTTCAAAGAATTTGACAGAGCTTCACCAAAAATGAAATGCATATCAGCATACTTTGCGTAAGAATATTCTTCTATTTTTTAAAATTATTTTTACTTGAAGGCGGTTTTGACAAGTTCCGTCAATAGTAATTTATTATGTAGGTATTAACAATAACAACCTGATTCTTACTTGTTTGTGTTTAGCATTGGTAATGTTTTTCGCATAAAAACCGATTTATCTCGAAAATCGACAGTTTTATTCAAGTAAATTAGGAGTATCTTTTTTGAAGAGGAATGACCAAAATATATAAAAGATCAGTTTTAAGCTCTGTAAAATGACACCTGCCAAAAATTAGGCCCAACGAGTATGGCTGCAAGTCCGTTCCTGACCTCTCTGATGATCTAAAACATCTCGTTATGACCCCTATAAAATACTAAAATTTCATTAAATTATATAAATCAGTTCAAAACTTAGAGCCGATAAGGTAAATCCCTTGGGTATTCCTTTAGGGCTCTGTATCTCCGTTAAGGGGCACTTTAGAAATTTTTTTCTATGACAAAATAGGGTTATTTTGAACTCTCCTGTGTGCTCCCGAGAAATTAGGAGGTACTTACTGGACTGTAGGTAACTACTTACATATTCAGCATATTTTAAAGTGAAATAAAATAAAATTAAACTTAAGTGCACAACAAAAGTAATTAAAAAAATATTATTTGGATCCGCATTAATTTATTGTATTTACCGAATCTAAAGGACTAAAAGAATTAGTTTTTGGTATATCTGATCAAAGTCCTTCTGAACCGTACTATACTTTCAATGCTCGTTATTTCCAGGCGAAGTGAGCGGAAGGTTTTACAAGTTATTCTAAAGGATTCTAGAGGTTAGTTCTGGTTCATTTTTTTTTAGATTTATGTTCCAAGAAGTCCGAATACCAACCGCCTCAAAATTCTTGTTTACTCATAGCCATTCTTTTGGAAGAAATACGACAGTTAAAGCACTAAAGCAACAATATCCTTAATGCTATGGTTAATTTATGGAAGGAACTTATTTTATGCTTTTCCAGTAATTTACAAGTTCAGCCTGATGTACCCTTTTGTGAGATTACAGATATTTTGTTTCTGTCGATACTTTTTGAAAAATCTATCCTTTATTTAAGAAAGTATTTTTAAAAAGAAGAGTAGGAAGTGTGTAAAGCAGAACCAGTTTAATTTTATAGAAAAACATTCGGCAGCTATCCGCTGCGATTGTCTAATAACTTAAGTTTGTTAACTTTTCGTTTCCCGGCTCTATTTTTGGTGTTTTCCGCTATACTTTCACAAAATATTGTGTACAACTTTAAGAAAAATGTGCTATAGTTTAGAATGTTCATATGTATTTTTGGTGAAAGTGGCAAATTGTACTATAGGTCGGAAAATACATAAAAGTGACACGTGGGAAATACATTTTTTAGGAAAACTATTTGCGACTGCTAAAAAAAACTTCAGATTCATGTTCTATTCCCCGAGAATAGGAAGTCTGCAAAAAGTCAGCGAAAAATAAGGTGTTTCCACTATTCCAAGTAATTACCAAAATGGGAAATATACATATTGAGAATCTAGAGATACCAAACCTAGGTTTGAAGTTGGTATTAGTAATTTTTATTTTAAAAAATTATTCCTTTTCTTAGCCTGCACTTTATCAAGTAGTTGTTAAAGTATGCTTACCCATATAAAAAATATTAAAATAAAATTATTAGATATTATTTGACATAACACCTTTTTACTTTAGGGAAAATCCTCGTGATGCATTAGTCCTCCAAAAAGACCTAAAAGACTTTACTCTTACCACTTTACCAAAAGACAGTGTTATAGGTACATCTAGCTTACGAAGAACAGCACAGTTAGCTAAGAAATATCCCCATTTAAAAGTCGAAAATATAAGAGGAAACTTAAACACAAGGTTGAAAAAATTAGATGATCTGGGAAAATACCAAGCTATTGTTTTAGCTTCTGCTGGTTTGATAAGAATTGGCTGGAAAGATAGAATATCAAAGGTAAAATAACTTGAATCATCTGTACCTAGTTATAATAGGTACTAAACATAATATGTACCATAATCTGTTGGAAAAGATTGTGTACATTTTAATTATAATAAAATTTATGTGCACATTAACTTATTGAAAATGATGTTTTAAAGTCCTATCAAAAATATTTACTTGAAACTTTGTATGGAAATACCTACAATTTGGTTGAAATATTTTATTGGCTTTTATTATTTATATCATACATACAGTCAGTCAGAGTTGAAATTCACACATTCGCAAATATTCATTTTATTTACAAATTTAAAATATAATACAAAAACAAACTGAAATATTAACTCTTGAGTGATTAAAACTAGTGGCATAAGAATTCAAATGGGACACACACAAATTAACATAATTTTGTTTTCAACATCAAAATGAAACGCATACGCTTATATAAAAAGAAGTTGAATGTAATAATACAGCCAAGTCATTATTTTGTTTGCAATGCTTGGTTTCTAATAACATTCCTTAGTCTGTTTTGGCATAGATTGAACCAAGTTTTTGCAATATTCTGCAGATATTTTTCACTATCTTTTAAAAATGCCACAAGTTGACTTTCACTAAAAATATCTTATGTTTGATTGAAGGTCATAGACAATGATGTTTCTTGCGAAGTAGTAGGTATCTGTTGGGCTTCCATTGTCTTTATTTCTGTTGAATATCACGACGTTTCGGCTAGTAATCTCTAGCCGTTTTCAAGTGAAACTAAATAAATTCCTAAGCCACATGACTATTTATACTAAAAGTAAATGCAGTGGTGTGTGACTGAGATGGGTGCAGTCCTGCCTGCTACGGCAAAATAAAAAAAAAAGAATGGGATTTTGTTGTAGCAGGCAACACTGCACCCATCTCAGTCACACACCACTGCATTTACTTTTAGTATAAATAGTCATGTAGCTTAGGAATTTATTTAGTTTCACTTGAAAACGGCTAGAGATAACTACTAGCCGAAACGTCGTGATATTCAACAGAAATAAACACAATGGAAGTCCAACAGATACCTACTACCTCGCAATAAAAATATCTTGTTGCGTTATGCCCGACCCTCAACTGATACCTTAAATTTTCTATTATATTAATATCAGGAGCTTCCAGTGTTTAATTTTCTTAATATTCTGCTTGAGATTATTATTTTGATAAAACTTATATGTTGTTTCAACTTTCAATATTTACCCCCCTGGGCACCGAGCGTTATTCGGAAGAAGGAAAACATCAAATAATTTGTATTTTTTATTCGAATAATAAAAATAAATCCCCAGAGTACAATATGAATACTGTAATATATATCGTGGTCGTTGAGTACCATATACCAGTACAGTAAGATACACTGTCAAAAAATTTAATGAAAGAAAATTCTTAGGCGAAAAACCAAAACCGAAGTTAGAAATAAAGATGATATAAATATTTTACTCTATTTTCAAGGTAATTTTTCACTCTAGTATTGTTAAATAAATTATTATTAGTTAATGTATTTTTTAGAAGATCCGGAAAGATCTATTCCCGTTGCCGCATCTTTTCAAAAAGTCCTGATATAAAATTTACACCACACTACAATTTTATCAATATTATGTTCCGGACGGCCGATTTTTGAACACATACTATATTATTGAACACACTCTATTATTTCGAAAGTTTTTTATCGTCAACCTTAATTGTGACACTTGTCAAATTAATTTAAGTTTCGTCAACAAACTCTCAAACTATACTGTCCCCGAAAGCCGATCTGGACCCTTTATATACCCTTTTGGTCGATACCGGAAGATTCGCTAATTCTCTAGAAGGATTTCCATACTAAATGGTGTAATAAAACTAAGAAAATGGAATAATCCAGCGATTTCTAGACCTTCTATCATAGGCGTTCCATGTTATAAATAATGAAATAGAATTCTGTAAAAAGTTCCAGACCTTCTTTCGTTCCATATCCCAGTTCAGCAATACAATTATCTGATTTGGCAACAAGGTGCCGCACAATGTGATGCAAGTTATTGAGTACCTTAACAACTGATATATCTTTTAGATTGGAAGCATGACACAATAGCCCAGTCCATTAGATCTTTTTGTGGGGGGTTTTTAAAAAATAAAATTTATAATAAAACACCCCAAAACAGAAGTATTAAGGGAAACAGTATTATTGCTTAACTAAGACCACAGAGATTTTATTTCAAACTCTCTTGATCATAAAATGGGAGAAAATATTTTTAAATGTGTTAATTATCGTTGAAAATAAATAAAGATTTTCCTAATTTATTTTTTTGTGTTAGTATTATTAGGTGCACAATATTTTATTATACTGAAAAATATTTACTTGTTGATCTACTATTCTCTTGTTATTACAGTTATTTTCAAGATCGGAAATTTTTCGTTTTCTAAATAAGTCATCTTTAAGTGTTTTCTATGAGAGTTTAAAAACGTACATTAGTCAATATAATAAGTATTCGAAGCCATATTAAAACGTCACAATGCAAATTAAAATAAAGCATTTGATTTCCAGACCACCTCGTTTTTTTATATCAGTTTTTTAATAATTCAAAATTAAATATTTAAATAACGGCTAGTCCGAACGCTAACTTATACATTTTTGAAATTAGTTTGAAAAGAACTTTCCTTCTAGCAGAGAAAATACAGGGTGTTCCATTTAAAAAATTAAAAATTCTTTTGTTTCTCAACTTTACGATGCACTACTCTTTTTGTAAACAAATCTAAAAGATAATATGGAATTTTGTATTTAAAATTTTTTCCATCTTTTATAATAAAGTCTCTAGGTATGGTGATAAATATAAAAAAATCCTGTACTTCTTCCAGAGGACATGCCACCATGTTTTATAATGTGATTTCTGACCACATCCTGAGTGATTTTCCCTTAATTTTGAAGTAAGAAGTCATACTTTTTCATTTTTATTTAAAGGTTTAGCATCAAGTTCGTTTTCGATTTCGCGACTTCCGATTTGCAAGTTTTTCCTTTTCTTAAATCGTCCATTTTTAATTGTATCAGTGTTATCACTTTGTCTTTGCTTACTGAAATTTCGTTTTTGCTAGCGAGATATTTGAAGCATTCTCGTATTCTTTACTAGTATTGTTAATAAGGAGGATAAAAAAGAGAGATAACTCCCTGGAAGCTCTATGCTTTTAGCTTTCAGCAGGACATGCATCCATACTTCGAATGGTGGCACTGCTAGCCGAAGAAACCCAAAGAGATAGGACTTGCGCGATGTAAAACTTATTTTTGGAAATGCAAATAAAACATCTTATCGTCCATTTTCACGCATTGTGTCCATTTTTAAATTGTTATTTACTTCTACTCACTGTTATTGATTTTTACTCGAGGTTATGTGAGCTTCACGAGTCACGTGGAATGCGCAGATGCCTACTTTGTAGTTCGCATGTTCTGTCTCGCGAAAGTCACGATTTTTTACCCCCACCTCTCCTTTTTTTATCCTTAATTATTAATAATTTTTATTTGCCCGGCCGAATTTTTTGTATTGACAGATAAGGAGGAAGGAGGGTAGTATCAAATATTATATCTAATGCTATAGATACCTCATGCTTGTGGCAGGCCGCAAAATCATTTTTCCGTACTTAAAACTAGCCAAAACAGAATAAATTCGCGGTCCACGCTGTTCGACAAAATATAGTGATGTTGTCAGATGCTTAATTTTACTCCTGTTAGTTATAGTTAACAAGAGGGATCGGTAACATAGTTTAATTGATGAAATCAAAAGGAAACAAATATTGAAAACTGCGCGTTTGGGGTTTGTCAGTATAATATATATATATATATATATATATATATATATATATATATATATATATATATATATATATATATATATATATATTTATATATATATATATATATATATATATATATATATATATATATATATATATATATAATGTTTGAGCAAGTTTGCTAAGAGAAAATAATTGTAATTATCGGCAACCTCGCCTTTTTTAGGATTAAGAAAATTAGATCGGAAATAAAGAGAGTCTCTAAAAACGGTTAGAACGGAAAGATAGCATAACGGTATGCAAATTTAAAAGCTAAAAATTTTCGGGCTTTTGCGTACGAGTTTGATCGGAAAGGTGTATACGCTGGGATTTCGGACGAAAGGTATTTCCCTTTTCTTGTTTCCTTAATCTCTTTCCTGATTGTGAGTACCCCCAAAATACCTGATAGAAGTAAGGAAAATTACACCAGCAGATATCGAAGTTCTCCGGTAAGTGATTTAATTTAGGATAAGGAGATTTTCATACAGGGTATTTTTTTACTACTCTTGAAAATAAATTATCCATTGTTTTGGTCCTGTTCGAGTCGAATATCGGTTAAATTTTGATATCTTAGAATTTTTTATTGTTTACGGTGAGCGATAAAGAATAAAAACTTGGGTTTTTTTGGGGTACTGATTTCAGCAGACGGGTTGCTGTTGAACGGTGTTGCCAGTTGTCAAAGATAATACGCAGTTTGGCTAATTTGATCGGTGACAACTAACAATTAATTTGATTATTGTTTCGCGGATAATTATTTAAAAATAAAAATAATAGTATCGGGTCTATTATTAATTTAGAAATTTATTATTTCATTTTAGAGCAATTTATGATAAAATTTGTGGTTTTTCAATTTATTACGGTAATAATTTGAAATCAGGTTGCCTTTAAATACAGAGTGTTGAATTATTTGGGGCCGTTCATTTTCAACATTATTTGTTTTTGCATTTTAGATAAAATTAATTACTGTTTTGGCTAGGATTGAAAGGATTTCATTTCTGCAGTTTTAAACATTTGATAATTATAAATTAAAATGAGTACCACAGCGGAACGCAAATTTAAAAGACTAAATGCCAAGAAGGAGTCTTTATTTTTGATTATACAAAATTTGTATGATTTGACAAAAAATATTTCCCAGCAGTCGCAAAGAGAGAAATTTGAACTATTGTATTCATCATTAGAGTCAACAAGACATTCTTTAATTATTGTCATTGATGAAATTAATGACATTGGTTTTGATATTAAAGACGAATTTATTCCAGATTATCAGATTCTCTCTACTATTAATGAAATGTGTCATATTCAAGTAGCAGCGGCTAAAATAAAGGCTACTCGGGCTAATCCTTCAGATAGTACGCCAGTAGATCCAAATCGAGTGTTGCCTTCTTTACCAAAAATTGAGTTGCCAGAATTTTCAGGTGAAATCCGGCAATGGGAAACATTTTATGCCATTTATAAAAGTTTTATTCATGATAATTCTACTTTAAATAAAACGGAAAAGGTTCATTATTTGATAGGGCGTTTACGCGGGTCAGCCTTAAGTATGTGCTCGGGAATAGCACCAACGGGCGATAATTATGACCTAATTTGGCAGTCACTTTTGGATAGATATCAGGATAAACGATACTTAGCCAATAATTATTTGGATCAAATTATTAATTTTAAAAGTCTAAATGTGGAATCGGCAAAAAAGTTAAATTTGTTTTTGGAGAGGTTTGATGTAGCGGTTAGTGCACTTAAAAAATTAAATTTACCGGATTTATCTGATTTTATTTTATTTTATCTGGCTCGAAATAAGTTAGATATTGAGACGGTTAAAACTTTTGATAGTTTTAAACGCAGTGCGAGTATTCCTACATATACTGATCTTGTTACTTTTGTAAAGGAGCAATCAAAATTGTTAAATTTAAATAAATCCACTAGTTCTCTAGCCTCGTCTCCTCGTAATACAAAATTTTTTTGGGGTCAGGTTAGAAGTGACGGTAAAATAAAACCCACACTTTGCGTATTTTGTAAAAAAGGTGGGCATTATTTGGGACGTTGTGAAAAGTTTAAGGCACTTACACCATCAAAAAAATATGAAACGGTTAAAAATAATAATTGGTGTTGTAATTGTTTATCTCCCAAGCATGGGGTTCGGGCCTGTCCTACGGGTAGGACATGTTTAGAATGTTCTAAAAACACCACATTTTGCTCCACATGGGGAAACCGGTTAGAGAAAAAATATGCGAGGATGAGGAAGCGGTATCCTTAGAATCACCAACGGATGGTCAGCAGTCACTTTGCTCTACGATTTCGAAAAATTGCAATTTAAATTGTAGTACGGTTTTATTATCCACAGCGGTGGTTTATGTTCTAAATAGTCCAGCTTTATATGCAACGGCAAGGTTTATTTTAGACACCGGTAGTCAAGTAAATCTATTAACAGTGAAATGTTGCAAGAAATTGGGACTAAATATTTCGAAAACTTATTCTTCAGTTCAAGGTCTGGGTGAAAGTTCACAAGGTAAGACGGAGTTAGTGATCGGTTCTCGCTATAACAAAGAAAATATATACAATATCAGTGCTTTTTTGGTGGAAAAGATTACTAATAAGTTGCCTAAATTACCTGTCGATTCAAAATTTCTTCCTGAATGGAAAAATATTTATTTAGCGGATATTCGATATTCAGAAACAGGGGAAATAGACGGAATTATAGGCGCAGAATTATTTCCTTATATTTTTGGAAAATCTCGGATAACTCGTGATGATTGTTCACCTGTTGCGATAGAAACTGCTTTTGGTTACCTAATAATGGGACAATAGCCTAACGTTGTTCAAACCGCGCAATTAACCTTTTTAACTCAACAAGATGACTCATGTGTTGAAGAGCTTTTGAATAAATTTTGGGAGCTGGAGCAGGTTCCACAGCGATCGATATTTAATCCGGAAGAGTTGAAATGCGAGGACATATTTCTTAAAACATATAGCCGTGACAAAGTCACAGGAAAATTTTGCGTGGCGCTACCTTTTAAACATAATCCAAAGAATTTAGGAGATTCTAAAAGAAATGCTCAATTTCGGTTGTTATCATTGGAAAAACGGTTAAATAAGTTTCCAAATTTGAGATTAGAGTATAACAAGGCTATGAGCGATTTTATTGATCAGGGTCAAATGCAAATTCTAAGGAATGATTCGGCAGATAGTTTAAGCTATTACATTCCTCATCACGCAGTAGTTAAGTTGGAAAGCTCTAGTACTCCCCTTCGAGTGGTGTTAGACGCAAGTGCGCCCTCGGACTCTGACGTGTCATTGAATGGTCCTAATTTACAAGCGGATATTTTTACACTTCTTTTAAACTTTCGGTAATTTAAAATTGCAATGACGGCAGATATTCGGCAAATGTATCGGCAAATAAATATAGTAAAGGAACACTGGCCTTTTCAACGACTATTATGGCGTTTTGATCCAAAGGATCAACTTGAAACCTATGAACTTACGGTAGTTGCATTCGGGGTAAAATCATCTCCCTACTTAGCGTTGCGGGTTATTCAACAGTTAGTAAAGGATGAAAAGGAAAAATATCCCTTGGCTGCCAGCTTTATAAGCAGGGATTTGTATATGGATGACTTAGTGTCTAGTATACCATCGGAAGATCAAGCTCATCAACTTTATCAAGAATCAGTCCAACTTTTCACAGCGGGAGCGTTTGAATTAACGAAATTCTCAACGAACTCTCGAAAATTATTAAATAAGATTCCAGTTAAAAAGCGACTTTCAGAAGATGTGACCTTTAAATCGGATACTAAAATTTTAGGCATGCGTTGGAACCCCGAATTGGATATTCTTAGTTTTAAACTTGATGTTCCCAACGAGAAATGTACAAAACAAACTCTTCTATCATCTGTCGCACGGTGTTATGATCCTATTGGTTTAATATCTCCTTTCATTTTCTTTTTGAAATTACTTGTAAAACAATTATGGAAATTAAAAATTGATTGGGATGCAGAGCCTCCAGAAAATGTACGGCATATCTGGAAAAATGTTCGGTTAGAGTGGAATGAAATTTATAAATTAGAATTTCCACGTCATTTAGGTGTTGCAGAGGACACTCCAGTTACAATTTTGGCTTTTGCAGATGCTAGTCAGGACGGTTACGGAGCGGTAGTGTATTCAAAGGTCTTAAGTGAAGAAGGTGCAGCGATAAGTAGATTGGTTTGTGCAAAATCCAAGGTTTCTCCGTTTAAGTTAGTAACCATTCCACGATTAGAATTGTGCGCGGCTCTTCTTTTATCCAATTTGGTTAGGCATATCATACATACATACGCAAATAGGATAGTTATTGCAAAAGTATTTGCCTTTTCAGATTCATCGACGGTACTGAATTGGTTAAATGCACCGTTGGTAAAAGATGTATTTGTAGCAAATCCAGTGAGTCAAATTAAAAAAAATATTCCGGAAGCACAATGGCGACATATTGAAGGAATCGGGAATCCTGCAGATTGTTTGTCTAGAGGACTTACTCCACGGCAGTTAATTAATCATCCATTATGGGTATCGGGCCCGGAATGGATGCAATTTTCAGAGATTGATTGGCCTGTTAAACAAATATGCTTTTCAAGTATGCAAGTCTCGGATGTTTTCAAGGATGTTTTCATTATGACTAACGAGGAGAAAAATCATCCTCTTTTGGAGTTAGTTGAAAAATATTCTTATTGGTTAAAAATTTTACGTATTACAGTCTGGGTTCTCAGATTTTTGAAGCTACTTCCAGTAAAAGGTTTTATCTCGTTCACAGACTTGCACCGGGCTGAGACAACCTTAATAAAATTAGTTCAAGCAAAGTACTTTGACAGTGATATAAGGTTGTTAACGGCAGGTCAAAGGTGTTCTACTAAACTTTGGAAACTAAAACCCTTCTTACACAACGGATTGTTAAGAGTTGGCGGTCGGCTCCCAAATTTTTCTCTTTCCTTCTTTCAAAAACATCCCATAATTTTGCCTGCTAAAGACCCTCTAGTGGCAATACTAGTAGATTTTAATCATTTAATTAATTTACATACCAGGCCATATTTATTGGAGACTATTCTACGGCAAAAGTATTGGATTTTGGGGGGTAGAAATTTGATCCGAAGTAGAATTCATAAATGTCATAGATGTTTTTGAATGAAACCTCTAAACCTGACGTCGCGGATGGCAGACTTACCTACTCAAAGGGTATCCCAAACTAAGCCATTTTTACACACGGGAGTAGATTGTTTTGGGCCTATACGTCTTACTCTAGGTAAAAGGAGGGGATCACAAGTTTATAAAGCATACGGTTGTCTATTTGTTTGTATGAGTGTTAAGACTAGTAAAGGTATCTTTGTCCGTCCGGCGGTGAAGATATGTCCTTTACCATCCCAATAGACTTGCGAATCCACTGTGGTGTTAACAGAATTTTTTTTTTATTTTTTGAAATTGTAATAAAAATTTTATTATTATTATTATGTTTTGGTTGAATATAACCCTGTGGTGGGTTTAATGCGGTTTAAATTAATTTTTTGGCGGTATAATATTGTTTTTTTTATTTTTTCAATCTTGGCTGAAAAACAATTTTTCAGGGCGTGGGGTATGTTTCAGCAAGTTTCCTAAGAGAAAATAATTGTAATTATTGGCAACCTCGCCTTTTTTAGGATTAAGAAAATAAGATTGGAAATAAAGAGAGTCTCTAAAAACGATTAGAACGGAAAGATAGCATAACGGTATGCAAATTTAAAAGTTAAAAATTTTCGGGCTTATGCGTACGAGTTTGATCGGAAAGTTGTATACGTTGGGATTTCGGACGAAAGGTATTTCCCTTTTCCTGTTTCCTTAATCTCTTTCCTGATTGTGAGTACCCTCAAAATACCTGATAGAAGTAAGGAAAATTACACCAGCAGATATCGAAGTTCTCCGGTAAATGATTTAATTTAGGATAAGGAGATTTTCATACAGGGTATTTTTTTACTACTCTTGAAAATAAATTATCCAATATATATATATATATATATATATATATATATATATATATATATATATATATATATATATATATATATATATATATATATATTTTAAATTAATTCTATGAATTGGTATTTTTTCCATAACTTCTTATTTATATTCGATTAGTTTTTGCCGTAGTTTAGAGTGACTTTTGCAGTTTGCAGATATTTTCTATAATTTTTAAATTTGAAGCAGACTTAAAAACACCATATTATTTTTTTTGTCCGTCATATGATAAGCACCATTTTGGATTTTACGGAACCAATTTCAACCAAAATGATACAAGGCCATTGCAGCAACTTCCCAAACATTATGCAAAAAAAAATTCATATAAATCAGTGTAATTGGCGGACAAATATACATATGGGTCATTCTTCTGGATTTCGAACTTTCGCTGCATACGTCAAGTTTAAAAAAATATATTTTATTGTAATCTCAAAATAAAGGAATTTATTATTAATTAATTATTTCAGGAAAGCTTAGATTGATTAAAACGAACTGAAGGTGCTGGCCTCTAAAGGGGATCTGTTTTCAAAAATTTGCAAAATTGCTTATTTTTTAAGAAGTTAATTCCAAGTGTGTTTTTTTTTCACTTTAGGGGCTTAAACTCTTACTTAAATGCATAAGAAATACTAAAAAAATGGAACTCCCATATTTCAGTTCTTATATTTGATTTTTCGACTTGAAAATATCGATTTTTTCCCACTTTAAACTTTTTTCTTAATTTACGTTTTTTTTTTGTCTTGGATAGACCCTTAATTTATTTTAGACATACATTTTTGCAATTTATTTTTGAAAAGTGGGCGTTCATTGAGATGACGTCATAATTCATCACATACTTATGGTTAGTTAAACCATCATCATTGTTCGAGGTTTTTGAAAACCCTAATTATTTTGAATGAGAACTTACCCACAAGAAGAAAAGATTGATATAATTTTAGGAAATGGGGAGTGTGAAGAAAACTGCTTGCTAGCATCAATAATTTATGCCCAAAAATATCCTCATAGACGTTGTCCTGACAAGCGTTGATTAGAAAATTGCTGCATATTTTTCGAAGAATAGGAAATGGAGCTTATAAAAAAACAGTCTGTCAGAAACCAATTACCGAAAATGAAAATTAATTATTAGTTATGGGAGCTCTGGTCTTAAATCCGCATACAAATTACCGAAAAATTTAAGAAACTTTAGAAATAAGTAGCCGTAACATTGAAAGAATAATAAAAAAACACAAATTTCACTCATATCGCATTCACTTATATCAGGAATTCTTAGAAGTACCTAGATTGAGACCGATGACTCGGATTTTGTTTATGGGTTCTAGAAATGTTAGTAGATGTTGAAAATTTCTTTATATTTGTCCTTGTTTCGGATGAATCCACTTTCCATAATAACGGATTAGTCAACAGACATAATTTTCATTATTGGTTTGATGAAAATCCTATTTTATTTAGAACCGTCCATGGTCAGTACAGATAGTCTGTTAATATGTGGGGTGGAATAATTGGAAACGCTAATGTACATCCATACTTTCTCGATGGCCCTTTACACGGCGGCATGTTTCTTAGATTTATTAGGCATAGTTTATCTGTACTTTTGGAGAACGTTCCACTGAATATTCGAGAAAGAATGTGGCTGAAAATAGGCTGAGCTCCTGCGCACTTTCTAGTGCATTAGTTACTCTAGAAATGAGGTAGATACTCAATATCCCAATAGGTGGGTAGGACGTGGAGGAAGTCACTACTAGACAGCAAGTTCGTCGGATCTAACAAGTCCTGATTTTTTCTTAAGGGGATATTAAAGATATTACGGTTTTGTCTCTTTAAAATCGTTTACTAGGTTCGCAGAATAACACACCTTTCACTAAGACTTCCACTACTTATATTAACTACTTATCAACACAGCTAAAACACAATCTTATTACCTCTTCTTAATCTTCACTATTCAAATGCAACTAACTATACTACACTTATTCTATCCCTTTTTATATACCTATGGAATATCCTATACAAATCTACAACATAAAAGTTAAGATCTATCTGGAAATATCACTCATCGATATAATATTTCGTTCGGCATTACATTAGCATATTTGTATACGAGGGCGTATCAATAAGTTTTTTCTAGTCGTTCGTAACATTATTATTTATGATATGCCGTTAAATGCACCCGAAAATATGAATGAATAATAACAGCGTTTCGCTCAAAAATAACAAATATGTTAATTAAAGTTAAACAGTCATTTCAAAAGAGAGTTCGCTTGTGCATTGAAAGAGATGTCCATCAGTTTGAGCATTTGTTAAAACATTAGTTTTTAAAATTTTTAAAATTAAGTTTGTTATCTCTTTAATAAAGTATGTATTTTCATTAACCTAGTTATGAGTATTTTTCTAACTAATTAAGTATACATGTAATAGCGTCAACTTTGTCAACGCCTGTCGTTTAAAAATAAATTGCAAAACATTTATGTCTAAAGTTGAAAATGCTAAATTACTAAAAAACTATAAAAGATAGATACAGAAAACCTTAATACAGTTTTAAAGACCGGTAAAATTAGAATATCAATTCTATACTAAATACAAGATATTCCATTTAAAATAAGACAGTTATTAAATCAAGTGTAAGTTTTTTCAATCTTATATAATATTTTGTAATTATTTTACTAAATTACAATTTAAAACATCTAGCTTGAATAGGCAAGGCAGGCACGCTTTTTAAATTTTGATCTATAATTGCAAGTTAAATATTTCAAGAACAGCTTGTCTTAGATATATGAAACATAACAGTAACTTATCCTTATTTGGCCCGCGCTATCAAAATATGCAATAATACACAGCACATTCCATTTAAATTTTTGCACATTTATTGTGAATTTTTTTGAGTCACTCTGAATACCTCACAATTATTTTAAAATGTGGTCCCAATTCCCTCATTTAAAATATTTTATCGTTTTCTGTTTATGAACGGACGAAAATGTGTTGCGCCACCATGTATATATATACATATATATATATATATATATATATATATATATATATATATATATATATATATATATATATATCTTCTTCTTCTTCTTCATGTGCCCTGTCCGTTGCGAACGTTGGCTATTATCATGGCAATCTTGATTTTGTTTGCGACGCTCCTGAACAGTTCGGCGGATGTTAGTCCAAACCATTGACGTAAGTTTCGGAGCCATGAGTGTCTTCTTCTTCCGGGTCCGCGTTTGCTATCTATCTTTCCTTGGAGTATTAGCTGAAGGAGACGGTATTTGTTATGCCTCATTACATGACCAAGATATTCTAGCTTCCTCCTCTTGATCGTCGGTATAATTTCCTTTTCTTTCCGTATACGGCGAACTATCTCCACGTTGGTGATGTGTTCAGTCCAGGATATTTTCAGGATACGTCGATACACCCACATTTCAAACGCTTCCAGCCTCTTCAATAGAGTTTCCGTCACTGTCCATGCTTCCGCGCCATACAGCAAGACAGGAAATACGTAGCATTTAGCAAGTCTTACTTTTAATGGAAGAGATATGTCACCACTCATGAACAAACTTCTCATTCTGTTAAAGGTCGCTCTGGCTTTTTCAATTCTAGATCGTATTTCGGTGGTTTGGTCCCATCTTGTGTTAACAACTGTGCCGAGGTATATATATGAGTCGACATGCGCTATTATTTTATTATCTATTATCAATTGTCTGGCTGGTTGTTGATTTTTGCTAATTAGCATCCATTTTGTTTTATTTATATTTAGATCGAGTCCTTTTTCCTTGCTAGCTTTCTGGACCTTTTCCATGAGACATTGTAACTCATCTATGCTGTTGGCAAGTATAACTGTATCATCAGCGTATCTTATGTTATTTATTATCTCTCCATTTACTTTGATGCCTACGTCAGTTTCTTCCAGTGCTTTTCTAAAAATTTGTTCTGAATAGATATTGAAAAGTAGAGGAGACAGGATACATCCTTGTCGTACGCCTTTCTTAATTTGGACGTTTTCAGTGAGCATATTGCCTATTTTCACCTTAGCCGTTTGTCCCCAATAGAGATTTGCCACAATTCGGATGTCCTTGTAGTCAACACCTATGTTTTGGAGCGTTTGTAATAGTTGGTCATGTCTCACATTGTCAAATGCTTTAGAGTAGTCGATAAAGCACATGTAGACATCTTTATTCATATCTCTGCACCGCTGTAATAGTACTTGCAGGCAAAATATAGCCTCTCTTGTGCCGAGAGCATTTCGGAACCCAAATTGTGACTCGCTTATGTTTTCTTCGCATTTATTGTATATTCTGTTGTATATGACTTTGGTCAGGACTTTGGTAATATGGGTAATTAAACTTATCAGCCTGTGTTGATCACAAAGTTTGGTGTACGGCTTTTTAGGTATGGCAATGAAGGTTGATTGGAGCCAGTTTTCCGGAATTTCGCCGCTGTCATATATGTTGTTTAAAAGTGAAGTCAGAGTATCCAAGAATTGATTATCCATTTCGCACAGCATCTTTAGAATTTCGCCATGAATGTTATCTGGGCCTGGAGTTTTGTTATTTTTGAGAGACCATATGGCTTTCTGTACCTCTGACTTAAGAATGGGAGGTCCGGTTTCGATGTTTTTAATGGTATATTCATAATGGCGGTCTGATGCAAAAAGTTCTTCCACATATAATTTCCATGTTGCGAGTATCTTCGACGGCTCTGATGTAAGGTTACCGTCAGCATCAGCTATGGACGTAGCTGTACCATTATAATTTGTCTTCTTTGTCATTTCTTTGATCTTCCTATGCATGTTTTGATAATCATATTTCTTCTCGCATTGCTCGATCTCTATACATTTTGCAGACAACCATCCTTCTTTCGCCTTTCTAATTTGTGTTTTTATTTTTTTGTGTATTTCGTGATATTTTAATTTGTTCTTATTTTTATATTTTCTTCGTTCTTCCATCATATCAAGGATATCTTCCGTCATCCAATCCTTCTTCTTCTCTCTATCGTGTATTAATAGTTGCGTGCATGTTGTGTGGATGGCCTGTTCAATCTTGTCCCATCTTGATAGTGGTTCTGATGTATGTTCGTTAATTTTGTCTATTTCTTTGTTTAGAGAATCTTGTACCTGTTGTTTAATTTTGACATCAGAGAGCTTTCCTATGTTTATTTTCTTGTTATTGATTTTCTTCTTAACACGCTTTAATCTGACTTCGATTTTGCAGACAACTGGGTTGTGGTCCGACGGAACATCGGCCCCCGGGTAGGTTTTTGATGATTTAATAGCGTTCTTGTATCTTACTGGTACACCTATGTAGTCTATCTGATTTCTTACGATGTTTTCTGGTGTGTCTGCTGGCGACTTCCATGTGTATATTCTGCGAGCGGGTAATTTGAACAAGGTATTAGTTAGAATCATATTATGTTCTTGACAAAAGCGAATGAGGCGATCACCGCGGTCGTTTCTCTCTCCCAGTCCAAAACTTCTCACCACATTGTCCACTTTGCCCCTGCCCACTTTTGCGTTGAAATCACCCATTACAATATTTATCTCGTGCTTATTGATCATCCTGATTAGTTGGTCTATTTGATCATAGAATTCCTCGATGGCTGCTTCATCCTTGTCTGCAGTGGGTGCATATATCTGGATTATATTTAGATCTACCAGGGTTGCATGCAGCTGCAGAAGCATCATCCTGTCAGAGAGCGGAGTGAAGGCTTTTACTGCTTTCTTAATGTGCGGTGCGACTATTATTCCCACTCCGTTTCTATGCTGTGACGTGTTATTGCCGGAATAGTAAACCATGCAATCCTGAATTGTGCAGTGCCCAGAGCCGAGCCACCGGGTTTCACTAACTCCCATGATATCTATATTGAGCCTTTTCATTTCCTTCACTATGTTATGTACTTTTCCGCCCTCATACATACTCTGTATATTCCATGTAGCGATCCTTTGACATGTCGGCATTGTATACTGTTTACCTTTGTAGGGATTTCGCATGCTGACGACCTGGGAGGCCCTACAGTTTAAGTGCGTCTGTCCTCCCCTGCCGGATCTCGGATTCCGAGGTCCGTGATCAGTAACATTATCTATGTTATATTTGATTACCATGACAATTTTACTAGGAAAGTAATAATGAGGTGGTTTTCCGTTGCCTTCCTCATCGCTGTGTAAACGCCGTTTCCGTGGGTACCACTGCGCCGTTTATTCCCTGATTCACAGCCTTTTTGGTTCTCTGAACCATTGCCTGTGTTCAGTATTTAAATAGCCAGCAGCCGCTATTCAAGCTAGTTTTGGTCCGCCCTGAGTATTTCATTTCCTCAGTACCACCCATATCTGGGAGGCGTACCCCTATCCGCCATCTGGGGAGGCGCCCGATGGAGGACTAGCAACCCCACACGGGATATATATATATATATATATATATATATATATATATATATATATATATATATATATATATATATATATATCTATCTATAGAATAACTTGATCTAAAAGTGAATTTTTTCGGTTTGTAATATGAATTTTAAGAAAATTACACATCCATTCCAGAAATCAATTTAAAACGTATTGGAGGTTCCAGAAAAACTTTCCACCTAATTCACTAACATGGCCTAACTTTAAAATCGGTCCAAGTTGACAACAGAGGCTTTAAACTGACAAGAACAACAATAAATCAAGCAAGTTTTGAACCTTAAAAATACACACATAAAAAATTTATTTTTTTTTTATTACTGAAGAGCAAATATGGAGAATTTTATTTATTTTCAGAACACAACTGTTTCTATTACATTTATCAAGCGTTTATCGCCAGGTTTTTACCCTTCATATTTCTATATAAACGTTTATTTGCTGACCTATATCATATAAATTATGACAATATAATAAGCAAAATAAAACTGGTCAATTAGAAGATCTAACTTCCATGGCTACTAGATCATGTCTAAGTCTTATATCTTCTTAGTATATCTGGTGTCTATATTTAAACTACATTACAGTTATACAAGAGCCCAGCCAAATTATAAATAAATTAGTCTAGAACGTCGAATGAGATTTAAAGGTTGGTGAAAAAGTTAAAAGTTATTTTAAACAATTTAACAACAACTACTGAATGCCGTAACCAGACCTATTTGAAAAGCAATGTCTGGAACAGTATTCTACTATTTGATATAGGGGGGCCTATATTTTTTCCGCGAAAATATTACAAGTCAGATTTACTTAAATGTCCTAAGAACCAAATTTTTTAATTCGGTTTCAGTAGGATGGGCTGTCTGTTAAAGCGCAGACTGCATATTTGAATGAGACTTTTACACAAAGATGGATAGAAAGCCGTTCGGATATACTTTGTATCAGCGTTTTCAAAAAAGGCAATTATTTGTATTGAAAAAGATAGAGGGAATATGGAGACCTAATTGATTTTTGATCCATATACAGGCGTATCATTCGTTTTTAAATTTTTTAAAATAAAGTTTTCTTAAACCACCCTGTAAATCTTATTCTACCTTCTAGACTATCATAAAACTTGATCCATACTCTTACATAATGGTAGCTTAGTTCAAATGAAATGTAGAATAGCACTAAATAGGATTTATTCACACTTTCCTTTTTGAATTTCGTCTAAATTAATAATTTAAATCACGAGATTATTGTCTTAAAAATCATTATACATGTACTGTCAAAATACACTTTTAGAAAGTTTTTCTGCGTTTATAACTATACTGAACTTTGACTTTTATTTTTATAAGCCACCCTGTATGCCCTCAATTATTTTTTTAACTCGAAGTTATATTATCACGAAGTAGAACGTGAGGTTTGGTAACAACGTGCTATCCTCGGTCGCAGCTAGGCTTCCTTGAAGCGCGATTTGGTACAGCATCTTTATTCGACACCATTTTTTTTATGGTAGTAAATTATTAGGTCTCTCACGTTGACGGGTCATAGTTAAAAAAAAACCCTTATTACACCACAAATTTAAAAAAAAAAATAGATTTCAACAAACTACTAAATATATAATACCGGAATAAAATTTTCCTTGTATGTGCACCGTGAAATTGAGAGTCAAAATACCCCGAGTTTCACTTTGATGTTAAAAATTATCAATATATTTACCAGGTTTTAAAAGTTTTTTGTATTTAAATAAATTATAAATCCTAGTGTGCTATCAGCAAACAAGTTTTGTTTAGATTTTTGGAATAAATGAATTGTATGTATATTATCCTAAGTTTCATAACATTTGACAGATCTTTCTGTCGATAGTAAACTATGATTTAAAAATTTAATGGTTTCAATAAAAATTGCAAATGTGTAGACAGTTAGTATACACACAATATGGCTTTTTCCATTAATTGCTGAAAAAAATACATCAAAAGATATAAGATATGTCCTATAATTGAGGACCTTTATTTTTCAGAAAATTGTATTTTTCTTAAAATATTATACCTTATTAAACTTAAATATGATGTGAAATTTTATATAAACTAATAATAATGTCTTAGAATTGGAAAATTGTTACTTTGAACTTTTAGATATACGCAAAATTAGGCATTTCAAAGAAACAAGTGAAATAATAGTTTTATTCTGAAAAGTACTACTTTAAAGATATTGAAAAGTAGTACAAGTTTGTCAAATTTTCAATTTATTTACATATCTATTTTTCTGAATTTAGTGACTAGTCTATGTTGTGTTTCAAAAAATAATATACATGTATTTTAAGGTAATTCTGAACACTTTGTGTATAGTTCCACTTACCATAAAAATAACTTTTATTAAGAATGACATTTTCTAAGAAGTCAAAAATAAAAAATGTATTACTAGGGAATAAATGGCTTTGGGATGTTTGTTTAAGTTTTATTTTATCAATATTTAAGTGATCTCTGTATGAACTTATATGCTAAATATTTACATTCTTACAAATTTTGATTATGATTATTGTATTTGTAAATATTGAATTTTTTATATCATTATTTTAAATGAATAAGTAAATAAATCCCATTACCTTACATGTTGACCAGTGATTAAATATTACAATACGTCAACAAAGAGTTACATGACACCAAAAGAAAATACAGCTGGTATTTAAAGTTGTTTAAAAGAAACTCGCACATAATACCCATTTTAGTTTGTTTTGAAAGAGTTTCTTTGTATTTAGAATGTGGGAATAAAATGGGCGGAAAAAGTTTATTTCGCGTTGGTTTTAATTTTTTATTTAAAATTTTAACCCGAGTTGCTACATTGTACTGTAAGCTGGCCTGCATTTTAGAATAGGTAATTTTTTTTCTAAACAAAGTATAGTGTATAGTTTTTTTTTTGGGAAATCGAAGCACTCAGATCAAAAAACCGATTTAGTTGCCTATGTGATTCTTATAGGAATCTGCTCTTTTAGTGGTATCTTTATAGTTTTTTATTTGTTTTGAAGTATAGAAAACTATACCAAAAACTACATTTTCTAAATTTTTTTAACTCATCATTTTCTACTATTTTAGAAAAAAATTTTAATCTAAACAGGACATGAAATCTGCACAAATTGATGATGGTCAAATTTTAAATTTTTATTGTAAAAAAAAGTCATAGGAGAAACTGAATATTTATGGGCTGCAGTAGAAATTTTAGCAAAGAACTAATTTTTATATAAAAAAAATTATTCTTCTGTTGCGCTAGCATCCTTTAAAACACAGTATTAAATTGATAGAATTTTAATATTTTAGTATCGAAATGTATAAAATATATTCACCAAGCCTATAAAGACTAACAACTGGATATTATTGATATTCGTTGATTTGGTATGTATGGGTTAATGAAAGCCAACGAACGTTCGATTTATCTGGAAGTATAAAAATTAAATAATATAGATAATTATAACAAATGCTACTTTGCAATTAAGAAGAATTATTTTATTGCTATAGCTCATTAAAATGTGATTTTCATTTTGGAAAACTTTCTTTGATATAATTGATTACGACATGATTGTAAGCTAAAACAATTAATCCCTTTAAAAAAATACATATATTTTCTGAATATTCGTAATATCGAATTTTCGATATTTATACAATTTTAATACCTTTACAGAAAACTGTTACAGTTGTTATTATTTATTTATATCTTTCCGATATCAAATATCTCCAGTTTCGGCAAACAAGGTGCTCATATAAGCATATAATATTGAATATATTGTAATTTATGAATTCTCATTTTTTATAATCCTTGACAACTTTATGTGCTAAGGATATCAGGAGCGTCGTTTCCCCATTTGTTAGAAAATCCCATTTCGTTTAATCCCATTATTATTCTGTGGGTTAGAGGCTAAGATCAACAATTCAATGGGGTTAGCTAAATTGTGCACACCATACTAACGAACGCCAATGGCTTAGCGTGTACATAATATCTTCAAAGGCCAACGACCATATGGTAACATTCGTCAATTCCCCTTTGTTGGTGTTCGTTGGCTTGGTAAATACGCAGCATATAGAAAACAATGTTTATTTAATTTTAGATGCTTGATTCGGAAGAATTTCTTTATGCTGTGGGACAAGGCGCGATTGCCATTGAGTGTCGTTTAAACGACGAAAAAACTATAAAGTTATTAGAACCATTGTATGATCTTCAAACGGCGTTAAGAGTGATATCAGAAAGAAGCTTTTTAAAAACATTAGGAGGTGGTTGTAGTGCCCCTGTAGCAGTTATATCTGATTTGAAATTAATCAAGGAAAAAGAGGTAAAAAATTTGATGTTATGATAATGGGAAAAGTTAAATTCCTATATATTTGGCTCATTTTCAGGTTGAAATTTCTCTTAAAGGTGCTGTATGGTCTTTAGATGGTAAAGAAGAAGTGCTAGATGAAGAAAACACTCATATAAATGTGCTAAGCAGTATAAGATGTGCTGAGTGTCCGTATAATAATGGTGAAAAGGTCTTAGATATTGGTAAGATTTTTTCTCTCACAATTCTTATTTAATAAAATTATTTTAACCTTGTTTTTTTCCTAAAGTTTTGTATTTTGTTTTTGCAGAATGTTGTATAACATGTCCCTTAAATCCAATTGAGGAACCAAATCCTAAAAAGCAAAAACTAGACATTCCTGTGGAAGTCTTAGAAAATGATCCTCATGAAAAATGCCCAGTGCCTCTGCCAGTTGGCGCAGAATTTATGGGACAGTGCCCGTACTTGGAAGGAGATATACAGGTGAGAACAAACCATAACGAAAATAATTAATGTCTAGTAAGTCATCAGAACCTAATAAAAAGTAGTCTAATAAAATTTGCATTAACATTTCTTCTAAAATATGGATTTGATTTTTTATATTGTTATAGGCACTTCATAGTAACATCTCATTAAATAAGCCAGTAGATAAAATTCAGGACGCAATGAACATATGTCCATTTTTAAAATCCGAAAAAGCTGGTAAGTTGTAGTATTCTAACGAAGAATTTTTCAAAGTTGCTCAGACCCATATCAAAATTAGCAACGCTGTTGATTCTGTTGAGACTTTGCGAGCTTTTTTCTAATACTTAAAAGAGTTAATAAACTTGTTTGTACCACAAAAAAGTTTTATCAGTTAATAATACTGTTATTAAGTTTATTGATTATATTTGGGTTTTATTGTAGATTTATTTATACTTGAAGCATTTGAGGACCAATCATGGTTCGAGTCACATTAAGATAAATTAACTACATTATTTTAAAAATTTTCAGCTAAATTAATAATTACCCCTTTATTTTACTAATATGGTCCACAGAAATTACCTTTCTTATGAAAAAATTATATATGTCATATCAAAATAATCTTACATGTCTCTCCAATTTTAAGTGTTAAATTTAACGAATAACCGTTAAGTCCTAGACGAATAGGTGTAATTTGTCAACGATTACGTATAAACCCTTAGAGTGGGATCGATTTGAACCAATATATTAATTTTGCGTGACATTCTGAATAAGCGAAATGGAAGTAATTACATATTCTTGTAGAATTTAAGCTCTACCGACAGTATTAGTTTATTTGCGAACAAAATATGTAAAAAATCTATATATCGGAAAATTATTTAATTGTACTCGTCTTATTAGAGTCGATAGCTACGCCCTTACTTTAGTTCGCAACTAAGGATTAGTGTTTTTCAAAACTAAGAATAATTATTTTTTAGGACGTAGTGTACAAAATGAAATCCAAGAGACTGATTTTTTAGATGATATACAAAGGCCAGAAAATGATAATTTATTTATCGGTTTAGTTCCTCATAAAGATATAACTAGAGAAAATATGGAAAAAGCGAGGGTGTTGGGAGAAAAATTAGCGAAACGATTAATGGAAAAAGGCGCGCTGCAAGTTATGGCAAAAGCCCAGGCCACTGTACATGGGCAGCTGAATGAAATTGCCGTGAATAGCTGATAAGTCAACATATCTTAAATTGGGGCAGCTTTATATTTTGTCTTGTTACAGTTATTTTTCGAATTAAAATGGTGTCTCAGGAGTATTAAGTGTTTTCCTAAATGTATTACTACAAACTTGACAATCAGAGCCTCCAAACTTTGTTGTGTACGTAAAAAAATGTTTACCGACTTTATCTGAGCTTATAAGGATCCCTTTTTCAATAAAAAAAAATATTAAAATATTTATTTAAGACCGCTCAAGATTAATTATAAAGCCGTCCTAAAACTACACTCTCTAAAAATTTTAAAATACGTATATTTTAGATTTATTAGTTTTATATAGTTTTTTGTTTTGGTAGGATATTATGACATTCAGGTTTTGGATTTTAGGGTATTAGATAAGGAGAAAAGGGTAAAATTTTAATATGTTGAAAAATTTGAAATATCTCTTTGAAGGTAAGTCCTTTATCTTTATTGTAATAAATTATCTGGTTATATTTAGTTAACTTTATATATTGTTAATTAAAATTGTTGATGAGGCATTTTAAGTTCAAATAATCTGCATTTTACTAATTTTTAACATATTATTTTACTACATTTTTTATTACAAAATTATCAAGTATTTTGTCAAAAAAGAAAACAAATGGACGTTTAATTTGTAGCCAAGCCTATAATCTTTTGAAATGTTTCTGGGAAACTAAAGATTAGATTTGTTTACATTCGTTTTAAACTTAAAAAATTACTCTCATCAAAAGAAATCTTCACCTGGTATTTAAAAGGGCTAGCCGACCGTGTGGTCCTTCGTATTGCCAAGGTCCCAGATACTAGCCCTATATAGCATGGACTTTTGTTGTTGGTACATGTTATTTAACAAAATAGTTGTCCAAAAATATCACATTAGTGACTTTTACGCCATGGCAAAAGAAAGGGACTGTGAGGTATCAAATTTCCGTAATGTATCGATTAATTTTTCATTTTCTTGAAATGTGAAGGTAATTTTTGGGACTTTTTAGTTTTTCAAACCTTAAAATTATTCTAAATTTTTAAAGGTCTATATACATCCTTAAATATACTTCGTAAATATATCTAGATACAAGATACTTTAATAAGAGTACGTACTTACCTTACCACCAGGTATTAAAAAAACGATTTTACTGTTAAGCCGCTAACTGATTCTACTTGTCAAATATACTTCGTAAATATATCTAGATACAAGATACTTTAATAAGAGTACGTACTTACCTTACCACCAGGTATTAAAAAAACGATTTTACTGTTAAGCCGCTAACTGATTCTACTTGTCAAAATTTAAAGTTCGGTGGACAGTTTTGTTTTTTCCTTGATAAAGACTGTATCAGATTTTTTTTCCAAAAGAGATACTCCAATAAGTATCTAAATAAATGACTGAGTAAAAAATCACATAGTATCTTATATTTAAAAACGTATCTTGCATATTTTTCTTTAACATGATTCCAATTCTACCTCGGGAATTAGAATTTTTCTTGTTATTGGTCTTGGTTATTTTTTCCAAATTAGAAATGTCTACGTAATCTTTCAATTTTTTAAGTTAGTTCCCAAAATATTTCATTGTTTATATTTATACATTTTTTAGAAATACATGTTTGAAACGCATATTTCAATTTTTATAATAATGTTGATAAATAATATACTAAAAATTAGTCATGAATTTTTTATTGTATGCACCTCTCAAACATTCAGTAACTTTAAATAAATAATTTCCATTTTTTTTAATTATTGTTATCTTTTAAATATTTTATAGTTTATGGCGGTTGTTATTGTAAATAAAGTGAACTTTGTTTCATAATAAACATAGTTTTATTATATTCCATAATTGCTACTCGGGCTTACTAAATATTATCATAGAATTAAGTCGCTATATATCATTGAAGATCAATGCTAATAATTCATATTTCTTAAAAGTAGTGAAAGACTCCTTTTGGGAAAGGAAATATTTAAAAACAAGTTAATCATATTAAACATTTATATTAATTTAAAATTTAAGTATAAACTTATTAGAAAAGAAACAAGATAATACATGTTTTATACACCTAAAAATGTGTCAGCAAAATAAAATTATTAACAACAATTTTTGAAGTAATAAAAATGAAATATGTCGGTGGTTTAATACAAATTCTAAAAACCTGTTCATACATTAAAACAATTTTCAGTAGACTTATAAGTCTTAAACCGATGATCATTATGAAGCAAACCTATTAAAGGCCATAGAAAAAATCTCGACAGTTGTAACCGAAATAAATTCAGATTATAGTAGTATATGATTTACTCCAATAGAATTTGAATCTAACCTGGTAAATTAGACATCGCATTGCAAGTAAACAGAACAAAAAATAAAAGCGCTTCACATACGTAATAATAATTTTAAGTCATAAATAGGGTCATAAAAAGTATGCAGCATCATTAGGTGGAGATTGGTCATCTAAAAATAGGCTATGTCTTATTAAACATTTCATTGGGTATAACAGAAGGTTAAAAGAAATATATCTGTACCTTTACAATATCTCGGTTTAGTTACGCTACCTATAAAAAAATAAATAACATTTGAAAAATGAAAATGATCTAGTATTCTAGAAACTATAACTGTATTTTTTGTTGTCGAATCATTTATCACGGTACGTGATGTTATTTAAAAAAAAAAACATCAGAATTTATTTCAGTTAAAAAAATCTTATTTTTTATGACTAAAGTCTGGCGTTTTAAGATTTTGGCCTCTTTCATGGTTCACTGATTTAGGTTACATCGTGCAAACTAACAATTATTCTACTTATGTTTCTCACAAAAAATTAAACATAACTAATTGCAATTTCTTTATTAATTGCCAGGATTGGGTGTAAAATTAAAAATTATACAGCCGGATTCACTAACATGATTTAAATTTAAAATCATCCTAAATTGACAGCAGAGGGCTTAAACTAACAAGAGCAACAATACATCAAGCAAGTCTTAAACCCTAAAAATTCTAGCATAAAAAAAGTATTTTGTTTTATCACTGGACCGACAAAAATGAAGAACTTTATTTATTTTCGGGATACAACTATTTCTCTTACATATTTCAAGGCTTTATTGCAAGGTTCTTATCCTTAATATCCTTATATAAGCGTTTATTTGTTGACATATATAATATAAATTATGACAATATCGTAGGCAAAACTAAACTGGTCGACTATAAGATTTAAATTTTATAGCAACTAGATCGAGTTTAAATCTTCTTAGTGAATCTGGCTGATAATGTTCCCATTTTAAGTAAAATTCCTCATCTAATAATCTGAACTCTCAAACTTCTAACAACCTATGATGGGCATTTTTAGTTTTATTCCCATCCATCATTAAATAAATATACATATTTAAAATTATACCTACAAACATTTACTCTAGTAATTATCCTTTGTAAAAATAAAAATGACTAGAATTTCTGACTAGACAGTAGTTTTTCAAGAAATTTTATATTATATATTTGTTATGGCAATATATTTTTCTTCTTTCTTTTTTTTTTTAATTGTCTGGACTAAACTAAAATGATATGAAGCCACTTTAATTCAGAATTTTGCTCTTATAGCATATAGTTTTTATTGTTGGTTTATTTCGTTAATTTAGGTTTGAAGGGAAACAAAAAAAAATATGCAGGGTATTTGACACAACAATAAAATAAATTTTTATATCTATATCATTTTGCAAACATGAACATTAGAACCCTCAAACATGCTAAAATCGGTGATTATATTTTCCATATTGGTTCCAAAGGCTTCGATGCAACCTTCAAAACTTTGAGGAAACATGCCGTTAGTTGTTGTTATTAAATTTTTATGGTTAGGAAGTCCACCAATGTAAAATATTCCATCAGTGGCACCCGTCGCATTTTCAAAAACTTGTTTTTTATTTTCTGAAAAGGAAAATGTCAGGTAGTAGTTATCCCACCAAATGTATGTATATACATATATATATATATATATATATATATATATATATATATATATATATATATATATCTGTATCGTGAAAACGATTTTTTGAACGAACGGATTGAAATCCGGAATAACCAAACCATTCATTCTACTGTCCGTACGATATAACATATATATATATATATATATATATATATATATATATATATATATATATATATATATATATATATATATTCACTTTTCCACCACCAACGTGTAAAGGTGTATATATATATATATATATATATATATATATATATATATATATATATATATATATATATATATATATATATATATATATATATATGAAGAAATGAACCAAGGTTTCCTCTATTAGTTAAACCACCAAAAAGTGAATTATCGAAAACGAGGGAGTCGAGCTAGGAAGAAGAAAATTTGCTGTAGAAAAATTGATATTTTTAGAATTTTTCTTTTATTTGTATCATAAACTCTATTTATTGTTCATAGATCGTGCCTAAACTAGTTGTATTCCGGAATCTGTATTATCTGGACCGTTTTAAGATTTAAAGTTCTGCAGAACCTTAAAGGGGTTGGCAATATTAAATTTTCATACAACGAAGTTGGACATGGAATGTTAAAATGGCTTAATTCGATTCGTGTTAATATACTGAGTGCCCGGTAAATACCTCCCAACTTCTCGGGAGTATATAGTGGAGGTCAAAATAACCCTACTTTGCATAGAAAAAATCCTAAAGTGCCCCTAATCGGAGATACAGAGCGCTAAAAGCATACCTAACGAGTTACCTTAACGGCTCTTAAGTTTTGAACCAAGTGCAGCCGGAAAATATTCAAAGAATAAAAAAATATATTGAAGTGCGTGGTGCCTATACCCAAATAGCACACTTCAGTCCACTGGATATCCATCGTTTATCCAAAGCTGGACATACTGGGTATCCATGGGATGTCCAGAATTTGTTCACCAACATCCTATGGATATCCACTGGACTATACGGTTGTCCCACTCATGGATGTCTTTTTGGATTACATATATTGTCCAAGTATGGATCATTTTTGAATATTAATAGGACTAATTTTGGATGTCCATATATTGTACATTCTTGACCCGATAAATAGGTCATAATCTGTTGTTGCCTCTTCTTGACGTTCCGCTAACGTGAATGGTAGATATTTTCAGAATTTGCTTAGGGTCCGAGAGCTTACAATACCTAATTAATCTGCACTTCTGAAGACACAGACCACTCATGTCATCAAAACGTCGATAACAAGTAACCATAGATGGCCCTATTAGTCCCAAAAATTAAACAGATATAAATTACATTAACGAACCGGGTAACAGGAACTGGATCCACATATTACACTTATTGATTACAATTGTCAAGTTTTTAATACAACACTATATAAGAATATAAAATTTTATAATTAGTCGAATTGCAAGTGCTACAAAATATAGCTTCAATTGATTTAAATTGTTCAAGCTGTAGAAGGATCGCTATGAATAAGTTATCTGGTTCCATAGTAATAGGTACAATTTCAATTGGGTAATAGAAAATATACCAATTATTTAAATAAAGACTTTTTATTGTTACAATGATTATTTTTTTCTAGATTTATTCTGTCGTTTATTCTCTTCAGCCATTGTCTAATCTCGTCTTCGGCTGTTTTTTATCGGCCCCCCATTCTTCTACCGCAGCTGAAAATTAGTAAGGTTTAACGTTAAATGATGCAGTATTTTATGGTTTTGTAGGAATTTAAATCTATCTCTCTCTCTCTCTCTCTCTATATATATATATATATATATATATATATATATATATATATATATATATATATATATATATATATATATATATATAAAACCAAATGCATCGTTATTGCTTAGAGTGCTTAAACCAACAGACCAGAAAAAAAATTTTAACACACTTTTTGTCTGGGTATTATCAGAACAAGAGGATCTAGAGTTTAACGTGTGAAATCTGACACCCAATTTGTTCTTATTATTTACGAGTATGACAAATAAAACAGAGAGATTTTTTTCATCAAATTTTTATATTTAAGTGGTAACTTACCTACAGATAGTGAACATAAGTTCTTTAAAGGGCACTTTACTGTTCCATCATATGTATGATTCTTGGAAAGGTTATCTGTCATTGTTACAATAAAATATCTTTTAGTAAGTTAATAGGTATAATTTCCTCCAATTTTCGCTAATTGTAAAACCTAAAATTATATTACTTTATTGAGATAATTAAACGTTAATTCCATATATGCTAACCTAAGAATATTTTTGACTTTAAGAATCAAAGTAAAAAAATATATATAAAATAATCCTTTAAATTAAGTTTTTTTTTTATCAATAGACTCACACATAAAGAAGCATTACTCGAATAAGTTTCAGCTTTTATTTCAGGAGAAGTGTAATAAACTTACTGCATCTTTAAAGTTTAAATTGTCCTGAAGATCTTATGTGACTTGAGGCAGCTGATTATTTTCTTAAGTAAAAGGATAGTTGAACTCCTGCAGAAAATTCTTTGTAGATACTTGTTGTTTTTTCCCTATTTAAGATTACCTGAATATCCTCTCTAATTTGGTACAAATGGGCTTTCACATAGGAATTTTATTTGGACCAATCTGTGGAAAATTCATCTAAAAAATAATTAAAATAAATTAAATTATAAGTCTAAACCTAGAGTCGAACTGTCAAAACTTTATTATATATTTTTTAACAATTATACTGCACAAAAATACACATCAATGTAAACTTTTACTAGCGTTTAATCCAAAATAGTTATAAAAAAATTAATATAATTTGCTATAGCTTTTATTCCATTATAAATTTTGATAATATTTATTAATGCCAGCAATCTTATTAGACTGATTACTCAATAATGAATTTGTCAGAGAGAATTTTCTGTAAAATTTACAATTTTATTTTTACACAAATTTACAACTCTATCTGTGCTCCATTTTAACCAACAAGATACAAAATTCATTGGCCTATCAAAATATTTCCACTTATTTGTAGTAATTTCCATTTAAATAAGTGATTGTATGAAAAAGTATAGCTACAAAAGCTATATTTTAACATACGTGTTTTGATACTGAATACTGAATATTATGTTCACTTTCAAATTTGTGCGAGTTTGATACTAAATTATCAGCTTTTCGTCGGGCATATCTGTAGTTTCGTTCGGTAATTTTAGGTATAATTAAAATAATTAAATTAAAAATAACTATACTTACCTTTAACGGTGGCATCTTCTTCAAATAAAAAGCACACTTGTTTTTAGCTCAACCAAAACTCCAAAGGTCTCTTTTAGCTCGACGTCAACACAATAATGGGCACATGTGATAATGGCGGGCCGGCGGGTTAAGAAATGACAATTCTACAGGCCGATATTACAGTATCCGATTTTACCGACAACCCGAAATTTAATTAATGGACGTCTGATGGACTTACACTGGACATCCAGATATGGACGTCCATATAGATTACAGGTCATCACATCTAATGGACATCCATAAATGGTCCATGGACATACAGGACATTATATGTACCTATTCTGGATATCCAATGGAAATCTTGTGCTATCTGGGTATTGAACATTTGCCACAATAACATTGAAATGTTTTCACTATTTTTACATTTTAATAACATTGTAAATTAATTGAACCCCGATCAACCATTTGAAAGGTTTCTGGACTCAACAATGTCTGAGCTCGAAATCTTTCAGCATAACATCTTCTTGCCTTTGAAGAGTGAGATAGCGCTTCCCCATAAATTAAAGCACATCAGCATACCCTACGCATTTTATTTTTACCTGTTTGTATTAGTAACTCTAACTGTTTCGCATAAAAACCGATTTATCTCGAAAACCGCCAATTTTATTAAAATAAACTAAGAGTACCTTTGTTAAAGAGCAATGACCAAAGTATTGAAAAACTCAGTTTTTAGCTATGTAAAATAATACCTGTCAAAAATTAGGCCTAACGAGCGTGGCTGCAAGTCCGTTCCTGAATTCTCTGACGATTTAAAACATCTACTGTAGCCACGGATTTCAGAAAATAAATGGATGACAGGTGGTAATGGAGCTGTCAAACGAAAAATGTCCGGAGTATGCTCTGCGCCATTTTGGGTAAAGTTACATTTTGGCACTCAAATTAACCGTCAAAAGTCAAAAAATAGTGTCATTGTTGTTATTATTGTGAAATAATCTTTGTTTTTCCTTGGATTAAATTTATTTTAAATAACTTAATAACCAAGTAATATGCACCAAGCTATCAGTCAAATATTTAGGTGTAAATATAGACCACAAAATTATCTTCAATTGGCACTTTGGAACTGTTAAACAAAAAATGTATACAAAGGACCAAATACCTTAGGAGTCTAATGTACAAAGAAAAAGGCATATCAAGAAAAACAACTCATATATACAAAGCAATGTACTGACTTTAATAGGAATACATACCTCCTATATACAGTAATTGCAGGAAGCCATCACTTATAAAACTTGAAACGGTGGAAACCACTGCTCTATGTAGTATTACTAAAATCCATCGTCCTAGCTATCCACCAATCAATTATTGTATGAATTCACTAAACATCTAGCCGATTATTGCAAGACTTCCTGTCCTGACAAGTAAGTTTGAAAGAAAACCTGAAACTTGACTGGTGATAAAGGAACTGTGTACGACCAGGGGCTGGAACCATAGGCCAGCCCGAAGACCCCCCCCCCCATTAATGATACTATTCAACCTTTAATATACTTTTTTTATTATTTTGTGAAGATTTGTAGGGGCTTGAAGACCAAACATGCTATAAATAAGCTTTTTATTCTGAAGGACCTCATTTGTTGGCTTGTAGGGTTCAAATTTATATGTCCTAATAAATTATAATCAATAATATTCATTTAGTTGTAGTGTAGTATAGTGTTTAACACAGTCTAAGGAAGGAAAATGTTGCATTTAACATTATTTTAATATAAAATTGAATGTTACTTATTTAAATAAAAGTTTTAAATATCTTACAAATTGTTACTTCTCAAATTTTTTATAAGTTGTGTTGATGAAAACAATTATGTTACACTTAACTGTTTCAAAGTAAGATTCTCGACCGTTTGGGGATATAGGGACACAAGTGTTTATGTTAAATCCATAATTAGAACTAGCCGTAGAAAAACAATTTTTAAACAGCACGCTCATACTATTGAGATATGAACAGAATTTAGTGTAATAATTTTGTATGTCTATAATCTCAAATTTATTTGAAATTTGCGAAACATTCAACTTTCTAAGGAAATTTTAATTAGAAAATACTGAAAATAACGGGGTACTACCTAATTAACATTTCAACTGTTTTTTTCAAAAAATAAATCGTTTTGAAGAAACGGTTCGTCAACATATTGCTTTTTTTAAGGACTAGTTATTTTTAACAACCAAAAAATATAAAAATTTTTAATTTATTTTTACGACCGACCAATAGTATGGCGGACGTCCAGACATAACAATCAATTGACACAAATTGGATGAGTTGGGTAAGGTTATAACGTAATACTGTCATTTTATCCCTTTCTACCAATCGTTTCGTTCAACTACTTATGTCGATGAAATTTCGGAAAGGTATGCAAATTGCTTCAAACCTTGTCAGTGGAAGGTAAACGATTACGTTTAGTCGTTATAATTTTTCAGTGGCGACAGCGTATTCACTGTTATTATAACTTCACCTTACCCAAAATGGCGCGTAGCATGGTCCGGACATTTTCTGTTTATTTGACGATCCGTACATATACTTTATAAGTGCGTGACTGTAGCATGGTTTAATAAGTCTTTGTGGCCTCTATAAAATATTAAAATTTCACTAAATTATACAAGTCGGTTTAAAACTTAGAGCCAATAAGGTAAATCGCTGGGTACCCTTTTAGGATTTTGTATCTTCGTTAAGGGACAATTTAGAAATTTCTTCTCTATGACAAAGTAGGATTATTTTAACCTCCCCTGCATGCTCCCTAGAAATTAGGATATACTGGGGCAATATTATTGACTTAAGTTTATGTAAGTAATGAGCGACTTATATATATAAAATTTATATAGTGTTTTACTATTAATATGTAATTACCATACAAAGTTTATGTTTAACTTTACTTCTAGTTTCTTCAGTTCATAAATTAAAGAGATAAGCTCTTTTATTTTAAATACTGTGTGGTAGTAATGTTTGTATAGGCAAATGTCTGATTCTGGTTGTACGTAAATATGTAGGTCACTGCATCGCTTTTGCCATCAGGTTATTATTGTTGACATGTGGTGGTAATACGAATAAAAATAATATCTTCATACTTTTTAAGCCGTACTTACACTTTTTACAATATTTTTTAAAATAATTATAATGGCGGAATTCACGTGTCGCGATGCCTTGGTGATAATGCTGTACATTTTCAGAGCCGCTTAACCAAACAACAGTATCTCTAAGAAATGTTGGTCTATCCTTAAAGACGGTGGAAAGATGTTTTTCTCAATTTCAATGTGAACATTATGATTTAACGGACGATTTAATGTTCGACAGACCAATTGACGTTATCACTGACAAAACCGTTAAAGCTGTAAGAAAACTAACGACTGACCTGTGACATGCAGTCAAATAATCGAGTATCCAACGCATTTTTCATGCGCATTTCCAAATACGCAAACTTCATTCACTTTATATACTAGATTTTATAAATTATAAAGGTGTGCAACAATAGAACGCGCGATTTTGATCGCGTTAAAACTAAAAAGGGACGCCAATGTAATATTGTCTTTTTTTTTTCTAAAGGATCCTTTTGAACTCTTGATTTTCTTTACCACCAAATTCTGATTTGCCTCAGAAAAACAGCTGGTTTACACTATTCGACGAGTTTATCATAATCCGCATATTGTTTCTTATTTGTCTCTATAGATATTAATAAAATCTGTAACTGCCTTACCTCCAACACCGACTATCTGCTTTAAACTTGAACTGTGTTAAAAAATATAAAAGTTAAAACACAAGTATTCTCTTGTAAAATCGCGCGTTGATTATAACACAATTTACATAGAAAGACTTATGTGCACGACTGGAAATTTGTTACTAAACATTCGACCACTATATAGCTTTTACATTTTGTGACTATCTTCAATAACTTGAATTTATCTATTAGTCTGAAAAGTTAATAAAAAACCTTCGTAGTATATTTACCCGTTAAGTCTACAGGCTTCCCGTCAATTTTTAGGTATACCGGAACTAGACTTAGTTCTATCCTATGCCATAATCCATCAGAAACCTTGTAGTATGGTGGAATTTCGACAATTTGTTTGTGAGAATTATTGGGCGTATAAACTAATTTTAAATACCCCTTTTCTAAGCCCAATCCGAAAAAATGGTTGTTCTACAATAAAGTACAAATTTCAAGAAATATTTCTACGTAAAACGTAAATATCATACTAACCATTTTAGTCCATATTAATAGCCCATCATGTTTGGCAGTTGTAAAATTCAGGTACAGTTGTTTAATTTCTACATTTCTTATGTTTCTCTTTTTATCTCCTAGTTTTTTAACTATAAGATAACTTCTTCCGGTAAAAGCTGGCGTATTTACCTTAAAATATATTTAAACTGAGTTATTGTTATTCCTGTTTACAGATTTTCTTGTATATACACAAATACTGTTTTGTAATAACTTACTTTTATTTGTGTTTCACAAAATGCTCCCTCATATCCTGTATGACAAGAACACGTTCCATTATGACATTTGCCATTTTTACAAAGTTTTTCTGTACATTTAGGAATAAATTCACATTTTTCTCCATAGTAAGGTTCTACACAGGAACAGTGAGGATTCATAAATGAATCTAACCTAAAAGCATAAACAGAGACCTCATCTTTCACCCAATTTATTTTAAGTAATCTCAAATTACACAGGATGGTCCTGTATTGTGTGGACGCAAAAGAAAAAATCATTACTTTAAATAAGCTCTAGAACTTTTAAAGAAACTCAGTTCAAAATACTTTTAAATATATAGGGTGCTCCAAAAATCGGTAACAATACTTTTATTTTTTAAATTTTATTAGCCAGTATATTCTTCACAAAAATACAACAAAGACGACATCATATTTGGTGGACTTTATATCTTCAGGAGTTTCAAAGGTATCCACATCTTAATGTAACTTTTAACATAATTTTGCAACGTGATAGTCATAAAGCAAAGAGTGACTGTCAAATTAGCCTATTTCGTAGACCTCGTATTTGAAACCAAAATGCATGCTAATTGAAAGTTTATGATAAGATAATGCTCCAAGAAAAGTTTCAAGATGAGCATTTGCTTCAATTTTGAGAAATTAATCATCAAAGGAAATTGAGTTGCATAATGTGTTTCAGTTGAATAAAAGTTTTGACGTTAAAAATCTAATATCTCAAGAATGAAAGAAGATAAACAAGTTTATCTTATCTCATTTTAAAGCTTAGGTCACGTAGACTATCAAAAAATATCAGTGGCAAAAAAAAATGTTAAACTCACCTCTTAGACAAGGTAGTACTACCCCATGCAAGAAAAATGGAAATAAATTATAAAATATCTACAAAAACTTGTATTTATGAGTTATGGTTTGCTGTGATTTCACTGCCACACCACTTCAGTCGGCGCCTTGGCTTAGACTAGTTTAAGCTGAGGCGCGCACTAAAGTGGTAAATGATGTGGGTACTCAAGTGGCAGGTGAAATCGCGTGCCACCTAACACTCCTTATCCCACAAACTCATGCGCGCATTACCTTAGACCAGTTTAATCTGAAGCGTACACTAAAGTGGTAAGGGATGTGGTAATCAAGCAGCAGGTGAAATCACCATAGCATATGTATTCAATTCCGCCCCACTTATTAAAGTGGAGTGGTGGTGGGGCGATCTTTTGCAAATAGCGTGGCGTCAGTCGGGTGCTACTAGTCTTCGATATATAAAGAAGGCGTATACTCAATAGGTGAGCAAGTGACATGCTGCTGGTAGGTGAAATCGCTAAAGGTCGTGTAAACGAATGCAATCGCTTCTATTAAAGTAGGGTGGCAGCTGAGTGATGTTTTGCAAGTGGCACAACGTAATCATAGTGCCACTAGTCCCTAACAAGTTTCATTTTCAAGTGGTAAACTCGTGGCAAATGCTTCTTTGCTGCTAATCAATTCAGTAGCTATTAGTATTGATCTATTGAGAGACAGTGAATCTGCAATGAAATTTTGATTTATTTATACTGGTGACTACAATTATGCGCTTAGAACATGTACGTGGATGGTTCGATAAGTACTCGACCTGATAAAGAAAACAAAAGATTTTTGAAAATGTTTTTATTTATTTTTCAACATAGTCCCTTTGTACTTTAATACATTTAGACCAACGATGTTCTAACAATTTAACACCCGTAGTATAATGCGATTTGTCCAACTTTGCAAAATAAGTGATTGTCGCTGCTCTGACTTCATTATTTGAAGGTAATTTTCATCTAGCGAGCCATTTTTTCAAGTTTGGGGAGAGAAAGTAATCGCTGGGAGCCAGATCCGGCGAATATAGCGCATGTGAAAGCTCTTCGAAACGTAGGTCATGGAGTTTTGCAGCAACAACCATAGATTTGTGTGCAAGCGCGTTATCCTGATGAAAGAGCACTTTTTTGGCAAGATGTGGACGTTTAGCCTTAATCACGTGCTGCAAACGGTCCAGCTGTGAAGCGTAATACTCCCTGATGATGGTCTTGCCTTGTTCTAAATAGTCTATAAGCACCACGCCATGTGAATCCCAAAAAAGTGTTGCCATGACTTTTCCTGCAGACGGAACCGTTTTTGCTTTTTTTAGGCACGCCTGCCTACTGTTGAGACTGCTGTTTTGTCTCTGGCGTGTAATGGTGAATCCATGTTTCATCTACAGTTATAAAACGTCGAAAAACCTCAGCAAGTTTGCGTCTGAATAAGTCTCTTGCGAAGCGTTCATTCGAAAGCGTTTTTGGTTGACTGTTAACAAACGCGGCACTCATCGCGCAGAAAGTTTTTTCATGCCAAAAACATGTAAAATGTAGTAGACACGATTTATCGATATGTTTGCTATACCAGCAAGCTCTCGTACTTTCAGTCGGCGGTCATGAAGTATGAATGAAGGAATTAAAAAGGGGTGGTGATACTAGATCATCGACGCCTAGGCCTCCATTGGGCCCTTTACATCCCACCATATCTGCAGGTTATTCGAGGCCGATCGCCTTTGCAAATCCAAGCAGCCTAGTTAGTTGAACTTGACTAATTGCTTCCGGTAACAAAACTGTATCGCCGAAATATCTCTGTCTCAGTCTGTTGAGTGCTGTGCACTTTCTGAGAACATGGTCAATAGTTTCGTCCTCCTCCAAAAACCATCTGCATGTCGGGTCGCCTTCGACACCGATTCTATGAAGATGGCCCCTGAGGTGACAATGTCCTGTCAACAATCCCACCACAATGCGCAGCTCTTTCCTTCTCAAGGAGATAAGCTCCTTAGTACGCCGTGCACTTGGCCCAGTTATATGATATTGGTTGGGGTCCATACGGTTCAGTCACCGAACCCAACTTTGCCAGACGGTCTGCTCCCTCATTCCCGCTTATGCCGGAGTGACTCGGGACCCGTACGAGTCTGACTGTGCAGACTTTCCTTGTCCTACCATTTGGTACATCAGTGCCAATATCACAGCCTTACTGTCTGAGCATATATTTATTACTCTCTTCCTGTCTATGTCCCTCTCACAGAGATGGGCACACAGCAGAATAGCATAGATTTCCGCTGTGAAAATTGTCGCACGTTGTCCGAGAGGGTAGTACTCTCTGTCTCCTGTGCTCCTGCCGAATACTCCGGCTCCAGCTCTTTCATCTTGTCGAGATCCATCAGTATACCACCAGTATCCATTTTTCGGAGGATTTTGTTCTCCCATCCGATCCTCTCTACTTGGCAGAAATATCTCGAGGGAGAGGTTGGGTTTTAAAAACGGCGTCATGTAATGTGTCCGCATGAAGTATGACATTGTGAATTTTTGTGACAATTTCGTCAGTTGTAACGGTTTTTGGCTCCGAGCACTCATCATCTTGAATTGATGTACAATTACGATTAAATTCAGCAGCCCAGTACTTTCTAACCGCTCGAACTTCGATTTTATCCATCTTTCTCAAAATATCGAACCTTACGTGTTTAGTCGATGGTCACAAACAAGCCACTGAACGCAAACATCTGAAACTTTGCAGGGCGTCATCTCAAGGTTAATACTTACAAAATATTATAGCTATTTGGTCCTACTAGCGCCCTCTCTGTTTCAGGCCGAAAATGTATCGAACCATCCTCGTAATAACTAGATTTCTCTAATTAAGGAAGCTGATTCATACCTAACTTATTGCAACATTTCATTTTTAACACTACATTTACAGGCCGACGAATATTTACTCTTAATCTGTGTATGGAAATAATAAATTATTAAACAATTTTGTTCCTTATTTACTGCAAAGCTAGTAGAAGTTTTTCTTCTGAAAACAACAATTTCTGAAGTTTGAGTCATTTTTTTAATGTAGGGCGTGGTTTTTTAGACAATACAAAATGCTCTTTCGTTATTCGATAAAAAGTTTAAATTTTTGGTGGTAAATTTAAATCATTTTTATAAGCAGTATTAATTCCGTATTTTCTATTTTTCCGCCAAAGGATATAACTCCAATAAAGTTTTTTCCTGGGTCTACTTTGCACGTTGAGGTTAGTAAGTATACAATAAAAGAGCCATCCTTGTCCTCTGGTGATGACAGTCTACAAAGGGGTCAATCGGCATCCCTTCCTTTGCTGCTATTCTATTGCCACAATACTTTTAGAGGGATCGATGAAGACTCTCTCGAGGATTATTTTAAGCTAAGGATCATTAAAATACTATTTTTAATTCATCTTAAAAGTTGATTTTAGTGAAACAAGTTTCTAATTTCACTGTGTGGTGGTGGGATGGTATTTTGCAAGTAGTGTAGCGTCAGTCGGGTGCCATCAGTTTTCGACATGTCTTCTCTATGTTACTTCACTGTTATTCTACTGCTACACCACTGTTGTACCATTCTGCTTCAGTGCGCGCCTTGCATTCAAGCCAAGATGCGCACTAAAGTGGGAAGCAAGAGAGAGACCAGAATTTTTAAATCAAACGTAATCAAATGTGGCTGTGCTAATTAAAGTGATGTGGATGTGAGATAAATGAATGCTTTACTGATTCCACCTGCGATTTGATTACTACGTCACTTAGTGCGCGCCTAGGTGTTCAGTAAAGTGGTAAACAACTGACGTGACAGAGGCGTGGTAACCAAGCGGCAAGAATCACTAATACATACGTAATCAAATGCGGCTGCTCTTATTAAAATAGGGTGGCGGTGGGATGATATGTATGTTTTGGTTTCTGTCTGTCCATTGATTATCATATCACTTGCTTATTACTTTAGTGCTCCTTTTTGGTTTATAAACTGATCAATCGGTGGTACGATACGTTGCTTATTATTTCAGTACGCGTTACACGTACTGCAATGACAAGGAACCTAGTTCTTGGTAAAGTTGTATGTGGTAGCGTTTAAACTTGATTTTTCAGTTTTTCCTTGAATTGAAATTCGTCTGATATCTAAATTCATGCTTACAACAGAACAACCCCAATCCGACCTAATCGATTTTGATAATTTTTTGATATGTTGTATTACTTGAAAAAATAATAGATACGTATTTTTTATCGGCTGACATTCACTTTTAAGGGGTGAAATTCAACCTCAAAATCAACCCTTAAAATTCTTTTTTTTTTCAGTATATCTCAGCATCTAATGAATATTTTTGAATAAAATCAAATGGAAAATATTCGTCATAAAAAGTTCCAAATGTGAGATGTATTTTGGAAAGTCAACCAAAGTGTGAAGCGAATGTAATTTATAAAAATTGCAAACAAATTTTTTTTTTCAATAATAGTACCAAAAGGGTGAAAAAAAGTCCCCCCCAAAAGTAAATACTTAATATAACATTAGATCTAATTAAAATTCTTTAATAAAACATAATATAAAATAAGTTCTGTATGATTTAATAAGGAGAAAACTTTTTTTAACATACTAATATTCACTTGTAAGGGGTGAAAACCATCCCTAAAGTTGAACGTTACAATTTACTGTTTCATATGCAACAGCATTTAATGGAAATTTTTTAACAAAATTAATTTAAAAAATATTTTTCCTAAGAATTCTGAAATATAAAGCGTATTTATGACCGAAGAGGTTGCAACCCTAATTTTATATTGTAAATGCCAACGCTGATAATCGATTTTAAATTAATTCTCCGATTTTAGAAAAAATATATCCATTAAAAATGTAGTTTTTCTTAAGTATAAAATAAGGGTTGCAACCCCTTCGGTCATAAATACACCTTATATTTCAAGCTTCTTACGACAAATATTTTTACACTTGGTTTTATCCAAAAATCCACAATATACATGCATCAAGATGAATTTTAAAGATAAACTTTATGGATGGTTTTCACACCTTAAAGAAATGTTGGTATGTTGAAAAGAATAATGCTGTTTCCTTTTTCAGTGACACAGAATTTTAATTCGAACTCATGATGTATTAAGTATTTATTTTTGGGGGCGTCTTTTTTTACTCTTTTGGTACTATTATTGAAAAAAAAATAATATATCTACATTTGTTACAAATTACATTCATTTTACGCACTGGATGACTTTTAAGAAAAAACAATATTTGTTACCGCTTATATGTGGTTAATCACTGTAAGGGGTAGTTAACGATATTTAGGGGTGGTGATTTGAGAAATCGCGAAACACGCCAACATTAATGATCGATATTGTTAACAAAAATGGATTTTATAACTTTTTTTAGTTCATTCCCCTATATTTATAACAAAAATATTAATAATAAAATTTTTATAAAAAAATTGAACCGACTTCTAAAAGTGCGCTAAAAGCGAAAAATAACTAGAAATTTTTATATGAAATTGAAATTTTTGAAGTCGGCGCCAAACTAATACCTGTCAGATGTGTTTTGCATAAACAGATTAAAAATACTTTTATCTGTGATTTATTTCTTACCATAATTTGTATATATTAGTAGTTATTTATTTCATTTACAAATAATTTGGTGCCGACTTCAAAAATTTCAATTTCATATAAAAATTTATAGTTATTTTTCGCTTTTTAGCGCACTTTTAGAAGTCGGTTCAATTTTTTTATAAAAATCTTATTTTTCGATTTTTAGTTTTGAATTCATTATGATGTTCATAAATTATTTGAACTAAGTGCTAATCGAGATTAATGTTCCTCGCAATGACTCGAAGGTGGCAAAAAAGTACCCATTTTATCCAGAATTTTAAATCACCCTAAAATGAACCACTAAAAATTCTTTGATTCTTAGAGTTCTCCAAATACCAATAAAATTGTGTTAAACAAATATTTAGTCTGTCATAGTAAATCCACTATCTTAAATTTCAAATTAATTTTAGATTGGTAATATAGGCCCCAAAACCAAAATTGATTTTTAAAGAATTTGAGACGTAAATTTCTTAGCCCGATATATTTTATATAGCATATTGAGTTTGTATTGGCCCCAAGAACCCCGTAATATCCATTTTAGATAAAACCGGAAAATATAAAATTTTTAGTCCCTTATATTGTATCATATCAACCCAATAGTTGTAAAAAATTAACCTTCAACCCACCTTATTAGATCTGCCATATTGAATTTCAAAAATATAATTTTAACGTCTTCATCTAATTTAAATCTATACCCTCCAAACCTGCTAGTATCAATTTTAAATGAAATCCAGAAATTTAAAATTTCTAAACGGTCATATAGTATCTGACATATTAGATTTTCTTAAAATAATTTAATATTAGCTATTTACATGCTCAAAAACGATTTAGTTCCACATTTGAACAAAATCTAAAAATGTAAAATTTTTAGTCAACTATATTGCATTCGCCATATTGAATCCTGAAAAAATACTAATTTGCACCCTCAAGAACCCTTTATATCAGTTTTGGAGAAAGTCGAAAAATGTAAAATTTTTAGGACGCCATATTAAATCCGCCAGATTGAGTTTTTCAAAAAATATTTTAATTTCGTAATTAACACTAACAAAAACCCCCAATACTGACTTTAGACAAAATCGAGAGATGTAGAATCTTTAATCCGCCATCTTAGATCCACCATGTTTAATTTTTTTTTAATAATATCAGATTCGTAATGTGCTATTACAAAAACTCCCCCATAGCAATTTTGAGAAAAATCGAACAAAATTAATTTTTTGTCCACCATATTGGATACGCCATATTGCATTTTTTAAAAATAATTTTAGATTCGTCATGTACGACCCCGAAAACTCCCCCGTACCAATTTTGGAGAAAATCGGGCAAAATTGATTTTTTGTCCGCCATATTGAATTTTTAAAAAATATTTTGAATTCGTTATGTGCGACTTCGAAAATTCCCCCATACCAATTTTGGAGAAAATCAGGCAAAATTAATTTTTTTTGTCCGTCATATTGGATCCGCCATATTGAATTTTTTAAAAATAATCTCAGATTCGTTATGCGAGACCCCGAAAAATCCCCCATACCAATTTTGGAGAAAATCGAACGAAATTGATTTTTTCGTCGGCCATATTGGATCCGCCATATTCAATTTTTTAAAAATAATTTTAGATTCGTCATGTGCGACCCCGAAAACTCCCCCGTACCAATTTTGAAGAAAATTTGAGGAAATTGATTTTTTCGTCCGCCATATTGGATCCGACATATAGAATTTTCTAAAAATATTTTTGATTCGTTATGTACGACATCGAAAACTCCCCCATTCCAATTTTGGAGAAAATCGGACAAAATTAAATTTTTTTGTCCGCGATATTGGATCCGCCATTTTGAATTCTTTAAAAATAATTTCAGATTCGTTGGGTACAACCCCGAAAATTTCTCCATACCAATTTTGGAGAAAATCGGACAAAATTAATTTTTTTGGCCGCCATATTGTAAGCGCCATCTTGGTTTTTTCTGCACCAATTTCATCTAAAAAAATATGGGACCATCGCAGCAACTTCCTGAACATAACGCAAAAAATTTCATTCAAATCGGTGCAGCCGAATATATTCGCAAAAGTTCCTTCCTTTAAACGTCATTCTTCAGAAGCTTCAGAACATCTGGTGTTATAAATTCTATTTGGTAATATACAATTCCTCCGAAAATATTAACGACCAAAAAACACAACCATTTTTTCAATTTCTTGTCATTTATTTATTTTTTTGTGTTAGGAGGGCAATTTCTCAGTACCTATTAAAATTAATCTTTTTTCCATTGCTTTCCCACAAAATTCTGGTTATTTTAGAACCAACGAAAATCCCTAGGGGAAATTATATGGTGTTAGTAGAAAGTAGAGAAGAAAGACTACCCAGGGTTTAAAAAAGATGTGTAGAGTTGTTTCAATTTGAATTAAATTAAGCCATTTTATATAGTTCAGCGATTCACAACTTGTGGGATCCGCCCTTAGGGAAACATCCTTTAACAAAGGGAGGGGGACAGCGAAAAGAAAATAAATTAAATAAATTTAATTAGAAGTCCAAAAAATATTTAAAATGGGGCACAATTAAAACTGGGATGAGAACTCTGTTGCAACAACAAAAAGGTTGAGAAACGCTGATGCATTGTTCAAAAATTATTTTTTTAAATTAAGAATAGGAATTTTAAGCATTTAGTTTACGATATTGTGACTAGAACATTACAAAATTATGTAAAATTTTATATGTAAATATCTCAGAAACTAAAGATAAGTCTGTGATAAATTAAGTTGTTTTTTAGTAGGTAATTTACTGATGTAAAAATATACAGGGTGATCATCATTTTAACAATCCACACAAATATCTCTTCTGAACCGCATTTTTGAGAAAATTGTTTCAGATAAAATTATACGGTTCGAAAGGACATCCAACAGTGATCTTGTCTTTGACCTTGAGGCTGCTTCAAGATAACTTCAAGGTCAAGTAGTTTTTTTAAATGAATTGCTCCACGTTTACAGAAATGGAAAGTGCGGAAAATTTTACGTTTAAGCATCTAAAAATCATAGGGGTCACCAATAGTTTTCTTGAATGCTCTTAATTTTTTAGTTAGAGACTGACTTTATACCGATTCATGGAAAATAAATGAATGCTAGATAAAATTTGATCTCCCATTATATTTGTATGGTTGAACGTGACATCTTTCGTATTTTACATTTTTGTAATAAAAAATAGGAATTCTCATTTGACCCTGATATTATCTTGATGGTGCCTCAAGGTCAATATCAAGGATACTACAATTTTACAACTTTAGTCTGAAACAATTTTCTTAATAATATCTAAATTGATTAAAATGGCCTTGTAATAGAATATGATCATAAAAATTATTTTATTATATGTTTAAATAACATAAAGGCAGTAAGATTGTAAGGATTAGGAAAGAAAATATAGAATTTCTTGTAGTACTAAATATCCGTTATGAGTGTAAGTACGAACCAGAATTTGTAAAAACGGTAAGGTGACAGTTTTTTTCTGTTTTTGAAAGATTTGATTGCCGTTGGCTAGATGGTGATTGCTCTAGGAACGAAGCTAATAGATATCTTCGCAGAACAATTAGAAACTAGTCAGCGCCAATCAAATAGTCCAAAAACAGTTTGCAAACTGTCACCTGACTGTTTTTGTAAATTCTGTTGCCGCTGACTGATTTGTGATTTTTCGGCGAACAGGCCTAATATAATTTTAGAGTAGAATATTTCTTATTAAAAAAAATTACCAACAAGTTCCGCCATGTAGACAATGTTCTCCTCCGCAAGGAGTTCCATCACAATCTATTACATTTCTAGAATCTGCAATGTTTTCTGGAGTAAAAAGAAAATTTCTTTCGTCGATCGAAAAATGCCGTAAACAACCAGTAAAGGAAATGGGAAAATTTGATGTTGCAGTAGCCGGTAGTTTTGACATATCTGGAAGACCACCTAAAAATATTTTAGTTTCATACCTGCTAAAATCTTTGCCTGTGGCTATTCGACTTCCTTTTGTTAAAGCTTAATTATTCATATACCAAAATGTTCCTCTAAACACCGTCTAGGAAGCAGTGAAAACTGCATCAAGACCCGTTTATCGGTTCTCGAATTGTGGACAAACATTATGTTATATAAATAATAATTCACCATGCTATAGGAGGTGCTATATTAAAATTATAAACTTAATGTATTTTATAACTTTATATATATTTTTATTACCTAAATAGGCGTTTTCCTTTGGCAGGCTTAACATGAATCCATGATCTAGAACACCCACATTAATTACATGGTCGACGTAGAGATAGACTTTTCTTCCAAAAACACCAAACTGAACTTTATACCAGGAACCTTTTAAAAGTAGTTTTGAACTTCTTACTGTCAAGGGATCTTTTACATTTACTCTAGTTTTACCTAAAATGCAGACGTTAAGAAAAATATCTATGTAAAGGTGTTTTTGTGTAGGTATAGAAGAGACTTTGGATGGCTGGTTAGTTTTTCAGATTTTCTATTATAGATACAGGAGAAATAAATGCCCAAAGCAAATAATTGTCCAAAATAGAGAATTGTTGCATAAATAAATTACTATAGATATGCAAAAAATATTTTATTTTGGGAATTGTTTCATAAAATTAATTAATACTAGTTATAATAGTTAATAATAGTTATTTTAGAAGAAATGCTATATAGAACAAGGTGGAATACACTATTCTATACCAAAAGCATATCGTCTAATCAGCTTCATACTTAGCGAGAGGTACATTAAAGATAAAGTGCTCATCAATATACCACTACATTGGAATATATACATATACAATAGGCAGATCAACTGAAACGTCCCTTCATCTGGTAGTAGGTCGTATAGAAAGACTACTGGACAACAAGTACTCCACCTTTGGCGTATTTAAAGACAAATGTATTTCTGAAAAAAGTACATACCCAGTAAAAACGTTTACAGGATTTTCAGTGGCTGAATTTATAATATGGTCTACAAAAGGGCTATAGAAATTAATGTAGATGATATTAAAATTCGGGATCAGTTGGGAAGGAGCTGTCCACATGGAGGGGTCATATCACCTTTCCGTGATAGACTAACAACGAATATCACCACACCATAGCTTATGCGGATGATATAGTCCTTCTACAAAGAGGCAAATTTAAGAGTGTAGTTTGCGAAATGATGCGTACTGCATTTAGAATAATACAAGACTGGTGTTATAACAACTCACTATTCATAAACTCAAAAAAGATAGAGATCGTCCTAAGAAAAGGAACACTTCCGAAAATCGAACTAAATTTTTTGACGTGGGTAAAATACCTAGGCTTAACTTTTGACAGTAATTTAATATAGAATTCTTACCTCAAAAGTAGAATAAAGAAAACATATATAGCTTATGAACAGTATAACCAAATCATGGGAAAGATCTGAAGATTTACCCTTTGCCATTGGCCCATTTTTACCAATATAAGGGAACTGCTACTTGGCGACGTTGTCGCCTATTTTAAATCTGTTGACTGGGTAGCGGGTTGAGTCAGGCAGGTCTCTATAGGAGGATGCTATGATCTAATGAGGCCTAAGTGCTGTGGAGCCTAGCCCAGCCTTCTCGGTTTTCAGCTACCGAGATTCAACAGATACAGTCTAATAAATATTATGTACTTTACTATGCACACTTTGTACCATCCAGTAATATACTTGAGGTAGGGAAACATGAATAAGATCGATTAGTTTGTTCAAACCTACATTTTTGACATTGATATGTGGAAACATGTCACTGAACGGCAGCTGATTATTGCGTAGACGTTTGCAATAAATTATTTCAAAATTTCTATCTGTTAGTCATAACATATATGTTTATCATCCTGAAATTCCGTATAAGCTGTCTCGTACTCAGGTAAAGTGTTGCAAGAGAATAAAATAGACCAACAAAATTTTTTATTCTTAAAAATATAAAACACAAAATATCAACAGCCGATTATTTATTGAGTATATTAAAAATACTAACACTATTAAAAATTATGCACACAAAATAATAATTACCTACTTGAATGCACTTTTAGTTCCAATAATCCATTCTGTAAACTGAGACATATAAAACTAGTCTCTTTTTTACCAATAAATAAAATCAGACCAGTATCCTTCAAAAGCCTAACTTCCATTTCAATATTAAATTTGGAATTGTCCATTTCTATAGGATGTGTAGATAAAAAAGATCTTACTCCTGTAAAGCTGATGTCAGTTATATTTTCTTCTACAAAAAAATTCAATAAATAAAATCGTTTGCAGTTGATAAAAAAAAAGAGATTAAAGAAATTAAACTAAATTTTTAATAATTAGCAGGTATTGATTTACCTCTTGAACAATATTTTCCTATTCTTCCTAAGGGACAGTCACATTCATAATTGTCCAGTAATGGAACACACCTGGATTTTGCTGAACATTTAGTATAATTTGTGTCGCAAAGGTTGTTTTTCGAAGAGCAAAGTGGCCCATACCAATTATCTTGACATAAACACCTTTAAAAATAATAAACATGAAATATAAACCTTCCTTGCAAAAGTCTCTTCTGATATTTGGCCATTTTTCACTTACATAAAAGTACTTCCATGATGTAAACAAGCACCGCTATTCTGGCAGCTTCTTTCATAACATTCGGTGGTCCCACATTGACCCACCGCTCGACCAATAGCCTTAAGAGAGCCCTGAAGAGGAATAATTATAGTACCTATCTTTACTTCAACCTCGAATATACATCCTGAAAAGCCAGTGTGAAGAGGTAGATCGTGGGGAAGAGAGGAAAAATTTCTAGAATCGTGACCACCTATAACAGAATCATACAAAAATTATTAAAACCCCTTTATTAGTTCTTGAATTGACATTTTGAATATAACAATCACACGGATTATGATTGTATGTTTCATACCTAGAAATAATAAATTTAATATATCGAGTTGAACAGAAGTACCAGGTGACCTTCCGGTAACATTTCCCAAATTTTCTACAAATAACCAAGCCTTTCTTCCTTCAAAACCCAGTTGAACCAGATAGTCTCTAGCCCCACTTTCAATTGATTGCGAAGTAAAAATTCTTCTTGGTCCTAAAAATTAATAATACCTGACGTCAAAAATATGAATATCTTATACTGGATAGTAATATGAACTTGACATCAAGATCGTGATGTTAAAATACAAATAATAAAAAGCCATCATTTAATAAGGAAAAATAATGATCTATATATATATATATATATATATATATATATATATATATATATATATATATATATATATATATATATTGTCGTATTATCCAACATCTTACCGCTATCCTCCGGCCAGATTTAACTTCAAATATAAGTTCCAAAATATTAATAAGTACGACGACGGGTGTCTGGGAAGGTACCAACTAGAATCCACTAGAATCCCACTGACGAGTCCTAGAGTTGGTACCGGGACGAAACACCCACATTTTTAAGAGAAATTTGCATAAACATTAACCCGATTGTGACACGGCAGGTCTTTTCTAGGTTTTCCCTGCCAAAAAGCCCGATGACGACAAGTAACCCGATAAGTGAGACAGAAATAGACTACCCTTATGAGAGACAAGAAAAGAAAACCGAACTTGTTTGTAATGTAGGAGTATATAGGGACGAGTCTATAACTAGTGGTCTCCGATAGACTCCCTCCTATATTACAACATGGCATCCCTGTAGAGGACGAGTGCAGTGGGTCGCAGCTTCGATGAAAGATAGACCCCTGCATGGAAAAGCATTGAAAATGCTGAAGAACCCACAACAAAACGTGACACGGAAAGGGATAACCGGCAGAAAAATAGTTGAGCTTTCAGCCAAGGGGTCTGAAACATAGCAACAAACATATAAAGTCCGGTGAGGCCCTAGTCACGAGGTTGATAATACAGAATTCGGGGTGTTAGTCCCCGCAGTTCCTGGGCATCCAACGTTCGGCGCTTCGTTCGAGATAAGGACTTATATCTCGAAGAACGACGAAGTTGTCTGGCCTAAAGGAGGGAGTGTCGTATTATCCAACATCTTACCGCTATCCTCCGGCCAGATTTAACTTCAAATATAAGTTCCAAAATATTAATAAGTACGACGACGGGTGTCTGGGAAGGTACCAACTAGAATCCCACTGACGAGTCCTATAGTTGGTACCGGGACGAAACACCCACATTTTTAAGAGAAATTCGCATACACATTAACCCGATTGTGACACGAGAGGTCTTTTCTAGGTTTTCCCTGCCAAAAAGCCCGATGACGACAAGTAACTCGATAAGTGAGACAGAAAGAGACTACCCTTATGAGAGACAAGAAAAGAAAACCGAACTTGTTTGTAATGTAGGAGTATACAGGGACGAGTCTATAACTAGTGGTCTCCGATAGACTCCCTCCTATATTACAACAATATATATATATATATATATATATATATATATATATATATATATATATATATATATATAGTTGTTTTATTTTTTATTACAGACGTTTCGACCTTATTATTTGTCTTCATCAGTGTCCCATCTACAAACAGTTTTCGAAATAGTTAGCAATTAGTTCACATGATAAATTAAAGTCTTGTGAAACGTATCTATAACAATAACAATTTCCAAACATAAAAACATAAATATTAAAAGTTTTTCACCCAAGAACGTCTTATTTTTAAAAATTACTTACAATAAAAATACTTAAAATATAATAGTTCAACATGTATTTCTACATTAAGATGAGGAATAACTGCTCTCAGTATATAGATAAATTTATTCTTGACGGTGTTTGTGTGTGTGCATTTTATATATTTTATAGTTTTTTTAAATATTTTACAGGGCATGCAAAAACGATTTCTTTAATTTAAAATGTTAAAATAGATTTTACTTAGATTTTTTATATCCGTTTTGTCATTCACTGTGTTGGGGTTGTTCTTAATAAAAATCATTTCCATCTTTTTTGTTGATTTGATTCAATTTTAAGAATCTTCGTGTCCTGAAAATTGAAAGTATGTGTTTTTTCATTTTGGTGTTTAGTTAGCGCTGTGGTGTTTTTTTGTCGTATCGGTGTTCGTTTAAACCCCGTGACATTCATCACAAGGTATTTCTTATATAAAGTGTGTCTGTCTCTTCTTTGGTAGTGTACTCTTCATAGATCCAAAAAATTGTCTCAACAAATTTTCACCTTTATGGACAATTGAGATGTTATGTTTTTTGAAATAACTTTGTAAATTTTCAGAGAACCCCTATATATATGGTAGACTTAAATATGTGTTTTTTTGTTTATCTTTTATTTCTTGTGGATTTTTTATTGATAAAATATGTTGCTTTCTTGAGTTAAATAATGTGTTAATAAGTTTTGATGGATAACTATTTTTTAAAAGTATTTGTTTTGGTTTTTTTATTGCTGTGTTCATAACTAAACACCAAAATGAAAAAAACACATACTTTCAATTTTCAGGACACGAAGATTCTTAAAATTGAATCAAATCAACAAAAAATAGAGTTTCTGGAAATGATTTTTATTAAGAACAACCCTAACGCAGTGAATGATAAAACGGATATAAAAAATCTAAATAAAATATATTTTAACATTTTAAATTAAAGAAATCGTTTTTGTACGCCCCCGTAAAATAATAAAAAAACTATAAAAAAATATAAAATCCACACACACAAATACCGTCAAAAATAAATTTATCTATATACTGAGCACATCTTAATGTAGAAATACATGTTAAACTATTATATCTTCAGTATTTTTATTGTAAGTAATTTTTAAAAATCTGACGTTCTTGTGTGAAAAACGTTTATTATTTATATTTTTATGCTGGGAAATTGTTATTGTTATAGGTAAGTTCCATAAAATTTTAATTTTTCATGTGAACTAATTGCTCAAAACACCAATAATAAGGTCGAAACGTTTGTAGTAAAAAATAAAATATCTATGAGGAAATAAATTAATTTTTATTCCACTGACCGAACCGAAGACCCAAGAAAAAAGAAAAATTTCCTTCAGGACTTCTACAAAAAATAAAATAACCTTCCTTAATTCTACTTTTGCAAAATAAAAATAAAGAAAAAGACCTATCAAAATGAGTATATATGAAAAGCCAGGTTTTGTTCAACAAGGCAAAAATTCTCTAATTTAGTTAAGAACCTAATTTCTAGCACGTAGACGTTGTTGAAACGCCATTTTAAATTCATGAATGAAATTGAGAACTGACAGTTGGCGCCAAAAGTCCGTTTTAATAGATGAAGTTTACACTGCCTAAGAACAGGTAATCGTACTGGGAGCGGAGATAACGGTTCTTGAAAAGTATAATGTTTTTAAATGAAAAGTCGATAGAAAATGAATATTATGACTTAAATTAGTCATAACAGTCAAAGCGTAATGTAATTTAGAAATCAAAAAAGGCGAACTCCGCATCTAGTCGGACAAGTGTGATAACATTCAGAACATTGACTAAACGGTATCCGACTGAGAAAAATGAACAGTGGGGGATCGATTTCCATTGTTTTCTAGTTATAGCAAGTAGTTACGTATTATGCTGAAGTTTTCTATGCCTAAATTGTGACCAAGTTTATATAGGTCAAACATCTCCAGAAATCTTTCAGTTAGAATAAGTTCCCATAAAAGCGATTGTAACAGAGGAGTGTTTTCTTGTGCTCTTGCGGAGCATGTTTTAAATAAGGGTGTTACGATGAAGTTTGAGAGACCGAAAATCTTAGCAAAAGAAAATAACTGTCATAAAAGAGTCTTCCTAGAAATGGTTCACATAAACAGCGAAACACTTTCCATGAACAAAAAAGGAGACATGGATAACCTCAACATAATATATAACTACTTGCTACAACTACAAAACAATGGAACAATGGAAATCGGTCCCCCACTGTTCATCTCTCAATTATATTACACTTTGACAGTTACGACTAATTTAAGTCATAATCTCCATTTTTCATCGACTTTTCATTTAATAACATAATAATTTTCAAGAACCGTTATTTCCGCTCCCAGAACGATTACCTGTTCTTGGGTAGTGTAAACTTTATCTATTAAAACGGGCTTTTGGCGCTAACTGTTAGTTGTCAATTTCATTCATGAATTTAAAATGGCGTCCACGTGATAGAATATATATATATATATATATATATATATATATATATATATATATATATATATATATATATATATATATATATATATATATATATATATATATATATATATATATATATATATATATATATATATGTTAAGCGGCTTTCACGGATTCCTCCGTGTGAGATGCAATAGCAATGGATATATCCACATTATGCCGTTGTAGTGCTGAAATCACATTCAGCAAACGTACCTGTTCATTCACGTGAAACTTCCTAGTTATATTGTTGAATTTTGCACTTATGTATGCAATGATCCTTTTTATCATTTATTTCTTGGTACAATATAGCTGAAATACCTTCTTGACTTACATCAGTCTGTAGTACGAATGGATGTTGAAAATCAGATCTACTCGTATGTAAAGGCTTACAGTTTTCTATCGCTTCATTTGTTTTTTCGAAGGCTTCTTGCTCTTGTAAGAAACCTCTGAAGAATTTTCAGAAGGAGTTTTGGGCTTTTTTAGCCGGTCTGTGTCAAGCACAATCCCCAGAGGAATTGCAGAGGTCCCACCAAAATCATCCGGGTTGCCTGCAGTGCAACCTCATTTAACTGGGGGAATGAAATGGGATTTGGGGGATGAGAATTGCTCGAGTATGATGTTTGCATCATCTTACTTTTTCAGAAACGAAATTGCAAAAAGTTTGTAATCACGATGTTCTTTTTGTCTGTTAATTAAAGGCAGCAAATTAACAGAGTGAGTTTTTGGGCTAATTGGTTTGTCTGGGTTATGCCTAATTGGAATGCAGTTAAGTCTGGGCTATAGTTTATGAATAAACCGCACGGGGCTTTGAATAAGTTAGTAGAATTGAGATTTTTTCTGGATACGACGTCTGCTTTTTTTTTTCCTTGGCTGCTACGTCTTGTTTTATTTGTCTTGGGATTTCTGTAATGCATCAATTTAGGAAACACCGATGTATGTTTTTTGTCGTCTAAACGCGCGTGAAGCTTAAAAAAGTCTTTCAATGTGGTTTAGATTTGGTTGATATGGATGATTGAATTTATTTTTGTCGAATTCGTGTCACTTTGTCACGGTCTGCCTGAATTTTTGTGGGCGGATGACGGTTTCGAGTGATCAGATCTGAGTTTCGCGATCTTTATTTAAGTGAAGAATGTTACTTTGTGGTTCCTCCCCTGATAAAGAGTGCTCTCAAATAACACTGTTCGCTACCAGCAATTTTACCACCTAAGAAACGAGATAGCCTTTCTTTTCGCAATTTTCTTTTATCTTCTTTTCTTGAAACGAATTTCTAGTATTTGAATCTTTAATCATCTAATCAAGACAAAGAACCTGAGTTCTTCTTGAGCCGTGGTAAACAGTACGGCCTCCCACGTTGCTCTAGCATAAACAGTCTAGAGTTCCTCTTGGAGCTGGAAAGGGGCGATCCAGGCCAATCTACGACTTATTAATTCCTACTCGCGTGTTTTGTGTCTTTGGATTTTTTCTGGAAGGGAAACTGACAATAATCTCTTGTGGGATTACCGATGAGTGGCACACCTACTGAAAATTCTCCATAGACAAATAAAGTAAGTAATGATAAAAATCGGCTACAAAAGCCCACACATCATTCTGGAACTTCTTCAGAAGTCTCTAGCAATTCCGTCAGAGATTTGATAAAAATCTTTGAACAACATTCTCCTAGTCGGGAAATCCAGGAACAGGAATCAGTCCTACGATCGCGCCACGACGATTCGCGTAATCCAACGAACGCATTAATGCAACATGGCGTATAGATATTATTAATAAAACTAAAGGCAAATACACTTTAACGTATTTGGGCCAAGATACTAGAGTTTTTTGAAACAGTACTCGAACTTATATATACCTTTTAGTTCATTGGAGTAATTTGTATATGATGTTTGAAAAAAGAATATAATTAAATTTAAAAAATTTGTTGCACGTATCAAGATACACGCGTTCATTATTTCTGTTAAAGATGTGTGCTGATGCGACTGTCAACGAATGTGTAGGTAGATACATATTTTGGTTGGGAAGAGAATTAAGAAATATGGCTCACGATTTGTTAGATAGTGCAAATGATTGGCCGCATATTGAGGCAATCAAACATCAGTATGAGAATGAGATCATGCGATAAATATTTACATGGTTCCATAGACATGGGTACATTTTGTGCTGAAATAGTCGACGAAGAATTAAAAGAATGCCTCGTTAATATTCCACATTTACCTGGTGAGCTAGCTGCAAAATATGAATTGGTTCCTGCACAGCAATAGCCCAAGATGTTGACAATCGAAATAATGTTGAGTGTTATAGCATTTTGAACAACGAAAATGAAGACATTCCATATATAGAAAGCTAATTTTTTAACATTTTTGTATTTGTATAATTAGATAACTGTAAATAAATCTTTGTAACACATGACAGTTTTATTTTACTTATTTTATAAATAAACCAACCCAGTAGATGATAGTTGAGTTTAAGTTAAAAAAAGATGATCAAAATTGATTAAAAAAAGAAACACAATACAATATATTTTATATAAATAAATAGAATCTATAAAATAAGTTTTACGTATTCAATGAAATTTTTGAATAAATATTTAAATCATTAGTCTGTGTTTCTTTTTTACAGTTTAAATATTTAGTATAAATAGTGCAAAAAAAAAGAAAACAGTTTAGTTAAGATCAAAAATGAGTTGTGTGGACAATACAATTGATAAATTTGGTCCCCAGAAAGCTGAAAAAAATCACCTAATACGTGGACCACCAGGGATTGAATTTAAACTTACTCCTGATGGGCGTTATGATCTTGAGGGAAAGTCGATAACCAATATGGGACCAGGGGCGGATCCAACCTCTCTCCTTGGGGGGGGGGGGGCGGTGATATCACAAAAGTCCGGTATGGCAAGCTAAAGCAAGTTGTCCCCGGGGGGGGGGGGGGAGGACACCAGCAACATTCCCATTTCTAGTGTAAAAAGTAGGGACGGGGCTATTTTTTTGAATTTGAAGCTCTTGGAGAGGGGGGGACGATCACAAAAAAAAACAAGTTTTCGACAGGGGGTGGGAAGATGCGATCAACATACACATTCGTCGTATAAGAGGCAGAATTGGGTCTATTTTCCTGAGTTCAAAGCTCCTGGGAGGGGTGTTATCGCAAAAAAAACTAGTTGTCAACGGGGGGAGGGGGGAGGTTGCCAGCAGCATACACATTCCTAATATAAAAGGCAGAATCGGTTCTATGTTCCTGAACTCAAAGCCCTTGGGAAGGGGAGGGGCAATCGCAAGCATACACATTCCTATACTCTATTCAAGAACTAGAGAGAGTAATAAAACTGTTACCAAAACCTCCAACGTACCTGCTTCAGTGCCCCCGGTAACTGAGAACTGCCGTAAATCTAATTATATTTAAATATTATAAGCTTTTATAAATTTACTGCAACAATAAAATTTCTGATAATTCAATTTAATTTCTGTCAGTGAGCAAAGTACACCTTACAGTGTGTCCTTAGTGATTTATTTTGTTTGTGCTTGTTTTTATATATTTTTTGAGATTAGTGAGATACCCAAAAGATGGAGGGCATTTTCTCCTCAACGAAAAACTTATTACGATGAATGTTTATGATGCCTTGAGATATTAATATCTAGATAATAATGTTAAAAGCTCTGTTGAGACGTGTTCTAATATAACAGGAGTTCGAAAATCTATCATGTACCGAACACTGACGGAGAAAAAAACGACTGGAATTGTTAATAATTCCAAGCTATATTCGATCACAGGCAGACGAAAAACCTCGTTGGAAGAAGAGATGTAAACTGTAATAATAGGAGTTGTACATATATTTTATTATGAGAAGCAGATCTCAACCGTCGACAAAGTTCTAACTAAAATCAATGATGATCGGGATTTGCCTGAAATTAAAAGAACTGAGCTCTGGAAATTGCTCAGAGAACTTAATTTTTGTTGGGGAAAACCAGATAGGAAATCTGTTCTTATAGATCGTCCGGAAAATGTCCGTTGGTGAAGGAAATATCTCTCTCATATAAAAGGTAGAGTTGCTGGAAATAACACAAATTACAAAATTAATAATTTAACTGGACTTTTGAAAGATTTTTTTGAATAAAGTTACTGCAGATAATTGCGAAAACCCCATATAATAAAAGAATAAAAGAAAATGTGGAAACTCGATCTCATGATCGATGAGAGAGGAATCAATTATAATTAATTTGAGCGAAGATAGCTTCACTGACTTTGATGACGAATAAGATAATGTTTACCAGCGTTAACACAATTTATTATTTAAATTTTCTGTAACATATAAAAATTAATGACATTTGAATCCCTTTTTAGTGTTTAATTGTAATTCTGCAGATGGTTTAAGAAATAAATAAACTGGAACGTCAAATATCCCAAAAATGTTTTTATTTAAAATGACCGATAGCCCCAAAAAAATTTTAATATTATATTGACGAATTTATTTTCTTTATATATGTTTAACTTCTTGTATTTTTGATAATGGGTATTTTGTAAGTATTTAAATTATAACTTAGAATTTGTTGAGAGGAAAAGGATACGTTTTAGTCTGAATGTGCCTAAAACGGTTTCTATGCCAAAATTAAAAATAATAAAACTACAGTTGTGATTTGTGTTAAATATGTCAAAATTATCTATATTTTCTAATATATGTGAATTATTAAAAAATCATAAGAAATAAAATAATATTATAAAAACTTTTTATTTTAAATTTATTACTGAAATAATACTCTATGCCATAAATATTTAGTGATAAAATATACCTCCTTTTGACGCCTTCCGATGCCTATGACAAGGATTAAAATCCTTTTTAACACGTCACACATTCAAATCTCTATTGCTATCCAACCCAAATAGTCCATTATTATAGACCAGTATTTTTGATTATAAAATTTCTAACCCATTTCTATGAGAAATATATGTGTCTAACAGATTTTGCCAAAGACACCGAACTAAAGAACACAGGTAGTTTGCGAAGAAAAAAAGGTAAAAAATGACAAACTCTCCCTAGTTCTTGAATAAACTATAGTATAAGAGGCAAAATCGAGTCTATTTTCCTGAACTCCAAGCTCTTGGGGGGGGCGATCGCCCCCACCGCCCCCCCCCCCCTTGGATCCGCGCCTGTATGGGACCACCTAAAAATAATAATGATGCTGTTTTTAAATCGATTTTCAATTATTCTGTAGGACAAATTTTGCTTTTGTTATACAAAAATGACGATGAGATTAAAGAAAAAATGGAAGTTGTTCAAAGAAAACTTTATAATAAGCCTTTAAATGAATCATTAAGTGTACTAGTTGAATTATCGGGATCTAGTTTAAAAAAATCAAAAACGAAAACCAAAATATGTTAATAAATAGCAATCTAACGTTCTAAGTTGCATAAAACTGGCTAAGAAGAAGAAGAAGAAGACGACGAACTTGAAATGACCTTGCCCTTATCTGTAATATAGTTGTATTTTGTATATGCCTATTATGATGATGATGATTTAAATAAATAAAATTTATTGTTAATAATTTTATTATTTATTATACATTTCCCATTAACAGTTATACAATATCTGACTTATCTATTCAAGATTTGAACTGGTTCGGAAATCCGAGCTATTTGACAAACAATTGATCGGTGTTATTTTTTTTAGGTTTTAAGGACCTTTTTTTCTACTAGATAGGCTGATCTTCTAACGATTCCAACAAGTAGGTGGATTTCTAACGTTAAGTATAACAATTTTAAACAGTTCAGTTGACCAAGGTGGGCGTATATCCTTTGTCAAATAATCTTTTGTACTTGCTAATACGCTCAATGTCACCTATCGAAAACTTAATTTTTTTAGGTACAATTTTTAAATAATCATATGCTTTAATTTGCGTTTCTTCTTGTACATCTGCGGGCTTCATTACAATGGTGCGATGTTTCGAATGGTTATAGGCTTTTGTTACTGACGATAATATATGTATCCATTTGTACGATCCTCTTGCGGAGAATTGCTTATATATAATATCAATTGTTTTTAAGAGACTCGCTCAACAATTGCAGCTTTCTTCGTGCTGTAAGTGGAATAATGATTTATATTATATTTTTTCATCAGTGCCTTGCAAATTTGTTGGTGTATATGATGCCTCTTTAATGAGCTGAAGAATATCATTAGATATTGGGCTTAATGTATTATACCGTCTTCTCGTAATTCTTCTATGACTGGCATAATTTCATTTTCATGTCATGTTTTTCGGCGACTTTGGAACTCCACAACAAACGTAAATTATCCACCAACTCTTAACCTTTCTTCCAGTAGACATATTGAAATGTTTTCGAAGATAATATATTTTTTGTGGGTAACTGTAGTTTTTCGGAAAGATTTTTTCTTCTAACATCACTAACTGATTTTGTGACCATTTTCAGAGGTTTAATAATTCATAAATATTTGTCCCATCTGGTTTCCAGTAAACCATCACTACTTTTTATAATTTTTGTAGACAGCACTCGTCGATTCCAAAATATCCTTGTACGTTGTAAGTACATTATTACTTAATTCTTGTTCCTTGCCTAAACTTTGGGTCGTCTTAAGAAATAACAAGTCAGAAAGTGTCGGTAATTCATCCTATTCTGCAATATTTTTTCCATTTTTGTATAAGACAATATTTCCATTTCGAAAACGCACCTCTAAATTACTAATAAAATTTTTGTTATAATTTGTTTTTGAACCAAAACTTACACCATATACTGTATCATATAGAGATGGTTTCAGCTGTGGTGTCAGCTGATGTAAGAAATGTATTAGTTGATGTTGAGAGTGTATCAGACACCGACTGCCAATATCCTGTTTTGAAATGCGTTACTGCTGCTGCTGTATAGATGTAGAGGTTTGAAAGGAATGTTCAGGTTGAGGAAAACCCAACATATGAGTCGACTGCACTGATGTGCTGGAACTCAGTGATTTTGTAGATGGATAATGTTGCTGTTGTTGTTGTTGACGTTGCTTGACTATATCAGATATAGTTGTCAACGGCTTAGAAATGGGTTCATAAATTTTTTCCAATTCCACCACATTTAATTCTTTAGCCGCTTAAATCTGTTTAAATTTTTTTCTAACGGCATTGGTAGCTTCCACTAGTTTACATTTTAGGTCGATCACGTTATTCTTGATGTTAACAAAGCCCGTTTCAACTATCAAATGAGTCTTTTTTCATATTTTGCAGTAATATATAGCCATCAAATCGTTTGCGGTATCTTCCCGATTTAACATCAGCGTGGTAGGAAAATATGTATTTCATATTCAACTCATCTTGTTTAAATATAATAATAAAATTGGCATTGTCTCGCATAAGCTGTTAAATCACCCACGAATATGTCTGCGCTAGGTAAAAGACGTCGATATTTGTATGACGTCCCATGCTAAAGTATGATTTTATAATATCTTGTTTTTCACATATAACATCATTAAACATAAATATAGAGTTTGGTTTTGCATCGGATGGTTCCACAATATTTCTGGAATCACTAAAAGCATGGTAGCCCAAACCTTTGATGGGTTCTAAAATTTTTCTTAAATACTCATATTTCGGTTGATACAGTGACTTCGTGTAAATATAGACATTTTCGAAACGTATCCCAAGGGGATATGTAAGCAGCGCAGTCATGACATTAGTTTTTCCACAATTGGACGAACCAATTAACAGACCACGAATAGAGAAAGGAAGTAGAGGACAGTGTCTCTTCATTATTTTCTTTTCAAATTCAAACCCAACTTTTTCATCGAGATTGTCAATAGGAAGTTTTTGTTTAAGATCGATAATGTGCATCGTAGGAAAATTTGATATTTTATAAGCAAATTTTCATAAAAATTGTCGTTCAGATGTCGAGCATCAAACGAAGTGGACCGTCTCACTTCTATAATAAAACTGGACACGGTATTGTGAATTCGTTAATAAATTAATTACCATTCGAGGTACACATTCCGGGTTATCAGTATTGCGGACCCGGAACAAAAGTAATAAAACATGTAACAAGAGGTGATTCGGGATTAAAAATCCTTTGGATGTCACATGCAAAAAACACGATCTAGCCTATTTATATAAAAAAGACGACATAAGTTCGCGACATCGAGCGGATTACGAGCTCGAACAAAGTGCTTGGAATAGAGTAAAATGGAAAGAGTCCAGTTTAAGTGCAAAAACAGCAGCGTGGGTACTGACAATGAGGGCAAAACAGCGTTTTGGTATGGGTGTGCCATCATCAGCATCATTATCACCAACAAGAAAAACACATCGTAAAGGCACACGTCGTACAAAAGGAAGAGGTGACAATAAGACTCGACATGTTCGAAAAGTCAGGAACATGTATTCGACAAGCAGTTCGAAAGGAGTTATTAAAAGCCGGAAGGAAAAATGTGTTGGAGAAACATCTCATGAGTGCATCTAAAACAGCTCTGTCGCTAGCACGTAGATCGATAAAAGCGGCAGGTGGCAAAAAGAAGGTTCTCTAGAATAATATCGATTCCTAAATCTATAAATACCAATCGTTGCCGGGTTATCGGCTTTGGTTTCATTAGCCGGTGGGGCAGCGGGTATTGTACGTGCCGTAAAAGCTGCATAAAAAGCAGTGAAGATAAAACCGATACCGGCCTGTATTTGAAATCGAGAGGAAATGGTTTGTTTCTAAAACCATATCGTAATGGTATGGGATTATTTTTAAATCATAGATCAAAACACTATTTGAATCCCTACCTCGAAGACCGCTATCTCACATCGATATTGAAATTGAGACGACTTCGAATTGACTAACATAGGTAAGCCAAAGTATATATACAGGGTGATTCAAAAATCGATCACGAAACTTAAGGGGGTGATTCTACTTGACAAAATAAGGGTAGAGCTTCATATAATTTTTTTTCAAAATGTCATTCGTTTTCGAGTTACAAGCCGTCCAAGTTCAAGTTTTTATTTTTTGTTTTTTGAATTACTCGCTTACAGGAAAACCGATTTGACTAATATTTGAAAGATAGGCTAAGTCTTCTGCGCTTCATCATTTTAGTAACAATTCACATTGATTGTTTGCCGCTAGAGGGCACTTTACCTACATTGAAAATTGTTTTTTTGTCATAATTTTTTAGTGTTGACAGCTACAGTAGTTTTTGGCATAATTTCTGAAAGACTGATGCCAGGCCTTTAAAAAAGGTGCTCTTTATTTATATCGCTAAACCCAACGGTTTAGACGTAAATCACCCTTAAAAATTAAGTGGTAAATTTACTTTTCTCATTTCATTACCACCAGCTACCAGGTAAATAGCTATCAAAGTATGCTAGAGCTGTCAGTTTAACATCAAATAAATTCGCTTTTTAAACTATTTAATTTATAATCTTAAAATAACTAATAATGGCTAATCAGTAAATATTCATATTATGGATTATTGCGATATACATTTAATTGATAAAAATTAATGAAACAGTACTAAACAAACTAAAAAAGATTCTCAAAATGTCCCCCATTTTCTTCCATACATTTCCTAACACTCTTCAAAAAATGTCGCCTAACTCGATGAAAAATTCCTGGTGTTTCTTTAATAATTTGGCACTTTTCGATTATCCTGAAGCGAAGATCCTCGACGTTGATTACTGGAATATCGTACACCAATTGTTTCAAATGACCCCAAAAGAAAAAATCCATAGGATTAAGGTCTGGTGACCTCGCTGCCCATGCCAATGGTCCACTTCGTCCTATCCATCGCTCAGGATACGTTGCATTCAAATACTGTCGGACACGTATACTAAAGTGGGGCGGAGCTCCGTCTTGGAGGATCCACATGTTGGCCCTTACTTCCAATGGCACATCTTCCAGATACAATGGGAGACGATTTTGGATAAAATCTAAGTATACGTCACCAGTTAATGGGCCATCAAAGAAATGAGGACCAATAAGGTAATCTCCTATTATCCCTGCCCACACATTTAGTGAAAATCTACGCTGATGTTTCGTTTCTACCACATTGTTTGGGTTCTCGTAAGCATATGTGTGGATGTTGTGTAGATTTGTTATGCCATCACGAGTGAAACCAGTGAATAATATGACGCCAATTAATCGATTATCGTGTTCATACTTAGCTAGGATCTGATTGCACATTTCCAACCGTCTCGGCCGATCATCGTCATAAAGAGCCTGCACCTTTTTTGAATGAAACGGGTAGAGTTGTTCTTCTCTTAGTATCCTTCATGAACTAGCCTGACAGAGCCGCACTTCATTCCCAATTTTTCTAGTACTAATACCTGGATTATCTTCAATAATTTCAAGCACTCTTTCTTCTTGTTGCACGTTTCTAGCAGTTCTAGGTCTTCCCCTATTTCCATTGTAACTTTTAAAGGAACCACATTCCGCAAGCCTCCTGTGCACACTGGAAAATGTTTGAGCATGAGGGATATTTCTTTCCGGATAACTCTCCATATAATATCTTCTTGCCAACTCTGCATTACCATTTGCTTTTCCATAACAAAAATGGATATCACAATATTCGATATTTGAATATTGGTGATTAGCCATTATTAGTTATTTTAAGATTATAAATTAAATAGTTTAAAAAGCGAATTTATTTGATGTTAAACTGACAGCTCTAGCATACTTTGATAGCTATTTACCTGGTAGCTGGTGGTAATGAAATGAGAAAAGTAAATTTACCACTTAATTTTTAAGGGTGATTTACGTCTAAACCGTTGGGTTTAGCGATGTAAATAAAGAGCACCTTTTTTAAAGGCCTGGCATCAGTCTTTCAGAAATTATGCCAAAAACTACTGTAGCTGTCAACACTAAAAAATTATGACAAAAAAACAATTTTCAATGTAGGTAAAGTGCCCTCTAGCGGCAAACAATCCATGTGAATTGTTACTAAAATGATGAAGCGCAGAAGACTTAGCCTATCTTTCAAATATTAGTCAAATCGGTTTTCCTGTAAGCGAGTAATTCAAAAAACAAAAAATAAAAACTTGAACTTGGACGGCTTGTAACTCGAAAACGAATGACATTTTGAAAAAAAATTATATGAAGCTCTACCCTTATTTTGTCAAGTAGAATCACCCCCTTAAGTTTCGTGATCGATTTTTGAATCACCCTGTGTATATATACAGGGTTTATTTTTTGTTTTTTGAATTACTCGCTTACAGGAAAACCGATTTAACTAATATTTGAAAGATAGGCTAAGTCTTCTCCGCTTCATCATTTTAGTAACAATTCACATTGATTGTTTGCCGCTAGAGGGCACTTTACCTACATTGAAAATTGTTTTTTTGTCATAATTTTTTAGTGTTGACAGCTACAGTAGTTTTTGGCATAATTTCTGAAAGACTGATGCCAGGCCTTTAAAAAAGGTGCTCTTTATTTACATCGCTAAACCCAACGGTTTAGACGTAAATCACCCTTAAAAATTAAGTGGTAAATTTACTTTTCTCATTTCATTACCACCAGCTACCAGGTAAATAGCTATCAAAGTATACTAGAGCTGTCAGTTTAACATCAAATAAATTCGCTTTTTAAACTATTTAATTTATAATCTTAAAATAACTAATAATGGCTAATCAGTAAATATTCATATTATGGATTATTGCGATATACATTTAATTGATAAAAATTAATGAAACAGTACTAAACAAACTAAAAAAGATTCTCAAAATGTCCCCCATTTTCTTCCATACATTTCCTAACACTCTTCAAAAAATGTCGCCTAACTCGATGAAAAATTTCTGGTGTTTCTTTAATAATTTGGCACTTTTCGATTATCCTGAAGCGAAGATCCTCGACGTTGATTACTGGAATATCGTACACCAATTGTTTCAAATGACCCCAAAAGAAAAAATCCATAGGATTAAGGTCTGGTGACCTCGCTGCCCATGCCAATGGTCCACTTCGTCCTATCCATCGCTCAGGATACGTTGCATTCAAATACTGTCGGACACGTATACTAAAGTGGGGCGGAGCTCCGTCTTGGAGGATCCACATGTTGGCCCTTACTTCCAATGGCACATCTTCCAGATACAATGGGAGACGATTTTGGATAAAATCTAAGTATACGTCATCAGTTAATGGGCCATCAAAGAAATGAGGACCAATAAGGTAATCTCCTATTATCCCTGCCCACACATTTAGTGAAAATCTACTCTGATGTTTCGTTTCTACCACATTGTTTGGGTTCTTGTAAGCATATGTGTGGATGTAGTGTAGATTTGTTATGCCATCACGAGTGAAACCAGCTTCGTCAGTGAATAATATGACGCCAATTAATCGATTATCGTGTTCATACTTAGCTAGGATCTGATTGCACATTTCCAACCGTCTCGGCCGATCATCGTCATAAAGAGCCTGCACCTTTTTTGAATGAAACGGGTAGAGTTGTTCTCTTAGTATCCTCCATGAACTAGCCTGACAGAGCCGCACTTCATTCCCAATTTTTCTAGTACTAATACCTGGATTATCTTCAATAATTTCAAGCACTCTTTCTTCTTGTTGCACGTTTCTAGCAGTTCTAGGTCTTCCCCTATTTCCATTATAACTTTTAAAGGAACCACATTCCTCAAGCCTCCTGTGCACACTGGAAAATGTTTGAGCATGAGGGATATTTCTTTCCGGATAACTCTCCATATAATATCTTCTTGCCAACTCTGCATTACCATTTGCTTTTCCATACCAAAAATGGATATCACAATATTCGATATTTCAATATTGGTGATTAGCCATTATTAGTTATTTTAAGATTATAAATTAAATAGTTTAAAAAGCGAATTTATTTGATGTTAAACTGACAGCTCTAGTATACTTTGATAGCTATTTACCTGGTAGCTGGTGGTAATGAAATGAGAAAAGTAAATTTACCACTTAATTTTTAAGGGTGATTTACGTCTAAACCGTTGGGTTTAGCGATGTAAATAAAGAGCACCTTTTTTAAAGGCCTGGCATCAGTCTTTCAGAAATTATGCCAAAAACTACTGTAGCTGTCAACACTAAAAAATTATGACAAAAAACAATTTTCAATGTAGGTAAAGTGCCCTCTAGCGGCAAACAATCAATGTGAATTGTTACTAAAATGATGAAGCGCAGAAGACTTAGCCTATCTTTCAAATATTAGTCAAATCGGTTTTCCTGTAAGCGAGTAATTCAAAAAACAAAAAATAAAAACTTGAACTTGGACGGCTTGTAACTCGAAAACGAATGACATTTTGAAAAAAAATTATATGAAGCTCTACCCTTATTTTGTCAAGTAGAATCACCTCCTTAAGTTTCGTGATCGATTTTTGAATCACCCTGTATATATATATATATATATATATATATATATATATATATATATATATATATATATATATGTATGTATTTGTATATACAGTGTGTTATTTTATGAAGTTACCTTGTATAGGGTCAAAAACAAATAAACTCATGTGACCAAATTTTAATAGCCCTATTTGGATTTTGCAGAAAAACACACATTAAATATGGCGCGACTTTAAAAAAAATATGTCTGGGATGAAGGATTGTCAAAATTAAGAAGTCTTACGTAGGTTGCTTTTAGTCTTATTTTTGCAACAGTGATGCAATTTACAAAAAATGGGCAAAAAATCTAAATTATCTTATATAGCTGAAATTTTACATATGAGCTAAAAATTGTATTTTGAGAAACTTTTTCTTATAACTTTTTTCGATATTTGGAAAAAAATTAAAATTTGACAGATGATGCTAATCACATGACTAATTTTTTTTTTGTTAATTTTCATCTCAATCGAATTAGAAATTGATGCCAAAGTCATTTGATATATGATACGGACTTTACTGGTCACACTGTGTATATATACATACATATATATATATATATATATATATATATATATATATATATATATATATATATATATATATATACAGTGCCTTCATTTCAAAACGAACCATCCTTAATAACTTTGTTAAATAGAAAAATTTAAAAAAAAGAAAAAACACGTCAATTTAGATATACAGGGGGAAGTTTAATTTTGCATTTGTTAAAAGTCTGTCAATCACCTCCTCACCTCCAGCTAACCTCACTTTGATATGTCAAATGGAAACCCCCACCTTGTGACACATCATTGTAAGCAGCACAAAATTGTCTATCCAACCGTATAAAAAAAATTAAATCGGTTGACGTACAAGCGAACAGTGTGCAAAAATGTCTTGTAATAATGCATAATATATCGGCCTCGAACTTTAGTATGTCAAATGATTACCCTATAGTGTGATACATCATTTTAAAGGACGTACGATCTGCTATCCAACGATGTCAAAAAAAAAATAAGTTAATAGACGTTATAGGCAATTAGGATGCAAAAATGTGTATTAAATATAAGCAGTTTATTCAGTTTTATTCAGTTGAAGAAAATTATTTTATTAAATGTTCAAAATGTGCGCCGTTATTAGCGAGACAATAAAAAAGCATATTTTGAAATTCCCCACGAACATTGGCAAGGGTTTCTCTGCTAATTCCTCTACATTCCCGAACAATTCGATCTTTTAAATCGTCAATATTTTCAGGTGGGGTTTTATAAACCTTGCTTTTTAAATACCCCCAAAGAAAAAAGTCTAGAGGGGTTAGGTCTGGAGACCGTGCTGGCCATTCAATTGCACCACGTCTGCCAATCCACGTCCCTGGAAAATGTTCATCAAGCTACTCTCGAATTGCCAAAGCGTAGTGCGGGGGAGCTCCATCTTGCTGGAAATGCAAATTATTTTCATTTAGTACCATAACAGCATTTTCATCCACTTGATTTTCTAAAGATTGCACAATGGCAGGGTATATTGTGTTTTCTAAAAGGTTTAAATAAATTTGCCCAGTTAAATTATCTTCCAAAAAAAATGGCCCGATGATTTCATTGCCATAAATTCCTGCCCACACGTTAATTTTTTCGGGATATTGAGTATGCCCTTCTCGGAAAAGGTGCGGATTTTCATTATCCCAGTATCTGCAGTTATGTCTGTTAACCAGTCCATTTAGAAAAAAAGTTGATTCATCACTAAAGCAGATATTCTTAGGTAAATGGGGGTCCTCGTCAATTCGTTGGCACATTAATTCGCAAAATTGAATTCTCCTATCAAAATCGTTTTCTCCGAGTTCTTGAAGAATTTGAATTTTGTAGGGAAAAAACTTATTTTGTTTTAAAACTTTATGCACAGAGCCAGCAGAAATGTTGGTTAAATCTGCGACCTTTGAGATGGATAAAGTTGGATCTATTGCAAACTGTCCTAGTACCTCGATTTGGCATGCTTCATCTACAACCCTTTTCTCAATATATTTTTTATTACAAACGGATCCCGTTTCTTCAAACTTTCGTACCAATTCGAGTACATATTGATGGCCCACGTTTTTGTCTTGATGCCTCTCGTTAAATGCTCTGGCGGTTCTACGAGCGCACCGATCTTCAGCTCCATAGAGAAAAATTATTTCTATTCTTTCGGCTAGCGTATACACCATTTATATTCACGTTTCATCTAGGCGTCACAATGACAATTTTAACAATAATAAACAACTGGTGTTTAAAGATCTTAAAAATTTTATTTATTGCAGTGATTTTTTGTACCTATCAGGTACCGCAAAAAATATCATTGAAATAAATACACTAGATTGATTAGACTGCAATGAATTTTGCGATGAATTTTAAAACAGGCTTAGTTTTTTTCTCGCAAATATTTTAACTGTTTATTATTTTAAAAAAATATTTATTTTAAATTTAAAATAATATTTTACTCTATGAAGTAGCCATTTGACATAATAAAGTTTAATGTGATAAGGTGTCTATTATTACTACACATCTTTTCTTACTATTCGCTTGTACATCAACAGATTTTGTTTTTTTTTATTGGCTAAATAGGAGATAGTATGCCCTTTAAAATGATGTATCACACTATAGGGTAATCATTTGACATACTAAAGTTCGAGGCCGATATATTATGCATTATTACAAGACATTTTTGCACACTGTTCGCTTGTACGTCAACCGATTTAATTTTTTTTATACGGTTGGATAGACAATTTTATGCTGCTTACAATGATGTGTCACAAGGTGGGGGTTCCCATTTGACATATCAAAGTGAGGTTAGCTGGAGGTGAGGAGGTGATTGACAGACTTTTAACAAATGCAAAATTAAACTTCCCCCTGTATATCTAAATTGACGTGTTTTTTCTTTTTTTTAAATTTTTCTATTTAACAAAGTTATTAAGGATGGTTCGTTTTGAAATGAAGGCACTGTATATATAGAACCCGAGGTACTGTTAAATTTTGCAGCGTGCTCCAATTTGAAGTTCCGATATCATAATATCGCCGTGTCAAAAGGGAGCTCTGAGCTGCTTGCTCCCCCACCATTAGCCACAGCTCATATGTGCAAATACCTTTGTACTTTAAAGGGTTATCACTTCATGCACAATGCATAAATTGTGTACTTGTTCACTGCATCATAAAATATAGGTGTTGGTTTAAAATATGTGAAAATTTCGACTGAAATAACAGAGATTAGATTAAAAAAATGTCTATCTTGGCTCCTACTAGCCGCAGAGCGATTTCTTCCCCTAAAACCCGGTTTATTTAATTACCTTTACTCTCCACCTAATAACAAGTCTGTACTGTGAAAAATAACAAAGTTATTCTAATTGTTTATAAGGAAAAAAAAATCACCTCTTCTTTAACCCACTTTTTAACAACAATTTTGGAATAAATATTTTATTTTTTTAACCTTCCTTGTAGTCTGACCTTTCAAGCATACATTTTACTTTTAGAAATGTCTCTAGAAACATTATTTTCTGAGCAATAATGGTTTAACCTTTTGGTGTTTTTAATAAACAATTGACATTTCTCCCTCCTTCTCCTATGATGTAAAACCTTCAGATATCTGAAACAAATTTGTTGCTGAAATCGTTTTTTTTTTTCATTATTCAGACTGAATTATGACCACCCAGGAAATTCAGGGCAAATTGAAATGGACTAATCAGAATAAAACATTCTGTTTATATAACAATTATTTGTTTATATTCAGCATAGTGAGAAATTATGCTGGAAAACATTGGGGCACTTTAGTTTCATCATATTTTAAGATGCAGATTTTTTTTTCATTTTGTGGTGTATTTTAGGAAATATTTTTTTCCGATACAATAATTTTAATAATATTTCATCTTAACAGAACCTATTTATAATATTTTAGTAACAATTTTAAGGTCGACTAATAGTTTTATTATCACTGTTGCCTTTCCAAAGTATTTTCTTTTTAATTTTCTACTGTATTACCGTAATGTCTATATATTGCTTCTAACATATCTGGATTTGTAACAACTCTCTTCTTGGAAGTACAATGTATTTTTCTAAATATCTATAACATAAGAACTTACTCCTCTAATTTATCAGAGGCTAAAAGAATAAAATTTTTGTACCTGATTTGATCAATTTAATCATTTTATGCCCATTTTTTTTTAATTTCATGTCGGCCATCGACCTAAATTAAGCATAGTCCAAAGACAATATCAACGATAATCTATATTTAAATCAAACGTTTACAGGATAATGAACCTGTATCTGGTTAAGACTCGTACCTGAATGCAACATCCACTATATTAAGACTTTAACTTTGGGTTCTTGTTTTAGTGTTTGTGTTCTGTATGATATGGAAAAATTGGTGCTTTTACCAAATTATGTCTCAAAAAACCGGTTTAAATCTAGCGATTTTCCAGTGACAGCCTGTCGGAATATTTTCCGGAAAAGTACAAGTCTCACTCAAAAGGATACTTGAAATATATTGAAGAACCATCACTAGTCAAAATAGAAAAAAAACTCCAATGGTAATTACTGGTGCTTTGATTGATTGGGAATATTTACAGCGTATCTAAGGTATAGAAATAAAAAATAGTGATATCGAAGTGTTAAGAAGCGGAACTTTTATTAATTTGGAGCATAGTATAAAAGGGTATTTTTAATAATGTTTCTATTGAAATGTTTTAATAAAAGTGTATATAAATTCTTTATGTAGGACTCATAAAATTTTAATTTAGTTTATAATTTGCTTCGGAGGATTGCTTTAAATTCCACATGTTTTTAATTTAAACTTAACTCATATAGATCTTAGCAACAAGTCAATTAAAAATATTGCATTTCATTTTGAATATCCTGAGGAAAATTTGATTCAAAATTTTAATTTAACTAACAATTCTCTTCATAATTTCGATTACCTCGATATTAAGTATGTAAAAATATCTAAAATTGAGAACAATTTATTTCAAAGACTACCACGATATCTGAGAAACCTTGATGCCAAATTTTCATTTGTTGTGGAAACTCAAATTAGCTTTAATAACCAGTTGGTTCCAAAAGATTCAATAAATTCTCTTCCTGAGTGTATGGAAATTCCAGTATTACTAGCAACTCTCAAAACTACCATGAAATATGTTGCCGATCATGAATATTTCATTTTTACGGTATGTAGAGCTCACAAATGTTGGAATTTCTGTGAAAAAAAATTATGTCATAACATTAGTTTATGTAAATTACAGAATCACGAAGTTATTTGCTAATGTCCCAATGAATATTCAGCAGATTCAATGGACATCTATGCTAAATGTGAAAAATATTTGAAAAAATAATTGCAGTCACGTGCGATTCACCTCTTCCACGAAATATACCTCCTCCACCACCTACTGATCAGAAAAATCATAAATAATACCCTGTTATGGATTTATTTAAGTATTATCAAATGGAAAAATAGGTACTTTAGGTTTATATTATATTTTATAAAACTAGAAGGTACTTAATGGTTTCTCCGAGAAATTCGATAATTTTAATGACAGTCTGCTCCAAACAAGCAAAACTACATTTAATAAAATACGTTCTCCGAACAGTGTCTTTTATCAATTGTTATAATAGTACTCTAGATATGTTTAAACTATAAATTTAAGATTTAAACTGATGTCGAAATGATCCATTTATTTTAGATACTAAATGTGCACAAACTAAAATAAAAGTTTGAGAGAATAATTTTCACGTATTTGCCGTTTTGTACTTACCTGAGCCCATATTCCAAGTTAACATTATATATCCTTTGACAAAGCTAACCGCTAAATGATCTGAATAAAAATCGTGTTCTCCATTCTGACCAATAAATAGCAAAAGGGAGATTTGTTCCATTGTTGTTGGAGTAAATCGAAATTTTATTTCCATTTTTTGAGATATTCCTTCTGGTAAGGGATAAGCAACAAAAGATGACAAGCCTCTAACTGTGGATGAGAAATATGGTTCTGTTATTTTAAGATCTAAAAAAAACAAGAAAAAAGGGAAGTTGAAAAAGTTATCGTTCGTGTTCTTTTAAAATAAAATAGAAAATTCTCGACTGTGTAAATATATATTCTTAGTAAACATTACTCTCGTTTAAAACATGTGGAGAACTCCAAGATGACGGAGAAGCTTCGGGTACGGAAAATGACGTCCCCTTTTGGGACTCCTTAGGCCATTGCATCCGATACAATCCATCGTTCGGCAGAAAATTCTTGGTTCTTAATAGGAGAGTATTGATTACAGCAATCTTCTATTTTACTTTATATATATATATATATATATATATATATATATATATATATATATATATATATATACGTACGAATGTATATATTCATACATTCGTACGTACATACACAAGATATACTTGAAATTTTCAATAAAATTATTTATACATTTATATTAGATCAGCTATTTTAGTTCTTAACCAACTGAAAAACCCTAACTCTAAGGCTGTATTCTTTTGAGTAAATTATCAATGATCAAAGTGAACAAAGTGAAACTGATAACTTCATGTTCTTTTCAATATGCATTTATTTGTCATTGGGTTGAAGTGATCATGATTACTTCAAGTGATAGAAGTGAAATTGATAATGACTCAAAAGAATAGCCTTTAAGACGTACTCTGTTCTAACACAGTTAGAGAAAAAGCACGGGTGGAAGCCTATCTCATAGCAGTGCACCGCCACCTGCAAACCGGCTTCAAACCCGTTGGTTCTCATCAGTTCAAGGTGGGCAAGTTCATCTAAACATATGAAAAGCGAATCCTTTAAGCAGCTTATATCAGATGAAATATGAAGCCCAATACAAGCAGCGCCATCTCCCAGCATTCCATGTAATCTGAATACTTAATTATATTATAGAAATTATTTTTGTTCTCAACCAACTGAACTAACCATGTTAGAACAGAGTACATCTATCCTTATATTGTGGGGTCTTTTCAGTTGGTTCAAATGCAGATAGTTTCTCTAATATAAATACACATAAATACATTCACGATTGGTGTATAAAACTATTTATATTATAGGTTTACTGCATCCTTATTTGAGTTTAATTAAACGAGATTTTGAATTCGACCGCTATGTATGTACACCAGTTACTCCGGAACGGAGGTAGCGATTTGAATGAAATTTTTTGCGTTATGTTCAGGAAGTTGCTGCAGTGGTCCCATATTATTTTGGCCGAAATTGGTTCAGATGGCGCTGATAATATGGATGACAAAAGAAATAATTTTGTCCAGTTTTTTCCAACATTGGTATGAGGGAGTTTTCGGTGTCGTATATAACGAATCTTAAATTATTTTTAAAAAATGCGCCATAGAGGATTAAAAATTTTACATCTCTGAATTTTGTTGAAAATTGGTACAGAGTGTAGATTATGAATTTAAAATTATTTTAAAAAAAATCAATATAGCTGATCTAAATGACGGATTAAAAATTTTACATCTCTCGATTTTGCGCAACATCGGTATAGGGCGTTTTTGAAGGTGTAGATTACGAAATTATTTTTAGTGATGTATTAGAGGGTCTTGGAAAGTGTAAATTACGAATTTAAAATTATTTTTAAATTCAACGGATCCATTATGGCGGACTAGAAATTTAATATTTCTCGATTTTGTACAAAACTGGTATGGGGTTTTAGTGGGTGTAAATTACGAATTTAAAATTACTTTTAAGAAATTCAATATGGCGGACTAAAAATTTAAAATCTCTCAATTTTGTTCAAAATTGGTACCGAGGGGTCTCTGGGAGTGTAAATAACGAATTTAAATTGTTCAAAAAATTCAATAAGGCGGATGCAATATGGCAGTCTAAAAATTTTATACTTCCGGGTTTTGTCAATATCGATACTGGGAAGTTCTGGGGGACTACCTTGCGAATCTAAAATTAGTTTCTTAAAATTCATGATAGCTGATTTACTATAGCAGACTAAATATTTGTTTAGTATAATTTTATTCAAACTAGTATTTAGAGAATTCTCGGAATCAAAAAATTTGTTGTTTAAGTTAGTGTGGTTTACCACTTTGGATATAATGCATACTTTTTGCGACCTTAGAAACTCAACTTAATTCAAAACTAAAAACTGAAAAATACAATTTTTATAAAAAAATTGAACCGACTCCTAAAAAAGCACTAAAAGGCAAAAAATAACAATATGAATGAATTTTTATGTGAAATTAAAATTGATGCCAAATTATTACTAAATGAAACAAATAATTACTAACACGAAATACAGAGAAGTTACGGCGAGAAAGTAATTCCAAATAAACTATTTCTCAATCTTTTCTTTTATTTGTTTTTATTGTTTTTTAGTACTTTTTTAGAAGTAGGTTTACTATTTTATAAAAATTTTATTTTTCAGTTTTTAGGTTTGAATTAAGTTGAGCTTATAAGGTCGCAAAAAGTACGCATTTTATCAAAAGTTGTAAACCACACTAACTTGAACAACAAATTCTTTGATTCTGGGAATTTTATTTTTCTTTGAAAAAAAATATTTTGAAATTAAGTTAAAAACGAATTAAAACTTTTCACTCATTTTGTTTAAAGTTTAACCTCGGATTAAGGTTCTGTAGCAGTTGTTGTCGTTAGTCTCCCTTTCCACGTCTGTTTTTGAGTTAATTGAAAGCATGTACCTGCAAAAAAATGGGCTTTTTGTCGGAAAGCATATTAAAACATTAGAGATTAAATTTTAAAGAAATTTAGATTTTTCTTTGTGTTTCATAAATAAGTATATGTAATTTAATCGTACCAGTTTTCGTTAAAAGAATTGTCTAAGTGATGTTATATCGAATGTTGATACTTAAAATCTACTGTTGGAAAACTGAATGGGGGGAGGCATAGTAAAATTTCAGGCATATGTCCAAAACAAATTAAAATAGAATTTAATAAAAAAATCTAATGTTAAAATGTATAGATTGTAGTAAATATTCACTGATAAATCAAATACACAGTGATCAAAAAAATTAGACTAACAAATGAAACATAGATATAGTGCGCATTCAAACCTCGTAGAAATACGCGAACAAACCCTTAGAACCCTGGCTCATCCATATCAAGAAGCTCCATAAGATCTACAAATCTTTTAACGAAACACTGCCGACATAGTACCCAAAATTTACACTCATAAAATACGGTAATAATTGTAAGCAATTTTAGAGCCTTATATTTCGTGAGTAGTGAGCTTTACCCGATTTGCTCTATCTCCCCACTCCTTGACCTTGTCTCCCCTCTTTGGCCCCACCCATTGGCCACGACATTCGACCCTGCGTTGATACGGCCTTGTCCTTGAAAAATCTTGGGTTCAAGGTTGGTTCAAGGTTGTGTGCATCCTTGGCTTTGGCCCTGTTCAAGGCCGCCTTGACTGCTGGAGGTTGTTTTGGGTGTGTAACCTTGAGGTAGTTATTTGTGCATTGTAATAATGTGGGATGATCTTGAAATGGTTTTGACCTTACAAATTCCTCTATAAAATTGTGTGAGTCTATTTACATTCATTCAGTGTGAAATGTCAGATACGGAACTATCTAAACAAAAAATTATCGAGCAAGTCGGCAGAATAATTTGTTTATATCAAAGTAATTTAAAAATTTTGCGTGATTTTGAAGAAAAGGATCTAGCATTTTTTCCTCTCGAATATTTAAAAACTTACGTTGATACACTGAGTTTACAGCAAATTTAGGATAAGCTGCCAGCGCCATATTGGTGTGATAAAGAACTACAGTTAAATTTACTCTGTTACATTCACTATGAACAAATATGTTGTCATTATATAGATGGACCACCACCAGCAATAAAAAAGTATCGTGAGTGTAAAAATAAGTGAATAGTGATTTGCAAGAGACAGTAAGATAATTGGATAATGAGTTCACTGAAACGGCAAGTAAATACTTCAATGATGCAATGAAAAGTCGACCAGAATGGGCGTCGCGCTATTGTGATTTGGCTTTTGAATATGAAAAGGCTGCCAATACATGTCGTAAATATTGCAGCAAATCATTAAATTTACTAGACTTTGTGAAATAAAAAAGTTGGGGTTTAGTGACTGTTTGGAGAAACTGATTAGTTTCATTGCAGATCCGGTTGTTTTAAATGAAATTAGAGTGTAGGACTTAGGTTTAACGTAGTAGTAGTAGTTAATATGGAAAGTTTAGTGAGGGAAATGTACGAAGAATTTTTAATTTCTGCAGCCTGTTCGGAATTTTACGCATATGAAATGCAAGATTCGGAGGCTCAGGATTTTAGGGTATTTTTTAAGTATTTGGACCATATTGAAGTGTGTATTTTAGCGAGTATAGTTTGTAAGAATTTTTTCATAAATATAAACGAACAAATATTATTAAACAAATTAAGAAATTTAGGTTTAAACGATTCTGTTACACGTATAGAAGAACGACAGAAAAATTTTAATCAATAAAGTACATAAAATGTAGTTATTTGTTTCATTATATTTTGACCTTGAAGTTATCCTTATATCATTTTAAATGTGTGAAGTCATTTGAGCTTGAAGACTCTCCCCTCTATTTCTGACGTTTCTACCGTTAAGCTACCCCCACCATTGTCACAATTCGACCTTGAAACTCGCTATAAAAGTTGGCGGGAAAATAAGTGACTTCAAACAGTCGCAGATATCAGTGGCATAAACATCAAATATTGCGTTCGTGTAGTGTTCTGAAAGTACTTTTGTATTCACGGTAATTTTTGGATTTATATACCATTTTTTCAATAATGAATATTGCAAAAGAAACTCTAGATGAAATTAATGAAATGTTCAGATTTCGAGGTTTTAGAGAGAAAAAAGGTTACCGAAATGATTGTAGGCAAAGTGTATAAAATTGTAAAGATGGTTTCAATGACTACACGATTTGGTAAAACTCTTTTAGTGGCTTTACACGATAACGGTGATAATAGCACATTTGAGACTTTTTTGCCAAAACGTGTGGCCGAAACACTATCTGACGATATTGTAGATATTATGAGTAAAACTAAAGGGACATACACTCTAACTTATTTTTGGCAGGGCACTAGAGTTTTTGGAAACAATACTCGAATATTATTACCTTTTTGCTCATTGAAGTAAATTGTATGTGATATTTGAAAAAAGGATGTAATTAAATTTTAAAAAAATAGTTGCATATGTCAGAATCCTTACGAGTGTTCATTATTTCTGTTAAAGATGTCTGCTGACGCGACGACCGTCAACGAATGTGTAGATAGATACATATTTTGGTTGGGAAGCGAATTAAGAAATATGGGTCATGATATGTTAGATAGCGGAAATGCAATCAATTTTATGGCTGGGGCACACTTGTGTGACAAATTTTTATATGGTTCCATATACATGGATATATTTTGTGCTGAAAAAGTTGAAGAAGAATTAAAAGAATATCTCGTTAATATTCCACATTTACCCGATGAGCTTGCTGCAACAGCAACAGCCCAAGATGTTGACGATCGAAATAGTGTCGGATGGGATAGCGTTTTGAACAACGAAAATGAAGACATGGAAAATTATTTTTTTATAATTTTTGTATTTGTACAATTAAATAACTGTAAATAAATATTTTTTACAATCACAGTTTTGTTTTATTTCTTTTATAAGTATACCAATCCAGTAGATAATAGTCAATGTTTCTTTTTCTCAGTTGAAATATTTAGTATAAGTAGAGCAAATAAAAATAAAATAGTTTAGTTTAGATTAAAAATGAGTCGAGGAAACAACACAATTGATAAATTTGGTCGTCAGAAATATAATAAAAAATATCATATATTATACGGGCCACCAGGGATTGGTTTTAAACTTACAGAGGATGGGCAGTATGATATGGGTGGAAAAAACATGACCAACTTAGGCGAAACTAAAGATGATGACGATGATGTGACAAAAAACTATGTTACTAGAAAGTTTTACAATTTTGCAGTTGTAATATGTGACATATTTAACAAGGATGTTCTCCCCCTGATATATAAAAATAATAGCGAGCTAAAAACAAAAATTGTTTTTGTTATTCAGAAAATACTCTATCATCAGCCTATAAATGAATCCTTAAGCGCACTGTCGTTCGGTTCGACTTCAAAAAAAGTCTAAAAAAAAGGAGAGCAGGTTAAAGAATAGGAAAACGCACTCCGTGTGGCATAGCCTTGAAGATAACGTCGTAGTCGTCGGTGAATTGGATCTTCTCTATAAGAATATTGAAATGTCATTTATGGGTATGATGTTTTATTGTCATTGTTATTGATGATGAAGATTGAAATAAAAAAAAACTTTGTATTACTATATGTTTATTTATTTTACGTTATTTTAAAATAAAATTATAGTTATACAATATGTTATTTAAACAATATTAGATTTATCTATCCAAGAGTTGAAGTGATTGGGAAATCCTAGCCATTTGACAAACAATGGATCGGTGTGATTTTTCTTGTGTCGTCTAAGGACCTTTTCTACTAGATAAACGCCAAGACTGCTCGTTTTTTGTAGTTCTGACTCGTAAAAACGCCCTCTTATAGGCTGGCTTTCTAACGATTCCAACAAGTATGTAGGTGGATTTGTAACGTTAACTTTTACAATTTTAAACAGTTCAGTTGACCAAGAGGGCGTATATCCTTTCTCGAATAAGGTTTTGTACTTGCTAATACGCACAATGTCACCTATGGAAAACTTAAATTTTTTAGATACAATTTTTAAATAATCGTATGCTTTAATGTGCATTTCTTGTTGTACATCTGCTGGCTTGATTCCAATGGTACGATGTTTCGAATGGTTATAGGCTTTTGTTACTGCTGATAATATATGTATCCATTTGTAAGATCTTCTTGCCGAAAATTGTTTATACAAATTATTTTTAAGAGTTCTTATGACTCGCTCAACAATAGACATGATGACTGTTTCGAAGAATCACTGAAATTATGACTTGAAATAATTATATAGGATAAACAGATTCTAAAAAACACACTTATTTTTAGATTACAAGTGAGATTATATTTATTTTAGTAAAAATAAAAACACAAAATATAGAAATCGGCCATATTAGATCGAACATCAAGCAGAAGCGCATGACGTCACGCTTTCGTAAACATCACATCAGTCATCATTGTTTATTGCCTTTATCGTACAACGTCATGGAATAAGAATTTATAAAAGCCAATAGCTCAAATTTGCTCAGAATCGACCTTTTCATGCTGAGAGCGAGGTTAACTGGTGCACTGTTTTAACTTCAGTTTGGGCAGCTTTACTTCTGAATTTGTATAATATATATTCTTGTACTGATTTATCAGCTGATTTTGGAAAGGTGTTAGGTGCTTCTAGATCTGCAATTGTGTGCAAAGCTAAAAAATAAAAATAAGTACTTTTGAACAAACTGTAACTATTTACACATTATTATGTACTATAATTTTCGCAACAGACTATAATAAAAATATTATAATAATAGGTACCACAAAGATTGTTTGGAATCATAACTACCTATAATGTTATGATTAAACCAGCAAATGGAAAAGATATACACTTGAATTTAATAAAACAGGTTACCGGTATAAAAAAGCAATGAATATGTACCTGAACTCTCTGATGAAGTTCCTGTAAATTTTAAATGTTCTGTAGGTGTTTTTATTTGTACTACATCTTTCTCACATTCTTCAATTAGACACCTTCTTTGTTTTTTTAGAAGCATAGGGACGCTCAATGGTGTCAGAATTTCGTTTGTTTCTGCCCAGGTAGCATTCAAATCTTGTGGGTATACACTCTGACTTCATGCGCCCTTGTAAAACTGAACCCATTACTTGGTACTGGGGGAAACTGGGGAGAGAAAAAGCTTTTAGTTAGGAACTTTAAATATAATACAGTAATAAAGAAATGAAACCTAACCTCAAACGGGATCGAAAGTGTTATTGACAAATATTTACCTTACATATATTTTGTTTGCGAGCTTCGCCACTTATTTATATAAAATAAATACTTACATTAAAATGATCTTCGCAGAAATAAATTACTGAATTATAGATACAGAAGCTGGGTTTCGCTTTGTAAGATTTAGCCACGTATTTCTGATATTTTTCTTCATTGGCATGTTAACAAATAACTTATTCGGAGTTTTTATCGATGTATTATTACATCGAGGAATTGCACACCATCGATACACATTAGAATTCATGATTATCGCACAAAATAATGAAAAATATGAATCGAAACAAGCAATAAGATGCAACTTGTCAAGTGTTTACGAAAGGCTGATGTCACAGACGGGCGCTATTACTATTCTAGCGTTTTGGTGCGAAATTTAAATTGTTTTTTAAAAAGGTCAATTTTTTCTTCAAAACGTTAATTTTTTGCGGAAAAAAGATTTATTTTGTATAAAGTAGGTGCGTAAAAACATTGTGGAGTATTTTTCCAAAATCAGTCTTCATGTCTATTGTAGCTTTCTTTGTGCTGTAAGTGGAATAATGATTTATATTATATTTTTTCTTCAAGGCTTGAAAGTTATTATTATAGAACTCCTTTCCTTGATCACTCTGCAAATTTGTTGGTGTATATGATGCCTCTTGAATGATGCTTTTCATCGCAGTAGTAACTTCTATACCTGTCTTGTTTTTTATCGCTTTGGTATAGATAAATTTAGAGTAGCAATTTATACAGACCAAAATATAACGATAACCATCGTATTCATCAGCATATTGTTGCATTTCAGCCAAATCAATTTGCCACAAATCTCTGTATCCTTTTATTATCGTGCGCCTTCTTACAAAATTTTTTCTAGCCGTTCTATGTAGTTCATTAACAATTTTGTTTTTTTCTAGACTGGACTCCATATTATGAGTAATATTAAGGGTTTCATGCCCAGTGTGTCTGGCCACTTTGGAACTCCACAACAAACGTAAACAGTCTACCAACTCTTTAGCTTTGTTCCAGTAGATATATTGAAATGTTTTCGAAGATAATTTCTTTTTTGTGGGTAACTGTAGTTTTTCGGGGAAATTTTTTCTTGTAACACCACCATCTAATTTTGTGTCCATCATCAGAGGTTTAAGAATTCGTAAATATTTGTTCCATTTGCTCTCCAATAAACCATTACTTTTTTATAATTTTGTAGACAGCACTCGTGGATTCCAAAATTTCCATTTAGGTTGAAAGTACATTATCACTTAATTGTGTTTCCTTGCCTAAACTTGGGGGTGTTTTAAGAAATAACAAGTCATAAAGTGTCAGTGATCCATCGTATTCTGCAATATTTTTCCCCGTTTTGTATAAGGCAATATTTCCATTTAGAAAGCGCACCTCTAAATTATCAATACAATTTTTGGTACGATCTGTTTTGGAACGAAAACGTACACCATATACATTATCGTATAGAGATAGTTTTAAACGTAATCCTTTCAGGTGTGCGTTTAAAGTATCGGTAGTTACGGTGTCAGCGGACGCGAGAGATGTATTAGTTGATGTGTATCGAACACCGATTGGCTAATATCCTCTTTTGAAATGCGATGCTGCTGCTGTATAAGTGTAGCGGTTTGAAAGGAATGTGTAAGTTGGGGAAAACCAGAAATTTGAATCGACTGCACTGATGTACTGGGACTATGTGATTTTGTAGCTGGATAATGTTCCTGTTGTTGTCGTTGTTGTTGTTGTGGATGTTGCTTGACCACATCAGATATAGTTGTCAACGGTTTAGAAATGGGTTCATAAAATTTTTCCAATTCCACCACATTTAATTCTTTAACCGCTTTAATCTGTTCAAATTTTTTTCGAGCGGCATTGGTAGCATCCGCTAGTTTACGTTTTAAGTCGATCGCGTTATTCATGATGTTAACAAAGGACGTTTCAACTATCAAATTAGTGCTTTTTCTTATTACTACAGTAATATATAGCAATCAAATCCTTTGCGGAATCTTCCCAATTTCACATCACTGTCTTTATCAATTACTAAAAATCCATACTTATTATCCCAACATTTTGAGCATATTTCTTGAAATTGAGTAAAAGTTAGATCCGGTAAAACGTGGTCGGAAAATATGTGTTTCATATTAAACTCATCTTGTTCAAACATAATAATAAAATTGTCATTGTCTCGCACAAGGTATTTAGGCACTCGCGAATATCTTTGCGCTACGTAAAATGAGTCAATATTTTTATGACGCCCCATGCTAAAGTATGATCTTATAACATATTATGTTTCACATATAACATCAAGGATAAGTATAGAGTTTAGTCTTGCATCGGATGGTTCCACAATATTACTGGAATCGCTAAAAGCATAGTAGCCTAAACCTTTGATGGGTGCTAAAATTTTCCTTAAATACTCATATTTCGGTTGATACAGAGATTTTGAGTAAATATAGACATTTTGGAAACGTAGCCCAAGGGGATGTGTAAGCAGCAAAATCATGACATGATTTTCCCCAATTAGGCGGACCAATTAACAGACCGCGAACAGAGGAAGGAAGTAGAGAACCGTGTCTCTTTACGGTACACATTCCCGGTTATCAATATTGTGGATTCGGAACAAAAGTAATAAAACGAGAGGTGATCCGGGCGTTAATCCTTTGGATGCCGCATCCAAAAAACACGATTTAGTCTATTTACATAACAAAGACAACATAAGTGCGAGATATCGAGAGGATTACGAGCTCGAACAAAGTGCTTGGAATAGAGTAAAATCGAAAGATTCCAGTTTAAGTGAAAAAACAGCACCTTGGTTAGTTACAAACATTATGAAGGCAAAACAGCGTTTTGGTATGGGTGTACCTTCATCATCATCATTACCAACAAAAAAACATCCAGTAAAGGCACATGTCGCACAAAAGCGAAATATGTCAATAAAAGTCGACATGTTCGGAAAGTCAGTTTCGAAATAGCTATTCGACAAGCAGTTCGAAAGGAGTTATTAAAAGCCGGAAGAAAAAATGTGTTAGAAAAAAATCTCATGAATGCATCTAAAATAGCTCTGTCGGCAGCACGTAGATCGGTAAAAGCGGCAGGTGGCAAAAGGAGGGTTCGTACACCGAAAATAATACCGATTCCTAAAACTAGGGGAATATTACCATTAATACCAATTTTGCCGGGTTATCAGCTTTGGGTTCATTAGCCGGTAGGGTAGCGGGAATTGTGCGGCCGTAAAAGCTACAAAAAAAAGCAGTGAATATAAAACCGGTTTCGGTCTGTATTTGAAATCGAAAGGAAATGATTTGTTTCTAAAGCCATATCGTAAAGGTATGGGATTATTTTTAAACTGTAGATCAAAACACTAATTGAATCCCTACCTCGAAGACCAGACAAAGTCCTCGACGTTACGAAGCAGCAATAGTGAATTTGGATAGTACGTCTGGTGCAGGGACTCTTGGGTAGCTTATAGAAAAAACAATTCTAAAGTAGCATATTATGACAGCTTCGGCGATTTACGCTCACCGATCGAATTGGTGCAATATCTACAAACGGGATCTGAACCATCAAAAATTATTTACTATATATACGATCGTCAACAGGATTTTGGAACAGTCTGGTGTGGACATTTGTGCTTAAAGTTTCTTGTCGAATCATCACTGTAAAAGATTTCATCATCGCCACCACTAGCACCGCAAAAGTTCCGCAACAACTATACGAAAATGTTGCGGTTACTGAAAGCATTTCATCTAGCCGGTGGATTAAGGAAAATTACCGTGAAATAGCTAGAAAACATGCCCAAGGAAGTAATGATTGCATTAGCCCCAAATGAATTTCCACTCGTTTGGGGTAAGTTGCCCGAGCATCTCAAAAACAATATGGATATATTAAAATATCAATACGGTTGCAAACATTATTCCAGAAGCAATTTAAACGAGGATACGGCTGATGACGGTCTTTAGTCTAGAAAAATATTCTGTTGCTATTGCAAGATCAGCAATGTGCGCATAAAAGCAGAAAAACGTCACTATCTAACGTAGTGAGAAAAGGTGTGAAGATGAATCTTTTTAAATGCTGCCTCTAAGAATAAAACTGAGATGTGGGATGTTTTAATGGTTCGTCATGTCTTATATGTTTACACTAACAAGAGACTCAAGTGTCTTAAGCGCCGATTTTTATCCACCCATCGAATTAAATAAAGAAAATAAATATGGTTTTGCATTGCTGGGATTTTACACATACAATTCAATTTTTAATGTGGATGAAACCAACAATAAGTTTGCCTACATGAAGGAGGGTTACACCACCGAGCTGATACAATTGCAGATTCCACCTGGGGTCTGTGAAATAGATGAAATAAGTAAAGCTATGTCGGAGGCTTTGAGGAATTCAACTGAAGAAAAGAATAATGGAATCTTTTCCTTAGTCGCTAATAATAATACGCTGAAATGTGAACTGAAATCCCAATATACTATAAACTGCCGGGGAGAGGCGAGGCTGTGGAAGGTCACACCTTATTCGAATTCGATATCGATGTGGAGCCCGGTTACAAAATCAGTAAAGAACCACAAAATAATATTTATATGCCGTTAATGCCGGAAGGACAACATTACTCTTCGCATCTTGGATGATAGCGGTAATCTAATCAATTTTCAAGGAGAGAAAATTATCGTGAAATTGGAATTGAAGAAACTTTCATAGAAATGGGTTTTTGCTTCAATGGTCAATTGTATATGCTGTCGACTAAGATTGAGGAACCGCCGAAACATAATAAAAGTAAAAGAAGAGTTAACGTCGAGGTTAGTCGTCGTCCAGACATTAGATCACAAACATCTCAACAGTTATCTGCCGAAGACTATAAATTTTTAAAATCAATCGGTCTTAAAGTGCGAATTTCCACCACCAGCGATAAAATAGAGGTTTTCTCAGAACCCATCTTGGACAGTTCCATTATTAGTCTAGAAAAGCCTACGTATAAACCACACGGATCTCCATCATTCAACAATTCCGATGAAGTCCGTATTCCTATTAATTTTCAAGTTATTATACTGGATATCGCCGAAAGTTACATATATATCGAAGGAACATTTAAATCCATAGACACAACGAAAATACTTTTTTTTTATCACATAATGCCCTCACATTTTTGTTCGATGAAATTCGCTACGAGATGGGGGGTGAGCAGGTCGCTGTGGTTCCTAAACCTGGAGTTACCACGATATTAAAAACCAGAGTTTCTTTCGAAAGTTTGCAACAAAGATCTTTCATGACATGCGGATGGGATCTCGACGAAGCAAACCAAGATATCGTCGATCTGCAAGTAACGTATTCTCCGGGAAATTACCCTTAAAATATCTTATGGGTTTCGTCGAAGATTATACAAAAGGTGTTTTCAACGTAAAACAAGAGCTTATTATGATTATAGTTCGCACTTTTACCAATTGCTACGTCGGCGAAGTAGACGCCGAAATTAGTATCGACAAAATCGAATCTAAAATTCGTCACATCATTCCAGACGACAAGCAAAAATTGAAAATATTGTCTCCCATTAATAAAGGTGAAAACAATGCCAGTATTCAAATGGCATATCGTAAATGGGATCTGTACGAATTGCCAGCTTTAAGACAAATATCTTCAGACGTATGGCCCTTGAGAACGAGCTCAAGTCTAGAAAGACCGCGCTATATAATCGTCGGATTTCAAGACAGTAATAATTGCGACAAAAACGAAAGAAACGCAACCCAGTTTACCCACGCCGACCTAGGTCCGGCCCTTGGCGGAGTTGGCGTTGCTGGCGGTACCATCGGTACTGGCGTTGCGGGTCGTGCCTAAGGTGCTGGTACTAGTGCGGTACCCCTGCACTCCGTACATGTACATAATTTGCCGGGCACGAATGGCCTTACAATGCCAATAATCTTTTTCGGGGTATCTTCCATCCTAACTGTCGAATGTGTAATGATGAAAAAATTCGAATACCGTTCCTATATACCTTCAAGAAAGTTGGAGGGGGTAAGGTGGTGTGCAATTTTTAGTTATATTCAACATACTGTTCAAACGGTTGAAATACACGACAAATCGATTTGGCTTAATTTGACAAGAAAGGCGCTTCGCGCCATAAAATGCCGCGCTTGGTGCGACAATATAGCCCTTCGTGCCATAATATATCGCGCTGCATGCGACTATATAGCGCTTCGCGCCATAATACGTCGCGGTTCGCGCGTCTATATGGCGCTTCGCCCATAACCCGACGTATGCGATATTAGACTATATCTGAATTCAACCGTTTATCCCTACGAAAGATGGAATTTAGATTTTGTCAAGGAACTGTACGCAGCAGCCTGTTACAATTATGAAAACTTCTAATGCAGCTACTACGGGCGCGAAATAAACGATCCGATGATGACGTTCGCTGAATATATGAAAAACCCCGTCTTTATTATCAGTTGCAGTCATCAACCAGAGGCTATTAACTTATCGACCGTGGATGTGAAATTGGAGTTCCAAACCAGAAAGAATAAATTCCCTAAAATGTATGCGTTAGTTATTCACGACTCATATTTTACTTATAATGTATTAAATGGTTCCGTGACCAACAAATCTATATTTTAATACAATTTTAGATTACATATAATATATAAAAAGAAAAAATCAATGGTCCGCTCGTTTGCACGCGACTTCATTACACTAAAGGCGAATGGGATGGTCGTCATTTAAACGCCGTCCAGCTGGGGTCGGCTGGTAAGGGAGGTCGAAAACGTCGCGCGAAGCGCGACATATTATGGGCGAAGTGCCATATAGACGCACGATGTATTATGGCGCGAAGCGCTATATAGTCCCATGAAGCGCGATGTATTATGGCGCGAAGCGCTATATCGTCGCACCAAGCGCGGCTTTTTATGGCGCGAAGCGCCTTTCTTGTCAAATAAAACTAAATCGATTCATTGTGTATTTCAACCGTTTGAACAGTATGTTGAACATAACTAACAATTGCCCACCACCTTATCCCCTCTAACTTTCTTGAAGGTATATAGGAAAGGTATTCGAATTATTTCAACATTACACTTTCGACAGTCAGGATCGAAGATACCCCGAAAAAGATTATTGATATTGTAAGGCCATTCGTGCCCGGCAAAATATGTACGTGTGCGGAGTGCAGAGGTATCGCACCAGCACCAGTATCTTCGGCACCACCCGCAGCGCCAGCACCGACGGCACCGCCAGCAACACCGATACCGCCAGCGACCGCGGAACCGCCAGTACCGCTTTAGCAGCCCGAGGTCCAGGTGCAGTCAAAAGAACACCAAGGGCTGCACCTAGGTCGGTGTTACGATCGTTGAGTATTGCTCCACGCTAGACAGCCGACCCTCCCTCCAGGCCCTTTTAGGGCCACAAAAACGGTTTTTTTCAGGACCATATTATATTTTGATCGTAGTTTAGTAGTCGTCACTTACGGGGCGAGATATTCGTTTAGCTACGATTTGTCTTGTCGCTTAAGTGTCAAATTAATTTTTTTAAGGCATCCTTCACAAAATGTTAGGAATTAGCCTTATTATCTAAGCCATGGTTTAAGTTTTGAAAAAATCAATAATTTTATAAGCTCTCACCAACACACAACATTTAGAACACGCTGGTCGAGTGGGGGTAGTTCTATATAAGTGAGGCCGGGCCAGTTACACAATTATATCTACTTCAACTTTCATACCACTAACATAGAAGAAGAAAGACTAGCAGGCAGAGGCTCTTCAATATTTAGCGACGACACCATCGCCGGGAACGTTCAAGACCTGGAGGACTTCGAAGATGTGGACTTTGAGATTGACATCCTACGTTGGGACGACTTGAATGAGCCAATTCCACTGATCTATGATCACGATCCTGGTCTTGTGGAGTTGGACCACGTGGGTGACTGGGTACTTCAGCGCCTCGAAGTTGACAGTCCGCAGCCAGAACCGGACTCAACAGAGGACGCAGTGTTGGAAATTTCAACATCGCCGACGCTCGAGGATCCCCAGGGTCCTTGCGACTCTTCGAGCTGGGGTCTGTCGATGAGGATGTGCTATTATAAGCCTCAAACCTTTCCCGGCCCTTTTTATGGCCATAAATAACGGTCCTTTTCAGGACAACAGAATACTTTGATCGTAGATTTAGTTCATATTAACTTTGTTACTAATATTGTATTTATCGAACATATGATTTTGGATACAAAGTAGTAAATTCTAGTTGCTGGTGAAACCCGGCAAAGTCGTTCGTATATGAGACCACATACAACTCTGGTTCCAATATGTAATACGACATTTGTCGTTACCCCACCACTATTTATACGGCCACCAATACTTATTACAATCATTCGAAATCAAAATGCCCAATGAGCAAGACCAACTAATCCAATGTCAGGTGGTAGATTCTACTACGGACAATTGTCTCCAATGGGAGTCGGATGATCCTAGATGGGACGCCCTCTGGGACTTTATAATCCAATGGGTGGATAACAATGCCACCGATGAAGGACCGTGCGACTCTACAACACCATTAAGAGTCGCATGTTTCTGCAACATAACAAATCAGTCCTTTTCAGGACCACAAAATACTTTGATCGTAGTTTTAGTTAGTTATAATACTTTGTAACCAATATTTTATGTTTTTTTTTTCTTAAAAAACATACAATATTGAGATGCAAAGTATTAGAAGTTCTGGCTACAGAACCTAAACCATGTTTTAGCATAGTTGTAAATATTATCAAAAAATATTTACAACTATTGCTATTACGTGGTTTCAGTGGATTATTGACATTTCTTTATACTACCTAATATTCTGCGGGAAAGGTCCTATACAAAATAAAAGACCAAAAACATATTTTCAAGCAATTTTTTTTATTCTATATATAAAAATATATATTTCTAAAAAAAAACATTTGTTAAAATATAAAAATCTTTTTTATCAAACACATTTTTTTTATTAATCTACAAAATATATTTACAAACTTAATACTATAAATTATAAACTAATACTTATAACTACTTAACACCTACTACACAACTTATCAAAGTACGCTAATTGTCTTTTATATCGCTCACCCGCACTTTTTCTAATTCTCTCTAGTAATTGTTTTTCAAGTTCAACTATCGCACTGTCATTCTCACTTACTTTGGTAATTATGTCTTTTTTTTCACTCGTAACATGTCTGACAGTTTTGTCTTTTGCTAGCTGGTAAAGCCTTCAGCCCACTCCGGTTGAGATGTGCCAGAACATTTTGAAGCATCAGTTTCGTTCAGTGACGAAGGCGATAAAACATTAGATGCTTCTTCGCCTTCATAACACTGCTTAAACCGCCTCTTTAATGCTTTGCAACATCCCAATATCGGAGACAGTGGCGCATCAGTCTTCACTGGTGAAGACTTTACCTCCGACACTTCTTCTACACTGGCCGGTGTTGGTGGAGTTGGTCCATCGTCGCCTTCCATTACCATGACTTCAACGGACAAAGGTTCTGTCGGTCGCGGTGGTGGTGACGGTGTTGACAAGAAATCGGGTAGCTGCGCGGGCGTCCTTGGTTTCTTGAGGGTAAATTTCTTTCTCGACTGCTCTGCACCTTTAATCGCCGAATAAAATGTTGTTTTGATTAGTGCATAGTCAACAGCAACTGCAATTTTGAAGCTTTTGGTGAAGGTGCCCGAATTGTACGCGACGCTTTTCGCACAACCACATCACTTATAACTTTTATTTTCGGCTCCTTCTCCTCACTCCAACTTTTAAGAAATCCGCTGCCGAGTGCACCAACTCTTCATCCCGACCATCATTGAGGGCTTTGTCTTCGACATCCTCTTGCTCCCTGTGCCAATTCTCGAACACTCCTGGAATTAAGACTTCCAGACCACTCATGTTTTCCAACATGTCTTTCTGGGATTCGCAACTTATATTAAGCCCGTCCAAGGGTGAACTAGCGCTTTGTGCTCTAAAGACATCTTCGTTTTTTTTCTGACTTTACTTCGACTTGCACTTATTACTGTACTGGTTGCTGTTCTGACGAACTGTGAAGAGCTCTAGCCAGCAAGTCTGCTTTGATTTCTGTTTCCCCCAGTACACCACCTTTATTCTTTTTGTTTGATTCATCAAGTATAGTATTTAAACTTGTCGAATGCATGGCCAAGGCCAGGTCGTTTTCGATTTTATAATTTTCAAGGATTTTTTTTGTCCCTGTCAAGGTTATTTTAAAAAGTAACATATAAATATAGTACTTAACTTGTCAGATGCAAGGCCAAGGTTAAGGCCAAAGTAGCCGGCAATGCCAGGGTTGTTTTAGAGGTTGTAATTTTCAAGGATTTTTTTTGTCCCTGTCAAGGTTATTTTAAAAAGTAACACATAAATAGAGTACAGCGTTTGAAAAGTACAACATATACAAACATCATGTTGCCAACTGATGAACAACCTGGTGAAGCAGCCAAAACATACAGGCATATGCCAAGAGCTTTTTGTTTAACTTGGTTAACATCGTTGTAAAAGACAAGAAGTCTGCTGGCACTATCAGGGCAAGGACATTAATGAACGCGCCATCCAGAGAAGAAATTGGGTCATAGAAGAAGCTTATCTGAACAGAAAAAATTAACTTATGTATTTTATTTCTTTATTTTTAATTTTTTTTTGTTTGTTATATTTTCATCTTTTTAATAATAATAAAAAGTAAAGTGATTTTTTTTGCTATATTTTGATTTTTTACCAATAAAACGATAGTAAAATGAATCTGTATGTGTATTTATTAAATATCACCTAAAATACGTTTTGCAATCCATATTTTTCTGCATAGTCTATTTATTAATGAAATAGAACCATATATTAGGGTGAAATGTAATGGTTTCAAATCAGTCTTAAATAACAATGTCAGAAGTAAACATTATTGATAAGTTCGGTCGCAAAAGAAAATTTAGGGACTTTAACTTTATGCACGGACCTTCAAGAATAGGATTTAAACTTACATGTAATGGAGATTACGACACGGGAAGCAAAAAAATGTGATACTTAGCGGAACCTCTTGAAGGAGACGATGCGGTCACATGAAGTTATGTTGATAATAACTTTGCTTATTGTGTGTAAGATACGCAGAAGACTGTATATGACTCAACAATTGTTATTAAAGATATATTCAAAAATCAACTTGAAGGTTATGAACGCAAGAAATCAATTGAAACTTCTCAAGAACTTAGAGGATACATTGATGACTCTGTTATTGCAGTATATGAGCTTAGACAAGACGAACTGCGTGATGAACTTAATTCTAGAATGTTGAAAATTGAGAAGACTATGGAGGATCTTGTCAACCAAACTGCTCCACTTTAAACATTTACTCGTGGACCTGTGCTTTTAATTTATTGTTAAACAAATTTTTAAACAATAACTTTGCCGTTTGTTATGTGTCAATACTTCATTTTATTTATAATCTTAAAATAAAGGTTGAATAAAAAGCAATCAAGTAATGAATACATGTTTTTTATTTAAAAAAAAATACAATACTACCGTTATACATTAATATTGTATGTTCAATGGAACTAATAAAAACAATATAAATAATGAAATATGGATTTTCCAGATTACGTGCTGTTCTGACTTAGAAATGATTCCAACTAAATTTGCTAAATTTTCTTCCGGGTCTGTTTTGTAAAAATTTATGTCTGCATGTCCCCAAGGTAGAGTTTTGGTTGAATTGGGAATTACATAACGTTTATCATCGCTATATGATAATGCTAGTTTATTTATGTTGGTATAAATGTTATGTAATTCACTTCTAAATGTCTTCATCTTTTTTAATATCAAACCACCCCGTTCAACAATTCTTTGGTAGTCTTCCTGATGAAGGTCTTTCTCGATAACAGATTTTTTGATATCTTTGGCTCTTTAAAATTCATTATTAATGGACTTTACATAATAAGCCTTTGCGTCGGTACCATAAAGTTATTTTTCATTCTACCAACAACAGAATTACTTTTAATTATGTTAAAATTATTTATTTCAGGGTAATTTCATGTATCAAATTTTTCGTGGTTTTCTGATATAGTTTGATAAAAGTTTTCTGTGTAATATAAGCGAGTCAGTATTCGTGTAAAGTAACAAAGCATCATCGCGGGATATTAGTGCTCTAGCTACACTTTTGCCTACACTGTTTTCCCAATGCGTTACTAATTTTATATCCTTTTGATTTTCCACATTTTCCGTAGTTTTGCCAAAAATCGCGTAATTTTTTAATTTAAAAGTGTCTTTCGCAAATTTTGTGGCAGCCTTGTTACTTAAATTGGTATTAAAATCAATATACATTTTTATCAATTTTGATTGGTTATACTGTAATACTCGATGAGTTTACATTGCCACAAAGCCGTTGGCGGGTATAATGACGGGACACATGGCCATCAAAGTACATCTGAATAGAATGAATCTATACAGGGTGATTCAAAAATCGATCACGAAACTTAAGGGGGTGATTCTACTTGACAAAATAAGGGTAGAGCTTCATATAATTTTTTTTCAAAATGTCATTCTTTTTCGAGTTACAAGCCGTCCAAGTTCAAGTTTTTATTTTTTGTTTTTTGAATTACTCGCTTACAGGAAAACCGATTTGACTAATATTTGAAAGATAGGCTAAGTCTTCTACGCTTCATCATTTTAGTAACAATTCACATTGATTGTTTGCCGCTAGAGGGCACTTTACCTACATTGAAAATTGTTTTTTTGTCATAATTTTTTAGTGTTGACAGCTACAGTAGTTTTTGGCATAATTTCTGAAAGACTGATGCCAGACCTTTAAAAAAGGTGCTCTTTATTTACATCGCTAAACCCAACGGTTTAGACGTAAATCACCCTTAAAAGTTAAGTGGTAAATTTACTTTTCTCATTTCATTACCACCAGCTACCAGGTAAATAGCTATCAAAGTATACTAGAGCTGTCAGTTTAACATCAAATAAATTCGCTTTTTAAACTATTTAATTTATAATCTTAAAATAACTAATAATGGCTAATCAGTAAATATTCATATTATGGATTATTGCGATATACATTTAATTGATAAAAATTAATGAAACAGTACTAAACAAACTAAAAAAGATTCTCAAAATGTCCCCCATTTTCTTCCATACATTTCCTAACACTCTTCAAAAAATGTCGCCTAACTCGATGAAAAATTTCTGGTGTTTCTTTAATAATTTGGCACTTTTCGATTATCCTGAAGCGAAGATCCTCGAAGTTGATTACTGGAATATCGTACACCAATTGTTTCAAATGACCCCAAAAGGAAAAATCCATAGGATTAAGGTCTGGTGACCTCGCTGCCCATGCCAATGGTCCACTTCGTCCTATCCATCGCTCAGGATACGTTGCATTCAAATACTGTCGGACACGTATACTAAAGTGGGGCGGAGCTCCGTCTTGGAGGATCCACATGTTGGCCCTTACTTCCAATGGCACATCTTCCAGATACAATGGGAGACGATTTTGGATAAAATCTAAGTATACGTCACCAGTTAATTGGCCATCAAAGAAATGAGGACCAATAAGGTAATCTCCTATTATCCCTGCCCACACATTTAGTGAAAATCTACGCTGATGTTTCGTTTCTACCACATTGTTTGGGTTCTCGTAAGCATATGTGTGGATGTTGTGTAGATTTGTTATGCCATCACGAGTGAAACCAGCTTCGTCAGTGAATAATATGACGCCAATTAATCGATTATCGTGTTCATACTTAGCTAGGATCTGATTGCACATTTCCAACCGTCTCGGCCGATCATCGTCATAAAGAGCCTGCACCTTTTTTGAATGAAACGGGTAGAGTTGTTCTTCTCTTAGTATCCTCCATGAACTAGCCTGACAGAGCCGCACTTCATTCCCAATTTTTCTAGTACTAATACCTGGATTATCTTCAATAATTTCAAGCACTCTTTCTTCTTGTTGCACGTTTCTAGCAGTTCTAGGTCTTCCCCTATTTCCATTATAACTTTTAAAGGAACCACATTCCGCAAGCCTCCTGTGCACACTGGAAAATGTTTGAGCATGAGGGATATTTCTTTCCGGATAACTATCCATATAATATCTTCTTGCCACCTCTGCATTACCATTTGCTTTTCCATAACAAAAATGGATATCACAATATTCGATATTTGAATATTGGTGATTAGCCATTATTAGTTATTTTAAGATTATAAATTAAATAGTTTAAAAAGCGAATTTATTTGATGTTAAACTGACAGCTCTAGTATACTTTGATAGCTATTTACCTGGTAGCTGGTGGTAATGAAATGAGAAAAGTAAATTTACCACTTAATTTTTAAGGGTGATTTACGTCTAAACCGTTGGGTTTAGCGATGTAAATAAAGATCACCTTTTTTAAAGGCCTGGCATCAGTCTTTCAAAAATTATGCCAAAAACTACTGTAGCTGTCGACACTAAAAAATTATGTCAAAAAAACAATTTTCAATGTAGGTAAAGTGCCCTCTAGCGGCAAACAATCAATGTGAATTGTTACTAAAATGATGAAGCGCAGAAGACTTAGCCTATCTTTCAAATATTAGTCAAATCGGTTTTCCTGTAAGCGAGTAATTCAAAAAACAAAAAATAAAAACTTGAACTTGGACGGCTTGTAACTCGAAAACGAATGACATTTTGAAAAAAAATTATATGAAGCTCTACCCTTATTTTGTCAAGTAGAATCACCCCCTTAAGTTTCGTGATCGATTTTTGAATCACCCTGTATAACGGAAACCTCGGCTGCAGACTGTGTGGACAAGCTGAGGAAACGGTGAAGCATATCATATGTGACTGTGAGTGACTGGTGAGATTTAGACAACAAACTTTCGGGTCAGTAAAATTGGAACCGGGAGAAATACTCACTCACTCCTTAGCAGGACTGTACAGATTGAGCCAGGGAGCTAGGTTGGCAGAGTGGCTCTAATGTCTAGGGTGAGCACAATAGGCCTACTCTGGTCGCAGTGCATCTGGCTTTAGGACGGATCCGGGAATATATATATAAAAAAAAAGCCGTTGGCGATGGCTTGTTTTAAAGTTCAATAGTGTACAATGTATTTTCTTTTATCTTGTACATTAGGAACTAATTTCGGTAATTTCGCGTTTTCTGTTGGCGGTATGATATTTTCTAATAGTAATGGAAAATCAGAATGTGCATCATGCAACTCAGTCGGATAAGGCACATCCACTTCCAAAACGTAGCCATGTAAACTATCATCACCAATAGCCATAATATTTAAATTGGGTATTTGGCGCTCTGTTAACCATCGAAAACCGCCATATGGTAATGCTTGTGACATACTATGACCATATAGATTTGTAGCAATAAGATATGTTATAAATGAAGACGGTTTTGTTCGGTCATAGTCTGGTAAATAAATATTAATAGCGATGTGTTTCCTTTCTGTGCACTGGCTTATGCCGCCGCGTATACCTTTCTTAAAAAAAATGTATTATGTCTCTATCAGTTAAGAGCTCTAGCTCTACCTTAGTCATAAGGTCAAAATACAGTCAAATGATAAACTTGGAAGGATATAGTAGTGTACCGGATCCAATTGATGGAATTTTAAATAATTATTCCGAAATTGTTTAAAAAATCGCACAATAGCAACACATCTGATTTTAAATACACGTCTGAATACTCCCCGAAAGTTTTACACCCAAACAAGTGCCATACTTCTTTTGCTCGTCTATAGCTTTCATCGCTAATGTGTTCTTCCCGTAAATTATCATAAAATTGATCTTTACTTGTAAGACATGTATTGTTCATTTTTTCTATAGAATCAGTAAAGCTATAGGGAAAAACACCCTTTTGACGCATCAAATTAAATTGTTCGATATTTGAAAAATGTTTCCGCGTTTTAGTAAAATCATCATCGTTTAAACCGCTGCCTAAATTTCCCAAAGACGTTGACAGAAATTTAAAACTGTCAATGAACCACAATTTTAAATATTTCCTCGTGACTTTTCCACATTCACTATCAAAATAATCGTGCACATAAATGCTTTTGGTAAAGGATATGTACTTTTCTTTACTTTGAGCCAAACCATCAATTTTATCCCCATATTTATATAACTATTTTATAAATAAATGGCTGTCGTAGCTGCTTAAGCTATGAAAAATGATAAAACAGGGTAATTTATAATTTAAATTACAAACGGAATGTGCAGCACTAAATCTTTTTGCACCAGTTATGTGACAGTAATCTCGTACTTTAATCTCACCGTCTTCAAAAGGGATTTCATATACCACATATTTTAGCATCATTAAACTCCCTTTTTTCTTCAGGAGTTAACGTTTTCATAGGCTTAATGTCTTTTAAATATGTGTTATATAGAGCCCTTAAATCATACTCGATACGATTCACAAAGACTTGAGCTGCAAATTTCGAAATTGAGTCGTCAAAAAGGCATTTAATTATATAAGCAAACGAATTAGGTTCATGTTTAAAGTTTTTGCAGTGTAAGAATTTTGTGGGTTTGGTTGTACCGTTTCAACAGATTTTAAAACAGATTCGAAACCACATAAACCACGAATGGAACGCCCATTGGCTTTTCTATACCCTTGAATTTTAAAATATTTTCTAGCACACTCTTTCCAAATTTATCAATTTTTAAATCCACTGAAGGCGTTTGCGTGAACATGTGGTTACAATCGTAGTTTTGATGTAAAGTTAAAGCTGACTGTGTACCAAAATTAGTGAGACAACCATCACAAAAATATATTTTATGTTGTTGAGTACTAATTTGACTTGAAACTAAGCGTGATAAATCCTTAATCCAACATTAATGATATTTTGAACAAGTTGTATCACAAAAATGTTCACCGCCCAATGTACATGTCTATCCAACTTTCTTGACGCATACCTCAGTGGACAAATAACTTCTTCTATTACTTTATTATTTTCGTATTTAGATTGGAGACCGTATACGTTAATGGATATGTTGTTCATTTCCTCAAATTTTTTAATGTCAAGTAATTTTACTGGAAATCCATACCTGTTAAATTTAGCACTCTAGAAAAATGATTATAGGATGTCAGCTATGAAGGCGCTGCTGCTGGCGAAACCAATGCTGATATTACAGCTCACGTAAAGCAAAATTCGTCCTGGTTGATCACATTGACGACAGCACGTCTCTTTTTATCATAAAACGGCAACTTGATGAATGATGAGCAACTGATAAGCGTAAACTTGTTGATGCTAACTTCCAAGTATAAAATTCGCATAAGAGCCCATCCTATAACAAGATATAAAACTATAAAAATCAGTTTAATATATCGGGTTTTGATTTTTACATACTTGAATCTTAATTAATTACTGGAATCACCGATGTACGCTCTTCAATTCGGAGCCGTTTTTCTCCTGGCCCTTCATTAAATCTCGCCGTACACGATTCTCCTTTATGACGCCTCATATTATAAATATTTGTATACTTAGAACCACAATTTTCACACACATGTGCCATGATTTGACAAATAACAATAGTACATGTACTACCTATGCAAGTCAGAGACAACTGATTAATGAAACTGCCCCATACCATATATAAAACTATTCAAGGTCGCTCTAAACTACGTCACATAACCAAGATGACCTCCAGCAAAGTCAAGGCGGCCTTGAACAAGGTCAAGGCCACACACACAACTTTGAACACAACATTTTTCAAGGTAAGCGGTCAAGGTCAAGGAAGGGGGGGATTGAGCGAATCGGGTAGTGCTCACTGCTTCCGTGAATTAAATGACTACATAATGAAATGTTTTGTATAGCGTTCTGTTAAACAAAAGATATAAGAAACAAAATTTTCCTTGTCCTATCGGTTTTTAAGATACAAGGCAAAATTGAAAATTTTCTATTTACAATCTCTCTCATATATTGGTTAAAATGTAAGTTAATGAAAAGGTAAAAGCAGGCTATTAAAGAGTTTTTTATGTAAAATCTACTGAAGAAATTAATTTTTTTCTAAAGGCATCAGATTTTGATTTATAGACCATGCTTATGTCTTTTTAAATAGAACTTCTTGTATATTATTTGACAGCTTTATTTCAGTTTTTAAAGTTTTTCAAAAATGTTTAATATTTGATATTTGGTTTCACTAATAAATCTAAAATTTTTCAGCGAGATGCACTAACATCGTTTAAATTAAAAATCATCCTAAATTAACAACAGAGGGTTTAAACTGACAAGAGTAACAATAAATCAAGCAAGTTTTAAACCGTAAAAATACTAGCATAAAAAATCAATTTGTTTTATTACTGAACCGGTAAAAACGGAGAACTTAATTTATTTTCGGGATACAATTATTTCTCTTACATATTTCAAGGCTTTATCGCAAGGCTCTTATCCCTAATTACATTACATATATAATATAAATTATGACAATATCATAAGAAAAACAAAATTGGCCGACGCTTAGATTTAAATTTCATGGCAACTAGACCGGGTTTAAATCCTAAATCTTCTTAGTGAATCTTGGCTAGATATCTTATTAATAATAATACGTTTAGTACGACGTCTCACTTTCTACATATATAATTGTATTTTTAAGGACATATTCAACGGAACTCCACTTAATTGGATAAACAAAAAAGACAAAATTTTAGTTTTTAAGTTTTTTATATATCATAGATTAGTCGACGTAACTTACCCACGATAATTTTTGTCGTATATATTTAGTAAGGGCTACTATATCAATTTTTTTTTAATTTACCGTTGGAAAGTTAGAAGACGGGGGGGGGGGGGGTTAAAATGCCGCTTTAGAGGTTTATATTTTCAAATGGAGCAATGAAATTAAACATGTGATATAAATCATTTATTTATATTTTGACCTATCCAACGATATATCACTTCATGGGTGAACAAAATTTTTTTTTTCATCCCTACTTTTGACGCAAGGGGATGTACACTAATTTTAGATTTTCAATTCCGCCTCTGATCTGCTTATGGTACTGGAACGCATGTGTTCACAAAATTTCATTGCAAAATATTGACAACTGACGAAGTTATATGGCTATGATATACAGATCGACGGACGAACATGATGAAGCTATAAAAGTTCCTACGCGATTCTAAAATGCGCTAAAGAGCGAAAACTATTCTGTTAATTTTTATGTCTGATTGACACTTTTGAAGTCGGCATCTAACGAATACTACATAAACAAATACTCTTAACACTGAATACAAACTAGGTACAATAAAAATAAAATCACAAATAAAGTGAGTTATGAGTACAAGCTTATGTATGTTTATATATTAGAGGGTTAGTTATCTTCGCTTCCGAAAACCTCTTAATATGATAAGTGAAATAATTTGGGAAATGTAAAATTTGTAGGTTTCTATATTGGATCGCCCATACTGAATTAATTTAAAGAAAAAAAGTTTAAATTCATCCTTAAAACCCCTCTAATATCAATTTTTAACGAAATTCGGGGATATAAAATTTTTAGTTTGCTATCCGCCATAATCAATTTTAAAAAAAGCTGCTACAAAATCTTAACATAATACGTAACCAATATACACTTTTTCGGTATTTTTTATTTTATTTTTCTATATTATCTATATATTGTTTTATCCAAAATATTTATCTGCACACAGACATTTTATAATTAATATTAATAATTTTTTTATCGGAAATCGTATTGAAATATAAATTAGTGCACGTAACTTAACAGTACCAGTATTCGTGGAAAGTATTTATTTAGCGCTATTATGTCGAATTTTTAAAATCTACCATTGAAAATTAAGGGGAAGACACATTGTAAGCAACTTTGGAGACATATTTCGCGCAAATGTTATATGACGCATTTCATTGCATTTTTGAAGACCTATTTAATGATAGCCCAGCTTGCTATATATGGGGAGATACCCATTTTTTTTTTCAATTTCGCCTCACTTTTCTCTTGGAATGAACTGAAAAAATACGCTTGCATAATTTCATCGCCAAAGAAGAAAATATGAAGAAGTCAAAAGAATGTGATTTAAGATAGTCGACCATGGCAATTTAAAAACTGCTTAAAAAGAAATTCTAACTTCGATGGAATCTAGATATGGCAGTGAATTTAGTTAATTTTCAGACTAGACCAAATCTAAATTTAAACTTTTCTGTATAATAATTATTTTTTTATTTACCATTTTCACAAAAATGACCATGTTTTCCGAACGGACATAGGCAAATATATCCACTACTAGAAAATGGAATACATGTTCCTCCATATAAACATGGATTATCATCACAAATTGATATGTCACACATTATACCTAAAAATCTAAAAAATACATTATTATCTGGAGGAACAGTCACAACATTGTGTATTTTGTATAATTATATTTGATTAGTTACATATTACCAAGTTTTTAAAAAAACTTTTATTTACCCATTTCGGCAGCGACAAATCCAGTTCTCTCCATTTGAAATACATGTTGCACCATTCTTACATGGATTTGATAGGCAGGCTAGTGAAGCACATTCGGTGACCTCATTTCCATCTTCTGCATCTTTATAAATATAAACTTTTTTTTGGGAAATCTAAATTTAAAAAAAATGAGGTGTAAAAATAAACCTTTTTTACTTTACACGTTGACTTATTAATTTGGGTGAAAAATATATCGAAATTTGTTAAAAGCAAAACTTGTAAAATGTGCAGAAACATTTAATTTAAAATATTATTTTCCAGTATACACTGCAGCCCAAAAAACTAGGGCACATAAACATTATCTTTATAAAACTACACAAGCTATATTATTTTCGAAACTATATTTTATAATCTAGAAATATTTTAAATAACAGGCTGTGTCATAAAGTTATGGCTTCATACTATATATCAAAAAACGTTTGAATAAAATTTAGTATTGAAATATGTAAGTTAATTGCTATAAGTGGCAGTAAAATACGATTTTTATTTAAAAACTCCAGTCTGCTTACATTCCATGGGATTTAAGATTTCTTTCACCGATATGATAGCACAATACCCTATATTGAGAAGTAATTTCATTTTACATAGATCGTTTTTTTTTTTTATTTTGTATATTTAATGTCACTTACTTTTAAATTTGACATACAACCTATAAATCCTCCACTGGGAATATTATCTGAGTGAAGATAATTAGGAATTCCTCCTAAGATTAATCTTGCAGTGGGTTTTAAAAATGTGTCAATTTTTGCCACTTGATCACCGGTCATTGATAAAGTATCATTCACTTTTATGGAAGCATCACAATGTTTGAAGTTATTTGAAAATTCTAAACTAAAATATTATTATCATTATTATTTATTCAATGAAGGAAATTAACTTTATGTATAGTAATGAAATTTATTTAACTTACTTAGCTTTAATATTCATGGCCAATCCATTATTAATTGGAACTTTAAGTTCACTTAACAACATAGTTTGATATCCACAGGAAAACTTAAACATTAGGAACCCGTTTTCAATGTAAAGAGCCATATATGACTTGTCTAAAGAGGCATACAAAAGAAGGCCTGTAAGGGATAAAGTTTTCGCCTCAAACTCAGTGGAAATATTTTGAGTGTTCGGTAGCCGGTGAACAAGGTATCCGTTGCCATTAAAAGCTACGTTTTTTATGCCCAATTTAATTTCACAGTACGATCCTTCTGCATCAAAAGGACAAAGGCACTAAAAATTGCAAAATTTTTTATGAATAAAAACCTTCTTCAACAAATAACTAAAAAGGAAGAATAATAGGCCAGCTGTAAAGCAGGGGGTAAGAAAAAAAATAATTCGTTAGAACAAATTGATAACGGAATATTGTAAATAATATCATAACTAATGAAGGAAAAATAATCCGAACCACCGGCAACCGACTGGGATGAAATGGGGGTGATTTTTAGGGGTGAAAAACAGTTTTTACGATTTCCGGCTAAACTATACTCATCGAAAAAAGTTAAATACAAAAGTTATAGATAATAAAAAGATATACAACTTTTGTAGAAACAATTTTTACCCCAACCTCAGAATTTTTCGAGAAAAATGCAAAAAAAAACATTTTTTCGGTTTTCTGTTTTTTTTTCCTCCATAAAATGATTCGTTTAAGCTCGAACTTGGAGAGAGTGTATCTTTTGATGTCCCAAATAAGTTATATTTGTTTTGTGCAAAAATATTCAACCGTTGCGGTTTTATTTAATTTTAATAAAAAAAGTGATATTTTCAATCGCATTTTCCGTTAAAATTAACTGTCCAACAGAGTCTGGATGAGGCTCGCTTTTTTTGTTTTTACTTCTATCTTCAACAAATGGTACATATATATATATATATATATATATATATATATATATATATATATATATATATATATATATATATATATATTGTTGTAAAACGTGTTTTACATGTCGATAGCCTAAAATAAAATAAGCGAAACGCGTTGAAATTTTTTCTTATAACTAACGTCCGACTCCCTTAGCAAACTCCACCTCCAGTCACGTGCCCAGACTCGGCGCAGCGGTTGGAAGTTTGCCTCATATAAATACGAAAACTTAAAACGGCAAAAACGACAGTAAAGGATAAACTTTCGTAGACAAAACATATACTAAATCACGCGGGTAATTAAGGTCTCTGACATATATACGCAACATTTGTAATTTCAGCGTTAATTTATTGTAAATTTTAAATATTGCAGATTCGCACCCTCATACGGCACCACCCTGATTGGCTCCGCGGAACTCTCAGGGCGTGTTGCCAAATCAACCTTCAGAAAAGTATAAATATCATACCTATTGTGAATATAACAAAGAGTTTTATATTCCCAATGCTACAGGATGATTCTGCAAACTCGTCCCTACCGATTCCAGAAAAAATCTCGCCAATCGAGCGAGTAAAACCTCTGGAATTCGAAAAACAAAATTTCCCATAAGAAAAGCATTGAGAAATCTCACAGAAATTTCGGCTAAACGCTGATTGGTTATGCTGAACACTAGGATAAAAAGAGGAGGCGCTTACTAACGAAGTTAGCGAATCTATAAAAGGAGGGCAAAATTGAGTCAGAGTTCAGTATTCGACTTGGCTAGGAAGAAGACAATTAGGAAGAAGAACAAGAAGATTGAAGACATCAGTTGTGAAGAAAGAAGAAAGAAACGTGGAAATTCGCATTAAAAGCTGCTGTTTTTACGGCAGAACACTTTTTCTGCGATTTCCTATCAAGATTTCCGAAAATTCTGCTGGATTTAGGACAATTCCTCGCAGATTTTGCACAGAATTTTCAAGACCAGACCATCCCCGCAACCGCGACGATCTTTTCGAAGGCAGCATTAGAACTTCTAGACCTTCGTAGAAGAATCAATAAACTTAAAACAATATATACGGAATTTTTGGGCGTTTAGTAGCTATCACGTGCACAAAGATAGTGAAAAACCAAAAATTCAAGAAGCCTTAAAGCGAAAGCAAATTTCCGGAGTAAATGCGGTGTCTGAGGTTTCCCTAGGTATAAACTAGAGTGAAATAAGGACAGGTAGTATCTGCTTACGAACACCTGAGGTAAGTTTCAAAACTACCAGGCCCTCAGACACTACAGTTCGAAAGTCGGGTGTTATTCGTAATTGTATACACGAACTGGGGTTGCAATTACGGATCACCGACATAAATTCCGCGAAATCGTTTCTTATTTGATTGGAGTTTTCCTATTACTCCCTGGTATTAAACTAGAGGCTTCTGGAAAGCCTTGAAAAAAAGAAAAAATCGACCACAGTCCTATATAAAAAATTCTTTTTCTAGGACGGGTCACGCTCGATTTTTCTTCCAAATTAAAGAAACAGAAAACATCGTTTTTTGGCTTTCAAAAACGTGAGAAAAATAAACATTTCCCCCCAAAAGACATTTCCCCGTCCCTCTCTCACGGCAACAAAAATCCGCGAAACGGAAAAGACAAAAATTTCGGAAACGTATCGAAAACGATTACCAAATTTGCGTCTCTTTTCCGATCCACAAGATACCGACAAATCGACAATTTTTGATAGACTTTCGGATACACTACCCGACAAAAAATCTCAAAAAATTTTCGAAAAGTTGCAACAAAAAAGCTAATTAAATTTCCATTGATAATTAGCAACCCCCATTTCTTTTTGATACAAAGACACGTTGAGCATTTCAGCTCACCTCCAAACGAGTTCTTTGTTTTAAATTGTCCCAATTTTAATTTTGGCAAAACAAAACAATTTCATCTTTTTTCTAAATTTAAGAGCATGTCTCAAAACCAAGTGCCCTTATTAAACAGCAAGAAAGGTGAGGCGGCTTGGCCTTCAGCCGGGTCGGGTGGTTATGGTGGGTCCTCTCCGGCACCACCTGCTGGTGCCCCATTTGCTTCTTCACAGATGAATGAAAACGATTTGATGAATCTAGATGATCCAAATCGCATCTTCTTCAGTTACCCTGCGACACATGACGTTCGGTCCAGCAGCAGACCAAACGTAGACTTCGTCGAAATCGAAAACGCGACACGTTACGACGTTTCGACCACGATTCTTCCCGTGTTTTCTGCAATGCCCAACATCCCCTTAGCGGCAATCCCTGGTTCACGACCTTTGGACCAAGAGATTCGACGCGATGCGCCTACAGGACGTTTTAACCCCGAAAATATTCCATTGTACCTGCATTCCACACCGAGTTCGGATGACTCTCAGCCTACCACGCCGTCTGAATTCCATTACAGAACACTAAGCGAGACAGGTTATTTTGGCCCGGAACAATTCGTTAATAGCCATGGCAGTATTGCAAATGTGCTAAACCAGGACGAATTAGTCGAGACCGAAATAAGAGGGCCGTCCCGTGCCCGATATACCAAAATTACATTCACTCTCATTCAGTCCAGTGCGAGACGCGATCGAGTAAGCACCTTAAGAAGTTTAGGTCTGCCCGAGCGACTAGTGCGAAATTCGGAAGTTAGTGCTCAGCGAGTATAACTGAAAGAAATTCGTTGTGCCTTTTTCAAGGCAACTGGAGCTAAGTGTTTATTGTGACAAAGAAGAAGAGTGGAGAACCACAGCAGAATCAGGTAAGCGACTCATTTTATTATTCTGGTTTACTTTAGTAGTTAGACTAGTAGAATAGTAAAGTGCTAGATAAGTGATAGAGAAGTGAAGTGAAAGCAGCAGCAAAATGCCAGCAAAAATGGAATTTGCGGCGCTGCAAAACAAGTATAAAAAACTAAAAGAAGACAAAGCCATGCTGCTGAAGAAACTAGCGGTCATGGAAAAACATATGAATGAGATGGCAAGGAAATTTGACGCGCAGATTAAAGCCGTCAATACCAACAAAGAGGCTGTATCGGAGCCTCAACAAACTCTGAAACTCTCTGAGGAGCCTAAAGTGGCACCAAAGAGGAAAAGAGTAAGCGAGGAAGCCGAGAATGGCAAAAAAGGAAAAAAAGAATCCGAAACTGAAAGCAGTGACGAAGAATCCGACGACAACGAATCGGTTGAAATGGACGTAGAACCTGCAGAGAAGCAAGCAGAGCGTCCACGCAGCTACGCAAATATTGCAGCCAAAATCCCACCGGTGATAGTTAACACCGGGAAGTGGACAGAGCTACAGAAGACTTTAAAGAAGGAAGGCATCCAATATATGAGTGCCAAAGCCGTAAGAGACGGCATCAAACTGCTCCCGAAGACAAGCGAGGACTATCGCAAGTTAACTGCGATGCTAAAAGAGAGCCAGGAAACTGCGTACTACACGTACCAGTTACCTGAAGACAAAAAGCTTCAAGTAGTAGCCAGAGGTATTCCTACCTCAGTAGCTACAGACGAAGTAGCACGAGATCTGGCCCAGCAGGGATTGGAGGGTCTAGAAGTCGCCAGGATGAAATCCAGGCGCACTAGGCAAGAAATCCCGCTGGTGCTTATCAAAACAACCAGTACAAAAGAGAAAGTAGGAAAAGTAAGCAAGATCTGCGATCTTGCTGTCAAAATTGAAGACAAAAGGAAATCCAAAGAACCTGGACAGTGTTACAGGTGCCAAAGATACGGCCACACCCAAAGTAGGTGCACCTTCCCGCCAAGGTGCGTCAAGTGCGGCAAAAATCACGAGACGTCTAAATGCAAACTGAAGAAGGAGGAGAAAGCCACTTGCGCATTATGCGGCAAAGTGGGACACCCTGCTTCATGGAAAGGGTGCGAAAAGTACCCGAACCCAAGAAGGGAAAGAAAGAAGACACCAAATACAACTCCGAAGAAAACTGGCCAAAGCGCCAAGAAACAAGAAAATAAGGGAACCCCCGCCTCAGCCCTCCCTAGCAGTTTGGAGGAACTGCAGAGGATAATCGCGGAAGCTGTGAAAACAGCTTTACGCGAAAATAACAAGAAAAAATCCAACAATGTCTAGGCAAAAACCTAAGACAATAGAGATATGTTCATGGAACGTGAACAGTATAAGGGAGAGGAAAAACGAAGTCTTGGAATTCCTGGCGGAATTTGCCCCAGACGTACTAGCCGTCCAGGAAACAAGACTAAACAATTACGACAGAATGACATTCCCAAACTACCATATGTATAGATATGATAGGCCAAATCCAGTATGGACAGGCGGGGGCGTGGCCCTGCTGGTAAAAAGAAACATAAGCCATCATGTCATCGGAGTAAGGGACGTCGACTTAGAAGCAGTAAGCGTTGTTATCAGCATGCACCGCGGGGATCTTGAGGTCACCTCGGCCTACAAGAATCCAGCGGATAGATTGGTGCAAGAAGACATAGATGACTTGTTACGAGGAGGATCCTCAAAAGTCATAATTGGAGACCTAAACTGCAAACGCCGAGATTGGAATTGCAGAACAAACAACGCAGATGGACGCAGGCTAGAAGAGAGAACGGACCGGCACGGTGCTATAGTGATAGCCCCGCCGGAACCAACTTTCTTCAGAGCCGGTCGTCAACCCGAAATACTAGATATTGCAATACTGCATAATGTAAGAGACGACTACGAAATCAAGAACATGGTCGACGGATCATCAGATCATGACCCGATCATGCTAAAAATCGGTAACGAAGAAAAAACAGAAGACCTAGAAACCAAAAAGAAAACAAACTGGGCATTGTTTAAAGACAAAGTATACGAAAACCTAGAGGCTATCCCCAGGATAAACTCAGTCCAAGAGCTGGAAGCAGCCTTACTGAGCCTGGAAAGTGCGATCACATCGGCCTACCACGAGGCGAATCAAGAGCGGAGGATCGCGGTACAAAAGTACCCATATGGGCCAACGCCACCAAGGATCAAAAGATTGATCGTAAATAGAAGACGCCTCAAAAGGAGGTACAGAACAACGCGGTCAGAAGCAGACAGAATAGCCCTTAACAGGGCTTCTGCACTGCTAAAGACCGAACTAAAAGATTTAAGTACCAGAAGATGGGAAAACAAACTACAGGAGCTAGAAACTGAGGATCTTTCTTTGTGGAACATGCAAAGAAATCTCAGACGCAGCAAAGATACCATTCCACCAATACACGGTAGGAACGGAATAGTCTACACGCATAGCGAGAAAGCTGAAGCATTCGCTGACGCGCTCGAACACGAGTGTAGGCTAAACGAACATCCGGAGGAAGACGACACACATGAACGAGAGGTACGTAGAGTGGCTAGAGGAGTCAGAGCCAGAGAATGGCAAGACAACATCCTCCCTGAGCCCTCCTCACCTGCCGAAATAAAAACAGTCATAAAAAGACTGAAAAATAGGAAGGCACCAGGAGCAGACGGGATAAATAATCGCATGCTGAAGCTTCTGCCCAGGAAAGGCATAGCAGCGATTACTAACATCATCAACGCAATGCTAAGACTAAGGCACTTCCCAAATGCCTGGAAAAAAGCACGGGTTGTGATGTTGCCCAAACCGGGCAAAAACCACATATTCCCTCAAAATTACAGGCCTATCAGTCTGCTACCTGCACTAAGCAAAGTAGCAGAAAGGATAATACTGAAAACGCTAAAAGAAGCGACAACAACAACCGATATTATCCCACAGGAGCAGTTTGGATTCGTAGATAAACGATCCACAGAACTGCAACTGCTGCGAGTTGTTGAATATGCCACTGAGGGATTCAATAGGAATCAATCTACTGGAGTCATCCTGCTTGATGTGGCCAGAGCGTTTGATAGAGTATGGCACGCGGGCCTAATCTACAAACTCCGGAGCTCTGGTTACCCGGCCTGGATCTGCGAAATTGTAGATTCTTATCTACAAAAACGTGAGTTCACGGTCAAGGTTGAGCAGGAAATATCGCAACCTAGAAGACCTGAGGCAGGAGTACCACAGGGGTCCGTACTCTCACCGCACCTCTATAACATATACACTCACGACATCCCCAAAACAAGAAACACGAATATGGCCCTATTCGCAGACGATACTGCCATCATGGCAAGATCCACCCATCCCATGATGGTCAGCAGATATCTACAGGAAGAAATGAACCTGGTCAACGACTGGTTCATATCCTGGAAAATAGCGGTAAATCCTGACAAGAGCCAAGCAATCCTCCTGACGAAAAGAAGGAGGCCACCGGGCGAGAACATAGATATTGATGGCGAAGACGTCGAATGGACGAACCAAGCCAAATATCTTGGAATAACACTAGATAGAGGACTGTGTTGGGAGAAACATACCACAGCCACGATAAAGAAATATAAAATGGCAAGGAAGCTATTATACCCCTTGCTAAACAGAAGAAGCAAAATGAGCCTAAAAAATAAGCTGACGCTCATTAAGACAGTACTCAGGCCAGTGCTGACGTACGGGTCAGTAGCGTGGGGCCACGCTGCTGCAACATACATCAAAAGGCTAGAAGCTCAGGAAAATATAAGCCTGAGAATGGCCTTAGACGCCCCGTGGTTCGTCAGGAACGAACAAATACGTAGAGAGATGAGATGGACTCCTCTACGAGAAGTCTTAAGACAAAAGGCTGCAAAAGCCTTTCAAAAAGCTGAACTCCATGATAATCCACTGATTAGACAATCAGTGGATTATGACCCGGAAATAGATGCTAGGAAACACAAAAGACCTAGACTGCAGGTCTAGGTGAAGCAAGCAGATGACCTCAGTAGGATAAGGGATAGAAAATCAGGAAAACATCAAGAGAAGAAAGAAGAGAGAAAATCACCGGACAGGTAGGAGTTTCAGAGCCCGAGGAGGAATATCCATCAAGGGCTGTATCATACATTTTTTCAGGGATGAGTGAGATGAATGAATGTAGAGCGAATGGCGTAAAGAGACCAACCTTGCATTGCATGCGAAATGCAAGGAAGTGCGAAGCAATAGGAGCACCGGCTCCTGGAGCGGAAACACCAAAGAGTGATGACCGGAGGTTTATAAGGCCAAGGCCCGGAAACCAATGGGACACTCACAGTGCACTTCTGTAGACTATAGCTTCACTATAGGAAACAGAAGATGATCGTGGGGACCCTCAGTCCAGGGGGGGTTTTAGCCGGTAAGAATCCGGCACTACCCGTACACTTAGTGCGGGTGTCTATGCAAGATTTCCCCTCCGCAAAATAAAAAAAAAAAAAAAAAAAAAAAAACATTCACTCTCTTATTCTTGCCTGACATCGTGGGATAGAAGAAGTATAAATCGCAGGCTAAGATTCGGGCTTCAGTTTCGAATAACAATCTACAAGCTTTACGCTGGGTTGTTCACGCGTCGCGAGATCGCTGCAGGGGAGTTAGTACCTAGCCTTTGCACAAAGCTAGCGAAAACTCCCGGGGATCTTCAATAGGAGAGCCTCTAGAGTATTTAATTTCTCCCAAGAAATTAATGCCTAGATTCTCTACCAGAAGAGAAATTATTGATTGCGCCTATTCGCGAATAGGGTAGTAATTTTGTTTTTTAGCAAACAAGTAGGCAAGCAAAACAACCAAACGTTGTACTTTGGTAAGTTTGGAAAGCAGAAAGTCGCTTTCCGAAGGTGCGCCTAAGTCCTACTTGTTTGTTCTTTTAGAAAATTTCGTGCCAGGCTAACCGTAGGGTCCGATAAGTGTTCGGCTCTACGGGAAAAACCAGCGATAGATTTTCGCGTAAAAACTCTGCTTTGAGTTTGATCTTATTATTATTATTCTTAATCGTATAAAGACTTTCCTCGCGTGAAACTGAAAAACTAGAACTTGAGACTTTCGTGTTAAACCTATTGTTTGTGACAAGTTTTAATTAATAATTGCATAAACAAGCATACCCAATTAAAAATACTAACGTTATAATCGCGCTTATAACGTTGTAAAAAAACTGTGGACTAACTAAAATACATTTCTTTGTTTAAAATCAAAATATTAAGTGAAATTTACAAGTTGGGAAAGACCCAGACGCCTGTCGCCCAGACTTCTTTGTTTTTGTCGGTAACAAGCCGCTTGCCGACGGCCGACGTCGCAAGGTTGCATCAGCAGGTAGAAGCTCTAGCAACCCATTGCCGTATTTAAAACTTTTTATCACGACATTTCTAATACTTTGAAAATTTCGGATTAAATTAGTGTCAGATTTAATCTTAATCACTTGCTAACACGAATATTTTATTAATATTCATTGTGTTATTTGCCGTTAAAACTGTTATACTTAGTTATTACGTTTTGTTTGTTTTTTGTAACGGGATTCTCTTTTAATAGAAATCTCGGAACAAGTTGATTTTATTACTTTTATTCTAGAAAATACTTTTTGTTATTTTTGTTTGAGAATTTTAAGTTTATTTGAACTGTTAAAATTTATTTTATTGTTAAATTTATATTATCAACAACAATAGGTATAAAGAACAGACCTATAGATGCGCACAGACAGACTAAACATAACAACAGACCTGATACATTATTAATCCCTGTCATAATAACAAACGCAAAAAACTATTTAATTAAAAGCCCACCGTGACAAGTAATTAATCGTGACTAAATATTTTATAAATTTTTGCCCCAATATCAATTTAATATTATTCTTCTTAAAGACATGTCCAGTCACGAAACATCCCATCAGTCCGTGTTTAATGAGGCGGGTGGTCATATGGACTTCCCGGGTGGAATTGGTGGGACCTCGGCGGTGGGGAAACCTGCCGCCCTACTTCGTCACACGGCACACTCTCAATTCCCAAACTCCCTACAAACTAAAAACGAGACAGAACAAAAATATACTCCCGTAACAGATTTAATTAAATACTTTGAATCTGTGTCTAACCCCGAAGAGGGTTTCCACATTAACCGAAACAGGGATATTGATAAACTAGGTAGATTAAGGTTAAACAAGAGCGCCCCTAATATTCATAACCGGTTCCCGCAAGAAACAAATATTGTTGCGCACGGAGCAAGGACGTAGAGACATATTTCTGTGTCATACGAAACTTCTACTAATCGAGAAAGTTCATTTTCTCCAAACTTAATCGGATCTACGCCGATTAACAGAGCCGCAACGTCGACAGAACGCGACGTTTCGGTTCCGGGGAAAACATCTTCAGGGACAAAAATAATACGTAAAACGAATGAAAGAGAGAGGTTCCGGCAACAATATATATATATATATATATATATATATATATATATATATATATATATATATATATATATATATATATATATATATATATATAGTACATTGGAACAAATTCCCGAAAAATCGAAAAAATGGCTTTTTTCCATATGGGTTTTACAATTATTGTCAATAATTTGTTATTATTTATTCAAATTATTATAATTTTATAACATCACTGTTTAGTACATACAATGAGTAAAAAAATTATAAATTCACTACGTTCAAATTATAGAAATAAACAAAAAAATAGTTTTACTTCACCGGAGCGTAAAATTATTTGTCAATTTTTCAATTCCGATGTTCCTTATTCCATAATAGTGTGACCTCATTTTTATTTATTTGTTAATTTAACTATTTTAACTCAAAATTTTTCATTATTATTCCGAGTAATGCTGGCACCCCTTTCTCTTGCAACTGCCCCCCTCTGAGAGGCACCTCTTTAATTACTTGGCTCCCATATTCAAAAATGAAAGGTTCAAATTTACTGTCAATATTCTAGAATTTCGTAATATTCTAGAACATTTCGGAACATATTGGAATATAATGAAATAGAGCAATACAAGGCCCTTTTTTGTAAGCAAAGGAGGGGAGCTACTAGTAGAGGGGTCTAAGATCGTTTTGGAGAATCGAACGAGTAGCTGCTATATCGTTAAGGTTATTTTTAGTTTAAAGAAGTAGTGTAGTGGAGAAATATACCATATTTGGAAGAAAAATTTTTATCTAGTGAAAGTAATAAAAATAAATTAATACAAATATTAACACAAGAATTTGAAACAGCAGAATTCACATGAAAACATGCAATAGAAGATGCTGATACCCTCATAATAAATACAGTAATTGAAGTCGCCGCAGATGATAAAACTGTGGTAGTTGATGGCAAGACACTGGTCTATTTGTGCTTTTAAATGAATTAAATGACAAAAATGGGAAATATTATTTTACAAACCATCCACGGGTAACATTCGCGATTCCTACTACATTTCTGATAGTTGATCACAACAAAAATATTTGGCTTTTCTCCATTGTTTCACTGGCTGCCACACTACCTCAGGTTTTGCTGGAAAAGAAAAGTAACGACGATAAAAACACTCCTGCAAAATAACGATTTGGCTGCCTTGGCTGACATCTTTTACAAAAAAGATGCAAGCAAGGAGTTGATAGCTGAAGTGAGCGTAAATTAATAACATGGATTGACACTAAAAAAGTGCAGCGCTTCATGATTTGTGGTTTCACATGTACCCAATAGCTACGATCAAATCAACCTTTAAATTGTACAAATTACCGCCAACATCAGGAGCAGCAATACAACATTATTTTAGGGCATATTATCAACTTCAAACATGCCCTGGAAATGAAATTATTGCTACCTATTTGGACTGGAAAAAATCAGTGGAAGAAATTATGCGGTCGAATATCACTGAAGATCAGTTGAGACCCGATGTTTTTCTTAAAATAATTTGTTGCAGTTACGAAAAAGATTAATCTACTGCAAGATGTAACTGTAGGAAATATTTTCTAAAATATACCAATTTATGTTCAATTTGTTGCAATTTAGAAAATTATACAAATGCAGAAGCTTAAAGAATTTCAATTACTGATAAATACTGAGAAGAAATGGAGCCCAGTAATATCGAAGCAGTTAATGATATTACCAAATTTTTTGGGCAACCTGTTAATTGTGTGGAATCAGACGAAGAAGAACCACCACTTTCTGCAAAGAAAGCGAGAATTGACAGTGATAATATATAAAAAAACTTTTTGCATAATGTGTGACGATTGTAAATTTATTAAATGTAAATAATTAGTATTATATTAAAATTATTAATTTTCTTGTTATTTTTAAAATGAAAAATGACCTAATCACTTATAATAATTATTAGTTATTAAATAATTAGTTTTCTTAGTACATGTTTTGTAAGAAAAAGACTGGCAATAATAACCAGGTGTATTGCGACATGCAATTATGGTCTTGTTATTCTGCATCCCTCTGTTAAATCTTAAATTCACTCCAATATTTTCTTCGCATCTCCAACTATTTTTACATAAACAGTTTGAATTTCAAACTGAACACTATTCAATATTAAACAATTTAAATTGAGTTAATTAATATATGCTAAAAATAAATTTTTGTTTTTGCTAATTTTTTTTAGATTTGTTTAATAATAGATAATTAACAAATTAATAATTATTTTTTCTAAATAAACAATTTAAAAGTTATTAAGGGTTAAAATTAAAAGTAAATATATTAAGATTATAAAATATACAAAAATTGGGTCATTTATATGCCCCACCTAAATTTTTATGATAGAAGGCATAGGGGTTAACAACATACTTTTTTGTTTATTTAATAATTTAAACGTAGTCGAGCAATGCAACTAATTTATAGTTTCTTTTCTCCTTGTTTGTAGTAAAAACAATGATGTTATAAAATAAAATAATATTAATAAATAATAATACAACCGGGGGCTTTTGAAATGCAGAACGGTGAAACTATAGCTGCAATGGAAGCAGACCAAACATACAAATATCTAGGTATGAAACAGGCTAAAAGAATTGATTATGGCACTATGAAGGCCGAATTGACAGCCGAATTTGTCAGGAGGGTAAGGCGGGTATTAAGAACTAATTTAAATAGTAGAAATTTGTTTAAGGCGCTCAACACGTATGCTTGCTCTGCGCTGAGCTACTCTTTTGGAATTATAAAGTGGAGCAGGACGGACATCCAAAACCTGCAAAGAAAAATAAGGACACTCCTAACAAAAGCACAAAAACATCATCCTCGGAGTGCTATTGAACGTACAATGCTTCCAAGACACCAAGGAGGAAGAGGATTGGTGGATATTGGTAAGCAGCTCGACCAACAAATAATAAACTTACGTTCATATTTCCACAGGTTGGCGGACTCTTCCACACTACATCGAGCAATATGCGAGGCAGACGATTCAACACCGCTACAGTTGAGGGAACAAGATATTACTTCTTACCACCAAACAGACCAAGAGAAGTTACAAACCTGGCTACGGAAGCCACTTCATGGACGGCATCCAAATGAGGTCAATCAGGACAATGTCGACAACTCAGCGTCGAACTACTGGTTGATTTCAGGACAGATGTTTCCAGAAACGGAGGGCTTCTTGTTAGCTATCCAAGACCAGGTTATTCCGACGAAGAACTATCGGAAGTTCATCATTAGAGATCCCTCAATAGAGAATGACCAGTGCAGATATGGCTGTCGAACATCGGAGACAGTCCAGCACATAACTGGAGGATGCCAAGCATTTGCCGCAACCGAATATAAGGAAAGACACGACTCAGCCGCTAAGATACTCCACCAAGAATTAGCAGAAAAGTTAAACTTATTACAGGTAGAAAAAGTGCCTTATTACAGGTACAATCCGGAGCCTATTCTTGAAAACAACCAGTTCAAGTTATATTGGGACCGAACGGTTCTGACGGATCAAACAGTTGCTCATAATAGACCAGATATAATACTAATAGATAAAATTTCTAGGCGAACTACACTAATCGACATCGCTGTACCTAACAACAACAACCTAAGACCAAAATACAACGAGAAGATCGCCAAATACAGAGATCTGGAGGTGCAAATCCGAAGACAATGGGCAATGAACAGCGTCCAAACGATTCCCATAATACTCTCAACAACTGGAGTGATACCGAAGAACCTCCTGCAGAACATCAAGGGACTGGGTCTTAGTGAGCATCTGTATAAACCGATGCAGAAAGCAACTCTCCTAGCAACCGCGCGAACAGTCCGAAAGTTCATGGGAAATACAGCGGACCACGTCACCTAGGACCCGATAACATGGAAAGGGTTCCCACAGAGCTTCATACTTCTGGTACCTTTGTGTGCCTGGTATGAGTGAATAATCCCTGGAGGGAGTGCGAAGCCGTCTGGCTTGTAAATCATAATAATAACAAATTATGACAATAATCCTAAAACGCATGTTGAAAAAATAGCCATTTTTTCGGTTTTTCGGCAATTTGTTCCATTTCACTATATATATATATATATATATATATATATATATATATATATATATATATATATATATATTCCATTTATTGAAAGTAGAAGTAAAGACAAAAAAAGCGAGCCTAGTCCGAACTCTGTTGAACAGTTTATTTTAAATGGAAATGCGATTGAAAATTTCACTTTTTTTAAAATAAAGTTAAATGAAATCACAACCGTTGAATATTTTTGCACAAAACAAATATATCTTATTTGGAGCGTCAAAAGGTACACTCTCCAAGTTTGAGCTTAACCGAATCATTTATGTGGAAGAAAAAAACAAAAAACCAGAAAAACGGTCTCATGCATTTTTCTCGGAAAATTTTGAGGTTAGGGTAAAAATGATTGATACAGAAGTTGTAGATCTTATTATTACCTATAACTCTTGTATTTAACTTTCTTCGATAAAATGCGTAGTTTAGCCGGAATTCGTAAAAACTGTTCTTTACCCCTAAAAATCACCCCCATTTCACCCCAGTAGGTCGCCGGCAGTTCAGATTATTTTTCCTTCATTAGTTATGATATTACCTACAATATTCAGTTACAGTTTGCTGTAACGAATTATGTTTTTTCCAAATCTTATTTTTACTGGCGTATAAGGCAATAAAAAATGTTTTACTGTAGGTCCTTAAGTTCATGATGAAGTTGTGTACTTATACTGAATTTCTTTGAAATCTATGTAAGTCAGATTAGTTTTAAATTACTAAGTGATCAACCTCAAAACTGTATTAATTTGGAAACGTGAGATAAATTTCCATATACTACTACTGCTTCAAAAACGTTCAGTATAAAAAGGTAGTTACTTATTAGTATTATTACGTCAAACAAATTATCTATTGTTTTCTACTTTTTATTATTTTTGGTAAGTCGGTTCTCCTTTTGTTTTTTTCTTTCTCTAAATTTGTTGAAAACTAATTTTGGAACCTTGGATCTGTTAAACATATTTAAGTATTATTACCCTAGTCTCTATATTTCCGATCAACGCCACTTTGTATAGTTTATCTTTCTTGCAAGCTCCTGATATTAATAACAATTATAATCAAGAAATATTTATCAATTCTTCAATTTGATTGTCTATCGAAGCTCAGATTTTTAGATCATTTTCCTTTCAAAAATACTGGAAGCTTCTTGAGTTTCTTTATAGATCGAGTACACAGACACACAAATAAATCATTATGTCTGATAGACTAACTTCCCTATGTAATTTGATACGTAAAAACCATATCCGAGGTTCAAGTGGCCTCGTTACGCTAGAGTTTTTCGTAAATCCATGAAAATGATCCAAAAATATTCAAATTGATTATTTCTACAAGATTGATAATTCTGACAAATTGAATTACCTCGACTGGTGTAACCTTGGTGCAGTGGCGTAGCTGAAAGCTTGGGCCCCCCCCCCGCGGAATCTCAATGGGGCCCTCTTTTTAATTTAGCAATATAATTTAGTTCAAATGCCAAATAAATTGTAATACAGATTGTTTTTGACATACATTAATCATAATATCGACGTTTAGATGTCAGGCTTCCAATTCCACATACTCCACGCGTGGCGAGATCGACGTTCGTTGCACAGCAGACAGGCAAGCGAAGCGAGTTTTTAAAAGTGTATAGCCAAAACCCAAGCTCCCAAATCCATATACTCTGCGAGCAGTGAGATCGATAATACGCCAACTTTCTAAGGGTACATATAGAAATACTGTTATTTAATTAAAAAAACTGTTCTACGTTAATTTGAATGAATTTTTATTTGCAAACTCTTCTATGAGTAGACTTATATCAAGTTTTTTAGTTCTTTTGCATTCTGTAGATAATGTAGCTAAAGCTGCTAAATCTTACTTGCACTATTGTGCTGCTTCCTCCATTTAAAAAGCATTGTAATGCAAGGGCGAGCAACTACTATAACTTCAATTGCCTTTAGAATCGCGAGTTTTAGAGCTTTTCAGACGTTCAAAAAAAATTGTGCGTTTCTTGATTATGCCTCTTTCCATTTTTTAAACGTCCGATAAGCTCTAGTACTCGCGATCCTATAAACAAATAAAGTATAAAAACTCTAAATGGTAATTGCATTTATTTCAACTTTCTCGAGACTGCCTGTTGTGGACCGAGTTTCGGAACTTTCTGAACGGTTGGAAAGCAGAAACAACGTCTTCAAAAGACGCGTAATTTCTTTTTTTAAGCATCCAAAAAGCTCGAAAACTCGCAGTTCTACAACAATTGAAGTGTGAGTAATCGCTTTTATTTCATTTACAATGTTTTTTAAATGGGAAAAATTTTACCCCGCTTTTTAAATGCAGAAACCTTTACACATATATATCTCGGGTAAACGATCTGCTACGATTTCAAACAAGAAAGTTTTGAGCACTACAAATTATTACTCAAGTCTCTGTTGAGACTGATTTTGTCGACATTTTACTTTGAATTAAAGTGGCTTCCTGCACGTGGTGAGTATAGATATTAATACATACTATCACAGAGGCCTTGCGTTCGATGGGTTTAATTAGTGAGTCTTAAAGTGATTTATTAATATATGTACATTTAATATAAATCTAAACGCCCTGCGTTCATAATAAATAATTACTGATACCTTGAATTAAATGGATTGTAAAGTAGTAAGTTTATTGGAGATTGAATAATTTTTTTTTGGGTGGGCGCCCCCCACCGCAACGCGAGCCTTGCCGAGCCTCGCCACTGCCTTGGTGATGAACGCGCTAAAACATGACTTTTGATCTTGAAAAATGCACGAAAAGTGAAACTTTAACTATTCATATTATAGAATCGTAAAAAGCCAGAATGACAAATAGGAATAATTCTTTCGCCTATAATTTATAAACGATGTACAAACCTTTATCATATGCGCTGTAATAGCTATAAGCAGTGGCGTAACTGAGTATGTGCGCCCCCCCCCCCCCATGCAAATTTTGGATACGCGCTATTATCTTTACTTCCTTCAATTCGAATTTAGTCATTTCTTCCCTAGATTCTTGTTCCCTGCCCCCCCCCCCTCCTAAAATTCACTTTTTTGTCTACATCAATGCTTACATATATATATATATATATATATATATATATATATATATATATATATATATATATATATATAGGGTGTTTTTTATAGAGGTATAGAATTTTTAAATGGAGTAAAACAAAGATGAATATTTTAAATTGACATGAAATTTACTTTATTCGAAAGATAACCTTCTGGCATTATAATTTAAATATGACTTCTGGCATATGACCGCCATGGCTAGCTCGGGCGTAGTCTAATCTGGAGGTCCAATTTTCGATGAATTTTTCCAACATTTGTGGCCGTATATCGGCAATAACGCGGCGAATGTTGTCTACTAAGTGATCAATCATTTCAGGCATATCGGCGTAGACTAGCGACTTCACATATCCCCACAGAAAATAGTCTAGCGGTGTTAAGTCGCACGATCTTGGAGGCCAATTCACGGGTTCGAAACGTGAAACTATGCGGTTACCAAACGTTTCGTTCAATAAATCAATTGTCGCACGAGCTGTATGACATGTTGCGCCGTCTTGTTGAAACCACAGCTCCTGCACATCATGGTTGTTCAATTGATGAACGAAAAAGTCAGTAATCATGGCTTTTTAGCGGTCACCATTGACTGTAACGTTCTGACCAGCATCGTTTTTAAAGAAGTACGGACCAATGATTCCACCAGCCCATAAAGCAAACCAAACAGTCAGTTTTTCTGGATGTAACGGTGTCTCAACATACACTTGAGGATTGTCATCACTCCAAATACGGCAGTTTTGTTTATTGACGTATCCATTCAAACAAAAGTGAGCTTCATCGCTAAACAAAATTCGCTTATGAAAATCGGGATCAACGGCAATCTTGTTTTGGGCCCATTCACCGAATCTACGCCTTGCTAGGTGATCGTGTAGCTTCAATTCTTGCACGAGTTAGATTTTGTAAGCACGCAAACCAAGATCTTTCCGCAAAATCTTCCATAAAGTGAATGGACACATATCCAATTCCTGTGCACGATGGAGGATAGACTGATTGGGGTCTTCCTCTACGCTACGCTCTACAGCAGCAATGACTTCTTCTGTACGCACTGTATGACGTCTCTGTGGATGCGTATTATCATTTAGAGTAAATATGGTGCGAAAACGTTCCATAGTTAATCGAATTAATTGCTCTGATGGACGATTATGTTGACCGTAAAATGGACGTATTTCGAACAGAACCTTGATTTTCAAAATAAATTTGAACAATTTGGAAGCGTTGTTCAGGCGTCAGTCTATTCATGTTGAAATGCCAAACCAAACTAAACATAAATCACTTGACAGCTGACAAAATGGCCTCCAGTTAAAAAAGTGTTGCCAACTTAAAGTTCTATACCTCTATAAAAAACACCCTTTATATATATATATATATATATATATATATATATATATATATATATATATATATATATATATATAAACAAGACGGCGCAACATGTCACACAGCTCGTGCCACAATTGATTTATTGAACGAAACGTTTGGTAACCGCATAGTTTCACGTTTCGGACCCGTGAATTGGCCTCCAAGATCGTGCGACTTAACACCGCTAGACTATTTTCTGTGGGGATATGTGAAGTCGCTAGTCTACGCCGATATGCCTGAAACGATTGATCACTTGGAAGACAACATTCGCCGCGCTATTGCCGATATACGGCCACAAATGTTGGAAAAAGTCATCGAAAATTAGACCTCCAGATTAGACTACGCCCGAACTAGCCATGGCGGTCATATGCCAGAAGTCATATTTAAATTATAATGCCAGAAGGTTATCTTTCGAATAAAGTAAATTTCATGTCAATTTAAAATATTCATCTTTGTTTTATTCCATTTAAAAGTTCTATACCTCTATAAAAAACACCCTATATATATATATATATATATATATATATATATATATATATATATATATATATATATATACATATATATATATATATATATATATATATATATATATATATATATATATATATGTAAGCATTGATGTAGACAAAAAAGTGAATTCTGGGGGGGGGGAGGGAACAAGAATCTAGGGAAGAAATGACTAACTTCGAATTGAAGGAAGTAAAGATAATAGCGCGTATCCAAAATTTGCATGGGGGGGGGGGGCGCACATACTCAGTTACGCCACTGCTTATAGCTATTACAGCGCATATGATAAAGGTTTGTACATCGTTTATAAATTATAGGCAAAAGAATTATTCCTATTTGTCATTCTGGCTTTTTACGATTCTATAATATGAACAGTTAAAGTTTCACTTTTCGTGCATTTTTCAAGATCAAAAGTCATGTTTTAGCGCGTTCATCACCAAGGCAGTGGCGAGGCTCGGCAGGGCTCGCGTTGCGGTGGGGGGCGCCCACCCAAAAAAAAAATGATTCAATCTCCAGTAAACTTACTACTTTACAATCCATTTAATTCAAGGTATCAGTAATTATTTATTATGAACGCAGGGCGTTTAGATTTATATTAAATGTACATAATTAATAAATCACTTTAAGACTCACTAATTAAACCCATCGAACTCAAGGCCTCTGTGATAGTATGTATTAATATCTATACTCACCACGTGCAGGAAGCCACTTTAATTCAAAGTAAAATGTCGACAAAATCAGTCTCAACAGAGACTATATATATATATATATATATATATATATATATATATATATATATATATATATATATATATATATATATATATAAACAGGCATTTTTTCTCTTTGAAGTTTTTCTCTATCTAGTTCAGTTAAGAATATACAAAACATTGAAAAATTGAAAAAAAGTCATTTTTTTTCGTAAGAAGGGCCGTATTTTGGTCAAAAATGCACTTAGATCAATCTTTTAAAAAATAATTTAAACCTCTTGTAAAACTCTAAAAAACTATCTGATCAGAATTTTCTCACAAACTTTTAGTAGGCATTTGGAGTTTATTGGCCGGCCCTTTCGCTAAAAAATCTTACCTACGTCTATGCACTCGAGTTCTATGAGATTATAATAACGTTCGTTTGGTTACTTTTTTGTTGCACTCACGTTTCTATTGATTTTTAATGACCTAAAATAAATGATCTTAAAATGTTGAACGAACAAAAAATCTATAATTTAGAAAGTGTGATTATGCCTATAGTTAGTGTTAATAAACATGCAGTCTGCAATATACTTTATATTTGTGTGTTTTATTTCTATAAAAGGTTTCGATATTCTAGACCAAGGAATCGATCTTCAGGTATATGTTTAATGTTAGGGGTAAAGGGTTTTGATTTTGGATGTTATACTCCACATCTAAGTGGAAGTCGCTTTATTCTAATCTTTTAGCTTTATTCAAATAGTATGTTATTGATAATGCAGTAGTCTAAATAAATATCGCAATAAGCTGAATAGCGATTAGCAGCTCGCAATAGATTTTGCAATAAAACGCATAAAAGTATAGTAGGTGGTTTGTTCAAGTGGGTTTGGTTAAAATCAACTGGCCAGTATCTAAATAAAAGTTAAAACGTCAAAGACTTTGATTGCAATTATACCCTAGAAACCACTATCAACCTCAATGACACAACATTCCTTTTGTGCAATAATAAAAGATTTTTTTTCTTGTTCAAATTAAAATATTTCCTTACTTTCATTATTTTTTTATTCCCCATTTTTTCCTTATAAAAATAAGTAAAAAAGTTATTGATTAAAGCGAAATAGAAAAGTTCATCAAAATTAATCAATTTATCTTCACATATTGATTATATGGCCTTAAGTTATTGTCCGGTACGTTTATATGAGGACCTGAGTTCGGTTTCAGTTCAAGCGGCTTTCAAAAGCCATTTGAAAAAAGTGAAATAAACGCGTTTAAAAGCGACTTGAATAACTCGAGTCCAGCGTAAAATGAAATTAGGTTGACTTTACTAAAGCGACTTCAAAATGCGATATCAACGGTTCCAGCGGAATTTTATAATTATGAACCCAAATCGGTGTTCATCGGAATAAGGCATGCATTAAGTTTTGAGTTAAGATTATGAATCAAATATTTATTTATTCTTGAATATTATAAAAAGTAAAAAACTGTTGTTGCTTTAAGTTCAATTTATGACAGTATGTGACACAAATTCTTGAAAATGTTCCACAAATAGTATTGCACATGCGTATCAAGTGCCTGGTTTGAAACCCAGATTCAAGTCACTAAAATAAACGGATAGATTTAAAATTAGTTTTAAAGCCGTTTCACTTCAAATCATCAATATAAACCATAGACGTAAACGAAATTAATATTTTTTAATATAGACAGTGGATCCTATAGAAGAAAGTTGGCTTACGCTTAGAAAGACATAGAGCGTTTTCGAAGAATAGTACCTCGCTTTCTCATTGGGGAGTTAAGCACCATAGTCCAAACGTCATTGGATATCTCTTTCACCTGACCGAAATTAGAAAGAGAGGTACTACTATTCGATAACACTCTCTCTGTTTTTAAGCGTGAGTCAACTTTCTTCTATAAGATCCGCAGTCTATACTAAGTAATATTAATTTCTCTTATGTCTATGATGTAAACGCAGTGATATTTACTTAAAATTTTGTCCCTAATCTATTACGTTTAGGATATTGTTAATGGATTACCTGGATTGGATACAGATGCCCGCAAACTCATATTGAAAAATAGTATGAAAAAAATTGAGGAACACAATGAACTCTTTAAAGAAGGAAAGGTCTCATTTTTGGAGAGTGTAACGAAATTAGCCGCTTTAGATCCTAAGGAATATAAGGAGAAAATATTATCTTATATACCTTCATATGTGGTGAAGGGTTTAGAAGGTAAGATTAGTTATGTATCTAAGATCTGATCGTCGTGTTTTTCATAAAAACTTGAGAAACGATTGCATAAGAGTGTTTCAGAAAACATGAATCGAATGGTAGTATGCAACATTTCAGGACAAATGGAAAAGATGGTTAAAAATCTATTATTTTATTGAAATATAAGAGTGTAATAGGTGGACTAGGAATAGTAGATATCCGTCTAGGCAGTGCAGCAAATGAAAAATTGTTACTGTCGTAGAACAAATTCAATAACTTGCCTATGTGCTCCTTCGGGCTGTTAAAGGAAAAATTTACAGACAATTTATTTCCTTCAAATACAACTTGGGTGCTCTCTCCATATGCGCTTCGACCAACTAATGGTCTCATTAGTGGAGCTGTAACGAATCAAGAGCAATATTCATAAAAGACAACTATCTATATAAAATATAAATTCCGAGACATGTTCGCAATATATTAAACCTGCAGATTTTTTTTTGATGTCATATTGAAAAATATCGCCAGTGAACCGACATTTATACATATACCGGGCAGTGCGAAGCTTAAAAATCAAAATCTTTTCTGCCGTAGAACTATTTTAAGAAATTGTCTATATTCTACTTTAGACAGTTCAAGGAAAATTATACGGGTAGTTTATTTCCTGCAAATACAACTCTGGTGCTTTCTCTATTAGCGTTACTGGCGATATTTTTCAGTCTGACAACGAAAAAATCCTGCAGATTCAATATCCCGCCGACATATCTGGGAATTTATATTTTATATAGACAGTTGTTTCCTATGAATGAGCTGTAACGAACCACAGTTCCACTGATGAGACCATTTGGTGGTTGAAATGCATATCGAGAGAGGACTAGCGTTGTACTTGCAGGAAATAAATTGTATATCTTTAACTACCTGAAGCAGAATATAGACAACTTGTTAGAGATAACCATATTGTTGGGGTTGTTCTTCAATTTCGTACCTAGAGCAGCCAATAGCTGAATTAAGGAGAATATTTTATGTTCAATAAAAGTAGATTAAAAGTATTTGAATATGCATATACTTTCAAATAAGAGTAGAGTAACAAAGTGTTTTGATTCTTTTGATTTAAAAAAATACAGCAGTGATCCCACCAAAATTTTAATGAAATATTTTCAACATTTTAATAAAATTTCACATGTTTATAACTTAGAGTTAGGCTGACAAATATTTATAATTACAAAATTCGAGGAAAACAAATGCGACAAAAACCAAAAATTTTATTCAACAGTATTTTATTTTATGTATGACAACAAGTCATAAATACATTTAAGAATTGCAATAGCTTTCCATTATTATTTAATAACGACAACGTCATAGCGTTGATGCAATCAAATTATGAACAATATTGTCGAGAAGAAGTTGATTGATTTCTTGTTTATTTGGAAATATTTGTTTACGAACAGTACGTCAGATTTTCAATAGGGTGAAGTTCTGGAGATTGCGCCGACCACTGCAAAACCCGAACCTTATTTTCCTGAAACCACTCTTGAACAATTTGTGAGTGAGTCCAGTAGTAACAACTTCACAAAAAAACGCTAGCTATATCATTTGGTTGCAACATATTTGGGATTAAACTTTGTATTAATTGGCCGCCTTATATGTTTCATTCCATCAGAATTAAAAACCTTATAGTGCATTCATTGCGACTCGTATTTCTTTCCAAAATTAGAGACTTTTTAGCCGGGTGTCTACTCAACAGCTTTGCGTCTAACAACCTTCTCTGAACTGTTAGTGGGCTCTCCTGAACTATTCGCGAGCTAACCATAATTTCTGGAATTTCAGCAATAATTCTAGGTGCGGACTTCCAAGGATCGTTCGAGAAGTTTTTTAATGCGCCTGTCAGCATATATTATTGTTTTTCTGTACCTTTCAGTAGATCCTCTAAATATTTCTGTTCAATATAATATGAAATTGTTTAGGATTCCCTGTATTTGGGTAAAGCAAACTATTTTGAAAGGCGGCTTCTCTTTTACGTTCCAAAAATACATTCACTATTCTCTGGTTTAATTCTTTCGAACTTGGTATGCCTTTTGGCATGATTAATTCAACGCAGAAATGTTAATTGGATATAAAAATAAATTCCACAAAATTATCTGAACCTCTACATTTACTAAAAACTTTCTTTCTCAAGAAAATATATAATTTTGCTTTACCTTTGATGTATTACTATTCTGTACTTGAAAATTTACTTTAATTCATTCATTTCTTTTGATTTCTGGAAATATTTTTGTTGTCGGTAGATCAGCCGACTTTGATATTTTAGAATTATGTATTTAAAGTTGATTATATTATAATATCGGGACAAATCCCGATTGTACAAATACAATTTCGACAGTGTTGCTCGTCTTTTGTCCTATAGTAAATTAATCTGAAAGGCAAAATAGTGAAGAGGCTGTTAAAGCTGATCAAGGCAACCAACCTGTTGCATAGAACGGATATACTACGCGACACAATAAGTCTCAAGGCTGGAACCTAAGGGCTCTTCAACTCTCAAATTCGTTTCACCAAGAATTTTCCATAGACACCTATATCATCATGATTGTTTGACATCTGGATAAAGAAAAAGTTCAGGAGGCTTGGAGGAATAAATTACTTCAAATGTAATAGAATATTGTGTTATGATCAGATTTATTTAAATCAGAAAAGATTGAAATTGGTAGTGTGGTAACATAAAACGTTTACTAGAAAGCACTTTCTTGAGAAAAATAAATGCATTTTTCTTATCTTCTTCCTGTGCCTAATACTTCTCCCCGGATCTCTTCTACTAGCTATCTTTCCTTGTATTATTAATCTTAGCAAAGAATATTTGTCGTCTCCTTCCCCTTTTTTCAAGTTACAGAAATTTCTTTCTTTTTTCCCATTTTGCAGAAGAGTTCTACTTTAGTGACACGGTAATTTCAGGAAATTCGAAGGATGCGATGATTCATATTTCGAAAGCTTCTATTTTTTTTATGTGGGCATCCGTTGTTGTCCATGCTACATATAGAGCCACATAACAAAACAAGGGATATATAACATTTAGCTATCCTTATTTTGTTGCTGGCTGCAAACAGACTCTTCATGTGAAATGATGTTGTGGCGTTTACCGAAAGCAAAGATTTAAAGATGAAATTAAGTTTGTATGATTAAACCGATTTAAAAAAAAAATCTAAGCTAATGTTAATATAGTTAATGACTAATTTTTTAACTAGTATTTACAGTTGCATATTTTCAGTGTATTTATCCATTGGAATAACCTTTGGCCAAATTACATTTTTTATAAGCGAAATAAATAAACAAACAGTTTTTATTTGACTAAAGAAAATGTGATAAAATATTAAAAATTAATGTATGTTGAACTAATAAGCAAAGTATCATTATAATTGGCCTAGGTATTTGAGCATCCAAACCAAATAAATTATTAAAACAATCAATTTTTTCAGATACGTAATTAGAGGGGTTGATCTATGATATAATTTCAATGGAGCGGAAGAGGGCAATAGGAAATCAAATCGAAAATAATAATTTTTTTTAAAATATATTAAATAGATACTATAAAGGAATATTTCTATTTTCATTTCAATCCATCCATGTGTGTTTTTTTTGTTATCAATTCATTTATATTATGTAAGTGGTACACATTACAATGTCCACTCGATACGGTCATGTACTCTAAAGGTAGTTAGTACCTAATAATTTTAGGCAGCATTCTAGGGGATGTTTTAGGGGGATTATTTGACAAAATGAAGGAGATGAAGACTGTTGATGTAATGAACGCTTCACTTTCGGACTCTATGGATTGGAGAACTGAAAATAAAGTAACCTCTGTAAAAGATCAAGGAATTTGTGGATCATGTTGGGCATTTTCTTCGGTAAGTCTTTAGCCCAAAACTTAATTTAATTTTCCATCACCCCAAATGTTACTTTTACTAGATTTATTCTGTACAAGAACCATTTAACAGATGTACGAAATATTAAGGAGTTTAATACACATTCTTAATTGTAATTCTGTCTCTAGGATGAAAAAGATGCGAGTATAAATATTTTAACATTAAGATATTTGTAATTCAATAATGATTAATATATGTTTAAAAGAACTCTAGTTATCATTTTATTAATTACGAAGACAAGTTACTATTTAAACGCGGTGTCGATTTGGCCATATTTGATGTTGGTTAACGTATTTTTTCACCATATTTTTTGGCTCATTGAATTAAAGACTTAAAGATAAGTAGCACCACTTTTTTTACAAAAAGAAGTACACTTTACTTCAACGTTTTAGTTGCCCAGCAACATTTTATTATGATAACGCACTGTTAAACTCATGTAATTAATTTTGATATAAATAGCGTGAAATTACATGTTCTTTCACCCTCCCCACTCCTGATCTTGCTATTGGTCGCGCTCACATAATTTTGGCTTTGGCATCGAAAGTTCACATATGTATCAATACGATCTTGGCTTCGAGAAAGGTTATGTATGCATTACTGAACGGTCCCTTGACCTTGATCTCAGTTGCCTTGGATATGTGACTTCTAGAATGACTCCTGTTAGTATGTATATTCTCCCATCAAATACTCAACATTGCCAATTAAATAATTTCTGTATCTGGTGATTTGGATGCTGTTTACCATTTTTTAACATAATTAATAAAAACCGATTAACTTGGTTTCAGGAAAAAGAGTCATGCATGTAAAAATTTAAAAAAAAAATATTTTCTATAAAAGTTATAGAATGGGCGTTTGTTTCCTATGAATGTTGCTCTGTATATGGAGAGAGGACTAGCGTTGTATTTGCAAGAAATACACTGTCTGTATATTTTCCCCTTAACTGCCTGAAGGAGAATATAGGTAACTTGTTAGAGATAACTGTATTGCCGGGGTTGTTTTTCAATTTCGTAGCCAGGGGTGAAGAGAGCAGAGGATAGCTGGATTTGATAGAATATTGTTAACAAATATCTATAGGAGTGCTAATTTTTAAATCAATTGGACTTCATGAAGTAGATTAAAACTATTTGAATATGCATACACTTTCAAACAAGAGTAGAGCAAGAAACTGCTTTGATTTTTTTGACTTAAAAAACTATAACTTTGATCCCTCCAAACTTTAAATGAAATATTCTCACAATTTTAGCAATTTTTCACATGTTGGTAAATAAAATATAGGCTTACAACTATTTATAATTATAAAAATTGACGAAAACAAGTTTACAATGATGGGTTCTTGAGCTGATTTAATACTCAGAAGTTAACATCAACAAATATATGCCTATGGGTGGCTCATCGTACATTAAGTTGCCGTAGTTCGTGGAAAGTAAAGGAGCTGCCATGAACTTGCTATACCAAGACAAATGTTATTTTGCATAGGTTATAACATCAAAATTATTCCAGACAGCAGCAGCGTCTTCGCAGATAACATTCTACCCTTATTTCTGTAGTAAAATTACGAGATATTGGAAAATGTGATGAAATCAACAATGTATCAGTTAACGTATATAGTTTAGAATCTATACACGGTAATGAACTAAAAGAAGATATTATTGATCTACTGATGTATGCATTAAGAAAGTCGGATAGACATGTAAATTTATTGTTAATTACAAAATATTGTAGTAGTAAAGATGATTGTGAACATATTTGTTATATTATCTGTACAAAAAATTATTAAGGGTTTATCACATTTAGTTTCGAGTTAATTTAGTTCTCAAAAACATAAATTATATTTTTGTCATTAATGTTAAGACACCATTAGCTTTGTATTTACATCAGAACTGTGATTGTAACCATATTTTCAAGCAAACCCCTCAGTGGATTTAAAAATTGATAAATTTGGAAAGAGAGTGACAGATATTATTTTTAAATTTAAGGGTATATTGTAGCTTTTCATTTTCCGGGCCCTAGTGCTATTTGTTTTAAGTCAAACGCTTCAAATTTGAAATAGTTCATGGCTAATATTACTGGTTACGGGTATTTACTATATTTCTTTTTGTGAAATTTTCATTTTTATCAAATCCTATTGCTACAAATTTTGAGTAGTTTATGTCGTATGTTACAATTTGTGAATAATTAATTTGATTCCTTCTTGAAATATTTGCTTACCTTGTACCACGTGATAAATAAAATTGGGTAGTTGCGCTTGTTAGTGAAATATTTCTGGTTATGAAAGTTATTGATCAGTCGATTAGAAGTCATGTAATAGTGCGAAAATGTTACATGGCTGAAATTATCTCTTTGCGGAGGCCAAAGAATTTTTAAAGGTGAGGTTTTTTTCTTATTTAATTCAGGGTTTTATTTTTCTTTCTTTTTTCTTCACCTCTTTTCTTCCAGTTCATTGTCTTATCCTTTGGGCTTATGAGCAAATTAATATAAATTTTATTTTTTGGTTGATTTTTTTGGGGTCCCTATTTTGTGGTGGATATGCCGAATCATACGTCGGCAAGAGGCAGTATTTTTTTAAGTTTAGAAACGTTATATATATATATATATATATATATATATATATATATATATATATATATATATATATATATGCCCCATTGGCTAAAGGATATTCTTACAACCATAAAAGACAGAAAAAGTTTTTTAGCAAGTTATATATACATACAATTAATTTGCAGTATTAGGGTGATATTATCTGTTAGTGTTAAGAGTACATCTATTAACTTTCAAGACAGTACAGCTATAATTTTGAGTAGAAATTAAAAATAGCTTAATATACGGAGTATTATTTAACAAAAAAACTACTAGAATCACGCACTATTAGGATCACACATTATTATCTAACAAACTTAATCAAGGACACATAACATAAGTTAAAAAACAATACGAAGCACACATCTGATCTCTGTCAAAATTAAGGAAACCTTAATCAAAGTCAAGGTTATGATTATATCGTGCATTTGTAAGATATCAAGGTCAAATTCAAGGCCATACTGATGTGGTCAAGATCGAGGTCAGACGGGGTGAGAGAAAACTGGTGTTTCTAACTACTGATTTCCGGTGACCCTTGTTCTATATTTTATCATATCATATTTTTTTTCCTTTATATGACTTCTTTTTAGCTAGGGGCTGTGGAAAGCCATTATGCAATTAAAAACGATGAACTATTAGATCTTAGCGAACAATGCCTTGTTGATTGCGTTAAAAAGAACAATGGCTGTAAAGGAGGGGCATTTGTTTATTCGTTTGAGTAAGTAAAACATTTTTGTAAATATATCCTTAAACTTGCTATACACCTATCATACTGGAATTGTACAACATAAAGAAATAACAAACTACAGAAACCCTATTACAATTTTTTTCTTTCTAAATTATTGCCTCTGTCGCATTTTCCTGTCCTAATTACGTGATTTCTTACTAACAGAATAGAAAAGATTTCTTATTATCTGGTATGAGTAAGAACTTAGATGTGCCAGAAATTTTATATCTTGTCGCTTCCAGAAACTATTCCCAATCATGAAACTAAACAATAACTTGTTTTTTAGTTATATTGAAAAGACTGGCGTTTCAAGAGAAGAAAATTATCCATATAAAGGAATGGACGGTTCCTGCAAAGAAGAATCTTCTTTGGTAAAAATAATTAGTTTCGAGGTAATGTGAAATTCCTCTAAATGATTATTTATTTATTAGTTACTCTAAAAAATAAACAAATATGCAGAAAAAGTTATATATATATATATATATATATATATATATATATATATATATATAGCAAAAGAGGGCTCTATACATTAAACTCTTTTGGTAAACACATTATAGGTAAAGTAAGAATCTTCGCAATAATTTTTATTTATCTAAGATCATCACACTTTAAATAAAGATAAACAAAAATAACTATGTAAAAGCAAGATTTCTAGTATATTGAAAATACCAAAAGGAAATAACAATTTTCAGACATGTAATCAAAAAAACTTATAGCTAACGCCAAAGAAGGTTCAAGCTTATGGCTAGCCGCAAAATTATCTTTCCGTTGCAAAACCGAATGGAATAACAATAAATTCAAATTCACGCCCTGCGATATCCGAGAGAAGGGTGATGGGTAGCCAAGCATTGAAAATCAAAAATAAAAAATGAAAAATTATGTATAATTAGTAGAAGGAAAAATACGTTAAGTAATATCTAATAATAACCAATTTAAATGAGAAATTATGAAAACATCAATATTCTTTTAAAACTTAAAGATTTTTTTGTATCACAGAATTGCTCACATAAATAAATAGTTACACTTTATACATTATAAATTTAGATGTCTCTATTGTGAAATGTATTTTTTTTTCACTTTTTTCAATAAGAACTATTTCTGTGGTACCACAGATAAGTGAAAACCATATACAAAGACCTAATTTATATTTTAAAGAGGAATATTTTTATAGCTCGGGGCATCGTTTTGTTGAAGATAAATGAAATTGAAATGGGCCATCAACCCGGAAGCCCCTGGTTGTGTTCTTTCGAAAATTAAATGGTGATTTTCTGCAGACCGATGCCTCACTTGAAAAATAACATTTGTCAGACCAGATGATGAATGTGCCAAAAGATTCGTTTGTGCGGATTTGTTCTAAATACTATTGACAAACCGTTACTCGGCGCTCATCATTTCTGGGGTGTCAATGTTGCACTATTCTAAATTTACATGGATTGTATTTATACTTTTTTAAAATTCTTTCAGCATCAGATTTTGCTACACCAACTTTTTCCTCTATTTTTCTACATGATAATGAAGTTGTTTCTGCAGCGTAAAATAACACATTTGTTTCTTTTCTCTCTCTGTTTTCTTTGACGTATGTTTTGAGACGCGGCTGAATAAAAGATATGTGTTCAACTAGATTTCTTTTTCGAGCAAATATGTCTGAAAAAGGTTGCTGGATACCTAACATGAACAAAAACGATCGCCAGATATGAGTTGTACCAATGATGACGCTTTAAATACATTACCTATTGAAATATAATTCAGAAGCTTCTTGGGGACTTTCATTGCTTTGTATAAAACATACTGACATGTCAAAATTTTCATAATTATCATAAACGGCCATTATAAGTGCAAAATAAATAAAAATAAAAATAAGAACAGTTACGTAACAAAAATATTTCATAAATAATAACAATCCAACAAAACTGTGAAGTTTTGGACATATCCCTTTTGTTTATTATAAATTGACCATGGCCTACTGTTAAAAATAAAGTAAATTATTAAAAAAATCGAATTCTGACTTTGTTTTTCAAAATAAAATAAACACGTTATATATTTTTGAAGAGTCTAAATTATATTTAATCAATATCTAAAATAATATACCGGATGTCCTATTTAAAAAATCATAAGTTTGATTAATATCTCAAAAATTAAACTTTTTAGAAAAAAAACCGACTGCGCCACTGAACTTTACGTAAAAAATTCTAAAAAAAAATAGTTTTTACTTTTTTGATAAATTAACGTATAACTGAAATACGGGATGTGCTTAAAAACGAAGATTTTCAATATTATCCTGTAGATTAAAAACTAAGAGAGCGATGAGAAATTTGACACCGGAATCTTTCATTTCGTTAAAAAGTGCAACAGAAAATAGTTAAACAAAAAGTTGCTAATACTATCAGTTAAACCACATGCATGAATATCAAATATCATGCAAAAATAAATAATTGTCTAAAATAGAGCAAAATTTGTGAATTTTTTTACGGGTGTGATAAAACAAATATTTAAAGAAAAAAAAAAGAGACAGAATCTATCTGCAAAAACAAAACAATATGTAAAAAGACGAAATTAATAAAAACGGCAGCATTTTGACTGTAGTGTACATTTTATATATTAAAATATTTGTTTCAAACTCAAAAATATACTTAAACGTAAAGTTAGGCAAGGGTATTTGAAAATATTTAAACTGTAAAGTTAGTACATTTGGTATTTTAGACCAGTATATACCCGAGTTAATTATCCATCGTTCCCATAATTTATTGTTGCTTTAAAGAAATCTGAATGTTTTGACTTTTCATCTCGTCTAATAGACTAACACCTAAAACATGCATGTGTATTAAATATTTTTCTAAAATTGCACCAAGAAAACTACAAATCAAAGCAAGAGTTTGGCGAAATAATGAAGAACATAAGCAAACTAAATCGATATCTTCGTGCGTTTTTGGTTGTCCTGGTTCATCGCTACAAAATTTTGATCAAAAAATTTTAAAAAATTCAAATCTTTTACTAAACAACAAAAAATTCTTTAATTTTTGTCTACTCAGTTTTCAAATCGAGGTTGGTGAAACTTCGGTTATACAGAACAAATTTTCTGGAACATAGGTAATGCGGAACAGAAATTGTCCCCCTCCTCTCCCCTTCTCAGGGAAATACTGTATTTGCGCCTGACATGGGCGTAGTATCCGGGGAAACTTCAATAGCCACTGAATTTCTGTTGTAGAATGTAGAAGTATTTTCGTTAGTCGGTTGGTACTGACAACTAAACAGTTCACTCTGCCCCATAGCCGAATCTACTTATAGATGGCCCCTGTATACGAGAAGAACGCCGTCGCTTTCCGAACTTCTGTTACCCGATGTTTCTAGAAAGTACTAGAGGTACGGAACGGTTATAAAAGCAGCTGGCCGGCAGTTGTATCATCAGTATTGGTTTAGCACGAGCAGTGGTCAGTATTAGACAGAGATGCGAAATGCGCAAACAAGCCTTGCATTAGTGTTATCTTTGTCTTGAATAAAGTTAGTTGACGCTTTTAAACGTAGTATTACATCTCCGAATCGACATACGTGACAGTACAAAAATGTTTAAAGTTTAGAAACGTGGCTGTGTTAACTCCGAGGATAATGTTGGAAAACCCGTGTAGCAAATCTAAGAAACTGGTTAAATGGCAAACGCTCTTCTATGCCTTTTTGCAGTTCCAATGATTTGGCGAGAACCAACAAGTCATTTTAACGACTGTTACTTTTACATGACAGTAATATTGAATATCCGGATATTCCCTCAGCAATAAAACCTGTTCTTCATGGAGAAGGTTTCCCATTTCTAGCGCCCCCGGCAAAATGGAAGGAAGATTTAGAAATGTATGATGATAAGGCAGAACCCGATATGAAAGGACGGTTTTCATTTTCCAGACAGTGAAGAAAAAGCACCCCATTTAATAGAACAACCTGAATTAAACGATCTAATTCGGACCTTCATTTGTCTAAAGAGCATGCCGAAGTATTAGGGTCTAGATTACAACAATGGAATTTACTAGCCACTAAAACCAAAGTTACAATATTTAAGAACCGTAGCCAGGAGCTATTCTCGTTTTTTACTTTGCAGGATAAAATATGTCTTTGTGTTAATCCAAATTATGGAAAAAAATAGGATTTGCATATAACCCGGACGAATGACGCTTATTTATAGATCCTTCTAAAATAAATTTAAAAGCAGTTCTACTCTATAATGGCAACAACTGATCCTCTATTCCTCTTGCATATGTAGTTAACATGAAGTAAACATACGAAAGTATGTCACTCATTTTAAATGTAATAAACTATGATACGTATAAGTGGCAAATGTATGCGGTGACCTAAAAGTCATAGGATTATTACTAGGGCTTCAGGGTGGATTTACGAAGTATTGCTGTTTTCTTTGACTTTGTGGTAGTAGAGCAACACAGAGCCATTACCAAGTAAAAGAATGAATTCCGAGAGTTCAATATATTCCAGGTCAAGCTAACGTAAAGAATATACCTCTTGTTGATCCCCAAAAAAGTACTGTTACCTCCATTACACATTAAACTGGGACTGATTAAAAATTTCGTTAAAACATTAGATAAAGAAGGAGATGTGTTTAAATCCTTAAACAAATTTTTCCTAAACTAAGTAATGCGAAGCTTAAGGAAGAAATATTTATTGGACTACAAATTAGAAAAACAATAAGGGATTAACAGTTTGATCAAAAATTAAGTGATGTTAAATTAGCTGCGTGGAGTTCTTTTAAAACAATTGTTTTGGAGTTTTTAGGAAACAAAAAAGTAGAAAACTACGAAAAACTTGTAGAAGACCTGCTTGAAAGCTACTGCAAAATAGGCTGTCGCATGTCTTTTAAAATACACTTCTTGTTCTCCCATTTAAATTTTTTCCCAGCAAATTTGGGTGCGGTCAGTGACAAGCAAGGAGAAAGGTTCCATCAAGACATATTAACAATGGAGCAACGCTACCAAGGCAGACGGGATCCAGCAATGATGGAAGATTATTGTTGGCTTTTTATGAAAGAAAGCGATCAGGAATATAAATGAAAGTCAACATTTGCAAAAAATTTATGTGCAAAAGACTTACTATAAATATATTTTCATGAGTATTTTTTTTGGTAAATAAATCCTGTTATTCTAAAGATATCTTGTTTTTTATTATTTTGAACTTATGTATAAATATTATGTAAAAATGTTTGTATTAAATATGTAAATAATGTTGTAAAAAATAACTAATACATTCTATAACTCAAAATCTATACGTGTTGGAAAATGTCCGTTGTTGAATTCGCAATCAAGATCCTTTAGACTCCCACGGACAGCCATTATAATATCAATCGCAATTTTTTTTTGTATTTGTTGACTAGAATAATGTACAGTAGAGTAATATACATGTACAAGACCTGTATGCAAAATAATTATATATGTCCCTTCCTCCTTCATCTTCACTGACGGCCAGTTTAAATATTGCATAGTCATTAAAGGTAGGCTATGCCAACAACCCAGTTTTTGAAATTTACTTTAAATTTAGGTCGGCTCTATAATTTTTAGACCTCAGATTCACTAATGGATTTTAGGGCTGAGAATGAGATGCGATGGAAGATTAAACTTCTAGTTAACCATTTGCATTTTGGCGTCTCATTCGATTTGGTAGAGTGGGAGTTATTTTTCACAAATGAAAGTTTCCATTTTTGTATTTGGCAATTTATTATTGTTGTCGATTTAGTAGTGTTATTGTCAAATTAGTACAGTTTAGGATTTAGATCTATTTAGCGAACTAGGGTTTTGGTCAGTTGGCCTGAACAATTAATGACTAGATTCATTATTAAGTTTGAAAACTTCGACTTGATCTATGATATGTTAACTGTTTTGGTATTCTTTATAGCGTTCTACATTTCATAGTATTAGTTTGTGTTCATAGTTTGTAGGGTTTTAGGTTTATTTTCTACGATTTTATTATTTATTTAGTTAATTTTACCTTTGTTTATTTCCTCAGGAAACGTCTATGAAAGAAGGTGTGGAACTTTTTAAAAAATTCTATTTCCTTATTTTTAACATGGAACGCCTATGACAGAAGGTCTAGAAATCGCCAGATTACTCCTTTTTCTATTTTCGTTGTGCCTTGTAGTATGAAAACCCTTCTAGAAAGGTCCGTAATCTTCTAGTATCGACCAAAAGGGTATATAAAGAGTCCAGATCGGCTTTCGTGGACAGTTTAGTTAGAGACGTCGTCGAAGTAAGTTGAATTCTTTGACAAGTGTTAGAATTGAAGTTGACAATAAAGCGCTTTTGGAATAATAGAGTGTGTTTAGTAATACAGTGTGTGTTCAAAGATCGGCCGTCCGGAAGAAATTGGTATCGGAAGTGGATAAAATCTAGAAGAGGTTAGTTCAGGCTAGAAAATTAGAAAAAAAGTAAATTGAAATTGTATGCCAATGGAAACTAGAAAAAAAGCAAAAATGGAAGAACAACTTCAAACTAGTTTAAATCAGATACTGATGATTATACAAGACATGAAAATAAGCCAAGATAATATGAAACAAGAATTGATGACACTAAAGACAAGACAAAATTATATGAAACAAAAATTAACGCAAGCCTAAATGATATGAAACAAGAATTAAAGACAAGGCAGGATGATATGTAAAAAAGAATTAAAGACAAACCAAGATAATGTGAAAAAAGAATTGATGACAATGAAAACAAGCCAAGAAATCATGAACCAAGAATTGAGAAAAGACATTACGAAAAATCACGAAAGTATAAAACAAGAATTAAAAACAAGCCTGGAGGAAATGAGACAGGAATTTAAGACAAGTCAAGAAGATATGAAACAAGAACTGAAAGAATACATTGGACGAAGTAATACTAGGTCGAAACGTCATGGAGCACCAGAAGTTTGTCCTTGATCTTTCTCAGCGAATACTGATAACTAGAAATGAAGAAATTGTTATGAATCTACCGAAAAATAGTAAGGGTCCATCGGGAAAGTTGTACTTCTTGAAGATGCGATGTTATCGCCAAGTTCATATATATATATATATATATATATATATATATATATATATATATATATATATATATATATATATATATTGGCTTGCTATCATTGTTGCAGCCATACATTGACCATTTACGGTTATTATTGCGACCATCTATTTATTGCTCCCGAATACCGGATGCAATAATTCGAACGATGTTTTTTCGGGTTTCCCGCGCTTTTTACAAGGTGAATTTAAATTTTTTTCATCGGCTGTCACATGATCTTTCTGAATATATTTTCAGTTGCGGGCCATCTGTTAAAACTGATGAAATAAAGATATATTTGCAAATTTTTTTGGACTCAACAGTATTATCACTTTGATAGCAAGTGTATAACGTTAGTTCAGCAAACTTCCGTGTAGAGGCGCGAAAACATACATTTGTGTATAACTTTCCTTTCACATGATCTTTCTGAATATATTTTCAGTTGCGGGCCATCTGTTAAGACTGATGAAATAAAGATATATTTGCAAATTTTTTTTGGACTCAACAATATTACCACTTTGAAAGCAAGTGAATAACGTTAGTTCAGCAAACTTCCGTGTAGAGGCGCGAAAACATACATTTGTGTATAACTTTCCTTTCACTTTCTTAATATTATTGCGACCGATGTTTGGCAACGTAGCATTCTATTTATAGATTATTGGAGTGACCTTGAAATTTGTTTTAAGTAATAATTTTATATTTGCTTTATTTGGTGTCTGACTGCTCGTGCGTATATGGTTTTATTGCATACGGTGAATTATGGTGGGAAATTTGGGCGGGATTGTTAAGATGATACGCATGCTCATGTCAATTAAAATTGGTAACTAACAAAATAGTTGACAAAAAATTATCAGAAGATGTATTTCCTCGAATGCGTGCGGACAAGTGAAAGATGGTGTTTTAATTTGCGAATTGTGGTCAAGGTATATAAATATAGTAATCACAGAGAAGAGCATTTTATACAAGCAGTTTCCAGAAAGATGAGAGAGCTCTGCAAAATCTTAAGTGAACTGAGAAAACTTGAGCTAACTAATACTGATATGACTTCAGCATTGACACTACGAGACTTTGAGTAATTTATTGAAGCTGTTAGACGTACCGCAAAGTATGATTTTGAAAAAGATATTTACTTATCTCCGACTTCTGCCATGAATATTCTTACATCACTAAAGCAGTGTGATATAACCATCACGAAAACTTATAGGAAAAATATTTCTTATTTTTCTGTCGCTTTTGCTGAAGCAGAAGCTTTATCATAGGCCGCGAATAACCTGAAAATTAATTAAATAATATAATAACTGTCATTTCATTTACTGCTGACTTAAAGATATTATGACACAATTCAATAAATCTTGCTGATAATGCGATTTAAAAAATCTAAGAGAAAACATTCCATAATAACTTGGTGGAGTCTTTTTACTGCAGACTAATATTATTATAACGAAAATTGTAAATTTAACAAAGTTGTCTTTGGCTGAACATATTCTATAAAGAATCTTAAAAAAGGTGGTTATAAGAAGCAAGAGAGGGAGAGGAGTACCAGTTTTATTTAGTTTCGATGGTCAGGTACACATTAATATTCTATTTAATGTAAGAGACAATTTTGTTCCAACAAAAAATAGCTACTTGCAAAAGCAAATTTATTAACTAATATGGCGGGGCACAAAATGTTAAGGAAATATTCTCATCACTGTGGAGCAAAAATCCGTCATCAATAACGTTCACTCGCCGTGGAAAACACTTTACCACTATTACTCAATTTTTTAATCTATTCAATAATGAAATCCAAAAACTGGTAACATTTATGAGCTATACTCCAGCAGTATATAGAAATATATATTGTTATGATTTCACTGTTTTTATGTTCACCCACTATTAAATTACAACTAAATCCTAGCTCATACTCTATCTACTTATATACAGTTATACAACATACTAGAACAAAAAGTCTAGAATCTCCCTAGAAAAATTACTAACAAAAGTTTCTTGATTCTATTTCTATAAAGAAGAGGGTAGAATTCAGGTGGTTCTCGTTACACTACCTGCCTCCTACTTCTAATCATCCCAGTCAGCTTAGAGACTTCCGTGGAATGGCTTTCATTTGTTCTTGAACTTCGTTGAATTCAATAAACGACGTCATTGATTCTCTTCAGAACAATACATGTTCCTTTCCAAGCTGATTCAACTTAGGTGTTCTGACTTACTTCCTCTGTGGATTCCATAAACAAACTCTGTCGCCTTTCTGAAGCCATGTCGGGTTTGCCTTGATGTCATATTTTGTCTTCATTCTGTTTGTTGTCAGATCCATGCTTTCTCTAACTAATTCTTAAACTTCTTGCAACTTCTCTTATAAGGCATCCATCCAATCTTGGACCTCCAAAGCAATCTAAGTTCCCTTTCGAATAGTAACTTCGAGAATTGCAGATCGGTAAACTATTAAGAAGATTAGCAAATATTTGTTCCAATCTTTCTGATATCTATTTACAACTTTTGAGAGATGCTCTTCAGTGGTTCTATAAAATCGTTCAACCATGCCATCTGACTGAAAACATTTAGCTGTTGTTCGATGCCAAGTAGTTCGCAAAAGTTTTGGAAAAGCTTAGATTCTAATTACGTCTGTGGCCAGAATGTAGCTCCAAAGGAATTACAAATCAGTTGAAGACATTATTGACTAAGACTTCAGCTACTGTTGAGGTTTCCTGGTTAAGAATAGCAAATATCTCAGGCCATTTACTGAAACAGTCAATAGCAGATAAGATTTATTTGTTGGCTATATTTGTTTCCGGAAAAGAATCAGCCATATCAATAGCCATCCGTTCAAAAGATATTTCAGCATTATATTTCTTTACTTTTACATTAAATCTTATGTTTGAATCTTTGCTGACTGCACATTTAGAATTCTGTTTATACCATAATTTTACGTCTTGATAATAATTAAAAAAGCAAAATCTTTCTTGAAGTTTGTCTGGGGTAGTGTTAACTCCTAAATGAGCATCAGATTTTCCATTGTGAATTTCTTCGAAACTACTGTAACTTTGTTTCAAGGTACACCTGAGTTTAGATGTCCTTGCCGTCGGTACGTTTCCAGGATCTCTTTAGTAAAGATTATTCAATCAATAGTAATCCCACTGAAACCAAAGTGCCTTAAATGTAAGTCATTGATCTATATCTTTCTAATTAGGACGACTTTCTGAATAGGAAACACTTCAATTTGTTTTATTTCGCTACAGTACTTGCATTCTTCGTTACACGGACTTCTTGACAGGGCATCTGAGTTATACAATTTTCCTGGTATAAGTTTGATTTTAAAATTGTTCTGTAGTAGTTTTTCAAGCTATCTTACTATTTGTTCTTTAGGTTGCGTCATATTTAGGGGCCATTTAAGGGCTGTGTGGTCTGACCCTATTAAAAATAGTCCACACAAATATTTATGAAAACGTAGGACAGCTTTGGTCATGCCGATCAGCTCTTTTCTCGTGGCACAATAATTTCTTTCCAGTTTTAAATACACTTCGATGAAATATTCAATAACTCGTCCTTGGCTTCTTAAATCTGAGCCAATACAGCTTTTATCACTTTGTTTCTGGCATCAGTATCCAATATGAATTTTTTGGTGGTAGCCTAAAATTGGACTGGAATATAACGCAGCCTTAAGTTTTCAGAAAGCTTGATCAATATCAGAAGTTCATTAATAAAGAATTTTTTCTTCAGGAAGCTTAGGTAAGAGTGAAGAAATATTGGCAACACCTTCTATGAATCTTCTATAGTATGTGTATAACCGTAGAAAATCCACCTTTTATTATTTGCTTTTTTCCTTCATCGTGGAATACGAAATGTCCAGGAAATTCTACTTTTTGTTTAAATGGTAAGCACTTTTTGAGGTTAAATCTATGGTTGGCTTTTGGCATTTTTAATTCTTGCAAAAATTCCCTTACATTCTGTAAGTGTTTATTGAACGTTTTTCCCATAACCATGATATCATCAAGGTAGAATAGACTTATTTTCCATGTAAGACCTCGCAGTTCTATTTGGCATAGCATCATAGAGATCAGCGCCAATGGAAAAAGCAGTCGTTTCCGTATCTTTATTTTGAATGCCTACTTGCCAATAATATCCACTTATTAGATCTAGCGTGGAAAATCATTGTGATCCAACCAGCGCTGAGTCTTTCTTAGTAACGTCTTTAAGCATCCTGTAGTCAAAACAAAATCTAGTTGTTCCATCGTTTTTAGCTATCAATATTATAAGAGATAACCAAGGCTAGATGATTCTTCTATAGTCCTCTCATTCAGCATTTTGTCTACAGATAACTCCACTTCCTGGCGTTTGGCTATGGGAAGTCTTCTGGATGGCTGCCGTATTGGTTTTGTACTGCCAGTATTTATATCATGCTAGATGATGTTTGTCGTATGTGTATTACCTTTTTTTGCTTCAAAAACATTATTTTGCCTTTTTATAAACGTCTTAGCTTCTTCAAGTTCTTGAGGCGAAAGATTTTTCGAATTTGTCTGAAGCTCATCTATAAGTTCGTTATATGACGACTTTAATGTAGATTTGCCACATTTTACCAAACATTTAATTGGCTCGTATAATGCTACTCCATCTTCTTTAATAATTTTGACATAGTTAGGAAGTATATTCATAACCTGGACTAATTCGACGTGGCTGCCAGAACTCTTGTCGAGTCTTTTGTAAACGATCTTTTCTGTGCTCCCCTTTATTTTGTTTTTTTTTTGCTCGGCAACGTCTCTGATTAGCTCGGTATTACGTTTCATAGACAGAGTAAATTCTTTGGTGCCAAACTTTACGATGATAAACTTGTTGTCGAAGGAAAATCCATATTGCCGAATCAGGTCTATAGCCAGAAAAAAACTCACCTTCTATATTTTTCCAAGTTGAAGCTCCACAAACTTTTCTCCAATCACAGCATCTGCTTCTACAGTTACAGATCCCGTTGTTGTTCTTCTGGATAGTGGTAGGATTTTAATTTTACCACAAGGTTTTGACTTTATCAGAGATATTGCTTCACCAGTGTCAACAGTTATGATATAAGGGGTGACATTGACATACTTTAATTATAAGACTATTGGCGGTCTTTCTTAGGCTATGAGTAAAAATAGCTCAGGAGACATTCTCGATATTGGTCAACACCTTCGTCCACATCTGTGGCATTCTATCTGGTTTCTTCTATAGTGTAAAGTATCGCTTCTTGTATTTGGTTTCTTAAAGATTTCATATAACATTTTCTTCATTATTTGACTCCATAAAACCTTGATTTGTTTTCTGGAAACCGCTCTTATTTTTGGATTTGACACATTATAAGCTGCGTCTATTTCCAAAGCCATGCGCAAGGCTTTACTACAATAACTAAACTTGTGTATACGCAACATACGCTGTATTTGTCGAGTTGTAGAAATGGTTTGCAATAACTCCAGTGCTGGTCCACGAAGTGCAATTACTGATGAAGTATCCATCTCTTCGTATTTTCGATTATTTACAGTAGCGTCATCTTCAAATTGGGATTTGCACATTATCCAAGATGTTTGATCGTCGTAAATTGTGTGTTCGATGTTCTGTCCAGTATTTAGGAGAGCCCATGCTTCTTTATATTTTTGGTTTCTGTATGAAGGTTCTTCATTTTAGATTCTTTCTTGTCTACGATTTCTTTCACTTCTTGTCACACTTTTCCTATGTCTTGTTCCACAATTGATTCAATATTACTAACTTCTTGGCGTACTTCTCCCTTGTCTCGTCACACTTAACTTCTCTCTTTCTTAAACTTTTGCGTTTATCTGATTCTTTTACAATGGTCCCTTTTATCCATTAGCAAAGTTTATATTGATCTCTTTTTCCTTTTGGTAACTTTACTCTTCTTGTTTTTTTTTTGGCGACATTCTCCTTCTTGGTGGTTTTCTTTCAGACGACGCTGTTTTTTTTTGACGACGTCCTTCTTCTTCGTTTTTGTCTTTAGAGCGATGTTCTTCTATACATTCCATTTCGGCTATTTGTTGTTAAGTATTTACCATAAAAACTTCTAGGATATTATTGAAAACTCGGTTCTAAACTTCCCTCTTTGTATTAAAAATGATAGTGGAGTTCGTTTTCGCTATCTCTTCTAGTTTCTAAATAAAATGTTCTAGAATTATGTCGAAAATTCGGTTCTAAGCTTCTTTCTTAATGATAAATTCGATTATGAAATCCATTTTTGTCGAAAATTTGGCCCCAAAATTCTTTTTTGATGATAAATTCGATGGCGAAATCACTTTTTCGCAATCTTCTATTTTCTAAATAGAATGATCTAAAATTTTGTCGAAAATGCGCTTGTAAGCTGCTTTCTTTATGACAAATTCGATGGTGAACTCAGTTTTTCACTATATCTTTTGTTGCCCAAATAGAATGTTCCAGAATTATGTCGAAAATTCGGTTCTAACTTGTTTCTTGAGGACATATTTGACGATGTAGACAGTTTTTCGAGATATTCTTTAGTTTAGTCTAGTCTAGCCAGTTCGCATCGTAAATATCACCAAAAATACAGTTTTTCAGTTACAATAAAAAGCGAGGGGAAAAATCTTGAAACTTTTAAATAGAGAGGTGTTTTTACGGAATTGAGTAAAAGTTTTCATTGTTACCAATCTGTATTTCCTCATCATAAGCTCTTTTCGGAAAAATTCTTGTCTATGATGAACATATTCAGAACTTGACGGGGTTAGTGTTGCATGTGTCAATTTAAAACTTTCGTTGTCAAATTAGTATGGTTCAAAATTAGATAACTTTAGTGAATTAGAATGGTAGATTTTATACATTTTTTAAGGGTATTTTTGCTCAATATACAAGGAACGATACATTCTTTAGACAACATCTACTTATAGTCATACAATCAGCTTGCGCTTACTATGCTAAAGTTAAATAAATATCGTTCTTAATAACTAATTATCAAAAATGCTTTTAAAATAAAGAATGAGTTATGTTGACGCACAAATAAGAAATATAATGTTATAAAAAACATTAAAAAAAATGTTCTTTTCCTCTAGAAAATATAGAATAAATATTAAAACTATTTCTTTTTTTCTTGTATTCTGCATAAACACTTTTATCGTGGTTGTCTTTATTTTCCATTGTGGTTTAAAGCTTGAAAACTTTGGCAGCCATCATCTAGAAGTCTATATTGTAGTGAGGACCACCTGAGTACGAACCCTGTTCCTTATAGAAATATCATCTAGAAGCTTTTATTAGTCTCTGTGTAGGGAGATTCTAGACTTTTATTCTAGTATGTACTATAGGTGGAAATAAGTCGAAAGAGTATGAATTAGGAGTTAGTTAAAATTTAATAATGAAAGTGTAGACAAGTAGTTATTAAAATGTTGAAAGTAATTAATGAACAGTAGTTATTATTTGAACAGAGTGAGTCAATATAAACATGGTAAAATCGTAAGAAATGGTGTCAGAAGTAAGGATTATCACCGGACTTCCGGAAAATTCAATTTGTATACCAGAAAAGATAAAGAAAAACAGGCTTAACTATCGGATTTCTCATGAAGTATGATGATAAATCTAATTTTAGATGAAGTTATTGAACATTCTATTTTCAATCAAAATATAGCGAAAAACTGATTTTACTATCGAATTTGTCATCAAGAACGAAGCCTAGAACCAAATTTTCGACAAAGTTTTACAACATTGCATTTGGAAACTAGAAGAGTTAGAGAAAAACTGACTTTATCGTAGAATTTATAATCAAGAACATTTATTTGTAAACTAAAGAATATCTCGAAAAACTGTCTACACCATCAAATATGTCCTCAAGAAACAAGTTAGAACCGAATTTTCGACATATTTCTGGAACATTCTATTTGGGCAACAAAAGATATAGTGAAAAACTGAGTTCACCATCGAATTTGTCATAAAGAAAGCAGCTTACAAGCGCATTTTCGACAAAATTTTAGATCATTCTATTTAGAAACTAGAAGATGGCGAAAAAGTGACTTCGCCATCGAATTTATCATCAAAAAAGAATTTTGGGACCAAATTTTCGACAAAAATGGATTTCATAATCGAATTTATCATTAAGAAAGAAGCTTGGAACCGAATTTTCGACATAATTCTAGAACATTTTATTTAGAAACTAGAAGAGATTCGAAAACGAACTCCACTATCATTTTTAATACAAAGAAGGAAGTTTAGAACCGAGTTTTCAATAATATCCTAGGAGATTTTATGGTAAATACTTAACAACAAACAGCCGAAATGGAATGAATAGAAGAACATCGCTCTAAAGACAAAAATGAAGAAGAAGGACGTCGTCAAAAAGAACAGCGTCGTCTGAAAGAAAACCACCAAGAAGGAGAATGTCGCCAAAAAAAAAACAAGAAAAGTAACGTCACCAAAAGAAAAAAGAGATCAATATAAACTTTGCTAATGGATAAAAGGGACCATTGTAAAAGAATCAGATAAATGCAAAAGTTTAAGAAAGAGAGAAGTTAAGTATGATGAGACAAGGGAGAAGTACGCCAAGAAGTTAGTAGTATTGAATCAATTGTGGAACAAGACATAGGAAAAGTGTGACAAGAAGTGAAAGAAATCGTAGACAAGAAAGAATCTAAAATGAAGAACCTTCATACAGAAATCAAAAATATAAAGAAGCATGGGCTCTCCTAAATACTGGACAGAACATCGAACACACAATTTACGACGATCAAACATCTTGGATAATGTGCAAATCCCAATTTGAAGATGACGCTACTGTAAATAATCGAAAATACGAAGAGATGGATACTTCATCAGTAATTGCACTTCGTGGACCAGCACTGGAGTTATTGCAAACCATTTCTACAACTCGACAAATACAGCGTATGTTGCGTATAAACAAGTTTAGTTATTGTAGTAAAGCCTTGCGCATGGCTTTGGAAATAGACGCAGCTTATAATGTGTCAAATCCAAAAATAAGAGCGGTTTCCAGAAAAAAAATCAAGGTTTTATGGAGTCAAATAATGAAGAAAATGTTATATGAAATCTTTAAGAAACCAAATACAGGAAGCGATACTTTACACTATAGAAGAAACCAGATAGAATGCCACAGATGTGGACGAAGGTGTTGACCAATATCGAGAATGTCTCCTGAGCTATTTTTACTCATAGCCTAAGAAAGACCGCCAATAGTCTTATAATTAAAGGATGTCAATGTCACGCCTTATATCATAACTGTTGACACTGGTGAAGCAATATCTCTGATAAAGTCAAACCTTGTGGTAAAATTAAAATTCTACCACTGTCAAAGAAGAACAACAACGGGATCTGTAACTGTAGAAGCTGATGCTGTGATTGGAGAAAAGTTTGTGGAGCTTCAACTTGGAAAAATATAGAAGGTGAGTTTTTTTCTGGCTATAGACCTGATTCGGCAATATGGATTTTCCTTCGACAACAAGTTTATCATCGTAAAATTTGGCACCAAAGAATTTACTCTGTCTATGAAACGTAATACCGAGCTAATCAGAGACGTTGCCGAGCAAAAAAAAAACAAAATAAAGGGGAGCACAGAAAAGATCGTTTACGAAAGACTCGACAAGAGTTCTGGCAGCCACGTCGAATTAGTCCAGGTTATGAATATACTTCCTAACTATGTCAAAATTATTAAAGAAGATGGAGTAGCATTATACGAGCCAATTAAATGTTTGGTATAATGTGAACAACTTGGCAAATCTACATTAAAGTCGTCATATAACGAACTTATAGATGAGCTTCAGACAAATTCGAAAAATCTTTCGCCTCAAGAACTTGAAGAAGCTAAGACGTTTATAAAAAGGCAAAATAATGTTTTTGAAGCAAAAAAAGGTAATACACATACGACAAACATCATTTAGCATGATATAAATACTGGCAGTACAAAACCAATACGGCAGCCATCCAGAAATCTTCCCATAGCCAAACGCCAGGAAGTGGAGTTATCTGTAGACAAAATGCTGAATGAGAGGACTATAGAAGAATCATCTAGCCTTGGTTATCTCTTATAATATTGATAGCTAAAAAAGGTGGAACAACTAGATTTTGTTTTGACTACAGGACGCTTAAAAACGTTACTAAGAAAGACTCAGCGTTGGTTGGATCACAATGATTTTCCACGCTAGATCTAATAAGTGGATATTATTGGCAAGTAGGCATTCAAAATAAAGATACGGAAACGACTGCTTTTGCCATTGGCGCTGATCTCTATGATGCTATGCCAAATAGAACTGCGAGGTCCTACATGGAAAATAAGTCTATTCTACTTTGATGATATCATGGTTATGGGAAAACCGTTCAATAAACACTTACAGAATGTAAGGGAGTTTTTGCAAGAATTAAAAATGCCAAAAGCCAACCATAGATTTAACCTCAAAAAGTGCTTACCATTTAAACAAAAAGTTGAATTTCCTGGACATTTAGTATTCCACGATGAAGGAAAAAAGCAAATAATAAAAGGTGGATTTTCTACGATTTTACACATACTATAGAAGATTCATAGAAGGTGTTGCCAATATTTCTTCACTCTTACCTAAGCTTCCTGAAGAAAAAATTCTTTATTAATGAACTTCTGATATTGATCAAGCTTTCTGAAAACTCAAGGCTGCGTTATATTCCAGTCCAATTTTAGGCTACCAACAAAAAATTCATATTGGATACTGATGCCAGAAACAAAGTGATAAAAGCTGTATTGGCTCAGATTTAAGAAGCCAAGGACGAGTTATTGAATATTTCATCGAAGTGTATTTAAAACTGGAAAGAAATTATTGTGCCACGAGAAAAGAATTGATCGGCATGACCAAAGTTGTCCTACGTTTTCATAAATATTTGTGTGGACTATTTTTAATAGGGTCAGACCAAACAGCTCTTAAATGGCTCCTAAATATGACGCAACCTGAAGAACAAATAGTAAGATAGCTTGAAAAACTACTACAGTACAATTTTAAAATCAAACATAGACCAGGAAAATTGTATAACTCAGATGTCCTGTCAAGAAGGCCGCGTAACGAAGACTGCAAGTACTGTAGCAAAATAAAACAAAGTGAAGTGTTACCTATTCAGAGAGTCACTTTTGTTGTTGGTCCAGAGTACAGCTCAGATGAGAAAAGATCAACTTGAACACAATGATGATGATCTGGTAACATTTCTTCAACTTAAAGAAACTAATGAAAGGCATCCTAATTAGAAAGATATAGGTCAATGACTTACATTTAAGTCAGTGGGATAACTATTGATTCAAAAACCTTTACTAAAGAGATCCTGGAAACGTACCGACGGCAAGGACATCTAAACTCAGGTGTACCTTGAAACAAAGTTACAGTAGTTTCGAAGAAATTCACAATGGAAAATCTGATGCTCATTTAGGAGTTAACACTACCCCAGACAAACTTCAAGAAAGATTTTGCTTTTTTAATTATTATCAAGACGTAAAATTATGGTATAAACAGAATTCTAAATGTGCAGTCAGCAAAGATTCAAACATAAGATTTAAGGTAAAAGTAAAGAAATATAATGCTGAAATATCTTTTGAACGGATGGCTATTGATATGGCTGATTCTTTTCCGGAAACAAATATAGCCAACAAATAAATCTTATCTGCTATTGACTGTTTCAGTAAATGGCCTGAGGTATTTGCTATTCTTAACCAGGAAACCTCAACAGTAGCTGAAGTCTTAGTCAATAATGTCGTCAACTGATTTGTAATTCCTTTGGAGCTACATTCTGGCCACAGACGTAATTAGAATCTAAGCTTTTCCAAAACTTTTGCGACCTACTTGGCATCGAACAACAGCTAAATGTCTTCAGTCAGATGGCATGATTGAACGATTTTATAGAACCACTGAAGAGCATCTCTCAAAAGTTGTAAATAGATATCAGAAAGATTGGAACAAATATTTGCTAATCTTCTTAATAGTTTACCGATCTGCAATTCTCGAAGTTACTATTCGAAAGGGAACTTAGATTGCTTTGGAGGTCCAAGATTGGATGGATGCCTTATAAGAGAAGTTGCAAGAAGTTTAAGAATTAGTTAGAGAAAGCATGGATCTGACAACAAACAGAATGAAGACAAAATATGACATCAAGGCAAACCCGACATGGCTTCAGAAAGGCGACAGAGTTTGGTTATGGAATCCACAGAGGAAGAAAGTCAAAACACCTAAGTTGAATCAGCTTGGAAAGGAACATGTATTGTTCTGAAGAGAATCAATGACGTAGTTTATTGAATTCAACGAAGTTCAAGAACAAATGAAAGCCATTCCACGGAAGTCTCTAAGCTGACTGGGATGATTAGAAGTAGGAGGCAGGTAGTGTAACGAGAACCACCTGAATTCTACCCTCTTCTTTATAGAAATAGAATCAAGAAACTTTTGTTAGTAATTTTTCTAGGGAGATTCTAGACTTTTTGTTCTAGTATGTTGTATAACTGTATATAAGTAGATAGAATATGAGCTAGGATTTAGTTGTAATTTAATAGTGGGTGAACATAAAAACAGTGAAATCATAACAATATATATTTCTATATACTGCTGGAGTATGGCTCATAAATGTTACCAGTTTTTGGATTTCATTATTGGATAGATTAAAAAATTGAGTAATAGTGGTAAAGTGTTTTCCACGGCGAGTGAACGTTATTGATGACGGATTTTTGCTCCACAGTGATGAGAATGTTTCCTTAACATTTTGTGCCCCGCCATATTAGTTAATAAATTTGCTTTTGCAAGTAGCTATTTTTTGTTGGAACAAAATTGTCTCTTACATTAAATAGAATATTAATGTGTACCTGACCATCGAAACTAAATAAAACTGGTACTCCTCTCCCTCTCTTGCTTCTTATAACCACCTTTTTTAGGATTCTTTATAGAATATGTTCAGCCAAAGACACAACTTTGTTAAATTTACAATTTTCGTTATAATAATTATTAGTCTGCAGTAAAAAGACTCCACCAAGTTATTATGGAATGTTTTCTCTTAGATTTTTTAAATCGCATTATCAGCAAGATTTATTGAATTGTGTCATAATATCTTTAAGTCAGTAGTAAATGAAATGACAGTTATTATATTATTTAATTAATTTTCAGGTTATTCGCGGCCTATGATAAAACTTCAAAAATCCAATTTGATTTAAAGACGTGAAGTAAAGTTTGATAGCTAGCTTCTGCTTCAGCAAAGGCGACAGAAAAATAAGGAATATTTTTCCTATAAGCTTTCGTGATCGTTATATCACAACACTGCTTTAGTGATGTAAGAATATTCATGGCAGAAGTCGGAGATAAGTAAATATCTTTTTCAGAATCATACTTTGCGGTACGTCTAACAGCTTCAATAAATTACTCAAAGTTTCGTAGTGTCAATGCTGAAGTCGTATCAGTATTAGTTAGCTTAAGTTTTTTCAGTTCAGTGAAGATTTTGCACAGCTTTCTCATCTTTCTGGAAACAGCTTGTATAAAATGCTCTTCTCTGTGATTACTATATTTATATACCTTGACCACAATTCGCAAAGTAAAACACCATTTTTCGCTTGTCCGCACGCATTCGAGGAAAGACATCTTCTGATAATTTTTTGTCAACTATTTTGTTAGTTACCAATTTAAATTGACATGAACATGCGTATCATCTTAACAATCCCGCCCAAATTTCCCACCATAATTCACCGTACGCAATAAAACCATATACACACGAGCAGTCAGATACCAAATAAAGCAAATATAAAATTATTACTTAAAACAAATTTCAAGGTCACTCCAATAATCTATAAATAGAATGCTACGTTGCCAATCATCGGTCGCAATAATATTAAGAAAGTGAAAGAACAGCGTAAGGAAAGTTATAAACAAATGTATGTTTTCGCGCCTCTACACGGAAGTTCGCTAAACTAACGTTATACACTTGCTTTCAAAGTGGTAATATTGTTGAGTCCAAAAAAAATTTGCAAATATATCTTTATTTCATCAGTCTTAACAGATGGCCCGGAACTGAAAATATATTCAGAAAGATCATGTGGCAGCCGATGAAAAAAATTTAAATTCACCTTGTAAAAAGCGCGGGAAACTCGAAAAAACATCGTTCGAATTATTACATCCGGTATTCGGACGTAATAAATAGATGGTCGCAATAATAACCGTAAATGATCAATGTATGGCTGCAATAATGATAGCAGGCCAAATATATATATATATATATATATATATATATATATATATATATATATATATATATATATATATATATATATATATATATATATATATATATATATATATATATATATATATATGTCAGTATACTGACGCTCTATGCACATTCCATGTAAAAAAATAAATTCAAGCTTATAATAATGAAACCAATCTTGTGGCAAAAAGTCTCATGACGCGTTATTGCTGAAAATGTCTACAAAATTATACGGAAAGCGTATAATATTAGTTCAAACTAGTGACCGTAAGGGGCACTAGCGAAGACAATGTATACTGTATACGCAGAAGTATCTCTTATATTTGTTCGCGTATCCGATATCCTACAATTCGGCAACACTGAGACGCTCAAAACGATTCAAAAATTATTCGTTTTTAATAAGTAGCAATAAACTTATTTGTTCTTGTACAGGGAGTGATATTTGAAAATTCTGAGCTAGTGACTTTGAAAATGAGCCGTATATTTGGTGAGGACTACATAAGGTTTAGAAGCATTTTGTCGTGCAATCTGACATATTATAAATTTAGTAGCATTTAATTTTAATACGAAATGTATTCCGAAAACTATGTGAAAAAGAAATAAAAGAAAATATCTCCTATTTTGTGAGATTTATGTTCTAAATTTTAACAGGCACATTTTGGGAGCTCATTCTTTCGAAAAGGAAGTTCAAAAAATTAGTGGTTTGCCTCCAAAGAAAAAGACGAGAAATAAATTACTTTGTGAACTTTAAAAAAGGGGTAACTTTCTGAACAGCAGCATAATATACAAGCCTGTTGGAAAACCACAAATGAATAAAAAAGAATTTCCTTGTACAAATTGTACGGGAATTTTCTTTTCAAATCAACTTTGGCGACATCGAAAGGCATAGGCAAATCCGATAAAAAGCACCAAGCTAAAGCACAAGACCTTTTAAATAAAAATTTAAAGGTCGATAAACACCTGAGAGAATAAGTTTTTCCAAGAATGAGACCAGATGATATATTTGACTGCAAAATCTAATACTTTGATTTTATTAATGCTACGTCTCGTAAAATGCGATTTTGCAAGGCTGCTCATAGACACGAAAAAAATTGAAATCACAAATAAAACATTTGGAGCTTTAAAACCGGAAAATTTAGAACTTCTTTTGTCGGCTACGGAAACTGTTGCAAAATATGATGATGATTGTGATCGTTATGATTCGGTCTACATTGCATTAAATTCAGGCAAATTTACCACACAATGTCCTCAACTTGCAATTGTTTTGGTCCTTAAAAGAAAATAAGTGTGTTCAACCATTCCTACTACACAGGCTGAAGCCGATCTAAAAACATTAAGGCAACTAATTTATAGTGAATGGTGTTTTGAAGTATCAATCAAGCTTTAATCGATCTTAACATTAGAAAATGGAACAAATTAACAATGTTGCCCCTTGCGAGTGATTTAAAAGTGATGAAAAAGTATTTAGATCCAAAGGGAGATTCAGCAATAGAGCAACTAATCACAAATTTTAAAGATAAAGATGCTTATGTAACATTGCTAGAAATTGTGTGTGAACTGTGCTTCTTCTTAGTAGAAAAAAAACCAGCGGAACTACAAAGGCTCACTCTTCATACATATGAAGATTCCAAACTTATCCAAGGCGAAAAATCTCAAAGCAATTACAACCACAAGATTGCGTAAAGCACCTAGCTACACTTACTCAAGTTTTAAATACGTCCGATATCCATATTGAATAATTATCTGCTTTAGTGGGGCATACTGTTAATGTCCATAGAGAATCATATATTTAGATTACAAGATGATGTCTTTCAAACCGCAAAGATTCCGGGTGAGAAATCTTAAAGACATTTTCAGCATATTCTAAGGCAGAGGTTTTCAAACTTTTTGTACCGTAGACCACGAGCTAATTTTTCTGCTTTCCGTAGATCTACCCCCCACCCCACCCCGTTCTTCCTAATATTGAATTTTGACAACTTAAATGTGTTTTTGAACACTAAAATCTTGGTCTGATAATGGAACACACAACGCGGAGATTCGGGAATATGCCATAGATTCCTCGCAGGTCTCAGTCGATCCCTGGGGGTTGATATGGACTACTTTATGAATGAATGTAAGGGAATCTCTGGAGGAATTTCATAAAAATATTTTCAAGGTAGATTTATTATCAAAAGGTTGAAAACTGAACAAATTTGTCGATTGGGAAAATTTTTAACTGGCTTAATTCATATATAACATGATAGAATTGAGATATTTCGACAAAATTTTCAGCTTGTTCTATGGGGTTCTTCGGACTGCTATCTTTAAAATATTTTCAAGATGGGTATATTATTAAGGGGTTCAAAACTGAAAAAAGTTGTTGGTTAGTGAACCGTTTAATCAACTTCATTGGCAGATAACTTTTGTAAGAAGTGAGTTATTTTGACGTGGTTTTCAGTATATTCTAGAAAGCACTATCAGAGGTTTCTTGTTTAAGTATTTCCTCGGTAGCTTCATGCAAGGAAGCCAATAACTGAAAAATAACTTGTTAGTGAGCAAATATTTTCAATCATAATTTGTGATTGAAGTAAGATGTTTAGAGCCGTCGCCCTTTTTATATTATCTCAACGAAATTTCTTCTTGTTTCCACTTTAAACGTCTTGCGTGTATTTTTGTATCAATAATATTAGGGCTAATCATTTTAAAGATAAATTGAAACTAAGTAGGATGAAGTAAAATATTTTTCCAAAAGAAAAATTCCGACTTCAAAAAATTGCACTAAAACGTAAAAAATAAATTATATACCATTTTAAATTGCAATCTAATTTGAGATTGGTAATAAAGGCCTCAAATTCTTTCAATATTAATATTTAAAGAACATGAGACGTAGATTTCTTAGCCCAATATATATATGTTATACTGCATATCGAGATGGATACGCCTCAAGAACCCCGCAATATCAATTTTAGACAAAATCGGAAAATGTAAAATTTTCAGTGCCTCATATTGTATCTTATCAACCTAATAGTTGAAAAAATTAACTTCATATTCGTAATATACGACCCGAAAACCCCCTATTACCAAATCTGAAAAAATGCGAATAAGGTAAAATTTTCAACCCATCATATTGGATCTACCATATTGAATTTCAAAAAAATAATTTTAACGTCTTAATCTAATCTAAATGTAAACCTTCAAAGCCACTTTGTACCAATTTTGGATGAAATCCGGAAATCTAAAGTTTCTAGACCGTCGTATTGCATCTGACATATTAGATTTTCTTAAAATAATTTTATATTCGCCATTTACATCCTCAAAAACGATTCAGTCCCACCTTTGAACAGAATTGAAAAATGTAAAATTTTTAGTCCGCTATATTGGATTCGTCATATTGAATCCTAAAAAAATACTTTTAAATTCGTAATTTACACCTTCAAGAACACCTTATAACAATTTTGGAGAAAATCGAAAAATGCTTTTCAAAAAATATTTTAAATTCGTAATTAACACTAACAAAAATCCCCCAATACTGATTTTAGACAAAATCGAGAAATGTAGAATCTTTAATCCGCCATCTTGGATCCGCCATATTGATTTTTTTTTTAAATAATTTCAGATTCGTAATGTGATACCCCAAAAACTTCCCCATATCAATTTTGAAAAAAATCGGACAAAATTAATTTTTTTGTCCGCCATATTGAATTTTTTAAAAATAATTTAAGATTCGTTATGTGCGATCTCGAAAACCTCCCTGTACCAATTTTGGAGAAAATTGGACTAAATTGATTATTTCGTCCGCCATATTGGATCCGCCATATTGAATTTTTTAAAAATAATCTTAGATTCATTATGTGCGACTCCGAAAACTCCTCTATACAAATTTTGAAAAAAATCGAACAAAATTAAAAATATTTTATATTCTTAGCCTATTATGCCTGCGCAATAATTATATTTGTCAAAAGCAAAATCTTTTTTTTTCTTAGCACTTTTTCGTAAAATGTTGGTAAATACCCAAAAAAAAATGAAAGTCGGAAAAGGTCAAATCAAAGAAAATAAATAAATAAATAAATAAATAAATAAATAAAATAAAATGAAATAAATTAAACAAACTAGATTTTTTTCGTAAAATGTGGGAAAATACCCCAAAAGAGTTAATGAAAATCGAAAAAACCTACTCATTAACAAAAAATAAAAAATAAAAAATTAACAAAAACAATTGGAATCCATTTTTGGGTTCAAAATAAGTATTTTTGTTGACCTTGACATTTATAAATAAAATGTAGAGAAATACTCCGAGAATGAAAATGACTTGGACGAAACAATTTATACAAAGTACAGAGATTGACACATTTTATGATTTATACTTGGCTACAAACTATTAATCACTTACTGTCTCAAACTACTCCCTCCACCTATCTGCCACCTCTTATTAGAAGATTTTGGCTATATATATGGGGAGGCAAAATTTATAGAATTCATTTATAATTACATCGTAAATCAATTAATGACATTGAATACCAGGGTATATTATGTGATGTTGAATCTGCGAAATTTTAAATTTATTCGATGTACAGAAAACGCCATCAAAACATTTGTAGGTCATGTTATAAAGCTCAGTTATGGGATGATTTAAAAATTTCGACGCTCATAATCAGAGATTGGAACCAGTTGCGATCCTTTTAGAAAAAATGCAATATTTGTGGCAACTCATACTATCTGATTATGGATAGACCTAATTTTTTACTAATTTATTTTCCATTTCTCCTTCCAAATTAGTTACCGTATACTTCTGTAGACGCAGGTAATGTCCTAAAATCTCATCAATCCTACTCAACTCCAAGTCAATTTCTAATTCTCCGGCTCATAAACTCATAAATTCATGGGTCTTTACTTCGATTCTTCACTATACTTTGGTCAACACTTTGGTTATCTTAAAAAAAAATATTTTCTTCATTGACCATTTCAGCACAAGATGTGTCCCGATTTATGGAACCAAATAAATAATTGTCACACAAGTGAGCCCCAACCATAAAATTGATTTCATCTCTGATCCCATTCTTTTATTGATTTATTGTTGCCTCAATATTTGATCAATCATTTGCACTATCTAAAATATCGTGAGCCATTTTTCTTAATTCCCTTCCCAGCCATGTATCTATCTAAATATGCGTTGACCGCATCAGCAGACATCTTTAACAGAAATACTAAAAACGTGTAAGTATTCTGACATGTTCAACAAATTTTAAAATTTATGACATAAATTTTCAAACACAATTTACAAATTACTCTAATGGACCGAAACTTAATAACATTCGAGTATTATTTCTTAAAACTATAGTAACTTGTGCCAAATAAGTTAGAGTATATTTCTCTTTAGTTTTACTCATGATATCTAGAATATCATCTGACAGTGTTTCAGCTACACGTTTTGTCAAAAAAGTTTTTAATGTGCTATTATAATTGTCATTAAGTAAAGATATTAAGAATTTTGCCAGTTCGTGTAATCACTGAAACCAATTTTTGAATTTTGTAAACTTTTCCCATAATCGTATCAGCCATTTTTGTCTTTAAAACCTTGAAATTTTAATGGGCATTTTATTAATTTCGTCTAGAGTTTCTTTGGAATACTCATAGTTAAAAAATGGTATAAAATCCAAAAAAATACCCTCAATACAGAAGTACTTTCAGAACTTTAGATGAACATAATATTTTATGTTTATACAACCGATGTCTGTGTCGTATAATCTCCGCTGTCTCACCGTTTCCTTTTCTAACAAACATTCAAGGACAAATGATAAAATTTAAAAAAAACTCTACACTTGACCTCCGTTAGTGCTAAATGCACACCAATATATATGTGAGCCATGTCCAAAATGGCCTTGAGTAAAGTCAAAGTCATACACATTGAACCCATAACCTCTTTTAAGGTCAAGATCACATTAATGCAATGTTGAATATCAAGAATAAAGTCAAGCTCATGTGTACATGGTCTGAGACAAGGTTTATGAAAGGGGGTGGTATGCATGGGAGAAACGGGGTATTCTTCTCCACTTCTCTACAACAGAAGTGCTTTGGTTTGATGTACAATTTGAATGACAAGCAATTTTTCAAGATTTCCTTGAAACTTTATTTATTGGTAGTAGCATGCTAAGAAGGATGCTAGTTGTAATTAGGTCTCGATGAGGATTTCGTTACTAACTCTGCTCTTAATGTTAGTTTAATCAAAGAACTAATATTTTCCATCCCAATAATATTTAACTTTCAAGTAAATATCCTTTATTTTATCATAATATTTAGTGTTATTTTGCATATAAAAACTCAACATTTGTAAAATAATCCATTTTTTTAGTACAAAGTATTTAAATGATTTATTTTATCAAAATATATTCTTTCAAAATGAAATTATGAAAATTTATAAAGATTTAATAATTTTACTATGAGTGTACTATTTTATGTATGTCTGTATTCATATATTTCAAAGTATTTTTTTACCTTCTTATACGTCCGGTAAGTACCTAATTTCTCGGGAGCATACAGGGGTGGTTAAAATAACCCAGCATTGTCATAGAAAAAAAAATCCTAAAGTGCCCCTTAACGAAGATACAGAGCCCTAAAGGGGTACCCAGAGATTTATCTTATCGGCTCTAAGTTTTGAACCGACCGGTATAATTTAATGAAATTTTTATATTTTATAAAGGCCGTAAACACTCATTAAACCATATCACAGTATATGTTTTAGATCATCAGAGAAGTCAGGAACAGACTTGCGTCCAAACTTATTGGGCCTAATTTTTGACAGTTGTCACTTTACAGAGCAGAAAACTGATTTTTCAAATACTTTGCCCATTCCTCTTTAAAAAAGTAGTTTTAATTTATTTCGATAAACGGCCAGGGTTTTCGAGACAAATTGGTTTTTACGCGAAAAACTCAAAAGTTACTAATGCTAAACACAAACAGGTAAAAATGAAATACGCCGAGTGTGCTGATATGCTTTAATTTTTGGGGAAGCGTTGTTTCACTCGTGGAAAGCAAGAAGATGTTATGCTGAAAGATTTTCAGCTCAGACATCGTCAAGTCCAGAAATCGTCCAAATGGTTGATGGCGACTGAATTAATTTACAATGTTATTAAAATAGTGAAAACGTTTTAATGTTATTCTGGCAAATGTTCAATAGGGACTCCACGCATTTAAAAATTTCTTATTCTTCGAATATTTTTCCGCTGAATTACAAATAATATTCCGGCATTATTACGGACTTCGTTAAAATTCTGTACTATTCTCGTTAGTAGTTCTTCTCTAGTATTTAATGGTGTTGAATAAATTAGTTCTTTTAGATGTTCCCAGAAGAAAAAGTCGTTTAAGGGATTTAGATCTGGAGACCTTGGTGGAGATAAAACTGGCCCACCTCGACTGCCACAAAAGTTAGTTAAGTGTTGACGTACTATATGGTTAAAATGAGGTTGAGTACCATCATGTATGTACCACATTTGCATTCTTCTATCAAAAGGTACGTCTTCCAATATATTTTTTTAAATTTTGCAGCAAAAATTGTAAATAAATCTCACCACTGAGTCTTCCAAAACAAATTAACCTGTAAAGTTATTTCCGATGATGCCAGCCCATACATTTAGAATAAACCTTTGTTGGTGTTTGTTTTGAATTATCCTGGTTATCATTAGCCCAAAAATGTAAATTGTGTAAGTTGATTATCTCTTGTTAAACCGGCCCTATCGGTAAACGAAACAAGGTTAGAAAAATTTAGACTTAGATTATGTTGCTGTATAAACCAGTTGGAGTATTAAAGTCTTCCGGGATAATCATACGGAGACATAGCGTGTACTTTTTCAACGTGGTACGGGTGTAGTAAATGTCCTGTTTCATGTATTGTAACTTTGTTTTGTGTCGCGAGCTTTTTTATGCTGTTCGAAGGGTTGTCAGCAATATCTTGCAAAATTTGTTCCACTACGTCAGGGTCTTGTGCTCTCCTAGGAAGGCCTTCATCGCCACCTCGCGGCAAAAATGAACCTGTATAAAACATGTAAAAAATTAATTCGTTAAGGGGGCAATACATGTTAATTTAAAAAAAAACGTTAATTTTATATTGATTTAAAAAATATATATTATTTATTAAACAAATTTTGAATATGAAATCCTTGAAGTACATGTCCAAAAGTACTTGAAAATATTTATAATTTTTTACAAAATGGCGACGATGCGAGCGAATGACAAAAACACCTCAAAAAACGCCTTGTGCAACTTAACGTTTTTTCCGGTGAACCTGTAACATTCAGAAAAAAATATATATTAATGAGATGTATAGGTCATAGGTTAACCAGTAAAGTTAAAAAAAAATGAAATTTTTGCATTAATTTTAGTTTAAACAAAACAATCGATTATTTTTCAAAAAAATTGCATTTTAAACATTAATAAACAAATTATTTTTCCGAAATTACAAAAACATGTAGATTCAACTAAAAGATAATACTATTTTGTAGATGTGATATAAATTTGAGCTAAATCGATCGAATATTTTTCGAGATATGTTGCACAAAAGTTGAAAAAGTACTACTTTGAGAAAAACGCGTTTAAAGTTCGAGGTAGACAAAAATCATTGATTATTAGTTGTTATTGTAACTTACTTGTTAGTCAGCGATTCCAGCTCCATACAGCAGCCCTTCAGCCCCCTCGTGCATTTCATTAGTGTGATTTATAAGAATTTGGAAGGGATACACAATTGGAGAACCGCCCATAGAGCCGAAGAGAAAGTAGGCAGGGACGCGCGGCAAGTGTGCTCGACCGACTGAGGAACGCCGCGCTGCCTATAACTAACTATAACTCGAGAACTAATACGAATATCGGTTTAAAACTTTTTTTTGCGTATTCTGCAGAGCATTGAGAACATTTTAACGCAATATAAAAAAATCGATTTTTTTGAACAGTTACATGTATTGCCCCCCTTAATTCGAATAATTATTTTCTAATCATCTTTTACCTATTTTTCTTAGGCTTCGACAACCCATTAATTAAATGCATATCAGCATATTCTGCGTAAGAATATTCTTCCATTTTTTTTTAATTATTTTTACTTGAAGGCGGTTTTGATAAGTTCTGTCAATAGTAATTCATTATGTAGGTATTGACAATAACAATCTGAATTTTACCTATTTGTGTTTAGCATTAGTAACTTTTGAGTGTTTCGCATAAAAACTGATTTATCTCGAAAACCGCTAGTTATATATGTCGAAATAAATTAACAGTACCTTTTTTGAAGAGGAATGACCAAAGTATTTAAAAACGCAGTTTCCAGCTCTGTAAAATGGCCTCTGCCAAAATCAGGCCCAATGAGTGTGGCTGCAAGTTCGTTCCTAACCTCACTGATGATCTAAAGCATCTACTGTAGTATGGTATAATGAGTCTTTATGGCCTCTATAAAATATTAAAATTTCATTAATACAAGTCGGTTCAAAACTTAGAGGCGATAAGGTGGCAAATCTCTGGGTACTTTTTTAGAGCTCTGTATCTCCGTTGAGGGGCAATTTAGGAATTTTTTTTTCTATGACAAAGTAAGGTTATTTTCACCTCCTCTGTATGCTCCCGAGAAATTAAAATTTTACAGTTTTATCTTCATTTTTGATATCTAATATTTGTTTTAAATTTTCAATTAATGTTGTTCTCTATGTAAATAATTATAGATCTCGAAATGTGTGAAAATCATCTATCTCACAATTTATATATTAATTTATATATCCCTAAATTAGATTAATATCCATGTGTAAAATTATTTGTTTGCGGGTTAACCTATTTATTGAGCGTAGCTTTGGTGTAATATGTGTTTGATCTCTCACCGGAGTACAGTGTGTGTATTGGGGATTTTTAAATTTAATTAAAATATTTCCTGGCTAATATATATATATATATATATATATATATATATATATATATATATATATATATATATATATATATATATATATATATATATATTCTTTAATTTGGGCTTTCTTGTTTTTAAATTGAAAGACTACAAAAATTCGAAAACAAGAAAACGTACAACCAAGAAAAATTTAAAGAAAAATATAAACAAAAGATTTAAGATACCCAAAATAAAGTATATATAATATATATATATATATATATATATATATATATATATATATATATATATATATTCGGTGATGTAATCTATTCGGTGTTCTTGTAATTTATGCTCATTTGTGCCCTTGTTCTGTCAGTTATAATTCTATCTGAGATTTTAGCGTTTCTGGGGTAACAGTTAGTTGTCCTAGTGGTCTATCTATTGTCTGTGCTTCTTGCTATATGTCCTGTCCATTGCTATTTTAGGAATTTTATTCTTTGGATTACATAAGTTAACTGGATTTTCTATTAGTTATTCCTAACATGTATCTTTCTAGGGCTCTTTGAATGACTGGAGTTTTGTGCTTATTTCTATTTTTAATATCCAGGTTTCAAATCCTTATGTCACGACCGATAATATACATTGATAAAATACTTTTTTTTACGGAATAGTGGCATTTTGAACTGAAGATTGTAGAGTTTTGTCCAAATGCTAAAGGCGCTAGTTTAATTCTTCTGGTGATTTCCGAAAGTAATGAACCTGATTTGTGTATAAATTGCCTAAAATATTTATATTCGTTGAATTTGGTTTCATTGATCTCTATTTCGACGTTGGTAATCAGATTATTTCACATTATTTTTGTGTTTGATAGGTTCATTTTTAGACCTACTTTATTACTGGCTGTACTGAGGTCATTAATTTACTCCTGCAATTCTTCAGAACCTTTAGCAATCAAAATTATATCATTAGTGAATCTTAAATAGCTTAGGTATTCTTCATCTATGCATAGACCTTTGTTATTCCAATCTAATTTACGGAAGATATTCTCTAGGGTTGCAGTGAATAGCTTCGGGGACATTGTTTCTCCTTGTCGGACTCCTTTTTGGGTAGAAAATTCTGGGGTAGTTTTATATGTTTACTCTAGTTATGGCTTCCTTATATATGTTATCTAACATTTTTATATATGGTTTGCTTACTTCTTGATTGACCAGAGCTTCTATAACTGCTCTCGGATACAGTGAGTCGAAAACCTTCTCAAAATCTATGAATGCTAGCGCTAGTGATAGATCATATTTTTTGGGCCAACCATTATTTCTGTTAATGTCTGAATATTATCCAATGTACTGAAACCATTTATAAAGCCTGCTTGCTCTCGAGGTTTTGCGTAATCAAATGTGCTCTGTATTCTGCTGTTAATTATTTTCGTGAATATTTTGTCTGTTATTGGTAACAAGCTAATTGGTCTATAATTTATGATATCTTCCTTGCTGTCTTTCTTGCGACTAATGATCATATTAGCTCTATTCCACTGTTTCGGAATATGTTTTGCTTTTAGGCAGTCTGTACATATTTTTGCTAGGATTATCCAAGTTATTTTCCCAGGGTGCTTTAAAAGTTCGGCTGTAACACTATCATTCCTAGCTCCTTTGTCGTTCTTCATACTCTTCAGAGTTTCCACTGCTTCATCCACGAGGACATCTGGAACATCTTCTTGAACTGCAATTACTCTTCCCCTAATTCTTGCATTTCTGATGTACAGATCCTTCCATATGTGGTTACTTGTTCTATTACTGCATCCCTATTTGTGATTCTTTTATCATTGTCCATCAATGCTGTTATTTGTTTCCTGCCGATTGTCAACGTACTTTTGATCATTCGTTATAGGTTATTATATCTTCTAAAATTATTTTCCTTATTATTTTGCGTAGTTCGATGTATTCTATTCTAACTTACTTACTTTACTATAAAATCCTTTATTCTTATATACAGGGGTTATAAGAATACGTCCATAAAATACAATTGTATATAAATATTAACATCATGCAAACTTGGAAAATATTCAAATTTAAAATAAAAATAAACATTAATATATATTAGCCTATTACCAGTTTTCGCTACATAAAATACTATTTAAAAATGTCCAGATTTTAAACAAAAATAAACAATAACAATTCAGCTTATTACATAAACATACATGTACATATATGTTCAGTACATGCATTAATTTGAACAAAATTTTCAGTTTTAAACATATTACATGCACAGTACTAAAGGAAGGAAGTGTGATGTTGGTGCCGCATATAATTGTAGAACTCCTGCAGAGAGTAAAAACAGTTAAAAGATCCTGCTTAAATGCACGCGAAGTTGTTTTATTTTTTAATGATTGTAGTAGCATATTAAAATAGTCCGAATCTGCTTATATAGAGGATTTCTTGAAGTCGACGTGACAGAATTGTTCAAGATCAAAGCCGATCTCTATTTTGAGTGTTGTACTCATGGTAATCACCATTAGTCAATCAACCATTTTTGTTCGCATAAATATAACATAGTACTTTCAAGAGGTATACCGCCATCACCATGAGCAATTTATGCTCCTTAAAGAAAGGTCTATAGGACTGAAGGTGCTGTAACTTAACCATAATTTTGATAATGTGCTTTTGATACATTAAAACTCGATTGTTTTCATTACTGTGTCCTCAATAAATAATATTATAGCTTAAGATGGAATGCGCTAATGCATATTAAACTGAGATCAGACCTACTTAGGACAATATATTCGGGAGGTTTTGTACAAATTTAAGCAATGTTTATCGCTCAATTTTACTAAGCGTCTATAAAGTTTTCTAAGCATTTTGCTGACGGCACACCGTAGTGACATGTTTAGAAATGAAGATAACCATTTATTCTTATGTTTTAAAATCGAGTACAGATATTTATAGTTAATTTTTTAAAATATTTCATATATATTTGGAAATGATCAAAATCCTCGTTTTGTTTTGTCCAATAGGAAAACATAAGATACCAAAGTGATAAATTAATTCTGTAGCTGGATTTGCATTAATGGTAAGAAATTATGTAAAATATGACTATTCTGGTTACTGACTCTGAGTACTATTTTAATGGTCTACCCGTGCGCTAGAAAGAAGTTGAAAGATAGTAGCGACAAAGATTATTATTATATAGCTAACGCTAAAGATACCTCACGCTTACGGCAGGCCGTGTTTTTATTTTTCCGCAGCACAACCAACCAAAAAGGGAATAAATTGAAATTGGCGATCCCTGAACTTTCACGACGGGTAGCAATGTTGTCAGATTAGTTATAGCTGTAAAAATTAATTGATTTATTTAAAAGTAACGTAGTTTAACTGTCCGCTTCAAAGGGACACAAATATTGAAAACTGAGCTTAAAGTTGTCGGCATAATTTAAGAATCTATTTTACGTAGCCAATTCTTGTGATGGGGTTGATTTAGACTAGGGGTTTATATTTTACTTTTTAATGAAAATTAAAAATGGAAAATTCTATATTTTTAATATTAGAAACAAACGAAATAGTAATGAAAATATTAAATCGTTGGTATTCTTTTGTAATCTGAAATAGTGTTTTATTTCTAACCGTGTTAGAAAAGAGTACGTCTGTCCTTATACTAGTATCAGGTTTTTTTCAGTTTTCTCTAATATAATGTAAGTGTAAGCTTAAATATTTTGAATTATAAATCTTATTAAAGAAAGTAGTATTTTTTATTGTTTTAATAAAATTGTTCACATAAGTACTTAAGCTTTAAGAATACAAATTTCAGTAGCTCTATCGTGAGATTTTTTTTTATTATCCACATTTATGTGTTGCACTCAGGCCTTTTGGTAGCCAACGTAGGGGGTAAAACGGCCCTTTTGTTGATTTATTAATATTAAGTTGTATATTTTTTCCATATACCCTTTTTCGAAAGTATTATTTCTTCTCTAGAATAATAAAGGGACCACAAAAAATGCCACTTAAAAGCACAAAATAAACCAAAAACTGTTCCATATTGCTATTAATTTAATGCAGATTTACTTATTTACTTAGAACGGTTTTGAAGTCTGCTTTGTATTGGTCGAATTAATTATTTTTAAGCTAATTATGGGTGAACTGGTATATTTTTCCATCACAGTAAGGAATTAATTACATAGCTTTTGATTTATATTTCTTTGTGCCTTAGTTGAGATCATTTTTGCAGTTTGCAGCTGTTTTCTATAGCTTCTAAATTTGAAGCAGACCTAAAAAAATAATGTAATTTTTTTTGTCCGCCATATAATAAGCTCCGTTTGTCCGTTTGGTTTATCGTAGAAACTTAAAAGTTCCGCAAGAAATCAAATGGATTAATATTAAATCATTTCGCAGCTCGTTTTCAAAAAAGTCGGAAAAAAAAATATGTTATTGTATTATTAAAAACATTAACAAACTCATGTGGAATTTGAGCTCTTAAGGTACCCAAGAAGCTGAGTTATGGCCATAGAAAGTTGCGAAATGGGCTCTTTTTATTCTATTTTTCGCATATTTTCAAATGCTCACCAAATTTTTTGCCCCGATATACATTTAAAAAAAGCGTTTTAGATTTCTTGAAAAGACCTTTCCAAATTCGTTAATCTATTTATTTCTAATTTTAATGGCCCTTTTTGCAGCATCAGTTATGCAGGGCTGTTTCTGCGAATTTCTATGATTTTTGTGCAGTTCCAAACTCTTATAGAATCTCGACTTTTGATTCTTTTTAAACCGACAGGGTTCAGTTTTTTTTTTGTTCCAAATATACCTTTGATTTCTATTTTGAAAAAGGCCATTTTAACCAGTTTATTTATTAAGTACTTATGATTAAAATGTGCTTTTTTAAACTACAATTTTTTTTAAACTCCTTTTTTCAAATTTTTATGACTTGATAAGCATGCTTTAAATCTTCATTCATTCTTGAATTCTGATTCATTTTTAACTTATCAGATCTCATATTTTCGTTTTAGAAAGACTTTTGATTTTATTTTAAAGAGCTCAGAACGGTTGTAAAGAGAAGCATGTATCAGTCTCTAAAGGAATATCTGTTTTGAAATATTTGCAAAATAGCTTATTTTCAAGAGACTAACGCAAAAAAGAACATTTATTTATTTAATTATTATTTTTGACTTGAAAACATCGATTTTTTTTTCATTTTTCTAGACTATGTCTACAATTTTAAATGCTCGCCAAATTTTTGGATGGTTTTGAATTCTGAAAAAAGTATTTTCTTCAACTTGAAAAGACCTTTCGAACTAATTCATTTATTATATACTTTTAATAAGAATTGGCTTTTTTACGGTTCCATTTGCGCAGCGCTGTTTTTGTTAAGTTTTTTAATTTTCAGGCATGCTTTAAAGCTTTGTGTGATGTCGAGTTTTGATTATTTTTTGATTTAAAAGGTCAATTCATTTTCTTTGAAAATATTTTTAATTTATTTTTCGCAAACCTTGAATTGGTTAAATAGAATCGGATATAACAGCTTCTGAAGGAGGCCTTTTTTGGAAAACTGCTTTTTCATTTTCCACAAACTGATGCAAAAAAAAATTTAGGAATTTACACTTTTCCAGAATGCAGTAGAAACTAGAAAATTTGATCTTCTGTATTTCGATCTTTATATTGTCTTTTGACAAAAAAATATCTATTTTTTTTCCATTTTTAAACTCTCTTCAATTTTTTAAAATTATTTCAAAGTTTAAAACCACCTTTCCTCATACTATCATGTTTTGAATTTTAATACATATGGGACTATTTTAAAATATACCTGAAAATCATGAAAATTAGCACAAACAATGCTGTACACAATGGAATTCTCAAAAGAAGCAGATTCTAATTAAAAGTATATAATAAATTAACTGGCTAAAAAGGTCTTTTTAAGAGAAAAAGAAATTCTTTTCAGAATTCAAATCGAGACAAAATCCTAGATTTGGCGAGAATTTAAAGTGGTAAAAGTAATCTAAGAAAAATGGAAAAAAAGTTAAAAATGAGAAAAAATTGATATATTTAAGTCGAAAAAAAAGTAAGGACCTAAATACAAAAACTACTATTTTCTTTAGTGTTTCTGATGCATTTAGGTCTCTAAAGTAAGAAGATATGATTTTTTGTATTTCCCTCCTTTAAATAAGTAATTTTTCTAATTTTTTAAAGAGGCTCTGATTCTTTTTGGGTAGTATAAGTTTTTCAAAATAGAAAACATTTAAGAAAGAATCAAAAATGAGATCCTGTGACGGTCTGAATTTGTCCAAAAATTATAAAAATTCGCACACTGCACTTGTGCGGTAAAAAAAATCCTATTTCGAGTTGAAAGTAAATAGACTAAATGGTTGAAAAAGTGTTTTGAAGATAAACAAGATGCTTTTTTCAGAATTCATATCGAGTCAAAACTGTAGATTTGGCGACCATTTGAAAATACGCGAAAAATGGACTACGAAGATGACTTTAAAAGGATATATTTCTGCTTGTTAGCCCAAATTCGACGAAGAGTTCTTTTTTATGATTTTAGGGCAAGTTCTACTTTTGATTTCTTTTTGAGTGATAAGATCTTATTTTTTTCGTCTTAAAAATACCTTCAATTTCTATTTTGAAAAACTCATATTGCTTAAAAAGGACCAGAGATAGTGTTGAAATTTGAAAAATAACTTTTTTTCAGGATGCTAATGCAAACAATCATATCTTTTTCCTTTAGAGGCCTAAATACATTAGAAACATTAATTAAACGATTTCTTCTCATTTGTAACCTATTTTCCATTTTTCTTAGAATACTTTTACCACTGTAAAGGCTCGTGAAATTTAGAGTTTTGTCTCGATTAGAATTCCGGAAAAAAAAACACTTTTTTCTCTTAAAAGGACCTTTTCAACCAGTTCATTTTTTATATAGTTTCAATTAGAATCTACTTTTTTTAGAGTCCCATTGTGTGTGCAGCACTCTTCATGTTAATATTCGTGATCTCTAGGCATGCTTTAAACCCATAAGATCTAATTTTGTTGTCTTACTTCATTAACTAAAATTTTTTTCTCAGATCTTATAACCTTAGATTAACGGTTTCACTGTGTATTTAACGTCTACCATGTATTAAAATATTCCCAATATGATAGTATGTGGAAATGTAGCTTTAAACCTTAAAAGGTTATTTAAAAAATTGAAAAGAGGTTAAAAATATGCGAAAATCGATATTCTTAAGTCGAAAAAAAAATAAAAGATTCAAATATGGAAGATCAAGTATTTACTTGGAGTTTCTACTACATTCAAGAAGCGTGTAGATTCCTAAAAAAAAATATTTTTTTTGCATCATCCTTTTCCCAAAAAAAGGCCTCCTTCAAAAACTAATATGCCAGGTTCTCTTGAACAAATTGAAGGTTTTCGAAAAATCAATTAAAGATGTTTAAAAGATAAAAAAAAATAATCATTTTACTTGAAAAATAATCAAAACTCGAAATCATTAAGGTTTAAAGTATTATAAAAATTAACAAAAACAGCGCTGTACAAATGGAACCATAAAAGATCCGGTTCTAATTAAACGTACCAACCAAGAACCTCTAGCTCTTCTTAAGCCGTCGTAAGCAGAGCGGCCTCCCTCGTTGCGCTAGCGTAAACCTCTTAGTGATCCTCTAGATGCCGAAAGGGGCGCTCCAGAAAAATCTCTAGGAAATTTAAAACTCCCTATTCACGTGTTGATTTGTTGAATTTTTTCTTTTGGAAGGGAAACTGACAATAATCTCTTGCGAGACTACCGACTAGTGGCCCACCAACTGAAGATTCTTCGTGCCTTTCTCTGACGTGGTGCAAGTGCCAAACTACTAAGCAACGGTAGAGAATCTCACGTTTCGCCTGAGTAAATGCTTCAAAAGACTTAGATACTCGTGTGCGCGTGTGTAAAAAAATTTGAGATATCTGTGCTCTTTAAAAGACCACCAGATTCTGCTAACGAATCGCAACATCGGGTGCTATTTATACTTTCTCGGCACTCCGTCGGGTCTTCCGATAGGAACCGATCAGCGCTTAGCGCGGTCCGCCAAAGCTTTATGTCTGCGCCGCCGTCAGTGTCGGTGTCTATGCGCCGTTACCGCCGACAACGTGAAGTTTATTTCTAGGAATTTCAACCGACTTTATACGTTTATTTTATTTTTATGATTTTTTAGGTTCTTGTAGATCGTTTCTACAACAATATATATTTAAATTTTTTGTAAATCACAATAAATTCATCAAGAATAAAAATTTTGATTCCGAAAACCCGCAAATATTAATTTTGAAATAACATAGACACAGCAAAGTTTCGTCCGCCGAAGTGAATTTTAAGAAAATATTTAAACAATATTCACAAATTTAATTGTAAATACCTGAAAAACACAGTTTTAATGTTATAAGAAAATTAAAATATCTTGTAAAATATTCCCAAGTATCAATCTCTGTTTAGGAACATAAAAGTAAAATGAGTCTTGAAAATGAAGATTTCTGATGGAAAAATTGCAGAAAGCTTATAAAATATTATAAAAGGTATCTCTATTAATAGTCATAATTAAAGAAATTGACAAAATATAATAAATAAAACAAAGGTAGTTAGAGTAAATAGTAGCGAGTATAATTATTACCACAATTAAATAGTAATAAATCATATCAATAGATGCAAGTTTTGAATAATCGTTAAAACCGAAATTTTGTATACTTATATTTTAGTAAAAGAAATTCTAATTTACCTCTTTCACCCTACAGCTTAGATTTGGCACGTAGGTCGACTAAAACTTATTTTTACATTATATTAAAATATCGGCAACAAGAAATACTTAGATTTTTTTTGTTTATATTTTAGAATCTTAAACCAGATGAAAACAATATGAAAAAAGCAGTTGCGTCAAAAGGGCCAATTGCAGTCTCCATCAATGCTGATATGTTACAATACTACTCTGGTGGTATTTTCAACGAACCTTCATGTCCCAAGAATTCTAACAACCATGGTGTAGTTATCGTGGGCTTTAATAAAGAAAATGGAGTAGACTATTGGATAATTAAAAATTCCTTCGGAGACAAATGGGGAGAAAATGGATATATGCGAATGATATATGGACAAAATATGTGCGGCATTTCAAACGAAGCACAATGTCCCAATTTTTAAAGAGCGAAATTATTTTAGGATTTAAAATAAATATTATAATAAATTTCTGTCAACGTTCTAATCTTCAACAATTAAAAATCGGCAAAGAGAAAACGTAAATAAACTTGTCTAAATAAAGATTACGACTTAGGCAATATTTGATCCTCCTTCCCCCAAAATTTTGTATTAACACATGTAGTGTGCATTTAGTATACAATTCTTAGCTATAGCTTAGACCGCTTATTTAAATAAAAATTTAAGTACAAAGAATTTCTTGGTTGGTGAAGCACATATTTTTAAAATATATAGAGTGCTAAAATCGACAAATTGTGCAATAAAGCCTTTATTTAAATAGTTTCCAAGATATTTGGATATATTTTGATACTTTGACAAGTTTGATCAGTCAAATGATAAATTTGGCGCACAAATTTCTATTTTAGTTCTTCATGCTTTACTCAACTAGTGAGAGAGTTTCAGTTTGGACGCCATAATGTGTCAATGTAACAAATCGCTCTAAAAGTAGCCATATCTGGAAAATCCATTTATTTTGAGATATGGTGTTTCTTATACAAAAACTTCTTTCTAACTAGAGTCAAAAAATTGAAAATGAATAGTTCTAGTATATGCCACAGTTATTGAAAAATTATCCAATAATTAGAAAACTGTGTATCTCTATAAAATAACTTTTAAAAATATAACACTGAAACGTAATAACAAAAATACATAAATAGTTAGAACGAACCGTTTAAGAGACCACTGGGAACGGTGTAGGCGTAAGCTGGAATAGCAACGTCGCATATGCTACTTTTTATTCACTGGCAATAATTGACCTAACCCGAACTCATTTTTCCCGTGAAACAATGGTCCTAATGTCCGCGGTATAACTTTTTGGAGACCACCTGCATGTCATCTCTCAAGTCAAGTTCAAAGGGTTCTATTATTATAATTTGAAAAGAGATAACGTATGTGTATTTATATGACTAATGAGCTTGGGTCTTATTTTCAGAAATAATATATTATATATACCTTTTCAATGGATTTCCATAACATCTACATGTAATGTTAACTTTTCTTTCATTAAATTATCCGTACCCTGAATTATTTTAAAACTATTTTTTCTAATCTTTAAACTCATAAATATCTGCTAAATCGTAAATTATTTTCGGATCAATTTTTTTTTCGAGACTCGCACTAACCTGTATGTTATCGCCCGTTAAGTATAAGGAATTCTGTTGTTAGAATTGGAAACACAAGTGGATTTTTGGCTGACTGTTGAAAGATACGTGGCCATTGGTAATTAAGAAGAAGAAGAAGAAGAAGAAGAAGAAGAAGAAACACCGGTGGCATTTTTGCAGCTTAGTCATTACGTGCTTTTTATTGCTCGTCAGGTGAGTCGATACCTGCTTTTCCTTTCTGAAGTAATCATGATCACTTCGACCCAATGACAAGTAAATGCATATTCAAAAGAACATGAAGTTATCAGTTTCACTTTTTTCACTTTGATCAGTGATAATTTACTTAAAAGAACTTAGCCCAAGTGTAAAGGATTATATTGAATTTGAGAAGAGATAAAGTATGTGTGTTGTTGAGTTTGGGTAACATTATCTGAAATATTATCGTTTTATATACTTTTTAACGGTACCATTTTGTTGTATCGATTTTTTTTTATCTCATTTTAAGTGACTATTTGAATACTGCGGGTTCAGTGAAGAAAGAGATAAAGTTTAGATTTTAATGGATTTCTGTAACAACTACGCGTAATAGTAAAATTGCTTTTTTTTATGTTGGCCGTAATAGGCATTTTTTGAAAGATTTTTTGTAATCTTCAAACTCATAAATGTCTGGTAAATTGTAAGTTATTTCCGGACCTATCTTTTTCAAGACTCGTTATTACTCGATTTTATCGCTCGTCAAGGGCGAATGGCTCCATTGTTAGAATTTGAAGAGACCTAAAACATGTATATGGAATCTCTCGAACCATAATGAGATAGGTATTATTAGCTGTATCTTAGAAAAATAAAACTACTTACATAATTGTAGTGCTTTTATTTTACATGCAAAATTATTACAGTATATCTTGAAACACTTAATCCAAAAACTATATTATATACATATTAAAAATAGGAAATATTTATAAATTAACGTCTTAGTTTTTAAGACTTTATTTGGTTATATTTATTGATATTTACCAACAAAAATATAAACTTGACTTAGGAACACCTTTTATCTTTTCCCATAAAACAGCGAGATTTTGCGAGCTTAATATAATATCATAACTTTGACGTAACGTATATTAATTAGAATTTGTAAGATCTAACTATTGCAAAGCTTTTATGCGATATTACCATAATACCTTATTATTAATACCATAATTCACATTCGTCTAAATGATAAAGGACACTTAAGATAGAGGGTACTGAAGAACTCTGTCATATTTCGTGAGTATGGTTTCCTCGTTCAGTTTGGTTAAAGATGAGTTTTTTCCACTAGACCTATTGACAAAGGACATTAAAGTTTTTTTACTATATTACACGAAATAAAGTTTGAAAACATATTTTAATATGTGTAGATTTAACAACAATTATTAACAAAAAGCTTTTTACAATTTTGACAAAAAGGCTTATGCTTTCTTTTGTATGCTAAAAAATGTCTTTATATGTTTAGAATAAAAAGATGTAGTGTGCTGCAAAGAACTTCAAGAAGACGAGGAATGAAGAGGTGGTAGTGACAACGAGACCATTGAAACCGATGTTGGAATAGAAAAATTTTAATTAAGTTTATTTTACGATTTCAACCGTATAATTGTTACATAACCAACTATGAATTTACGCAAAGACAATTAAATGAAAATATGATCCCAAAGAATCCTGTGCTGCTAGAAAGCATAAAAATACATCATAAAAACTTAGATAGAGTAAATTTATCTAGATAGATTTCGCAATTCTGTTTATACCCAAGACTATTATGAATGACTTGCACACAGATATTTTAAATCTAAATATAGCGACCATACAACCTTGTTTTCCACTGACACAATTCATTAATTCAAACTGAAGTTTTCTTTAATGACATGCGTGGGAATTTATGCAATGATATTTAACATATAACATAACATATAACATATTCACAAGAACAAAATAATAGCACCTAGATGATAAACATCTGTATGTGCTAAAATGAGATTATATAATATAATGAATATAAACAAAGTTTGGTTTCATGTACAAAACAAAAAGTAAAAATTCCTAAAGATCTAAACTACATTAACTTACAAAAATATTGTTTTAAACTGATTCCACCTCAGAAAAACTAACTCTTTACTATGTGTTTTAAACTGTTTCACACTTTGCAAATTTCTAATCTCACTGGGCAATAAGTTGTATAACTTCGGTCCAATATAATTTATGTACTTTAGGTTAATATTGTTATTACTTATGGGGATCTGTATATGCTTGTCGGTTTTTATTCTTGTGTTATAAACGTGATTAATAAAAGTTTGTAAGTTTGGATGTTGATATATATAAACACATATAGATGAAACATAAATCGATCTTACATTTTGTATATTTTTATCGAAGAGTAAATGTGTGGGGTATAATTTATTTTTGTGAAATATTATTTGTAATAGATATTTTTGAATTAAATTTAATTTATACAAAGCATTATTGTATAGTCCTCCTCACTCTAAAATACCGGACCTTAAAATCGATTCAACCAAGGCTTTATAGACCATAATTAAGGTTTTCCTGTCCAGAAAGTTTCTTAATAAATAAAATTTATGCACTAAGCCACGAATCTTTTTTGAAACATAGTCGACGTGCGGTTGCCATTTAAGCTAAGAATCGATTACAATACCCAGGTACCTGGTGTGTGGTGTCTCATTAATGACGTGATTATTACTCATAAAGGTTTATTTGCCTTTGTTAGAGAGAAAGCTATATATGTTTTTTTTGCTAAGTTTAATGTTAATTTTTGGGTTTGTAACCAGTTTTTTATATTTGAAAAATTTATTATAGTTTTATTTTTTACACTTTCCCATGAATCCCCAGAAATGACCATTGCTGTATCATCTACATAAGAAACCATCATCCCCTCTGTTTTTAAATTAAGCAAAGAATTAATATATAAAATAAAAATAGTGGTTCCAAAACAGTTCCCTGGGAACACCAATTTTTTCAAATTTTTTGTCACTTAAAATATTGTTAATTTTAACCATTTGTACACGTTCTGAAAGATAATTTTCAAACATTTTATAAGTCGTTCCCCTCATGCCATAATTGTGCAAAATTGTAAATAGTTTGTCGTGAGGCACAGTATCAAACGCCTTAGTCAAATCCAAAAAGACTGCTAAACATTTTTTATTTAGATTCAAATTATTGACAACATCCGTTATTAACATCTATATGGCGTTGGTAGTACTATACCCCTCGAGATATCTCAACTGATTCTCAGACAAAATTTGAAATCGTTTTATAAAAGTCATCACTCTATTTTTAACGCACTTTTCAAAAAGCTTTGCAAAAAAAATGAAGCTTATTGGTCGATAATTGCCAGCAACACTCTTTAAACCGAATTTATATATGGGAGTAATTGTCGATGTTTTAAACTGAGATGGCACAATTCCTTTTTCAAATATTACATATTAAATATGTAACAAAGGCGTCAATATTTCTAGATGTGTTTGTTTTATGATACTTACTTTAATACCATCATAAGCTGCGCTTTTATTTTTTAGAGACCCAATATGACTTATTAATTCATTTTTTGTAAGTGGGTGAAAAAAGAGTGTAGCATTCACAGGTGGATCAATATGGCATTCTTGCTGAGGTGGGGGAATGGCCTTTTTCATCTCAATCCCTATGTTAGCATAGTAGGTGTTACAGAAATTTGCCATTTCAAGATAACTGTTGAAACGTATGCCAGATTCATTCCTTATGTCAACTTTACCATCACGTCCATCGCTCATAGGTAGCATCCTTTATTACTTTGTAAAGTTTCTTTATATCGTTTTTATTATTTTGTAACTGATTTTTATCATATTCATTTTTTTGTTTATGTAGAAGTTTATTTAATTGATTCCGATATTGTTTGTATTTTAGCTTAAGTTGAGTTGAGTAGTTTTTTAATAAACTCTTTTCATTTTATCCCTGATTTTAATGGACGTGATGATACCCTGACTAATCCAACGTTTTATCTTCTTATATTATATTATTATGTCTTGTTGTAAAAGTTTCCGTTGCCTCAATAAGTAATTTCTCATATGTTTCTAAAAACATATTCTCTTGAACATTATTTTCATTTATGATAATAAACCAGTCAAACCTTGGTAGTAATTGCTTAAATTTACCAATATTTAATTGAGTTTTAGTTATAGTGTTTTCAAAAATAGTTCAACTTTTCGTAATAATTTTTTACCAATAGAAATCAAAACCGGACTGTGATTAGTTATATACTCTTTAATAACAAAAGATTTAATGTTCAATATATCATTTCTTAACTTTCGTTGTATGAAAATGTGATCAAGATATGATTGAGAAATTGTTCTAGTAACAGAGTTCGTAAAAGACTGAAATCCCTGCGCATTTTACATCGTTATCAGCTAAGTTCAGTAAATCAATATTTGTATCACCCACAAAAATTTCAATATTCAGAAACCTCAGACCCTCAAAATAAGAATACAAGTCATTGATAAAGTCTGACTTTTAAAAGGGCGGAGGTTTATATACCGCCGTTATACCAAATAGATTTTTAAAGTCAAAAGATATTCTGCTAAGAGTTACCTTTGAATTAGGCATCCTAACAATAAAAAAATCTATGTTAATATAGTCCTTCACAAAAATAATAACACCATCATTCTTATTATAACTAGCTTCATTATAAAAAAGCTGAAATCCAGGAATGTTACAATTCTCTATGGAATCAATTTGAAGAGTCTCATTTAAAACAATTATGTCTACAAAATTTAAATTATATGCTTCTAGAAATGTGATCAAATTATCTATGTTTTTATTTAAACTTCGTATGTTAAAATTAATTAAATAAAAATTATAATTTTCTTCCAGTTTCAATTGTGTACTCTGTAAGTCCACTTTTTGGTGCGGAAACAGTCTCCTTCACTTATTTCTTCTCATATTTCGTCTTGAATATTAATAACCATATTTTATGTGTTAAAATCTGTTTTGTTTTTTATAAGTTCAATATGCTATTTGAGTGTTGGACAATCCGGATCCAGTGCCATATGATGGGTATTGAGCTGTAGTCTATATTTTTTGTTAGCTTCTAAACAGTTAATACACTTTTTTTTCTAGATTTTCAAACTCCTCAAAACAATGACTTCCGCACAATTACCACAAACTTGTTCCTTTGTACACTTATTACTCTTGTGGTGAAATCCTTGACATCGATAACAACGTGATACAGTCAGATTATCGTACACCTGTAGTCGTTCCAGGGGCGGATCCAGCCTCTCTCTTGGGGGGGGGTGATATCACAAAAGTGCAGTATGGCAAGTGAAAACAAGTTGTCGACTGGGGGGGGGGGGGGCACCAGCAACATTCCCATTTTTAGTGTAAAAGGCAGGGTCGGGTCTTTTTTTCTGAATTTGAAGCCCTTGGAGAGGGGGGGGGCGATCACAAGAAAAAACAAGTTTGCCGACAGGGGGGGATGCCAGCAGCATACACATTCCTAGTATAAGAGGCAGAATTGAGTCTATTTTCCTGAACTCAAAGCTCTTGGGGGGGGGGGGGGCTATCGCAAGAAAAACAAGTTGTCAACGAGGATAAGGGCCAGCAGCATACACATTCCTAATATAAAAGACAGAATTGGTTGTACTGTCCTGAACTCAAAGCTCTTGGGAAGGGGAGGGGGGGGGGCGATCGCAAGCATACACATTCATATACTTTATTCAAGAGAGAGTAATAAAACTGTTACCACAACCTCCAACGTACCTGCTCCAGTGGTAGTTCGACAGTATAATTATCCTTAAATTTATTTTCAGCTTCTTGCTTAAATTAGTCTAGATCTTGTTGTGTTTCACATTTCACAACTATATTTCCTTGTTTTGTTTCCTTCAGATGTCTTATACCCATATTTAATATAATTTAATATATATATATATATATATATATATATATATATATATATATATATATATATATATATATATATATATATATATATATATATAAACTCCTACAGGACATACAAACAAAAATCCGGACTTTCCCGAACAGGAATTTCTTTAAAATCCATATTAACAATCAACTCAAAAAACTTGTACTATATAAAGGATGCTTCGCAAAATTTTAACTTACTCATTGACTGGTGCCGGAATTTCCGTTTTTTAGGAACATACTGTTCAAAATTTCCGCCAGAAATTGCCTGAAAGTGTCACAATTCAAGGTATTACAGATCAGAAACTTTCTATAAAACAGTCAACCCTTATTCCCTTCACCGCGGGCGACCCACACCAGGTCTACATCAACAATCTAGACATCGAGTTCGATGACTTTTTAGGTCTAGACTTCTTAGAACATTACGAATGCGTAATTGATCTTAAGAACAAATAACTAGTTTCAAATTTTAAAACTCTTCCTTTATACAAAGTAGGGGAAAACGAAAAGGAAAAAATTAACACCAATATTTCGGATGATCAAAATTTCAACAGAATTTTTATAGAAGCTAGGACCGAACGGATTTTCAGATTAAAATGTGATCTTGCCAACGTAGATTCCGTACTAATAGCGCAGGAAAAAGACAAGTTTAGACTCACTAACGCCTTAGTAAAAATCAACGAACGCTGCGAATTTATTACGTCAATACCAAAAATTGTCGAATTTTTAAATATAACACTAGAACCGATAAACGACACCACTGAACCTTTTTATAATTTCAAAACAAGCAAGAACCGGTAATCTAAACGAGAAAGAAACGAATTTATGCTTAGATTTTACAGATATATTTTAGCTCGCGGGTGACAGTTTGACATTTACCAACGAAATAAAACATTCAATTGACACAAACGGCGTTCATCCAGCTTTTACCAAATCATATAGGTACCCTCAAATACATAAGGAAGAGGTAAAAACACAAGTAAACAAAATATTGACGGAAGGTATCATTCACCTTTTAGTTTCACCTTGGTCATCGCCAGTATGGGTAGTTCCGAGAAAACTGGATGCCTCTGGCAAGCAGAAATGGCGTGTTGTAATCGATTATCGTAAGCTAAACGAGCTTAGTGTGGACGATGAGTATCTTTACCCAATATTGCTGACATCCTACACCAACAAGGCAAGTGTGAATATTTTACGACACTTGATCTTGCTGCTGGATTCCACCAGATAAAAATCGACCCTAAAGACATCCAAAAAACGGCTTTCACTGTAAAAAACGGCCAGTACGAGTTTGTTCGAATGCAGTTTGGCCTCATAAATGCCCCGTCCACATTCCAACGTGTCATAGACAACATCCTTCTTGGCATCCAAAACAAGCGTTGTCTAGTTTACATGGATGATATCATAGTTTATTCCCTCACTATTCACGAACATATATCACGCCTAACAGAAGTCTTTAAACGTCTTCGAAAGGCAAATTTAAAAATCCAGCCCGATAAGTGTGAATTCTTAAGAAAAGAAGTTGCATATCTTGGCTATCTTATCATTTCAGATAACGTGAAGCCCAATCCGTCTAAAGTAAAATGTATAACTAATTTCCCAGAGCCAAAAAGGGCTGAAGACATTCAATCGATCTAAAGGCTAGCCGATCTATTCCAAATTTTACTAAAATATCAAAACCTCTAAGTCGTCTCTTAAAAAAGGACACTCCGTTCCACTTTGACGCTGAATCGATCTAAAGGCTAGCCGATCTATTCCAAATTTTACTAAAATATCAAAACCTCTAAGTCGTCTCTTAAAAAAGGACACTCCGTTCCACTTTGACGCTGAATGCAAGGCAGCTTTTGATGAACTAAGGAAAGCCCTTGTCTCTAATCCGACTCGCATATACCCTAATTTTCAAGAACGTTTTCTGCTAACAACTGACGCAAGCTCATTCGCTATTGGCGCTGTACTCTCCCAAGGCCCAATAGGTAAGTAGGCCTATTATCTACGCGTCAAGAACTTTATGCAATGCCGAAACCAGATTCTCCATGATAGAATGCGAATTACTTGCCATTGTTTGGGCAGTGAAACACTTTCGACCCTATCTTTATGGCCGAAAATTCACCCTGATTACGGACCATCGTCCATTAACGTGGCTCTTTTCTACCAAGGACCCAGTAGGTTAGCAAGATGGCGGCTAAAACTGGAATAGTACGATTACAAAATAGAGTACAAACCGGGAAAAGTAAACAGAAACGCCGACGCCTTATCGGGGATAAAAATAAATCACTTCCAATAATGCGCAGATTTTCGACACAAATATACTATTCACGCAAATAACGAATATGACAAAAACAATGATGAAACCGAAGAGAGAAACAGCGAAGACGAGACCGACCTTCTTGACAAAATTACGACAGATTTCAATACATTTGTTCACTTGTATAAAACTAGATTAATTATTGACTATTCCAAATATCTCAAATGCTCAACTTTTAGATAAAAATCACAAAAATATCATTACATTTTTCCACCAAAACAAAATAAAGGATCTTTATTTTACAATTATCGATGATATTTTTGAAGAATCTTCGAATTTCGTACAAGACCAAATAAATACATTGTCAAGCAAAACAGTTAAAGAACGAAAATATTTTATAATTCTTTTACGATTTGACTCAGAAAATGTGGTAGGAAATTTATTTTTCATTCTTTTTAAATGTCAAAATTAATTTAACGCAACTGATTCCTCCGTATCGAAAATAATTTAGACCTGCCAATATTAGAAATTTTGTTCTTTATCTTTGCCGATAAGGAAATAAAATTGAAAATCTGTCAAAACATCGTCAAAACTCCGATCAAATCCTGATTATCCTAGACCAACACCATTCGGGAAAAAGTAATTTACATCGAGGAGTCAATGAAACAATAAAGCGTATAAAGGAAAAATATAACTGGCCGAGACTTACTAAAGACGTAAAAAAATATGTAAAAAACTGCAAAATTTGTCAAAAAGCAAAAATTTGTAGGAAAAATTTTAGCACCCCTTTGGTTATTACCGAAACACCTAAAACTCCTTTCGAAAGAATTAATATTGACATATTTGAATATCCTACATGAAATCACGCATTGACAATTCGGGACGAACTAACAAAATTCACTCAAGCTTATACACAAGAAAATAAAAAGGCCTCATCAGTAGTTAATACCTTACTAGTATTTTTCCAACACTACGGCACATAATTCACTGTGACCACGGTCGAGAATTTGATAACGTCCTAAGGAAAGACCTCTGCGAATTATACGACATAAAATTGACATTTTCCAGTGTTCACCATCCACAGTCGACCGGCTTTTTAGAAAGGTTTCATGCATCCCTCACGGAAATGCTGAGAGCCCATACGGCCGAAAACCCCGACGAATACCCTTTTAATATTCTTCCATATGCGGTTATTTGTTACAACAACATTAAGAACAAAACACACGGTTTTACACCTTATGAATTAATTTTTGGTCACACGTCGAGTAGACCTCCCGAAACCCTATACAATCAAAAGAAATTACTATCAAAATATGTTAGGGACCTAAGCAATCGGATGGCATACTATTACAAAGTCGCAGGTATGAAATCCGAGCGACAAAAGTGTTTTCCTTGAACACAACCAATTGTTCTTTCTCTGTTAGGTTTTTGACTATGAAGGAAAAATTATGAAGAGGAGTATATTAGGTATTCCAGTCAAAGCAATGACTGATTTTTGGCTTTATGTCACGCAGAAAATAAGACCCATTGGTTGAACACACCCTTGAAGTTAACATGGTTTGGCTTTGTAAGAAGAACTCTTTGATAATTAAAACATGTAACTAATCTGTTCACATAGAGCATATAAAACAGATAATACAATAAATTTTCAGGCTACAGTGTAATGGTCTCTCAATCCTAGTCTGCTTAATGCCACAACCCTAGGAATAAATAAAATATATTTTGTAAGGTCTTTGACTGACTGATTGATTGATTAAGTGATATAGCAGATTATGTTTGAGGAACTCTTACCTGCAGCCTGAAGACTTATTTTGTTGTTTGTTATATCTGCTGAATGCAAACACGTGAGTTAAATGTCTTATTTGTCATAGATTTCTTCTTACAAAGCCAAGTAAGAGTAATCTCAGGTGTGTATTCGAACATAGGTGTAAAACAGGGCTTACCTCCTCGAGAAAAACTGGCTTATTTCTTTAACTTCGACATACCTACCGTGTAAATGTGATTGGAAAGTTGACATCTCAGGGTAAATTTTCGCTAGATTTCTTTACAAATATATCATGATGGTTGTTCTTAGAGCAATTAGACACTTCAAAGTTGTCTAAATTCTTACCCATATCCTTGTAGGAATCCCCAATTTGATTATGTAAAATTATTGAATCAGTGTTAGTGGAAAGCACGGTTGTATGGTCACCATATATAAAGTTAATATATGTAAATAAAAGTCATTCATAATAGTCTTAGGTTTACCTAGGATTGAGAAACCTATTTAGATGAGTTTACTATATATAATTTTTCTAGTGAATTTTTATGATTTCTAGCAGTTCGTGATTCATTGAGATGCTATTTTCATTTAAATATCATTGCATAATTTTCCACACATGTCATTACAGAAATCTTTAGTTAGAATTAATGAAATTAATGAATTTATGTCAGTGTATCAAGGTTGTATGGTAGCCCTATTTAGACTTAAAATATGTGTCTACAAGTCGTTCATAATAGTCTTGGGTATACTCAGAATTATGAGACCTATCCAGATAAGTTTACTATATAGAAGCTTTTGTGGTCTTCTAGCAGTATAGGATTCTTTGAGATCATATTTTCATTTAAATTTCTTTGCGTAAATTCATAGTTGGTAATGTAGCAGTCATATGATTAAAATCTTATAATAAACCTAATTAAGATGTTCCTCTATTAAGACATAGTCCTCAATGGTCTCGTTGTCACCACCGCCTCTACAGTCCTTGTCTTCCTAAAGTTATTTGCAGCACACTACATCTTTTTATTCTAAATATATTAGGAAATTATTCAATATACAAGAAGAGGCTCGAGCCTTTTGTCTAGATTAAAAAAAACATTTTGTTAATGATTCTTGTTAAATCCATAAGCATGAAACCATGTTTTTAAATTTTATTTCGTGTAATATAGTAAAAAACCTTAATGTTTAGTAGAAAAAACTCGTCTTTTATCCAAACTGAATGAGAAAAATATACACACAAATTATAAAAAAGATCTTCAGCACTCTCTATCGGTAAGTATATTTCGTCATTAGCCATTATAATATTATTGACTAAAACCTTCGCAATAGTTAGATTTTACTAATTGTACTTAATATAAGTTACGTCACTGTTATGTTGTTATCTTAGTATTAGGTTCCTGTGAATATATAGGGCCATCAATAACATGTAATTTGTAAATCAGACTTTAAGGTGTGAAGATGGCTGACCGTAAAATCAAATTGTAGCTTTTAGAACTACCAAAAGAAGATATATTCGGTTTTAGAAATGCGAATTCTAGGTGGTTTATTGATAATACATTAATCAAGTTAAAAGATTACATTATTATAGGTTGGAAATGCAAGCAATACATTAACTGATTGTTTACTGAATCTGTTAACACATGCAAGGCTTGTTAATTATTCCGCTAATGATTTAGAAAAATATAAGGAAATTTTACTACTTATTAACGTATATACACGAGACTTTAAATGAAATAAAAGGATTAATTCGAACACATTACACCGGTTTACATCCTCCGCCACTATATTTTCTGACCTCAGCCTAGGTTTCGGAGGATGAGTCATCCTCCCCAGAAATATAATTAGAACTATTACAGTGGAAAATCAGGGAGTGAGCTCGATCTTAATCGGATTCATAATAACAATCAGACCCTTTGCCACCCTGTTGAACTAGGTTATGTACATTAAAACCGAAAATATATTAAAAAAGTTTTCAGTAAACAGCGATAGTTAATAATAAACATAAATTGATATACTATTAAACATAACATTGTTGTATGTGCATGTATATATACCTTATTATGGTTCGAAAGATTCGGTTCAGCCTCCATCACGTCCTGATAACTGAAGCATCTACAACTCAATTTAAAATTAAATAGTGCTGTGCTGCAAAAGAAGCATTCTAAAAATGTTTCCCAGAAACAAGATATAAAAAAATTGTGACAAAAAATGAGCTACAAGATTTTAAAAAGTTGAAGATCGTTGACTCACTTAACATTCATTCACATATGTATACACACATACATATACACATGCATACACACTATATCCACACACATATATGCATATACATATAGACACAAACATACGCATATACATACACCTATACAGACCTTTTTGATGAGTTAAAACATTTGGATAAAAAGTATACTTACATTTCAATTTTATTATGCTGTACTGTACAAAAATAAAAACCATTTTTCTGTTAATACCCAAAAGAGCGAGTTGGCAAAAGTGATGAATCTTAATCCAATTGTTTACGTGTTTATGGATATAGTAATGCCCCGCCCTCTTTTATAAATATCTGATAGTGTTTTTAGAAGAAAGATGCATCCGAGAATCCGATTTAGCAGAGATGACTTTGAAGATTACAAATAATCATTCGAAACACATCTAAGAATTAACCTTTTTGACTTACAAAACTTGAAAAATTACCTAAAAATGAAATACAAAACATATCTATACGGTAAAACGATAACATTTAAGAGGATATACAGAACAATATTATTTCTTATAATTACAACACCAGCTTGATCAACAAATAATAAACCTATATTCTTATTTCCACAGGTTAGCGGACTCTTCCACACTACATCGAGCAATATGTGAGCCTGGCTACAGAAATCACTTCATGGACGACATCCAAATGAGGTCGTCCAGGACAATGTCGACAACTCAGCGTCGGACTACTGGTTATTCAGGACAGATGTTTCCAAAAAAGGAGGGCTTCTTGTTAGCTATCCAAGACCAGGTTATTTAGACGAATAATTATCGGAAGTTCATCATCAGAGATCCCTCAATAGAAAATGATTAATGTAGATATGGCTGTCGAACATCAGAGACAATTCAGCACATAATTGGAAAATGCCAAGCATTTGCCGCAACCGAGTATAAGGAAAGAAACTAACCTGAACTACATTAATTGACATTACTATACCTAATAATAACAACCTAAGACCAAAATACAATGGGAAGATCGCCAAATACAGAGATCTGGAGGTGCAAATCCAAAGACAGTGGGTAATGAACAGAGTCCACAAGAGTCCCATAATACTATCAACAACTGGAGTGATACCAACGAACCTCCTGCAGAACATCAAGGGACTAGGCCTTATTAAGCATCTATATAAACCGATTCAGAAAGCAGTTCTTCTTGCACGCCACCTAGGACCCGATAACATGGAAAGAGTCCCCACAGAGCTTCATACTTTTGGTGTCTTTGTATACCTGATGAGTCAATAATTTCTGGAGGAAGTGCGAAGATGTTTGGCTTGTAAATATGGAACAATACCTAGAGCTGAAATTAAATCCCAACACGAATAGTAGATATCAATTATATAGTTTATGTGCATTCACATAATAAAAACTTTCGATTACTAGCTACTTTAATATACATGTTTTAAGTCTATTTAAATTCTAACAACGGAGCCCTTCGCACCGAACGGGCAATAAAAAGCATGTAATGACAAGTCTTGAAAAAGATAAGTCCGGAAATGACTTACGATTGAGCTGAGATTTATAGGTTTAAATATTACAAAAGATCTTTCAAATAAATGCAGGGTACGAAAAATTTAAATAAAGTAATTTTACCATTACGCGTAGTTGTTATAGAATCCGTTACACTCTAAACTTTATCTCTCTGTTCAATGAACTAGCAATATTCGAAAAATCTCTTTTTTTTTCCTTGATTTTTTATGATTATTTAATTGATAGAGTAAGCAATTAAGCAAATCCTTTCAAAATAATAGAAATAACCGTTTTAAAATAATAACGCGGTTAATAAGACCATTTTGTTTTCAGGGAAAAATGAGTTCGGATTATACTAATTCTTGCCAGTTAAAAAAATTAGTATATGCGATGTAGCCGTTCCGCCTTTTGGATCTGCCATTCCCGATGGTTGCAGGATCTCCATAATGCCTCTACTAAAATAAATTTAAAAATTTGTTCTCATAGAATAAAGTATCTTCTATATTTAAAGGAATTCCCTTCATGTAGAGTATGCGTTACTAAATAAAAACAAATTTTATCTAAAATGGTTTTGGGTTATATAAAATATAAACGAATTTTTAGACTATTGCATCGGCAGTTTAAGAAAAAGTTTTTTTTTGAAATTGAATTAAAATATTTAAGAAGTTTCTCTTAATTATCACGATTTTATAATTTTTTTTAGTATAGTAGCCTATAAGAAAAAACTATTAAAATAAGATAACAAGTATTTTTTCAAAGCCTTAAAAGGGGTTTGTATATTTGCTAATATCATAGCTCCATAAAAAAGAAATGGAAATAAAATGGGAACATTTCACTCTTTTCCGAGTATCTTCGAAAACAAAACGAATATTAAATTAGAACTATACTACCCTTTCCGTAACTGTACCTATTTGAGGTGATCTCAATAGTAGGAAACAAGTTTCTAAATCTATATAGCAATTTATTGCATAAACTAATGTTTTTATATTGACGATTAATTTAAATTTCTTTATCAAAATGTACCAATTGATATATATCAAGAATTATTATATAATATAAATCTTTTATACTTTAGTATCTTATTATGGTCACTAATTATAAATTAGCTATCCCACAACTTTAAAATTAGTAATAAAATATGTTTAATAGACATATTATATTTCTGTCTGGCAGAACTTCAGGTGTTACGGTTTATAGAACTTTTGCACTTCACTGACGTTCAATAAAACTGAACCAATTCACAAAATTCTGTACTATTCTATCTTACCCTATGTCCGTCTCCAGTAAAAATGCAAGTCCCCCCATTTTTGCATCTTTTTTCAGGGAGTGTACAATCGATGCTTGCAAAAATAGGTATAAATGTTGTTGAGCTTTCAGTCGTAGGCATTGATGTAGTACTGGCTACAAAAAAAACATTTCTAATTATAACTGGAATATGTTAAGTATTTCTACAATATTAACAGATCTAACTGAGCTAACAATTATATTCAATAAAAAAAAATTGTTTACAGTAGTTCATTCTTAGTTCATTTTTCTTTATAGTACGAATATAAATGACCCATTTTACTTATTTTTGAAAACAAATGTATTAAAATAAAATCAGAATTAAATAATATGATTTGGTGCCCTAATGAGATTATTTTCGCTGCCCCACTCATAGTAACCTGCCAACATCAGTTCATTAAACATTTTTTTTAAAGCAAACATTTATGAACTGAGATTTTTTGTTAGAAACAATAGCTACTAAACTGTCTTTAAACATTACTCTATTAATTTCTTAACATGGTCTAACTTTAAAACGAGTCTAAATTGACAAAAGAGTACTGATAAGTGCAACAATATGTCAACAAAGGTTTGAACCTATATTTTTCTTTCATTATTAAACCGAAAAAATGTATAAATGTGTGTATTTTTGCGAATCAACTGTCTCTTTTACGAATTTCAAGACCTTATTCTTTTTATATGGAACACCGTTAATTTGAAGACAAATCGCCTGAATCCGTCAATTTTATTATTTTGAAATTATTTTTTTAGGAAAAAAATATTATACTCCTATTTTCATTTTTGGCTTTAAAAATCACTTCTTAATTGACTTATTTTAATCAATTTTAAAATTATCAACCGGTTAAAATCAAATGAAAGCACCTCGCTGAAGATGAAAGACAGAAATTTTGATTCTGTTGGTTTGTGAAGATAAAATTAAATCATGAAGAACTCTGTAATATGTCCAAAGATAAATACCAAAATTATTCATCAAATAAGCGGCGTTCTATACAAAATTCTTTAGAGTTTAATTTCCATGGCAACTAGATCGGTTTTAACAATTAACTAAATCCTTTTAGCGAATCTCAATTTAAAAATTAAAAAATTTGGCTTCTCCAATTTTATTTATCGGCAAAACCTTTTATTACAGTAGAGAAATATTTAGAACAAATTAATTCTAATGGTTCGAGAGAGCTAAGCCAACCTTATTTGTGACACCGTCGATCGTCAATAATATTATCTCTTTTACTAATTAAGGTTTAGAGAGACTGCGTTCTCCACGTGCTGCCCTCACTCGCATGGTAAGAGGTATGTGGAATAATAACCATAGTAGATATCTAGAAACACTAAATGTCGAAATCACCTTATATCGAGAGTAACTCGACTGGCCTTGATCTTGAGTTTGTTCTTGGAGGCGGCCTCGACTTTGGTCAAGGTCGCATCGACCTTCGGAATTTTGGAATATGTTTGCGCCAAAGTAAATGAATCCATATTTTTATTACGGCCCATACTGAAATATGATCTGGCATATTGTTTTTGGCACATGATATTATTAAAATTAAATATAGAGTTTGGTTTTGCATCGGACAATTCCACAATATTTGACGCATCACAAAAAGTATAATAACAAGACTTTTGATGGGTAATAATATTTTCCGCAAAAATTCATATTTGGCCTAGTACAGCGAAAAGAAGCAGAATATGGAAAGATTATCGGGTAGTAGTGGTCATTACCCGGAGCCCCCTCCTTGACCTTGTGCGCGACTTTACTCCCTTTGGCCTCGCCGTTGACCATGATATCCGACCCTGCGCTGACATGACCTTGACCTTGAAAAATGCTATGCACTCGATGGTGCGTGTGCGCGCGCGATCTTGACTTTGACTGTATTCAAGATCGCCTTGACTTTGTCAGAGGCCATCTTGGGTGTGTGACCTTGAAATTGTTATTTCTTCATTGTAATAGTGTGGGATAATCCTGAAATAGTTTTGACCTTGCAAATTCTTCTATCAAACTGTGTGAGCCTATTTACATTCATTCAGTGTGAAATGTCAGATACGGAAATATCTAAAGATAAAATTATAGAGCAAGTCGGCAAAGTAATTTGTTTATATCAAAATAATTTAAAAAGTTTGTGTGATTTTGAAAAAAAGATCTAGCATTTTTTCCTCTCGAATATTTAAAAAGCTGCCAGCGCCATATCGGTGTGACAAGGAACTACAAATAAACTTACCCTGTTACATTCGCTATGAACAAATATATCGTCATTATATAGATGGACCACCACCAGCAATAAAAAAGTGTCGTGAGTGCAAAATAAGTGAAAATATGAATAGTGATCTGCAAGAGACAATAAAAAAATTGGGCGATGAGTTCACTGAAACGGCAAGTAATTACTTCAGTGATGCAGCGAAAAGTCGATCAGAAAAGTCTACCAATGCATGTCATAAATATTGCAGCAAAACATTAAATTTACGAAAGTTTGTTTGTGAAATAAAAAAGTTGGGATTTAGTGACTGTTTGGAAAAACTAATTAGTTTCATTGAAGATCCGGTTGTGTTAAATGAAATTTGAGTGTAGGACTCAAGTTTAACGTAGTAGCTAATATGGAAAGTTTAGTTAGAGAAATATATGAAGTTTTAATTTTTGCAGCGTGTTCGGAATTTTACGCATATGAAATGCAAAATTCGGAAGCTCAGGATTTTAATATATTTTTTAAATATATGGACCATGTTGAAGAGTGTATTTTAGCAAGTATAGTTTGTAAGGAATTTTTAATAGATAAAAACGAACAAATATTATTAAATACATTGAGAAATTTAGATTTAAACGATTATATTACACGTATAAGAGAAAAAAAGGAAAAAAGTCATTAGACCTTGAAAACTCCCTCCTAATATTTCTGGTGTTTCTGCCGTTCAGCCACTCCCCACCATTGTTATAATTCGTCCTTGAAAATTCGCTATAAAGTTTAGTGGGAAAAAAGTGACTTCAAACAGTCGCAGATATGAGTGGAATAAACGTCAAATATTGTGTTCGTGTGATGTTCTGAAAGTGCTTTTGTATTCACGGTAATTTCTGGATTTTTATACCATTTTTTCAATAATGAGTATTGCAAAACAAACTCTAGATGAAATTAATGATTTTGAGGTTTTAGAGAGAAAAAAAGTATCGAAATAATTGTGGGGAAAGTGTATAAAATTGTAAAAATAGTTTTAATGAACACACGATTTGGTAAAACTCTTCTAGTGGCTTTACATGATGGCGGTGATAATTGCACAATCGAGACTTTTTTGCCAAAACGTGTGACCGAAACACTGTCAGACGATATTGTAGATATTATGAGTAAAACTAAAGGGAAATACACTTTAACTTATTTGGAGAAGGGTACTGGAGTTTTTGGAGACCATACTCGAACTTTATTACGTTTTGGCTCATTGGAGTAAATTGTATGTAATATACACGCGTGTTCATTATTTCTGTTAAAGATGTCTGCTGATGCAACTGTCAACTAATGTGTAGATAGATACATATTTTGGTTGGGAAGAGAATTAAGAAATATGGCTCATAATATGTTAGATAGTGCAAATGATTGGTCGCATATTGAGGCAACGAAAGATCCATATAAGAATGAGATTAGGGATGTAATTAATTTTATGGCTGGGGCACACTTCTGCGACAAATTTTTATATGGTACCATAGACATGGATACATTTTATGCTGAAATGGTCGAAGAAGAATTAAAAGAATATCTCGTTAATATTCCACATTTACCTGGTGAGCTTGCTGCAAAATATGAATTGGTTCCTGCAACAGCAACAGCCCAAGATGTTATCGATCTAAGTAAGGTCGGATTGCATTTTGAACAACGAAAATGAAGACGTTCCAAATGTAGAAAATTATTTTTTTATAATTTTTGTATTTGTACACTTAATTGTACAAAACTGTAAATAAATATTTGTTACAATTACAGTTTAATTTTATTTATTTTATAAATATACCAACCCATTAGAAAATAGTCAGTGTTTCTTTTTCTCAGTTGAAATATTTAGTATAGGTAGAGCAAATAAAAATAAAATAGTTTAGTTAAGATTAAAAATGAGTCGAGGAAACAACACAATTGATAAATGTGGTCGTCAGAAATGTAATGAAAAAAATCAACCAATTTATGCGAACCTAAAGATGATGACGATGCTGTAACCAAAAAATTCCTTAATAGAAAGTTTTACCATTTTGCAGTTGTTATTTGTGCTATATTTAACGAGGATATCCTCTCCCTGATATACAAAAATAATAGTCAGCTTAAAACAAAAATTGAAGTTATTGAGAAAATACTCTATCGTCAGCCTTTACATGACTCAATAAGCGCACTGTCATATGGCTCGATTCCAAAAAAAAATCTAAAAAAGGGAAACCAGGTTAAAGAAAAGAAGAATGCATTCCGAGTGGCATAGCTTTGAAGATAACGCCATCGTCGTCGGTGAATTGGATCTTCCCTCCAAGAATAGTTAAATATCATTTATGTGTATGATGTTTTATTGCCGTTCTTATTGATGATGATGATTGACAACAAAAACTTTATTTTACTATATGTTGTTTATTTATTTTACATTTTAAATTAAAATTCTACTCATAAAATATCTGCCTTAAACAATTTCTGATTTATCTATCCAAGAGTTGAACTGGTTCGGAAATCCTAGCCATTTGACAGACAATTGATCGGTGTGATTTTTCTTGCGTTGTCCAAGGACCTTTTCTACTAGATAAACGGAACGGGACTTCTTATCTTTTGTAGATCTGACTCGTAAAATCACCCTCTTATAGGCTGACCTTCTAACGATTCCAACAAGTATGTAGGTAGATTTGTAATGTTAACTTTTACAATTTTAAATAGTTCAGTTGACCATGAGGGCGTATATCTCTTATCGAATAGGCTTTTGTACTTGCTAATACGCACAATTTTTAAATAATCGTAGGTTTTAATTTGCTTTTCTTCTAGCACATCTGCCTGCTTTATTCCAATGGTGTGATGTTTCGAATGGTTATAGGCTTTTGTTACTGACGATTATATATGTATCCAATTATAAGATCCTCTTGCCGATAATTGTTTATTTAATTTATTTTTAAGAGTTCTTATGATTCGCTCAACAATTGCAGCTTTCTTTGTGCTGTAAATGGAATAATGATTTATATTATATTTTCTCATCAGGGCTTGAAAGTTACTATTATAGAACTCCTTTCCTTGATTATTTTGCAAATTTTTTGGTGTATATGATGTCTCTTGATTGATGGTTTTCATCGTACTAGTAACTTCTATACCGGTCTTGTTTTTTAATGCTTTGGCATAGACAAATTTAGAGTAGCAATTTATCCAGACCAAAATATAACGCTAATCATAGTTTTTATCAGCATACTGTTGCATTTCAGCCAAATCCCTGTATCTTTTTATTATCGTTCGCTTTCTTATAATTTTTTTTCTAGCCATTCTATGCAGTTCGTTAACAATTTTGTTTTTTTCTAGGCTGGGCTCCTTATTATTAGTAATATTAAAGGTTTCAGATCGAAGGTAGAACTGAAGAATATCACTAAATATGGGGTGTAATAATAAAAACCTTCTTCTCGTAATTCCTCTATGATTGACATAATTTCATTTTCGTGTCCAGTGTGTCCAGCTACTTTGGAACTTCACAACAAACGTAAACGGTCTACCAACTATTTAGCTTTGTTCCAGTAGACATATTGAAATATTTTCGAAGATAATTTCTTTTTTGTGGGTAACTGTAATTTTTCGGAAAAATCTTTTCTTCTAACACCACCATCTAATTTTATGTTCATCATCAGAGGTTCAATAATTCGTAAATATTTGTTCCATTTGGTCTCCAATAAACCATCATTTTTTTAAAATTTTTGTAGACAGCACTCGTGGATTCCAAAATATTATTGTAAGTCGTAAGTACATTATAACTTAATTGTGGTTACTTGTCTTAACTTGGGTGTGTTTTTAGAAACAACAAGTTGTAAAGTGCCGGTGATCCATCGTATTCTGCAATATTTTCCCCATTTTGCATAAAGCAACATTTTGATTTGGAAAACGCACCTCCAAATTACCAATTAAAGTTTTGTTATGATTTGTTCTTGAACCAAAACGTACTTCATATACATACAGTATTGTATAGAGATGGTTTTAAACGTAATCCTTTTAGGTGTGCATTTAGAGTATCGGAAGTTGTGGAGTCAGCGGATGCGAGAGATTTATTAGTCGATATCGAGGGTGTATCAAAATTCGATTGGCTAATATCCTCTTTTGAAATGCGATGCTGTTGCTGCTGTATAGGTGTAGAGGTTTGAAAGAAATGTATAGGTTGGGGAAAACCAGAAATTTGAGTCGACTGCACTGATGTACCTGGACTATGTGATTTTATAGCTGGATAATGTTGCTGTTGTTGTTATTGTTGTTGTTGTTGTTGTTGACGTTGCTTGACCACATCTGATATAGTTGTTAACGGCTTAGAAATGCGTTCATAAAACTTTTCCAATTCCACATCATGAAATTCTTTAGCCGCTTTAATTTTTTTAAATTTTTTTCCAACGGCATTGGTAGCTCCCACTAGTTTACGTTTTAAGTCGATCGCGTTATTCATGATGTTAACAAAGGAGGTTTCAACAATGAAATTAGTGTTTTCTCTTATTATTACAGTAATATATAGCTATCAAATCCTTTGCGGTATCTTCCGGATTTTACATCACCATCTTTATCAATTACTAAAAATCCATACTTATTATCCCTACATTTTGAACACATTTCTTGAAATTGAGTAAAAGTTAGATCCGGTGAAGCGTGATCGGAAAATATGTGTTTCATATTCAACTCATCTTGTTTAAACATAATAATAAAATTGTTTGCGCTAGGTAAAAGGAGTCGATATTTTTATGACGTCCCATGCTAAAGTACGATCTTATAACATCTTGCTTTTCACATATTGTTGAACAATATTACTGGAATGACTAAAGCATAGTAGCCTAAGCTTTTGATGGGTTCTAAAATTTTCCTTAAATACGCATATTTCGGTTGATATGGCGATTTCGAGTAAATATAGATATTTTCGTAACCCAAGGGGGTGTGTAAGCAGCGAAATCATGACATTAGTTTTTCCACAATTGGACGGATCAATTAATAGACCACGAGTAGAGGAAGTAAGTAGAGGACCATGTCTCTTCATTATTTTCTTTTCAAATCCAAGTCCAACTTTTGCATCGAGATTGTCAATATTGAAGAACTACAGAACATGTGCAACAAAATAAACGAAAGCAGTAAGCATCATGGATTAAACATCAACTCCAAAAAAAAAACAAAGTTCATAACTGTCAGCAGGAAAGCAAACCCACATAATAACGCTAAACTTGAATTAGATAATCAACAAATAAAAAGAATAAACCAGTAGAAGTACTTAGGTTGTTACCTGCATGCAAACTGGGACTCAGAGAAAGAAATCAGACGCAAAATTGAGATGGTGAGAGCAGCGTTTATAAAATATGAAAAAATATTAAAAATTGCATGCATTATGCAAAATGTTATGTATGGTCTTAACTTCTCTATGGTCTTGAGTCATGGAGTACGAAAGTGGATTTAATTAATAAAGTTGAAGCTTTTGAAATGTGGACCTACAGATGCTTGTTAAAGGTACCTTGGACTGACAGACACAACACTCAGAAGGCGAAAAATTGCTTACCTTAACCATATTATGAGAGGTCGAAATTACGAATTGCAATTAATATTGAAGGGTAAAATTGAGGGTAGAAGAGTAAAGGCAGAAAACAGATATCTTGGACGAGAAATATGGGACACTGGATTGGACTGAAAACAACAGGGGAATTAACAGGCGCAGCGAGAGATAGAGAAAGATTCGAAGATGTTGTTGCCAACATCCAAAAAACTGGATCGGCATCTGAAGAAGAAGAAGAAGAAAATAACTTCAAAATTAGTCTACATAGAAATCTCTACGTTGCGTCAAATTTTCGACAGGAGAGCTGATCGATTGGCAAAAAACGTAATATATATATATATATATATATATATATATATATATATATATATATATATCGGGGAATACATCTGTTGGCTCGTTTGGTTTCTTGTAAAAATTTTCAGACGTTCCACCAAAATCTCATTTGGGATCTTCTGAGATTTGGGCGAAACGCCTGCAAATTTCTACAAGAAACTAGAAACTAAACGAATGAACAAAAACAATTTGACGGAAATTTTTGAAGATGCCTTATATAAAGTGCGAAACGTGAAATTGTTTTTGATTTTTTATTAAATAAAGAATCTAAACCCAAGAAAAGACAAAATAAAAAGAAAATGATATAATCTGTGGTTCAAGAATCTGGAAAAGATAATATATATATATATATATATATATATATATATATATATATATATATATATCAGGAGGATGTCTAGCATTTGCCGCATGGGAGTACAAGGAGACAGACACGATTCAATAACCAAGATTATTCATCAAGAGTAGGCAGATAAATTGCAAGTCTTGCAGGTGCAGGTGTGTATAATAAGAAGATTAACAATAAGTCAAGCAAGTTTTAAACCCTAAAAATACAAGCATCAAAAAATCCTTTTATTTTATTACTGAACCGACAAAATTGGTGAATTTAATTTATTTTCGGGATACAACTATGTCTTTTACATATTTCAAACCCTTATCGCTAGATTCTTATCCTAATGTCTACATATAAGCTTTTATTTGTTAATATATGGAATATAAACTATGACAATATAATAAGCAAAACAAAACTGGCCGACTAGAAGATTTAATTTCCATGGCCACTAGATTGGGTTTAAGTCTTAAACCTCCTTGGTGAATCCGGCTGTTAAAACTTAAAACAATATTTAACTGATCAAAAACCGAGATAGAGAGAATAGACTTCTACATTACAAATGGCAGGTTTTTAAATGGATCCTACCTATCATTTACTAGTCTCATACGGTGTTGTAACGTTTTCCAGCATTTCTGCGGTCTATAAATTTTGATTCATAAATTTGAGAATAATTCTGTTTAAACGTAGAAATCGTCTGGTAAATAGTTGGAAATTTCGAGTGATTGGTGAACATAAAATGGTCGGATTGATTTATGGATGCAATCTCTAGATTGTAAGAAAAGATATAGCTGATTATACTAAAGTAAGAAAAATCCCACATTTTCACTGCAGCATTGTAAAGTAAACTATAAAAAATATTTAACTTTAATAAAAAATACAATAATTCAGTAAAATATAACAAATAGGTAAATAGAAAAAGGTATAGAAGATATATCGTGTTTCTGAAAAAAGAGTAGGAGGGGCCTAGAGCCACCACTTCATCCGCCTGCCAGTGACTTAGCTCGTGAGAATCTTGCTTGAAAACTTGATTCATCTATCAGATTTGGTCTGTCGCTCTGTGCTTGGTTGAATTTCAACTTCAGAAAGCTGTGCCGCAGCTGGTTGTGCACTCTAAATATGTGGGTCACTGGATGGTGGATTGTCGTTAGCGGGAAATAAAGTTTCTGCTAGTGGTGTTTTGCCTTCCATTGTAAACTCTTCGGCTTGTACACTTGGTCGTGCGGGATATGCTGTTGATTGGGCGACTGAAAACGGATGGTACATCGTATAATCCGGCTGTGTATTCTGTGGCAGTGGCATGTCCAAGTTCTCTGCAAGGATGTATGCAGGCTTTAGGTGATCAATTGATATATTGACTTTCCGGCCTATGATGTTAACCAAGAAAGTTCAGTCCTTTCGGTTAACCATAGGATAAGGACCATCGTAAAGTTACTGTAGTAAAAAACTTGATGGGTGCTATGAACGGGTCGAAGTTCGTTAAACTGCTGACGCAGATCTTTGAAGAATGTCAAGGATCCATCATCTGGAGATGAGTTTGATATGAATTTTCCTGAGTTTTAGTGTTTACCCATTTCTGCCGCTATAGCATTTAAATCTTCCTTCCATACAAGCCGGATACCGAGAAGAATCATCGAGAGACTCGCAATCCATCTGGATTGGTGATATCTCAGTGCTGCCCTTTAACTGCCGGTGTAAGCGTTCCACCATGCCGTTAGTTGCTGGGTGATATGGAACTGTTCTTATATGTGTCATACCGATCAAGTATCCCAATTGCTTAAAAAGGTAGAACTCAAATTGTCGACCTTGATTCGTGGTGATTCCTAATGGTATGCCAAATCGGGAAATCTAATTGTCATAAAAAGCTCTAACGATGGTGGTGGATTCCTGATCTTCCAACGGACAACTTCAGGCCAACGGGAGAATCTTGTCTACCATTGTGAGACAGTACCTGTAACCATTAGACAGCGACATTGTTATTAGGTCCATGTGGACGTGATTGAACCCTGCGGAAGTAGTATCGGAAGAGCCAATTTGTACTGACGCATAACGCGTGATCCTAGATCGCTAGCAATCGATGCAGGGTTGCGTTAATTTCCTACAATCGGCCTTGTTGAATGGCCAAACATATCATTATGTCATCAGATTAGGCACACAGTATTTACTTTTATGCTCTAATGTTCTTTGATTTACTGACATCCGATTTTCAAACAGAGCTACATTATAGATGGACAATTTTACATCGTTGACAAATGTACATCACCGTCGTCATTTCCTCCCAAACTTATTTTCAAATCTTGCTATAGAAGATTCTCTTTTATGTTGTAATAAAAGTATAAGTACGAGTAAATGTTACACCGGGAAGGCGAAGATAAAAAAAGGAACAGAACCTTTTAAAGGTAGAACTCAAATTGTCGACCTTGATTCGTGGTGATTCCTAATGGTATGCCAAATCGGGAAATCTAATTGTCATAAAAAGCTCTAACGATGGTGGTGGATTCCTGATCTTCCAACGGACAACTTCAGGCCAACGGGAGAATCTTGTCTACCATTGTGAGACAGTACCTGTAACCATTAGACAGCGACATTGTTATTAGGTCCATGTGGACGTGATTGAACCCTGCGGAAGTAGTATCGGAAGAGCCAATTTGTACTGACGCATAACGCGTGATCCTAGATCGCTAGCAATCGATGCAGGGTTGCGTTAATTTCCTACAATCGGCCTTGTTGAATGGCCAAACATATCATTATGTCATCAGATTAGGCACACAGTATTTACTTTTATGCTCTAATGTTCTTTGATTTACTGACATCCGATTTTCAAACAGAGCTACATTATAGATGGACAATTTTACATCGTTGACAAATGTACATCACCGTCGTCATTTCCTCCCAAACTTATTTTCAAATCTTGCTATAGAAGATTCTCTTTTATGTTGTAATAAAAGTATAAGTACGAGTAAATGTTACACCGGGAAGGCGAAGATAAAAAAAGGAACAGAACCTTTTAAAGATACCAAATTTGAAACATTTTTAAATAATATTGAAATCTGTAAAATTAGGTTTTACGTCAAAAAATTGCTGTCATCCTACAAAGCCTTAGGTTGTAAAATATCATTGGATCTTATTCTATATAGAAAATTTAAGTGCAGTGTCAGATGAACAAGAGGAAAGATTTAATTGTGACACTGCTCAAATCAAAACCTTACATTAGAAAATGGAGAGCGAATATTTTAGTTGATTACTGCTAGACTCTTATAAGAGAAATATACCCATGACTACAAAACGAGAAAGATAACGAGTTAAATTTACTTCAATTTGGTTTAAATAAAAAATACACATCACCTGGACTCGTTCAATAATATTTTTCAAATTTCATGTAACTCCTGGAAATTGATGGATTCTAGCCAAAATTGGTGTTAAAATCTTCTAAGGCAGATGGATAGTAATCATTAAAAGAAGAAAAAAGTTTTTATGAATAGCTATGAAAATACGTTAAAAGAAAGCCACGCCCATTCAAAAGCAAATTTAAAAAATGGTTTTTCGTTTCTTATGGCTGGTGTTGAGGCGCAACTTTAATGAACTTGTGTGCACTTGTACTAAAACTTTGAATTTAATGATGTTACGAAATTAATGAATGATGCATAAGAGTTAGTTTTGGTTGAGAATTTTTAGGTAAAAATTATACTTTTCTTTTCAATAGATAGACCCAACCGTTTCTGCAAATTTTTGAAGTCAAATCTTTAGTCTTGAGAAAGATACACCCTTTCAAAAGCCAATTAACAAAGTTTTTTTTCCTGTTGCTACAAATAAAACACAATTTTAATGCCGTTAATGATGACAATATGAAATTGTTTAATTATACTTAAGTAGTAGTTTTAGGAGGGTGGGGGCTGTTTTGTATTAGAGTTATTTAACTTAAATTTTTTTGCATTTAAGTCGAACATTGGAAATATAAATAACTTTAGGTAAAAATATATTCGCTTTTTAAATCGATAGAGTTAATCGTTTTCAAGATGTTTGAAGTCGAATGTGTTAATGCACGGGTGAATGGAAATTAATAATTTTAGCTCAGTAATTGATTTCTGTTTTAAAGGTTGGTGAAAAGGTACTATTTTTGTATAAAAGTAATAGGTTTTAATTACGAAGCATTGATGTTAATTTAGGAATTTTTTTGAAAGCAGTGCTAATTTTTCGGCTAAATTTCTGGGCAGATATTAAAAAGACACTTTTATTTAATTTTGTTCACACTGTCTTAATAAAATCGTATATTTTTTAAATCGTTTAAAAAAATGTTGAAATTTCAATCGTAAATTATTCCATTTTAACTAAAACATACTGAGTGGCATCTTCTCATTTTTTTCGCTTGTAAGAGGCCGTAGCTTCTTTTAAGGTGTATATTTTAGGAACTTTGTCTCATATCTTCCGTATTAAAAGTTTGTTAAACTATTTCTTTACTCATTGTATAATTATAAAAAATTTTCGATTAAAGAGTTAGCTTGTATGGCTTTTTTTAGGAAAGAAAAACAAAGAAAGGGATACGGATACATTTAAGTTTAATAGCTCGAAACAGGGAAAGTGAATATAATATCCGTAACTGGCATTTAACGGAAGTTAAGGAAAATTATTATACAGTAGATATGGATACATTTAAGTTTAATAGCTCGAAACAGGGAAAGTGAATATGATATCCGTAACTGGAATTTAACGGAAGTTAAGGAAAATTATTATACAATAGATTCTGGTGCAATTGAAATTGTATTTTTATAAATACTATTTACGCGTTTAAGTAAAATATTCTTGCGCCGAGCTTGAGATTATTGTAGAGTATGTGTCGTATATTAATTATGCAAGAATATTTGAGTGCAGCGAAGACGGAGTGTGAGCAGGGTGTCACCTTGGCGTGAGCGAGACCTGGAACCGTATCCTCGAAAGTGTGATGTGAAAGGTGATGTGAATGGCGATGTGAACTGTCACTATAGCCAGATTCACTGAGAAGGTTTAAGACTGAGAGCTGACCTAGTTGCCATGAAAGTTTTTATTCTATCATAATGGAAAAATGGAAATGCATTAAATTTAAGGTTAATGTGCTGGAAGCAAATTTCATACACGTTTATTAAATATATTTAATGTAATGCATTAAATTTAGTAATTTTTACATTAATCTAAGTTAGTTTATTCCATTAAATTTAATATATAATATATTTAAAGTTTGATCATTACTTTATAAGGTGACTAATATACATTAAATATACAGCCAGTGTTCATTGAATATAAGATATGTTATTACATATTTAATGCTCCAGCATTGATACGAGTTCAAAAAATACTGAAACCACCAGGAAAAGGCGGACATTTTTCCCATAGGTAGTTTCCGCCATCTAGACCGGCTTCGAACCCATGAGCAACCGTCAGTATGGGGCAGACATGTACACCTTTCCATAAAAAATTGAGTCTTTTAAGCAACATATCATACTAAATAAAGAGTTTAATACAAGTTGCGCCATCTCCCGGAGTCTCATGCAATGTATATCAAATTATAATGTAAATTCATTTAACATTAGGGCAACTGCCGTATTCTTGTAAAGGCAATGTTGCCAGATATGAACGTGCCAAAACCCGGGGATTTCAAAAAATAAAATAGATGACAGATTGAATTGAACTGTCAGACCGAAAATGCCCGTAGTATAAGGTGACTAGTATACATTAAATATACAGCCAGTGTTCATTGAATATAAGATATGTTATTGCATATTTAATGCTCCAGCATTGATACGAGTTCAAAAAATACTGAAACCACCAGGAAAAGGTGGACATTTTTCCCATAGGTAGTTTCCGCCATCTAGACCGGCTTCGAACTCATGAGCTACCGTCAGTACGGGGCAGACATGTATACCTTTCCATAAAAAATTGAGTCTTTTAAGCAACTTATATCATACTAAATAAACAGTTTAATACAAGTTGCGCCTTCTCCCGGAATCTCATGCAATGTATATCGAATTATAATGTAAATTTCTTTAATATTAGGGCAACTGCCGTATTCTTGCAAAGACAATGTTGCCAGATATGAACGTGCTAAAACCCGCGGATTTCAAAAAATAAAATAGATGACAGATTCATTGAACTCTCAGACCGAAAATGTCCGTAGTATATTTTGTCGCCATTTTAGGCAACAAATAGTTTTGGTACGTCAAATTAATCTTCAAAAGTAAAAAAAAAAATTAGTGTTGTTGTTATTATTATTGTGAAGTTATTGATTGCCATTACAATATTTGTACTTTGCCTGGATTAAATTTATTTTATATCACTTAATCACCAAGAAATATATTCCAGGCCATCAGTCAAATGGTTAGGTGTAAATTTAGACCACAAAATTATCTTAAATTGACACTCTAGAATTGTTAAACAAAAATGCATACAAAGGGCCAAGTGCTTTAGGATTCTAATATATAAAGAAAAAGGGATATCAAGAAAAATAGCAAAACATATATTCAAAGTAATATACTGACGTCAGTTGGAATACATGCCCCCGATATACAGTAATTGCAGAAAGCCAGCATTGATACCTTGCAACGGTGGAAATTACAACTCTACGTAGTATAACTAAAAGCCATCATCCCAATCCACTGCAGAAACTATCCAATCAGTTATTTATTGTATGAATTCACAAAATATCCAGCCTCTTACTGCAAGATGTTCTGTCTTGATAACTAAATTTGAAAGAAAACCTGAAATTGGAACAATGATAGAGAAACTGTTTAAGACCAGGGGCCGAAACCTAAGGCCAGACAGAAGACATCCATTAAAGATACTGGCGGATCACACATTCAACTTTTAATATAGTCTTTTTTTTATTTTATAAAGTTTTGTAGAGGCTTGAAGAGCAAATGTACCATAAATAAGGTTTTTATGCTGAAGGACCTCATTCGTTGGTCTGTAGGGTTAATATTTATATGTCCCGATAAATTATAATCATAATATTTATTTAATTGTAGTATGGTATAGTGTTTAACACAGTCTAATTAAGTTAAGTGATGTAGTTAACATAATTTAAATATAAAATTTGTTACTTATTTAAATAAAAGTTTCAGATAGCTTACAAATTGTTATTTCTCAGATTTATTATAAGTTGCGTCGTGAAAAGAATTATGTTAGACTTAACTGTTTAAAACTAAGATACTCGGTTTTTATGGACACAAGTATTTACGTTAAATCCATAAGCAGAACTGGCCCTAGAAAAACATTTTTTAATAGCACCCTCATACAAGGGAGTGATTTTATATATCTGTAATCTCAAATTTACTTAATATTTGCAAGCCATATTCAACTTTCTAAGGATATTTTATTAAAAAATTTGAAAACATTAAAAATATCGGGTTACCACCTAATTAACATTTCAACTGTTTATTCAAAAAATAAAACGTCTTAAAGAAACGGTTCGTCAATATATTATTTTTTTTAATGACGAGTTATTTTGAACAACCAAAAATAAAATACAAATTTTAATACTCTTTTATTTTTTGAAATCCGTGTGCTAAATATGTCATTTAGCGGCTGACATTTCATTTGCGTATATTTCACCATTCGCTTGCCTTCCACCGGGCGAACGAAGATATGAATGATGAACGTTTCAAGAATACGCATTCCCCACCTTTTCACCGTTCACTTCACGTTCCCCAGTTCGAGGATACGGTCCCTGAGCGAAGCGTAAACAGTTCCATAGCGTAAATCGCCCTAGAGTACTGTTGTTAATATTACTTTGGTCTCATAATTTTAAGAATAATTATATTAAATAATTGAATAAATAAAGCCAAGAGATGTTCTAAAATTTTTCTTGTTTATGAAATGATAATTTTGTTTAGCTAGCAAATATTTATGTCAACTATACTTACTTCTATCAGATATTTGAGTTAAAAAAGTGTATTCAGTTACTGGTGCATCTGTAAAGAATGACGTCATAGGTGGCAGTACGGTAGCACCGCTAGTAGTAGTTTCCTCTGGAAATGTTCTGTTCGACTCTCTACCCTCCGCTTCCGTAGTAGTTCCTTGAGTTGTTGATATGGTAGTAATTTCCACAGTACTTGAAATGGTTGATTCAAAAGTAACATTCGATGGAGTTGGAGTTGTATATTCAATTTGATATGAAGTTGAAGTGGTTTCTGTAGAAATTGTTGGTGGTAATTCAGTAATAAAAGAGGTTGTAATTGTTTGATTGTAAAATTGTGATGAAGAATATGTAGTGGACATGGTTGAGTATACCGTAGATTCTATTATTTCACCTTCCGTAGTATGACTCGTAGTTATCTCAGGAGTAATAGTGACTATGGTTGACTGTTCCGATGTAATAGGTGGTTCAGTTGTCTCTGGAGTTTCTGTATTTGTAACATTGTGTGAAGAGGTTGCAGTTTTTAAAGTGGTAAATGATGTTATAGTGGAACGATCAGAAATCTCCGACGTAGTTTCAAAAGTCGGCGTTGACACTTCTGAAAATATATAAATTTACGATAAGTTTCACGACAGAAAAACGAATTTCTGTCTATATAATTTCGACGAATAATGGAAGGTTAAATAGAATAAAGCTAAAATATAACAGTTTTAGGTATCCTGCAACGTAGATGAGTCATCTAAATGTGAGAATTTTTGACTAATTTATCGATAATATTTCATGAAAATTTTGTGGTGAATCATGTGTAATGGACGGATTGTATATTTCTATTGATGTAAATATAAAATAATTCAATAATAATAAATATTTTGGGTACCTCGTTATTTGTGTTCGATATCTACCAAAGGAGTTTCCATATATTCGATTTTACCACACATTAAGTTGGACATTTATTCATATGGTAAATTTAATCATATTGTTTGGTGAGAAATTTTCGATTTGGTCTAATAACAACAACTTAGATATTTTCCTTTTCATTTTACATTTAACATCTTTTTATTTATAGTCCAAGCCACAGGTAAAAATTCGTGCTGTTTTTGACGTAAATTCCGAGGTGAATGAGACCTACCTAGGAACGTTGGGTGCAATGTATGAGCGAACCCTACATAAAATGTAACAACACAAAAAATAGGCTGGGGCCAAGAGGAAGCGGTCAAAGTGAGCTAAAACAGGTTTTTTGAATCTACAAGCCAAAGAATGCATTTTGGAAAAAAGTTTCAAACAAAAGTTCTAGAGATTTTAAAAAATTACAATTTGAGTTTTCGTGCGATCATTTTCGTCACTTTGTTATAGCAAAAATGCCAAAAAATCCTTAAAATCGGCCATTTTTTGCATATCAATTATTTATTGCAAAATTATTTTTTTTTGTACTTTTTTGATTTTAAAGGGAAGCTCCCGTCATTTTGAACAAAATTATATCTCATAATAGTAAATCAGATAATTTGTTGCTGAGATATTGCTATTTTTTTTATCCCAAGACGTAAAATATTGATTGCTATAACTTTTTTTGGGTGCATATTTTGATCTCAATCTCTTCGTGGAGGCCTCAATTTTCATATCTTGTTAGGGGCAAATGAAAAAATTAATTTTCAACCTCTTAAATATCGCTCTAAAAATCTGGGTGTGCCATATTCATAATTTTTCGAGCTACCCTAGATTAAAAAAAAACAAAATTCGTCTATTCGTCGTTGAAATACGGCGAATTTTTTCGAGCGCTACTGATTTGAAGCTGCCAGTTCATTTTTTTCCCGCGCGCAAGAGTTCTATTTCTTTATAACAAAGAAAACACCCTCTTTTTAAAGCAATATTTAAGGGATTGAAAATTAATTTTTTCATTTGCCCCTAACAAGATATGAAAGTTGAGGTCTTCACGAAGGGATTGAACCTTTGTGGAGGTCAAAATGTTCCCTCAAAAAAAAAGTTGTAGCAATCATCATTTTGCGTCTTGGTATAAACAATTTGCAATATCTCAGCAACAAATATCCAATTTACTATTATAAAATATCATTTCATTCAGAAAGACGAGGGCTTCCCTTGAAAAGCTAGGAAGTGCAAAAAAAGTTAATTTTGCAATAAATAATTAATAGGAAAGAAATAGCCTATTTTGAGAGTTTTTTATTTTCTGTAATAACAAATTAACAAAAATGATTGCACAAAAGCTCAAATTGTAGGTTTTAGAAATATCTACAACTTTTATTTGAAACTTTTTTCAAAATGGTTTTTGCTTGTAGACTCAATAAACCTATTTTAGCCAACTTTGACCCCTCTCTCTTGGTCCCAACCTATTTTTCGCTGTTACATTTTATGTAGGGTTTGTTTTTACATTGCCCCCAATATCCCTAGGTAGGTGGTATCCATCTCGGAATTTACGTCAGTATATTTACCTATGGCTTGGACTATTATTGAATAATGTAAAATGTACAGAAATCCCCTCTTAGCAAGTTTATAATAAAGCTCACCAAATTTGGTTATACCATTTTAAATGTATAAGCAATTAACAATTATAGTACAAACAGTTAATCAAATATAAATACCTGTTTCTGCAGTTGTTTCCCTAATTTGTACAGTAGTTAGTGGATTTTCGGTACTTGTTTTTAAATATTCGGTACTCATTTCGGAATATCCACTTTCAGTAACTGAAGAAACTCCAGTTGTTTTGGACAAATATTCTGTAGAAGTTATTGTAGGTACTTCAGTTGTAATATTTGTGAATGGTATTTCAGTACTGGTTATTGGATATATTGTTTCATTTACCATGACTGGAGTACTTGTCATTACAGTTGCTGCTGTAGTACTTGACAAATTTGAAACTTCAGTTAAACTGGGTGTAGATGTCATTTTGGTAATTTGAGTAAAGATTGTAGTTGTTGAATTGGGAGTCTGAGTTATACAGTAAGGAATTGTTGAAGTTTCAGTACTTTGAGTTGTAATATTTGGCACTTCTGACATGAATGTTATGGTCCCTGATTCTGTAGTTGCTGTTTCAGTTTGTTTTGAACCTAAAAATATAGCATATATGCTTAAAGGCAACATTTTCTTTATTTAACGCAACTTAATATAATAATTGTGTTGTGTTCCTTATTTTTATTATACTATTAATAGATTCGCGTTTATAAAATAATACAATCAAGTAAGATATTTTTTACGACCCTTAATTAACAAGTCTATTATAAATGTGATTCTATATGGCTAAAAAAATTTATTGATTCCATCATATTTCTTTTTTCTGTTCGTTGTACGCGATTTCAATGTCTATAACTATTTTTTATAATTTGGTTGATATCAAATAATATTTGTAAAAAAGTATAGAATTTTACTCCCATCTGATGGCAACTACTCCCACAATAGATCACTATATTTGCCTTGTGATTTATGTCACACGTCTTGTGAATAATAGGCATTATTACTTAAATAATAAGCCACAGTTTTTTGTAAATTAATATCAGCAGAATAAGTTATTTTTTATGCAATTTTTTAAATACAATTTTGTGTAATTTATTCTTGTAGTAACTTACTTGAAAATAGCATGGTAGTTTCAGTCTCAAAACTAGTACTAGTTACAGTTGTGGCGTTTGAATGTAATATAGTTGTGGTGCTAGGAGATATATAGGTACAGTCTAGTTCATTATTAGGTAGAATAAGGCACTCGCACAGAACACCTGTTAGATCTGGTGGACAGGAGCATGTAAAATTGTCTATGCCGTCAATACAACTTCCTCCGTTTAAGCATCTAAAAAAATTTAAATTTAAATTTTACTTCATTTTTGGATACATTTTCAAGAGAACAGAAATTTTTAAATCATTTTCCGGAAAAAATAATTCTAAACATAGTAACCTTGGTCCCAACTGGCACTCGTCGTATTGCAACTGGCATCGTTCTCCGTGAAAATCTGGCACACAGTAGCATACAGTATGTCCATCTTCTATGATACACAAGGCACCATTCTTGCAAGGATTCTTGTCACATATCTGAATTACTTCTTCACAGTTTCTACCAGTATATCCTACAAAATAAAAACACATTTTTTATGTTATATTTTCGTTTAAAAATATTATAATAAAATTCTATATTGTAGCCTTCGGCATGAACTAAAAATAAAAATGTACATTCGGTTCCTTTCCCTCGATATTACACTAAGAAAAACAGGATATGTAAAAAGAGACAACAGGACATCATCATACCATACCAACACACCAGGTGTTATTTTGGATTTTTAACATAGCTAGCCACACGATAGTGCGTCGATCCAGTTTTACAAGAACGCCAACGTCTAAAATAGGCTGTGCTTTTAGTTACACTAACAAACTTAACATTTTTATTATTTCCATTAATTTGGTTTTATTACAGTACAATACAACACAGTAGAACTGAAATAATAAGGGAATGCACAGTAGGTCTTACCCCAATTCTACTTTGAAACAGCACAGTATTGTAATAAAAGCCGCGATGATACTTCCGAGATTTATATGGTTATAAAATTGTAAATACTGTTACGAAGGACTAGGAGAAACTTATTGATACTCTCTCGTATTACAAATAATATTTCAATGCGATAAGTCATCTTTATTATAAGATCTCAACTTTTATGCTAGTATATTTCTTGTTATTTCCAGGAATTTCTATAGGTATATAAATAGGGATAGCATATGAGTTTTAAGTTAGTTGTATAATTGTATTTGAATAGTGAAGACATTAAGAACTAGTAAGTAGAGTTTAGTCGTGATAAAAGTGTTAAGTTGTTAATATAGTAATCGATTTTCGTTAGTGAAAAATGTTGCGTTTTATTCTAAGAACTCAGTGAGCGATTTAAAGAGAGAAAACAGTAACAATAGTAAATGCCGGATAGCTTTTTAATTCAAATTAAGAGAGGAAGTAGACACAATTTTTGTATCGCCCTTAAAATTTGTTATATCAATATTTTAGTGCCAAAAATTTACTGTTTTCTCAGAACAGTTGTATTTTGGGAAAATTATAGAATACATTCCATGGTGAAAAAGGTAATTTTTATGATTTTAACCACACAATGGAAATATACCTGTAAAATAAAAGAAACAATCAAAAATAAAATGTCTCACTTATTGTCTAATCCTATGAAATAATTTCACCCTATTCTAATTTAACCTACTCTAACCTAATAATATATGATAATTTGTTATAATCGGGGTTTCATTGAATCCTCTCTTTAATTCTAATATTTTTTAGCCTTAAAATGAGACGTTGCCAAATTATTAAACTTTTTAATATTTTTTGACCAAAATCAGCGTTTCACTTAAAGTTTCATATTCACATCACGGATTACTATATTTTAGTAATAAATGGTGCAAAATCTTAACAGAAATCATTTTATCTCACAGTTTTCTAAAATTTAGTTTTTCCTATACAGGTTTTCCAACATTGTTATATAAATATCGATATTTTCAATTTCGTTTACCGCCATTTTTTGATACTAAAATGTTTGCCTTGATTTCCAAAAATTGTTATTCAACAAAAAGAGATCGATTTTTGCCTAAGCATCATGACTTTTATGACGATAAAAACCAATTAGGTTTTTTTATGACGTATAAACCCAATAGGTGCTTGGCTGCTTTATATAATTCTCTTTTGTAGATAGTAGTAATAAAAAAATCGATATTAATAATACAAGCTGTCCATTTAGAAGGCCGGTATTTGATTGCGTCTGTATAGTTATATCGATTTGGCATATTTTAAAAATAATTTAATATATACAGAGTGTCTCAAAAAGCGTAACGCACTATTTTTTGTGTATTTTAAATGTAACAATCTACTTTTTTACCGAAGTTAGAGTACCTACTATTGAACAATTTCTTCGACTGAAAAATTGTTTTTTCTTAGAATGCGATGTTTCTAAATTATTAAATATTTATATATTTTTTTCACACCTTCTTTTTATGAAATATCCTCTATTGAACGATTAGAACAATGTAACAACATATAAATAAGACTTTTTCGATTTTCAACTGTAGTAAGTGTTAGAAATCAATACTACTTTTTACTCTTATAATACTAATAATACTGATTTTTAGTAATAGAAAATCTACACAAGAGAATTATTGTATAGAGTGACAGAGCGCTTATTTGGTTTATATTTAATAGAAAAATTATAATTGGGTCCATCCTTGTAAAAGGAGTAATATATAATTAAAAACCGATCATTGTTTGTTTAGCAACTAGTTTTTACCAACATGTTTGCCTTGATTTCCAACAGTTTTTTCAAAAATTTTTATTCAAGGGAATATGATCGATTTTTACCTACGCATTACGATTTTATTGAGGATAGAAACCCATTATGTTTTTTTTAAAGTAATAAAAAAATTAATATTAATTATTTTAAATGTAACAACCTACATTTTTGTATCAAAGCTGGAATCTTATTAAACCCTTTCTTCAACTGAAAAAATTTTCCAAATTATTACATATTTAAATATTTTTTTCACGCCTCTTTTTACAAAATATACTCTATTGAATGATTATTAACATTATAACTAACACATACTCAACATAACATAGAACAAAAAATTATGACCACATATTTCTAAGACATTTGTTGATTTTCAACCGAAGTAAGTGTTAGATATCAATATTAATTTTTACTGTTATATTATTATTAGTATTGATTTTTTTTAGTATTGGAAAATCTACACAAGAGAATTCTATAGAGCGCTAAAGCGCATATTGATTTATACCTCATGATTGGTTTCTATCCTTGTAAAAGCCGTAATACCTAATTAAAAACTTATCACTTGCATAATAACTAGTCTTTAGAAAACTTTAAAGATAGAAGCAAATATGTTTGTATTAGTTTGAAGATAAATAAATACTCTATCGACCCATAATACTAGGTGGAGGGTGCCTCATTTAAATGAATGGTTATAAATGGAATTGAAAATATCGATATGTAAATAATAATTTTAAATATCCTGTATAAAAAAAAAACTAAATATTCTGAGATCCCTGTCAAAACTTTTTACAAATTTTTACAAAAAAATAATGAGCCATGTATGGGTATTAAAATTTAAGTGAAATACTGCTTCACCTTATATAACTATTTTTAAAATGTACCCCTTTTAATCCCATTAGCATTTCGTCTACAGAATTTTTCGTCGAGACACCCGCAACCAAAAAAGCGAACTGCTAAATGGACACCCTGTATACTGAAGATTTCAGAAAAAAAGCAAAGAAAGGAAAATGTCAAATAAAGTTTTTACAACCCAACGTTTAGTGTAGATACATTTCAAGAACAAATATCTCAAAAACTACTTCGTTTTTATTTTTCCATATATATCTATTCTGAAAATATGGTGAATTTTCGCTTGGTGCATTATAACTAAATATTTACAGAAACTACTATATATATATATATATATATATATATATATATATATATATATATATATATATATATATATATATATATATCATTTTTCTTAATTTTGTATTTTCTTGGGTTTAGGTTCTATAATTAATAAAACACAAAACGATTGACGTTTCGCCCTTTATTCAAGGCATTTTCAAAATTTATTCCTTGACATTTTGCTGTTCTGTTTCTAAAAATGATTTTTTTAGAAACAGAACAGCAAAATGTTAAGGAATAAATTTTGAAAATGCCTTGAATAAAGGGCGAAACGTCAATCGTTTTGTGTTTTATTAATTATAGAACCTAAACCCAAGAAAATACAAAATTAAGAAAAATGATATAATCTATGGTTCAAGAATCAAGAAAATAAATATATATATATATATATATATATATATATATATATATATATATATATATATATATATATGTTTTTAAAATAAATAATTAATTATTATCTTAATAAAGAACGCACACCTCTGGTGTATTTTTAGTTCTCGTTAAAATTTATTCTTGACAAAGCCAGTTGAACTCACTTTTGCTGGATTTAAAGATTATGAGCACAACTTATGTGGCAGCCCTATTAAGGAAATCAAAACTTCGAATAAACTTAAAAAATCTCAGATTATCAAAAGATAATGTATTAAGAGTTTAGGACACCTTGAGAAAATCGATTTTTTGCCTATGTTTATTATTTATACTTTCAAAAATATATAAGTTATAACTGGAGATATAGTAATTTGAAGTGAGCGCAGTTATCAGCTGGAGAGGTGCAAGCGAACAAAGTATTGCAATAGGTATTGTTCAATATACTTTTATATTAGATATTTTGAATCAGTCCCTTCCAACGAGGAAAGCTTTATGGAATTTTTGTAGTAAAAATAACTGAGGTACACAACGTTGCAACTTTTTTAGAATTGTTAAGCATTCAACGTTATCGAATCAGTTTTCTTTGTAACGCAGTAGAGTACAAATCGCTACTTGTTTACGAACATATTTCTTTTTAATTTTTAAAAACCATCATAAAAATGACAGAAAGGGTAAATGAATAGTAGTTAGACGTCTTCATCATGGCAAAAAAAAATATACCATCCATTATATCGTTATTTAATGGAGAATAAAGAAGCTAGTACAGGAATAGCCGCTTATATTTCAGGAATAACAAACAATATTTATCATTAAAAATAGTCTTATTGCTTTTTAAAATATTCTCTAGGAACGATCCAGTAAACAAATAGTTGTGCACCATTCAGATCTGACCGTTCTACGAATCTTTAAAGGTACGCTTGCGATATAGTCAGTTTTTCCGAAGAAACAGACGTTCATTTGCGTGCTTTGTACGCGAGTAACTTTTGTTGGTTTTTGTTCATCATAGAAGACCCACATAGTCAACTGCTATTTATTTTCGGGCTAAAAAGCATAGATCCAAGACTCATCATCTGTCACCAACTTACAAGTGTTTTTTGAAGCATCGCGTTCTCATTTTTTAAGCATTTCATTGCACCAATCGACACAAGTCTTCTTTGAGCGATTATCAAATTATGGGGGATCCAATGTGAACGTAGCTTCTTCATGGTCAAATGTTCATGCAACATATTATATACGCCGGTATTGATAATGCCCAGATATTCCTTAATCTCATGGTATATCACATGATGATCTTGCATTATCAGTTCCCTCATAGCATTGACGATTTCTTACAATATTGCCGATTTTGGATGATCTTCACGCGATTCGTCCATGAGCGAACGAGGACTATGATTAAATTCACTAAACCAGCGATATATAGTGGTTTTTGTAAGTGCCCCATTCCCATATAAAGAATTAAGTTCACCGATGCAACCTTGTTAAGTTAAATCACATCGACAGTTGTAAAAAATAATCGCAAATTTCATTTTTTAGCCGACATGAAATTTTGAAATTATTGTAAACAACACAAATAGCGTCTCTGTCACAACGTTCTAATGACATTTGTCAAACTTTACAATGGGTATGTTAGATGGTACCTAGCAACGCCAGTGTTGCCAGTTTTCGAAACTCATATCCTCTTATTGATAATAGAGCATATGAAGTAAATAGATTTGTATTTTTTATGTCAGCCTTCTTGGTATTGACTTATCAAGAATAAATAAATTCTGTGGAATTATGAACTTACCTAAACCAATTTTCTATTCGTTCTATAATAAAATAGTGAATAATATTCACATTGCTGCTAAAATTATTCGTGAATTATCAATGAAAAATACTGTTAAACAGTCAAAATAATTGAAAAATGCAGAAGAACTCACAGTTTCAGAGGATAGATTTAGGAGAAAACGTAGTTATTCTTCTGTTTCGGACGTTTCTTCTCTAGTATCATTTTACTCAGGAAAAAATATTATTCTAATTGTAAAATATTCTGGTGGCAAAGTTTGCGAAATTTTGATCTGGACTATTTGGAGAAAAGAACACTTAAATCAATATTCTACCAAACACTAAGGATCATTGGGAGAAATGGAAGTTGATAGTACGATATGGTAATTATGTAGATAATGGAGATGGTGAAACGTATAAAAGGATTGTTAACTCTAAGTCGTAAAAGAATTTCAATATTAAAAAAAGATTGTGTAGATCACGTGCTAAAGTGGATGGGCACACGAGAAGTAAAAAATGATAATAAAGGTCTAAGTGGGAAACGGATGATAACAGCCAAGCCTATCTACGAGTTAACAGTTTATTGTAGTCTGACTATTAGCAGAAGCATAAATACATCAGTTGAAGAAATGAAAAATGCAATGTGGGTATACTTTTGCCAAAAATATATTAGCTGATTACAAGCCACATCATGACCAAGGTCCGTCCGGTAATGCTCATATCAAAAATCAAAGCATCTGGAACTTTAGATTTTTTATGTTTAGATTTTTAACCTTAATTTTTCTACATAAAGATTAGTTTATTGATATATGTAATACAAATTGTAGTCCTAACGCCAGCAAAACAAAACTGACCAACTAGAAAGTCAAATTTTCATAGAAAATAAATTGAGAAAATTAAAAATTCATTTTAAGTCAAAGTTTAGTGGATATTTAGGTACTCGAGATTTATTGTTTATCTTTAAATCAGCTGCATATAGCGAAATGGGTAATAAACGTGGAAAGTCAACTGTTATAATGGTGAAAATGTAGATAAAGGAAATTAGCAACTTACATATATGATAATGGAACAATAAACATCACATTATAATTCTCAAAGCATAATCTTGAATACAACTTCATTTGTTTAAATTCAATTTTTTCGTTAAACCTATTTTTCTGACACCCATATATTGCCTTGGCAGGCAATTTTTTTTTACAGAAACATTTTCTTTAATTCGCTGCCAATTTTAGTAAGCTCTGTAATGAGTGTCCGGAAATGGTAGTGGACTGTATTTTGAGCGCTGATAAAGAATTTCAGTTAAATATACGACGAAGGTATGACAATCTCGAAAAATTGAAAATGGCCTACCTTTTAGCTGTTCTCTGATGTGGAAATCGTGGATACTTCTTTGGAGCTGAGTCTTGTGATTTTGGAACTGCTATAGGTGTCGAATAAATAATTGTTTCTAAGGTTTGAGCGGATTTAGCCGGCATATAGAGGTTTTAACACTCGCGTGGTATATTAGTGTTTGCAACACGTCTGTTCCGCTGAAGGTTCAAGTGCAAGATGATTGTGTTTTCTATCATGTACCGTTGAGGTGCGTGCGACACTTCTAGGCCGTTTTGGGAAGAGATTGTCATATATGGCGCGAAACAACACATGGCGCGAAAAGGGATTAAAAATAAAATTAACTTCAATTTGCCTAAACATAAATGTAAACGTAGAGATATGTTAGTTTTACCCAGAAAAATATAACTTAAATTTAATAATTTTAAAAGACCGAACAATGAGTATTTGCCCTTACAAGGAGGAGAGCTTATAATTACTCGACAGACATCTTACTCAAGGTCCAGGCTCCCACCTTTTTCCCGAGTAAAGAATGAAAATGTGACAATTTTTTCACACCTTCGTATATCATTTATTGTCATTTTCAGATGTTTTTTACTATATAATTTTGTTTGGTTATTTGTGTTTCTTTAAATCTTACCAAAAAGGCACGCACATTCATAATTGGCATGTAGGTCAATGCAAACTGCGCCATTTTGACAGGGTGCTGACATACATTCATCACTTTCAACATTACACAAAAATCCTTCCCAACCTGAAACAAATATGCTATACCTAAAGAGTTTTATGATGGTTGTTCAGGAATGAATTTAATATTATATGAATATTTACCCGGTTGACAATTACAAGAAAATGTATCACCCGGTCCTTCTACACATATGCCACCATTGTAACATCTTGCTTCTTCCGTAGTATTGCAAACTGCAATATCGATTTCACAATGTAATCCAGAATAACCTAAAAAATATATAAAATATTTTCTTTAAAAATCCCATAAATTCGGAATTATTGAAAGAATGTAAATGGGCAGTTCTTTCTTTTCTTTTTCATTTTGTAAAACTACAGACAACACATTAGTTTTTGTGTTTTTGGAGGTAAACTAGCTTAATTAATTTTGTTTAAAATTTGAAGATAACCTAACTATTATATTTAATTTTTAATAATCAGAATCTTATTTTATTACCTGGAAGACATTGGCAGACGTATCCATTAGGACCATCCACACAGGTTCCGTTATTCCAGCAAGGATTACTTTCACATTCATTAAAGTCGAATTCACAAAGATCACCTCAAATAAAAGTATTTTAACAATCATTTAAAAATGTAGATATTTTCCAATTGATTATTTTAAGCATTAATTGTGAGTTGTTTTAGTAAGTAGGTAAATTAATTATCATCAATGAGCAATTTAATTTTTTGAATTAAATGACTAAGGTATGTACTATTATAAAAAGTAAAGATATATAACACGAAAAAGAATTTGGCTTTTAAAATATCACTATTTGAGGGTAATATCTAAAAAAATAGTTATTTTATATTAAATATCGAATTGTTAATATGAGACTACTCAATTTTGAAAAAATGTTGAATCGGTTATTAATATTTAACTTAAAGACAAACTACATTTGGAATCATTTACTTGATTTCTTTTCCTGAATAATCCACTAATTTTTTATAACAACTTATTACCTACAAATCCTGATGGGCATGTACAATTAAAACTGGCAATACCATCTACACACATTCCACCATTTTGACAAGGAGATGACCAGCAGTCATTCCAGTTGGTTTGGCACTGCAAACCAGTGTAGCCATCAATGCAGTAACAAAAATAAGTCGAGTTCAAGTCATCAAGGCAAACTCCATGGACACATGGGTTACTTAAACAAGCAAACCCACTGTAAGCTCCTTGCGTTGGGAAAAGTACTAGTACCAGCCAGATGGAAAGGCTGGTGCTACCTGTCTGAGACATGCCGCATTCTTAAAAGCCGACCTGAAATAAGAAAACTAACTTACAACGTTGAAATATTTTGTTCAAATATTGAATATGACAGTGCCTTCTGGCTATGTCAGAAATGGAACTCAACTTAGCCTTCCTGTGTATTGGCATTTTTACATGAAAATTTACTATACAATATAAAAATCGTTCTTTTAAATATCCTATAAAGTTTAATGCAACTCTATTGCAGATTGAGAGATCCGTAGTTAAACACCTTAAATTTTTTACATTTTTACAATATTCCAAAACCGAAAAAAACTGGTCGAGTGCGAAGCGGTTCCAAAGCAGTTATTGGCGTTTTCACTGTTTCTTTGCAATGCGATTGTATGTGTGCTTTTGAATTATTTGAGAGCATGTGCCTGCAAATTTTTTTTACAAAAAATGGATTTTTTTTCTGTCGAAAATCATATTGAACATCATAGATTAATTTTTTTGTCTTTCATTTGTACACATAATTTAATCATACAAATATTCGTTGCAAAATATTCACTAAGTGAATTATGTCGAATTTTATTATATTTTTCAAATTTACACTTGAAAAACTACGGCAAAGTAAAATTTTAGATGTATGTATTATTAGTGTTTTAAATATAAACCGATATAAAATTTGTAGTAAATATTAAACTCACCAATGAAATATAAAATTAAGTGAGTGGTGACGAAAGAGTAGCTAGAAGAAAACGAAAGCTGGAGCCACCTCATAAAAGAACTATGAAAATAAACCCCGTTTATACCCTTCTTTTTTACATCAAGGAGACCCACACAACCTGCATGCCTTACAGAATGAATAAAATTTATTCATCTAACACACGCTTTTCCTTGGCACATTCATCGAAAGTCACATCCTTAAAATAGTGGATCAATTGCAAGCAACTTTAGAGGCTTATCTTGTAAATAAGACGACTTAGGAAATATTTTATGACATATTTAATTACAGTGATTATAAAGTTTAAATATGGAAATTATCTTCAGTATCGCCAAGTTTGACTTTCATTTGACAACATTTATCATTTAATTTTTCTTTTTCTTATTATATTTTAGTTATTTCTACTGCATTTTTCTTAGATGTTCAGTGGTGATTTTCTAACTTGAAGAAATATAGGTAAAACTACCAAATTTTGTGTGTGAAACAGAGCTACATTTTCCTACTGATAAAGATACTACAAAAATTGAGGGAATTGATTTTATTTCAGTAAGACTGCATAACACACATAATATACTGCTGGAGATTTATATGCCTTTTAGATCAAACTTGAGTATTTTTTTGTTATTTTAAAAACTTGTCATAATATTTTTTATCTGTAATAACTATCTATTTTGTAGACTTCAATACAAACTTATTCAAATATATAATCACTTCTTAATTTATTTAATAAGCATACAAAAAAGTTTTACTTTCTTATTGATTTAAAAGTTTGTAATATACAGGATCCGAGGGCTGATGTCGCAAGGATTTCTCCCTGTTTGTTAAAATTGCTTTTATAGTTACAAATCTTCTTTTAAAAGTAGAGCTTTAAAGAATACTAATTATGAAAGGTAAAATTCGTCAAGCATGTTCTTAAAATTATGATGATTACAGTATACAAAGAGCTTGATCAACTAAAAAATATGTTATAATCGTAAAAAGTAAGTTTAAGATAAAAACTTCTTAATCCTTCAAAGTAATTAAAAATGATCAGATCTTAAAAACCTGAAATACTTAGAAAAAAAAAATCACCCTTATCTCCAGTGGTGTGAAACGTTTGGTTTTAATCTAAAGATGACGCATTGGGATAGTTTACTCCGATAGTTTATGTTTATACTCCTTTAAGGCGAGTTTTCCTAGCAACGCACATTTTGCGTGGCATAGAACGTAATTCGACCGACGCAACGCAACAACCAATGCGCTGCCTAAAAGTGTTTCCCTAGGATTGTCAGTTGTTTGACGACCGTCGCGACGAATTTATCTAAAAGTGAAAGAAAAGCTTTGGCTTTATTAATATTACAAGACGAAATTTTGAAAGAAGAAATTCTGCTAGTCAATTATTACAAAACAGAAGCAGTGAGGAGCATTTAAATTACTTATCCATAGACATCTGCTTGACAACGAAGTAAAATTTAAAGCGTATTTTACATTTTGTTCTTTTCATTCCAAATTGTGTCCTTTTTGACAAAACTCTGGAATCTTCATGTTCCAAAGAATAGGGTAACCACTCACTATTTCTACCAATTGTTCGTCCTCGGTAGCACTAAAACGGATCCGTTGTTTTTGTGAACTCATTTTCAGCAAAATATCGGAGCACTTCTTTCATTGTATGCAGCGTACAACTGAATAGACTGCTCTCGGAGCAGTCGTCCTGTTGCATCGACCGTATTAAGATGGCGCAAGTGGTTTTTACGCAATGTAGGAAAACGCCTGCATTTGATTTTCATTAGAGAAGTTCTCGACGTTTTACGCCGACTGTATTAAGTTCTACGCCGCGTTATAATGTGCGCTGCTAGGAAAACCCGCCTTTAAGGTTTCTTAAAAGCGGTAACGATATCTCTGATAGTTTTGGAAGTCGAAAGGCTTAAAATAATAAGGCTATTCTTTTGAGTCATTATCAGTTTCACTTCTATCACTTGAAGTAATCATGATCACTTCGACCCAATGACAAGTAAATGCATATTCAAAAGAACATGAAGTTATCAGTTTCACTTTGTTCACTTTGATCAGTGATAATTTACTCAAAAGAATACAGCCAATATGAGTATTAAGTAGTCGGTTTTTGTGCCGTCGCATGAGTCCAAAACGCCGCGTGTGGTTGCCCGTTAGAGACGGGATTGATCCTATTCTGGGATTGATCCACAGCTCTGACGACGATGGATGTCGCTTAAAATCAGAAATTAAAGCGGTAACAAAATGTTTTATTTTCTTTACTTTTTGTTAATACTACCTGCAAACATTTCGGTCAGTAGCTATGGATGTATTTAATATATTCCATCTTCGTTTAATAACACATAAACCGTATAAATCTTTCGTTTTTCTATTTTAAACTTTTATCTGATAGACGATTAGAAATAAACAAGAGATCGAGTGATATATTCGGGTAGGAGATCATTTCCATTTAATATTTTTTGTCTCTTTGCGTTTCAAATTGAGATAACACAATTTTTGCATATTCCTAAGAATTTATAATTTAACAATATTTTATATGAAACTACGGTAATTATGTAGTCAGACTATAACACGCCAAAAATAACCATTTGGTTACGAAAATGGCAACAAAATTTCACGAAAACGTTTTGAGATATTTCTTCTTAAAATGTACCTATTTTAGAGGTTAGGTTGTCAAAACTATATTTGGCATTTTCCCTTTTTAACCGACTTCTAAAAGAAGGTGATCTCAATTCGTTGACTATGTATTTTTTTATGTATGTCCACCGATTACTCCGGAATGGCCGCATAGATTTGAATGAAATTTATTACGTTATATTCAGGAAGTTGGTGGTCTCATATTTTTTTAGACGAAATTGGTGCAGTAAAATCCAAGATGGCGCTGACAATATGGCGGTCAAAAAAATAAATTTTATCCGATTTTCTCCAAAATTGGTATGTAGAAATTTTCGGGTTCGTACACAACGAATACGAAGTCATTTTTAAAAAATTCAGTATGGCGCATCTAATATGGCGGCCAAAAAAATTTAATTTTATCTGATTTTTTCCAAAATTGGTGTGGGGGAGTTTTCGGGGTCGCACATAGCCAATCCAAAATATTTTTGAAAAATTCAATATAGCGGACAAAAAATCAATTGTTAATTACGAATCTGAAATTATTTAAAAAGAATTAAATATGGCAGATTCAAAATGGCGGATTAAAGATTCTACATCTCTGGACTTTGTCCAAAATCAGTATTTGGGGATTTGTGTTAGTGTTAATTACGAATTTAAAATATTTTTTGAAAAACTTAATCTCGCGGATTTCATATGGCGTCCTAAAATAAACTATGAATTTAAAAGTATTTTTTCAGGATTCAATATGGCGAATCCAATATAGCAGACTAAAGATTTTACATTTTTCGATTTTGTTCAAAGGTGGGATTGAATCATTTTTAAGGATGTAAATAGCGAATATAAAATCGTTTTAAGAAAATCTAATATGTCAGATGCAATATGACGGTCTCGAAATTTTAAATTTCCGCATTTCATCCAAAATTGGTATTAAGGGACTTTGAAAGGTGTAGATATAGATTAGATTAAGACGTTAAAAATTTTTTTTTTGAAAGGCAATATGGCGGATCCAATATGGGGGGTTGAAAATTTCATCTTACTCGCATTTTTTCAGATCTGGTATTAGGGGGTTTTCGGGGTCGAATATTACGAATATGAAGTTAATTTTTTACAACTAATAGGTTGATAAGATACAATATGAGAGACTAAAAATTTTACATTTTCCTATTTTGGCTAAATTGATATTGCGAGATTCTTGGGGCGTATACAAACTCAATATGCAGTATAAAATATATCGTGCTAAGAAATCTAAGACTCAAGTTCTTTAAATATCGATATTGGAAGGTTTTGGGGCCTATATTATCAATTTAAAATTAATTTGAAATTTAAGATAGTGGATTTACTGATAGACTAAATATTTACATGACACAATTTTACTGATATTTAGAGGATCAAAGAATTTTTAGCGGTTCAATTTTTTTTATAAAAATTTTATTTACTGTCTATTTTCATGAAAATTTTGGAAATATTAGAATTTTAAAAAATTATGTAATGAAATTATTATTTTTTAATGTTTGCTTGCCTTAGGCTCAAAAACAATAATCTCATAATAATTAACATTATTCACCAACATTTTTTGTTTCTAAAGTGAAGTAAGGGTAGTTTTAATGATTTTGGCTAATATGACAGTAAAGAAGAGAAAATGGCAAATAACGTATTGACAACTAACATATAAAATATAACATATTTTGCGAAGAAATATCCAAAAAAATAAATGTTTGTATTAATTAATCACACAATAAAATTCTTACGTGGTTAATAAGAAAATCACTTATTATTACTATATTATTAATATTATTTATTGGTGTTGTTTTTTCAAATATAGATAAGGTGACAATAATAAAATAACAATTTCACAAATAAATATTTATACATTGCTAATGTTGTATTTCTACTCGTATTTAAAGTTGGATAAATTATAAAACGTTAATTTTTTATAGAATAAATGTAATGGAGCATTAACTCAGGATATCCGACCTAATAATTTAATACAAAAGCAAAAGGTAAAGGATTCTAATTTCTCGCTAATTTTGAAATAATCATTGTTTGAATAGAAAACAATATCCACCATAATTACTTCTAATTTGGCAGTAATTATCAATAAAAAAAAATAAAATTAGAAAACTATATAACCTTAAATTCGCTTTTCAAAGTGATTGATATCCATTGCGGTTTTCGCCATGTCATGTGTCTATAAGGAAAAATCTTTGGGACTTTTTGCTACCCATTCGTCATTCCTCACTAGAAACCCGAAATTGATAGGAAAAAATATGATTGTTATAAAATGACCTTCTCTTTGCTTTATTTCCTTTTCAGGTAGCGGAAGTAGGCAATAATGATTGTATTCTGAGGCATTTCGTCTATTTGTACGATGAATCGGATGCAACCAATTTCATGTGACCATCGAACCAACTACATTCCCAAGAGACTCAGTTCCGACTGCAACCAAGGATATATTTCTGCTACAACAGTTATGAAACGACTTATCATAAACTCACCGGAATTCTTTATCTATGACAACATAAACATTCTATAAAATAAAGTACGTTCGAAACTTGTTGCACTGATTTCTTCTGATAAAGAAACTAACCACAAAATGACGCAATTGTAATAGGGCGGATCTTAGGAAATTATATAAGTTTTAAAAATATTTTCGTGTAAGAATTCCTAAAAATTTTAATTATATTTTCAATTCGTACCGATATCGCCATCTATAACAAAATATCCGAAATCCAAAAAATTACGTCAATTAAACACCTGGGCCTTGCAGCTGCCTCTAGGTCACGTATTTCCCCCGATTCCATTAGTACTTAAAGTGGAGCAAAGTAATTAAAAATTTTAAAAAACCTTTTAGCTTTACTATATTTCTAAGAATTAGTTGTTTTAACCTCGGAAATCATTAGTCAGATGTTGTTTACAATAGCATTTCTGCAGGTGTTCGAAACATCGAGAGAAAAAGAAAAATATTACATCAATAAAGGGTATAAATACAAATTGGAATTTTTTCGCGAGTTACTCTTGGTCTAAGTCGAAGTTAGTTGTTAGAGACGAAGTCAGTTAGTGGCCAATTCAGTCGTCGAGTAAAGTTCATAATGAAGTCCTCGGACGATAGTTCAGGTTAGTCACAGATGTAGAGTGAAATCACCGTTAGTAAACTGTAGTTTTTAAATTGCCTCTACATAACATTTTATAATTTAATTTTAAAATAATACGAAGAGCTCATTTCTGAATTTTAAACACCTTTTCAGAAGCAGATACCCCTCCCCAAAGAAGTATTGAATAATAAAATAAAAATTTGCCTAATACATTGCCCCGGAGGCAGCTCATCGTACTCTTTATATACGGTCCACCTTAAATTAGAATCCAGCCACACTCCAAACATCTTACTACTATCATCTGTATCGATCTTTGAATCGTCTGTTGTGACTAAGGATGGTAAATTAACATTCCTTTGAGATCTTTTAATTATAATACATTGAGTTTTTCAGTATTTAAAAGCAAATGATTGCAAGAGAACCAGAATTTAGGTTATCTAAAACTGTCATCTATTTGGTTTAAAAAGTTTGTGACAGATTTATTCTTGACGTAATTGACAGCGAAAAATCGAAATCACGGACCCACTGATGAGTCCAACCGCTAACACCGTGGACGAAACACGCCTGTAATTTTTAGTGGTAAAAATCTGTTTGTAATCCCGAGCACGCAGGGACAATTTCGGCCAGGATTACAACATGGCAGCCCTGGGTTGGGACCGATTGCAGATTTGTTGGTTTACTGCATGGAATACTGTTATAGTATTGGGTCCACGAAAGCAGCTAAAATATTCGCCGCCAATTTCGTTCAATTCTAGGCTCCCGACTTCCGATATTGCTTCATGCATTCGAATGAAAGCTTGAACAAATACGAAAGTGGTTGCCTTAAGGGGGGGGGGGGGGCGTGTCGTAATTAACAGCGAAAAATCGAAATCACGGTGGACAAATGACTTGTTGGGAAAAATAACATCTTACCGACACGTTCCGCCGACGAATCACTTGAAATGTTAGTTCCAAATTATGACTATCACGTCAAACACAGAGTGTCTGGGAAAGGTGTCAGCGGACCCACTGATGAGTCCAACCGTTGGCACCGTGGACGAAACACGCCTGTAATTTTTAGTGGCAAAAATCTGTTTGTAATTCCGAGCACGCAGGGATAATTTCGGCCCGGATTACAACAATAGTTAAATAGAATATTACAGTAATCGGAGTTTATTGTTGGGAGATCATTTTAAAAAATTACAGAAAACAATGGTCCCAATATACTGACCGGAGGCACATTCTCCTCTATCTCATTTTAATGAGAGTATACTATGCCATCATCTTCTCCTCTCAGAATTTGTTATCTTTTAGTTTCCCCAACTCGCATAGCCGATAATATTGCAACACTTATAGATAATATTTTCTATAATTCAGCTTGGATTTCCAGCGTTATGTGATGACTTTCGGGTCACAAGATACAAATTATATGCATTGAGAATGTTATTATTTAGAGAGATTGTAACTAAAATAATTTTTACAAAGAACAAGGTGCAACATTTTAGACAGGTGCCTGAAAATGTTCATTGGTCACCAATATATGAATGAGATTCAGCAAATGTGACGTATGATATTTTTTTGGGTATTTTCTCAATTCTTTTAGACAAGCTTTTTGTTACTAAAAAGTATAATTCTATCTTGAGATCGGTTTCTTGGATTACTGCTGGCATAAGCGTATCCTGCAGAAACAAAAGTGTTTTGCACTGTAAATTTAAAGAATGTTATTGTAAAAGCTAAACAGGGAAATTTGTGTTTTCCAACTGGAATTTTTCCAAATAAGTTAAAAATGCCCAATTAAAGCAATTTATAAGAAAGATGAGAAATCTGAAGAAAAGAATTGTAGAACTATCTCGCTATTGCCTAATATAAATAAGGTTTTTAAAAAAGTTTTATAACAGAGAATTTTAATATTTATGAATAGGTTTGCTGTAATATTAGAAAAACAAAATGGCTCTAGAAAAGAGAAATCCAGAATAAGAACTTTGTACCAAGCACTTCCACAAATTCTAGAACCACTAAATAAGAAGAAACAATTGCTGCTGATGTGTCTGGACCTGTCTAAAGCCTTTAATACTGTATATCATAAGACATTGTTGTTGAAACTTGAAATGCATGCTATAAGGGATAACGCTATGGAATTTATAAAATACATTTTGCGAATCGGATCGAGCGTGTGGTGGAGTCTGGTATCAATATTTTCTCAGAGAGTTAACATAGAAGGACGTCCCTCAGGGTTGAATACTTGAACCTCTTTTGTATATTCTTTAAACAAATGAATTACCTGAAATCTCTGGAGAGCAGGATATATTATATGCTGATAATCTATCACTTATATTCATTCGAGACACGACAGAGTTGCATCGATGAAGGTTCAATTTATAATGGACATTCTGGATGGGTAATTTCTGTCCAATAGTCTATTGCTAAATGTTACCAAGACAAAGTGCATTATGTTGTTTTTAGACTGAATTTCGATTAGAAAGAGAATTGAAATCGATGCAGCTCTGTCAGCGTACAATACATTGTACAGTCTAGACTCAGGTATGGTCTAATTTTTTGGGGTAATTCCTGTAAAGTAAACAGTTTTTGCAGAAAAGATGCTTACGGTGTATTTATGCAATAAAACAACAGAATAGCTGTAGAAGTCTCTTGATTCGTAACATTATTTTGATGATTATAGGTATGTACATTTTTGATTTAGTAATGTTTATTGCTCATAATAGGGATCTCTTTAAAGGTGCATCTATTAAACATAACTATATCACTAAAACAAAACAAACCTCCTTTCTGATAAATAAAACCGCTGTTATTTGTAGAAAATGTTGAGTTTTCTGTTATAAAATTTAAGAAGTAAAACAATATATATGATTTTCACTTTTATTCGTCAGACGAAAACACAGTTATGTTGAAACAATTCTTAAAGTTTTTAAAATTGGTTAAATAAAAGTGAAAATCATATATATTGTTTTACTTCTTAAATATTACAATGGATTTTCATTAAGAAGTTACAGCTAATTCTACTCAGTCTATCATAAAATTTTTAATTCTATACCTGAAAATATGCATATGCTACCAAGAAATAGATTAAAGTGTATCCTAAAGATCATTTTGAGTACGAAAGACTTATATCCATTGCATAACAGCAATATTGTTTTGTAATAGTATTTTTGTTGTTAGCTTTATCTTTAAATTTAAATCTGTATAAGTTTCTTTTATTTCTTAATTTTTAATAACGTTGTCTTTTATTTTAAGTTTTAATTGTTATGTTTTTGTTACAGTATTTTGAGAGAATTAATCAAGAATAATATTTAGAATGGTATAAATATTGTTTTTTCATCTTAATTTTTTCCCTTTTTGTCTAGAGCGGCGAATCAACTGTAATTTTTATTGTAATGTTAATTATCGTAGCGACTTTTTGTCGGATATTGTTTCATAATCTAATAGTTTTTATTGTAAGTGATTTTTCCTTATTGGAATAAATAAAGGCTTCTGAATGAATGAAATTTAGTCTTCAAGTCCGCCATCTTGGACCCGCCGTTTTGAAAATAGTTATAAAACTTTATTATGGTAATTAAAAATACTAAAAATTATTTGATATGTGTTTTGAAACAAGTCGGAAGAGTAAATTAGTACTTACAACAAAGAATTAAATATTACGTCTAGGATTTGTTTATATTCGTCGCCATGTTTGACTCGCCATGTTGGTTTTTCAAAAAGGTCCAACTGCAAATAAAACTAGACATCTTTATCAAAAATTTTAGCCTGATAGAAATGAAGAGTAAGGGTGACACACATGACAAAAAACGCTCCATATATCTCAAGTAATTGAGATAAATGAATTGAGTAGGAATAATAAGGTCATCTTATGTGGGTACCGGGACACACCGGGGTAGAGGGGAATGAAATAGTAGACAGGCTCGCGAGAAAAAGGGCTGAGACACCACTTTTGTGGCCAGAGCCTCTCTGTCGAACCAGCAGCAGCGTAATGCTGGAAGAACTAAAAATAGAGGAAGAAAGTAAAATATCCAATTATTGGACGGAGCAAAAAGAACTGAGATAAGCGAAGATACTTCTTGGTAACTACGACCAGAAGAGATTCAAGGAATGTATAAACCTAAGTAAGAACCAACTCTGAGTTTTGATAGAGATCTTGACGGGGCATTGCCACCTGAAGGGACACCTTAAGAAATTCGGACTGGCAAAAGAAGAAGAGTATAGATTCTGCGAGGAGGGGGACGAAATTTCTATTCATATTCTTTCACAGTGCAACACTCTAGAAAATCTTAAAATGCGGTTCTTGAGAGCACACCAAATAGAAGAAGGGGAGTTACCTACCGACTTTTAAGCCTTCCAACACCTTAAGGTTCCTGACGAAAATAGGACTAGGGGACCTGGTTTAACCGGTAAGGTATCCTTTACGACTTAGCAGTAGTAGGAGGGGGGGGCACAATTAGAACGTAGTATACAGATTCCCAATTTTACGCACATACACATATGACTCAACAATCTAAGGGGCAAGTATAATTAGAAGATCGCCAGATACAGATACCTAGAAGTATAAATAAGCAGACAGTGGGGACTGGGTAGCGCCAGGATGATCTCCATAATTCTATTAACAACCAGTGTAGTACTAAAGAGTATTTTGCCTAATATTAAGACTCCTTAGCGAACACCACCATAAGGCTATATAATAGGAAGTACTACTTAGGACCGCTCGCACTGTCCGAAAGTTTATGAGAAATGCAGAGACCCATAACATCACCTAGGGCCCGACGACATGGAAAGGACTCCCATAGAGTAAATCTGATATGTGTGAAAGTTCTGCTGGAGAGAGTAAGATAGCCATTTGGCCAAGTTTATCGATAATAATAAAACTTATGCTTGAATTTTCACAGACTGACAAAGTCTTCTATTCTACAACGGATAATTTATTTATTTATTTCAATAATAATACACTACAAAGGTAAACTTCTTTATGATACAAAATATATAGATACAAAAGAAAAGAAAATTCAAATTAATGTTAAAACATTACGGAGTACAATTGTAAATAATGCTTATAAAATGAAAAGATTACACATACAGTAAGTTACAGAATATTACCCGAACAAAATATAAATTTTTTATGCAAAATTACAAAAAATTAATAAGTAACAGTCTTCGTCAAGTGATATACATAAAAAAATAAGGAAATTACTAAATAATCGAATTAAATGCCGTCGAATCTGAGTTCTCTTTTAAGACTACATCAGTTAATGTTAAAAATATCAGAGTCGGAGAATTGTAATTTCCACAAATGCGGTCAATAAACGTGTTTTGACCACAGTTGGTCTTGTGTCTTCGCACAGAAATAACAGGGGTGTGACGAGTTCGTCGCGGAAGGATCAAGATACCAACCTTATCCAGCAGACTGTTACTGTGGATCAGTTTATTCATCAATTTGTAAAAAAATAAGAGAAGGGCTTGTCTGTGTCTATGCTCCAAATTCTGCGTACCACATAGCACTATTCTTGTTTCATTGCAGATATTTTGGTATAGAAAACAATTTAAACAATACGTATTTGACGAAATTATGTTCCACCTCTCAATCCTGTTGATATGGCATGTCTTGCGTGGCTGCCAGATTACTGAACAATATTCAAATATACTTCTGACCAAACAATTATAGAGATACACGATGACTTTCGTATTACTAAAGTGCTGGGAGTGTTTTATGATGAAGCTCAACATTCTGAATGTCCTGCTCATAATAGTGTCCATATCACGAGTAAATGATAATCCCACATCAAATATTATGCCCAAGTCACTCACTGCTAAAGAAGTTTCCAGGAGTGAATGACCAATTTTATAAATATTTTGAGTGGGTGTAGGGGATCTATAAAAGTAATGGTGGATATTTGTTATTCTTGATTAACTTTTTGGGTACAAACTGAGTTATGCCTTCCTTAACGATGTCATAAAATCGTTGTACAATTTCATAAATATCATCACTATTCCCTATAAGTGACAAACAACCCGTTGGGGTCTAAAAAGTTGGCTTTTTGAAATTCAAAGGTTATGTTATCAGTGCTGTAAAGATAATATTCTATTTAAGAAAGAAATATTTAATGGGAGATGTGAGACAAGAATGTTTGACAATCGCACCTGGCACATGAAATAGTTTTCGAAGTCATCCACAAATATGAGGTCAAGGATATGTCGACAAGAATCGAAAATATAGTTAATCTAATTAAGTTCAGGAAGACACATTGTATTAATTAGAGGTTCCGCAGTGGCAGGACGTATACTCATGGGCACAACAACATCAATCTTCAAGGTTGCTCAATGAGTGGCAGGTTGAAGTTGCCAGAAATATTAAATTTGTAGTTCTTGAAATCGCTCCTCAAGGATTCATCTAGTTTGCATAATGACAGATAACAATCCAATGTCGACCTGGCAGGAATATATACACATTCCAGAATTATTCGTGATTGGTTAATTTTTATCTCAATCCATATATCCTCAAAGTACATAAAAGGAAAATAATGAGGATTGAAAATGAGACAAGATTACTATCAGGGCTCCACCTCACGTTCACAGTCAAGTTCAACATAATTACGATCTTTCCCAAATACAACATATTTAGGATGAAAATATTGCGAATTATGAAAGAAGTCGTTGAGTCAAGTTTCAGTAATCATAATTAAATCAAAGTTGCAAAACGAAGTATTAGTCAACATTATAGATAATTTAGTTCGAAGACCCCTGATATTTTAATAGTACAGCGAAATTAAATCATTCTGATAGACTAATGAGATCTTCTGGACGGGGTTGTGATATTTGAACCGTATTAAATATTAGAAGACTTCAGAATAAGATATAATAAGTTGCTTGAATTAGTATTTTTTAAATCTAAATTTGTAGTTGTAGAAGTGAGCAAGCAAATCGCTCCTGGAGGTAATTGTTAATGGCATGAAGTAAGAATGCTTATAATCATGAATGAGGTTTTGTGTATCAACATTAAGTTCTTGAATTATTCTATTAAGTATTGGGCGATCACAATGGAGGAGGTGCCACAAATAAACACATTAATGTTGGTCGATTTTTTACGAAAATAGAGAATAGATTCCCTGAGGGCATTTCTTGCACCAGTGAATAGGATAACACAATCTCTGTGAGTAAATCGATTTATCAATTTTTGACACTCCTGAAGAATATCTTCAAACAAGCATTCATCAGACCACTGACAATTGATGTCGTAATGATTACGTGTGATTTGCTTCCATACAGATCATAAACTTCTTGCATTGCTTTTCATTTAGCTTTGTTAACTTGACAATATCATTTTCAAGTGTGGTTTTGATTGAGGATGATTTAACTAGCCACAACTGTTTCCTAAAGGTACTAATTTCCGCAGTGCGTTTTAATTGCTCGGCCAGCTACAAACTGTACTTTTCTTCGGCTTCCGAAACAATGTCCGCAAAACTGCAAATCTGCTTTTTCTTTGTCTAAAGAATCCTTCTCGAATTTCTAAGTCTGTTTCTTAAGAGTCTCGATGGCTCTCTCTGTTTCAACAGAGTACGCTCGCCATTTTACAGAGCAATATATTCACCACCTCGGAACATCTTTCGAGGCAATTCGAATATAAAATACCATAACAGGTGATGCAGCAGAAGGTAGAAAACTTTTTTTTGTTTGTAGCATTTGAAAGTACAATCCATATTTTCACTAGCAAATCCGGTGAAAATTTGGTGGAAGAAAATCAAAAACTAATTAAATTAAGAAAAAAAATAGTAGCGGTAAACAATATTCATGCAAATTGCGTAATGTCAGCAATCTTTATACGGTAAAATTAGTTAAAGTTGATAAATTAATAAAAAATATAAACTAAGTTGCAATTAACAGTAGCTTGTAAAGGCTGGATAAGACATAACACTCTTTCCATTTAGAGATCTTTCAAAACGTCTTTGTACACAAGGAAGACCACGGACAAGAATAAAGGTCCAAGAAACACAGTAGAAGGATTATTGATGTTAGCCAGAATAATATTCTATTGATTGTGTTAGCGACGAAATAGCGTATAGTGGTGCCAAAAGATTTTATTTCCTGCTGAAAACAGGCCGATGAGAACTTTTTTGTTACTCAGGTTGTTTATATTTTCTTTTTCATTAGAAACAAAAAATCATCATAAATATTAAGTATAGAAAATTAAAAATGTGGAAACCAAAATTTTCGTTTTCTCTTACAATCCTCCAATTATTAAATTTAAAATGAAAAACAAGAACAAGAGGAAATCAAAAATATAAAATAAATAAATATTTTTTCCCATAGAAAATCTACAGCCTACAAACCATACAAAACAATAGGCTCTTCTTTATGAAATCCAAAAGACAAAATCAATCTGGAAAATCAAGGCGTATATAAAATCACATGTAGCACCTGCAATAAAACACACATAGGCCAGACCAACAGAAGAATATCAGCTAGACTAGAAGAACACAAACTCAATATAAGAAACAAACAGATAACATCGGCGCTTTTGCAACACTAGCACGAGAACGGACAAAAAATTGATTTTGACACCGGCCAGCAAATCGGCAATATAGAATACTACAGGGCAAGATTGATTCGTGAATCCATCGAAATTGAAAAGAACGGCACTCTGAATAAAAGAAACGATGCACTCAATCTACCTTCTACTTGGAAAACTGTTTTTAAGCGGGACCATTGTACTGAACCGCATACCACGCTTAACCTGACACCAACGGCGGCGCTCGAGAGGGGGGCGGAGCCAACGCCAACCAAGCGTTACCATCTGCGACCGCGTATAAAGCACGCTGCACGTTGAATTTCTTTCAGATCTACAACCACCAAGCACAGAAGATATCAAATGGAATTTTGGCGAAACGTTTGCAAACCTCTACAGGATACCAAACGAACGAACGGATGTATTCCCGGATTAATACTGAATCACATGTGCCTATCCGTGAAATGCTACGTAACAACATATATATATATATATATATATATATATATATATATATATATATATATATATATATATATATATATATAAAGTAACGAACTTTATAGCGTTTTACATTTCATAGTATTAGTTTGTAGGATTTTAGGTTTATTTTCTACGAGTTCATACTTTATTTAAATAATTTTGCTTTCGTTAATTTCCTCAGGAGACGTCTATGAAAGAAGATCTGGGACTTTTTAGAGATTTGTATTTTCTTATTTTTAACATGGAATGCCTATGATAAAAGGTCTAGAAATCGCCGGATTATTCCTTTTTCTTATTTTTATTACGCCATGTAGTATGGAAATCCTTCTAGGAAATTAGGTAACCTTCCGGGATCGACCAAAAGGGTATTTAAAAAGTCCAGATCGGCTTTCGGGGACAGTATAGTTTGAGAGGTTGTCGACGCAACTTGAATTAGTTTGACAAGTGTCACAATTAAGGTTGACAATAAAAAGCTTTCGAAATAATAAAGTATGTTCAATAAAATAATGTGTGTTCAAAAATCAGTCTTCCGGAACAAATTGGTGTCGGAAGTGGATCAAATCCAGAAGAGGCTAGTTCAGGTTATAAAATTAGAAAAAGTGAATTGAAGTTTTATGCTAGTGGAAAGTAGGAAACAGAAAAATGGAAGAACAACTTCAAAATAGTTTAAATCAGATACTAATGATGATACAAGACATGAAAACAAGCCAAGAAGATATGAAGTAAAGCCAAGAAGAGATGAAACAAGAACTGAAAGAAGATATAACTAAAAATCAAGACGATATGAAACAAGGATTAAAGACAAGCCAAGATGATATGAAACAAGAATTGGTGACACTGAAAACAACCCAGGAAAACATGAACCAAGAATTGAGAAAAGACATTAAGAAAAAACAAGAACTAAAAACAAGCCTACAGGACATGAGACAGGAACTCAAAACAAGTCAAGAAGATATGAAAGAAGACATGACGCGCGTAGAACAAGAAATGCAACAGAAGAAATTAGAGAAGACGTTCATTGCGACGTACAACATGAGGTGGCGGGAATCTAGAAACAAATGCAACAACTACATTTTCAAATCAAGAAGGTAACCAGTACAGGTATAATAAAGGTAGATGGTGTACCTAAAACAAGTGTGATGAAGCCGCCTACCTTCGACGGCAAAGTACCTTAGCTTACTTATGTCCGTCAGTTCGAAGCCGCCGCCATCGGCAATAACTGGAGTTTACCAGAAAGGGCACGTGCTCTTGTTCTAGCACTACGAGGTGAAGCTATGCAGGTCCTACGTAACATTGCTGAAGAAAAACAGAATAATTACGAGTTCATTGTTACTTTTCTGGAGATGCGCGATCGGGAAGCTCACCTCCAAGAAGTTTATAAGGCCCAACTCCAAGGAAGAAGTCAAAAATATAACGAAAGTCTTCAAAAATATGGGGCGGATATAATGTGGTTAATAAATTTGACCTGCCCAACATACCCAAAAGAAATAAGGTAAGAGTTAGAAGTGAATAGTTTTATTGAAGGTTTACGTGACCCAGAAACAAGTCAGACACCAAGAATGGCCAGACTAAAGAGAATTTACGAGGTGCTTGCTTATGCCCTTCAGTTTGAAACAGCCAAACAGACCGCAAGGAACAAAGGAAGAACGTAAGAAGAGTCAATGTTACCCAGGATGATCGCAAGACCAACGAGGAATTCTTCATGAAGTTAATGAGGGAGATGCAGGAATTTTTAAGCAGACAAAAGGCACATAACGACAAAAACACAACTTTCTACGGCAAAAATAAAATTCATTGTTGGAAATGTGGCCAAGAGGGGCATGTACAAAGCCACTCTAGTGGCAGTACTGTTCCTGAGAGTGATCAGAATCAGGAAAACTTCCAACAGCAAGCTTAAAGGGGTGAAGGCTGGCTAGGTGCTACCAAGCCCCATCAACAATAACAATGGTTCCAGCTTGGTAGTACTCGGAAAGGCATTCGGTTGGGAAGTGAAATGGTATTTGATACTGGTTCTACTCACACCATTGTAAAGCCGAACATCTTGGCTCATTGTAATTGATCTTCCTCAACGAGTACTGCGAACTAGAAGTGAAGAAATTGTTATGAATCTATCAAAAAATAGTAAAGTGCCGATCCTGGACGTTGTACTTCTTGAAGATGTGATGTTACCCTAAAATTCAGAATGTATAGTAAAAGTAAAGATTAATGATTCCGAAGAAGATGAAATAGTTTTGGTTGAACCTATTCAAGATTGCTCGTATGGAAAAGGAATTCTTCCTGCAAGAACACTGATCCAGAATAAAAAGCCCTATATTTGTCAAAATGCTGAATTTGAAGGATTATCCTCAACAGATGAGAAAAAGTGATAAGATTGCTACCTGTCAACCTTTCGACGTGATAGTTACCGGTATCCCGTTGCAACCTGAAAAATTACCTGCTAGTCTACCTAAGATACTTCAAGACCTAGTAATTCGTCAACACTTTTACTGAATCAAGTTCAGGTGCCTAGAATGGAAGAGCTTTTAAGAAAAAATCAGGATGTTTCTCTTTATTAGATAGTGACTTGGGAAGGACCAATATAGTCGAGCATCGAATAAATACTGTGAAGTAACTCCAATTAAACAAGCTCAAAGGAGAATACCGTTAGCAAAACTTGACGACGTGGACAAGATGCTTAAAGACATGCATAATCAAGGCATTATAGAAACTTCCCAAAGTCCCTGGACATCTCCAGACAGTTTTCCTTTAGCTCATATTGATGATACGCTAGATACATTAATTGGGTCAAAATGGTTTTCCACATTGGACTTAAACAGTGGCTATGGGCAAGTACAGCTTCATCCAGAGGATAAAGAAAAGTTCGCCTTTTCTACTGGAATCGGGCTATGGCAATTTAATGTTATGCCATTTGGTTTATGCAATGCTCGAGCCACTTTTGAACGTTTGATGGAACGAATGTTACATGGACTAACGTGGAAAACATGCCTAATCTACCTAGATGACATCATAATTGTGGGAAAAACATTTGACGATCACCTGAAGAATGTCGAAGATGTATTTCAAAAACTGAGAAGTTCCCAATTGAAGCTCAGTCCGAAAAAAAATTCAATTTTTTTTCAGAAAGAAGTGAAATACCTGGGGCATATAATCACCGAAGCGGGTGTACGAACCGATCCAGAGAAGACGGAAGCCATTCAAGGTTAGCCAGTACCGAAAAACAAGCATGAACTAAGAAGTTTTTTGGGTCTCTGTCCTTACTTTAGAAGATTCATAAAAGGATTCGCCGATATTGCAATACCTTTACATCGGCTGACTGAAAATAGCAACAACTATGAATGGTCCGCAGATTGCGAGACCGCTTTTAAGGAACTAAAAAAAGCACTTTGTAATCCTCCAATATTGTCGTATCCTGATCATGATCAGATGTTTGTTGTGGATACTGAGGCTAATAACTCCTCTATAGGTGGAATTTGGTCCCAGATTCAAAATAGCCAAGAGAAAATGATTGCTTATTTTAGCAAAGTACTCTGCAAAGTTGAGCGAAATTATTGTGTAACAAGAAAAGAACTACTTGCCATTATAAAGACATTGGAACACTTATTTATATGGCCAAAAATTTCTCCTGCGAACAGACCACACATCATTCAAGTGGCTTTAACAATTTAAAAATCCTGAAGGTCAAATAGCACGATGGTTACAACGCTTGCAAGAGTACGATTTTAAAATTGAACATAGAAAAGGCTTAAACCACAGAAATGCAGACGCATTGTCAAGGAGACCATGTCCAGAAGAATGCAAGCACTGTAACAGGCACGAAGAGCGAGAAAATCCTGACGATTTCTATTGCCGGGAGACATGATTACAATTAAATTAAATAATAATAATTTAAATCGACCCACTTCTCAAGAAATCTCGTCAAAAAGTGAGAGGTTACTGGGCCTTATGGGATTCCTTGATTATGCACGATGGTCTTCTTAAAAGAGTTTGAGAGGGCTCTGATGGCAAAAAATACAAATATCAGACTATTTTGCCCACCAAGAGGATTCCAGAAGTACTGTAAGCTTTACATAATGATAAAGGTGGTAGACCCTTAGGGGTTATGAAAACTCTTGAAAAAGTTCGAGTGAGGTTCTAATGGCTGGGGAGCCACGCAGATTTAAAAGATTGGTGCAAAACCTGTACGGACTGTGCTGCCAGTAAAGGACCGAGGCCCTCAGCCATGGGAAAATGAAGCAGTACAATGTAGTAGTACTTTTTGAAAGAATTGCAATAGCAGGACCATTCCCTATTAGTAAATCCGGGAATAGCTATATTTTGGTGGCTATGGATTACTTCAGTAAATGGCCAGAAGTCTATGCGATACCAAATCAAAAAGCCACCACCGTTGCCGAAATATTGTTTGAACAGTGGATTTGTAGATAGGGGGTGCCAGGAGAGATACACTCTGATCAAGGCAGAAACTTTGAATCTGACGTTTTTACGAACCTTTGCAAGCTCTTGAAAATCCACAAGACTAGAACAACACCCCTACATCTATAGTCAGGTGGAATGGTTGAGAGATTTAACAGAACGTTGAAGAATTACATCAGAACACAAGTAAATGAACAACAAAATGCCTGGAATAAATGCATTCAGTCATTTTTACCAGCCTATCGTTCAGTCATTCACGAAACCACTGGAAAAACACCAGCTTTGCAAAGTTTTGATGCGTCCCTATAGAAAGATTATTTAGACGAGTTCTTATAAAAATAACATATCGATGAATCATCATGGTTTAGTCATGTTTCTTGTAATTTCTTGACTTATATTCTTGTATATTCTAGTAGATCCTGTAGCAGGGGCGGATCCAGCCTCTCTCTTTGGGGGGGGGCGGTGACATCACAAAAGTATATTATGGCAAGCGAAAGCAAGTTGTAGACGGGGGGGGGGACACCGGAGACATTCCCATTTCTAGTGTAAATGGCAGGGTCGTGCCTATTTTTCTTAATTTGAAGCTCTTAGAGAAGAGGGGATGCCAGCAACATACACATTCCTAGTATAAGAGGCAAAATCGGGTCTATTTTCCTGAACTCAAAGTTATTGGGGGGGGGGGGGGCTATCGCAAGAAAAACAAGTTGTCAACGGGGAGGGAGTGTCAGCAGCATACACATTCCTAATATAAAAGGCAGAATCGGTTCTATTTTCCTGAACTCAGAGCTCTTGGGAGGGGGGGGGGGGATCGCAAGCATACACATTCCTATACTCTATTCAAGAACTAGAAAGAGTAATAAACCGGATACGGAAATCCCCAACGTACTTGCTCCAGTACCGCAGGTAACGGATGACTGCCGTAAATCTAATTATATTTAAATATTATAAGCTTTTATAAATTTACTGCAATAATAAAACCTTATAGTTCATTTTTATTTATGTCAGTGAGAAAAGTACACCATACAGTGTGTCCTTAGTGATTTATCTTGTTTGTGTTTTTTTTATATATTATTTGAGATTAGTAAGATACCGAAAAAATATGGCATCCAATTGTATATTTATTCCAAAATCGTTAAACCAAGGCATTTTTCCTCAATGAAAAACTTATTACGATGAATGGTTATGATGCTCTAAGATATCAATATCTAAATAATAATGTTAAAAGCTCTGTTAAGATGTGTTCCAACATAACAGGAAAATCTACTATGTACCGAATACTGAATGAGAAAAAACGACTGGAATGTTTTCTACTCCCCCATTCGATCACAGGCAGATGAAAAACCTTGTTGGAAGAAGAGATGAAAACTGCAATAAAATCAGTTGTACAGGGTGAGTCAACGATTGGATGAAGTAGGTTTGTGCCTTTTCGGTGAAATTAACAAAGAAACTATATTTATTGTTTGATACAATTTATTTTTACGCAAATTTTAAAAATATTTAGGACTCTACAGGGTGAACCAAAAAACTAGGACAGCATAAAGTTGTATTTTTTTAAATAGAACACAATATATACGAATCGTATTTTCGATTTAGCTTATAATTTTAAATCTTTTTTATTAAGGGTTTACTATAACAAAACTTTATAGTTTCTGAGATAATTAAGTTTAAAGAAAAAAAGTCACATTTTCAAGCATCAATTCAATCCTAAATAACGTTTTCAATGTTGTGACAAATATATTTAAATTTGGAATTTAGCAAGGCCAAGGAGAAGTTAACATAATTTTTACCTAATATTTGCAATAAAAGCTACAGGGTGTTGAACACATCGGCTCAAATTTGAACAAGTTTAAATGAATAAATATCTTTTTTTTTAAATGGTATACCCTGTATATTTTCATGTTATTTAATAGAGTAATAAAAACCCTAAAAGTTTTGTTCAATATATCCTATACCTATTTATAATAGTTTTTGAGATATTTCAGTTTTTCTTATTTTCCATACTTTTTTACAGAAATAATCTTCATTATCATAGTAGCCATGTAAAATAATAAAAAGAAACTACAGAAACAAACAGAATGTGGTTAAATATGATGAAATGCATTATTCGTTATATTACAACGGCAATAGTTTAATTAAACATAATGTGAAAAAATTAACACAACAATAACGACAAGGCAAAAACATATTTACTTTTATACTAAATTGAAACAAGAAAATTACCTATTAAATACTGAGATTAATTATTTCTTTTTAATAAGTGTTCGAATAAACGACCCTCTTGTGCAATGCACAAATTTAGTCTTTTTTGCAGATTTTCTCGGACCCTGGCCAAAATTAGTGGCGTTATTGTTCTACAGGTATCCCTAATCCTGTTTCACATATCTTCCACTGTTGTTGGTGGATTAACATACACCTTATTTTTAATATAACCCCATAGGAAGAAATCTAATGGGGTGATGTCGCAAGACCTTGGTGGCCACTCAATGAAACTCCCACGTCCAATCCATTTTTGCGGATATCGTTGGTCCAAAAACGCACGAACTTCATGATGGTAATGCGGAGGCGCACCATCGTGCTGGAACCACATACTGTCGAGCTCATCCCTATCGAGACCTTGAAGCAGTTGGGGTAGTTCTTCTTGTAGAAAGTTCAGGTAACTATGGCCATTTAGTGGTTCATTAAAAAGTGGGGTCCAATAATTCGATTATGATGAATACCACACCAAACATTTAATGACCAGTGGTTGTGATGTTTCACCTCTCTAATCCAAAATGGGTTTTCTGTGGCATAATAATGCATGTTGCGTCTATTTACGGCACCGTTACTTCTAAAAGTAGCTTCATCACTAAACATTACCTTGCATAATAAATTTGGATTTAATTGAATCTCCGCATTTATTGTACGACAAAAGTTTACACGACGTTCAAAATCCTGTCCATGCAATTCTTGGTGTAATTCCATGTGATATGGATAATACCTATATTTCTTGGTAGTACGATTAGAGGTGGATTGTGATGTTTCACATAATGCTGCTAACTGACGGCTACCAATATAAGGATTTTCCTGAACATTTAACAATACTTGTAGTTCTTTTTCTTCATTAGTTACTGGTTTGTTGACCACTTTACGTTTTGGATAATCAACAGTACCAGAAGAATCAAATCTTTGCATTAAGTTTTGAAAAGTATGAGTATTAGGCTGGAGTCGATCAGAATACTTCATTTTGTAAATTCTTTGAGCAAGAAGGCAATTTTTTTGAGCCTCTCCTATTGTATAAATCATATCTATTAACTCATTCTTTGGAAAATTCATTTTACAATATAAGATGAATGCAAAAAAAAACCAAACTACACTACATAAAAACCAAAAGAAGCGATTGCGGTTATAAATTTGACACACAGAAAAATGTTCTTTTACATTGTTTTTGCCATGGCTACTATGATAATAAAGACTATTTCTGTAAAAAAGTATGGAAAATAAGAAAAACTGAAATATCTCAAAAACTACTATAAATAAGTATAGGATATATTGAACAAAACTTTTAGGGTTTTTATTACTCTATTAAATAACATGAAAATATACAGGGTGTACCATTTAAAAAAAAAGATATTTATTCATTTAAACTTGTTCAAATTTGAGCCGATGTGTTCAACACCCTGTAGCTTTTATTGCAAATATTAGGTAAAAATTATGTTAACTTGTCCTTGGCCTTGCTAAATTCCAAATTTGAATATATTTGTCACAAAATTGAAAACGTTATTTAGGATTGAATTGATGCTTGAAAATGTGACTTTTTTTCTTTAAACTTAATTATCTCAGAAATTATAAAGTTTTGTTATAGTAAACCCTTAATAAAAAAGATTTAAAATTATAAGCTAAATCGAAAATACGATTCGTATATAGGGTGTTCTATTTAAAAATATACAACTTGATGCTGTCCTAGTTTTTTGGCTCACCCTGTAGAGTCCTAAATATTTTTAAAATCTGCGTAAAAATAAACTGTATCAAACAATAAATATAGTTTCTTTGTTAATTTCACCGAAAAGGCACAAACCTACTTCATCCAATCGTTGACTCACCCTGTACATACATAAAATCAATGAAGGTCGGGAATTACCTGAAATTAAAAGAACTGAGTTCTAGAAATTGCTCAGAGAACTTAATTTTTGATGGAAAAAACCAGATAGGAAATCTGTTCTTATAGATCGTCCGGAAACTGTCCGTTGGAGAAGGAAATATCTCTTTCAAGTAAAAGGTAGAGCTGCTGGAAATAACACAACTTATAAAATTAGTAATTTAACGGAACTTTTGAAAGATTTTTTTGAATAAAGTTACTGCGGAAAATTGGGAAAAATCCATATGATAAAAGAATAAAACAAAATGTGGAAACTCAATTAATTGAGCGACGATAGCTTCATTGAATTTAATTACGAATTAGATACGTAATGTTTACCAGTGTAAACACAATTTGTTTTTGTTGTATTTTATTATTTAATGTTGTTTATATATTTTTTTATTTTTTTATATATTTTTATTTTAGTGTGTCCCATTCTTTAATTTTATATATGTTTAATTCCAATTAGCCATAATTGCTTTATTATTTTATTATTATATTTGTGTATTTTTCTTAAGCGTGTAGAATTAACACGTTTATTTTATTTTTTTAAGCCTATCGGATATTTCATATAATAAAGGAAATTAAATTAAGATGCCAGTGCAATAGAAATAAAAATAAGTAGACCTAATTTTAACTGTAACATATAAAATTTAATTACATTTGAATCCCTTTTTAATGTTTAATTTAAGATATAAATAAACTGAAACGTCAAATTTCCCAAAAATGTTTATAATTAATAATTAAATGACCGATAGCCCCCAAAAAAAGTTTTAATATTATATGGGCGAATTAATTTTTTTATATATGTTTAACTTCTTTTCTTTTTGACAATGAGTATTTTGTAAGTATTTAAATTGTAACTTGGAATTTTTTGAAAGAATAAGGCTACGTTTTAGTCTGAATGTGCCTAAAACAGTTTTTATGCCAAAATTAAAAATAATAAAAATACAGTTGTGATTTGTGTTAAATATGTCAAAATTATCTATATTTTGTACTGTATGTGAATTATTAAGAAATCATAAGAAATAAAATAATAATATGAAAACTAATCTATCTAACAGATTTTGCCCAAGACACCGAACTAAAGAACACAGGTAGTTTGCGAAGGAAAAAGGGTAAAAATGATTTATTACTCTCTCTAGTCCTTGAATTAACTATAGTATAAGAGGTAAAATCGGGTATATTTTCCTGAACTCAAAGCTCTTGGATCCGCGCCTGTCCTGTAGGTATATTAATAACGAGAGTGTAAGCGTAGTTATTTTGGTTTGTATTTGAATGTTTAAGTGTTAACAAGTCGTTATTAAATGGTTGTTATTTAGGAGTGAAAAGTATTGTTTTTATTATGCGGACCCAGTGAGTGGTATTGAGGAGAGAAAATCGTAACAATTGTTGTCAGAAGTGAAGATTAGTACTGGATTTCCAGAAAATTCTATTTATTAACCAGAAGAGATAGAGAAACACGGTTTTTACTGCTACATTTGTTATCAAGTAAGAAGATAAGATTAATTTTCTATAAAGTTCTAAAACGTTCTATTTTGATATTCAAAAAGATAGCGAACGACTGACTTCATCTTCGAATTTGTCATTAAGAAAAACCTAGAACCGAATTTTCGACAAAGTTCTAGAAGTTTCTATTTGAAAACTAGAAGAGATGCCGAAAAACTGATTTCACTTTAAATTTGTTACAATAAAGAAGCTTAGAACAGAATTTTCGACAAAGTTATAGAAAATATTCTACTTGAAAACTAGACGACATTATGAAAAACTGACTTCACCATCAAATTTTCCGTAAATAAAGATGCTTATACCCGAATTTTTGACAAAGTTCTAGAACATTCTATTTGGAAACTAGAAGAGATAGCAAAAAACTGACTTAACTATCGAATTTCCTATGAATAAAGAAGTTTATAACTGGATTTTTGAGAAAAATCTAGAACATTTTATTTAACAACTAAAAGAGATAACGAAAAACTGATTTCACTATCGAATGTTTTCTCAAGAAAAAGATTCAAAAACGAGTTTTCAAGAATATCTGAAAGTTTCTATGGTAAATACTAAATAGCAAACAGCCAAAATGGAGCAAATAAATAAGATATTAGCTCATTTTATGGAACTTATAGAACAACGTGACTTTATAGACTAACAAGAAGAAGAAAGTTGCCAACAAAAAACACTGTCGTTTAAAAGAAAAACAAGAAAAAAAGTCACCAAAAAGAAAAACAACGTCATCTAAAAGAAAAACAGGAGAAGAAGAAGAACATCGTATTAAAGATGAAGATAAACTTTAAAAATGGATACAATTGGTCATGGCACAAGGACAGGAAAAATTTGATTAATAAGTAAAAGTTTAAGAGCTAGATATCAGAGAAATGGAGAAAATTTGCAAGAATATGAAACAGATGTCCGCCGTTTTGTTTATCTGGCTCGCCCAGGAGCTATAGAAGAATTCTGAAAAAAGCTTATGATCGAGTATTTTATTGATGGAATCAAAAATCAAAAAATATAGTATATATTGCATATAAGCAAGTTTAGTTATTTTAATGAAGCGTTGGACAGGCTTTTAAAAATAAAGGCAGCTTGTAATGTGTCAAGGCCGTTATTATAAAGGAAAACAAGGATCCAATGAACCAAGCAATGGAGACGATGTTATCATAAATTTTTCAAAAACTAAACACAAGGAGTGATACTTCACCTTATAGCAGAAATCAAATAAAGTACTACAGATATGGACCAAGTAAACGCATGAGAAGGGACTGTCGGGTACAATTAAGGGTTCGTTCACCAATCAGAGACCACACAAAAGAGAACCAGGAAAAACTACAACAGTACAATTTTTAAATTAAATATACAAAACTAATTCTTCACTTTATAGCAGAAACCAGAGAGTGCTATAGATACAGACGAAATGAACATATAATAAGGGGCAATTAGGAAACCAGGTAAAGTGCTACAGATGTGGGCGAACTGGATACATGTCGATTGCAATTAAGAAACGAGGAAAAGTGCTACAGATGTGGATGAACTGGACATATGAAAAGGGACTGTCAGGTGTAATTAAGATCTAGTTCAGCATCCAAAGACCACACAGAAGAGAATCAGGAAAAACTGCAACAGTACAATTTTAACATCAAATATAGACCAGGAACACTGCACAATAAAGCAGATACCCTGTCAAGAAGACCATGTAAGGAAGAATAGAAGCACTGTAGTAAAGTACAATAAAGAGAAGGGGTTCCTAATCGGAAAGTCACTTTTGATGTTGATCCAGATTAGAGTACAGCTCGGATGAGAAAAGACCAACTTAAAGACGCCGTTTCTTCAACTTAAAAAAATAATGAAAGACATCGTAGTTGGAAAGATATTTCAGATAAATGACTCACATTCAAGGTAATTTGGGCTCACTGGAACTTATTACTGATTTAAGACCAATTGCTAAAGAAATCCTGGAAAGTACTGATGATAACGAAATAAAACTTCCGTTGGTAGTACCCAGAAACAAAATTTCAGTGGTTTTAGAAGAAACTCACAATGGGAAATTTGGTGTTCATTTAGGAACTTTGGGAATAATTTTACTGGGTTTACTAGTGTGAAGACAGTGCTATAAACGTGCAGCTAGCTAAGATCCAACTACAAAATATAAGGGAAAAATAAATAAGTATAATGTTGGAGTACTTTTGGATAGATGGCTGCTGATATAGTTGAACTATTTTCAGAAACAGATAAAGGCAACAAATACATCTTGGTTACTATTGACTACTTAAGAAAAATGTATGAGGTATTTGCCATTTCTAACAAGGAGATCTCAACAGTAGCTGAAGTCTTGGTTAACAATGTATTCAGGGGATTTGGAATCTCCTTGGAGCTACATTTTGACCAAGGGCGTAATTTTGAATCTAAACTTTTTCAAACGCTTTGCGAACTATCTAGGATCCGTAAAACCAGGACAACAGCTTTACATCCTCAGTCATTTGACGTGGTTGAACAATTTAATTGGACCATTGAAGAGCACCTCGCAAACATTGTGGACAGACATCAGAAAGATTGGGAGAAAATTCTAATCTTCTTAATGGCCTACCAGTCCGCAGTTCATAAACTACCAAAGTTACACCAGCCAAGGTCTTATATGGAGAGGAACTTCGATTGCCTTGCAACATAATGGTCGGTTCCTTAACTGAGGAAAGTATGGAGATTGAAGACTGAGCGGATGCCTTACGAATTGCGAGAAGTTTATGAACTAGTTAGAGTACGTACGAACAGAATGAGGACAAGATATGATATCAAGGCAAACGCGGCAGTGTTTCAGTAAGATAATAGAGTTTGGTTATGAAATCCACAGAGAAAAAAAGACAAATCACCTAAGTTGATGATAGCATGATAAGACCCATATACTATTCTGAAGAGAATCAATGACGTAGTTTATAGAATCCAACGAAGTTCCAAGATCAAAATGAAAGTGGTACATTTTCACAGATACAAGCGATACCACAGAAGTATCGAAGCTGATCGCGACAATCAGAATTAGAAGTCGGGCAGTGTAACAAAGGATTGGCAGAGTTTTGACGTGTTCTTATGGAAATATTATTTTGATTAGTACTTATTATATCGATGAGTTATCATTCTTAAGCCATATTTCTTCTAATTTCTGGACTTGTATTCTCGTTTCTAGTAAATTATATAGATATATAAATAGGGATAGAATAAGCGTAGTTAGTTTAGTTTGTATTTGAATCTTAAAGTGTTAACAAATTGTTACTAAATTATCGTTACTTAGTAGTGAAAAGTGTTGTTTTTTTTTATGCGGACCCAGTGAGTGATATTAACAGCAAGTTAACATTTTAATTTTTTGCTATTGCACTATTGGATAATTTGTTGTCATGGAATATGCTCATTACGCTCTAAGTTGACAGGGGCTACAGGCAAGCCCTATAGTAACTGGCAATGAATAATAGGGTAATCCTGATGTGGGTGCCAGGGCACAAGGAAATCAAGGGAACCGAGGAAGTGGATAGCTTCGCAAACAAAGGGCTAAAAACTCCTTTTTCTGGACCGAAACATTTTTGTGGGTATCAAAAAATCACATAAAAGATAATCTTCGGAGCTGGTAACAAAATCAAATAAAATTAAGCTACAGTAAGATGCCTACGCTCAAACAACTGAAAAAATTCATAAATCCATCTCCAAATAAAGCAAAAATGCTGCCTGATCTCCCAAAAAGAAATATTCGAATAATAACAAATATTTTCACGGGACATTGCCGCCTAAAATATCATTTCAAAACAATGAACAAAGTTGAAAGCGATATTTGATGTTTCTGCCATCAGGCAGCCAAAGTAGAACACCTGCTATGCGAATGCATGGCACTGTTTTCCAAGAGACTTAAATTCCTGGAAGGCACCACTTTGACGTCTAAAAAAGCAAAGTACCTACCTCCCGAAGTCTAAATATATCGGATTTCTATTAAATCAGAGTAACGCAAAAAAAAAACCTTATAGGCCGAAGTGCTGTAGAGAGGCAAAGATAAACTTAATGGCCCAGTCGCAATCTATAACCTACATGCTCATTACGGAATAACTTATTTTGAATTTGATTTGTTTTTTTTGTAAATACGCGTTAACAAATATTCACAATTACTCAATTAAATACATAAAGGACAGGTGGGGAACGATGCACAGAATGCAAAAATCGATGCGGCTTTTATTTTTTCTTTAGGCGAATCGTTCCTTAACTGCCAGAAACTTTGGCAATAGTTAGATGAAATAATTTTAATGTGGGAAACGAGCCTGATACTTCGAGAGCAAATTTTCAATATTTACCTTCAAAATGGATATAACTTAAATATTCTCAGTTAGTAATTTCCAGTATAGTTCTATTTTTTTTTGTATTAGGAACCGTGCTGAAACCCCTTTCCACGAGGTATGAAGATGAAACAGTTAACAGAATTTTTTTTTGCGATCGCCCATAACTCAGGATAAGTAGCAAGTATCTCTCTGAAACCAAAATTACCGATATTCATTTCTCAACTGCACCTTAAGTTCTTGGTTAGTTCTTGAATTATGACATTGATAATCCACTGTGGTATTTCCATGGGTAAGATATCCTCAAATCTGGTTTCTATTTATAAAGCATTTAAATGTTGCAGATGGGCTGCAAAGTCATCATGTGGGCAGCATGTTCGTGACAAGTTGGGAAACTGGGAAAATTCTCGCTATCCAATATTTTACTTCATAAGGTTAATCCTGGTAAGAAAAGCTGCAATGATGAACTTTGTTTTTGCTAAATCCAGATTGTCACCTTGCAACTGCAAGTTAACCCCGTTAAATTTGGTAAAAAAATCTATTAAAATAGTCTCAAAAATTGAATTAAACCTTGTCAAACATAAGTCTTTTGACTGCCAGCATACTTCAGTATAAAGGAGTAACTAATGAATGTTATCGTCGTTTTCTTTACACAACTGCGAAAATAATCTAAAATCCAACGCGTTGCTCCGAATTTTGTAAACTGCATTTATGTCGATTTGAAGAGGTTGATGCAATCTATCACTCGGATTTTTAGCAACTAAATAATATCGATGGATGATGCAGTAAGTTGCGAGCACACTCTTTTTTAAAAAACAGATACATTGTATTTTATATGGCTTATAAAACCACGGTAACGCTAACCATAGCAGGTGCTCCATCTTTTGCTACTGATATGGAATTTATATATATATATATATATATATATATATATATATATATATATATATATATATATATATATATATATTTATATATATATATATATATATATATATATATATATATATATTATACTCTCTGAAAACATTGAATAATGTTTTGCCTTTAATGCCCGTTGTCAAATTTTTCACAAACAGCAGTTAATGGTGGATTTCTTGCTATTGCTGTTGTACGCCAATAATAGTGCATTATTACTAGAGGTAAAGTGACTGCGTCCAGTTGTATGGAGAACTGAGCTATTTGCGCATAAATAAACAAGAAGTTTTAAAAATCATGACTCATATCGTCTATATATTGTTGCTCAAAGGGATTCTTTTGAGCATATAAATACAGGTTTGTGTAGAACAGTTTTAACAACCTCTTCAATAACTGGTAAAATTAGTTTTTCCCTATAATATGCGGCTTTCCTGATTTTCACCAGTCGAGATATATTATAAGATATCCGTGGACCATCATCGTCTTACAGTGAATATACTGTCAACAGTGGCTGTTTTTTCTGGAGTTTTTCTTTCAATGTTTGAAAATATGTCAAATCGCTATCTGTTTTATCAAGATGACACCTTCTCAAATGATTTCTCAGTTTGGATCGTTTCATAACATCATTGCTTAAAACTCTGACTAGCAATTGTTTATGAACAAAAGCCAAGCTGTTTATGATAAGACTTATCAATTCGAAATTGATTCTCCATGTAAACCTTATTTTAATCTATATGGCTGTCGTTGGGCTTTTATAGTTAGATACCGAGTTACAAGTAATGTGACGACAAAACGAATATTTATTTACTTACTCAATAATTTAGTGAATTTTACTTAATTAGTATCAAATAGGGCATTTGTTTGTCTATTCTATTATACGTATTATGTATTTGTTAGGTACATTATGACATTTACGGAACGTCTAAATTGATAATATGATGAAGTAAGATCAACTTTCGTCGACCCCCATTTACACCTCATGCACCTCCAATGTTTTTCCTCGTTGACATGAACTCCTTGAGGGTCCATATGAACCACTTTGGGAGTCAATGATCTAAACCACCATTATGCAAATTAATATAATTACGGAGCAGCCAATCGTATTCTGCATGAAGTTATAGTAAACAGGATTAAATCGATGTAATCATAACAACCGATGATATTATTCGTGACGGTGAGTATACACAAAATTTGGTATAAAAAATTAGTTACTTATTATATATACTAAATATCCTGAGTTTTGTATTTCCATAGGCAAAGGTTTTATTTGTCCATAATACTTTTTATTTTAGCAAAAAAACAATGAACTAAACAATCTTACTTAAACTAAGAATTTAACATTGTGTATCAACAGACATATAGCATTGGTAACGATGGGCGACGCTCGCTGAACCTATCTCTGCTGCCTTCGCTTGCCGTACATATGTCATAATTTTATGTTACTTATTTTATAAGCTCTCATATGATACCCCGCACGAACAAAAACAGTAATTCTTTTAACACTCAGAATCATACTTCCGATTGCTATTTAAATATTCCGTTCTTTTTAACTATAGCAAACACCTTATTATTACAGACGTACGGATGTTATTTCCGACTTTCTTTATTTTTAGTGAGTCACCTAGTTTTTATAAAATTGAATAAAATGATGCATATGTTTAAAAGGAAAATTTTATCTTCCCAACAAAGTATTTTTAAAATCAGCTAATTAGTTTCGGCGATTATCGTGAGTCAACAAACTAACTCTTCATTATATGAGTATAGATTTATATCCTATTATTCTATATACCTTTGTTATGTATGTTAGCTTTTCCATTTTTTTACACGGTGAATAAGTTAGTTAGGTACTTGAAGCAACATAGAATAAACACTACCAAGGTATACACTGTCTAAACTCAGTATTATAGAAAAAATCATATTCAAATAGTTTTCTGTAAATGTAAATAACAATCTCCTGTACAGCACAAGAAACACTACTTTAAGATATTTATTACAATGTTAAAAGATATAGTTTTTAGTTAAATATTTTTCAGTGGTTAATTATTTTAACTAGAAAAATCACGCTTTCTATAGATAATATCTAATAATATGGTTATAGCAGTTTATTAAAGATACAAGGCGCAACCATAAACAAGCATTCATTACACTGCAGTTTATTGAAACACATTAATAATAAGTAGATTTTTCATTTTTTGTACAGAAACTTTGTTTTATAATTTTAATTAACTTTAATAATAAACATATGGAAAAAGTTTTATTTTTTTATTTTAAGTATTTTATTAATAGGATGGTTACAGTTGATAAAGTCGGAGAAATGAGTGGAAAATTACAATAAAAACAAAATTTTTAAAATTATATCGACTGTTACAATTATTTAAAAAGTACTTTGTTAGTTGTTGTTAGTTCTTAGTGAAATTTGTAGTAGAAACATTTCAAAAAGTCTCTAAGTTTTGGCAAGTTGGCCGAAATAATCTTTTCTATAAAAAACAAGAAACACCAATATTGAAAAATTGTGAATAGCTTTAATTGATTAAATTTTGGGGTTTTTAGGAGCATGGAATTTAATCAAATTTTATACTTTAATTAAGCATTAATGATAGTTTTACTTTATTTGATATTTTTAATTATATTCTGAGGGTTCATTCCCGTAAAAAAAAACAAATTTAAAATACTTATTAGGGAAAAATATAAATCATAATTAACCCATAAAAGTGACTGACATAAAATTGACCAAAAACAAACAATTTACTTTATTGCGTGTCGTTGCCCTTTTGAAATACCAACACGTGGGTTACACACTCATCTCTGACTATTGATCAAATTGTCCCCAATTCACAAAACTTAAAACAAACACAACACTCCAGAAATAATAAGAATTTAAATCTTTATTTCTATTTGCACTTACCAAATATAAATTTAACAGTATTACGATAAAAAAAAATTTCCCTTACTTTTTACCGTCTTAACTTACTAACCCTGAACAGAAAAACTATCTCCCCTTTTTGATTAACCGGAAGTTACTTTCTGGTCCCTGCGTAACCATGGTAACTAGTAAACAACAAGAGTGACGTCACGATTTAGCAGCAGTTGACCGCGGTGTGGTTAACGATGTGAACAATATTACAATGATGCCAAAATTTATTAAAGGGAGTTATTATCTTGTTAAATTTGTACAACTAGGTGAAAGTGAACTGAGATGAATCAAAAATTAACCAAATATTGAGTAAATTAAAAAAAAATAGTAGATGCAAAGATTGTTTGAAAACTAGTATCAAATTGAATTATTATACTAGACGAATTAATATAATAACCTTTCACCCAGTTTATTATCACTAAAGACTATTTGGGAATTACTAAATAGACATTCACTTAAATATATCAGAACAGCGACCGATTGATATGATAGAGGAAAATACTTTTGGTATATCCTCATATTGATAGAAGATATAGCTTCGACAAGACATTTCAAGTGGTTTGTTAACCTGTAATATGAAAGAAAACTAATTTTCCCCAAATAACAAACTGGTTCTGTTTATCCAGCTTATGAATAATAAAGGGCCGTTTCGCTAGGAATATTCACCATAATATACCGAGTAGATTTATTTTTAGCGAAAAGTAGAAATATTAAAATCAGAAAATTAATTTTCTCTTTGGCCATTAAATAATTTTGAAGCAGTTGATGTAGTTAACTAAAAACTAAATATTTAAGTTACCTAAACGAATTGTCTCCGACACCCGGGCAGGAGCTACTACGAGTTCTCGAACATGCAAACGTTGTCAGAAATGGAAAAGTAAAAACGTTAAAACTACTGATCCATGGTATCCGGACAGAGACTCACGGGGAAGATAATGGGTCATTGTTCATGTAGATAGCAGATAAGATTATTAAATTATATATCATGTCTTTAAATCAGTTGTGCTACTAATCAAATGGGAAAAATGACTGAAACCCGCTGATAAGACATCTATAGACATTAAGATTATATTATGGGTTTACTATTTATGTAATGCAGGCATAGAAACTACCAAATACATAATATGCGAAAGTCAGATATACTGTTCTAGGCGAATTTGGAATAATACATAGGAGAAACTAGCTTCGATATGAAAATCTTGTGTAACTATTCAACCTAATTAAAAGATCGCGAATATTCTTGTACAAAAGAGGGTATGTAATAAATCTAAATTAAATCTAAAGTGTCTCTGATCTCGATTCAATTTACTAACTGATTTTTAACAATTTCTAGGATTATTTAAGCATTACATTTTTTTCTAGGAATAAGGAGATATGCATACTTGTTGAATTAATCTAGAATTGTTGTATTAAATACGAATCTTGATACCTATGTTCGACATATATATAGAATAAAAACTACACAAAATCAAAACATTTTTTCACAGAATTATTGTAAATACAATAGACCTTTTTCAACAATTTCTATGGCTTTTCGTAAAAAAAGTTGCCTGAGGAGGCGGGGAGAAACACTGATTTGCATCGATAATGATTTCTTAATCGCATGGATGCTTCTTGCCGGGGGTACATATATATATATATATATATATATATATATATATATATATATATACATATATATATATATATATATATATATATATATATATATACATATATATATATATATATATATATATATATATATATATATATATATATATATATATATGTCAAAAATGTCCTTAGACTGAAAAATTTTATAGTGTCTTGACCAAGAGCAACTTCGTAATTTTTTATTCGTTATGTAGTTAGCTAAATAACTATTATAGAGTGGCAAAATGTCTTAAGTTGGTTGGTATACGTACATATTTAGTATGAACTAACTTTTGACATGAACCTATATATGAATTAATTCATAATTTCGCAATTACGGATATTACAATTTTTAATTTTAAAGGAAATAAATAATAACATCCGACAACATTGCACTACATTTAATCCCAAGACCGCATTTTACAAATAACAGATGGAAAGTCGAGTCGGTTTCAATGAATGGGCTCACCGACCATCAGGTGGTGAACTAGGTACCAAGACAAAGGTGGTTCTGACGACACACTAATGTGATTTGTTACAAGCAACTATTTGACGTATTTTAGAAATTGCTATAATTTATTTTTTTAACGAAAGAAATGAACAATTAAATGCTTAAAAGGTGTTTAGAAGACGAATGGAGTCAGTGTATTCTTTTTCAAATTAAGGTAAGTATTTTTAAATAATTTTGTTTTATTGCAAAGAACTACAAGAAAAAATTAATGTGGTATAAACCAATAAAGTATATGAAATGAGAGAATACATTTCAGGGTTACTTCCTAAAATTTTGTATAGAACTATAATCATTAATAATATGGAAGTAATTAAACAATTTTTAATTATAAATTGTTAATGCTCACAACATTCACCAACCAAAATTTGTATTTAATTCCTCATTCATTAATTTATTACTTTTCTTAACTATTATTTTATAAATTGTGGGGTATTAAAAATTTTCGCCTAATTAAATAGTGAAGAAGATTTTTATCACAACTTTTTTTAGGTTAATAACTTTTAATTCTTAGAATCAGCGAATTAAAAAGCCAGTAGGACCTAGTTGAAATGATAAAAAGAAGTATCAAATTATTAATTTCGGCTATTGCTTAGTAGCTGGGAAATTTGCAACTCTTTAGTTGAAGTTCTATTATACAGTCCGCAAATAATTTTAGAATCAATAGCCGTTTTAAATTCATCCTATTTGGTTGGGTCTTTCTGTACAATAACAACATAATTTATTTTATGTTTTTTAATTTCAACGTTTATTTTGTATATGTAGTATATAATGCATAGTCGTCCTAACGTTTTTTTGCTATAAATATAAAACTTTTTCGGTCAGGAGTATCAAGGTGAGTTATAAAATATTTTTTGCATCATCTGATAAGGTTTCTCAAATTGGCCACCCTGTATGGATATTAACTAATTTTTACTATTTTATTTGCAATGTATGTCGTGTGGAGTATTGTTTTTTATTTTGTGTAAAATCCAAGCTCTAATTATTCTTTACTTTTTTATTACCAATTTTAACCTAGAAAATAATCTTGAAGCTTGGTATTTAATTACAATTAGCATGTCTTGTATTTATTAAATGTTTTATTTTTTATTGTTGTGAACTTACTTTCTACAGACATTATTTGTCTTTATTATAGTCTGTATCTTGTTTTAAATCTATTCTTCGTATGGTATATTGCCCCAATTAATTATTTTTAAATGTACAGTTAATTTAATGTTCTATTATATTTCTAATTAAGAATACAAAGATGATTTTAAGTACAACAATGCTTTATTCTTATTGAAAACTAGGTAAGAGTTATGATTTTAATGTAGGGCACAACGTTAAAAAAAATCAATTATAAGTTCTGGGAGTGCTGAGATCAATAATAGTCCGTCAAATAAGTCATTTTTAACCGACTTCTAGAAGGAGGTTCTCAATTCGTCGACTGTATGTTTTTTTTTATGTATGTACACCGATTACTCCGGAACGGCGGTACCGATTTGAATGAAATTATTTACGTTATGTAAAGGAAGTTGCTGCGGTGGTCCCATATTTTTTTGGACGAAATTGGTGCAGTAAAATCCAAGATGGCGCTGATAATATGGCGGCCAAAAAAATTGATTTTGTCCGATTTTCTCCAAAATTTGTATGTGGGAATTTTCGGGGTCGGACACAGCAAATATGAAATTATTTTAAAAAAATTCAATATGGCGGATTCAATATGGCGAACAAAAAATTTAATTTTGTCCGATTTTCTCCAAAAATGGTATGGGGGAGTTTGTGGAGTCGCACATAACGAATCCAAAATATTTTTTTTAAAAATTTAATATGGCGGCCAAAATAATCAATTTTGTCCGATTTTCTCCAAAATTGGTACGGGGAAGTTTTCAGGATCGCACATAACGAATCAAAACTAATTTTAAAAAATTCAATATGGCGGATCCAATATGGTGGACAAAAAAGTAAATTTTGTCCGGTTTTCTCCAAAATTGGTATGGGGGAGTTTTCGGGGTCGCACATAACGAATCTGAAGTTATTTAAAAAAAATAAATATGGCGGATCCAAGATGGCGGATTAAAGATTTTACATCTCTCGATTTTGTCTAAAATCAGTATTGGGGGATTTTTGTTAGTGTTAATTACAAACTTAAAATATTTTTTGAAAAACTTAATCAGGCAGACTTAAAATGGCGTCCTAAAAATTTCACATTTTTCGATTTTCTCCAAAACTGATATAGGGGGTTCTTGAGGATGTAACTTATGAATTTAAAATTATTTGTCGAGAATTCCATATGGCTAATCCAATATAGCGGATTAAAAATTTTACATTTTTCGATTTTGTTCAAAGACGAGACTGAATCGCCTTTGAGGATGTCAGTAGCGAATATAAAATTATTTTAAGATAATCTAAGATGCAATATGACGGTCTAGAAATTTTAAATTTCCGGATTTCATTCAAACTTGGTACTAGGGGGCTTTGAAGGGTTGAGATTTAGATTAAATTAAGACATTAAAATTACTTTTTTGAAATTCAATATGGCGGATCGAATATGGTGGGTTGAAAATTTTACCTCATTCGCATTTTTTCAGATTTAGTATTAGTAGGTTTTCGGGGTCATGTATTACTAATATGAAGTTAACTTTTTACAACTATTAGATTGATAAAATTCAATATGAGGGACTGAAAATTTTACATTTTCCAATTTGGTCTAAAATTGATATTGTGGGGTTCTTGGGGCGTATATAAACAGTATAAAATATATCAGGTAAAGAAATTTACGTCTTAAGTTATTTAAATATCCATATTGAAAGGTTTTGGGGCCTATATTACCAATCTAAAATTAATTTGAAATTTAAAATAGCGGATTTACTATGACAGACTAAATATTTGTTTGACACAATTTTACTGGTATTTGCAGAACTCTACGAATCAAAGAATTTTTAGTGGTTCATTTTAGGGTGATTTGCAACTTTGGATAAAATCGATACCTTTTTGCCACCCTGGAGTCATTGCGAGATACACTAATCTTGTTAATACTTAATTTCAATAATATATGGATATCATAATCAATTCAAAACTAAAAATCGAAAGATACAATTTTTATAAAAAAAATTGAACCGACTTCTAAAAGTGCGCTAAAAAGTGAAAAAATAACTATAAATTTTTATATGAAATTGAAATTTTTGAAGTCGGCGCCAAACTGTTTCTAAATGAAATAAATAACTACTAATATATACAAATTATGGTAAGAAAGTAATTACAAATAAAGTATTTTTAATCTGTTTATGCGAATAACATTTTGTCAGGTATTAGTTTGGCGCCGACTTCAAAAATTTCAATGTCATAAAAATTTATAGTTATTTTTCACTTTTTAGTACACTTTTAGAAGTCGGTTCAATTTTTTTTATAAAAATTTTATATTATTTAAAATAAGTTTATATTAATGAATATCTCGCAGAATTGACACATCGTCACAACCAGGGCCAGTTTTGAGCTCGACGATTCAAGTGATAATATTTTATAATATTTATTAATATTAGTACTATTCCTTATACAATGTTAGTGCATTCTATTCATTTCGAATTGTATTACTTGAACCAGTAAAGTTGGTTAATCAGTATTGCCACCGGGGATTAAAGTAATTGGCTCCTATTAATTTTAAGTTGCTTAATTTATAATATTACTTTCGATATGTAAATAATATTTAACAATATTTATCGACAAACGTTACATTTTAAATAAATTTCCTTTTTGTTGACATCGATATAAATTTCGAATTTGTAGAACTTTTTAATTCTTAAAATTGCTCAAAAGGGTCCTGATCACTTATTCTTTGAATTTCTTAGCTTAGATTTTTTGCACATAAAACTTGTTCTTCTGTAATGAGTAATTTTCGAAATGTAACTTTCTAGGAAAAAAAACATACATTCCATATATTATATAGAAAAATATACAGTATGTTCTTACTAAATGCACAAATTATTTGATCTTAGTTACGACAAAAGGCGTTCTCCCCCACACCAAATATTGTGACCTTACTTGCCTCGCGACCTGCTACTACATTGGGATAAAGTGGTAAAATTATAAAGAATACCACCACAATTATTTCATCTTAACGAGGTACGATAAAATTCAATTTCTATGTGAATTTGTATTGGATTGAACCTAAGTTTATTTACGTTTTGTTATATCGTTTTCTAGTCATATTTTGTATTTTATATAAAACTTTATATTAAATATAAGTTGATAAATTTTGTACCAAATGGAAAACTTTTTTAATAATGATTTTAGAGAAAAAAGTTCACCTTCTTAAATAGTGATGTTTCAACTTAGGAAAAATTGATGTAGGAGATACCGGGTGGTTTAAAAGAGTAAAGACAGTTAAAAATTAAGAAAAACTTTATCAAAAAGTAAATTTTGTCAGTAGATGTGGCATAATTTTTAGGGAAAATAATACCGCGATTTAAAATAATTATTTTAAAAAAAGGAAGGCTCAAAAATGAAAATGTGAATCAATTTTTTACAAGACGATTTTAAATTTCATATAATGTAAGTACATTACCGTTATTTCAAGTTATAAGTTAATGAAGAAGGAAATATACAGGTTGATTAAAATAGTTTTATTTTAAACTCTTTAATAACAAATAAAACACTTTAAGTAGCTCAAAAAGTAAATGTAATTTAATAGTAAATGTAACAAAGTTTCTCTATTTATACCTATTAGTAAAATTAGCTTTGAACCTACAGGAGGTATCAAGAACCTAAAAATCTAAATTTACTTGGATTTAAACTACACTAATCTGTGAATTGTAGTGGCTTTTTCTTGATGGAAATCCATTACAAATAATGCAAAACATAAACACAAAGTTTTGTTTAATTTCCACTATATTTTGTAGTTTAGAAAACACATAACAATGCGTTTCACTTCGATGTAGCTCGTTCGGATGTTTGATGTATTATGAATGTTACTCCTTACAAACTAATTTGTTGTAACACCTGAGGTAATTTACCCTTTTAATTTTAATACCTAGAATAGGTAAACAAAATTGTACCTTAAAGAGTAACTATTCATAGCACATCAAACATCCGAAGTAGCTACTCGTAGCGAAACGCGTGTTTTCTAACTACAAAATATAGTGGAAATTAAACAAAAACTTGTATTTATGTTTTACATTACAACAATCTTTTTGAAAAGTAAACTAATACAGTTTGAAAGAAAAAACCATGTTACAGAAATGTCTCTATCAAACTTTCAGATTTTTTTTCTTCTGGAAGCGATTGATGAAGGAATTAGTCGGAAATTATAAGGCAATCTGTCTGACAAATTACTCGCCTTATGATGAGGAATTTTAAATGATTCTTGAGCCATTTACAAACGGTTAATTATTAGAGGGTGTAAAATAAAGTTTTTTGTGAATTATATGATAAATATCTCTCTAAGTTCAACTTGTAACTGAATTAGTATTCTTACATAACTAGAATATAGTTTAAATGAAATTTAGCATAGCCATGTGTGTTATTTTCTCAAAAATTATGTTACATTTACTGTCAAAATTCATTTCTAGATAGAGTTTTTCTGTATTTTTAACGTTACTGAATTATGACTTTTATTATTTTAATTATTTTCTTACCCGAAATTATCCTTTCTCGAAGTAGAACTTCATATTAAGAGATACTTTTATCTCTTAAATCGATATTAAACGTGGTCTGTTTAAATTTGTTTATCAGAAATAAGGAATTTTAAAATATATTTTAATGGAAATATTCTTTTTTTATAATAATGTATTAAAAGTACTAAGAAGGGATATGCTATTTTAAATGTATTGATAGATATATTATTTTTTTTTATAAATTTTGAAATTCCGATTCCGGGTACGTTATCTGTAATGCGAAATATTATTTACTTAACAGTAATAGTAGGACAAGTAATTAAAAAAAAGTCTTGAAAATAGCTACTTAAGTAAGTTTAAATTTATGATTTGCCTTTGATAAATATATGTATATGTTACATACTAATTTATGCTCATTTTGTTACAAATATCAAATTAGCCTACTCTAAACACTAATAGTGGTACAAATTATTCCTTTACTGGTTTTCTCGCAATTCCGAAAAATAATATTAACTTACCAAAATTGTATGTCCTAGCAGTTTAATTAAAACATATGAATGGCCAAAATTTCAATATTTTAGCTTAATTAAATTTTGATGGTTAAAATAACTCTTATTAATTTGTAATTAAATTTTGTGGTGCATTATCGTAATTAATGTGTTTTATCTGAAGTATGATTATTGCGCTTATAAGAAGCATTATTTATATAGATAATAATAAAACATCGTAATTTGTTACACTTACAATGATATATTTTAAATTAGTTATTTGAAAAAAATCTATTTTTTAATCTCTAAGAAGAAGGGCATTCTAAATTAGATCGCTATATATATATATATATATATATATATATATATATATATATATATATATATATATATATATATATATATATGTTATGTCGGATATTCTCACGGGTGTGATGTGTAATCGAAGGTTTTCGGGCATCCCGTGTATGTGCTGAGTCCCTCTCAGGACTGTAAGGCAGCTGACGTTTCGGTGAAATCTCATTCACCATTTTCAAAGCTCACTGTATGGCGTCTACGAGCGAACTGACGCCTGCGACTTCGGTGCTGTCGGTCCCGTGAACGCGTCGGACGCGTTCGTTTTCCAAATGGTTCCGACCCATCAGGTGGCGTGACCTGCTGCGCGTCATCGGCCCTGTTGCCAGAGTTTGGGGTTACGTTGCCGAGTTGTAATCTGTTTCGTTACTAAGTGGTACTGGTTGATGTTTTGTAAGCAGATTTTTCCAAGTATTAGGCACACGTTGCCTATCATATCTGCTCTTTAAGTTGTTGGGCCTCTTTGCAATTTCAATGGCTTCCCTTATAACTCTTGTGGACAGGTTTTCACATCTAGATAGCGTTTTTGTTCCCGAGAAATTTATCTTATGTCCTGTGTTTAACCAGTGTTGGGCCAGAGCAGAAGAAGTTGTTTTTTGCTTGACAGCGTTCATATGTTCGTCTCTTCTGGCGCTTATTTTACAGTTGGTTTGGCCTACGTAAGATGAGCTGCATTATCCGCATGGAATTTCATACACTCCCTGGTTTTCTAGAGGGATTCTTTCTTTAAGTGTTGGCAAGAGATCTTTTATTTTACGGTCTGTGGTGAAAATGATTTCAATGTTGTGTCTCCTGAGAATTCTTGCGATCTTGTCTGTGGTGCCTCTTACATAAGGGACAAAAGCTTTGGAGCTATTCTCTTGGTTTTCGCGATTTTTCGGGGCCAAGTGATTGTTTTTTAGAGCCTTGTCTATATGTTCTTTTTTAGGGCGTCTTGCAGTATGTTCATCTCTTTGTGATAATTTTCTGGATCTGTAAGGGACTGCGATCGAAACGCAAGTGATTTCACTACTGCATATATATATATAAAATAGAATAAAATATTGGCGAAGCGGACGTGAAAATTTGTCAATCTACCTGATTCTCGTATTAAAAAAAGTGCGGAGCGCTCCAAAATATGGAAAAACTCCGGGTCCGACAGATGGCGACAGCGCTGTTTCGTCCTAATATGGGACTCGTCAGGCCACCGCAGTCGGTACAAACCATCATCTCGCCTTTGCATCGTATAAGCCATATTTATAATCAAAATACGGCAAACAAGACGACAAAGGTGACATCTCGATGGTCCACTTGATAATACAAGAAACATACAGATTAACAAAGTTTGTAAGAGAACCGTCATATGGTGGCGCGACGGTGAATTAAAACAGAAATATGTAAAATCGAGTACACGAAACGCGCTGCCCAAAAGATAGGGGTCGCATTTTTCGGTACTGGCAAGCAAGCATACCGCTATTTAAGCAGCCAAAGCCACGTGCCGCACCAAACGATCCCAACATGAGAGCATCGTTTAGCGTGTTTCAAAGCCAAACAAGTAAATAAATATATAGATAAGTTTTTGTCCGTGTAATTTAAAATAAAATAGAATAAAATATTGGCGAAGCGGACGTGAAAATTTGTCAATCTACCTGATTCTCGTATTAAAAAGTGCGGAGCGCTCCAAAATATGGAAAAACTCCGGGTCCGACAGATGGCGACAGCGCTGTTTCGTCCTAATATGGGACTCGTCAGGCCACCGCAGTCGGTACAAACCATCATCTCGCCTTTGCATCGTATAAGCCATATTTATAATCAAAATACGGCAAACAAGACGACAAAGGCGACATCTCGATGGTCCACTTGATAATACAAGAAACATACAGATTAACAAAGTTTGTAAGAGAACCGTCATATGGTGGCGCGACGGTGAATTAAAACAGAAATATGTAAAATCGAGTACACGAAACGCGCTGCCCAAAAGATAGGGGTCGCATTTTTCGGTACTGGCAAGCAAGCATACCGCTATTTAAGCAGCCAAAGCCACGTGCCGCACCAAACGATCCCAACATGAGAGCATCGTTTAGCGTGTTTCAAAGCCAAACAAGTAAATAAATATATAGATAAGTTTTTGTCCGTGTAATTTAAAATAAAATAGAATAAAATATTGGCGAAGCGGACGTGAAAATTTGTCAATCTACCTGATTCTCGTATTAAAAAGTGCGGAGCGCTCCAAAATATGGAAAAACTCCGGGTCCGACAGATGGCGACAGCGCTGTTTCGTCCTAATATGGGACTCGTCAGGCCACCGCAGTCGGTACAAACCATCATCTCGCCTTTGCATCGTATAAGCCATATTTATAATCAAAATACGGCAAACAAGACGACAAAGGCGACATCTCGATGGTCCACTTGATAATACAAGAAACATACAGATTAACAAAGTTTGTAAGAGAACCGTCATATGGTGGCGCGACGGTGAATTAAAACAGAAATATGTAAAATCGAGTACACGAAACGCGCTGCCCAAAAGATTTTACGAGATGATGGTTTGTACCGACTGCGGTGGCCTGACGAGTCCCATATTAGGACGAAACAGCGCTGTCGCCATCTGTCGGACCCGGAGTTTTTCCATATTTTGGAGCGCTCCGCACTTTTTAATACGAGAATCAGGTAGATTGACAAATTTTCACGTCCGCTTCGCCAATATTTTATTCTATTTTATTTTAAATTACACGGACAAAAACTTATCTATATATTTATTTACTTGTTTGGCTTTGAAACACGCTAAACGATGCTCTCATGTTGGGATCGTTTGGTGCGGCACGTGGCTTTGGCTGCTTAAATAGCGGTATGCTTGCTTGCCAGTACCGAAAAATGCGACCCCTATCTTTTGGGCAGCGCGTTTCGTGTACTCGATTTTACATATTTCTGTTTTAATTCACCGTCGCGCCACCATATGACGGTTCTCTTACAAACTTTGTTAATCTGTATGTTTCTTGTATTATCAAGTGGACCATCGAGATGTCGCCTTTGTCGTCTTGTTTGCCGTATTTTGATTATAAATATGGCTTATACGATGCAAAGGCGAGATGATGGTTTGTACCGACTGCGGTGGCCTGACGAGTCCCATATTAGGACGAAACAGCGCTGTCGCCATCTGTCGGACCCGGAGTTTTTCCATATTTTGGAGCGCTCCGCACTTTTTAATACGAGAATCAGGTAGATTGACAAATTTTCACGTCCGCTTCGCCAATATTTTATTCTATTTTATTTTAAATTACATATATTTATATATATATATATATATATATATATATATATATATATATATATATATAGATATTTGAAAAAATCTATCTTTTTATCTCTAAAAAGAAGGACATTCTAAATTAGGTCACTATATATATATATATATATATATATATATATATATATATATATATATATATATATATATATATATATATGGCGTTTATATTATTTTTATTTTAATTTATTTCCAATTTCTTCCAAAATTGCTGCGGGGAGTTTTCGATATAATGGATCAAAACTATTTTCAAAACATTCTATATGGCGGATTGAAACTTTTGCACTACTTGATTTAGTTTAAAATTGATATTAGTGGGTTTCTGAAGAAGTAAATTACGAATTTAAAATTATTTTTGAAAAATTAAATAGGGCGGATCTAATATGGCAGCCTAAAATTTTGTTCAAAATTGGTTCTGGTGGGGAAAATAACAAATTTTTTATTTAAAAAAAATCAAAATGACAGATCCAATATGGGGCACTAAAAGTTTTACATTTTCCATTTATATCCAGAATTTTTACCAAGTTGTTTTAAAGGGTATAAAATACAATAATTTAAAATTATTTTTTGAAAATTTTAGGTATTTTACATGGTATTATGGAATTTTGGGAATCATAGGTTACGAATTTAAAGTTAATTTCTCAAAGTTAAATATAGCAGATACAATATGGGGGAATAAAAATTTTAGATTTCTTTGATTTCATGCAAAATGGATATTCCAGGGTTCTTGGTTCTTACGGATCTTAAATTAATTTTTCAAATTCAATGTTTGAAAATATTCATATGAATAAATGATTCATTGTATAAAAGAATTGTTTTGTAGTTTAGTTTAGTGCGATTTTCGATAAAATGGGTACTTTTTTGCGACCTTGGAAACATTGCAAAGTATACCAATATCTCGCTTAGTACTTACATAAAATAACTTATGGATACCATGACGAGTTGAAAACTAATAAAATTTTTATAAAAAAATTGAACCGACTTCTAAAAGTGCGCTAAAAAGTGAAAAATAACTAGAAATTTTCATATGAAATTGAAATTTTTGAAGTCGGCGCCAAACTAATACCTGACAAAATGTGATTCACATAAACAGATTAAGAATACTTTATTTGTAATTGCTTTCTTACCATAATTTGTATATATTAGTAGTTATTTATTTCATTTAGAAATAATTTGGCGCCGACTTCATAAATTTCAATTTCATATAAAAATTTCTAATTATTTTTCACTTTTTAGCGTACTTTTAGAAGTCGGTTCAATTTTTTTATAAAAATGTTATTTTTCGATTTTCAGTTTTGGATTCATTATGATATTCATAAATTATTTGAACTAAGTGCTAATCGAGATTAGTGTACCTCGCAATGACTCCAAGGTGGCAAAAAAGTACCTATTTTATCCATAATTGTAAATCACCCAAAAAGAACCACTAAAAATTCTTTGATTCTTAGAGTTCTCCAAATACCAATGAAATTGTGTCAAACAAATATTTAGTCTGTCATAGTAAATCCACTATCTTAAATTTCAAATTAATTTTAGATTGGTAATATAGGCCCCAAAACCTTTCAATATCGATATTTAAAGAATTTTGAATTATATTGAATATTGAGTTTGTATACGTTCCAAGAACCCCGCAATATCAATTTTAGATAAAGCCGGAAAATGTAAAATTTTCAGTCCCTCATATTGTATCTTACCAACCTAATAGTTGTAAAAAATTAACTTCATATTCGTAATACACCACCCCCAACCCCCTAATACCAAATCTGAAAAAATGCTAATAAGGTAAAATTTTCAACCCACCATGTTGGATCTACCATATTGAATTTCAAAAAAAATAATTTTAACTTAATCTAATCCAAGTCTAAACCCTTCAAAGCCCCCTAGTACCAATTTTAGATGAAATTCAGAAATTTAAAATTTCTAAACGGTCATATTGCATCTGACATATTAGATTTTCTTAAAATAATTTTAATTCGCAATTTACATCCTCAAAAACGATTCAGTTCCACATTTAGACAAAATCGAAAAATGTAAAATTTTTAGTCAGCTATATTGCGTTCGCCATATTCAATCCAGAAAAAATTCTCTTAAATTCATAATTTACACCCTCAAGAATCCTCTATATCAGTTTTGCATGAAGTCGAAAAATGTAAAATATTTAGGACACCATATTGAATTCGCCAGATTGAGTTTTTCAAAAAAAAAAATTAATTTCGTAATTAACACTAACAAAAATCCCCCAATACTTTAGACAAAATCGAGAGATGTAGAATATTTAATCCTCCATCTTAGATCCGCCATATGTATTTTTTTAAAATAATATCAAATTCGTAATGTGCTACCATATCAATTTTGAAAAAATCGGACAAAATTAATTTTTTATTCACCATATTTGATACGTCATATTGAATTTTAAAAAAATAATTTTAGATTCGTCATGTGTGACCCTGAAAACTCTCCCATACCAAATTTGGTGAAAGTCGGACAAAATTGTTTTTTTTGGCCGCCATATTGGATCAGCCATATTGAATTTGTTTAAAATAATTTCAGATTCGTTATGTGAGGCCCCGAAAACTCCCTCGTACTTATTTTGGAGAAAATCGGACAAAATTGATTTTTTCGTCCGCCATATTGGATCCGCCATATTGAATTTTTTAAAAATTATTTTAGAATCGTCATGTGCAACCCCGAAAACTCCCCCGTACCAATTTTGGAGAAAATCGGACAAAATCAATTTTTTTCTCCACCATATTGGGCCTGCCATATTGAATTTTTTAAAAATGTTTTGAATTCGTTATGCGCAACCTCGAAAACTCCCTCATAACAATTTTGGAGAAAATCGGACAAAATTAAATTTTTTTGTCCGCCATATTGGATCCGCCATTTTCAATTTTTTAAAAATAATTTCAGATTCGTTGGGTACAACCCCGAAAATTCTTCCGTACCAATTTTGGAGAAAATCGGATAAAATTAATTTTTTTGGCCGCCTTATTGTAATCTTGGATTTTACTGCACCAATTTCATCTAAAAAAATATGGGACCATCGCAACAACTTCCAGAATAAATATAACATAAAAAATTTCATTCAAATCGGTGCAGCCGTTCCGGAGTAATCGGAGTACATACATAAAAAAAAATACATAGTCGACGAATTGAGAACCTCCTTCTTTTAGAAGTCGGTAAAAAATCAAAAAATATAACTTTTATAAAAAAAATTGAACCTAGTTTTAAAAAATGCTGGAAACTGAAAAATAATATAAATTTTTATATGGAATTGGCGTTAAATTAATAAAATGAAACAAATAAAAACTCGAGATACAAACACAAATAGACAGTCATCTCAATCTTTTTTTAAGAATAATATTTTGTTATAAATCAATTTGGTTCCAACTTTTATTGCTATTTTTCGCTTTTTAGTGTTTTTATAAGGTGGTTAAGGTTTTTTTATAAACATTTTATTTGGTTAAACAAGAAGAGCAAAAAATGCATTTTTCAAATGTAAAGATCTTTGATTTCATTTCGCTTTATTGTATGAACCTATGTGGCCTCAAAATATCCTTGTACCTAGTAATAAATCTGCCAAGGTGCCCTAATTAATTCAACCCAGAATTTATGTTTTAATTTTTTACGAATGAAAAAATTAAGTATGTCATTATTTTAGACTATATCTTTCTTATTGCTTTAAAAAACTATAAATGTTGATAGAAATACCATTTTTTCGGGAAACTAACGCCTGTTAGAAATTTTATACAAACAGTAAATTTACAATAATCAAGTAAAGACTAAGGTATAATACTAAAAATCTCCATTTATTAGATTTTTCTGATATTATTTTATACAAGTATGGAACTTCAATTTTTATAACTGTTTTAGAAATTTTATTCAACTAAATTAGATTTCATAATTTTGTAATCCTTATTTTCTTTGGTTTTTATTTAATATCCCATACAATGGCATATCAACAAATATATTTTGGGACTAGGAAATCAAATATTTTACTTGTTTACTTCGTTCGTAGAATTTACTATGTTTATAAGTAATCCAAAATATGTCATTTATTGTAGAAAGTTGATCATAGATTAAGATGGGTTCGAATGTAATGTTTCCAAAAATTAAAATAATATATTACAAATTAAGGATGGGTGTCCGGAAATTACTTTCATATACTACATATGAAAACATGAAGCAAATCCTATGAACGTAGGTCCGTTTAAAGGTGACCTTCGAACAAGGGCTTCTATTTAATATCTTTGGAACTGCTTGAAGTACCGATGTACTTTCTAAGGTTCAAACCAACATCAATAAATGCTATTTTTTTTATATGAGTCGGCAGCAAATTTAGTCAGGAGAGTTCCGACAAGGAGTCGGTGTGGTTTATTTATCCCTATTTTTTTTTTACATGACACTTTATTTAATATTCTACCTAAAATTACGATTCTGCAAAACTATTTACATAAAAAAGATATTCTGTAGAAAATCACTACACTTATATTTTAGGAGAACACCTGCTTTAATTAAATCAATGTAGAAAATGTGATTTATATATGATGACCATAAATTGGAAGGGAAAAACATCATGTCCAAATAATAAAGAGTCACAACGATCTGTCTTATTTGTGTTTTAAGGTGTAATTGAAATGAAATATCAGATTATTTATTTGCAGAATTAGCAGATATGCAATTTATGTATGCAAAGCTAATGGTTGTGGCCGAGAAGCTCACAGGTTGCATTGAGAATCCGTTTCAAATCGGCAAATCCCTTACGGGAAATTATTTATCAAGTTATACCACCGCTTAAGAGAAAATGAAACCTTTATGCCAAATAGAGACGACTGTGGGAGAAGCGGTACTACTCGAATCCCACAAACAAAAGAAAGAGTTCTAGAACCTGTTGCAGCCAATCCAGGTATATGTTCAAGAAAAATTGCTTAACAAGAGGGTATTCTTAAAAGTACTACATGGGAAATTTTAAATAAATAACTTCTTCGCCCAAACCATTTACAAATGATTCAGGTGTTTCAACTCAAGATCTACTTCCCGTTTTGTGAATGGATGCATTGGAAATGTTGTCAAGACTGAGTTTTTCTTTATAAAGTTTCATTTACTGACAAAGGAGGGTTTGCACGTATTCTACATTTTCATAATAATTATGTATGGGGAGACAAAAGTCTCAATCAATGCTTAGGCTGGTATCCTGAGAGACCGAATAATAGGACCGCATATTACACGTCAACGTTTATATGGGATCAAATATTTTTACTTTTTGGAAAACATTTTGCCAGGCTTGTTTGATGATATGTGTAAAAGACCAGAAATATTCTCTATGCATGATGCCTCATTACAGTATTTTGGTTCAAGCGCACTTAAATCGACGTATCCAGTTCGATGTGTAGGCAGAGATGAGCTCATTGCTTAGCTTCCCGTTTACTGGATCTAAATCCACTAGACTACTTTCTTGGGGTATTTAAAATCCCTAGTTTATTCAGTATCCGTCGAAAATGTACAACAAATTGAACAACGTGTCACGCATTTTTCCAAAAAATTCGTAATAAACAAGGAATTTTTAAGAGAGTAAGCATTTTAATGAATATTCTGATATGTTTTTCTATACGACATTAAAAACACAAATTTTTAAAAAATGTTTTTGACCAGAGATCTCAAATAAGACAAATAGTTTTTCAATATTTTGACATTAACCATAAGCTACTTGATGTTTTTAACCGACTTCTAAAGGAACGGCGGCACCGATTTGAATGAAATTTTTTAAATTATGTTCAGTAAGTTGCTGCGGTGGTCCCATATTTTTTGGACAAAATTGGTGCAGTAAAATCCAAGATGGCGCTGACAGTATGGCGGCCAAAAAATTAATTTTGACTAAATTTGGTATGTGGGAATTTTCGGGGTCGTACACAACGAATATGAAATTATTTAAAAAAAATTCAATATGGCGGATCCAATATAGCGGACAAAAAATTTTAATTTTGTCCGATTTTCTCCAAAATTGGTGTGGGGGAGTTTTCGGGGTCGCACATAACGAATCCAAAATATTTTTATAAAACTCAATATAGCGGATACAATATGGCCGACAAAATATCAGTTTTGTCCGATTTTCTCTAAAATTGGTACGAGGAAGTTTTCAGGCTCGCATATAACGAATCTAAAATTATTTTTAAAAAATTCAATATGGCGGATCCAATATGGCGTACGAAAAAAATTAGTTTTGTCCGATTTTCTCCAAAATTGGTATGGGGGAGTTTTCAGTGTTGCACATAACGAATCTAAATTTATTTTTAAGGAATTCAATATGGCGTATCCAATATGGTGGATAAAATATTAATTTTGTCCGATTTTTTTTAATTGATATGGGCGAGTTTGTGGCATCGCACATTATGAATCTGAAATAGTTAAAAAAAAAATAAATGTAGCGTACCCAATATGGCGGATAAAAGATCCAAGATGGATTCTACATCTCTCGATTTTGTCTATAATCAGTATTAGAATTAGTTACGATTTTAAAATATGTTTTGAAAAACTGAATCTGGCGTCCTGATAATTTTACATTTTTCAATTTTCTTCAAAACGGATATAGGGGGTTCTTGAGGGTGTATATTATGAATTTAAAAGTATTTTTTCAGGATTCAATATGGCGAATCCAGTATAGCGGACTAAAAATATTACATTTTTCGATTTTGTTCAAAGATGGGACTGAATCGTTTTTGAGGATGTAAATAGCGAATACAATTATTGTAAGAAAATCTAATATGTCAGATGCAATATGACGGTCTAGAAATTTAAAATTTCCGGATTTCATCCAAAATTGGCACTAGGGGACTTTGAAGGGTTTAGATTTAGATTAGATTAAGACGCTAAAATTATTTTTTTTTTAAATTCAATATGGTCGATCCAATATGGTGGGTTAAAAATTTTACATTATTCGCATTTTTTCAGATTTGGTATTAGGGGGTTTTCGGAGTCGTTTATTAATATGAAGTTAGTTTTTTCAACTACTAGGTTGATAAGATACAATATTAGAGACTAAAAATTTTACATTTTCCGATTTTTTCTAAAATTGATATTGAAAGGGCGTATACAAATTCAATATGCAGCATAAAATATATGGGAAATTTACGTCTCAAGTTCTTTAGATATCGATATTGGAAGGTTTTGTTGCCTAAATTACCCATCGAAAATTAATTTGAAATTTAAGATAGGGGATTTACGATGACAGACTAAATATGTGTTTGATACAATTTCATTGGTATTTGAAGAACTCTAAGAATCAAAGAATTTTTAGTGGTTCATTTTAGGATGATTTACAATTTTTGCCACCTTGGAGTCATTGCGAGGTACACTAATTTCTATTATTACTTAGTTCCAATAAGTTATGGATATCATAATGAATTCAAAACTAAAAATCGAAAAACAAAATTTTTATTAAAAAAAATTGAACCGACTTCTAAAAGTGCTCTAGAAAGCGAAAAATAACTATAAATTTTTATATGAAATTGAAATTTTTCAAGTCAACGCCAAATTATTTCTAAATTAAATAAATAACTACTAATATATACAAATTATAGTAAGAAAGCAATTACAAATAAACTATTTTTAATCTGTTTATGCGAATCACATTTTGTTAGGTATTAGTTGGCGCCGACTTCAAAAATTTCAATTGCATATAAAAATTTATAGGTATTTTTCACTTTTTAGAGCACTTTTAGAAGTCGGTTCAATTTTTTTTATAAAAATTTTATTTCACTTTAAATTTATAGTCACATTGATGTTTAAACACAAATGAATGAGAGTTTATGCACTGATTTAATTAAAGCGGATTTTCTTTTAAACTATTAGTACAGTAATTTTTTACAAGAATGTCTTTTTAATATAAATAGTTTTGCGAAATTATAATTTTTAGGTAGAATTTTAAAAATGTGTCATGTAAAAAATAGGCATTAATAAACCAATCACCCCCTAACGGAATACCCGTGACAAAATTTGCGGCTTACTCTTAACATCAAAAAATAGTATTTATAGATATTAGTTCGAATACTAAAAAACACATCGGTGCTTCAAGCAGTTCCAAAGATATGAAATAGAAACTAATTCATATGAGATTTTTTTCATATTTTCATAGGTAGAATCTCCCTTCAAAGTATACGAACGAAATTTTTGGACATCAAGCATAATTTATGTTTTGGTATTTAAGAGTCATGGACTATTATTTATAATAATTTTTAAAAAGTCTGGGGATGTTTTAAAACCTTTGTTCATAGACAACTTTTTCTCCTATTGATACGATTTCTCACCTCTGTTGATATTTTATACTTAAAATATTTACTTTATTGCAGGTATAATCTAGATCGAGATGAGCAAGATAATAAAAATGGATCCAGGCATAGTGTGCTTCCAGCATTGTGGACCAAAAGTATTTTGCTTTTCTTTGCCAGAAACTTGTCCAGTCTGTGATGATGATATGGAAAAAGCCAATTTTTCTTTATTGCCTTTTAGGTAAGAGTAGAATTATACTCTGGATTCCTCTTTAAAATCATTTAGTTTTTCTTTTTAAGCTAGTAATTTAATATTCAATTTATTAGAACTAATTCCAATTTATCACTTTTTTAGAGTTCCTTATCCATTTATTCGAGCGTCCCAATATTCATGTGCAGTAGTCATTAAACCAACTACGGGAGATTTTTTAAAGTAGGTATATAATTTTAAAAATATCTTAGAAAATTTTGTCTTTTAACATATTTTCATTTTAAATATTAACTAATCATTTTGGGCACTTATTACTGTGAGAATCAAAAAAAGTTAAATTATTTAATTTATCCCCTTATTAAAATATTGTTAAATTTAAATAGACTATTTCTCAAATTTTATCCCAAGATTGAAAGATAATAAATATATTTAAAAAATAGAAAAGGCGTTACGTTTTCATTAGAACCTATTTATATTATAGGATGTTTAGTTAATTTTGGTTTCTACATCAATATTATAGATCTATCTTCAGTTTTCTGACAAAAATTATGTACTGTAAGCACTATCGATATAATTTATAAATATTTTACATATGTTGTGTATTTGCAATAAAGTTAAAGGCCTACTAAAAAACATTACGACATAGTTATTTAAATAAATCATAATGATCTTATACTATAAACGATTCTTGTTTATTTGTATAAACTTTTGCTAACTTCATGGCCAGTTCAGATTTTATTATTTCGTCGACCTTCACGTAAAAAAGTGATAATTCTTTTATTTGTTCAAGTTGTGTTAATACCTTGTTTTTTAGTTGTGTTGTAAAAATGTTTTTATAGATTCTGTTTTAACTTTTGTTGTTAAAAACTTTTGACAAAAAATCAAATGTTTTGAAATAAGTAGATTTCGGCAATATGAACGAAAAAAATCTCGCAGGTTCGAGAAGAGTATAATTTTTCTTTACAAAAATTAACGTGAAAAATTTTGCCATAAAGTACCTATAATGAAATATTATCTTTTCTTTTGCTTTAATTCTCCCTATTGATGAATGCCGAGAATAGCAATATCTACTTATTTGGGTAATTGTTTTTCAGTGTAGAAATAAAACCATCATTCACATCGAATATTTCGTATTAACTTTTGTCCAAATAAACGAATCAGCAAATTGAGAGTGCCGATAGTATAGCTCAAAATATGATCGTTACTCCTTTGAACAAGTCATATAAAATATGTCAAGAGAAAAAAATCAAAAGAACAAATACTTTAGGGAAGGATGCTCCTCCAAAAATCAATGATTAAAACAACAAATCATAAAAACTAACAGCAAATAGTAAAAATAAAAACATTTTAAACAATTGGCCAAAAACAATTTATAATTATTAATGACAGCAAAAAGGCGATATCTTAAAGGTATTCTTAGTACTAGGAGGTACAGAAACCAATATGTAGGATAAAATATGTCGGACTAAAAAATTTACGTTTCAAGTCCTTTAAATATCGGTATTAGTAGGTCTCGAGAGCCTAGATTACTATTCTAAAATTAATTCCTTAAAATTTTAAAACAGCGGATTTATGTTGGCAGACCAAATATTTGTGTGGTATAATTTCATTCAAAACTGGTATTTGGAGAATTCTTAGAATCACGCAATTTTTTGTTGTCAATTTAATGCGGTGTACAACTTTTTGCGACCTTGGAAACATTGCGATATACCCTACACATCTCGCTTAGTATTTAGTTCAAATAAATTATGGATCACAAAAAGTTGAAACGTAAAAATCAAAAATAAAATTTTTATAAAAAAAAAAATATAACCGACCTCTAAAGATACACTACAAAGGAAAAAACCCCAATATAAATTTTTATATGAGATTGAAGTTTTTAAAGTCGCCGCCAAATGAAACTAACCACTAACACGAAATACATACAATCTATGATAAGAAAGCAATTACAAAGTAATCTTTTGACCATTGCCGACTTCAAAAGTTCAATTTCATATAAAAATTTATATTGTTATTTTTTTGGTTTTTGGCGGATTTGATTTTAAGTTTCAAAACTAACTTATTGTTGCACTTGCCAATTTAAACTCTTTACTGTCAACTTAGACTGGTTTTAAAGTTAGATAATGTTAACGAATTAGGGGAATATGTCTATAAAGTCAAGATTACTGATATCCATGAATATGCATATTATAAGCCATATTTATCAAAAATAAAAATCATACGACCATGACTGCAGGTTAGTCGATTCTTATCGCTTTCCGAATCTAAGCAGCATTGTTATTTCTTCTAATTTTTTAAGTGTCTATATTGTATGTATTCTGATCAGTGCTAAGTACTCTCTAGATACCATTTGCATGCTATATCAGTTGTGACACCATCAAAAATAGTCTTACTACGATTCCTAAATATTTTTACATACATGATTATGTTTCTTGGCACGCCTCGTTTTTGAGGCTGCCTTTCAGCATTCATTGAAATTATTTTTCATTGATAATCTTAATTCCGTCTTTCTAATAGTCGTTTTCAGGGCCAGATTTGAGGGAGGGCAGGCGGGGATACTGCCCCGGGGCCTTCACAAGAGAGGGGCCCCCCAATAGTGATAAAAAAATATCAAAATTTCGACGGGTTAGTAACATTTCCGTTTTTTTCCAAATAGTCTTTTTTCGCATTTTTACCGACAATACTTGCACAAACATAATAATATTGTTCCGAATATTAAAAAAAATATATCCATATTTGTTCCCTACATTCTTTGTTGAAATTATTTTATTTGTTGGCAATAAATTTTTGAAAGACTTGACGGAAAAACATTGTTCCTTTTATTCGGAAAATAATTATATATATTATATATATAGATACATAGATTTAAATTGTTTAAAAGACTCAAAGAATGATTATAAAACCGCATAATTTGAGGGAAGACGATTTTATCTGGCAATAAAACCCTGATCTCTTGCTTGAAGTTTATAGGTCTCTTATGTGAATTTCTAGTAACAAAAATGTCGATTCTTTCAAACCAATACCGCTATTTTGTTCTCAACATATGTGATTATAACTAAATATTTTTGTTTAAAGTTTTATTTTAACAGTTTAAATTAGAAGTTAATGCACCGCGAAAAGTAGGGGGTACATATTTTAATAAGAACAATAGGCACTTAAGAAATCGTTGATTTTAATATTGAATACTAATGGAGTATTTGTATTTTTTTAAAGTTACTATGTAATTAAGGAATAAATAATAACGAATTAGATATAAAAAATTGTTTACTTCATTTTCAATCAAAAAAGTCCTTAGCTTGAGAGGAAATATATACTTTATAATTGGTATTTTTATACAATTAATAATATAATATATTTTTAAATTAATATTAAACGATCTTTTAGCGATTATTACAATTCAATGGACCTTCACATAGGAGTAACTACATCTACTGGAACTATTGTGGAATTTGACAAACATGGCTTAAGAAAACATAGGTCCAATCACTGGAATCAATGTTTACTGTTGGATCAAGTAAGTTATATCTTTAAAACGTTATTCTTGTAGTAACTAATTATTAAACAAATTATTAAAAATATTCAGGAAAACTAGCATTTTGAAAACAAATAATAAATTTCAAGCTACTTGCAACAACCAAATAATTTAAAACATTTTAATTTAATTTGGTATAAAGGGGCTTTAAATAATAAACCTTGATAAGAGACTTCTAATAAAAATTCTCTCTTAAAGCTTCAAGAAAATAAATAATGGTTAATAAACGTTAGGGTGTTAAAAGTGATATTTTAAAATATATTTTTTTTTAGATCTAATTATCAGATATTATAAGAACTTACTTGATATGAGAATAACATATTTTTTGAACAAACATGATATTTTTATTACAGTATAGTGATATGCAAATGGACAACTAAGTATGAATAATGAATGTTTATAATATGTTTCAAAATTTTATAATTTTAGTTTTACACATAGTTTTGATTTGTTGAGTGATTTTGAGGATAATAGGTACTCGTGTTCACACCTTATAAATCTAAACCTTTAGGATATATGTAATATTCTTGAATTGGAATAAGGTATTAGCGACAAAATTTGAATTCGACTGTGCCTTTGTGTTAAATAAATTTCGTTTTAGAAGAAGCATAATACGCCAACTTTTTTCAAATTATTATGTCGGATTGAGATATTCTTTACACTGGCATGTTTTGCCAAACTCTTATTTAGCATCTTCTGTGCTTGCCTGATAAGGATTTTCATCAACAGTAATTTACTTTTTGCTCCGGAATATTAAAAGTAAAATATATTTTATAGTTTCAACATAACGAAACTTCTTGTTTTGCTGCTCTATGGGCAATACTAAGAACGCTTATCGCCTTCACCTTCACGATTTTCTGACGTAACACCGATAGATTGTTTCTTTGAGGGTAGGACATGACCAGTGAACATAAAAGATGAGTTATTACTGCACAAATCATAAACATTCGTTATTATTATTAGAGTGGGAGGACTATTTAAACGAAGCATCTAAGCAAGATGTGGTTACTTCTATGAAAATTTGTAACACGTTTATTTTTTGTATTTTTTAGGCGAAACGTTCCTTTGCCTTAACGATAATTTTAAAATGCTTTCGTATTGACTGGTTAAGTTGACAACACTGATTAGATTATAGTTATGTCTTTACTTCAATCTAAAAAATACAAACATAAGCCTTACGGGATTCTTAAGTTAATATATTTTAGTCTTTTCGAAAAATATTGCAAATCACACTGTCAAAGTGACAATATAATATAACTCACCTTGAGAAATCCTCAAGTAGTTGTCGATTTGCACGTAATGTCTGAATATTTGTTTAAAAAATATATCTTAATGTAGCTTTTTCTAATGACTTGTGAAAGTGATACTTTATATGTCAAATAATTAACAACGTCAATAACTGGCGGGAGTTTTGAAACGCATTACTTTTCCTAGCTATATGAAAAACAGAAATTTTTTTCCAATTGATTCTAAAATATTTCTTTCATCCAGTTACGTAAAAATAAAATTAGAAAATAACGAGTATTCATCGCTCAATTATTTTTAAACGGTAATAATACAAATGTACTTATTACATCAGTATTTAGCTAAATGAGAAAAAATATGTAAGAGAAATTTAATATTTCTATTTATAAATATTTATTACGCAATTTAAGTTAGGTTAATTCCTGATAATAAAAAATGTAAATTATAGTAGTGAAACTTGCTGCAATCTGATTTCGAGAAATGCCACTTGTTTTATCTACAATATCGATAGCATCTTTTTATTATTTATTGAATTTTGTACATGTCCTTCAGCTACTGTGTTTGATTTTTACTCTCCGTACCTCTATAGTTTTAAAATATCTCCGCCAGCAGAGTAATTGTAGGTCTTTTGAAAAAGTCACCAGTAAACAAATGAGGATTTGAATATACAATAAATTTAGTAATTATTTTTGGTAGCCTATCAAAATTATTGATATCAACCGGTTGAATAACACATTTTCCATATCTTATTTAAAAAAAATCAGTTGAATTATACATCTATCTAATGGATGCAAACCTGATATATTTTCTGACATTTTCTATAAAATTAGATACGATATTTGTTTTTGTAGCTGGAATAATAGTTCAAATATATTACGTTAGTCCACAACACCTTTGAAGCGTAGATATGTTAATCTTCATTTTTGACATGCCCAGCAATTCCAATAATCATAGCAGTCTTAAGAATTAAATACAAATTATTTAAAGATAATATATAAATTGTTATTTGTACTAATATTTGCCTTCAGAAAAGCCTTATCATGTGCTTCAGTCATCTCTTTCGACAAGATGTTGGATTTTTAGATTACACTCTGCCCACTGTCTCTTTAAAAATTCCTGCAAACTTGTATATCTGTTAATGTCAATATTCTTATTTAATAATAGCTTATTTCATCGAATAAAATGCCCGTAGAAAGTTCATAGTCTTCCTTTCTTTCAAATAAGACTTTTTCATTGATACGGTTTATATTTTTTTCTCCGCATCACTCTTCAAAATCAAATCATATTTTGATTTTTGCTTTTTCAGTATTATGAATATCACACTGATACAGTATGCATTTTGGGCGGCCTCATAGCCAACATTTTTTGATATTTATAATTTACTTTAAGATAAAGCTCTGTGTGTGATTTGGCAGAAACTTTCTTCGCTCGTTCCGCAGATATTCCAAGCGTCACACAAAATAAAATATTTTCTAACTCAGTACATCAATAACTTCCCATATGAATCAGTGTATATATATATATATATATATATATATATATATATATATATATATATATATATATATATCGATATCAATAGCCCAAAAGGTTATTTGTGTTAAAAGTTCTAGCTTGTAAATGATTCTAGTCAACAATTTTATGCTGGTTCAAGTTTACTCTTTTGATGTTTGATATTTAATTTATAGCTTAAATATAACATCATTTAAAATTCGTTACAATTTAGGTATCTTCTCCCTGGAGAGAACACTGGGACACAACCCTATGGCAAGTCTGCAAACAGAAATGTTGGTCAGCCAAAACCTACAGCGAAGACAATCATAACTGCTACAGTTTCGTTTTGACATTTCTGGTAACTTTGGCATATGGTAACTTAAGTGAAGCCGCGCGAAATAGAACGTTATTTTGTGAACAATTTATTGTGCCAAGGACTACAGCCGCTGGAAAATATATTTCTTTATATAGAAAGTTGAAAGAGTTTAGGTTTTATGTGCATAGAAATAAATAATAGAAATTAGTTGATCTAGGTTTGTATGTAGTATATTAAGAACGTTTTTTGTCAACCAAAGTTATTGTTAACTAATGTTATTAAATATTTTAAAATATATATATTATATGTATATTATTAATTTAAGTTTTTTCTACACTCTTATTATTGTCTTTCTATCTAGATTTCGAAAAGGGAATCCTAGTGAAAAAATACAAACATTTGTTTAAGAGGATTTTTAAAAACTAACACGTCGTGCTCTTTTTGTTTATTACCTTTTTCAAAATAACCAAAGTGACGGTAATTTTGAACGATAATTTTTAAACTTCACTAAAAACATAAATGTTGCCCAAGTTCTGTTTAACAATTTGACCAGCCAAAAGAATTCTTATTTATAATGAAGTACCAATGCAATTCCAATAACAAATGCGAAAAATGATTTTTGAGACATAAACGTCGAAATAAATTATTTTTTTTTACTCGACAAATTAATTATTTATTTTGCTTTTCTCGAAATAAAAATAGATCTTAGAGTTTATTAAATTTACGTTAAGAAAAGCGTTTCTTTTTAATTTGTTTTATTTTAAATGTTTACCAATCATTCTACCTACTTACTAAGTTTTAAATTACACACTAGAAATAACTTGACGTTTTCTCTTACTCATTCACACTTATAATTAATCTCATTTTTTAGTTTACCATTTTAAAGTTTTTCTCATTCATTTGTGGTAAATTTAAAGTGCCTTGACACACCGAAAGAGCTATAACAGTGACTTTTTGAGGTCTGCATGTCTCTTTAAAATAGACAATTTAGGGCTGGTAAAAATATTATTTAAGTTGATTCGTGTAATAGATAGATACCAGTGTTATGAATAATTAATAATATATTTTGTAATATTGATATAACTAACTAAACATAACGGTTCATCTAAATATAATCACTACATATACTATTCCGTTATTCATAGTTAGTAAAATAAAATTCTTATTAAAAAAAATTGAACTGATTTCTAAAAGTGCTCTAAAAAGTGAAAAACAACTTAAATTTTTATATGAAATTGAAATTTTTGAAGTCGACGCCAACTAATACCTAACAAAATATGATTCGCATAAACGATTAAAAATAGTTCATTTGTAATTGCTTTCTTACCATAATTTGTGTATATTAGTAGTTATTTGTTTAATTTAGAAATAATTTGGCGCCAACTTCAAAAATTTCAATTTCATATAAAAATTTATAGTTATTTTTCATTTTTTAGAGCACTTTTAGAAGTCGGTTCAATTTTTTTTATAAAAATTTTATTTTTTTAGTTTTGAATGCTTTATGATATCCATAAATTATTGAAACTAAGTACTAATAGAAATTTATGTACCTCGCAATGACTCCAAGGTGGCAAAAAAGTACCCATTTTATTCCAAGTTGTAAATCACCATTCATTTTAGGAACCACTAAAAATTCTTTTATTCTCAGAGTTCTCCAAACACCAATGAAATTTTGTCAAACACATATTTAGTCTGTCATAATAAATCCACTGTCTTAAATTTCGAATTAATTTTAGATTAGTAATTTAGGCCCCAAAACCTTCCAATATCGATATCTAAAGAACTTCAGACGTAAATTTCTTAGCCCGATATATTTTACACTGCATATTGAGTTTGTATACGCCCCCGCAATATCAATTTTAGAAAAAATCGGAAAATGTAAAATGTCTCTCATATTATATCTTATCAACCTAATAGTTAAAAAAAAAACTAACTTCATATTCGTAATACACGATCCCGAAAACCCCCTAGTACCAAATTTGAAAAAATGCGAATAAGGTAAAATTTTCAATCCACCATATTGGATCAGCCATATGAAATTTCAAAAAAATAATTTTAGCGTTTTAATCTAATCTAAATCTAAACCCTTCAAAGCCCCCTAGTACCAATTTTGGATAAAATCTGAAAATTTTAAATTTCTGGACCGTCATTTTGCATCTGACATTAGATTTTCTTAAAATAATTTTATAGTCGTTACTTACATCCTCAAAAACGAGTCAGTCCCATCTTTAAATAAAATCGAAAAATGTAAAATTTTAGTCCGCTATATCGGATTCGCCATATTGAATCTTGAAAAAACACTCTCTAATTCATAATTCACATCCTCAAGAACTCCTTATATCAGTTTTGAAGAAAACCGAAAAATGTAAAATTATCTGGACACCAGACTCAGTTTTTCAAAAATATTTTAAATTCTTAATTAACGCTAACAAAAATCCCCCAATACTGATTTTAGACAAAATCGAGAGATGTAGAATCTTCAATCCGCTATCTTGGATTTTTTATCCGTCATATTGGATACGCCATATTTAATTTTTTGAAAATATTTTCAGATTCGTAATGTGCGATCCCGGAAACTCCCCCATACCAATTTTAAAAAAAAATCGGACAAAAGTAATTTTTCTCCGCCATAATGGATACGCCATATTGAATTTTTTAAAAATAAATCTAGATTCCTTATGTGCAACCCCGAAAACTTCTTCATACCAATTTTGGAGAAAATCGGCCAAAATTGATTTTTTTCGTCCGCCATATTGAATTTTGAAAAAATAATTTTAGATTCGTTATGTGCGATCCTGAAAACTACCTAATACCAATTTTGGAAAAAATCGGACAAAATTGATTTTTTTGTCTGCCATATTGTATCCGCCATACTGAATTTTTTAAAAATATTTTGTATTCGTTATGCGCGACCCCGAAAACTTCCCCACACCATTTTGGAGAAATTTGGACAAAATGATTTTTTTTTTGGTCGCCATATTGTCAGCGCCATCTTGCATTTTACTGCATCAATTTCGTCCAAAAAAATCAGGGACCACCGCAGCAACTTTTAGAACATAACGTAAAAAATTTCTTTCAAATCGGTGCCGCCGTTCCGGAGTAATCGGTGTACATACATAAAAAAAATCATAGTCGACGAATTCAGAACCTCCTTCTTTTAGAACTCGGTTAATAAATATGAACCTATGTTTGGTGAATAGGTCTAGTCTAATTTCTCCACTTTGAATGTTCATGTAACTTAATCCCTTATCTTGAATTCCTTTGTATTTCTTATTAAAGTTTTAAAAATTCGAAATTGAGAAAAAAATTGACTGTTGAGAAGTTAACACGCGTATTAAAAATATTCAACCATTTAAAAAAAACAATACAAATCTTTATAAGGAATTGCAATTTTTGAAGTCAGCGCCTAATAAAAAGTGTGATTCACAAAAAATATTGCTAATGATTTTATAATTGATTTTATATCTCATGTTATATAGATAAGTATATATTTTTATCTAAAACTGGCAACCATCCAGACAAAAAGCACATGATAATGTAGAGATAAAAAATAATTTTTGTGTCACGTTTGGCGGGAAATATTTAGATATAACTGTCTCGGATTTGTGATTTATCTAAATTAACATTGCCAAATTATACACATGCATGCGTTTGTAACGTGAATCTTGTAAAATGTTACAGAGTGATAAATTAAAGTTAAAAGGTTTGGCAATGAATTTAAATGCAAATTTAAAACTGCGCTACTTCGTACGACATTTTTATTAGTGTTCTAAAACAGTTCTAGATTTCTTTGGGATATCTTCTTACAGATATCTAAAGAGAGTGCATTTATTTAAAATGTCATTAAAACATTTACTAGAATGCTTGTAAGTCCTAGCAAGTATTTCATTCTACCGATTTTTGGATGCGATATTTGTATGTAATCAATAAAGACAAATAAATTTTTATATGTAATGTGTTTTTTACTTAGTTTTGATATAACTAACCTTAAATAACTTTATTTAAATGGTAGTAACCAACGAAAACAAAGAAAGATAGTATTAAAAATACAAGAACTCCCCTTATATCGTATAATATTATAATAATATATAATACACAACTGTATTGTTAATTGCATATTTTATATCACAATTAATGAAGTGCGTTAATATTAAAACATATTTTGTCAGGAGAGAGAATGCCATTAGAATCTCCAATAATAGATAATCTGCTATTAGAGAGTTATAAAATATCCTACTAAGTAATTTTGTTTACATCATCTGATGTCTATAAAACGTTTTGTGAATATCTTGTATCTATATAATTAATAATTAATGTCTGAGATATATGAAATATCGAAACTGAGTTGTCCTGAATAAGTTTAAACAGTTCAGGTTATGGCTCGTGGTCGGTGAACACTAAGGGGGTACGTTTATTTCGAGTCGCTGAACACTTTAGTTATAAAAATTTTAAAATATTTATTTAAAAACCTTTAACAGCGATTGGAGTTTCCATATCATTTTAAATTGCATCCCCATTTAATGTTTTTTGAGGCTCTAAGTAAATTTAGTTTATTTTTTTTTTGTTTCAATACACATCGCAAGTTTAATATCTCCCAACAAGTAGTAAAATTCCGCCCCCCCCCCTACTTTGTTATACGGCGCCTCCCTAAGGGACACACACGTACTAGGTTGAGAGGTTATACCATTGTATAATAATATAAAGAGTGTTTATACGAAGAAATAATAAACAAATCCACCAAATATTTCAGGTGGCAGCTATTAGTCTGACAAATGTATTTCCAAAATTAATTGTATTTTTGGACTTGCACACTTGAATAATTAATAAAAAATAATTAAAATTCCGTAAAATCAGGTCACATACATCGCAAAAATATATGGCGAACTACATTTTTTCCTTATAATTAAACTGGCAAATGTAATAATATGGTGTATTTAGAGGGTCCTCATGCATCATGATATAAAAATACACATTGAATGTGGTAATTTTCAGAGATATCGTAGATAATCCAACATAAATCTTATAGAACCAACAAGTCATTCATGTTTTAATCTAAAGGGATCTTCGGGAAGATTTTTACGAAAAAAAAAAACGAAAAAACCACAGAAATCTCATTTTGAAAGCCATGATAAATCCGTTCTCTTCTACTAAATGTATTCCCTTATACAAAATTTGATTAAAATGAATAAATACTGATAGTTGAACTTTACATTCATACTATTCCTTTGCCATTCTGAAAATTTCTTCGGCTTTTTTAACTGGTTTATTAATCAAAAAGAAAGTGTCGTAACTTTTCATGGTAATCAATGATAATAAATTATACATATATGGAACAAATAATACATATATGAAACAAAATTTTTATTTATTTTTTTTTTGAAAATTATTTCTCCAGATTCGAAGAGATCAATCACATAAAGTGCCATCGATATCAGTTACCACTGTAACTAGTTTTTATTATATACACTCTGTATTCAAATGAATTATTGTTCCTGTCATTATTTGCATTGTGTAATCATCACTACTAAAATAATTATTTTACAACTAATTTACGACGATCGATTCCGCCTCGATCTCGCTATAACAAGTTAGTGGGATGTTTTGTGAAGTACGAGTATAATGTGAAAATGCGTTTGCTGGTTGGAGAAGCGAGCACACCAGGAAATGGCATTGGCGCAACATGTTGTCAGATTTACGATTATAGGAAAAAGTTTCAAGAGGAAAATATTATTCTCACTAGGTTAACGAGGAATTAAATATATATATATATATATATATATATATATATATATATATATATATATATTCATTTATTTATCTATTTATTTATTCGTAAATAAATGGTTGTTAAAAGAACATACATTTAATATTTGAATGACGGACTCATTAGGTTCTGGTAATTTGAAAGATTATATTGAAGCCTACCATTTTTTCTTGTAATAATAAGGGATGCACTTTTCCCATATCATTTTGTCTGTTTTAAAATAGGGTATACATAATGAATTAAAATTCTATTAATCTATTTAAAAAATATTTAAATTCTAATTTTTTTTTCTGGTATTCGACATACTATATAAATGTCTATAACCTATACCAGAAAAATAATATTTTGCAAAATTCAGTACGATACAGGATGAAAAAGCAGATGTTATTTTCAATAATCAAAACCAACGTTTATATGTTTAAAATAATTATTACATCACAATGTAGATTTCAACTAATATATGATATAATACTTGAAAAATATGAAAATTTATGATATAGCACTAGATAATACTATTGCCAAATGTTCATCAAAAGGTCTCGCACTTCTTTTACAAAATGTTATTTCTATCTTCAATAAAGTGAACGAATGGCGGAGAAGGAATGATTTGAATTTGTTATTCTTTACAGAGCATTCATATACATAAAAAACACTTTGTTCTCATCACACTTTTATAGGACATTCATTCCAAATATTGCCGAGGCAGATGCTGGTATTACAAAAACATTTTTTTGACATACGCAATATGTTGCTTCTAAATGATTTATCATGAGACAAAGCTGTTTTAATGAGAATGTTATGCTTAGTGGACGCTGTTATCTGCCACATTCTAAAACATATCAGTTTTTATAATTTCTTTTATAGTTTAAATCGCTATGTCCTAGATTTCCAGACTAAATCTAAAAATTTCAAACGAAAATTTTTTCCCTTATTTTCTTAAATTTAATGAACATTTCTTTCTCATAATTATTTAGCCAGTTTTATATGGCTTGTCTCAATAATTGTGATTTGTCCAACGCTTAAAAATCTGAGAGTTTCAAAAAATCACAGAACTTTGAATGAAGTGAATGGAGGTCTATTTAATGGGAAACAAACTAAACTTACCGATATTCGGCGAACTGTTTATACATTTATAGTAGATTGATATCATTTTTAAAACATATGCTACAAAAGTATGCATGTAAAAAATAAATATATTTGTAAGTATAGCTATTTTGTCGACTTTTTATAAAGTTATATTCTGCTTTAATTTTTAAATAGTAAAGTAAATTTTTGCTCATAATCTAGACATGATGGCTTTTTAGTTTCCTTGCTTTAGATATGCATTTTTAATATTTCCATTCTGTCTTTTATCTATAGTTCTGATTTAGTTAAATTGGTATAGTTAGCTTTAAGGTTGCTACTTGTTCTGATTTCATCGAGATTATCCCCGAATTCGGTTTTAGAAACACTTACTATAATGGATTTCGTAATATTTCGATATTGCGGGAATAATACCTATTAGCAACTTGCAAAGTGAGGTAGAAGATTTTTATTTAAATATCGTAAAATTACCCCTTCCTACTGAAATATTTTTTAAATAAGACCAAAATGCTAAAAATAGCTAAACGTCAACTGTAAAACAATAAAAGATTACAATTCTAATTTTTAATTATTTTTTTTTATTTGTGAGGGTGTCTTGGGTTAACATTTCCCAAAAAGATGGGAACTCTAGTGTCTCAACGAGGAAAGATGATATTCCCTAAATTTTCAGAAACAGTTTTGTCATTGAGCAACATCTCAAGGAAGTTCCCAGCCATGACGTATAACGCGACATTTACGCGGCATGCAAGCTAGAATCCGCGATTTAAAGTGTATACTATTTTTACATAACCTTTCGAAATGAACCAAAAAAAGTGAGGTGCACAATTCAATTAAGTTTCGAATAAAAAGTAAGTAATTTCAGAAGATTTTTAACGTAGGTACAAAAAAAAATTAGAACCTAATTTTAAATAGGTAATATGAATAATTTGTGTGAAAATGACTAATATTTGGCTTTGACATTGAAACGTCTTATATGAATTAAAATTTTGTTTTAATAATAATAACTAAAGGTTGCTTTTGTAGATATATTATTGATATAGTAAAATTTTGAACATGCACAATTCAATCTTTAAATAATAAAATTTAAATTTTATAGTTTTACCTTAAGGGTCTCTACGGACTATCGCTAGTTATAGTTGAAACTTGAAAAATTTTCAAAATGATTTTTCCAATGCTTCATTTATAATCTCAGAATTCTCTATCTATTAACAATCGAAGTTCTGGTCTTTTCTAAGAGTTAATTATAAATGAAAGTGTTTTATAATTATATTTTATTGTGTATAAGTTTAATTTAAAAGTTATGAGCAAAATTTGTTTACTTTTGCGGACCTCCAAGTTCAATTACAGTTTATATTGTAATTTTTCCTTAACATTTAGAAGTCGTTAAAAAACTTTAAATATCATAAATCTATAAAAATGCTTTAGTATTTAAATTTAAAAATACCTAAAAAATAGATAAAGTAGGAGAACCTTTATTTTTTGGTTCTTTTATTTAATTAAACATGAGAGTATATGAGAGACACATGCATACATTTTTTTAATAGAACACTGTGTATACGTGATACCAGTAGAAAGATCGCAGTAATAGGCCAATCAATAGAAAAAAAGTGAATCTGTAGCAAAAATACTATCAGGTACCGATTGTGATAACACACTAGAAACAATCCTTAGTAATATTTAGTTCTGTTTTCCATTTTCTACTATGATCCATTAATTTGTTATGAACAATTAAAACTAAAAAATTGCGTTTTTTTTTGTTTATTGCTTATAAAATCAAAACGAATGAAACAATCTTGATGGTGTGAAATAATAAATAATAGAGAATAAAAATTCCGACAAAATGAATTCGGATAGACTTAGTCGGATAACGGAGGAAAACAGGAAAAACCTAAAAATTCATATCTTCGTCATATTTCATGTTGTAGCCCAGATTCTTTGCAAAATAATAGTAATTTATATGTTCTTTATGCGTGCCAAAACCTGGCGCTGTCGATACATTAGTTTTTACACAATTGTCATTTTAAAATTTTAGCGTAAGTCTGGATGAGTCATAGATGGTCCGATTTTGATTTTGTAAAAAGATTTTGAAAATATCATTTTACAAGCCTATATTTTCATTTTGCATCAAAATGTCTATGAAATACGTAAAAAGTACTAGCAAACATGACTGAAAACTGCCGATCGCTTGAAAGTAGCCGTATAGTGGGGGCAGCGAGGCTGTCGAGGGGAGTCCTATTAATATAGTACATACGACTCCTCTCGGCAGCAGCGCTGCCCCCACTACTCTACCTACATCATCGAGATTGTTTCATTATTTTTGATTTTATAAGCAAAAATTTTTAAAAAAGCACAATTTTTTGGTTTTAATTGTTTACAACAAATTAATGGATCATAGTAAAGAGTGGAAAGCATAACAAAATTGTTTGTTTCTAGTGTGACGGCACAGTTGGCATCCTAATAATATTTTGTCACCAAAAAATCGGATTTAATTAGTCTATTGACGGATCATCAAGTAAACATCGGTAATTTTTCATTTTTTGACTATATATACTACTTATAGGAAAAATATAGTAGAATCAAGGCATTTGAGTTGTGAATTCTAACTCTTTGTTACCTCGGGATCATCAGATAACTTTAAGTATTTAATTTAACTAAATTTTCAAAAATCAATTTAAAACTAGTAATGAGGGTTCTAATTTTTCTCATGGTGATTTGAAAAGTCAGCTGTTGCGATTACGTAGCCTTGTGATTAAACTAGTACATCATTAACTTTCTAAACAGAATTCGTATATTTATCTAACAATAAATGATAAAAACATTTACGTAAAATAATATGATGAAACTATTACACTGTATTTAAAGAGATTTTTTTTAAATAATTTTGTTAATTTTCAAATAATGTACACAATATTACGTAATGTGACGACCTATTGTATTATAGCATGATAAAAAGTTGTCGTAACAAGAGTAGTTAACGAAAAAAAATTTTAATATGCATCATTTTTCGATGAATAAAAGTTAATATCATCCATTCCTACTATTGGGTTGTTGAAGGGTATATTATCTTGTATGAAAGACTAGAGACTCAGGCATTGAATTTCGTTCATACAATCGCACTCTATAGGAACCAGAACTTAGCATAAAACCCCAGTATATTGGAATTATAAACATTAGCTTAATCCAAACCATATATCATATTTTCATTGTATCCTAATTAGTGAACATTGTCACCCTTAAAAAATATTCGCAGGTAAATTCAACAGTCAACTTGTTATGTCAAATATGTCAAGCAAATTAGTCAAAAATTTAGGTTTTCCATTATGTTTTAATATATTTTCTTCATTTGTTTTAAATAAACTAGCACTGGATATCTAGAAGCAATGACGTCAAAATTGGGAAAATTAGCAGTTGGTGGTTTCACCGGTACAGTTGGAGCAGGTCTGGCAGCTTATTTATTGTTAAAAGAAAATAATGAAAACGTAAGTAAAGTAAATGGTGGTTTTATGAAGTTTTAAGGCGAATTTTTCTGATGATAAATAAAAAACCACCAAAAATTACTTCAAATACGAGTTTATACTCTACTGAGAAAAGAATGTGATATATACGAAGATAAAATATTATCCTATTTACTTTCTACAGTAAAACATTTATTTCATATCAAGAAATACGCATAAGGAAATTATATATTTATCAATATCAAAATTAATTTCCTAACGGCGCTGGTGAATCAGTAATACATAAAAGAAACTGAACTATCCTATTTAAACCATCAATTTTACAAATTACAAGCAAATTTATATGAACAAAGTCACCAACTATTATTACCGATAGATGCTGTAAAAGTCTCTATCACACCTTCACTTTCGGCGCTGTCTGTCTCTGTATGTTGCTTTCGCTTACGACACTATCGTCTCTCATGTTTACCATATTAATTTTCAATTGTTAAAAATGCAGCTTAGGGGATATATTCGTGAACCTAACATTTTATATCCATTTCATTTCTGAAGTCAAAACTGGGGATTTCTATATAAAATTCCAAAGTGGCGTTCAAGATCATCATTAGGTGTTCTCTCTTCTGGACTATACTATTTTATTTGAATAATTTTTTGGTTAAACTCTGTTGAATTGGACACTCTGTATATATATATATATATATATATATATATATATATATATATATATATATTTTCTTGATTCTTGAACCATAAATTATATCATTTTTCTTTATTTTGTCTTTTCTTGGGTTTAGGTTCTAAATTTAATAAATACACAAAACGATTAACGTTTCGCCCTTTATTCAAGGCATTTTCAAAATTTTTTCCTAAAAAAATATATAATTAAAATACATCACATAAACACATTTTTTAAAAATATTTAATTTTACCGGTACATACCTTGACATTTTGCTGTTCTGTTACTAAATAAAATTTAAATTTTACATTTACTGAGGATAGGTGGAATGCGAATGTGTTTCATTTTTTTAATATTTTTTATATTTTACAATGCATAAAAAAACAAATAAGGTATATGTTTGGTTTTATGTTTAAGAGGATATTTCATTTTTGATTCTTATTTGATCGAATCGAATACTTAATATTTTTGTTTAAATTAGGCTTGCGTAAATGTGGCTCAAATTTCCCATATCTGTTCTGTCGTTAACAGTGTTTTTATCTTTTTTAATTTCAATCATTTCCTTTATCTGTAATTTTTGGTAATTCATATCTTTGTTTTTTATAATGGTACTGTTATAATCAAAAGTGTGTTTTTCGTCCTGTGTGTGTTTGTTTAACGCTGTTGAGGCGTTTTTTATATATTTATGGCCATTTAATCTGTTCTTCAGTAATTGGCTCGTCATGCCGATATATTTTTTGGGACAATTTGTGCAAGGGATCGAATATATTATATTTGATTTATTCATTAGAGGAGTTTTACTTTTTAAATTTGTGAACAATGTATTTAATTTATTATGTGACCTGTGGCATACGATAATATCATGCTTTTTTAAAATGTATTTTATTTTTTCTGACAGCTCACTAGTGTAAGGTAATGCCACATATTTTTGCTGTTTATGTTCTATGATTTTTGTTTTTACGTTATTATAAAACTTATATGTTCGTTTATCAATTATTTTGGTGATAGTCTTTTCGTTGAAATTATTATTTATTAGTGTCTCTTTTACTTTTTGCAGTATTTTTGGTCGGAATTCTGGAGATGTTAAGGAGATAGCACGATCAGTTAGACCGATTATAACGCTATTTTTTTGAGTTTCTGAATGATTAGAGAAATAGTTTAGATATCTACCTGACCAAGTTGGTTTGGTGTACCATTCAGTTAAAATTTTGTTTTTTCTGCGTATAAGTGTCATATCTAGAAAATTTATTTTATTATTATGCTCTGTTTCGGACGTGAACTGTAATTTTTCGTTGAAACTGTTAAACTCTTGGAGAATTTCATTTATTTTATTTTGTGGTACGGCTGCTATGCAATCATCGAGAAAACGTTTGAAAAATATTATATTAAAATTTAATTTTTGTAAAACTTTTTCCTCTAAATATTCCATTACTAGCTGAGCAATGGTAGATGAAATTGGTGATTCCATAGCACATTCATCGAGTTGTTTGTAAAAGGTATTTTCGTACTGAAAGTAATTTGTATTAAGAACGAGGTCAACAGCATCCATAAAATTATTTTTTGATAGCGTTGTATGTTTTTTTTTAAATTTCCCATTTTTCTGCTAAAATAGTGTGGACAAGTTGATTTGGTATGTTTGTATACAAAGATATAACATCTAGCGAAATGAGTCTGTACTTTTCAGGTAGGTTTACTTTATCAATAGATTTTTTAAAGGCGAATGAATCTTTAATAAAAAAATCGTTTCTGCCTGTAATATTTGAAATGCAATCTAATAAGAATTTTGATAAACTATAGAATGGCGATTGTATACAAGAAACAATAGGTCTTAGTGGTATATTGTGTATGTAATTTTGGTAGGCGTTATATTTTTGGTGGAATAGCATTGTGAATGGTTAGCCTTTTTGCATCTTTTTCAGTTAGTTCTTTTACATTGAGCAATTTTTTTATGAAGGTATTATTTTTTTTTGATATAAGTTCGTTGGATCACTCTTAATATTTTTATATGTATTTTCGTCCTTTAGTAAGTTGTTCATTTTTGTCTCGTAATCTGCCTTGTTCATAATTACTGTTTTATTGCTTTTATCAAGCCTTAGAACAATGATTTGAGGATTGTCTTTGATAAATTTTTTTGCTCGATTTAATTTCTTTTTTAACTTTTTTTGGAGGCTGTTACTTTTTATTGTTTGGTGTCTTATTTTGATTTTATGATTAGTTAAAACATTAGTTACTTCAGCTCTAATTGTGTCCTTCTTGTCGTCTGACTCATTGCTAATAACAGATTCAATTGAGGCTATATATTAGGTTATTGGAATATCTTTTTCTTTTGTAACATCTAATGAGAAATTTGGACCATATGATAAAACTTCATTAACTTCGGACGGTATCGGGGTATCAGATATATTTTCGATCCATTTGGACCTGTCGTTGTTTGTTTCCTTACATATTTCACGTTTTTTAAATAATTGGTTTAATTTTTTTTGGTGTCTTTTTTTAATTTTTCTATGCAATTCCTCAAACTTTTTATTTTCTAACGATAAGAATCTATCTAATATATTATTTGTTAAGTATCTCTCAGTTTTTTTAATGTTTTCTCTAATGGATGTTTTTAAAGAATTTATGGCTTTGGTTGCCTCTGTAATTGATAAGTTTAAAATACTATATTTGGCTTTCATGATGATATTAATCAATTTATTTTCAAGGTACGTACCTGTAAAACAAATATGTGAAACATTCAAATTTAAAAATGAAGGGTATAGATCCAAATGTTTGCACCTTAATAACAAAATTCTTCTATTTTTTTGAGCGGAAAGTTTAGTGTATGACCTTGATAGTTCCTTTTTATTAACGTTTCAAAGCCGTACCACAAAATAAAATAAATGAAATTCTCCAAGAGTTTAACAGTTTCAACGAAAAATTACAGTTCACGTCCGAAACAGAGCATAATAATAAAATAAATTTTCTAGATATGACACTTATACGCAGAAAAAACAAAATTTTAACTGAATGGTACACCAAACCAACTTGGTCAGGTAGATATCTAAACTATTTCTCTAATCATTCAGAAACTCAAAAAAAATAGCGTTATAATCGGTCTAACTGATCGTCCTATCTCCTTAACATCTCCAGAATTCCGACCAAAAATACTGCAAAAAGTAAAAGAGACACTAATAAATAATAATTTCAACGAAAAGACTATCACCAAAATAATTGATAAACGAACATATAAGTTTTATAATAACGTAAAAACAAAAATCATAGAACATAAACAGCAAAAATATGTGGCATTACCTTACACTAGTGAGCTGTCAGAAAAAATAAAATACATTTTAAAAAAGCATGATATTATCGTATGCCACAGGTCACATAATAAATTAAATACATTGTTCACAAATTTAAAAAGTAAAACTCCTCTAATGAATAAATCAAATATAATATATTCGATCCCTTGCACAAATTGTCCCAAAAAATATATCGGCATGACGAGCCGATTACTGAAGAACAGATTAAATGGCCATAAATATATAAAAAACGCCTCAACAGCCTTAAACAAACACACACAGGACGAAAAACATACTTTTGATTATAACAGTACCATTATAAAAAACAAAGATATGAATTACCAAAAATTACAGAAGGAAATGATTGAAATTAAAAAAGATAAAAACACTGTTAACGACAGAACAGATATGAAAAATTTGAGCCACATTTACGCAAGCCTAATTTAAACAAAAATATTAAGTATTCGATCCGGTCAAATAAGAATCAAAAATGGAATATCCTCTTAAACATAAAACCAAACATATACCTTATTTGTTTTTTTATGCATTGTAAAATATAAAAAATATTAAAAAATAAAACACATTCGCATTCCACGTATCCTCAGTAAATGTAAAATTTAAATTTTATTTAGTAACAGAACAGCAAAATGTCAAGGTATGTACCGGTAAAATTAAATATTTTTAAAAAATTTTAAAGTTTTAACTACTGTTTTTAAGTGTCTTGTTTGTTTTTCGAAATGGTAAATATGTTTTTTATGTGATGTATTTTAATTATATATTTTTTTAGGAAAAAAATTTGAGAATGCCTTGAATAAAGGGCGAAACGTCAATCGTTTTGTGTATTTATTAAATATAGAACCTAAACCCAAGAAAAGACAAAATAAAGAAAAATGATATATATATATATATATATATATATATATATATATATATACATATATATATATATATATATATATATATATATATATATATATATATATATATATACATACATACATACATACATTTAATTTGCTAAAATTTTTCTTAAACCATATTCCTATATAAATGTATCGTATCTTCTTTGGATTAGGTTTCAAAGTTACTACTACTAATCTGTGCTTGACGGTTCGCCCAACGCAGTGGGCTTTTTCAAAAGTATAATCTAAAATAAAAGCAAAATACAACTAACATCGTAACAAACGCACACTCACATAACTTAGAATTAACACTCAAACGGTACAATATTAATTAAAAATATCAATTTATAAAATAATGTGAAATTAAAAATCAAAAGTTAAAATTAAAAATTAATCCCAGATACGCACCTCAATTTACCTTGGTCATGTTTCTTAGTGAAGTATTTGACGATTCCTTCAGTTACTACCAACTTAATATTTTTTTATTTGGAAACCCTCAGTTTATTCTGATTTATAAATAAATTTTATCAATATTGACTATACAGTGTGTTGCAAAACAATAAGGGCTACAATAGGTGGTTTACTTCATTAGGTTAAAATATATTTGGCTTAGGTTTTTGATATCTTGCTTGTCGTTGATTGCTGTTTTTCTTTTTTTATATCTAGCATTTCCTTTATTTGAAGTTTATGGTAGTTTCTTTCCTGGGTTAGAATCTCTGTGTTTGAAAAATCAAATTCATGTTTAAAATTTGTCTCATATTTGTGTAATGCTGTCGTTGCGTTTTTTGTGTATTTATGTCCGTTCAATCTGCTGTCTAGATATTGTCTTGTCATTCCAATATATTTCTGTGGACAATTTAGACATGGTACGGAATAGATAACTTAAGATTTCTTTTTATGGCTCACCTTTCTTTTTAACTTTGTAAATAGTGGTGACAAGTGGTTGTATGTTTTGTGTGCAAACTATAATATCATGCTGCTTGAGGATGTGTGTAACTTTTTCTGATAATGAATTTATATAGGGTATTGCAACATATGTTTTTGGGTTGTTATTATTTTTATTTTGTGTAAGGACGTTCTTATTATACAGTTTGTAAGTTCGTTGTTTTATTATTCTGTTTGTGAGTTTTTCGGGGAAATTATTATCAGTTAGGATTTGTCTGACTTTCTTTAAAGCTTCTTGACGATATTTCGGAGAAGTAAGGGGTTAAAGCTCTATCAGCCAAACCTATTATTACGCTGATCTTTGGGATTTCGGATGATGTGATTGATAGTCGAGGTAGCGTCCCGACCATGTATCTTTTGTACCACATCCTCTCAATTTATTTATTTTCATAATTTCGAAATACCATTAACTTCAAATAAAGGAAATGCTACATATAAAAAAAGAAAAACAAGCAAGATATCAAAAACCTAAGCCAAATATATTTTAACCTAATAAAGTAAACCACCTATTGTAGCCCTTATTGTTTTGCAACACACTGTATAATCAATATTGATAAAATTTATTTATAAATCAGAAAAAAACTGAGTAAAAAGGTTTCCAAATAAAAAAATATTAAGTTGATAGTAACTGAAGGAATCGTAAAATACTTCACTAAGAAACATGACCAAGGTAAATTGAGGTGCGTATCTGGGATTAATTTTTAAATTTTTAATTTTAATTTTTGATTTTTAATTTCACGTTATTTTATAAATTGTTATTTTTAATTAATATTGTACCATTTGAGTGTTAATTCTAAGTCATGTGAGTGTGCGTTTGTGACCATGTTAGTTGTGTTTTGCTTTTATTTTAGATTGTACTTTTGAAAAAGCCCACTACGTTGGGCGAAACGTCAAGCACAGAATAGTAGTATTAATTTTGAAACCTAATCCAAAGAAGTTACCATACATTTATATATATATATATATATATATATATATATATATATATATATATATATATATGCCATCGTAGTCACTGGATTACAATAAACGATGATTTTTATTGTTCCCCACATAAAATTGTCTAAGACAGTCAACTCAGAAGATCGAGGAGGCCACAGAAAAGGTCCATTGTTGGCAATCCACTTGTCGTAAAACATTGCTTGTAAGAAGTTGGTAGCTGGAAGAGTTCTGTGTGGTGGGGAGTCATAGTGTTGGTAAAAAATTGCCTGTGTGCCGCTAGAAGTAAATTGCTCAAATATTGATTGTCTAACTTTTCTAGAATATTTAAATATCTTTTTCCTAAAAAAGTTATAAATAATTTAAAATAGGGACATAATTGGCTTTGTATTATTAATAAATTATCATTTAAGTTTTATTTATAAAAATGTAGTTTTACTATTCCATCATTTTTTTCAGCACAAAATACGTTAGATTGCCAGGTTTCATGAAAATTTCGGAATCTTACTGCGTGGAGATTTAAATCACTACAAAAATAGAAATTGTCTGTTAAAACAGCATAAATTTGGTTCCATCAGTCCAAATTATGGTGTTCAAAAATCGAGGGTCGCCTTGTATCATCGTTAATGTAAATTGGCAAAATGCACTCTTTTTGGCAAATCAGTATATCTTAGGTGTTGAAACAAAGATATTAAAAAAGGGTCGAAGTTCGGTTTCAACAGAATTCTATGTATTTTTTTTGTAGAGCCACTTGTCTTAACGATGCCATAGGATGTAACGCAGAATTGCAATTTCGGCATTTCGTTATTGAGAATAGGTTTCCGTTTATGCATCTTTGTTTTAACAGTATCAAAATTTTTGGAAATTTTTCAATTTTCTTTTAACACTATTCTGTGAGTCTGTTTATCTGGATATCTATCAGCAAATGTCGGGCACATTCTTGATAAAACTTTGTTTACATTCCCCATAGATAATAAACAAATTTAAATAATCTTCGTAAGTATAATTTAATCGCTCTGGTATGGCTTTTATTAATAATTTTCAAATTGGCAAGGAACAGTAACATTACTGTAGTGTTCTACTGTTTTCTTTTCTCGCATTTCAGCGTTTTGATCAACTAATAACAAAACTTAAAAGCATTATAACGTTTTTAGATTACAAAAATGATCAATTGCCAATGTTTCAAAAACTACAAATTTTTCGAATAGACAACCTTATTCAAAGTCATTTTTATTTTTAATGCTAAATAAGATAACATCATAAAAATAAAGGGCTTATTTTTAAAAAATTACCTTTTAATGATTTTTTCAAGTTAATATTTAATGTTAGTTTTTGATCACCTTGTATTTATTCATTATCAAAATATCAACACAATCCACTAAAGTAGATGCCCTTCTTGAAGGAAATCAACCCCAATTAAATAATACAGGCTTTCATGAAGGAGAAATTAATAGTTATGTTTAGGCCTGCAAAGGCATTTTTGACATAAAATTTAAAGTATGTCAAAAACAGTTAGACTTAGGTATAGGATATTATTCATAAAATCTGTCTATAATTTTGCGTAAAATATGAAAATTAAATAACATATAGGATGCTCCATTTAAAATAAGCAATAAGACATCAATTTCCAGTGTAGCTGGATGTGCCACCATCTTGAAAATATTTTAGCCGAATTGCCTCCATCGTTTTAAGTAAACTGCTAAATTTTAAAAATTTACCAAATTATATTTTCCGAGAATCTGTTCTTATATATATATATATATATATATATATATATATATATATATATATATATATATATATATATATATATATATATATATATGAGGTATTTCTTATTTATTTCTTGGACCTTTATTAAAATATTTTTTATTTTTTTGTTCTTCTTGGGATTATGGTCCGTTTAAAAATGGAATTAAAGTGTAATGGTGGTGTTATATTTTATATTACATTTTTTTACTATATACTTAATATATATATATATATATATATATATATATATATATATATATATATATATATATATATATATATATATATATATATTAAGTTGGTTATTTTCTTGGGAATAGGGTTCATTTTATATTGAAACTACATATATAAAGTAGTCATATATATATGTATATATATATATATATATATATATATATATATATATATATATATATATATATATACAGGGTGTCCAAGATAAGGATCCTAAGCATGGGGATCTCAGTACCTGTTGGAGTTACAGCTTAGGTTAAATTAGAAAAAAGTTGCGTACTTTGAAGCGTATTTACATGCCGTTGAGAAACTTTAAAAATTTTCATGGCCAGCTGAGATATTGGGGAAAAACGAAAATTTGATGAAATAGATTTTATTTTTTTGTGACTTTATTTTAAAAGATATTAAAAAACTAATAAAACTTTTTCATTAGCAGTTTTTAGGTACTACGTGACGGAGTTTTTAAATTTTATATCCGACGTTTCGTTTTCGAGAAACCATCATCAACTTTATTTTTTTATAAGGGCCAAAAAAAAAGTATACCCTGTATTTGATTCCCTTTTTTATTACAAATTCAACGATGTATCACATGTCACATTTTTTTTGTTAGATAAAAGAATAAATGCGATTTTTCTATTTTTTTAAACATATTTTTAAGTAGGCTTTGCAAACAAATAATGCTTTGACACTTTGACGTAAATACCTGTTATGAGTTATTGATCTCACATATTAGTTAATATCTATTTACAGAGCAATGAAGCTGAATGGAGCATAGTACTACTTAGAAACAAGAAAATTTAATCTACCATAAATTTAACCATAAGATAATCATTATTTTAATGATATACAAAGAATGATAAATTATTTAAAAATAACTAAAACAACAAATAAATTAACAATTTTTTTTATTCAATTTAAAGCAGGTGTTCAAACAGATTTCCGTTATTTTCCAGACATAAATATGATCTTCTTATGGTAGAATTTAAAACATCACGCAACATGTCAGGTGTAATACTGTTGAATGCATTAGTTACACATTCTCGTAACTGCTGCTCAGTCTCAAAAGAATGATGGTATATTTGGCTTTTAAGAAACCCCCAAAGAAAGAAGTCCATAGGGGTTAAGTCCGGAGATCGCGCTGGCCAAGGCACTTCACTGGAGGTTCCAATCCACTTTCCAGGAAATCGCTGCGTAAGATACTCGCGAACCTGCCTAGAATTATGTGCAGGAGCACCGTCTTGTTGAAACCAACAGGTATTAACCTGTGCCAGAGGTAAATCCTCCAAGCAGTCTTCTAAATTATTTTGTAATAATTGAAGGTATCGTTCTCCAGTTAACGAACTATGGTAGATAAATGGACCTAGTATTTTGGTACCGAAAATTCCACACCACATATTAAACCCAAAACGCTCCTGATGTCTTGAAATTTTTTGAACACGCGGATTCTGTTGCGCCCAGTAATGAGTATTCCGGCGGTTAAAGACACCATTATTAGTGACTAGACTTTCGTCAGACCATATTATTTTTGCAGGGAAATTGATATCATCTTCACATGCGCGTGTATACCACTCACAGAAATGCCGGCGTCGTTCAAGATCCCTTGGTTTAAGTGCTTGGCAAATCCTAAATTTATAGGGGTGATATCTATTTTTACGCAAAATAAATTGAGCAGTGGATTTGGCTACTCCTATATTTTTTTCAATTTGCCTGCAAGAGATGTCAGGGTTCTCAACAACTGCTTGTAATACGTTATTTTGGGTTTCTTCGGAAGAATCCTTTTTTCGGGATGAAACTGGCTTTTTAAATGATCCATATTGTTTTAAATTTCGCGCCAACTGTAAGAAAATGGACTTACATGGTTGCTTTCTATCTGAAAATTTATTTAGATACATTGCTGCAGTATTTATAGTATTCTTCTGGCACAAAATGTAGCAGGTCAGCATGTCAAACTTTTCTTCATGACTATAATGGCCACCCGGCATATTCGACGATAATAACACAATAATAATTATTCAACAATAAACAATAACAACAGTAACAACAACGACAAGAACTCTACAAACAACTTAATAACTCTAAATCAACTTAACAATTATTATTTTATCTTACCATAAACATTAAATTAAGTCATATGTGACAGAATAACAGGTATTTACGTCAAAGCATTATTTGTTTGCAAAGCCTACTTAAAAATATGTTTAAAAAAATAGAAAAATCGCATTTTGTTTTGTCTAACAAAAAAAATATGACATGTGATACATCGTTGAATTTGTAATAAAAAATGGAATCAGATACAGGGTATACTTTTTTTTTGGGCCATATAAAAAAATAAAGTTGATGATGGTTTCTCGAAAACAAAACGTCGGATATAAAATTTAAAAACGCCATCACGTATTATCTAAAAAGTGCCAATGAAAAAGTTTTATTAGTTTTTTAATATCTTTTAAAATAAAGTCACAAAAAAATAAGATCTATTTCGTCAAATTTTCGTTTTTCCCCAATATCTCAGCTGGCCATGAAAATTTTTAAAGTTTCTCAACGGCATGTAAATACGCTTCAAAGTACGCAACTTTTTTCTAATTTAACCTAAGCTGTAACTCCAACAGGTACTGAGATCCCCATGCTTAGGATCCTTATCTTGGACACCCTGTATATATATATATATATATATATATATATATATATATATATATATATATATATATATATATATATATATATTTTCAGGACGTTTCGATTCTTTCGAATCTTTTTCAACTGACGGTTTCGGCGAATGCTACAAAAATGTACATTTTTAATATTATTATATATGGAATAGGAGGTTAAAAACTTACCATTAATAACAGAGATTTTTGTGTTAAACAAAAATTAATTACATCATAAACCAATTATAATCACTCACTCTTTTGTGTATTCACTTTTCAAAAGTATTTTTAATAGTTCAGTTAGAAGAATGGACACTACATTTTTAACCCTATAACTGCCTTTACTTGACTGAATGTGGAACCCAGATGGTGTATGTTTTAGGTACTTTAAGTGGCGTAAAAAGTTTGGGTCTTTTTTTATTGAAGTGATATTTTTCTGAAAAATTATCGTGATTCAATTTAGGAGAATTGAAGGCGGAGAATTATTCTTATTTATTGTTTTATTTATTTTAGAAATTCCCTTGTATTGGTTTATTTTAATATGTTGAAATAAATTTGATTTAGATTATTGATGTCTGTTTTATCGTTTACGGCGTTCGGATTTTTTTTTACTGCAATCATTTCGTAAAATTCTCGTTTTCCTTTGTTAGTTTCAGTTTTCAAGATTTTTGTATTTTCATAATCAAAGGTGTGCTTGTGTTTCATTTCGTGTTTTTTTAGGGCTGTAATATTTTTTTTGTCATATTTATGTCCATTTAGACGATTTTGCAGATACTGACTAGTTTGGCCGATATAATTCGATGGACAATCCTTGCAGGGTATTTGGTAGACAACATTTGATTTTCTGTTTTTTGGAATGTCACTTTTTAATTTACTGAAATTGCTTTTAAGTAAATTATGGCCCTTATGACTAGTGGTTATATTATGTTTTTTAAAAAAATTTGAAAGTTTTCGGAAAGTTTTGGTATGTATGGCAAGGAAAGATATTGTTTTTTAGTTTTATTGTGTTCTAAATTTTCTGTTTTAGTGTTTCTATGTTTGTATTTTTCTAGCCTTTCTTTAATAATTTTATTAATTAGTTTATTTGGGTAAGAGTTTGTCATAAGGACCTCTTTTGCTTTTTTGATGCAGTTGTTTTTGAATTCGGGACTACTAAGGATGATGGCTCTATCGGCTATTCCAATTATTACTGATTTTTTTTGGGCCATGTGGTGTTGGGAATTGTAGTTGAGGTAGCGACCAGACCATGTAGATTTTATGTACCACTCAGTTATATTAGTATTGTATTATTTTTGTGATGCAATGTCATATCTAGAAAATTTATGTGGTTATTATTTTCAAATTCTATGGTAAATTGTAATTTTTCATGATAGCTGTTAAATTTGTTTAAAATATATGAATCTTGCTTTTTTGGTATAGTCGTTATGCAGTCATCTACGTATCTGTAAAAGAATGGTAGTTTGAATTTTAAGCTGTTGATAACTTCAGTTTCTAGGTCTTCTAACACTAGTTGAGCAATAACACTTGATATGGATGCATCCCATCGCGCAACCCTCAATTTGCTTAAAGAATAAATTTTTGTATTTGAAGTATATAGAAGTTAGGCAGATTTCTACAGCTTCAAGAAAATCATCTAATGGTATATCAGTATATTTCTTTATTTCTGACCATTTTTTTCTGATTATGTTTAAGGACACATTTATGGGTATATTTGTGTAGAGAGATACAACGTCTAATGAGATCAATACGTAGTTTTCTGGGATTTTAACGTGTTGTATTTTTTCTTTAAAGCTCCATGAGTCTTTAATGTAAAAATTGTTTTGGCCAGTGACATTTGCTAAGATATTTTTAAGATATTTTGAGAGTGCATTAAAAGGCGATTGTATACAAGATACAATTGGTCTAAGTGGAATTCCGGGTTTATGTAATTTAGGTAGCCCATATATGCGTGGTGGTGAAGCGTTATTTGTAATTAGGTCTTTTGCTACATTTGGTGAAATAAACTGTTTGTTTTCCCATTTTTTTATTAGATCATTATTTTTTTTTTGATATAGGCTGGTAGGATCAGCTTTAACTTCTTTATATGTGTTGGTGTCATTGAGTAATTGCATGATTTTTGCATCGTAATCCGAGTTTTTTATAATAACTGTTTTGTTTGATTTGTCGGGTTGTAAAACAATTAAATCTGGATTGTCTCTTAGAAATTTTTTGGTTTTGTTGACATTTTTTTTGATAATGCTGTTGTCAGTGTTATTTTTATTGAAATTATGGGAATTGTTATTTTTAGCCTTGAAATTAGTTAATATGTTACAACACACTGCCCTGATATCATTTTTGACTTCCGTATTTTTATTGTTGATAGCCATTTCAATATTTGTAATAATTTCTGGGATAGGCACGTGTTTTGGGTCGGTAATTGGTGTGGCAAAACATAACTAGGAAGTTCGATATCAGTCAAATTTTCAATCCAGTTATTTGTGTCAATTAGTGCATGTTTCACAATTGGTTTTTGTTTTTTAATTAGTGATGTTATTTTTTTAATATTATTTTTTTGGATATTTATGAATTTTTTTCAAATTTACGTTTTTCTTTGTTTAAAAATGTGTTAAATAAATCTGGTGTAAGAATTTCTTTTATTTTATTGGAAGAGGTAATTATTTCCTTGTCTAGGTTTTTAATTTGGCAAATAGTATCGCCAATCAATATATTTAAAGTATTTTTGTAAAACTTTTTTAGCAAAAACCAAGAACAGAGATTTGATTGTTTGCTAAAAAAGTTTTACAAAAACACTTTAAATATATTGATTGGCGATACTATTTGCCAAATTAAAAACATAGACAAGGAAATAATTACCCTTCCAATAAAATAAAAGAAATTCTTACACCAGATTTATTTAACACATTTTTAAACAAAGAAAAACGTAAATTTGAAAAAAAATTCATAAATATCCAAAAAAATAATATTAAAAAAATAACATCACTAATTAAAAAACAAAAACCAATTGTGAAACATGCACTAATTGACACAAATAACTGGATTGAAAATTTGACTGATATCGAACTTCCTAGTTATGTTCGTGAAATTCTCTCCCTAGGGCCAAATTTTGCCACACCAATTACCGACCCAAAACACGTGCCTATCCCAGAAATTATTACAAATATTGAAATGGCTATCAACAATAAAAATACAGAAGTCAAAAATGATATCAGGGCAGTGTGTTGTAACATATTAACTAATTTCAAGGCTAAAAATAACAATTCCCATAATTCCAATAAAAATAACACTGACAACAGCATTATCAAAAAAAATGTCAACAAAAACAAAAAATTTCTAAGAGACAATCCAGATTTAATTGTTTTACAACCCGACAAATCAAACAAAACAGTTATTATAAAAAAACTCGGATTACGACGCAAAAATCATGCAATTACTCAATGACACCAACACATATAAAGAAGTTAAAGCTGATCCTACCAGCCCATATCAAAAAAAAAATAATGATCTAATAAAAAAAATGGGAAAACAAACAGTTTATTTCACCAAATGTAGCAAAAGACCTAATTACAAATAACGCTTCACCACCACGCATATATGGGCTACCTAAATTACATAAACCCGGAATTCCACTTCGACCAATTGTATCTTGTATACAATCGCTTTTTAATGCACTCTCAAAATATCTCAAAAATATCTTAGCAAATGTCACTGGCCAAAACAATTTTTACATTAAAGACTCATGGAGCTTTAAAGAAAAAATACAACACGTTAAAATCCCAGAAAACTACGTATTGATCTCATTAGACGTTGTATCTCTCTACACAAATATACCCATAAATGTGTCCTTAAACATAATCAGAAAAAAATGGTCAGAAATAAAGAAATATACTGATATACCATTAGATGATTTTCTTGAAGCTGTAGAAATCTGCCTAACTTCTACATACTTCAAATACAAAAATTTATTCTTTAAGCAAATTGAGGGTTGCGCGATGGGTGCATCCATAAAATAATAACCACATAAATTTCCTAGATATGACATTGCATCACAAAAATAATACAATACTAACTGAGTGGTACATAAAATCTACATGGTCTGGTCGCTACCTCAACTACAATTCCCAACACCACATGGCCCAAAAAAAATCAGTAATAATTGGAATAGCCGATAGAGCCATCATCCTTAGTAGTCCCGAATTCAAAAATAACTGCATCAAAAAAGCAAAAGAGGTCCTTATGACAAACTCTTACCCAAATAAACTAATTAATAAAATTATTAAAGAAAGGCTAGAAAAATACAAACATAGAAACACTAAAACAGAAAATTTAGAACACAATAAAACTAAAAAACAATATCTTTCCTTGCCATACATACCAAAACTTTCCGAAAACTTTCAAACTTTTTTTAAAAAACATAATATAACCACTAGTCATAAGGGCCATAATTTACTTAAAAGCAATTTCAGTAAATTAAAAAGTGGCATTCCAAAAAACAGAAAATCAAATGTTGTCTACCAAATACCTTGCAAGGATTGTCCATCGAATTTTATCGGCCAAACTAGTTAGTATCTGCAAAATCGTCTAAATGGACATAAATATGACAAAAATAAATATTACAGCCCTAAAAAAACACGAAATGAAACACAAGCACACCTTTGATTATGAAAATACAAAAATCTTGAAAACTGAAACTAACAAAGGAAAACGAGAATTTTACGAAATGATTGCAATAAAAAAAAAATCCGAACGCCGTAAACGATAAAATAGACATCAATAATCTAAATCAAGTTTATTTCAACATATTAAAATAAACCAATACAAGGGAATTTCTAAAATAAATAAAACAATAAATAAGAATAATTCTCCGCCTTCAATTCTCCTAAATTGAATCACGATAATTTTTCAGAAAAATATCACTTCAATTAAAAGACCCAAACTTTTTACGCCACTTAAAGTACCTAAAACATACACCATCTGGGTTCCACATTCAGTCAAGTTAAGGCAGTTATAGGGTTAAAAATGTAGTGTCCATTCTTCTAACCGGACTATTAAAAATACTTTTGAAAAGTGAATACACAAAAGAGTGAGTGATTATAATTGGTTTATGATGTAATTAATTTTTGTTTAACACAAAAATCTCCGTTTTTAATGGTAAGTTTTTAACCTCCTATTCCATATATAATAATATTAAAAATGTACATTTTTGTAGCATTCGCCGAAACCGTCAGTTGAAAAAGATTCGAAAGAATCGAAACGTCCTGAAAAATAAATAAATAAATATATATATATATATATATATATATATATATATATATATATATATATATATATATATATATACAATAAGTATGACTACTTTATATATGTAGTTTCAATATAAAATGAACCATATTCCCAAGAAAATAACCAACTAAAAATATATTTAATGGTTCAAGAAAAATTAATTCCTATACTATATACATATATATATATATATATATATATATATATATATATATATATATATATATATATATATATATATATATATATATATTTATCAATTTTAGTGGCCAGCAGTAAAAGCAGAAAAAACATCACACCGAATCAAGCGACCTCTTCCGACAAGAGCCGAACAAATAAAATCTCTACAAACAGATCAGTTTGATATTTTAATTATCGGCGGAGGTGCCACCGGAGCAGGGTGTGCATTAGATGCATGTACTAGAGGACTCAAAACTGCACTTGTTGAAGCGGATGATTTTGCCAGTGGTACAAGCAGTAGGAGTACGAAACTCATTCATGGAGGTGTCAGGTAAAAAAATAATAATAAAATTGTTTCATTAAAAAAAATTAAGAGTAATAGTAGTCTATACTATTCATTTAGTATTAGCTTAATCATTTGATGGACTGGATTAACGTGGGGCGGCCACGTTGCAGTAACGCGAGTTATAGTCTCTTGTCGACGACTATAATAAAAAGTTGTCAAACCGTTAAAGTTAATAGAGTCCTAATAGTTGGTTGATAAAGAGCTGAAAAACTTAGGCTTAGTTTAGACGTAAAACTTACTTCTAAACATATTTTCATAGTAATATTAGTCTATTTTTTTTTAAATAAAGGTACTTTGTCTCAATCAAAAAAAGGTTTTATGCTCAAAATAGAAATAATGTATTATCCAACATCCGTTTGTATAATTTTTTTGCTTTAAAAGATAAATAAATGAAATAAAATATAAAAAAAATGCATTCACCATTTGATTAAGTTAGAATTATTTTATTTGTGGATAATACTTTACTTCAAAAACTATGATGAAATTTAATAGTTCAGACCAGAACTAAAAAAAGGTTGTCATTTTGAAATGGATAAAGTTTTTGCTTTAATTTTACACAGGCGGTCTCTAAAGTTATTTTTTTAATTTCTTCGTATCGCTGTAGTTTATCCTTTATTAACATGACTCTTATACACTCGTGAAAGTGAATCTGTATTAAAATTAAATTTTAGTTGGCGTTCTCTAGAGTTCTCTCTCCCCAGCGATGGGAAACTTACGTTTAAAATACACACGAATACCATTGGTGCAGCCTTAGCTTTATGCAAGAAAATAAGCCTTAATTTTTTGTTAGTTAGTTTAAGAGCAACGCTGCACATGAAAAATTGACCATTTAAACCCGATTTTTTAATCCAAATTACAAGGAGACTAAACAACTTTTTTAGATTTTTAAGCTTTAATGGAAAGATAACATTGATTTGGATGTGCGAAAGTTATTTTTATGTAAAAAAAATCATGATAAAACGCTTGTAAAATTGGTTAAGCTTATTAAAAATATTTAATTCTTTTTTTACTTAATAACTTTCGCACCCGCAGTTATTCTTATAGGCTCCAATCCTTAAAAAGATTTTTCAAATCGAATATAAACACGGTACGGATTTTGGTTAAGAGATAACGTTTTCGCACCATAAACTCGATCCAGACCTGTCATCTACTCTATATTACTTGAACCTAGTATATTTGTTCAAGTCAAGAATGTATTAAAAGGTATCGTGAAAATTTTGTTTTTGATTTTACAGAAATTGGAGCAAGATTTTATAAAAATAATGCGATAGCTTTTTTAAGATTTTATTAGTTCTTTTCCCCAAATTTTCAAAGTAAAAGTTGTTATCGGAGTGATATAACTGAAACGGAATAAATAAAAGTATAGTGTGCTCTAATAATTATTTTACCTTTTTTGTTTATGAGTAAAAATGTAACAGATATATTTTTGGTTTCTTGGGGAATAATTCAATGGACTTGGCCAATAGCGAACTCGAAATTGATAATAAAAGATACTTGCGACAAATAAATGTACAAAAGTAGTAGAGAGTATTTTGCAAAAAAAAACTGAGTATTATAACGTAATTAATAACAATTTTTCTTTCCATCGTTAAAAATAAACGTGTTCTTAACATTTTAACATTTTTCTAACTTTCTAAACATATGAATTCTACACAGTTTGACGGTTTTTAGCATCTTCAATTCAAGCAGAAGTTTTTATAAAAACGGTTTTCTTCATAAACCATAAATAAAATAGTTTTTCCTATTTGGAGCTTAATCTGTGGACATACCATATTTGGATTTTATATGCGAATTATGTTAATAATTATGCATTACTGAATTTGTATATTTACCAAAATCTTTAGTAATATCACAGAAATATGAAAATTAATTTTAAAATATATAATAGACATAATGATTTTCGTAGATATCTCCAAAAAGCTATTATGCAGTTAGACTACGAACAGTACAAAATGGTAAAAGAAGCTTTGAACGAAAGAGCTACCATGTTAGAACAAGCACCTCACCTAGCACATCCTCTTCCAATTATGTTACCAGTGTACAAGTAAGTAATATTATTTTTACACAGGCATATAAAAAAGTGCTCTGCTATATGTGTATGTGTATGTGTGAATTTTAGCCGATTTCAAGGTTTTTGGGGTAGTTTTTGTATTTTTTTTTAGGAAATTGGAGGTGCTGGGAAAATACATTGACATTACACAGCATTTTTTTAGTGTGCCTATGCAATCTATCCTCCTAACCGTCACTAAAAATCTGGTTCTCTAGTGCGGATACCGAATCGAGCCTTTCTACTAGTTTCGTGGTTGTTAATCTCAACCGTATCTATTCTCCCAAAATGTTATTCGCATTATTTAATCTCATGATTTAATGCTCCCTGTGAATAATTTTAAGCTCGTAAAGTACAAAGGACTCCACACATCAAAATTAATCGTTGCCAAATCTCGCAGCTCTGGAGGCTGGAATATCATTTCGACTCATCTAGCCATTGGGATAATTTAGACCCAACAGTGCCATATTGTTTGGTAATAGTGTGCGCTGTAACTGTTATTTGGAAGAAAAATTTTCTTTTTGGTATATAGAGGAACGTCTTTCTATAGCTACCACCCACTAGGAGTCACAACGAGACTGAATTTTTGTTCCATGTCTATTCCCGCCACACAAAAGACAGGTGGGTGAGGGTTTTATAAACATTTTATTTTATAAAATACCGGAGATTTCGGGGGAAAGTGTATCATATGGAAAGAGCAGAAATCAAATATATTTTTACAACGCTCTTAACGGGTCTGATATTTATAAAGGAACAAAAATATTTAAGTTTTTTATGCATTTCCATGTTTTGTCATAATGTCCTTTTCTAAATTATTTTTTATTTCTTAGACATCTCTTTTACATTTTGTGAAGTTACAATACTGTTATGTTAAACAATGTTTAAGGCCGTTGTTCTTGTGTGATTTGAGTCTAACTCAAAAAAAGTCACATCATTCAAAATTTACCAGAAAATCCGATATATTGGAAACTAAAGAACTATTCCCTAAGACGAGTAAATGACGCACATCTTTCTTCAAAACATCCTGTATGCAAGGTGGAAGTCAGAACTTAAAAGTGCGAATCTTTGCATAATTTTAAGAAAAAGTACATACCAATGCTTAATTTTTTTTTAATACCAGATGTTAATTTTGTTCTTTCAAATAGGTTTTTATGATATGTCTGAGATCGTTTTATATATTTTTGGTAAGTACTAATTTTGAATAAAAGTGCATTGTTCCTACTTGTAGGAGCGAGCGTCTATTAAAGATAGAGAATTGAATTAAACAAAACCAAGAGGTTACGCGAAACGAATGAACTTATTTTGTAATATTTCTTGACTTCAGTTTTTGTAATAAATTGACCTGAGAGATCTAGTATTTCCATGTAATGATGTTTTAGTATAATAAGTAGACTAAAGCAACAAAAATATGCTTAAAACCAAGCAGAAAAGAAATTACATTTTATTTTTGTTGAATATCACAACGTTTCGGCTAGTAGTTATCTCTAGCTGTTTTCAAGTGAAAGTTAAAAACGGCTAGAAATAACCACTAACCGAAACGTCGTGATATTCAACAAAAATAAAGACAATGGAAGTCCAACAGATATCTACTACTTTGCAAGAAACATCATTGTCTATGACCTTCAAACGGTTACTTTGTGATAGTACAATGTAAATAATTAATGAAACAAAATTTACTTTGTTAAACTTATCATTTATAATTATTAAATTGGTGTGATCATGGTTTTGTAGCACTGTTAGATTCTCAAACGCAATTCCTAAAAAAATATGGACTCATATTATTTTATAGGGCTTTTTAGCTCATACATTTTTATTACTACTATCTAGGCACTAAATGTAGAACATTGAGCAATGGAGAATTTCGTAAGTATGTTTGATCATTACGAAGGTATTGTACTGGTTTTATTGCACTTATAAATTTCTATGGCCTCTAAGATATTAAGATTTTTAGTTTACATTTCTATGAAATGGTAAGCGATATTTGAATTATGTTTTTTCAATAAAAAAGCAGTCTTGTGTTCTTTAAATGTTGTATGGAAATTTTTTCCCCTTTGTCCGATGTGACAACTACTGAAATTTGAAGAATTTGAGCTATAAACTTCTGACTTTTGTAAAGAGAAAATTTTAGATTTGGCACTAAACATGCGTGACAATTTTTGTGACGATTTGAATGTAATTTTTAAATTCTGTTGTGTTAAGACACTGACTATTACATCTGACATAGGTTCAAAATATGTAAGAGTGGTGTATTTAGCGTTATGTTTATTTATCTTGGGTAGGTATATTCAGTTGAGTGTGGTTTGTTTTTGTTTTTGATTTTTGGGCATTGCGTTTAAGAATGTACCAGTATCAGAAAACCGCGGTCACACCAATTTAATAATAAAAGTGATAAGTTTAGCAGAGTAAATTTTGTATCATTAAGTTAAAAGCACTTAATTTAAGATAGTGTTTTTCATTTCTGATATAAATCAAACGAAACTCATTTATTTTGTTAGCTTTTTTGTTTATACCTCTCCGTCATGTTAGATTTGTCAGTGAATGTATTCATAAATCTAAATATGGTTCGTTCCCATAAAAAAATTATTTCTTTTTGAGTTTATATCAAATTTGGAATTTTCATTTGAAATATCATCATATACTTTTAAGGAAAAAAAATGTATATAATACATAAGGATAACATTGGAGCCAGAAGTATAAAAAAGCTAATCGTTCTCTCAAATATTTGCAATTTAACAAAAAAGTTATATAAGCTTGTATTTTTTATGTAAACATTTTTTCCAAAAAATAAATTATACTACGTATTTTAATTTAAGGTTATACTCATGACACAATGTTAACCTGTGTTAAATGCTTATAAGAAGGCATTTTTATTTTTCGACTACTATCTTCAACATTTTTGATGACTTTTGGCTTGGATCAGTAAAGTATTGATACTTTACGCATTTAAAAAACATAATGGCTTGGGTGAGAGATGTGAACAAATTGACACTTAACACCATATAATTTACAGGAGGGATGACTAAAGAGTATTTCGTCCTACAAAAAAAATATAATATGTAAACTTGTTTAGCTATTATTTTAAAATTTAGCAAAATAAAATGTCAACGTACTGCTATTAATAATGGACTAATAACTACATAGTTAACTATTGGGTATAGATCAAGCTGAAATTAATATGAAAACATATTTCTTACCATATTGCACCTGAGATCATTAATGATGATGATTGGGTTAAGCTAATTTTATCATCTGATCTGCTAAACATATCAGAAAGTCCGGCTAAAACTAGTCCCCATTTACAGATTGGAGCCCAAAAAAAAATTGTTTTGGGTCCTGCTTCATGGTGCCACACTGAATGTACATAAACAGGCAAATATTGCTCTACATTTTTATCTAAAAATTTTATAACTTTTCTGTACACTATACTGGACCGTTTAGTTGAATAATATCTAAAATAAATTTTGAACATTTTGAAAAGGAAAATAAAGTTTTCTAACAAAGAATTTGGGTGATAACATTTTTTAACCTTTATTATTTTTGTCATCTTGACTTTTAAACAGCTGGTTTTATTTTGATAGTCTAGCTTTAATACAAACCAGAAACATTTTTCTTATCAAAGAAATTTTAGGATAAATACTTGATGGCTACCACTTTAATTTTCAGAAATGGTGAACTTGATATTGTCATTGGATATATAAATAAAGTTTTATCTTGCTTTTTCAGAGCTGTACCTATTTCTTCATCTCTCTGTTTTAGATGGTGGCAAGTTCCTTATTTTTGGGTTGGTATCAAAATGTATGATATAGTGGCCGGATCCAAAACTCTTAAGAATTCTTACTATCTGTCAAAAAAGAATGCGTTAGAACTTTTTCCTATGTTAAAAGGCAATAAGCTGTGTGGTGGAATAGTGTATTATGATGGTAAGTAAATTTCTATATTTTATATGTAAGTATAGTGTCTTCGACTCTTTAAAGATAACTATTTTTTTCTAATTCTCAAAATAGAGTATGGCTATATGGAAAACTCGAAAATTGATTTAAGTATATTCTATCTTCTTATATTACATTACTTTTGATTGTTCCATAATTTTTTATGCTATCGAACGCCCTCTGGACTGTAAATTATCCGAAAAGCTAACTTTAAACCAGGCTGGGTAGCGGTATTAGGTTTTTACCACGTTTTGATATAAAATTGCAATGAACACTTTCCTTGGTGGCGGTAGCTGCCAAAAAATTTCAATTGAAGGTAGGGGGTCATTAAATATTTTAACTATTTTTGGAAAAATTATATATTTCTTTAAACATCAATTGGCAGTATTCCTAAAACAAGTCGACTTTAAATCGATGGTGGATACGAAGAAAATCTCAATAAAATTAAGTATGAAGTCGACGGTAAGTGTGGCAAAGAAAGTCCCTTTCTTTAAAATTACGGTCAAAAAAATGTATTCTTCTCAGTACCATGTAAATAATCACACCACAGTAAGAGCGGTGCAAAACATCCCTCTTATATTGCCCCAAAAACCTATAGGTTTAAGGAATTCCCCTCTGTAATACAGGTGGGGATTTTCGCATTGTCTAATATACTAGATAATAATCTGTAAACTATAATCTTTATATGTACGTGCAAAAATACTGTTTTTTAGTTACACTATTCAATTATTGAACATTCTAACTGTACTATATTATTAGGTAGGAAGTCTAATCGGGCTTTGTATAAAATTAAGTGAAAAGAATTTACATGAAAAAAACATTTACATTTTTTTCTATTCACATTTAAGGAAGCTTCGTTGTAATGAGCCGTAGCTAGGCGGTATATTGAAAACAGGTTTATGCTATTTTGTATTATTACTTCAGCTCGAACTGACAGGTCAGTTATTATTTATTTATCAATGTTATAAGTCGCGTATAGAAAAGTGTTTTGAACAACCGGCATTTTAATTAGAATTGAAAATATTTTTTTTAGTTTAATGTGTTGGTACGCCTATAAAGAGCTTTGAAACGGCTTCAAACACGACATTTTTTTTTATTAATACGTAAACTTAATTTGCATAGAAAATAATATATGTTGGATGACTTTTGCATCAGATGACTGCATACTTTTTCACCATTATTGTATCGAAGAAGATATTTAATAGAACATTCAAATATTATAATGCAATTTTGAGAATATTAGTGACTCCTATAAATATAAAAACACTAATATTTTTAAGATTGTATTAATAGATTCTTAAAATGGTAAGAGGTTTGTACGAAGGTCTTTAAGTCATCTGAATCAGGATATTTTCTCCTCTTCACTAACCGAATTTACATGATAATAGCAAAAAAATTAAAAATAAAATTATATGTAAAAGAAATTTGAGCACCTTTAATTCGCAATTCCCTCAAGTTGATTCTAAATATATTAGTATCTTCAACCAACAGGTAATCAATATAAACAAGAAAATGAAGTAATTTGAAAAATATTTTAAAAATATATCAGTAAAAGAAAAATTAACTTCAAAATAAATTGATAAAAATTTATGCTAATTAGAATAAAATTTCTCAACAAATAAAATAATTATAATAAAAAAATCAACTCCTTGATTAAAAATTATCCTCATGTATAGTCTTAGAATGCAAGTTATATAATTTTACATCAATTTGCCAGAAAAATTTTTTCATTTTCACAACATATGAAGGGATTTTTTTCGCTGATCATTGTCTAAGAGAGATTATTTTCACCGCACTTATTTAAGGAAGATTTTTTTTGTCACATAACTATTTCAAGGGACTTTTTACGCCGACACAGTAGGCGGTGTGATTTTTTCGCCGTACTTATTGTATTCGCCACAACTTTAATTGTAATGTTTTTCGTAGCCACTATCGAAATAGAGAATTAAAATATCTTTCATATCCTTTTTTATTATTTAAAAAACAGCTATGTGCGGTTAGCTTTACGAACTGATAACGATCATAGTGACCGACTTTTGGGTCAAAAATTGTGTGATGAGTACTGAGGAATAGGCTGGAGCATTGTCGTGTAACAGAAACCAGTCACGCATGCGGACAATTTCGGTATGATGCGACTAATCCGCTTCAAAAGTCGATCAAGGTCACTTTTGTAGAATTGTGCGTTCACTGTTTGGCCTGAGCGCATAAATTCGCTATGTATAATCCCGCGAGAATCGGAAAACGAAATGAGCATCGTTTTGATTTGTGACTTTGTGGCTCGAACTTTGGTGGGCGGCCCTTCGCCCTTGCCTCGCCACTAGCGGTTGGACATTTGATCGATGGATCGTATTGAAAACATTATGATTCGTCGCCAGTTACAGTTTTATTAAAAAAATTTCATGCGTGTCTCCCTATTTAACCAAATCGCGTGAAGCTTCCACACGGCATTCTTTCAACTCTTTCGTTAACAAGTGCGGACCGAACTTCGCACATACTTTTTTTCCCGAGATCATCGTGCAGAATGTAATACACGCTTCCTACACTGATATCGAGTTCCTCTGGCAACATTTCAACCATAATTTGCTGATTACGAGAGAGTGCGACGCGCACAGGTTCGACATTCTCATCGGTAGTCGAGGTTAAAGGGCGCCCCTCCCGTGGATCATCTTCCAGCGACTGTCGACCGTTCTTGAACCGCACATACCTCTCTAAAACCTTGTTGCGGTTTAAGCAATCTTCACCATACACGGTTTTCAATAATTCTAATGTTTCCGAACCACGTTTTTCCAATTTGAAACAAAATTTGATTGCGGCCGTTGCTTCATAGCAAAAATTGTGACGCAGTGACCAAAACACGTCTACTTCAAACAAACACAGTTGGCTAATAAATGAAGTTACAGTGCTCACATCTCCACTGTGGGTAACTAAGGCATGATATTAAATAGTTCTGCCATCGGGTTACAGATAGCGCTAGTTGTAAATTTTATACAAATTTAATCCCGGAACTTTTTGAATGACCTCTGTATGTGGTAGGAGAATTATTTTATGGAATAATTTTCTACTCAACAACGTAAGTACCCAATATGTCAATGATACTGTTTAGTGCAGATTCAGATATGAGCCTTCAATGGAAATAAGCATAAAAAACACGATGACGTCCTTAAAGAGTTCAAAAACGTCCCATAAACAATGCTAAGAAATGGAGAGATATTGGAGTACGTTAATAAGTTTAAATAATAGGAATGTTGATTTATTTGCAGCTTGAATTCTGACTGGGGAATAAGTTTTCGAAATTGCTTTGGGTGTCTCAGTAAACTTCTTTGCGACTTTCGAATTAATCTCGGTCTATGCTTAGGATTATAAAAGAGCTACGTTTGGTCAATTTTCTTTTATGAATTTAAAACATGGACATTTAGAAGATATTTTATTTACAATTTAGACGCTTTCGAAATGAGGACATTCCATAGGATACTTAAAATTCCATGTTTGAAACATTAATCGAAGGAAAGTTTTGCGCAGACAGGGTGGATAACATAAACTGTATAGTACAACAAAAGTCGGAAAACAATATATTTCGGTCACATATTAAGAAACAAGAAATACGCCCAACCTATCGTGAAAAGAAATATCGAATGTTGATGAAGAGTAGAGAGAAAAAAATTATAATAGCCGACACTTAATAGGCCGAAACTTCGAAGAGCTCATAAAAATTTTCGAAGACAGAAATAATTTTCCATTGTGATATTCAACCTGAAGTGATGAAGATGATACATTGAAATAGAAGAACAACGCAAAAAATTTATAGAGTGCCAAACTAAATTTATACTTTATTTTAGAAGATTTTATATTTTTAACTAATGTTTTTTATTTCATTTTTTTTTAGATTTTAATTTTATATATTTATTTCAACTACTATTACAGGTTGATACCAATATATGTACTATTTATTAGGAGGTCACTTGTTCATTTTCAAGATTAATTTATTTTTGACTCAATATTTAGATATTTTGTTGGCAGGAACATAATTTGTTGATATATTCGAACAAATATTCATAAAAAGTTCTCAAGCAAAACATAAATATTTTTAGGGCAACAAGATGATGCACGAATGAATTTGGCTATTGCTATAACTGCGGCTAGAATGGGCGCCACTGTGGCAAATCATGTCAAAGTAACAGGTTTAATTAAAGAAAAGAGAGGTGAAAAACAAGTAATTTCTGGAGTACATTGTAAAGACGAAATGACAGGTAAACAGGTTTTAGGTTTTATTATAGAAATATTCCAATTAGTCTTTATTACTACCGCATGTGTGAGATCAGAGAAAAAGTTGTAGTAATGTAATCTTTCCTAAAATCATAAACAATAAAATTCGTAACAAAAATAAAGCCGATTAAATTTTGTTACTAAAGAAGATGTAGTGATTATTCCGTTTGTATTAAAAATTTCTTTTTTTATTAACTATTTTCTTTTTTAAATTTTCCCTAGGCAAGACTTGGTCAATCCCTGTGAAATGCGTTATAAATGCAACCGGACCTTTTACTGACAGTATTCGAAAAATGGATAATCCTGATGTTAAAACTATTTGTTCGCCGAGCAGTGGAGTTCACATTACTTTGCCAGGTCAGTTATTCATATACTTTTATTGTTCCACCAATAAGCGTCCTTTTAAAAACTATGTACTTGACGTCCTAAGTATTTACTAATCTTTTATTTTGGGATTTCGTAGCGCCCAGTACTTTTACTCTTTCGCCTAGTAGGCGTCTTATAACATTGATAAGTGGTATACTAAAAATTTGAACGTATCGAAGCAGGAAAGAAATAACAAGTAAAATAATTAAAAAATAAATTTTCTTTGTCGTATGTTAACAAACGTTTTTGGTTATTTTTTTATGTTGAAATGTTTTAAATTTTGTTACATATTTAACATAAAGAATATACAAAATCACGACTTAACATCATTATTGGTAAATAAAATTATACATGTAGAGAATAAATTTCGACATTTTTAATTATTATTAGTCAAAATTAGAATATTTATCAGATATGCTATTTATATTGTTTTTTTTATGTTAAAATTTAAAAACTAATTTAGAGATACCTTTCTGTTAACGCAGATTTAGTTATATTAAAATTTTTTGGAAAAATAATTGAGAAAAAGAAGTCCGTATGATCTTTAAACATTTTTTTATTTCGTTGAAAATGGATACTGGGGTTTTTTGGAAGTCTAAATAACTCTCTCTCTCTCTCTTTCTCTCTCTCTCTCTCTCTCTCTGCTATCATTATTGTAGCCATACATTGACCATTTACGGTTATTATTACGGTACCTATTTATTACGTCCGTATCTCGGACGCAATAAAACAGCCCACGTTTTTTCAGGTTCCCCGCTTGTTACAAGGTGAAATTATATTTCTTTCATAGGCTGTCAAATGATCTTTCTGAATATATGTTCAGTTCCGCACCGTCTATTACACTGGTGAAATAAAAAAAAAACATATTCAAAGATTTTCTGGACCCAACAATATTACCACTTTGAAAGCAAGAGTATAATTTTAATTCAGCCAACTTCCGTGTAGAGGCGCAAAAAATGTACATTTATGTATAGCTTTCCTTACGATTTTCTTAAATTTTCCTAACATTATTGTGATCGATGTTTGGCAACGTACCATTCTATTTATAGATTATCGGAGTGACCTTGAACTTTATTTTAAGAAAAAATTTGATATTCGCTTTATTTGTTATCTGACTGCTCGCCTGTATATTAGTTTTATTGCGTCCGGTCAATTATGGCGGTAAATTCTCAGATTATTAAGATGATATGCATGTACTTGTCAATCAAAATTGATAATAAACAAAATAGTTGACAAAAGATTAGCAGAAGAAGTGTTTCCTCAGATGCGTGAGGACAAGACATCGTTGAAAGATAAAAAATTATGTTTAAATTTGGGAATTCGGGTCAAGAAATATAGATATAGTACTCACAGAAAAGAGCACAAGTAGCTTCCAGAAAGATGAGAAAGCTGTCCAAAATCCTTATCGAACTGAGAAAACTTGAGCTAACCATTACTGATATGACTTCGGCATTGAAACCATGAAACTTTGAGTAATTTATTGAAGCTGTTAAACGTCCGCAAAGTACAATTCTGAAATAGATATTTACTTATCTCCGACTTTTTCGATGAATATTTTGACAGCACTAAATTAGTGTTGTAATATAGCTATCACAGATGTTTCTTCTGTTGCCTCTAGCTGGCTATAAAATTTTACCTCTTTAAATGGAGTTGGAGATTTGACGTTTCATCACAGACAGCGAATAATCTAAAATTTAATGAATGAAACAAAATAACTGTCATTATATTAGCTACTGACTTAAAGATGTTATGACACTATTTAATAAATCTTGCTGATAATGCGATTTAAAAAATCTAAGAGAAAATAAAGATTCAGTGGCCTATAATAACTTGATAGACTATTTTTACTACAGAGTAATATTATTAAAGCAATAACGTTCCAAAGATTGCAAAAAATGCCTTTGCATGTTAATAATACGAATTCTTAAGCAAAGGGGGAATATGAAGAATTTAAGAAAGTTGTGTCTTCAGTTGAACAAATTATCCAAAAAATCCTAAAAAAGGTGATTATAAAAGGCAGGAGAGGGAGAGGAGTAGCAATTTTATTTAGTCTCGATATTCAGGCACACATTAATTTTCTATTTAGAGTAACAGAAAATAGCTACTTGTTTGCAAAAGCAAATGCATTAAATAATATTGTGGGGGGTCTTTAAGACGACGTTCTTCTTTATATTCCATTTCGGCTCTTTGTTGTCTTCCATACATACCATAGAAACTTTTAGAATATTGTTGAAACCTCGGTTCTAAGCTTCTCTCTTAATATTAAATTTGATAGTGAACTTAATTTTTTGTTATCCCTTCTAGTTTCCACATGAAATATTTTAGAACTTCGTCGAAAATTGGTTCAAAGCTTCTTTCTTAATGACAAATTCGATAATGGTATCAGTTTTTCGCTACCTTTTTTAGTTCCCAAATAGAATGTTCTAAAAGGTTGTCGAAAATTCGGTCCCAAGCTTCTTTTTTTTTATGACAAATTCGATGGTGATGTCACTTTTTCTCTATCTCTTCTAGTTTCGAAATAGAATGTCCTAAAACGTTGTTGAAAATTCGGTACTAAACTGCTTTCTTTATGACAAATTCGATGGTGAAGTCAGTTTTACGCTATATCTTTTAGTGTACAAATAAAATGTTCTAGAACTACGTCGAAAGTTCAGTTTATTTCTTGGTGACAAATTTGATGATGGAGTCAGTTTTTCGAGATATTCTCTAGTTCTTGATTATTAATTCGATGATAAGGCCAGTTTTTCGCAGTCCCTTCTAGTTTTCAAATAAAATCTTGTAGAACTTTGTCGAAAATTCAGTTCTAAGCTACCTCCTTGATGACAAATTCGATGGTAAAGTCAGTTTTTCGCTAACTTTAGTCTTATCATCATACTTCGTGACAGATTCGATAGTTAAACATCTTTTTCTGCATCTCTTCTGATTTGTAAATAGAGTCTTCCGGAAATCCGGTGATACTCCTTACGTTTGACATCCTATCTTATGATTTTATCCTATTTATATTCACGCATTGTGTTCCAATAATAATACTACTTTTCACTAATTATTTTCAATACTTTAATAACTACTTGTTTACATTTTCATTATTAAATACAACTAACTCCTAATTCATACTCTACCTATTTATATATAGATATAGAACATACTAGAATAAAAGTCTAAAATCTTCCTAAAAAACGACTAATAGAAGCTTCTAAGCGATATTTATATAAATAACAGGATATATATCCAGGTGGTCTTCACTACAATATAGACTTCAAGATGATGGCAGGCTAAGGTTCCAAACTTTTAACCATAATGAAAAAGGTGTAAAACTATCGGTGAAGTTAATATCGCCATGAAAGAAAGTTGTTAGATAGTAACAACGACGAGAGTGATGCTGAAGACGATATTGATGAGAACTTATTACCAAATTTTAATGATCCACTTCCCTTCATATCTACTGATGTTGCTACTGTGATACTCACCCCGTATCTATATCTAAAATCTTTCAGGTTGACCAATACAGGGCGATACACAAAGTAACTCACACGTGGGTTCACTTATTCTCGAAAGGGAGTTCTTATATTATATTATATTTCCTCTATTGTTGGTTTTCCAGAAAGAACCTTGCCGGTTGACACATTGTTTTTCTTTATTTTCTAAGTACCTTGTCGAAACTGTATATTTCACTTACCCCTTTGTTTTCTCTGACGACGACACTGCTGCTTTCAATATTAGTTATTTTTTTGGTTTTTAATTATTTTTAAAACTTTTGGATATTTCCCTAACAGGCTGCGATAATACTACGTATAATCATTTAAACACTCCTTTTCCTCAGTATATTAAATGATTTATTTAAATCATATGAAATTCAAGATACATTATCAAATTATTACATTGATTCTTTTCTTTATAATTATTTTGGAACTAAAAATAAGGAACCACCATATCAATATTTAAATTAAAAATTAAAAAAATAAATTTAAAAATTCAAAATTATAAAAATATCTTAACATTTAAAATATGAAAGTTGAAACTAAAATATTGAGCCTTCATACAATTATTTTAGGTTTAGAATTTTAATAAAATGTATAATTTGGGTTTATAATTCGAGATGAAACAAAACATTTTTAACACAATTTTAACTAGTGTAAAATTTTCAAATTCTGTCTAAAAATTCATAGTCGCAGCACTTACTTCTGAATAAGACAAATAAGATAATAAGAATAAGATAAAATACGTTTTTCAACTTAAAACGCGCTAAGTTCTGGCTCGCCGATAGCCACGGTTTTAAAATCACGGTGCCTTTTCAGGACTTTTCTCTTCTTCACATTTTCTTCACTTTTGACTGACTATTCACTAATTATTTACTGACTAAAATCATCCTTTTTTATTGATCTGTCGCATATATAAATATTCAATCCCACCTAACATATTTTCCCTCTACAACCAAAATTCTTACTCAACTCTCGTAACTATACAATACATGTGTTCTATTACAGCTTTACATAAGGTTGATAATTGCGTACTTTCTCCCCCCGTCCAGAATATGACGTGGTCTTGAAGTTTGGGAGTATCAAAATTTTTATGTTTTTGTTTCGTAGTAAACTATACTTTTGTTATCAAATAAAGAATAAATTTTGCATTAGTTATAACATTAAACATGAGTCATTTTTACTCGGATTTCTTTAATTCTATTATAGAGTGTGATTAGTCAAAGTAGGTCATTACGCAACTGACTTATTTTAGATTTATTTAAGGTTGATTTTCCTATATCAGTTTCTGACCAATGTATTGGTTTTACTTTTTTCTGGAAGGAGATCGTATCTGCACAGAATTTAGAACTTTGCTGTTTTATTAGTTTATTTTAAACTTTTAAATTTTCTGGTTAAAATATCCAGTGTTAAATTGTGATAGGTAAATATTTTATTTTATTTTCCACAAATTGTTGTAAAATAACTTAGAAAAATTTTGAAGCTTGTTATCCTGTTTTATAAAAATACTTGATGTTAAATTTAATATATATATTTACTTTTTCATAAATATTTTTCTAAACATTTTGAAACTTTATTTATATTTTTATATTCATTATTATTACGTTTTTTTTTTATAAATTTTATTTGAATTTTCCGGACTTATAGAAATACAACAAAATAACAATTTTTGACTTTGATTTGAATTGAAGATATTATTTTTTTTTATTGAAAAGAAGCTATTTTGAACTCTATTTACTTAATTAAAATTTAGAGGCAATATTTTTTATTTTTAAAAAATAATTAAGACTTTATTTATTTAATTTAAAATTAAATTTATTACTTATTGATGTTAGTTTAAAAATATTTAGACTGCATTTTGTTTTATTTATTTACTTATTTATTTTTTTAACTCCATAAAATTCTACAGAACTATTAAAAATATTATTAATTATGCCAATACTTCCTTAAAAATATAGAAAATAATTGTCGGTGTTTACACAAAATGATAGTTCACCACACTACCCCTGATCTAAATTTCAAACAGCGAAAATCTCGTAATCCAAGTCTTTGTACACCTGCGCAAAAAAAGTGAAAAGAGAATTTTTCGAACAGTCAATAATGTGAAGAATTAAAACAAAAATATATTAAACTGAAGGAAATAAGGACTATATCAAGATAAAACTGTTTATACAGAATGAATATAAAAAAAAAGAAATAATTATAATATTTATTCTATATTTTCCAGAAAGAAAAATATATTTTTTAGTTGTTTTTATAAATTTATATTTCTTATTTCGGCGTCAACATAACTTATTCTTTATTTTAAAAGAATTTTTGATAATTGGTTATTAAAAAGATAGCTATTTACCATTAGCAGAGTAAGCACAAAACTGATTGTATGACTGTAAGTAGGGGTTGTCTCTAAACAAGTTATCGATCCTTGTATATTGAGCAAAAATACCCGTAAAAAATGTACAAACTCTATTATTCTAATTCGCTAAAGTTATCTAAATTTAAAACCGTATTGATTTGACAATAAATGCTTTAAATTAACACATGCAACAGTAACCCAGCTAAGTTTTGAATCTGTTCATCAGAACATAGAAATATAGAAATATAGAAGTTTTTTTTTAAATATCAGATTGATAACAGAAAAGACTTTTACTTAATTCCGTAAAATAATCTCTCGTTTGCATTGCAACTGAAAATGGTTCATTTGGTGATATTTACGATGCGAACTGACTAACTAGAAGTTCTCACTTTCATGACAGCTAAATCTGCTAAATGCGTAAAATCAATTTTGCCACTTATATTTGGATAGCAGAGTTCAATAACTTCAATTTGAGCTATTGTAGAACTCTTTTACGTGAAACCAATTATGGACAACAGAGGGTCATTCGTTCACAAAGAATACCTCATATATATTTTCCGCTTCCATTGTTAATATAATAATGGGGATTTATGTACTAGAAAAGCAACTTATTCTCTGAATAACCTTTAAATTCGATCTCGAGTTCAAAATCAAGATCATCTTCCATGTCTCTCGCCAAGTTTTAAAAATTTATTTTCTAATTTGCTATCATAAAAATTTTTGCTAGGTGAGGGGAGAGTAATTTAACCCTGACCTCACCTCCTGGGTTCATGTTGACCCACAACTTAATTACCTATTTGGAAGTAGAATTTTTCGTAGTTTTGTATTTCTCATATCAAAAATAAGGGTTTATTTTTAAAGGTATTAACTTGATTTTTAAATGACTTTAAATTCGATTTTAAGGTCAATATCAAGGGTCTGGTGTCTAGACAATATATTTACTGGACTCACAAAGTTTAATCTCAAAAGTGGCAAACTTATCATGTTACAAATAAATATAGTTTCGTAGTTTTGGGCATGCGCACTACAAGCTGACCATTGATATGATCGAACTTGCATTATATTAAATAAAATACACAAGCACAAATCAATAAGTCACTTAAAGCCTTATAAATCCGTTCAAATCGAACACAACTCCAAAAGCCAAAACCGGTACTGTTCATTTAAGAGTCACGCTATCAAACTAACCGATCGGGAACAGAAAGTCATTTGTACCCATGCCCATAAGTACGGATATAAGTACACCACTGCACTTTTAGGTCTGTTTCTCAGTTTTTGGCTTCAACAGCCTACAATAGTCGGAGTCTATTATGAAGGTCAGTGGTCAGATGTCCCTTTTCCAGCCCTAAAACTTTTGGGAAAATATTTTTTACTAGTTCGCTCACCTGGAGAGATTTTAACGCGCATTTATTAAAACGGTCTACCCTAGATAGCACTAAGGTACGAGAAAATGTTAAACTATTTGCTGAAAAATTATAGAATTGTTTGACCAATTAACCGTGATCTGAAAATAATTCTGTCTTGGTTTTTAATTCATAAAACTTAGATCGTATTTTATGTTTATTTTGGTATTAATAGAAGATACATTTTAGTTTTCCACCATTAACTGTTTATTAATGATAATGTAGGATCCTAAGTAACGAAAAAAAAATAGGTCTTAATATTAAACGAGAATTTAAGTCGGAAATATTACCATCAAAATATTTGAAATAGTAGTCACCTATCATTAAAAATAATATATAAAGTACAGTATGGGTATTACTTTTTTTATTATTTAAATAACATATGTTATTCATTAGAATAATAAAATTTGCATTATTTAATTCGATTTTTATACACTCCATTCTTTCAAACGCAAAAGTTTAACGTTACTATTACGCTTAATGAGGGCCATAGTTAGCAAAAGAGAATGCATTATCAAATTATCTCAACAAGATGTAATTTTGAAAAAATAATTTTGCAGTTTATATTAATCTTGCAAAAAATATACGAAATACTGAAAAGTTGAACAAATCGTTTAAAAGGAGTTTAAAAATGTTAATGGTGTTTCGGTTAGTAATGTCGATTTTTTCGCAAAATTTGAACATTTGTTCCCAGAACAAAATGTATTACCTTAATAATTAAAGCATTGGTCATCGTTATCTATGACTTTTTCGCAACTTTTTGACAAAGAATGGATTTCGTGCCAAAAGAACGGTTCGTTTTTTGAAGCCAACCACCATAGATTAAGCCAAATTTTCATTTCTTTATAAGAACGTAACTATTGTTCTGAAAGTTCTATCTGAATTGATCGATATAAATGGTAGTTCAAAGGGGCTAAGTTCAAGGAATATGGCGAATGCGGTAAGATGTTCCATTTACGTTTTCCAAATAGTTTTTTACACATTTTGCAACGTGGGACCCAGCATTGTTATGTTGAAAAATGACTTTATCCTGTTTTTTGGCGTATATTGGTCGTTTTTCCTTCAATGCTTGGTTTAATTTTATCAGTTGTTATCAATATCAATCTCCTAAAATTGTTTCACCAGATTTCATTAGTTCGAAATACGCAACTCCCTTATCATCCCACCAAACATACAGCAAAGCTTTCTTTCCATGTATAGGGCATACAGGTTTTGAGGTTGTCAAAATTAATCCAGTTATCAACATTTATCACAACTTGATGCAAAAACTCTTTTCTTTTTTGTCTGGTGTTTTTTCGTCTTTCAATGCCTCTGTCCTTCAATTCATATGGAACCCATTTTATTTTTTTCTGGATCTTGCCAATGCGTGTAAACATTCGGAAAGAGTGGATTGGGAAACAGTTAATGCTGCTGTCAGTTGTTTTAATGTTTGAATTGAGTCTTCATCCAATAATTCTTGCAAATCTGCATCAAACTTTTTGGGCTTTTACATCAAAATCGCCATTTTTGAAGCGTTCGAAACCATCGCTCACAAGTTTTTTTTGGGTCAAAAGATACTCGCCATAGGCTTCAACTAACAATTGACAACTTTCAGCAACTGTTTTTTTTTTTTAAATAAAAGAAAGTTATTAAACTTCTCCGCAAAACATCTTTTCCTGGTAAAAAATTCGACATTTTTGAATCCATCAAGAACTATGTATTTTTTTGCACAATGACAACTGGTAACAAACTGGCTTTTAATGACCTATATTTACCTTCCGAAACGACATATATGTCATTAGTATATACTAACAAATGTATTAGTGATGCCATCTCTTGGTAAAATCGAAATTATTAACCGAAACACTTACTAATTAAAAATATAGAGTTTCTATATTTTGATAAACTAATTAGGTACACATTTTTGCTAATAAATTGAATTCGTTTTTTTTGTCAATTTGTTATATTGGCCTGATATAAAAACATATTAAAGTTAAATGAATGTTTTGTTTTTATTAATTGAAGAAATGATGTTCATGTCCAATTTTGTGTTTAGGATATTATAGTCCAGAACAAATGGGACTTCTTGATCCATCGACTAGTGATGGTAGAGTGATTTTCTTCTTGCCCTGGCAAAAACATACTATTGCTGGTACTACAGATTTGCCATGTGAAGTTACACACAATCCTAAACCAACTGAAGATGAAATCTTGTTTATTTTAGAAGAAGTTAAGAATTACCTAAATCCAGATGTTGAAGGTAAGTAGGTCGTAACCAGAAATTTTGTGCATATTTTTTATGTTTACTTATTTTTTCGGTTATTAGTAAGACGAGGCGATGTACTATCGGCATGGAGCGGTATTAGGCCACTGGTATCAGATCCCAATAAACCAGACACTCAGTCGTTAGCTAGAAATCACATTGTGCATGTTAGCGAATCCAATTTGGTCACCATTGCTGGTGGTAAATGGACTACATATAGATCTATGGCTGAGGAAACCATTGATATAGCTATAAAAGGTAAATTATTTTTATATATGTGAGTATACTTCGATATCAGCATATTAAATCTCAAATTTTTTCATGATTCTCTCGGTAGTCGAGATCTGAAGGCATGTCGGTTATGTCGAACTGTAAAGGTATCTTAACTTGCCAATTTTTGCTTGGATTTTCTGAGCCTAAAACTGGTCACAGCTTTATAAGAGTTATTCTTAGTGATACTAAAATAGGCATAGGTTATCATAAACTATTTGTCCTCAATGTCTGGCGTCCTCATATTGGTATAAAGAAAGAAACGTGAAAGTCATATTCTACACTCTTTTTAACGAGCGGAGCATAGAAACACGTGACCCTAAACGCGGATAATACTGTACCTCTGGTTATATGCTCCGTCAATTAGAAAGAAAAGAGAATACGGCTTCCATTCTTCTGTCTTTCTCGCATTGTGGCAACGGCCAGCTTTGTAAACGTGCAGAATATTGCGTTTTTTGCCTATGGTAATAAGTTGTATATTAAATTCTTGTTCTATTTTATGGATAAAGCTAAATAAAAAGTTTTAAGTCATATTTCACTAACAAGTTTTAACTTTAAAATTGATCTAAGTTGACAGTAAAGGGTTTAAGTTGACAAGTCAACAAAGTTTTGGAACCTTAAAAATACAGGAAAAAAAAATTGTTTTTTTATTACGGTAAAAATGGAAAATTTTGTTTATGTTCGGGAGACAACTTTTTCTTCTACCAATTCCAAAATTTTAGAAACCGAAGGTTTAAGACTTAGATTCGATCTAGTTTCTATGGAAGTAAAATCTTCTAATCAAGCAGCTTTGTTTTGCTTATTGCTATTATTTATATTACAAATTTCAATATATAAACGCTTATATAGGAATATTAACAATAAAACCTAAAAATTAAATCTATAAGTGCTTCCCGAAAATAAACCATATCATATAATTTCGTCAGTTTAGGTTGCACTTGACACTTTAAACCTCCTGCTGTCAAATTAAACCACTTTAGTGCATCAGGGGGTCATTCTTTAATTTTCCTAAATAAAAATTCGCTTGTTTCCATAGACTTATAATAAAAACTATAACAACATCGTAGGCAAAACAAAACTGATCAACTAGAATATCTAACTTCTATGATATCTAGATTTGGTTAAAAACTTAACCCCCTAATTCACTAATATGGTTTAACTTTAAAACTGGTCTAGATTGACAGTAGATAATTTAAATTGACAAGGGTAACAATAAGTCAAGCAAGTTTTGAACTTTTAAAATACAATTGAAACAATTTCATAAGAAAAACAAAACTGGTCATCTAGAAAATCCAATTTCCAAGGCAACTTGATCGGGTCTAAGTCTTAAACCTTCTTGGTGAATCGGTCTATAAAAGTTTGTGGTGATTCTTGCTGTTAATATTTTAAAAATATGTTATTGTGGTTTATAAGAGATCCCAGCTGCCCATGTAATATAAATAACTTGTAGACATGTCGTGCCCGCGAACATAAAAAAAACATTTAAGTATTTTTACTGTCTTAGAAATAAGTATAAGGCGAGTTCTTTTATTCCATCGATGAAAAAGCGCTGAATTAGTCCGATGGGTTCTTGTGACGTCATAAATGGATTTTCAATGAAATTATATTGAATTTAAGAACGCTCATTTCCGATTGACATGGGACATTTTTCTAAAAACCTAACTTTAAAAATCCAATATTTTATTTAGAAGTTTATTTTATATTTATATAAATATTTTTATATAATATAGAAATTCCATCGTTTTTATATATAACGAACAATAAATCAAAAACAGTGGCAATTATTTCTTTTCAAGACAGAGAAATAAAAACATAACCTTCAAAATTAACAGTTATTTTTCCCCCACTACCTGTCCATCGCATTCATCGGGGTCTGAAGCCGATGGATTCGATGGATTGTTGATGCATCCATCGATAAAAAAAAGAACGGTGTAATGATTAATCGCATTTTTATCGCTTTATTTTATGACCGGTTTGATGGATTTCAGATTAGTGCGCAAAATCATCGATGGAATAAAAGAACTCGCCTATAGTCCTTTATGATAAACAAGTCAAATATGGAGAATATAAATATGTATTTGTTACGTTAAATACCAAAATTACATTTAAATGTGATAAATAATTTTAAAATCCATCCTACTATTTGAATTAAGTGCGCAAAAATTGTGGAGTGGAAGAGGTAAATTAAATACTTTTTTAAAAATTCCTGTTATCAGTTTTTCTTAGATATAAGAATAATTTCATACTTATAGAAAAAGGAGCTCGGTTGGGGAGTATTATTACAAATGACATATGAGTATGTAAAGTTTAAAGAAAATATGATCATCATTGCAATCATAATACTGACGTTTGTTTGAAGGTTATAGATAATGTTGAAGATTGACTAAAATGTGGTTGTCGGACTTGCATTGTCTTTATTTTTATTTATTTTTACGACGTTTCGATTAGGTTGTATCTCTAATCGTTATCAAGTATAAACTGAAACATTCGACCTACAATTAAGTTTACCATGGAAAAAGAGGTAAATGATCAATTGCTTTTCTTGGATATCATAGTGAATCGCTCAAACGAAACTATAAAAACTTCAGTACACAGAAAGCCAACACATACTGGACAATATCTTAATCATAGTTCTAATCATCTTTTTGTAACAAAACGGGGAATTATACGCAACCTCTATAATCGAGCTATATCTATATGCAATAATGCCGATTCATTGGAAAAAGAGGTAGCCAATATTAAATCCGATTTACAACAGAATGATTATCCTTTGAAACTAATTGACGATGTTATAACCTTTAGAACAACGAACACTGGACAGCAAGAAACACATTCCTTCTTCACGATTCCGTATATTAAGGGAACTTCGGAGAAAATAAGACGAATTGCCATTAGTTATAATATAAAAACAGCCTTTAAATCAGGAAATACACTTAGAGCCCATTTAACAAAAGCAAAACCTAAAAGTACCGATAAGAAAGAATGTGTTTATGCAGTTCCATGTGAGTGTGGTGAAATGTATATTGGAAAAACCAAACGCCCACTAGAAGTTAGAATTAAAGAACATAAAGCTCATAAACAAAAAGGGGAAACGTCGAGATAAACAACATCATATAAAATGGTCTGAGGCTGCGGCAATATATATGGAACCCAACATGAAAGAAAGAAAATTTATAGAAGCAGCTTACATTAAAAACAATAATGGAATCTTCAGTAAACCGAGTGTTGAGATACCTAATCTTTGGCAACCACTACTTTGCAACATCAAATCATTGAGGTGTGTACAGTGAAGCGGAACTTTGCTCTTCAGTGGACACAGCTCGTAGTCTTAAAACAAAACATTCAGTTTATACTTGATAACGATTAGAGATACAACCTAATCGAAACGTCGTAAAAATAAATAAAAACAAAGACAATGCAAGTCCGACAACCACATGTGAGTCATAATACTGATTGCAAATTTTGACTTCAATATTCAGTCTGTAGGTCGACTAATATCGTATTAATAGTAATACCATACCTATAATTTGAAATGTGCGTCAATTTTAAATATGGCTCAAATTGACAATTTTTGGATTAACTTTGAAATACATCTATCTTACAAACATCTGTACCTATTCTGCAGACGTGATAATCTCGAAAAGGAAATCAAGAAATAGGTATATTGGTATCAAAAGAATGAAAAGAGATAACAAAGATATTTCTCTGTTTTGTCCAAAGTTCTGTTTGTGGCCTTTCAGCTTGGTACTAATCTCTGTATTTTTTTTTAACTTATCATTAGTTACTTTTATATTTTTTTACTTTAAAGTTCTTTATTCATGGGTACAAGAATATGTCGTAAAATATAATTGTATATAAACATTGACATGATGTATACTTGAAAAATGTCCAAATTTAAAATTAAAATAAACAGAAATATTTCATCATATTACCAGTATTCAGTACATGAAAATATAATTCTATATAAATGTCGACATAATGTAAATTTGAAAAAAGTCCAGATTTTAGATAAAACTAAACAATAACAATTCAGCTTAATATATAAACATACATGTACATATATGCTTAAATACATTAATTTGAACAAAATTATCAGTTTAAAACATATTACATACATAGAACTAAAGGAAGAAGGTCCAATGGGGTTGCCGCATATAATTGCAGGCTCCTTTGGAGAGTAAAAACTGTTAGAGATAATAATTTTCTTAGATCCTGCTTGAATGTATGTAGAGTTGGTTTATTTTTTAAAGATTGTGGTAGCAAATTGAAATAGTAAGAACCTGCATATATAGGTGATGTAGACATGACAGAATTGTTCAAAATGAATCCGATCTCTATTTCGAGTTATGATAATGACCATTAGTCAATAAACTGTTTTTGTTCGCATAAATATAACACAGTAATTTCACCACAATGAGCAATTTGTGCTCTTTAAAGAAAGGTCTACACGACTGAAGATGCTGTTGCTTAAACATGATTCTGATAACGCGCTTTTGACACATTAAGACTCAATTGATTTCATTATTATGTCCCCAACAAATTATATCGTAGCTTAAGATGGAATGCGCTAATGTCTAATTAACTCAGATCAGACCTATTTGGGACAATATATTTCTTAAGTTATTACGCACGTTTATTAAGTTTTGTACACATTGAATCAATATTCACCGTCCATTTTAACTGAGCGCCTATAAAGCTTCCTAAGAATTTTGACGACGGCACACACCGCAGGGACATACCGTTGAAATTCAAATTTAAGCTAACGGACTAATTTCCTGTATTATTTCTAAAATTTATTACTTCAGTTTTATCATAGTTAATTATTGAGTTGTTTTGTTTCCAGTAATTAGAAAACTGAACGAAAGGAAGATTTATTTTATATAAGAGATCATCAAAACTAGCGGCAGAAACGATGCAAGACGTGTCGTCCGCAAAAAGAAAAAGGCGAGCCTCTTTTTAATAAAGCAGGCAGACTATTGATATCCAAAAAGAACAGAAGTGGACCCAACACACTACCTTGAGGTGTGTCGATGTTCGACTCCTGCTCTTTAGAAATTTGAGTTGATACTTTTACAACAAACTTTCGGTTTGGTTAATATGACCTTATCCAGTCACTCAAAGGACCTTTAATTCCGAGAGCTCTCATTTTGTTGACAAGAAAAATACCCCCGCACAAACAAATTTTTTCATATACTACAGATTCAATGATCTTTGAGATAGTGCTGAAAAGTGGTATTGGTCGATAATTTTGTTAATTATATCAATAAATTTAACATTATTTTTTTTAGCTTGCAATTTGGAATCGAAGTGTAAATGTCCAACTTCGCAAACTAATGGTATTCTCTTGGAAGGAGCTAATGAATGGACTCCTACTATGTATATCAGATTAGTACAAGATTTTGGATTAGAATGTGAAGTTGCTCAGCATCTGGCCAAATCATATGGAGACAGAGCATTTGCAGTAGCTAAAATGGCGAGTTTGACTGGCAAACGGTGGCCCATTATTGGGAAGAAGATTCACCCAGAATTTCCCTACATTGATGCTGAAGTTAGGCAAGTTTAAAAATTTATAGATTAAATCATTATATAGGTATAGTACTGACATTGCAAAGAACTCCGAGAAGAGCTATAGACGTGACGTATGTGCCAATTAAATTGGCTTTATATTACTTATATTATTAAGATTTTCCTTGCGATTTCAGCGAGTTTTCATGAAGCGTAAATAAATTTAGAGACATTGGCTAGACTGGTAAGACCCAACTGATATGAGTACTTTCTACAGGAAGACCGATGATGACAGCATTTCATTTTTCACAGTATATTCTCTTAGGCCTTTGGACACAGTCTTATATCTCTAAATTTACCTTGGTTTTATGGTAGATAGCTGAAAGTATTGTTTTGTACCATGTCAGTTAATCGGGTCTTTAACTATTTTTAATTACTATTGACTTACAGAACATGTTGATGAGGTTTCAAAAGATAGTTGCTTGCTTATTAGTACATTTAGAAAAGTGATTATATTTATTAATACTAGAAACTATTTTGGTTGTCGTTTTATATCGTAAAAAGATTATTTCGGTATTGTTTATTGAAAATTTGATATTTTAAGCATTGTTTTCCTTTTTGACAACTATAAAGTGGATCTCTTAACATGTAGGCTTTTTCAGTTGATATTGATGTTCATTATATGTGAATTTCAGTTATGTGAAAATAAATTTCATAATAAGGCAATGTTTATGAATTATATCTATGATAAACATTTTTTATTCTTTAGGTATGCTTGTCGAGAATATGCTACAACAGCTATTGATATGATTGCTAGAAGGATTAGGTTGGCATTTTTAAATGTCCAAGCAGCTCAAGAAGCTTTGCCTGACATTATTAATATTATGGCAGAAGAATTGTGCTGGTCAGAGGGTAACAATAATATCCTACTTAAATATTTAAAAATATATTAATGTTTTGTACAATTAAATTTTCCATTTTTTCCGAACTTTATGCAAAATTATTAATATATTTGTTGTTATCTTTTTATTTTGACAGACTGTTTTTTTATAGACGAAAAAAAGAGACAAACGAAATTAGCCACAGAATTCTTACAAAATGAAATGGGTCAAAATGTTAATAGAGCCAGTAGAGATAAAATTCCGATCAACCTTAGCAAAGATGAAATTCAGCTGTATATTAAGAGATTCCAGATCATCGACAAGGATAGAAAAGGATATGTTTCCATCAATGATATAAGAAGAAGTCTAAAGGTATAAATAGAGATGGGATTCAATATTTCATTTTAAACAAAAACTTCAGTTTTCACATTAATGCAAAATGTCATATCAAAATTCCATGTTTTTGGAACCTGCATTTTTTATTAGAAAAAATCATATTTGCAACTTCAAATATTAAAAGATAATTAAAATAAAAATAAATTTAGACTTGGCATTCAACGTATAGGGGATTTTCACAAGTAGTTTCGGAAACATTTTTCTACTTAGATTAAAGAGTTTTTGAAATAACGTCCTCCGAATAATATGTGGAGTTCCTTTTTACATAATGAACATCATCATTTATAGAGACCTCGGATGAAAAGCCTTTTCGATTTTTACTGCAAATTCAATAACAAAATATCTAGATAGAGCTCAGAACTCCACAAACAAGCTAATACAAACCTCACACAGCCACACCACAACAGCGTCAACGATTTGTTAGAAATTGGTTGCTCGACCATTAAACTGGGTTTGTTTTAAATACCAGTAACTAGCTTAAGAGTCGTACATATTTCATTCTCTAGCCTTAAATGAAACACCTCATTCAATAAAAGTCTATGGATCCAGTCTGACTTGTTCATCAAAGAAGATCCCATATTACATAGAGAAAGATTGAGCAAGTTAGTGTTTAATAAAATTATGTTTCCAAAGTGCCAATACTCTGGCTACCGTATATAAAGCTGTAGTTTAATTTTTGAATATTAGTTTAAGCGTTTCCAATTTTTTTCTATTTTTAAAAGTAGGGGACATAACATTTTGTATTTAACTTTTTTTTTAAAAATTATAAACAGATCGCTCATTGTAGCCTATAGTACTTTATTGAGATGCCTAATAAATTAATAATTAATTAGATAACTCAATCTGGCAACTAATTAAGATATTAATTTATATTTGTAGCATTCAGACAAAAGTCATGTTTTAATGATTATACATTAATTACTGGCCTTAAAACACTCCATAGCTACGATCTAATACTAAAAACACTTTGCTTTTACTAGTCTCTAGGCATGAAACTCACGGATGAAGAAATCCACAATCTACTCTCTGATATAAATGTAACCTTCAATGGACAATTAGAAATGGCTGATTACTTACAAGTAAGTTTTATGTGAGATCATACTAAAAAGATTTTTTATAATATTACAGCAACATGGTGAAAAAGAAGTAGCTGGCGAGGAGCTGCATGAAATTCTGAAGGAAATTGATACCAACATGAACGGACAAGTTGAACTTGACGAATATTTACAGGTTTGAGTTCGAATGCCATTTGATTTTTGATTTTACCTGGTTATTGGCTACCTTTCATCTCGATTTACTGCCTGTATTTTTTCCTTTTTATTAAATTTGTGCACTTTCTTGTTTAATTTGATACACCGTAGTTTGGACTAGTTAGTATTTAGCAATTTGTTGTACATATGAATAGTTTACATTTTTAAACCTAATCTAAAATATAGATTTTGTATAGTGAGTTTAGGTAGAAATAGAAATTTTAACCCGCGTTAAAGACTCCGCGGGCTGGCGGGCTCTATCAAATAAAGAAAAAAAAACGGCAAAAAGAATTTTTGGCATCATATTCAAAAACCTATAGTTTAAAAACCAGTTAGCTGATTTTGATTATCTCTTCATATTTTGAAGACTAGTTCTATCTAAATTCCGTCAATGATTTTTTTGTTATACAGCAAGTGTTAAAAAATGTAATGCAAAAATAGAAAATTTTTAAATGCCGGACATTTTTTTTAGTAACCGACTTTTGAAGACTTTGTTAACATCTCGTAACATATTTTTAGGGTATTTTAATACACCATAATCGATTGTTTAGATTTATTGTGTTGAAAACCGCCCTGAAACTTATAAGTATGTGAATATTTTTGTTCATTTCTAATGAAAACAATCTTTGAAACTTATAATGATTATCTCAAATGGGGCTTACTTTAGCTTAATTTATTCTTATTCTTATTTTTATTTTAAATCATTTTCATATCGATTTTTTCTTTGGATACAAAGGTTATAAGAAGGCAGCGGTCTACCTATATTATTTATAGACAGTAAAAGCTGTCAGACTGTATAACAACACAAAATGTGTATATTATGAGGCTGTTGAACTTTAATTGTTAATAATGTTATAACATTTGTGATGTAGTATACAGGTTTCCATGAAATTTAAAACAAAGAGTTTAAGAAAAAAAATAATTTGATAGAGACACTAAAAGTTCATTTTGTCGTCTTTTTGCGGCATGCAGTGTATTTCCATTTCAGAACAAATGAACTATACATTAATTTAGAAATTTGGCTATTATAATGTGTTTTTTCTGACTTTCTGATTAATCAATATTTTTTATAACTAATATAAATTCTTGAAATATTTTCAAAGGAATTTATTAAAGAAAAAAATTTCCTATAATATTTAATGAATCAAAATTTATTTAAATCTTGAAACTAAAATTCTAAGCTATTAACTAAACGAAAAGAAAATGCTTTTAAAGAGTCAAATCTAAAAAGTTTTATATATATGAAAATTATGGTAATTTTAATTTGCTAATAAAAAGTTAACGAAAAGCTTATCTTCTTTTGACCTTTTGGCTAATTAATTTATTTAACATAATAATGCATGAAATTATAGCAACTTTTTTTGAAAAAATTCAACAGCTTAATTTTTTTCCTTTCTTTCATTAACGCTTGTCTTATCCTTACTTTCAGATGATGTCCGCTATCAAATCTGGTCACGTGACTTATTCAAGATTTGCCAGAATGGCGGAACTCGAAGAACAAAAACATGAAAAAGAAAGACTTAAAAAGCAAATTTCTGTTGAAAGAAGTGGAGGTGGCCTATAATTTTGTATTAAATATTTTTGAATAAATTGAAACTATAAGAATTATTTAAATTGATGTCTATATTATGAAGTAAGTGTGGTATTCTGGACTTCTAACTTTTTAAAAATTATATTTGCCATTTGCAATATGTAATTCGTTTAAATCGTAGTAACATTTGTCTTTAATTAGTTTGTAGTTTGGTTGCTTATTGACCTTTTTGAGTTACGTCTTTAGCCCTTAATGAATTTCTACCTATGCAAGTAACTGAATTAAATGGTTAATTCAACTACTACCATTTATATCTCAATTTGAACTTTTAAAAAAATATTTGAAATGTAAGGAAATATTAAAAATAATCACGAAATAGTATTACTTTCAAAAACGTAATTCAAGTGTCAAATTCTCTTTAGGTTAAGTATGAAAATAATAGAATTGTCGTAATGAAACCACGTTGAAGTAAGTGAATTATTTTTCGAATTACCCGACTGGTCTTTTTGACTTTATATAATTTATATGACCTGGTAAGACTTAAAAACACTATTAAACGTTTATTCGGATTTATTAGAATACAATTTTTCTAAACAAATTTATCATATAATAGTTGACCTATCAATTTAATATTATTGTAATAAATAAAGTTCAGCCACACTCCATCTGAGAAATTTAAAAATGAAATTTGTTCATTCAAGCATAGATGTTCAAACAGGTGTCTTCAATTATCATATAATTACTGATGTTAAGAATAAATAATTCATTGAAAAGAAACACTGAAAATTCGTAATGTATTAAACATTTCTAAAACATTGGTTTCTGTTTTTTTAATGTTGGCCTTAAAGGTGATCAAATTAAATTCTAGGTCCTTTTTCTGTGTAGAAAAGCTTTTTGAAATATTCTCACAAGACTTTTTTTCGATTCGATCAATTATTCGCTAAGTCTGGCTGCCCCCATGATATATAGATCAATGCCATATTTAGATTATCAAATATGAAGATATAATATCCAGAAGATGTTTTATGTTTCAATAACAACAAATCTTTTGCTTATTTATTTACGAAATAGTTGTTGTAATTTATACATTATCTTATATGTAAAAGTTTATGCAGCCAGCTATTTTTTTTTTAAATAGAAATTTAAGTAAATTTATCAGGAGTGAAATCAATAAGTATTATTTATTTATTATCAGATTAAAATCGATAGAGGTGAGTCATTAATGTAAAAATATTTACTGTGTTTCGAAACTGTCAAAGTTTTCTTTGTATTAAGAGAAGAAACTTTTTGAAAACGAAATTTAAATATTGCAGCATTTTGGTTGAGAATAATTTTTGTCCTAATTACTTCAGTTCCTTATAACAATAAAAATTTTCACATCGACCATAAAATAAATGAATAGATATATTTATTCTATTATTATTGCTTTGTAACTCATTAAACTCTTATTTTATTCTATATGACCTAGTGGTATTTACTTAAAAACAACAATGATTTTTTGTTCCATATAAACCTCTCCCCCCTCCGAAAAACATTGCGGTACGCTATTGTTTATAGTGCGCAAATCAATAGTTGTGTTCTATATAGTTTTTTTTTGTTTTTCTTTGCCAAATTATTAATTTTATAGTGAAACGATGTTACATTAACAGAAAAATGGCTTGAAGTGGTGTTGCTATTGGCGTTAAAAAGCTCAAAAAATTTCCAATTTTTCGTTGGAAAACCTAAGTTTATTTTTGGGTTCCTACTATGACTTAAAATACTTGTATTATAATATGTATTTTGTAAATATTTATTTTTACTGTTTGATTTTATCAAAGTGATTATGAGAATATCAACTACACTCACTAGCAACGATAATAATATGAACATATATTTCTTATGAATAAGGTTCACAATTTTTTTATGCAATTTTGCTACCAAATAAAGACTGAGAAAAATTTTTATCTAAATTTCTACCTTTACATATATATATATATATATATATTTTTTTTTTCTAATATTTTCTTGGGTATACTATACCCAAGAAAATATTAGAAAAAAATATTTAACAAAAGGTTTAAGATACAAAAATAAATTATATATATATATATATATATATATATATATATATATATATATATATATATATATATATATATATATATATATATATTTGGTGAGTGTAGTATGATGTTTGACTTTAGTTTTAAAGTTTATTTGAATTAATAAAAATATATTTAAACAAAAATATTTTTTTAATTGGTATTAAATCACGACGATAAATGAAACTAGAAAACTAATTCATGGGTAAGTAGTATATATTTTGTTAGTACAATATCTAAATAATATAAATTTTATTAGAAAATTACAGTTTAAAAGTGCTTTTACATACAAAAGTGACAATTTATTGCAAAATTAAAGAGGTAAGCTCATAAACAATACAACATAGCTTTAAAATTTTCGAAAACTTATTTCTAAAAGCAAATGTATCAACTAAGGATGAGTATTTAGTGTTTCCGCAAGACTAGATTAGATAAAGCTTTTATTTCATCTCGTAGATACAAATTATCTAGAAGCGGAACCAGAAAGGTAAACACGAGACGCAAAATTTTTTCTACACACTTTGTAAGTTCACCTAACTTCTATGTACGTAAATTCTTAATAATATGCCTTTTTTATTTTGATTTTTTAGTTTTTGAATAGGTATGCTACTTATGTAAAATAAGCTGAAATAAATAAAAATATTTCAACAGTTTAGTTCCTAGATCATACTGCTAATTTGAAATATTTGATTAGTGATTGATTTTTACCAAAAAATTAAAACAGCCAAAGAATTTAAATAACACATTGATATGAATTACTTTGATATTTATAGATGAAGCATTTGCATTACTATAATTTACACTTATATAATACGAATACAATGCGAATCAGACAAATAAATGACATCGAGTAAAATCCAGGTTAGTGCAAATAAATAAGAGGAAACTATAGTTAAATGATGATATTACTTTAACTATTTGTGTAATATATATATTTTTTAAATTTTTTAGCAATAGTATTACAAGAAAGTTTAATCCCGCATAGCTATTCAACTAATTACCAAGATTTCAAAAACGGAAACTGAATTCAATAGGTACATATGATCCCATTTCCATTAGCATATTTTAATATTTAGTACTTTTAGTGTCACATTCGAGTATATGTTAAACATGAAAGTATCTTGTCTAATTCAAAATTTATCCTATGGGGACGGGGACAATTTATGTCCGCACTGTCTATCTGAAAATTTACTAAATAAATAATAATTTAATAGTATCTCCTCGCAGATTAATATCAAACTTTTTATCTAATTTATATGCCTAACAATCTTATTACGATCTTTTAATATATAAATATAGTATTATGTACAATACAAGATGTCTCAGAGAGGCTTTTTTAAAAATTAGATTTTTTTTGTTAATTTTTAATTAATAAGTTACACCATATGTTAAAAAATCAAATTCCTGAAGTTTCCTTTCTATTAATAACAATATATAGTTTTTTTCAGGAATCAATAGTAATATGTTTTCCTTATTTGACGGCTACTCTCTGAGACGTTATTACAATCAACGTTTATGATACTAAACCATACAGTTTTTAATTACATTATTTGTAAAAGAAAACTAGCACAAAACTACAAAGAAATAATGGTTATAAGAATACATTTAAAAAGCTACTTTTACTAAAATAACTAAATTTAAAACAATACAAAAAACACAGAAGAGTAGCACATATATGCTGATCGAGTATGATGAAATATCGGTAAATTCTTTGTATTCTTCTCTGGCGACACGGGCCTTATGTTTAGAACCTGAAATATAAGAAAAACAAATTCTCTTTGAGAAAACCATTAAAATTATTTCTCATAGGGTAGACAAAAAAACATTATTTAGTCTGCATGGCGGTTTGTAAGTGCGGGTGACAATCTAAACCTTATAATTAGCCTGAAGATCTGAAAAAGTAAACTAAAACCATTTATTTGCCCTTAGCCAACTTGTATAGTAAGGAATCCTTCGGATTAATTTAATTTTGTTTACTTAACAAAATTTTAGGACACAATATAAAAAATTTGTTCTATTAGCAACATGTTAAACTTGATTTGTTTTTCAAGTTTATGAAAATTTAGGTCTGTTATAATTGTCAGGGCTTTCATCATAAACGTAAATACAACTGACTATACCTCATAAAAATTTTCTTTAACCCTATCTACCTACTAGAATGAATTAGTGAAAAAGTGATAGTCAAGGTAAAATGGGAACCTTGAAAGATTGACTGATATGAGCAATAAAATTCATAAAAGTTTTCTTAGTTTAAATAAAAACATTGATAACCTACGTACTTTCTGGGAAAGCTATAAACTGAAATAAAATTAGTTCTATAAAAACGTGTTGACAAACATAACTACCTAAAGAGTAAAAGCAAAAAAGTCTTACGCTTTTGGTTTAAGACGCGAGCACCTCAATATAGGGCCCAGTCGCCACTGTTATGTATAATTGATTACAATGTTTCGGGCATTGTCTTCTTGTAGTCGTCAGTCATAATCAGATGTAAACCAGCGTTCAATAAACTTTATTAAGAACTTTCCATAATTTTTTTTATTCTCTTTGCGTTTTCAGTAAAAAGATACAATGACACAAATTCATGGAAAGAGAAGAAGCATCCCCACACATTCACTATAAGGTCTTAAACTGCTTTCTTAATAGAACTCCAATCCCAATGGCCTTTCACCAATCTCTATTGATGTTTTCTTGTGCCCAGGCTAAACATTTTTGGATGTACTTTTCAGACAGGTTTTTGCTTCGTTGTTCTCTCTTAAATGTTTCTTTGATCAAGTCGCTATCGAATAGTATTTATACCAACAAGTAGTTCTTTTCGAGCTTAAACACTTTGTCGTTATCGCAAATTAAGATGTAGATTTTTTTGTAACATCGGAATAATTACCTTATCTTGATTTTTTGTAGTCATAAGTATTCAACTACTGCCTGAAATATCAACAATATTTTTTTCTGATGGTACCTTTCACCGACTTCTGTACGAGAAATGAAAGATACAGATTTTTTTATATATTCTATAGCGATAGCATAAGTCATTTTTGGGACTACATAGAAAAAACTGCTTCGAATCGTTTATATTTCGCACTTCTTATGCATATGCTAATAGGCTTCACAAAAATCAAGCAACTGATTATCAATGCACAGTCTGGAATAATTCAGAGCCTCTAGTGTTGGACGTACCAAGTAAATATACCCGAACAAATTCGGTGTTCAAATACTCAGTAATATGTTTTTATAGAACTAATTGTATATAGATATGATTGTAGTTACTGAAATTTTTCAAACCAATTCTATTAAAAACCCAGACTACCAAATTTTCTATAATGAAGCTAAATGATGGTTTACACTATATTAATGTTGATTTTTTATTTGCGCTGCTTCGTAACTCAGAATATATATATATATATATATATATATATATATATATATATATATATATATAAATTGCTGGAGATAATTTAAGTTTCTAATTCTTTCGCTACGGGACGGAATTGCTCTGGTCACGTAAACAAAAAAAAATTGAATCGGCTTCTAAAACTACGCTAAAAAGTGAAAAATGACTATAAATTTTTATATAAAATTGAAATTTTTGAAGTCGGCGCCAAACTAATACCTGACAAAATGCGATTCTTATTCAAAAATGACAATTTCATATAAAAAATTATAGTTATGTTTCACTTTTAGAAGTCGGTTTAATTTCTTTTATAAAAATTTTATTTTTTGATTCTTAGTTTTGAATTCATTATGATATCCATAGATTACTTGGACTAAGTACTAGTCGAGTCTGGCAAATAAAAGTACTCGTTTTATCCAGAGTTGTAAATAACTCTAAAATGAATCACTAAAAATTCTTTGATTCGTAGAGTTCTCCAAATACCAGTGAAATTGTGTCAAGCAAATATTTAGTCTGTCATCTACTATCATCTACTGTCATCACTATCTTAAATTTCAAATTAATTTTAGATTGGCCCCAGAACCTTCCAGTATCGATATTTAAAGAACTTGAGACGTAAATTTCTGAGCCTAATATATTTTATACTGCATATTGAGTTTGTACACACTCCAAGAACCCCGCAATATCAATTTTAGACAAAATAGGAAAATGTAGAATTTTCAGTCCCTCATATTGTATTTTATCAACCTAATAGTTGTAAAAAATTAACTTCATATTCGTAATACACGACCCCGAAAACCCTCTAATACTAAATCTGAAAAAATGCGAATAAAGTAAAATTTTCAACATACTATATTGAAATCACCATATTACATTTCAAAAAAATAATTTTAACGTCTTAGTCTAATCTAAATCTAAACTCTTCAAGGCCCCCTAGTACCAATTTTGGATGAAATCCGGAAATTTCTAGACCGTCATATTGCATCTGACATATTCGCTATTTACATCCTTAAAAACGATTTAGTCCCACCTTTGAACAAAATCGAAAATTTTTAGTCCACTATATTGGATTCACCATATTGAATCCTGAAAAAATACTTTTAAATTCATAGTTTACACCCTCAAGAACCCTTTATATCAATTTTGGAGAAAATCGAAAAATGCAAAATTTTAGGACGCCATACTGAATCCGCTAGATTGAGTTTTTCAAATAATATATTTAGATTCGTAATTAATACTATCAAAAATCCCCCAATACAGATTTTAGAAAAAATCGAGAGATGTAGAATCTTTAATCCGCCATCTTGGATCCGCATATTAAATTTTTTTTAAATAATTTCAGATTCGTAATGTGCGATTCCAAAAACCATTTTGAAAAAAATCGGTTAAAATAAATTTTTTATCCGCCATATTGGACAGGCCATATTATTTTTTTTAAATAATTTAAGATTCGTTATGTGCTACCCCGAAAACTCCCTCATACCGGTTTTGGAGAAAATCGGACAAAATTGATTTTTTCGAACGCCATATTGGATCCACCATATTGAATTTTTTAAAAATAATTTTAGATTCGTTATGTATGATCCTGAAAATTCTCACTTCCTAATTTTGGAGAAAATCGGACAAAATTACTTCTTTTGGCCACCATATTGTCAACGCCATCTTGGATTTACTGCACCAATTTCGTCCAAAAAAAATATGGGACCACCCCAGCAACTTCCTGAACATGACAAAAAATTTCATTCAAAACGGTGACGCTGTTCCGGAGTAATAGGTGTACATACATAAAAAAATACATACTCGACGAATTGAGAACCTCGTTCTTTTAGAAGTCGGTTAAAAAGATATTTTTCTGGAAGACATTCCTATATAAGCTATCAAAAAAATATTACAATGATAATTTTACTACAATTCTACATTTTTTTGGTTTAACACTTTTTGCTGAAAGATGTAAAGTTAGGGCAGGAGAGGAAGGGGAAAGTCTATTGATAAAAGTTACCATAAGTTTAGTTGGACTGAACCGAATTGGATAAAGTTGGTCTCGTTTAGGACAGGAAGGTATAACAATTAAAATGAAATAATAGCTTTATTAGAATGATTTTCGCGGCCCTTCCTAGAGGACGTTATTTGGAACCCTTCTCGTTTTTTCAGTTTAAATCCCAAATTTTAAATGGAAATACATAGTTTTTATAGTATATTCGGAAAGCAGAATAAATTGGCAAGAGAAAATGTAAAAAACAATTATTTGGATACTTTATTTGTTTCGGAATTATAGCTAAAAGAATAATTGATATCAAGTTGACCGGAAAAAGCAATTGTTTTTAAAGGTCCGTGGTCAAGCATACCATGAAAATTAATAAAATTCTTTTTAACTTTCCACTAGTGTGCGTTTTTTCACTTTTTGTTCCATCACCATCGCTTTTATTTTACTTAGCTTTCGTATTATTACAAAATTGTGTAGTAAGCTATGAATAAAGCTTTAATAAAACAAGTATCTCGTTAAAATTTTATGTTGCATTTTTTGTGATTTTGATTTTCCGTTATTCAACTTGTGTGTTACATCTTTCAAAAATGTTTTACGATATGCTTGCTGTTTATTTTGAGTAATCTGAAAATGCTAATATTGACGCACGTAAATAACCTGTCAGGTATTCCGAACGAAAACCCTATACTAGAAGAGTGTTTCAGCGATTGACAATACGTCTCAGAGAAATGGTAGTGTACGTTCCACTCCAGTGTTCTTCAGAATACGTTGGTCAAGAAATAAAGACAACATTATAAACGGTCTCGAGTACGTTCTAGCGGATCAGCACTTGAGTGTGAGACTTAGGTATTAGTTACACTACAGTGTAACGAATTTTAAGGAATTATATTGTATATCCCTATCATGTCGGCTCTTTCAGAGACAGATTTTGACAGGCAGCTGGATTACTGTTATTGATTCAGAGCTATGTACTGTTATTGGTTCAGAGCTATGTGCAATGAAAATCACCAACTTCTCTCCCAGATTTTGTGAACTAATATTGAAACTTTTACTATGACAATTCTTATTTAGACTGTTTACAGAATAACCTGCCTATCCTTTTAGAAGACGTGACTTTTGATATAAGAAGATCTCTGTGGTATCAGCATGATGGATGCCCGGCACACTTTTCTGAAAAGAGTCCGTAATTTTTTAGGAGCTAGTTGTCCAAATCGTTGGATTGGAAGGGGTAGTTTGTTTCCGTGGCCACCCAGGTCCCCGGATTTAACAATGTTAGATTTTTTTACTCGTGGGGAAGACTAAAAGAGATTGTTTGTCAAACACGACCAACCACACGAGAGAACATGATTGAGAGAATTCAAAGTACCGTAAATATGATTTCACAAGTTGGAATTGAAACTGCCCTTTCCAGCACTTTAAAAAAATGTAATAGTTGCAGTTTGCACAACGGTGGTTATTTTGAATATTTATAAAGTCTATTAGTTGTTTGTCGAACAAGTTTGCTATGGTTTCATTATTAAAGTTAAAATGTTTGTTATTTTTATTATCGTTTTGACATGTAGGCCTTTAAACACGCTTCAAATCTTGCATCTTACATGGTTTGAACCAGTCCTATTCCTGGATAAAGTGTGAGGAGGGTACACAGAAACAAAACAACAAATAAACATTAATTATAACAGTAAAATAATAAAATAAGTTAAAAAAACTAATAAAAAGTGAAAAAACGCACACTTAATGAAAAGTTTACAAATATTTTTACTATTTTTCATTGTATGTTGGACCGCGGAACTTTGAAAATAATTGCTTTTTCCCGTCAATGCGATATCAATTATATTTTTTGCTATAATTCCAAAAGCAAAATAAAGATATCGAATTATTTTTTTTACATTTTCTCTTGCAAATTTATCCTACTTTCCGAATATGATATAAAAACTATGTCTTTCGGTTTAAAATTTCGGAGTAAAATCGAAAAAAAGAAAGGTTCCAAATAACGACCTCTAGCGAGGGCTGCGAAAATCTTTCTAATATAGCTATTATTTCATTTAAATTGTCAAACTTTTCTTTCTTAAACGAGACCAAGTTTATCAAATTCGGTTCAGTCAAACCAAACTTATGGTAACTTTGGTCAGTAGAATTTCCCCCTCCTCTCCTGCCCTAACTTTACATCTTACCATCAAAAAGTGTTACACCAAAAAGATGTAGAATTGTAGTAAAACTATCAGTGTAATATTTTTTTGATAACTTATATAGGGATATTCCCAGAAAAATGCTTTTTTTTACATGAATTATACCCTCTAGAGACAGAGTTAGGAACTTAAAAATTATTTCTGGCAATTTCTTTTGCCACTTTTCTTAAGGGGATTTTTTCCCAAAGTTTCTGGACTATCAGTTCCTAATATATTGTACCCGGCTACCCTTAATTAAACACCCTCTATATAAATATATATATATATATATATATATATATATATATATATATATATATATATATATATATAGACGGATCCAGCCTCTTTTTTTTTTTGGGGGGGGGAGTGGGGGTGATATCACAAAAGTACAGTATGACAAGTGAAAGCGAGTTGTCGAAGGGATTAGAGACACGCCAGCAACATTCCAGCAACATTCCCATTCCTAGTGGAAATGTTAGTGTCGGGTCTATTTTTTTGAATTCCAAGCTTTTGAGGGAGGTGGAAGCCAGCGGCATACACATTGCCAATATAAGAGCCAGAATCGGGTCTATTTTTCTGAACTCAAAGCTCTTGTGGGGAGGGGGGGGGGATGCAAGCAGCATACATATTCCTAGTATAAGAGAAAAAATCGGGTCTATTTGAGTGAATTTCCTTGAACCATTGTTTTTAACTGGTTATGTTGTTGGGAATCTAGATATCGGATATTCATACAAATTTAATCATTATAATATTATCTTATTTATAAAAAATTTAAAGAATATTAATAACGTTAAATTCGTAGAAGTTTTATGTGTTTTAAGTAAATATGCAAGATTTGATACTCTTCCAATAGGATAAAAAAAAATTCTTACATCAAATACTTTTAACACATTTTTAAATAAAGAAAAAATTAAATCTGAAAAAAGATTTGTGAATATCGGAAAAGATAACAGCTATCAAGAGAACTTACAATTTACCATAGAAATTGAAAATAATAACTGTAACAACCTCTTAGATATGACACTACATCTTAAAAATAATGCAATACTGACGTGAGGGTGCACAAAATCTACGTGGTCTGGTCGCTATCTTAATTACAATTCTCTGTAACCAAAAAAAAATGTAATAACTATCCCCGAATTTGGAAACGACTCTATTAAAAACTTTATTTAAAACTTAAAAAAATGTCATTTTATTAAACTCTTAACCAAATAAACTAATTAATAAAATTGTTAAATAGAGATTAGAAAAATGTAAACATGGAAATACTAAAACAGGAAGTTTGAAGGACATTAAACTAAAAAACAAATCTTTCTTTGCCTGATATACCAAATCTTTCAGAAAACTTTCAAACTTTTTTCAAAAAACATGATTTAGCCACTAATTTACTTAAAAGCAATTCCAGTAAATTCAAAAGTGATATTCCAAAAAAATAAAAGTAAAGTGTCGTTTATCAAGTAGTCTGTAAAGAGTGTCCGTGGAGTTTCATCAGCCAAACTAGTCAATATCATCAAAATCGTCTAAACAGACATAGATATGATAAAAAATATATTACCGTCATAAAAAAATGAAAGGAATGGCACTTTCGATTATGAAAATATTAAAGTTCTGAAATGCCCAAAGGAAAACGACAATTTTACGAAATGCTTGAAATAACAAAAAAAAATCCAAACGCCGTAAAGGATAAAACAGACACTTCAATAGTTTAAAATAAATCACAATAATTTAATTTCAGAAATGCTTGGAACATTCGAAAGATAGTTTTCCTTTATAATTTTTTCTAGACTGGATAACGATAGTTATTACCAAAAAGATATTTTGTTTTGTTCAATTTAAAGCGTGTTAATCTTATGTGTTTACTTAAAACTCCTTCAAGTATACCATTTTAGTGTTAGAATATTCTTTAAATTCTTTAGCTATCCGGTTCCACATTCCAGTAGAATATTGTATTCTACACAGTTTAACTATGTATTGTCTATTGTCCCAATGTGACTTGCAAACATTTTTATAGTTTTAGTTATATAAATATCAGTACATTGCATGTTTTCAAATTATGATTTCTTATTTTTCTATAAAACCAAAATTTTTGTTCTTATGGTAAGTTTTTGACCAATTGTTTATATATAATAACCATAACTACAAATATTTTTGTAGAAAACTCATATTCTGACGATTGAAAAAGACTTAAAACGTCCTGATCAATGTAAAATATACGTATAAGTATGATTACTATATATGTGTAATTTAAATTATAATCTTGGACAATTAAAAGAATGCCTATTTTTAACCGACTTCTAAAAGAAGGAGGTTCTCAATTCGTCGAGTATGTATGTTTTTTTTATATATGTACACCGATTACTCCGGAACGGCGGCATCGATTTGACCTAAATTTTTGACGTTATGTTCAGGAAGTTGCTGCAGTGGTCATATCCAAGATGGCGCTGACAATACCAAAAAAATTAATTTTATTTGATTTTCTCCAAAATTGGTATGGGGGATTTTTTGGGGTCGTACACAACAAATCTGAAATTATTTTTAAAAAATTCAACATGGCGGATCCAATATGGCGGACAAAAAAATTTAATTTTGTCTGATTTTCTCCAAAGTTGGTATGGGGGAATTTTCGGGGTTATACATAATGGATCCAAAATATTTTTAAAAAATTTAATATGGCGGACGAAAAAATCAATTTTGTCCGATTTTCTTCAAAATTGGTACAAGGGAGTTTTCGGGGTCGCACATAACGAATCTGAAATTATTATTAAAAAATTCAATATGGCGGATCCAAGATGATGGATTAAAGAAAATATTTTTTAACCGACTTCTAAAAGAAGGAGGTTCTCAATTCGTCAAGTATGTATGTTTTATTTATGTATGCACACCGATTATTCCGGAACGGCGGCACCGATTTTGAATGAATTTTTTTACGTTATGTTCAGGAAGTTGCTGCGGTGGTCCCATAATTTTTTGAACAAAATTGGTGCAGTAATATCAAAGATGACGCTGACAATATGGCGGCCAAAAAATTTAATTTTTGATTGGAAATTTTGGGGTAGTACACAACGAATCTATAATTATTTTTAAAAAATTCAAAATGGTGGATCCAATATGGCCGACAAAAAATTTAATTTTTTCTGATTTTCTCCAAAATTGGTACGAAAGAGTTTTCAGAGTCGTACATAACTAATCCAAAATTAAATTTAAAAAAATCAATAAGACGGATCCAATATGGCGGATGAAAAAATCGATTTTGTCCGATTTTCTTCAAAATTGGTACGAGGGAATTTTCGGGGTCGCACATAATGAATCTGAAATTATTTTTAAAAAATCCAATATGGTGGAGAAAAAATCAATTTTGTTCGATTTCCTCCAAAATTGGTACGAGACAGTTTTCAGGGTCGTACATAACTAATCTAAAATTAAATTTAAAAAATTCAATATAGCGGATCGAATATGGCGGACAAGAAAATCGATGTTGTCCGATTTTCTTCAAAATTGGTACGGGGGAGTTTTCGGGATCGCACATAACGAATCTGAAGTTATTTTTAAAAAATTCAATATGGCGGATCCAAGATGGCGGATTAAAAACTCTACATCTCCCGGTTTTGTCGGAAATCAGTATTATTATGAATTTAAAATATTTTTTGAAAACTTCAATCCGGCAGATTCAATATGGTGGTCTAAAAATTTTACATTTTCAATTTTCTCCCAAACTGTTTTGAGGGTGTAAATTATGAATTTAAAAATATTTCTTCGGGATTCAATATGGCAAATCCAAGATAGCGGACCAAAAATTTTACATTTTTCGATTTTGTTCAATGGTGGGACTGAATCGTTTTTGAGGATGTAAATGGGAAATTTAAGTCTAGAAATTTTAAATTTCCCGATTTTGTCTAAAATTGATATTGTGGGGTTTTTGAGGCGTATACAAACTCAATATGTAGTATAAAATATATCGAGCTAAGAAATTTTCATCTCAGCTTCTTTAAATATTGAAAATTGATATTGTGGGGTTCTTGAGGCGTATACAAACTCAATATGCACTTTAAAATATATCGAGCTAAGAAATGTTAAGTTCTTTAAACGATTTTGGAAGGTTGTGGGCCTATATTACCAATCTAAAATTAATTTGAAATTTAAGATAGTGGATTTACTATGATAGATTAAATATTTGTTGGACACAATTTTACTGGTATTTGGAAAACTCTTAGAACCAAAGAATTTTTAATGGTTCATTTTAGGGTGATTTAAAACTTTGGATAAATAGGTACTTTTTTGCCACCTTGCAGTCATTGCGAGGTACACTAATCTCGATTACTACTTAGTTCAAATAATTTATGGATATCATAATGAATTCCAAAACTAAAAAGAGAAAAATAAAATTTTTATAAAAAATATTGAACTTACTTCTAGAAGTGCGCTAAAAAGTGAAAAATAACTATATATTTTGATATGAAATTGAACTGTTTTGAAGTCGGCGCCAAATTATTTGTAAATGAAATAAATAACTACTAATATATACAAATTATTGTAAGAAAGCAATTACAAATAAAGTATTTTTAATCTGTTTATGCAAATCACATTTTATCAGGTACTAGTTTGGCGCCGAATTCAAAAAGTTCAATTTCATATAAAAATTTATAGTTTTTTTTCACTTTTTAGTGCACTTTTAGAAGTTAAATTTTTTTATAAAATTTTATTCATCTAAAGTACATACCAATTTATCTTTATATAATCTCATAAACAATATAACTGTAATAATTTTTATTTATGAAATTAATTTTGATGATAATTTAGCTGGTAACTATAAATGGACAGTGAATAAAACTATGAAATAAAACCACTTACATTAACAATGATACCTTTACACTTTAAAGTCTCTCACTTTATTTTCTATACAGTTTCTGTGCTGAATTCTCTTGTTACATTCCCTAAAAAGGCAGGATTGATTCGAGAGATACAGATACAGATTAACATTTTCTAAATGGTCAAAATATGGCACCACAATCTGAATATTTTTTAATATGCCATACCAAACGTTGGTTTTAAATGAATATTGATCTTAAGGTTAAATTATAAAGTTAGGGTTTTGGTCAGCCCACCACCTGCAATTCTTGGAACTTACAACACCGTTGCTTGTACAGGTTGCATGGTCCGTAAACAATATGCGATTTCCAAAACGTGAATCGTTCTCCTTTTTGCCTCGAAACTAAAAGCGCAAGTGAATCCTAGCATCTAAATCCATTTCGTGAAGCGTATGAATAAATTTGAGCTTGTATGGTAGTTACCTTATTTTTTTAAGAATTCTTCCAATCGACTTCTTTGAAATACCTACTTCTTCTTCTCTTTCAGTAAAAGGAATCTTAGGAATTTCATTTAGTGATAACATAACATCTAAACTATTGTCTTCGGCTGTTACAGTTTTCCGATGGAGAATCTTGTTTTAATTTTCCACCGATCCATTCTGTTTAAATTTATTTACAATCTCAATACATCGGAATTGTAAATATTTTTATTATTTCTGTTGCTGAAAATATATGGTGTTGATATGCTGATAATTTTCTCCACGCATTAAAATTATTTCAACTTTTTCTGTAAAGACAACTTTTCAGCTTCCATTTTGACAATACAACCAAATAAATGGCATTTATTTAATTACTTTTTTTCTCTTATTTTTATGGTTATTTTCATTTTAGCCATATTGATAATGAGAAGGATATTATATCATTATTGATTTCAAGCCAAACAGCTTCGCACTGACTCCAGGGAATACTGACTCATACCAGGTATACAAAGATACCAAAAGTATGAAGCTCTGTGGGAACCCATGTTATCGGGTCCTAGGTGACGTAGTCTGCTGTATTTCGTACGAACTTTCGGACGGTTCGCGCGGTGGCAAGGAGAAATGCTCTCTGAATCGGCTTTTATAGATGTTCACTAAGGCCCAGTCCCTTAGTGTTCTGCAGGAGGTTTTTTGGTGTCACTCCAGTTGCTGATAAAATTATAAGAATCGATTTGACGCTGTTCATTGCCCATTGTCTTCGGATTTGTACCTCCAGATCTCTTTATTTGGCGATCTTCTCGTTGTATTTTGACCTTAGGTTGTTGCTGTTAGGTACAGTAATGTCGATTAGTTAGTTCACCTAGAAATTTTATCTGTTAGTATAATGTCTGGTCTATTAGGGGCAACTGTCTGATCCATCAGAACCGTTCGGTCTCAATATAACTTGAACTGGCTTTTCTCAAGAATATGCTCCGGATTGTACTTGTAATAAGGCTCTTTTCCTACCTGCAATAGGTTTAACTTATCTGCTAACTCTTGGTGGAGTATCTTAGCGGCTGAGTCGTGTCTTTCCTTATACTCGGTTGTAGCAAACGCTTGGCATTTTCCAGTTATGGGCTGGATTGGATTATATTATATTATATTATTATTATTTATATTTCTTTGGATATAAAGTTAAATGTATTATAAATGAAAAATACGCGTTTTTCAATTTTTGACCAAAATTATATTAAGCGTGACAAATAAAATACGTAAAAAAATATTTTTTATTTTCATTGTTTTTTTATGACGATCCCGATTAAAACATAAATTAAAAAAAATGTAAATTTAGAAATAAGTATACCATTTGGAAGACAGCTTAAGGGTAAGAATATCACAAAAATTTAGATATTATTTGAGCACTCTATGGTTACGATCTACTTTTTTATACAGGGTAATCCACAAAAAACTATTAAATTATATTTTTAATCAAAAATTATCAAAATTTTATAATAAGGTATAACTTTTAAAAGTGAGAAATGGGGCTACTTTACTTTTAGCATACTTTATATACCAAAAAACTTTCCTCGGATTTGATGGATGTAATTACAATTATAAAAAATTTTCCCGTATGCTGCGCACTTTATTATCATATAGTTCTATGATGAGTACTTTGTCTTTCTGCCAAACATAAATTTAGTTACAAAAACTTGCCTAAATATTCCACCGGCTAAGTCAAAGATCGTTATAAATATAAGATAATAATGAGGATAATTTTGATGAATTATTTGAAATTGTTAATTTCTGTTATGGCTATTATATTAATGTTATAGAAAAAATTATTTCCCCCAACACAATTTGAGTATAACTTAGACCAATTCAGATTTATTTCTACTCACTTAAAACCTGTAATAAAAAATCAATTAAAAAGCAAATACCACTTTAAAAAAATAAGAGTTCGCCTGGTTATGATGGTATTTAAGCTAGTGTTATAAAGAAGGCGCGTTTTAAAATAAATGACACTTTATTGTACATATTTATTTCATAGTTCAAAATGGAATATTATATTTTTAGTTTAAAGCCTCAACAATAACTACCATTCATCAGGCAGGCTCCAAAACTTCGATAAGTAATTATTGACCAATAAATTTAATCCGTAATTTTGCACAGGTCCTTGAAAGATGTGTTACGGAGAGATTGATTCACTTCTTAAAATTGATAATTATTTAACGGAAAATCAATTAGATCAAAAAAATTTAACCGACTTCTAAAAGTGCGCTAAAAAGTGAAAAAAACCCTAAATTTTTATATGAAACTGAACTTTTTGAAGTCGGCGCCAAACTAATACCTGATAAAATGTGATTTGCATAAACAGATTAAAAATACTTTATTTGTAATTGCTTTCTTACCATAATTTGTATATATTAGTAGTTATTTATTTCATTTACAAAAAATTTGGCGCCGACTTCAAAACAGTTCAATTTCATATCAAAATATATAGTTATTTTTCACTTTTTAGCGCACTTTTAGAAGTAGGTTCAATTTTTTTTTATAAAAATTTTATTTTACTGTTTTTAGTTTTAGAATTCATTATTATATCCATAAATTATTTGAACTAAGTACTAATCAAGATTAGTGAACCTCGCAATGACTCCAAGGTGGCAAGAAAGTACCCATTTTATCTAAAGTTGTAAATCACCCTAAAATGAACCACTAAAAATTTTTTGGTTCTTAAAGTTTTCCAAATATCAGTAAAATTGTGTCAAACAAATATTTAGTCTACCATAGTAAATCCATTAACTGAAATTTCAAATTAATTTTAGATTGGTAATATAGGCCCCAAAACCTTCCAATATCGATGTTTAAGGAATCTGAGATGTAAATTTCTTAGCTCGATATATTTTATACTTCATATTGAGTTTGGATACGCCTCAAGAACTCCACGATATCAATTTTCAATATTTAAAGAATCTGAGATGTAAATTTCTTAGTTCTATATATTTTATACAGTATATTGACTTTGTATACGCCTCAAGAACCCCACAATATCAATTTTAGACAAAATCGGAATATGTAAAATTTTCTGTCCCTCATATTGTATCTTATCAACCTAATAGTTTTAAAAAATTTACATCATATTCGTAATACACGAACCCGAAAACCCTTTAATCCAAATCTGAAAAAATGCGAATAAGGTAAAATTTTCAACCCACCATATTGCATCCGCTATATTGAATTTCAAAAAAATTATTTTAAGTCTTAATCTAATCTAAATCTAAACCCTTCAAAGCCCCCTAGTACCAATTTTGGATGAAATCCGGAAATTTAAAATTTCTAAACTTATATTCCCTATTTATATCTTTAAAAACGATTCAGTCCCACTTTTGAACAAAATCGAAAAATGTAAAATTTTTAGTCTGCTATCTTGGATTTGCCATATTGAATTCTGAAAAAATACTTTTAAATTCATAATTTACACCCTCCAGAATCTCCTTGGGAGAAAATCGAAAAATGTAAAAATTTTAGCACACCATATTGAATATGCCAGATTGGGTTTTTCAAAAAAAATTTTAAATTCATAACTAACACTAACAAAAATACCCTAATACTGACTTTAGACAAAATCGGGAGATGTAGAATCTTTAATCCGCCATCTTGGATCCGCTATATTAAATTTTTTAAAAATAATTTCCGATTCGTTATGTGCGACCTGAAAACTCCCCCGTACCACATTTGAGGAAAACCGAATAAAATTGATTTTTTCGTCCGCCATATTGAATTTTTTAAAAATAAATTTAGATTAGTTATGTACTACCCTGAAAACTCCCTAGTATCAATTTTGGAGAAAATCGGACAAAATTGATTTTTTGTCCGCCTTATTGAATTCGCCAAATTGGATTTTTTAAAAATATTTTGGATCCATTATGTGCGACCCCAAAAACTCCCCAACACCAATTTTGGAGAGAATCAGACAAAATTAAATTTTTTTGTCCGCCACATGGGATCCACCATATTGAATTTTTTAAAAATAATTTCAGATTCGTTGTATACGACCTCAAAAATTCCCCCATACCAATTTTGGAAAAAATCAAACAAAATTAATTTCTTTGGCCGCCATCTTGGATATTACTGCACCAATTTTGTTCAAAAAAATATGGGACCACCGCAGCAACTTCCTGAACAGAACGTAAATAATTTCATTCAAATCGGTGCCGCCGTTCCGGAGTAATCGGTTTACACACATAAAAGAAAAAAAACATACATACTCGACGAATTAAGAACCTCCTTCTTTTAGAAGTCGGTTAAAAATTAGCATTTCCCGGAGAACAGTTTTGAGACCAATACCTTTTACATAAATAAAAAATATATTCATAATGTATATAACGTATTGACAATTTAACGATCTATATCTAAAATAACCGACATTGAATCTAACAAAAATAAATTACATAGCTTTCTCATTAATTAGTGCCATTATATAAAAATATTGATGTTAAAAGGCACAAGGGTCAATCCAAAGGACGATGTTGGTCCTCCTTCCAAGAGCTTCTAATTCAGAACAAAATAGACTCGCCTGCCTAATGCATTAGGAACGTGGATTTCGCTGAACTGCCCCCCCCCCCCCTCCACGTTGATTTTGATACTTTGGGCACATTAAATTATTGTGTCGCTTGACATACTGTACTGCCACAAATACGGAAGAGGTGGGGGTAATTTCGATCTTCGATCTTTTCTTTGCATTTGTGATATCACCCCTCTCCCACCTTTTCCTTTAAAGAGCTGAAGAAAAACTGTTAAACTAATTACCACCATAAACACTTCTTTATACTTTTATTTAATTCTCAAGTTGATTATTTTGTAAACAAGGTTCGTAAACTCATCTATAAATTCCACTTATTGAGAAAATTTATAAATAGAAAAAACATTTATACTTTATCAGTTAAAAGATATGGGATATTGGTATGGTTTTTATAATAGCTTTTATAAATTAAATATAATACAAAATTCCTATATATCTACTCTATATTAAAGACATTTTTAATATCAGGTCAATTTATATATCAATAATTTGCTCATATATTCAGGTCCATTCAAATTTGAAACCTTTTTTCTTAGACATAATTGTAGTACACAATTTAGAATACAGCTTCCTCTAAGTCATAATAACCTCAATATAAGATATTTAAATTATTTTGGACCTAAACTTTATAATTCACTTCCGACTAAACTAAGGGGCTCCAAAAATATAATGCGGTATAAAAATTTAAATCGAAAAAAGAAATTTTTAAGAAAAGTTCTTCATCTAGATTTATATTTATGTTTCTCCCTTGAAAATATATCTAGTTTGGTTTTAATAACATTATTTAATATTTCTTACTTCTCTTATGTCAGCGTAAAAGTTTTGATCGTTTTATAGTTTTACAGTATAGTGAAAAACTCTTCAAATGCATACCGATGTTAAACATTTCCTCCTATTTATTTTAAATGTTCAATTATTTTCTAACATGTTTGAATTTTGTAGAGTCTTGCAACAAAAAATTAATGTTTGTAATATTATTAATAGATTTTATGAAATTTAGTACTTTCATTTATTTTTCACATGGTCAGCAACATGGTTTATCAAAGTTGACGGTCTAATCTTAAAAGCGAGGGACCTAATGTGATTTAAAGCTACACCGCTGGGTGAGGTAATGGAAGTTTTGTAGCATCGCTTACGCAGTGCTTACTTTTAAGAAAAATACAAGTTCTATGCCTAGGATGATCGACTCCACATAGGTTCTTCTTTTTCTACATATAAACTGTAATAGTAAAACCTCAAGACTGAAGACAATATGTCGATAATACGTTTTACCCCGACTTAAAAACAAGAAACACATTCTATCCTTACATATCATATATAGAAAAAAGGTCTGGGGAAAAAAGATAGCAAAAAACTTTCAATATATAAGTAGCTCTGAAATTTGGAAAAACTCTCAGGACATAATTAATAAAGATTTAACCTAATACCCTTAGACAAGAACATCTTTTATCTTTATCGCACAATCCAATTGATATAAAACTTATTTACTTATGTCCGGTGATAATATATTCTGTATGATACAATCTATCCACTCCTTAATTTAATTTTGTTATAAAAGAATAATGTTATAAAATAAAATTAAATAAAATTTTTATAAAAAAAAATTGATCCGACTTTTAAAGTGTGCTAAAAAGTGAAAAATAACTATAAATTTTTATATGAAATTGAAATTTTTTAAGTCGGAGCCAAACTAATACCTGACAAAATGTGATTCGCATAAACAGATGAAAAATACTTTATGTGTAATTGCTTTCTTACTATAGTTTATATATTTTAGTAGTTATTTATTTCATTTAGAAATAATATGGCGCCGACTTTAAAAATTTCAATCTCATATAAAAATTTATAGTTATTTTTCACTTTTTAGCGCACCTTTAGAAGTAAGTTCAATTTTTTTTATAAAAATTTTATTTTTCAATTTTTAGTTTTGAATTCATTATGTCATTATGATATCCAACAATTATTTGACCTAGGTACTAATCGACATTAGTATATCTCGCAATGACTCCAAGGTGGCAAAAAGTACCCATTTTGATCCAAAGTTGTATATCACCCCAAAATGAACCACCAAAATTTTTTTTGATTTTTAGAGTTCCCCAAATACCAGTGAAATTGTGTCAAATAAATATTTAGTATCTTATAGTAAATCCACTATCTAAAATTTTTAATTAATTTTAGATTGGTAATATAGACCCCAAAACCTTCCAATATCGGTATTTAAGAACTTGAGACGTAAATTTCTTAGTCGGATATATTTTATACTGCATATTGAATTTGTATACGCCTCAAGAACCCCGCAATATCAATTTTAGACAAAATCAGAAAATTTTCAGTTTCTCATATTATATCTTATCAACCTAATAGTTGTAAAAAATAACCTTCATATTCGTAATACACTCGACCCCTAAAACCACTAATACCAAATCTGAAAAAAATGCAAATAAGGTAAAATTTTCAACCCACCATATTGAGTTCCAAAAAAAATAATTTTAACGTCTTAATCTAATCTAAATCTTAACCCTTCAAAGCCCCCTAGTGCCAATTTTGGATGAAAACCGGAAACTTAAAGTTTCTAGACCGCCATATTGCATCTGACATATTAGATTTTCTTAAAATAATTTTATATTCGCTATTTACATCCTCACAAACGATTCAGTCCCACCTTTGAACAAAATCGAGGAATGTAAAATTTTTAGTCCGCTATATTGGATTCGCCATACTGAATCCTGAAAAAATACTTTTAAATTCATAATTTACACCCTCAAGGACCCTCTATATCAGTTTTGGAGAAAACCGAAAAATGTAAAATTTTTAGGACGCCATATTTAATTTAATCCGCCAGATTGAGTTTTTCAAAAAATGTCTTAAATTCGTAATTAACAGGAACAGAAATTCTCCAGTACTGATTTTAGACAAAATCCAGAGATGCAGAATCTTTAATCCGCCATCTTAGATCCGCCATATTTAATTTTTTTTTAATTTCAGATTCTTAATAAAACTATCTTATATCAATTTTGAAAAAACTCGGACAAAATTAATTTTTTATAAGCCATATTGGATACGCCATATTGAATTTTTTAAAAATAATTTCAAGCTCGTTATGTGCCACCACGAAAACTCCCCCATACCAATTTTGCAGAAAATCGGACAAAATTGATTTTTCGTCCGCCATATTAAATCCGCCATATTGAGTTTTTTAAAAATAAATTCAGATTCGTTATGTGCAACCCCGAAACCCTCCTATTAATTAAATTAAAAATAATTTCAGATTTGTTGTGTACGACTCCGAAAACTCCCCCATGCCAATTTTGGAGAAACTCGGACAAAATTAATTATTTTTAGTTTTCAGTGACACGATTTATATATATATATATATATATATATATATATATATATATATATATATATATATATATATATGGCGTATCCAATATGGCTTATAAAAAATTAATTTTGTCCGAGTTTTTTCAAAATTGGCACTAGGGGGCTTTGAAGGGTTAAAATTTAGATTAGATTAAGACGTTAAAATTATTTTTTTTGGAATTCAATATGGTGGGTTGAAAATTTTACCTTATTCGCATTTTTTTCAGATTTGGTATTAGTGGTTTTAGGGGTCGAGTGTATTACGAATATGAAGGTTATTTTTTACAACTATTAGGTTGATAAAATATAATATGAGAAACTGAAAATTTTTCATTTTCTGATTTTGTCTAAAATTGAGGTTGCGGGGTTCTTGAGGCGTATACAAATTCAATATGCAGTATAAAATATATCGGACTAAGAAATTTACGTCTCAAGTTCTTAAATACCGATATTGGAAGGTTGCATATAGTTGTACGTTTGCTGAATGTGATTTCAGCACTACAACAGCATATTGTGGATATAACCACTGCTAATGCAGCTCACACGGAGGAATCCGTGAAATCCGTATAAACATATATAAGCCATCCGACGAGAGGTCGGCGAAGCCGCGTTCAGTGTTGCATACTTCCTTCCGATCTGTCCTTTGCACAGCCAGGTGCATGTTGGTACCCTGATGAGTCTAGTGAGAGACGAAACATGTATCTCTGCCGTATCACTGTGGCGGGGAGTGTAAGCTTTGACTTTCTTCTCGGTATGGTGGTACAGGTAGGCCACCATCTCGATGGTGGTGGAATAGGATGAATTGTGTTTTATTACAGTTTATTCTAACTGTGCAACCTCTAACACAGAAGGGATATGATGGAGAGAAGTTTGCATTTACTGTTTCGCATTTATTTCACTTACATACGGAGTTGCATATAGTTGTACGTTTGCTGAATGTGATTTCAGCACTACAACAGCATAATGTGGATATAACCACTGCTAATGCAGCTCACACGGCGGAATCCGTGAAATCCGTATAAACATATATAAGCCATCCGACGAGAGGTCGGCGAAGCCGCGTTCAGTGTTGCATACTTCCTTCCGATCTGTCCCTTGTACAGCCAGGTGCATGTCGGTACCCTGATGAGTCTAGTGAGAGACGAAACATGTATCTCTGCCGTATCACTGTGGCGGGGAGTGTAAGCTTTGACTTTCTTCTCGGTATGGTGGTACAGGTAGGCCACCATCTCGATGGTGGTGGAATAGGATGTATTGTGTTTTATTACAGTTTATTCTAACTGTGCAACCTCTAACACAGAAGGGATATGATGGAGAGAAGTTTGCATTTACTGTTTCGCATTTATTTCAACTATAACTATATATATATATATATATATATATATATATATATATATATATATATATATATATATAGTTATATATATATATATATATATATTTATATATATATATATATATATATATATATATATATATATATATATATATATATATATATATATATATATATGTATTCAGCATATCTAACACGACCTGTCATTTTGTCTCTTGTCGTATCTCTCACTAACTAATATCGGACTATTAAGCGACAGGCGAGAAATGGCAATTCGTATTAGGTCCTCTTTATTATACTTTCTTCTCTTCGCTTTTTACATAAGTTCACTTTGATAAGCAAAAAAAAACCTTTTTAGAAAAACTTGTACGTTATCAATAGCACACCTACGAGTATATTATTTGTGAGGTAACTAGATTAAGTTAGTATGCTCATTTAATCTCGTCTAAAAAGCCTTTTATGGCACCAATGAACAACTTTTTGTACTGAGGAAAGTCCCTGTAGAGTGAATGAGATTAAATTAACAGGCAACCCTTGTGGAGCGATTGAGTCGTTTAATTTGCGGGAAAGTTTCAATAAATATTTTTTTGACGTGAGTAGCTCGTAAGTTATTAATGGATGAATAAAGTGATATAATAGTTCGTTACATCACATTTGTTTGTAAATATTGGCTGGCACAGTTCAATATATACACTGTAAAAAGGAAATGCATTAAATTTAAGATAAATGTGCTGCAAGCAAATTTCGTAAACCGTTTCATAAATTTAATTAATGTAATACGTTAAAATTAATAATTTTTAACCGACTTCTAAAAGACAGAGGTTGTTAATTCGTCGACTATGTAATTTTTTATATGTATGTACACCGATTACTCCGGAACGGCGGCACCAATTTGAATAAAATTTTTTACGTTATGTTCAGGAAGTTACTGCGGTGGTCCCATATTTTTTTGGACGAAATTAGTGCAGGAAAATCCAAGATGGCACTGAAAATATGGCGGCCAAAAAATTTAACTTTGTCCGATTTTCTCCAAAATTGGTATGGGGAAATCTTCGGGGTCGTACACAACGAATCTGAAATTATTTTTAAATAATTCAATATGGCGGACAAGAAAATTTAATTTTGTCCAGTTTTTTTAAAAGTGGGTTTGGGGATATTTTTAGGGTCGCATATAACGAATCCAATATGTTTAAAAAAAATTCAATATGGCGGATCTAATATGGCGGTAAAAAAATTGATTTTGTCCGATTTTCTCTAAAATTGGTACAGGGGAGTTTTCAAGGTCGTACACGACGAATCTAAAATTATTTTAAAAAAATTTAATATGGCGAATCCAATATGGCGGACGAAAAAATCAACTTTGTTCGATTTTCTCTAAAATTGGTATGGAAGAGTTTTGGGGGCCTCACATAACGAATCTGAAATTATTTTTGAAAAATTCAATATGTCGTATCCAATATGGAGAATAAAAAATTAATTTTGTCCGATTTTTTTCAAAATTGATACGGGGGAGATTTCAGAATCACACATTACGAATCTAAATCTACGAATTATTTAAAAAAAATAAATATGGTGGATCCAAGATGGCGGATTAAAGATTCTATATCTCTCGATTTTGTCTAAAATCAGTATTAGGGGATTTTTATTAATATTAATTACGAATTTAAAATATTTTTGAAAAACTCAATCTGGCTGATATAATATGGCGTTCTAGAAAGTCTACATTTTTCGATTTTTCCAACACTGATATAGGGGGTTCTTGAGGGTGTCAATTATGAATTTGAAAATATTTTTTCAGGATTCAATATGGCGACCAGTATAGCGGATTAAAAATTTTACATTTTTCGATTTTGTTCAAATGTGGGACTGAATCGTTTTTGAGGATGTAAATAGCGAATATAAAATTATTTTCAGAAAATCTAATATGTCAGATGTAATATGAAATTTGAAATTTCTGAATTTCATTTCATTGGTACTACGGAGCTTTGAAGGGTTTAGATTTAGATTAGATTAAGACGTTAAAATTATTTTTTCGAAATTCAATATGGCGGATACAATATGGTGAGTTGAGAATTTTACCTTATTCACATTTTTTCAGATTTGATATTAGGGTATTTTCGAGGTCGTCTATTATGAATATGAAGTTAATTTTTTACAACTATTAGGTTGATAAGATACAATATGAGAGACTGAAAATTTTACATTTTCCGAATTTTGTCTAAAATTGATATTGTGGAGATCTTGGGGCGTACAGAAACTCAATATGCAGTATAAAATATATCGGGCTAAGAAATTTACGTCTCAAGTTCTTTAAATATCGATATTGGAAGGTTTTGGGCCTACATTACCAATCTAAAATTAATTTAAAATTTAAGATAGTGGATTTACTATGACAGACAAATATTTGTTTGATTTAATTACACTGCTATTTGGAGAACTCTGAGAATCCAAAAATTTTTAGTGGTTCATTTTAGGGTGATTTAAAACTTTGGATAAAAAGGGGACTTTTTTGCCACCCTTTAGTCATTGCAAGGAAAATTAATCTCGATTAGTACTTAGTTCAAATAATTTATGGATATCATAATGAATTCAAAACTTAAAATTGAAAAATAAAATTTTTATAAAAAAAATTGAACCGACTTCTAAAAGTGCGCTAAAAAGTGAAAAATAACTATCAATTTTTATATGAAATTGAAATTTTTCAGGTTGGTGCCAAATAATTTCTAAATGAAACAAATAACTACTAATATTATGACGCGAGCAGGTCGAGCTCTACGGATCTGTTTTGATTACGGCAGCGGAACATCGGTCAGTGGATATTTCTCGTGCAGACAGTCATCGGTCAAATGCTCAGCGCAGGGGTATCGGTTTGATGGTATCTACTTATATTCGGGATATCCCTGCTCTCTGAACTGATCAACGGTTTGACTGCCTGAAGGTCAAAACATCCACTCGGTGGTCGGTTCTCGGGCGCCACTCTCGGGTTCGAGGGCCCACTTATGCACCGAGCAGCTTGTTACAGTGGAGAAACGGCATGCCAGGGGTCAATTGCGCGTATTAGTACTGGCTGCCGGCTGCCAATTGTTATCTGTAGTGTTAAATATTGAACTAGGTAATAAAACAAACGGTTATAAAACATCCTGTATCCTGTATTCCATTCTTTTATAAAAAGACATGGCCTAAAACTAACTTACAATCTAAGATGGACAATAATGTAAACAAATAAACAGTCTGGAGGGCAAGAGTATGTACGGTAGCTCGTACTGGTCGGTTGCGCTGAAGATGGTGACCCGGCGGTATCATTCATGAGGCTATTCACGTACCTCGTACTATACGGTTGCGACGCTATTCACGACGGCTCGTACGCAAATTATCGCGCCTCGTATCTAATTTCACGGCTCGGGGCGCTTCGTATTTAAATTCGACCGACGGCGGTATACGCGGTAACAATAACCCGGCATCGATCGGAGATAGGCGGCGACTCTACACGCGGCGGCGATCTTTACACGCGGCGGCGGTGATAAGCGTCTGAGCGACAGTTGTTAAGCGCCCTTATCAATGGACATCGGAGGGCACCTGGCGGTAAAACACATTCCTGGTCAATACGGAAACAAAACTAAACTTACGGCGTGTGTGTATAGGTGACGGTAGGAAGGAAAGAAAGGAACTCCGCCATCTCCGGGGATCTCATGCAATATACCATGAATATTAATGTAAGTTGCTTTAATGTTAAGGTATATGTAAATTAATTTTAATGTACAGAAAGTTGAAATATCTTTTCAGTTACTTTATTGAATTTAATATACCATTTAATCAAATTTAATGTATAACAAATTGAGATTTCAATGAATTTGCTTTAAATTCAAAGTTAATGTAAATTATTTTTGATTTAAAGTACAAAATCATTAAATTTAATGTAGAATGTACATTAAATTTGCAATAAATTTAAGGTTATTTTTAACAGTGGTAATAAATAGTAGTACTGATAAATATTGTAATTGGTAAGACTTTAGACAAAACTAAATAGTTAAGATAAGGTGATTATATTTTACTATTATTACTTATCAAAAAATTATAGTATAGTGGCTGAAGCGAGTGTGGTGACCGTGACATACTTTTGATTTTGGTAAGTCCGTACAACATTTTTATCTTTCAGTTACTTAATGTTTTTTCTAGTTATATTTACTTACAGTCAAAACAAGTCAGTCACCGAAAAGCAATTTACCGAAATATTGCTCTTATTTGGAAACATATAGACAAACAACCTTTGAACAAGCTATTGTAACATCAACTGAATTAGCATCAGAATTAGATATGCAGCTATTTTGCAAACAACAAACGCTACTATGGCGCATTAAACATAGACCAGCTGTTGACGAATCAATAACTGACCCAAAAAAAGTTTTTTAATGCGAACGAAATTTTTCAAACTAAAATTGATAAAAACATACAATGCCCCAAACAAAATTAGTTTGGCCTCGCTTTGCATTAAAAATCAACTTTCAGAAAACCTAGATTTTGCCAGTCTCATCAGAAAATTTGCTGACAAAAAAGCTAGAAAAATAAAGTTTTAGTTATTTGTTTAATTTTCGTTTTTCATTAAATGTTTCGTGACTAACTGACAAACATTATAGGTACACAGTTTAGAGAATAAATGAGTAAAATATATGATTAATAATATTTAATACATATTATATTAAATTCAATAAAAAAAATATGATACCAAATTTAAAATCAAAGTTTTTTTAATTATAATATGAATGACTGGCTCAAGACACCCATACGGTTAAGGCCGGCCCTGTATATATATATATATATATATATATATATATATATATATATATATATATATATATATATATATATATATAGATTTATCCAAAGAAACTATTAAACCAGTTTTGGGAAAGTGGAATTGTCAGTAGTAGTGAGCATTACCCGATGCGCTCCAGGTCCTTTTACGGCCACAAAAACGGTCCTTTTCAGGACCCCATTATATTTTGATCGTAGTTTAGTAGTCGTCACTTATGGGGCGAGATATTCGTTTAACCACGATTTGTCTCGTCGCTTAAGTGTCAAGTTATGGGCTTGAGAACGAGGTAATCGTTATATATATATATATATATATATATATATATATATATATATATATATATATATAGATTTATCCAAAGGAACTATTAAACCAGTTTTGGGAAAGTGGAATGGTCAGTAGTAGTGAGCATTACCCGATGCGCTCCACCCCCACTCCTTCACCTTAACCTTGATATCCCCCTTTGGTCTCACCCTTGACCATGATATTCGACCTTGCGTTGATATTGCCTTGATCCTGAAAATATTGTTCAAGATTGTGAGGGGCTCTGACCTTGACCTTGTTTAGGGTCACCTTGACTTTTCTGGAGGCCATCTTAGGTGTGTGACCTTGAACTTATGTAGCGTAGTGTGGCGACTTTGAATAGTTTTATATATGGTATGGGGCAGTTTCATTCATCAGTTGTCACTGACTTGCATAGGTGGTACATGTATTATTATTTGATACATCATGGCATATTTTTGTGAAAATTGCGATTCCAAGTTCACCAACAGTGATAATATGAGGCATCATAAAAGAGAATCGTGTGCGGCGAGATTTAATGAAGTGCCAGGAAAAAAAAAGCTCCGAATTGGAGAGCGTACATCGGTGATTCTAGTAATTAATTACGCTACATATAATGTGGAGGTTTCAGCAAATCATATGTTAGCACATCAACGAATACAACAACATAAAATTATTTCATGTTTGTCGGTATGTCAATTAAAAAATTTGAGGAAATGAACAACATATCCATTAACGTATACAGTCTAGAATCTAAATATGAAAATAATAAAGTAATACATGAAGTAATTGGTCTACTGAAGTATGCGTAAAGAAAATTGGATAGACATGTAAATTTATTATTAATCATAAAAGACTGTAGTAGTAAAGCTGTCGGTGAACGTTTTTGTTATACGCCTTGTTCAAAAAGTCATTATTGTTGGATTAAGGATTTATCACCCTTAGTTTCAAGTCAAATTTGTTCTCAACAACATAAAATATATTTTTGTGATAGTTGTCTCATTAATTTTAGTACACCGTCAGCTTTAACTTTACATCAAAACTACGATTGTAACCACATTTTCACGCAAACACCCTCAGTGGATTTAAAAATTGATAAATTTGGAAAGAGTATGCAGGAAAATATTTTAAAATTCGAATCTATTGAAAAGTAAATGCGCGTTCCATTCGTAGTCTATGCGCATTTCGAGTCTATTTTAAAACCTGTTGAACGGTACAACCAAATCCACAAAATTCTTACACTGTAAAAAGTTTTAAACATGAATCATATTTCTTTGCTTATTTAATTAAATGTTCTTTTGACGACTCTATTTCAAAATTTGAGCTATTTCGGGGGAATAATGCAGCTCAAGTCTTTGTGGATCGTATTGAGTGTCATTTAAGGGCTCTATATAACACAAATGTAAGAGACATTAAGCTTATGAAACCGTTAACGCCTGAAGAAAAAAAAAAAGAGTTTAATGATGCTAAAATATGTGGTATATGTGAAGGCACTATTGAAGACAATGAGATTAAAGTAAGACATCATTGTCACATAACTGGGGCATAAAGATTTGGTTCCGCACATTTCGTTTGTAATTTAAATTTTAAATTACCCTCTTTTATCCCTATCATATTTTATAACTTAAGCGGCTACGACAGCCATTTATTTATAAAAGAGTTATGTAAATATAGGGATAAAATTGATATTTTGGCTTATAGTAAATAAAAGTACCAAACGCATTTATGTACATGATTATTTTGATAATAAATGTGGAAAAGTCAAGAAGAAATATTTAAAGCGGCGGTTTATTGACAGTTTTAAATTTCTGTCAACGTTTTTGGAAAATTTAGGCAGCGGTTTAAACGATGATGACCTTACTGAAACACGGAAACAATTTTCAAATATCGAACAATCTAATTTGATGCGTCAAAAGGATGTTTTTCCCTATAAATTTATTGACTCTATTGAACTATAGGCGAGCAAAAGAAGTATGCGCTTGTTTGGGTGTAAAACTTTGGGGGACTATTCAGATGTTTATTTAAAATCAGATGTGTTGCTATTGTACGACATTTTTGAGCAGTTTCGGGATAATTATTTAAAATTCGATAAATTGGATCCGGCACACTACTATACCCTTCCAAGTTTATCATTTGATTGTATGTTGCGTATGACTAAGGTAGAGCTAGAGCTCTTAACTGATATAGACATAGTCAATATTGTATGTTTTTTATGAAAAAAAAACGTAAAATATTGGTTACAAATTGTTATAACCAACTAAAAACTACGATCAAAGTATTTCGTGGTCCTGAAAAGGACCGTTTTGTTGTATGGCAAGAAACATGCGACTCTTTATGGCGTTGTCGAGTTGCACGGTCCTTCAAAGGCAACATTGTTTTCTGTTCATTGTATAATGAATTCCCAGAGGGCATCCCACCTGGGATCATCCAGACCCCACTCTAGGCAGTTTTCGATTGTGGAATCCACCACTGGGCATTGGAAAGGTTGTTAATCGTTCGACATCTTGAATTGAAATGATTGTAAGAGGTATTGGTGGCCGTATATATAGATATATATTTGTGGTGGGGGTAGTGACAAATGCTGTATTACTTATTGGGGCCAGAGTTGTATGTGGTCTCGAATACGAACGAACGATTTGCCGGATTCCACCAGGACCGAAAATTTAATATTTTGTATCCAATATTGTATGTTCTATAGATACAATATTAGTACCAATATGAACTAAAACTACGATCAAAGTATTCTATGGCCCTAAAAAGGACTGTTTTGTGCCCTTAAAAAGGGCCGGGGAGTACCTTGTTTGGATCGAACACTTTCATAGGTCAGGGATTAAACGATTACCTCGTTCTCAAGCCCATAACTTGACACTTAAGCGACGAGACAAATCGTGGTTAAACGAATATCTCGCCCCATAAGTAAAAACTACTAAACTACGATCAAAATATAATGGGGTCCTGAAAAGGACCATTTTTGTGGCCGTAAAAGGACCTGGGGGAGGATCGGGTGTCTAACGTGGAGCGGTACCTAATGATAGTAACACCGACCTAGGTGCAGCGTTGATATTCTTCTGGGCTGCACCTGAACCTCGGGCTGTCAAAGCCATACTGGCGGTATCGCCGTAGCTGAAGACTTATAAAAAAAAAGAAAAACCTCCCCTTGCAACTTTTCGTCAACTCCGTCAAGCGGTCAAGCTTCCTTTCTATTGATTTTTCGATTTTTTTGGTCTCCATTTTCTTTATTTTGAAGTTTTTAATTTTTTTTTCATCATCGCATTCTCCTCAAAATTCTAGGTAATTAAAGTGCTTTTAGTTTTTCTCCGTTTGAACGGTTGCCGAGCTACAGCTCTTTAAAAAAATCTAAATTACTAACTTTTCTTAACCCTTTTTTCAAATTTCACCTTTCCGAATTTTGAAAGATACCACAATATGTAAAAAAATTTCTAATTTCCTTATATTGTTATGCTCTAAATCTTCAACATTATTTTGGGTCTATATAAATTGCTACTCTAAATTTGTCTATACCAAAGCGATAAAAAACAAGACCGGTATAGAAGTTACAAATGCGATGAAAAGCATTATTGAAGAGGCATCATTTACACCAATAAATCTGCAAAGTGATCGAGGAAAGGAGTTCTATAATAGTAACTTTCAAGCCCCGATGAAAAAATATAATATAAATCATTATTCCACTTACAGTACAAAGAAAGCTGCAATTGTTGAGCGAGTTATAAAACTCTTAAAAATAATTTATATAAACAATTTTCGGCAAGAGGATTTTACAAATGGAAATATATATTATCGGAAGTAACAAAAGCCTATAACTATTCGAAACATCGCACCATTGGAATGAAGCTCGCAGATGTGCAAGAAGAAAAGCAAATTAACGCATATGATTATTTAAAAATTATACCTCAAAAATTTAAGTTTTCCATGGGTGACATTATGCGTATTAGCAAGTACAAAAGCTTATTCGAGAAAGGATGTACACCCACTTGGTCAACTGAACTGTTTAAAATTGTAAAAATTAACGTTACAAATCCACCTAAATACTTGTTGGAATCGTTAGAAGGCCAGCCTATAAGAAGGTGTTTTTACGTATCAGAACTACCAAAAACAAACAGTTCTGTCGTTTATCTAGCAGAAAAGGTCCTTAGACGACGCAAGAAAAATCAAAGTTTTTTACAATAATTAGATGTTTTTTCGAACTTTTGATAAGGATATCTTGAATTGAATTCATCGGAGCAAGCACAAAATGAAAAATAACTATAAATTTTTATATGAAATTGAACTCTTTGAAGTCGGCGCCAAACTAATACCTGACGAAATGTGATTCGTATAAACAGATTAAAGATACTTTATTTGTAATTGCTTTCGTACCATAATTTGTATATATTAGTAGTTATTTATTTCAATTGTTTATCAAATGGCTAGCATTTCCCAACCACTTCAACTCTTGGATAGATAAATCTGATATTGTGTAAATAAGATATTGTATGACTATTATTTTAATTTAGAATCTAAAGTAAATAAACAATATATAGTAATATAAAGTTTTTTGTTTCAATCTTCATCATCAATAACAATGACAATAAAACATCATACACATAAATGACATTTCAATATTCTTGGAGGGAAGTCGACATTGCGCTTAATGAGCCATTTAAAAGCTGATGATAGAGTGTTTTCTGAGTAACTTCAATTTTTGTTTTAAGCTCACTATTATTTTTGTATATCAGGGGGAGGATATCTTTATTAAATATGTCACAAATTACAGCTGCAAAATTGTAAAACTTTCTATTAAGAAAGTTTTTTGTCACAGCAGCGTCATCATCTTTAGGTTCGCCTAAGTAGGTTATCGATTTTCCACCCATATCATACTGCCCATATGCTGTAAGTTTAAAATCAATCCCTGGTGGCCAGGGTAATATATGATTTTTTTCATTACATTTCTGACGACCAAATTTGTCAATTGTGTTGTTTCTTTGACTCATTTTTAATCTAAACTAAACTATTTTATTTTTATTTGCTTTACTTATACTAAATATTTCAACTGAGAAAAAGAAATACTGACTATTATCTACCGGGTTGTTTTATTTATAAAATAAAAAAAACAGAACTGTGATTATAAAAAATATTTATTTACAGTTATTTAAGTACAAATACAAAAATTATAAAAAATTAATTTTCAACGTCTTCATTTTCGTTGTTTAAAAGCTACCCCATTCGACACTAATTCGATCGTCAACATCTTGGACTGTTGCTGTTGCAGGAACCAATTCATATTTGCAGCAAACTCTCCAGGTAAATGTGGAATATTAACGAGGTATTCTTTTTATTCCTCTTCAACTGTTTCAGCACAAAATATATCCATGTCTATGGAATCATATAAAAATTTGTCGCACAAGTGTGCCCCAGCTATAAAATTGATTGCATCCCTGATCTCTTCTTTATAATAATAATAATAATAATAATAATAATAATAATAATAATAATAATAACTGTGCTGCGACTGCTATAGCTAGAGCTCTGGAAGTTAAAGTTACAACAGAACGCTGATCAGCAAAAACAGAACCCAACACACCACCATGGGGAAAACGTCTAAATAAGAAAATTGAAAATCTTCGAATAGAAATAGGACAGCTGACGGAGTACATCAGGGCCACAAGAAGTAGTCGACTGCAAAGGCGAGTTGAAGAAATCATGAATCGTGTCCGATATCATTCGCAACAATATCCAGCGAATGTTACTGCTCAGCAATGCCTTAATTCGCTGAAACAGAAGCTCTCTGTTATTGCAGGACGGCTAAAGAGGACCAAGACTAGCAATAGCCGAAAACGAGACAATGCGCTCTTCCAACGATCAGAAAAGACTTTTTACCGTAAGCTAAATTCTCCACCTAATATAGCAGATAATAGATACCCCAATAGAGAGCAGGTAGAAGAGTTCTGGGGAAACCAACTTTCCACACCAGCCGATTGTAACATCGCAGCTGGCTGGATCAATGAAGAACACCAAATCTGCCAAGATTACAGCCAGATGCAGTTAGAGCCATTTACCACCGAGGAAATTTCAAGAATAATCAAGGAATCCCATAACTGGAAAGCTCCAGGTCTCGACGGGATCCAGAACTACTGGCTCAAAAAGTTCTGGTGTATGCACCATCAGCTGGCTAGTCTTATTAATGATGTTTTCCTAACCCAGCAAAAATGCCATTGTTCTTGACCGAAGGTATTACGTACCTCCTACCAAAGGACCAACATAACACACACGACCCAGCTAAGTATAGGCCGATCACTTTCCTACCCACACTGTAGTGATCACCTCCTGCTTGACCCAACGCATCTATGCACATTGTGAGCAAAATAACATCGCTGCAACTCAACAGAAAGGATGCATGAGGAGAGCAATGGGATGCAAGGAACAATTGATTGTTGACTCTGTCATATGTAACCGAGTCTGTGCCAACCGAAGAAACCTCTTTGCTGCCTACGTGGATTATAAGAAGGCCTTCGACTCGGTGCCACATGAGTGGCTCAAAACTATATTGAGAATGTATAGGGTCGATAATAATTTTGTTTCCTTTTTAGAACGCATCATGTCAACCTGGAGAACTAGGATCCAATTGCAAGTGCCATCCAGCGACACCATCGAAACTAACAAAATTCCGATACGAAGGGGAATATTTCAGGACGATTCACTTAGCCCATTGTGGTTCTGCCTTGCAATGAACCCACTATCATGCCGTTTGAACTCAACCAGATGCGGCTTTAGTGTTAGAAATAATAACGAAGAGGTAGTAAGAGTGAATCCTCTTCTATACATGGATGATCTTAAACTGATGGCTGCTACCAGAAACCAGCTGGAACAAATGCTTAAAATTGTAGAGGAGTTCTCCGGGGATATCGGAATGCAATTTGGACTTGACAAGTGCCGTATTTTGAACATCGTTAAAGGGAAGATACAACCGGAGGCTTTTAAAATGCAGACCGGTGAAACTATAGCTGCAAATATCTAGGTATGAAGCAGGCTAAAAGAATTGACCATGGCACTATGAAGGCCGAATTGACAGCCGAATTTGTCAGGAGGGTAAGGCGGGTATTACGAACTAATTTAAATAGTAGAAATTTGTTTAAGGCGCTCAACACGTATGCTTGCTCTGCGCTAAGCTACTCTTTTGGAATTGTAAAATGGAGCAGGATGGACATCCAAAACCTGCAAAGAAAAATAAGGACACTCCTCTCAAAAGCACAAAAACATCACCCTCGGAGTGCTATTGAACGTACAATCCTTCCAAGACACCAAGGAGGAAGAGGATTGGTGGATATTGGTAAGCAGCTCGACCAACAAATAATAAACTTACGTTCATATTTCCACAAGTTAGCGGACTCTTCCACACTACTGCGAGGTAGACGATTCAACGCCGCTACAGTTAAGGGAACAAGATATTGCTTCTCACCATCCAACAGACCAAGAGGAGTTTCAAGCCTGGCTACGGAAGCCACTTCATGGACGGCATCCAAATGAGGTCAATCAGGACAATGTCGACAATGCAGCGTCGAACTACTGGTTGATTTCAGGACAGATGTTTCCGGAAATGGAAGGCTTCTTGTTAGCTATCCAAGACCAGATTATTCCGACGAAGAACTATCGGAAGTTCATCATTAGAGATCTCTCAATAGGAAATGACCAATGCAGATATGGCTATCGAACATCGGAGACAATTCGGCATATAACTGGAGGATGCCAAGCGTTTGCCGCAACCGAGTATAAGGAGAGACACGACTCAGCCGCTAAGATACTCCACCAAGAGTTAGCAGAAAAGTTAAATCTATTACAGGTAGGAAAGGTGCCTTATTACAAGTACAATCCGGAGCCTATTCTTGAGAACAACCAGTTCAAGCTATATTGGGACCGAACGGTTCTGACGGATCAAACAGTAGCTCATAATAGACCAGACATTATACTAACAGATAAAATTTCTAGGCGAACTACACTAATCGACATTGCTGTACCTAACAACAACAACCTAAGGCCAAAATACGAGAAGATCGCCAAATACAGAGATCTGGAGGTTCAAATCCGAAGACAATGGGCAATGAACAGCGTCCAAATGATTCCCATAATACTGTCAGCATGACTAGTGATACCAAAGAACCTCCTGCAGAACATCAAGGGACTGGGCCTTAGTGAGCATCTGTATAAGCCGATGCAGAAAGCAACTCTCCTGGCAACCGCGCGAATCGTCCGAAAGTTCGTAGGGAATGCAGCAGACAACGTCACCTACGACCCGATAATATGGAAAGGTTTCCCATAGAGCTTTATATTTTGTATGCCTGGTGTGAGTGAATGATCCCTGGAGGGAATGCGAAGCCGTCTGGCTTGTAAATCATAAATGATAATATCCTTTATTTTCCAACAAAATTATGATCACATAACAAAGCAACGTCAGAGAGAGAAATGTTTAACATTAAGAATTGTAAATATATCGCTCTAACTACAGTTAATATAAAAACTAATCGGCATTTCGATAGGAACTATACACAAAGGAAAACAAAAGGGGAAAGACAGATACAAGATAATTTTAAAAAGTAGTAATAAGAGAGTCAGTTTACACTAAACAAAGTTTTACAGTTTGTAAAATAAGATATTCCAATTTAAAAGTATTAAAACTTTTACACACAAAACAAATGCATGAGAAAAAACCCACTAAACAAAAAATTTTAAGTTAAAAATATCGACATTACAAAAACTATTCATTAAAATTGAAAGAGTAAAAGCAGATAGCCATTCATTTACGCGTCTCTTAAAGCAATTAATCGATTCGGTAAGCCAGATTTCTCTTGGTAACATCCTTACTGCTTTAATCGCCATATAGTATGGTCCTCTCCCATAAAAGGTCTAGTTATTTAAAAGTACCCTTTGGTCATTCGCCCGTCTGGTAGTCATAACCATGTTTCCCCCATACAGCTGTCTATTTAGCGGAAATAATTCCATATTCCTTCTGACAAACATGACTAAAAATCTAAAGTATAATGAGGGAACAGTAAGCAACTTAAACTGAGTAAAAAATGGTCGACATGAAGCTCTTGGATGTAGGTGGAAGATGCATCTTATTATGCGTTTTTAAATTTTAAATATATTAATAGCCTTTCTTGATGATCCCCAAAAGGAAATACCATAAGACATAAGAGATTGTATTTGCCCAAGGTAGAAAAGCCTAACAGTCTCTGCAATGATGACGTCACGAAGCCTTCGGACTACACCATACAAACTGTTAACCTTAGCCCCAAGAGCTGAGATATGCTGTTCCCAATTTAAAGAGGGGTCCAAGTGAACACCCAAGAACTTAACCTGTTCAAAAGTAGGTATAGATCTACCCCCAAGCCACACAAGCAGTGACTTAGACCTTGTTGCATGCTTTGAAAAAAGAATGAGGCCAGTTTTATCTACGTTTAGAGTGAGGCCGTTATCAGAACACCACTGCTGCATTTTCAATGCAGAGTTTGTGCACTTTCGAGACAGTCCCGCCATAGAAGTGTCCGCCAGTAACAAACGTTATCCGCGGCCAATCCATCTCCCAGATTGTTTACATATATTAAGAATAATATGGGTGCCAGAATGGAGCCCTGAGGTACTCCCTGCAACAATTTAGTTCCATCTGAAAAGTAATGATGATTATTTTTAGCAAAGCCAACTGTTTGCTGCCTATCCGATAAGTGGGATTGCAGCAAACTGGCAGCAACACCTCTAACCCCATACGCACCAAGCTTTGTCAAATAAAGTTATGATCCACAGTGTCAAAGGCTTTAGACAAGTCAAAATATAAGCCTGCCACTTTTTCATTTGTGTCAATTCTTTCATTTATATAGGAAATTGTGTTGAATATTGCCATTTCAGTAGATTTGTTAGGTCTAAAGCCGAATTGATTTTTACTCAGGATATTGAGTCTGTTTAGATGTTCAAATATTCTAGTATATATCACTTTTTCAAAGACCTTTGACACTGCTGGAAGCAGGGAGATTGGTCTGTAATTTTTGATACACTGGCGATCCCCTTTTTTAAATATAGGAATCACTTTGGCTGTCTTGAGATTAGTGGGAAAGATCTGTGTGGCAAAACTTTCATTAAGAATATTTGCTAAGAGATTACTTATTCAGTGTGTGACAAATTTTAAAACATATACAGGCACGTCGTCCAGTCCCGCTGAAAATTTATTAGGTAAACTCGTAAGTGTTCAAAAAATTTCATCGGAATTAACTGGGGATAAAAATTTTGTAGGATAATTAACTTCAGTTTAAAACGTAAGATTAGGATTTGAATTATTGTGTACATTGAACTGTCTGCTAAATAGTTCAGCAATATCTTTGGGTCACTATGAATATGATCATCTATTTTTAGGGTTATATCGTAATTCTTTTTGATCCCATTGCATTCGGTATTAAGAATATTCCAGGCAGTTTTAATTTTATTTTTGGAATTAATAATCTTACTATCATTCAAATTTTTATGATAATGAGATAGGTATTTCCGATAAATCTTTCTTTCTGACCTAAATGTTCTATACACAGCTTGACTTTTTGTCTACCTGTACCACATATACAGGTCTTTGATGTAGTTTGAATAGTTACGGATTTCGGTATTTACCCAGCTTGCTTTATGTTATTTGATTCTACTTATACTGGTTGGAAATGAAAGGTCAAAATAATAGTAGAATATTCGAAAAATTGTGTTATATTTTTCGTCAACACCGTATGCTTGATCTACCTCATTCTAAGGCTCATTTATACGGTAGTCCTTAAAACGTAATTAATTATGGTTATTGAAAAATCTTTTTTTTTTTTTGTATAAGCCTTCTGATACTCCCTATTAACTTTTATTTACAAAACTTGGCCCCAGTGGTTGCTGATATGTGTCTCTGAATCGATATTACCATTTTGTATGTTGCTAAAAATGTTGTCTAGTTGAGAGCCGGACTGATCCCGGGCTACCCTGGTAATCCTAATAATATGAGGTTTTAAACCATAACTGTCCAGTAATTGCAACAGTGAATGTACATTACTGTCTTCAGGATCATGGAAGTGAAAGTTGAAATCCCCACCCACTATAAAAGTTTTGGTTGGGCAGTATAAATCGTCTAATAATTCAATAAGATTATCAAAAAAAACCTCGACATTACCTGATGGCGATCGATAGATACATATAAAAATTTCATTATTTATATTACATTTAGTTAAACAATATTCAAAGTGCTTCTCAGCTGCCGCGGGTAGCTGAGCATTATCACAAAGTGTTGCTTGAAGATTTTCCTTTAGGAAAATTGCTGTTCCTCCTCCTTTGTGTTGGTGTCTTCAAAAGTAGCTTATTAATTTATATCCATTCAAGTTGAACCTGACTATACCATCATCCTTTAGCCAGTGTTCGGTTATAAATAAAATGTCGGGATATATATCCGTTAAAATAACTTGAAATTCTAAGAATTTGAAATTTAGGCTTTGTATGTTAATGTGGAACAGTTTCATAATATTCTTTTCATCATTCTTGGATTTTTTGCCATTGGATACTCTTAAGAGTTAGTGTTTATGTTTGGCTGCTTCATGTCTAAAAAATTTCTTCCATAAGAGAAGTTGAACCTTTCAAATCCCACACTCTGTGGCCAAAAGGCAGCATCGTAGACCATTTCTTTAATTTCAGGGCTTACTCCAATCATGAAGTATATTTTATTACTTTTTTGAGCTTTAGGTATACATTGCTTCACTGAGATATCTTTGGAATCAGTCTTGGAATGTTTAGCAATATGTTTACAAATGGTATCCTCTGTAATTCCATCTTTGATTGATTGGTTGACACCAGGAAAAGCCAAATTTTCTTATCCTCTTTATTAGCTGTTGTTGATTGAAATTCGTTGTAATCTTTGCGTTCGCCATATTTTGTGTGTATTGATCTGTGGTTGCTTCAAAATGCGGCCAATCATTTGCACTATCCAACATATCGTCTTAATTCTCTTTCCAACCAAAATATGTATCTATCTACATATTCGTTAACGGTCGTCGCATCAGCAGACATCTTTAACAGAAATAATGAACACGCGTAAGTATTCTGACATTTGCAACTATTTTTTTAAATTTAATTATTTCCTTTTTTCAAACATTACATACAATTTACTCCAATGAGCCCAAAAGTAATAATGTTCGAGTATTGTTTGTAAATACTCTAGTACCTTGCTCCAAATAAGTAAGAGTGTATTTCCCTTTAGTTTTACTCATATATACAATATCGTCTGATAGTCTTTCGGCCACACGTTTTGGCAAAAAAGTCTCGAATGTGCTATTATCACCGTCGTAGTATAAAGCCATTAGAAGAGTTTTACCAAATCGTGTAGTCATTGAAATCATTTATACACTTTCCCCATAATAATTTCGGTAAACTTTTTTCTCTCTAAAACCTCGAAATCTTTGTTGAACATTTCATTAACTTCATCTAGAGTTTCTTTTGCAATACTCATTATAGAATAAAATTTTTATAAAAAAATTGAACCAACTTCTAAAAGTGCTTCAAAAAGTGAAAAATAATTAGAAGAACTATTTCTGATAAAATGTAATTCGCATAAACAGATTAAAAATACTTTTTTTGTAACTGCATTCTTACCATAATTTGTATATATCAGTAGTTATTTAATGCATTTAGAAATAATTTGGCGCCGACGTCAAAAATTTCAATTTTATATAAAAATTTCTAGTTATTTTTCACTTTTTAGCGCACTTTTAGAAGTCGGTTCAATTTTTTTATAAAAATTTTATTTTTCAAATTTTAGTTTTGAATTCATTATGATATTCATAAATTATTTGAAGTAAGTGCTAATCGAGATTAGTGTACCTCGCAATGACTCCAAGGTGGCAAAAAAATACCTATTTTATCAAGAATTGTAAATCACCCTAAAATGAACCATTAAAAATTTTTTGATTCTTGCAGTTCTCCAAATACCAATGAAATTGTGTCAAACAAATATTTAGTCTGTCATAGTAAATCCACTATCTTAAATTTCAAATTAACTTTAGATTGGTAATATAGGCCCCAAAACCTTCCAATATCGATATTTAAAGAAGTTGAGACGTAAATTTCTTAGCCCGATATATTTTATATTGCATATTGAGTTTTTATATGCCCCAAGAACCCCGCAATATCAATTTTAGATAAAACCGGAAAATGTAAAATTTTTAGCCCTTCATAATGTATCTTATCAACCTAATGGTTGCAAAAAATTAACTTCATATTTGTAATACACCTCCCCCAACTCCCTAATACCAAATCTGAAAAAATGCGAATAAGGTAAAATTTTCAACCTACCATATTGGATCCGCCATATTGAATTTCAAAAAAAAATTTATGTCTTAATCTAATCTAAACCTTTAAAGCCCTCTAGTACCAATTTTAGATGGTCATATTGCATCTGAGATTTTCTTAAAATAATTTTATATTCGCTATTTACATCCTCGAAAACGAAGTTCCACATTTGAAAGAAATCGAAAAATGTAAAATTTTTAGTCAGCTATATTGCATTCGCAATATATACTATTAAATTTATAATTTACACCCTCAAGAACCCTCTATATCAGTTTTGGAGAAAGTCGAAAAATGTAAAATTTTTAGGACACCATATTGAATCCGCCAGATTGAGTTTTTAAAAAAATATTTTAATTTCGTAATTAACACTAACAAAAATCTCCCAATACTGACTTTAGGCAAAATCGAGAGATGTAGAATCTTTAATCCGCCATCTTAGATCTGCCATATTTAATTTGTTTAAAATAATATCAGATTCGTAATCTGCTATCCCAAAAACTCTCCCATATCAATTTTGAAAAAAATCGGACAAAACTAATTTTTAATCCACCTTATTGGATACGCCATATCGAATTTTTAAAAAATAATTTTAGATTCGTCATGTGCGACCCAGATAACTCCCCTGTACCAATTTTAGAGAAAATTGGACAAAATTGATTATTTGTTCGCCATATTGGATCCGCCATATTGATAAAAATATTTTGAATTCATTATGTGCGACCTCGAAAACTCCCCATACCAATTTTGGAGAAAATTGGATGGAATTAAAATTTTTTGTCCGCCATAGTAGATCTACCGTATTGAATTTTTTAAACATAATTTCAGATTTGTTATGTGAGACCCCGAAAACTCCCCCGTACCAATTTTGGAGAAAATCGGATAAAATTGATTTTTTTGTCCGCTATATTGAATCTGCCATATTGAGTTTTTTAAAAATATTTGTAAACACCATCTTGGATTTATAAGTGTACCACTGCACCAATTTCATCTAAAAAAAAATATGGGACCACCGCTACAATTTCCTAAATATAACGTAAAAAAATTCATTCAAATCTGTGCAGCCGTTCTGGAGTAATCGGTGTACATACATAAAAAAAATATATAGTCGACAAATTGAGTACCTCCTTCTTTTAGAAGTCGGTTAAAAAATGGTATATAAATCCAAAAATTACCGTGAATACAAAAGCACTTTCAGAACACTAAACGAACACAATATTTGATGTTTATGCCACTGATATCTGCAACTGTCACTTCTTTTCCCACTAACTTTTATAGCGAATTTTCAAGGTCGAATTATAACAATGGTGGAGGTGGCTTAATAGCAGAAACACCAGAAATGGTCGGGGGAGTCTTCAAGGTCAAATGACTTCACATGTCTAAAATGGTATAAGGAGAACTTCAAGGTCAAAATACAATGAAACAAATAATTACATTTTATGTACTTTATTGATGGACATTTTTCTGTTTGTCTCTTATACGTGTAGTATAATCGTTTAAACCTAAATTTCTCAACTTGTCTAATAATCTTTGTTCGTTTTTATCTACTAAAAAATCCTTACATACTATGCTCGCTAAAATACACACTTCAACATGGTCCATATATTTAAAAAATATACTACAATCCTGAGCCTCCGAATTTTGCATTTCATATGCAATTAAAAACTCTTCATACATTTCCCTCACTAAACTTTCCATATTAACTACTACTACGTTAAACTTAAGTCCTACACTCTAATTTCATTTAATACAACCAGATCTGCAATGAAACTTATCAGTTTTTCCAGTCACTAAATCCCACCTTTTTTATTTCACAAACAAACTCTAATAAATTTAATGTTTTGCTGCAATATTTATGACATGCATTGGCAGCCTTTTCACATTCAAAAGCCAAATCACAATAGCGCAACGCCCATTCTGGTAGACTTTTCATTGCATCATTGAAGTAATTACTTGCCGTTTCAGTGAACTCATCGCCCAATTTTTTTATTGTCTCTTGCAAACCACTATTCATATTTTTCACCTATTTTTACACTCACAACACTTTTTTATTGCTGGTAGTGGCCCATCTATATAATGCTATATTTGTTCATAGTGAATGTAACAGGGTAGTATAGTAGTAACAGGGTAGTATAGTAGTAACAGGGTAGTATATAATGATATATTTGATCATAGTGAATGTAACAGGGTGGTTCCTTGTCACACCGATATGGCGCTGGCAGCTCATCCCAAATTTGCTGCAAAACTTAGTGAATTGACGCAAGTTTTTAAATATTCGAGAGGAAAAAATGCTAGATCCCTTCCTTCTAAATTACACAAACTTTTTAAATTACTTTTATATAAAGAAATTACTCTGCCGACTTGCTCTATAATTTTATCTTTGGATAGTTCCATATCTGACGTTTTACACTGAATGAATGTAAATAGACTCATACAATTTTATAGAAGAATTTGCAAGGTCAAAACCATTTCTAGATCATCCCCACACTATTACAATGCACAAATAACTACTTTAAGGTCTCACACCTAAGATGACCTCCAACAAAGTTAGGGCGGCCTTAAACAAGATCAAGGTCAAGACCACGCACAACATTCCACAACATTTTCAAGGTCAAGGTCTCGTCGGCGCAAGGTAGAATATCATAGTCAAGGGAACAAGGTCAAGTTCAAGGTGAAGGAGATGCAGCGCATCGGGTAATGCTCATTACTGTCAGTTATAAAAATCTTGTTATAAGAAAATCTGTCACTGAGGATGAAGAAAATGTTTTTACTGTACTACGTTTAGTGATCGAAAATCCAAATATTAGTCAGAATCATATATCCGAAAATACTAACATTAGCCAAGCAGGTGTTTCAAGGATCCTTAACAAATACAGATTTTATCCTTATAAAATCTAGCGTTGTCAAAAGCTTCACGGAAATTATTTTAACAACCGAACTAAATTCTGCTTGTGAGTGTTACATAAAGTTGCAGAAAAGGAACACTTTTTTGACAATGTGTTGTTTAGTGATGAATTTACTTTTCATACCAATGGTTTCGTGAATAGACCCAACTTCCATTACTATTCTGATTCAAATATATTTCGTGCCGTATAGGGTGAATAACCCTGTATATATATATATATATATATATATATATATATATATATATATATATATATATATATATATATATATATATATTCATTTTAATGTTTGGTCAAACAGCAATAAAATTTTAAAAAAATTGGTAGCTCAGCTCACTACTATTTTATTTTTAATAACATAGAATCAACTGTTGTGAAAAAGAAAATTTTCTTTATTTCCTTTAAATGTCATTTAAATAATATAATATCACTAAAAAAAATTACTTTATTGTTGAAATCAAAGTTCAATTTTGGCTATCATGTAACTGCTTCTTAACCACTGCTAAAGGAAACGACGCATGTGCTATAAAATTTTCTATTTCGATTTTTCAACATGAAAACGCGAACTGAATATGTTTATCACACGTATTTGAGTAGTAAAATATAGTTTTGTAACAGTAAGCAGTGATATTTTTAAAATTAATTTCTAAAATTATGTTTATATGTGAATCCCCTTACATCCAATAGAGAATTTCTTTTGATGAAAATTGTTTTTTGTTATATTTATTTTAGTAGGTACAAAGAAGGTCAGGGTGTGTTTATTACTTTAAATAATTTTGGAATATTATTTCAAATCTTTGCAAGAGTGCTACATAGGTATAATTGTACATTTGAATTTACTCTTTGCCTTCAAACCAGTTAGCAGAGATACACCAAGAACTTGCTTAATCAAGTAGGTTATATTTTGTACTGCTTCGCTGTAAAATCATAAGGTTTTTCTTACTAAACAATTAATCCTGGTCTGCACATAAAATTATGTTTGTCAGTCTCAGAATATTGCAACCATAAATTTGTTTTTTTAATTTTTGTTGACTTTACAAGAAATTGAAGTTTTTATATTATGTTTTTATTACAATATCAAGTCTTTTTAGATAAATGTTTTCTGTGTACGCTTTACTCAACTTTTGGTGTAATAATTTTGAAATTTTGGAGTTTTAAACTTAAAAAAGTACAAAACGTGTTATACCAAGAAAAGGGCATTTCTAATGATTTTTTTAATAATCTAGATCAAAAACTGAAGCCTTTTTAAATCGATACAAGTATTTTCCTAAATGTTTTTTTTTATATTTCGGTAAATGAAGCGACAAACATGATAGGAACCACCAACGCGACACACCATAACCAAGATACTATATTTACGGTTGTAATATATTTTACAGAAAATAATGAACTCAAATACTGGCTATAATATCTGATAATTTTAATCACGATAAAATGTTAGTTTATAAATCTTAAGAGATTATAATAAATTATTTGAAAAGTAACTACAAAAATTCAATGTGTTACTGATGGAACAGGTCGGCAGTTTAAAAATAAATGAAGGTTTTATAGTTTCCTTTTCCATTAAAAAGTAATTAATATCATAGCCAAATGACACTTTTTCGAATGGCAAATGTGCTTGGGTACAAATATTAAAAGAGGGGTAAACGGTTAAGCTTCCAGCTTTTAGTCAACGAGAGAATTTTTACAAGCGACCAGGAGCCGTATCTTCGAACTGGGGAACGTGAAGTGAAAGGTTAGGCCAGCGGAATTAGCATCTAGAAAAAATTTATTATTAATAGACTTTTCAAAACTTAAACACCTTCAGAATGTAATTATGTAGTATCTTATGTATCATTTTCTTTTTTGGAGAAAATTTTTTGTTTAACAATTAAGATATGAAAAAGCAGTTTTTTTAAGTTGCAGAAAAAGCTATTATTTTTCAGTAAAAAAGTTTCAAATAAAAGTTGTGCGCATTAAAAAATACCTACAAAATGAGCTAAGGCAAATCCAAATCGTATAATTTGTTTGTTAGTTATTGCAAATAAACCTGCTAAAATGGCTGTTCTTTCAATTGTTAATAAACAATAGAAAAAATATTGCATTAACTTTATACTACACCGAAAGGAGCCTCTTGTTGCATACAACAAGTATGCAAAATTTTAAGTTAACACATTTAATACTTTTTTGCAGAGTGAATTTGTTTAGAACATTTTATGTTTTTTTGATTGTTTATTCTCAGCGATCTAGAGATCGTCCAGTGATCTGCGGGTGTGCAAATGAAAGCTCGAGACTTATACGAACAATAACAAAAAATAACCAAATTAATTGTTAATTTTAAATTGTTGAAACAGCCAAACAAAGTTGTGGTTGATTTTTTCGTTATAAACAAATAGAACAACCCTTCGACAATTGTTGATATCGAAATACCTATAAGTGGACGTGATAGGTGAGATTTTCCAGCATATTTCGAACAAACAAAAATTCTGTACGACCACTAGAAGCTGAGATAGAATTTTTCTTTCAAAAAATCGGTGCTGCGTTCTTTATTACTAAGGGATTGTTTAAGTAGGAACTCATAGGGAGATGGTTAAACTATTGTATGCAGCAGTTTTCAACTCAATTATTTCAAAATTGTTGATGTTGCAATAGTTTAAAGTTGCACCTACTCCAAGAGTCAAAAAGTGAGCAGTAGAAGGGGGTGGGGGCGTTTTTTCAGCCTGTGACGAGCGGAACAAAACATGACTCGGACGCTTCACATTCGTTTCGCGGGAAAAATTTGAACTATCTCGGCAAATATTGGTCGTAGAATCTTTATTTTTTTTTAATTCGTAGTTTCTCGAGGAGATATGAACAATGGATGATACGTTTTTGTAATCAAATTATTGTTAAATGTAGCAACAAATTGTTGTATGTGCTTTTCAAATTGCGAAAAAAATGTTACAGTAGTCAACAGTATACTATTAATAACGAAATCATAATGTACAATTAATATTTATTGAGTTATAACATGAAACAAATTGCCGCCAAATTATTGGTTGTACAAGAAAAACACATGTTAACTTTTTTGTTTATTTTATTGGACGAACATTTTTCACACAAATTTTTTGCTACCATACATATTTTTTGCTTAAATCTATATAAAATATTTATTCCGTTCTCCGTTTCTTAGATATCGATGTACACTCATTTTCGAAATTCTTATCGATTTCATTATTATCATTACAATTATCATCATCATCATCACTCTCATCATTGACATAATTATCATCATCAACAACATCATCATTATTATCATAATCATAATTATTTTCTCCCCTATTACTTCCATCGTCTTTGAAAGTAATATTATAATAATTCTCGATTGGATAATCGCTTACAATATAATCGTCAAATGTAGTTTATTCTGCATCTCGAAAAATAATAATGCTCTGAACAAATGTTGCTATTTGTTTCATGCTATACATATTTGGATAAATATTAATAGTACATTAAAAATCAATCTAATTTTTAATATTCCTAATTAATAGTATACTGTTGACGACTATAACCATTTTTTCGCAATTTGAAAAGCACGTAAGTGCGGTAAAACTATAATTCTGCATTAAATGTATAAAAGTTGAACAATTTGTTAATTGTTATGTTTACCAATAATTTGACTACAAAAACATATCATCCTTTGTTCGAATTTGAAGCGTCCGAGTCACGTTTTTTTTCCGCTCGCCGCAGGCTGAAAGAACTCCCACCTCTACTGCTCACTTTCCGACTCTCGGAATAGGTGCAACTTTAAACTATTGCTACATTAACAATTTTGAAATAATTGAGTTGAAGACTGCTGCATAAAATAATTTAACCATTTCCCTATTAGTTCCTATTTAAATAATCCCTTAATGTTAATAAACAACTCCGCATCGATTTTTTGAAAAAAAAAAAGAACTCTATCTCAGCTTCTAGTGGTCGTACACAAGTTTTTTCTTCAAAATGTGCGTCAAAATCTCAGCGATCGCGTCCACTTATCGGCATTTCAATATCAACAATTGTGGAAGAGTTATTCTATTTGTTTATAATGAAAATATGAACCCCAATTTTGTTTATCTGTTTCAACAATTTAAGATCAACAATTCATTTCGTTCTTTTTTGTTATTGTTAGTATAAGTCTGGAACTTTCATTTGCATACCTTCAAACCGCTGTACGACTTCTAGATCACTGAGAATAAACAATAAAAAAAAAACAAAAAAGTTATAAACAAATTCACTGTGCAAAACACTATTAAACATTTTTTATTGAAATTTTGTATATTTGTCGTATGCAACAAGAGGCTCGTTTAGTTGCAGTATAAAGTTAATGCAATACATTTTTCTATTGTTTATAAACAATCGAAAAAACAGCGATTTTAATAGGTTTTTTTGCAATAACTACGAACAAATTATCCGATTCCGATGGGCCTTAGCTCCTTTTGTAGATATTTTTAATGCGCACAACTTTTTTACTGAAAAGCAATAGCTTTGCCTAGAACTTGAAAAAACTGCTTTTTCACATCTTAATTGTTAAATAAAAAATTTTCCCCGAAAAAAAAAATGACACATAAGATACTAGGTGAAAAGGTGGCGAATGCGTATTCTTGAAGCGTTCATCATTCATATCCTTGTTCGCCCCAGGAAATGGAAGCGAACGGTGAAACATGCGCAAATGAAATGTCAGCCGCTAAATGACATATTGGATTATTAATTTTAAAAATATTTATTTTATTTTTGGTTGTTCAAAATAATTCGTCATTAAAAAAAAATATGTTGACGAACCTTTTCTTTAAGACGTTTTTTTTTGAATAAACAGTTGAAACGTTAATTAGGTACCCTGATATTTTTATTTTCAAATTTTTTATTAAAATATCCTTAAAAAGTTGAATATGTCTGGCAAATATTAATTAAATTTGAGATTACAGACATATAAATTTATTATAGGAGATTCTATTCATAACTCAATTGTATGAGCGTGCTATTTAAAAATGTTTTTCTAGGGACAGTTCTGTTTATGGATTTAACATAAATACTTGTGTCCATAACAGCCTAGTATCTTAGTTTAAAACAGTTAAGTCTAACATAATTATTTTCACCACGCAACTTATAATAAATTTAAGAAATAACAATTTATAAGCCATCTGAAACTTTTATTTAAATAAGTAACAAATTTTATATTTAAATGATGTTAACTACAGCATTTAACTTAATTAGACTGTGTTGAACACTATACTTCACTACAATTAAATAAATATTATTATTATAATTTATCGGGACATATAAATGTGAACCCTACAGACCGACGAATGCAGTCCTTCAGCATAAAAACCTTATTTATGGTACAAGCCTCTACAAATCTTTATATATATATAAAAAAAACTATATTAAAACTTGAAAGTGAGATCTGCCAGTATTTTTAATGGACGTCTTCTGTCTGGCCTTTTGTTTCGGTCCCTGATATTGAACAGTTTCTCTATCATTGTTCAAGTTTTCGGTCTCCTTTCAAATTTAGTTGTCAAGACAGGACGTCTTGCAATAAGAGGCTGGATATTTTGTGAATTCATACAATAAATAATTGATTGGATAGTTTCCGTAGTGGATTAAGATAATGGCTTTTAGTCATAATACGTAGAGTTGTAATTTCCACCGTTTCAAGGTTTTTCAGTGCTGGCTTTCTGCAATTAGTGTATATAGGGGGCATGCATTCTAATTGACGTCAGTATATTACTTTGTATATATGAGTTGCTGTTTTTCTTAATATTCCTTTTTCTTTATAGATTAAAATCCTAAAGTACTTGGCTCTTTGTATGCATTTTTGTTTAACAGTTTTAGAGTGTCAATTTAAGATAAATTTGTGGTCTATATTTACATATTTGACTGATGGCTGTAAAAAGTATGAAGTGACAGTTCACATCGCCGTTCACATCACTTTTCACATCACACTTTTGAGGATATGGGCTCAGAACTACTGCAAGGAAAGGAAAATCTTTTGTAGCAATAAAGAAATTATAATAAACTTGTTTAGAGTTCAAACCTAGAATAGACAAGACTAAAGCAATACCAAGTACCTTGCAGTACCACGCTGTTATCCCAGTTAATGAAAAATCCGCCTAATTACAAAAATTATCGTTACCCTCCCAATATACAATCTTCTAAAATTAAGAATATATGACAAGTGAAAAAATCGAAGAAGATTTTTTCAAGATATAAAATAGGTTAAAAAATAAAAAAGTTACTCATGAAAGTAGTTGTAAGAGGTAAGAAGAAATAAAAAGTATGAAAACAAAACCATTTTTAAAATCACTATCTGACTATAATATTAAACTATGATATTATAATGGAGGGAAGTACCCACCAGCGAATATAATATACGACTGGTATGCGCGGTTCCGCAGACAAAATTCATGCGCCGTTCGATATTTGTGGCTTAATTTCTCGAGAAAAAAACTGCATCCTGGAAACTACCTATATTGACGTAAAAAATCCCGAGCTTTCAATCTAGACTACTAAAATAAATAATATAAAATTTTTATAAAAAAATTGAACCGACTTCTTAAAGTGCGCTAAAAAGTGAAAAATAACTATAAATTTTTATATGAAATTGAACTTTTTGAAGTCGGCGCCAAACTAATACCTGACAAAATGTGATTTTAAATTGAGCTGGCAATTGCCCTGCAGCAAAGCCAAAACAAGCAAGCAAGCAGCAAATGTGATTTTCATAAACAGATTAAAAATTCTTTATTTGTAATTGCTTTCTTACCATAATTTGTATATATTAGTAGTTAATTATTTCGTGTACAAATAATTAGGCGCCGACTTCAAAAAGTTCAATTTCATATAAAAATTTATAGTTATTTTTCACTTTTTAGCGCACTTTAAGAAGTCGGTTCAATTTTTTTATAAAAATTTTATTTTTCTATTTTTAGTTTTAGAATTCATTATGATATTCATAAATTATTTGAACTAAGGACTAATCGAGATTAGTATACCTCGCTATGACTCCAATTTGGCAAAAAAACACCCATTTTATCCAAAGTTGTAAATCACCCTAAAATGAACCACTAAAAATTCTTTTGTTCTTAGAGTTTTCCAAATACCAATCAAATTTAGTCAAACGAATATTTAGTCTGTCATAGAAAATCCATTATCTTAAATTTCAAATTAATTTTAGATTGGTAATATAGGCCCCAAAACCTTCCAATATCGATATTTAAAGAAAATAAATTAATTTTTTTTTCCACCATATTGGATACGCTATATTGAATTTTTTAAAAATAGGTCGTCATGTGTGACTCCGAAAACTCTCCCGTACCAATTTTGGTGAAAATCGGACAAAATTGATTTTTTTTGTTCGCCATATTGGAGCCGCCATATTGAGTTTTTTAAAAATAATTTCAGATTCTTTATGTGAGGCCCCGAAAACTTCCCCATACCAATTTTGGAGAAAATAGGGCAAAATTGATTTTTTCGTCCGCCATATTGGATCCGCCATATTGAATTTTTTTAAAATTATTTTAGATTCGTCATATGCGACTCCGAAAACTCCCCCGTACCAATTTTGGAGAAAATCGGACAAAAACGATTTTTTTGTCGGCCATATTGGATCCGCCAAATTGAATTTTTTAAAAATTATTTTCGATTCGTCATGTGCGACCCTGAAAACTCCCCTGTACCAATTTTGGGGAAAATCGGACAAAATTAATTTTTTTGTCGGCCATATTGGATCCGCCATATTGAATTTTTTAAAAATTATTTTAGATTCGTTATATGCGACTCCAAAAACTCCTACGTACCAATTTTGGAGAAAATCGGACAAAATTGATTTTTTTCGTCAGCCATATTGGATCCGCCATATTGAATTTTTTTAAAATTATTTTAGATTCGTCATATGCGATCCCGTGAACTTCCCCTTACCAATTTTGGTGAAAATCGGACAAAATTGATTTTTTTGTCCGCCATATTGGATCCGCCATATTGAATTTTTTAAAAATAATATTAGATTCGTTATTTGCAACCTCAAAAACTCCCCCACACCAATTTTGGAGAAAATCGGACTAAATTAAATTTTTTTGTCCGCCATATTGGATCCGCCATTTTGAATTTTTTAAAAATAATTTCAGATTCGTTGGGTACAACCTCGAAAATTCCTCCATACCAATTTTGGAGAAAATCGGACAAAATTAATTTTTTTGGCCGCCATATTGTAAGCGCCATCTTGGATTTTACTGCACCAATTTCATCTAAAAAAATATGGGACCACCGCAGCAACTTCCTTTATATAACGTAAAAAATTTCATTCAAATCGGTGAAGCCGTTCCGGAGTAATCGGTGTACATACATAAAAAAAAAAAAAAAATACATAGTCGACGAATTGAGAACCTCCTTCTTTTAGAAGTCGGTTAAAAACTGTTCTTTCGGCATATTGTATTTTTCAAGGTCAGAACGTCAAACTTTTAACAATCTTACTACCTTAATGGAAAGCTGAAAAAAAATTTATTATAAATGCCTACTGGAAAAGTCTTCTAGATTAATTTCAGTATTGTAAACACGAGAAAATATAATATGATTTTGTTCTCGCGCACCATCCTGGAACGTTTCAGGCGAAATGTGCCATATTCCGATTGTATTTTTTTTTTGATATGATCAAACCTATCCCATCAAAATCACCAGTGTGAAAAAATTAGTCGTTTTCTTTTGCTTATTACGGAATGCCGGTACCCGAAAAAAAAACATCTGGAAAATGATTTTCAGTTGTAAAAAGATTGTTCAACATTATGTTTTGGAACTTAACATCATATATATATATATATATATATATATATATATATATATATATATATATATATATTTGGCTCCTTTCCGGATTTTTTGGGGTTGTCGATGACAAACTTAAAATCATTTGCTTAAAATTCAACATCACAAATTTAATATTGAGGGCAAAAAATTTACATTTTCAATGTATCTCAAAATTGATATGATTTTTAGGGCAACTGTTATTTCCATCTTGAGAGGAAATGACCCACTACTTGAGATACTATGTATATTTTTAATTTTTTCAAATTTAGATCTTATTCTACTTGTGATGCAGATTATTATTAACTTAGAGATGCGATAGCTTTGGCGGTGTCTTTGAAGTTGAAAGATCCAATTTTCGTGACCTTGCTTGTCTCGCGGTCCGCTGTTACGCTGCGAAAAAGTGTAAAAATTAAATAAAATACCGCAGCTACACACAATAGTAATGATTAAGAACATTAGGAAGAAATACTACAAGATATAGTTTCCCACTGACAAAAAGTAAAAATAAAAGTCAAAATAAGTTTTAATACTTCCATTGAATTCTAGTATAACAAATAAGTCTTTTTTTGGTTATCTTGACAAATATTTTTACGCTTAGTTACATTTAAACATAGGTTAATCGTTGGTTAAATTTTATTAATTTGGCTTATCACATCGCTTTTCTTTTGTGTTTCTTATTTCTCACAATATTGAACCGTGTCGAGCGGGGGAGGGTGCCACATTCACGTTCCTAATGCAACAAGCAGAGGCGAATCTATTTTTCTGAATTCGAACCTTTTTAGGAGGGCGATCGCTTAAAATGACCGAAAGAGAGCTGTCGACGGGGCGGGGTTTGTCCACTTTCTGAATGTGAAGCTCTTAGGGAGGGGGCGATCGCCCTCGCCACCGCCTGGATCCGCGCCTGTTCATATATGAGATAAAATAAACATTCATGAAATTTCTAAGATTCGCATGAATAATGTATTTAGGTTTTCTATGCCTAACAAGATAAATATAGAAAACAGTTAAATGCTTCTCACCGTGACAACAGGTAAGAGAATTATCTCAAAAATGATTAACAAGTACGGAAAAATACATTGATGTTGTATTAGTCAATACTTTGTTTTAAAAGGATACAAAAATTGATTTTTCTAAAAATTCAAAATTTTTTAGGGGTAACACTGCACCTTAATAGCACTCTAAATCTACTTTTTGATAATAGAATGGAAGCCATCGACAGGTTTTCCTGACCAAATTCCTCTCGGGCGATAACTGGTGAAAAGCTTCGGGGAGTTGTGTCATGCAGTCTCGTGACCGTCAATTGCGGCTCCGTGGGTGGGTTGAGCGCCGGCTCCGTGGGTGGAGCAGCGGCAGCCTTCCATTCACGTAGAAAAAATATTTTTAATCATTTCCTCCGATTGAAAATTTGTCAAATGATAGTTGACACAATAATGTGAAGAAAAAAAAATCAGCTGACTGTAAGGTGGTGGATTATACGTCAGCTGGTGACACAAACATGAAAAAGGTATGCTCAGTGATTTCCTCTCTGTTAAAAATTTGTCAGAAGATAGTTTACATGCTACTTTGAATAAATAAAAACGTCAGCTGCCTGTATCTCGGTGGAAAGATTGTCAGCTGATAAACTGAAGAATGTAGCACGGAAGAGAGGCGTAAATGTCGATCGCCTACTTAAATACACTAGCTAACGGGTTTTTCCTCAGCATACTGCCAGCTGATTTTTTTGTTACTTAGAGTATTATGTCAATAATCACCTGACAAATTTTCAATCGGAAGGAAATAACGTACCTAAAATTATTCGGCATCACGCTGCTTGCACACACAGAAAGAAATAATTTTATTGTTATATTTTAATCAAATTACTATTCTTAATAAATTTTAATTTTTAAATATAATTAATAAATAAACTAATAACTTATACATTTACATCCAGACATTCATGCCTTTTTAAAATAGACTATTCCCAATCCCTCTCCGTACACTTTGGTCTCGTCGACGTAAAGGCAAGTCGGCGGAGTGGCGCGGTAAAAAAAACATTAACAGCGAGATTCACTAAGAAAGATTAAGACTTGAACCCGATCTAGTTGCCATGAAAAATAAATCTTCTTGTCGGCTAGTCTTGTTTTGCTTATTCTATTGTCATAATTTATATTACACATGTCAACACACATGGGGATATTTAAGATAAAAATCTTACGGTAAAGCTTTAAAATATGTAGAAGAAATAGTTGTATTCCGACAATAAATCAAATTATTTCTTTCTGCGCGTGCAAGGAGCGTGGTGTCGAGTAACTTTAGATACTTTATTTCCTTCAGTTGAAACTTTGTCAGGTGATTATTGACATAATACTCTAAGTAATAAAAAAATCAGCTGGCAGTATGCCGTCAGCTGATGTATGTAAATAAGTCAACAAAGCTCACGCCTGGCCCCCGCGGCACACCCTTCACTACATCAGCTGATAATCGTTCCACCGAGATACAGGCAGCTGACGCTTTTATTTATCCAAAGAAGCATGTAAACTATCACCTGAAAAATTTTTAATTGAGAGAAAATCACTGAATATTTTTTCTTCATGTTCGTGTGACTAACTGACGTATAATCCACCACCTCATAGCCAGCTGACTTTTTTTTTCTTCAAAATATTGTGTTAACTAACATTTGACAAATTTTTCATCGGGCGAAAATGATAAAAAAAATTTTCTACGTCAATGGGAGGCTGCCACTGCCCAACCCACCCACGGAGCCGCAGCTGACGTTCACAAGGCTTCATGACGCAGCTCTTTGAAGCATCTGACGAGTTATCGCCCGAGAGGAAATGACTTACAAAACTTGTATTTGGCTCATATACTATAACATTTAATTTTAAAAACAATTTGAATTATGCATTTTATTCAATTAATTATATATATATATATATATATATATATATATATATATATATATATATATATATATATATATATTGCTGTAACATTGTTTAGACGGTTTGTCCAAACTTAAATAATTTTCTACTGCAAATATTATGTTTAATGTATGAGCCTTTAGATCATCCAATATTCAATCTTCCTGAGTTAGAAACTAAATTTTACGAATTAGGAAAGTTGGGCGATGCCGATCTTACTCACTCAGTTAGTACCCTAATTAGGAAGCGGTTTATTGTGATGTAATATTATTTAGGATACTAAGTGGAAGAGGCGAGCGACCGTAGAGTAGGCCCGCATGTAACTGAAAGCGTTAGGCCAATAGAAAGAAATAGAGAAAATGGATGAGATATCTATATCTCTTTTCAATACTGTAGCGCAGTACAGAGCTCTCTTTTCATTAACACACGGTGCAGACGAAACACTGATTGTCTGAACGAGATATTATAAACGATTACACAACCGACAATATAGTAATCATGAGTACCATGAATTAATGTAAAAGTACATCGACAAACCAACTTAGCCCATGATTAAACCCAAACCACTAGGCCCTGCATCTAATTGTATATACATGTTCCACCCATTTATTAGATGATAATCACGGTGGCCGAACGGAAAATGTGTTTGCCTCATAGTTAAACATCTGTACCTTAAAAAATTCAAAGGGTGTTTTTTTCATATTTTTTCCCAAAAAACTTAACAAAAGCAGTAAATAACAAAACTAAAAACATTATTTCATCTTTCAAGTCTAGATACTAGACAAATTTAAAATGTAGTTGAAGGCCCACACGCAAATAAGGAAAATTAAACATATTTACAATAACCAACAATTAACACCAACTGGCGACTGTTTTTTCCCGCTGTCTCTGAGGCTGATAACTCGCAAACAGTGCAAACTTGAAATATATAAATATAAATTTCGTTTTCGGATAATGCGTCAAAATTCTTGAAAAGGTAAAATCATAGACGTAAGAGAATTTCTTAATACTTAACATATACTGCGGATCCTATAGAAGAAAGTTGGCTCACGCTTAAAAAGAGATAGAGCATTTTCAAGAAGCAGGACCTCTCTTTCTAATTTCGGTCAGGTAACAGGGGTATCCAATGATATTTGGAGTATCGTGCTTAGCTCCACGATTAGAAAGAGATATCCTGCTCCTCGAAAATGTTCTATCTCTTTTTAAGCGTGAGTAAACTTTCTTCTACAAGATATATAGTCTATATTAAGTAATATTAATTTCTCTTACCTCTATCGGTAATATAAATGCAGTAAATCATATAACAAAAGGTCGAAAACCCAATACTTCTCGAGTTATAGACTGTCAAAATTCATTTTTTTTTCTGGTTTTTAATACCATGCGGTTAGTTTTAACTTATCAAGTTGATATTGGGCACAAAAACTATGCTTGATGATTTCTATCATTTTATTATAAAAATGTTTCTGTACTGTGCCACCAGAACTAACCCGAAATTCAAATTTTATTTTTCACATACATTTTTTGGTTTGACAGCTATTGGAAAAAGGACATACCATTTTAAAGACAATGCCTAATAAAAAAAAAGTACTTTTTATTCGAATCGATTAATAAAATTTGTTTTAGAGTTCGACAACATTTTGAAAATGTAATGTAAATCCTTTTTCTTTTTTAAAATAGTAATTTTTGTGGTAAAAATTTTATTTACTTAATTTTGGGGCGCTAAATACAAATGACAATGAAATTAAAAACTTAGTTGTAGTTTTCAAGAACGAGTTTTTTAAATTTTATTTTTAACAAAATAATAAAAAATACATACTTTCACACTTGTAGAGATCCTATATATCTTATCTTTTTGCTTTTCTTTCATGGATTGTTACTGGAGCATCTCTAATGAAGTCCAACAGTAGTCGGCAAGCATGGAAGCATTCCACTTTCCCTGGTACTTTTTCTCCATTGTTGATATATCCTGATGGAAGCGTTCGCTGTGCTCATTACTTACAGCTCTTCAGTTGTCAGGAAAAAGGTCTAGATGTGAGTGTTGGAAATGGATCTTTAGAAATATATTTGTACCCATTTTTTGATACGATGACAGCATATTTTCAACAAGAGTAACGTAACTGTCAGCTTTTTTATTTTCGAAGAAATTAGTGACCACAAGGCGAAAATCATTCCAAGCATTTTTTTTTCAATATCTGATGAGAATGAGAGTACTATCAAAATGTTTGTCTTTTAGAATATTTCGAATATGTGGCCTTACAAAAATACTTTCTTCAATTTTTGCATCATTTAGCCTTCGGAAATTCTGACGCAGGTACTGAAAATCTGGCCCATCTGTATTCAATGGCTTAACAAATTTTTTCATTAGGCCCAATTTGATATAAAGTGGTGACAACAATATTTTTGAGGTCTACCAATGGCATATGTTGTCTATTATTTCTACCTGGCTCTAATGATTGTCGAACGGACCAGCCTTTTCTCTTATAATGAAGTGCTTTTCCTGACTGTTCTACTCACAGAAAAAACAGCATAACCTAGCTGCAACCCAAGTAAAAGTGCAATCACCTTTAAATCGCTAATATTTCCTATATGCAATAGCATTGCTTTCAAACTCAGTGTTGAACTGTCTGTCTATAAACAATCTCTATTCCTCTGGCTTGTAGTTTATACTTAAAGCCTCCCATAAAGGGTTAATGTTATTGTAGAAAACCAAGTTCTTTTTCATGTTAAGAAATGGTGCTAGGTCTTTATAAGCAATAAGTTCACTGCTGCAATCTTGATCCTAGTAACTTTGCTTTACTTTTTAAAAGTTCCAAGTCTCTCACATGATCGTTTAATTCTGATTGGGTTATTTTATACGGCTGGCGGTATAATGTGCTGGGCGTGAAATCAGAACCTTTTGATGTTAATGGTTTATCTCCTTGAGAATTCGTTGTATTGTTATCTGATTCGTAGTGAATGTTTCTGGAGGTTCTGGAATAGGAAGTTCGTCACTATGAGACATACGGTATCTCTGAATGGTTGATAACTGACTTTTTCTTCTTGGCTATACCTGTGCCTTGCTCAATATGTGGTATGATGCAGAAAGAACAATCATTAACATGATTTGAAGACTCTTTCCAGATCGTTGAGACAGCAAACTGCATAGATCGTTTTTTACTATTTAACCGGTTTCTCAGACTTGAAGCGCATGCCTTACAGCAGATATGTGGCGCCCACTGTTTGTCTAGATCTCCAATATCCGTTTTAAAAAATTTCAATTTCATATAAAAATTTCTAGTTATTTTTTACTTTTTAGCGCATTTTTAGAAGTCGGTCAATTTTTTTATAAAAATTTTATTTTTCGATTTTTAGTTTTGAATTCATTATGATATTTATAAATTATTTGAACTAAGTGCTAATCGAGATTAATGTACCTCGCAATGACTCCAAGGTGGCCAAAAAGTACCCATTTTTTCCATAATTGTAAATCACTCTAAAATGAACCACTAACAATTCTTTGATCCTTAGAGTTCTCCAAATACCAATGAAATTTTGTCAAACGAATATTTATTCTGTCATAGTAAATCCACTATCTTAAATTTCAAATTAATTTTATATTGGTAATATAGGCCCCAAAAACCTTCCAATATCGATATTTAAAGAATTTGAGACGTAAATTTCTTAGCCCGAGATATTTTATATTGCATATTGAATTTGTTGCCCCAAAAACCCTGCAACATCAGTTTTAGATGAAACCGGAAAATGTAAAATTTTTAGTTCCTCATATTGTATCTTATCAGCCTAATAGTTGTAAAAAATTAACTTCATATTCGTAATACACCACCCCCCAAACCCCTAATACCAAATCTGAAAAAATGCGAATAAGGTAAAATTTTCAATCCACCATATTGAATTTCAAAAAAATAATTTTAACGTCTTAATTTAATCTAAATCTAAACCCTTCAAAGCCCCTAGTACCAATTTTAGATGAAATCCAGAAATTTAAAATTTCTAAACGGTCATATTACATTTGACATATTAAATTTTCTTAAAATAATTTTATATTTGCTATATACATCCTCAAAAACGATTCAGTTCCACATTTGAACAAAATCGAAAAATGTAAAATTCTTAGTCAGCTATATTACGTTCGCCATATTGAATCCGGAAAAAAATACTATTAAATTCATAATTTACATCCTCAAGAACCCTCATATTAGTTTTGGAGAAAGTCAAAAAATGTAAAATTTTTAGGACACCATATTGAATCCGCCAGATTGAGTTTTTCAAAAAATATTTTAATTTCGTAATTATCACTAACAAAAATCCCCCAATACTAACTTTAGACAAAATCGAAAGAATCTTTAATCCTCCATCTTAAATCCGCCATATTTTTTTTTAAATAATATCAAAATTTGTAATGTGCTATCATATCAATTTTGACAAAAATCGGACAAAATTAATTTTTTATCCACCATATTGGATACGCTATATTGAATTTTTTAAAAATAATTTTAGATTCGTCATGTGTGACCGCGAGAACTCTCCCGTACCAATTTTGGTGAAAACCGGACAAAATTGAATTTTTTATCCGCCATATTAAATCCGCTATATTGAATTTTTTAAAAATAATTTCAGATTCGTTATGTGAGGCCCCGAAAACTCCCCTATACCAATTTTGGAGAAAATTGGACAAAATTGATTTTTTTGTCCGCCATATTGAATTTTTTAAAAAATGTTTTGAATTCGTTATGTGCAACCTCGAAAACTCTCCCATATCAATTTTGGAGAAAATCGGAAAAAATTAAATTTTTTTGGCCGCCATATTGGATCCTCCATTTTAAATTTTTTTAAAATAATTTCAGTTTCGTTGGGTACAACCCCGAAAATTCCTCCATACCAATTTTGGAGAAAATTGGACAAAATTAATTTTTTTGGATTTTACTGCACCTATTTCCTCTAAAAAAAATATGGGACCACCGCAGCAACTTCTTGAATCTAACGTATGAAATTTCATTCAAATCGGTGCAGCTGTTCCGGAGTAAACGATGTACATACATAAAAAAATACGTAGTCGACGAATTGAGAACCTCCTTCTTTTAGAAATCGGTTAAAAAATTATTAGATACGATAGTTATAAGGTGCTGTGTATCTAGCACTGGAACTCTTCAGTGCCGTACGTTAGATACTTTATAAGCAATAATTTTAAATTTTTTAATTAAAAAAGTTTGATTATAATACTTACAAATATTTTTGAAAATGAAATGTTCTAAAAATTTTGATAGTGTGATACATCGTGTAGAGTTTATACCATTGAAGAAAGCTGAGTTTTTTAATTCAAATTTTAGTTGAGATTAAAAACTATAAAATATTTTTATAGAAAAATAAGACCAACTTAAAAAAATTGCACTAAAAGGCAAAAAAGAGAAATTTTAAACGGCTTTAATTTGCAATCAATTTAACAGTTGGAGATATGAAGGGATTATTTTCAAATTAATTCTAAGCAGATTGGTATATTTAACCGACTTAATCTGTGTTCCATTTCTTCTAGCGGAAGTGATGTTTGGGGGTATTTTCTATAAATTTTAAATTTATTAAATCAAGAATTATTAAACTTATTGCAATTTGAGACAATTTATAATTTCCTTTTTACTTTTAAGTGCAATTTTTCGAAGTCGCTTTAATTTTTTTTGTAAAAATAATTTAGTTTCAATTAATCTCTAATATGCGTATCCTTAATAGGAATGTTATTCGAATGTATGAAAGAAGTTTCAAGTAGAAACGATAAGTGATAATGTGAAAAAGGCGACGGCTCAAAAAGAAACGGAAAAAATTTGATAACTAGCAATTTCCTTTTTGTTTTTTCAGTTTTCAATCCGTATGTAATAAATCTGCGATTGAAATTTTTTAATTGGACATATTATTCCAATTGCAAAGTATACGCCAAAAAATTTGCTCATTGACAATTTGTTATCAAATTTTTAGACTCCTTACCCAATCCGACCGTAGAAAATTTTTTTACGGGATCCCCCCTGTAAATTAAAAAGAGTTCACTAACCAAATTTTTTTTTGTTTTTTTAGTATTTGACCCTCTAACAAAGAATCTATGTTACAAAGGTTTTTACAGAATGATTCCGTTAACCCCGTAGAACATGTTTAAAATTTCGTCAAAATATTTCACTCCGTTAAGAGTTTTATATTTTTTTTTCAATTTTCCACCCAGTTACAATAAATCTTGGAAATATTTTTGTGGGACCATTCCGAAAGAAAAACATGCTGCAAATTTCACCAAAATATCTCATGTCTATGAAAAGTTATGTATGCGAATGAAGTCAGTTAAAGATTTTACTAATAAACAAATTTTTCCATTTTCTTCAGTTTTCAACTCCCTTGCAATAAGCCTATCTTGGAAATATTCTTATGAGACCACTACCCCTTAAAATGTCCTCAAAATTTCGACAAAATATCTTACTTCTGTCAACAGTTTATGAGCATGAAAACGGTTAAGAGTACATTTTATTCCAGTTTTCAGTCCTCTTAATATAAATGTCTCTTTAACTTGAATAGGAAAATCTTCTAGATTAAATATTTGCCTTGTTAACTTGAATAAGTTGTAATCTTTTTCTAGGTGGCTAGTTTTATAAAAGTGACGGTCAGTGATATTAGCCGCAAAAAATAGTAGAAAGCCCTGGTAGCTTAGATATGATGTATTTTCATCTCTATTTGAATGTCTTCAAGATGAGAATTTTTCATTTGTTGTGTGTCAGTTTTGCGAATTAACTAGTGGATCTGTTATTGTTTGTTTGTGTTATCTCTTTCTTATGGAGTCAGTCAATTTTTTTATGGAAAAAGTCATGTCAAAAAACAATTATGAAAGTATAAAAATGTGTCCTTGATAAAGCTGCTAATACTACACCATATGCAGAGTTTTCTTCATTTTACCGAGATACGTCAGTTAAAATTTTTTTAAAAACCTCAAAACCAATAGGAATTAACTTACACCATTAATACATAAAGCAACCCTTTTTATGTGTTAAAATCGACTTGTCTCTATTTTGAATATTTTGAGTTAAGTGAGTTTCAATTATTGAAAAATGTAATTTGATTTTCTGGTTTACAAATATAAAAAACTTATTGTTTACACATGAAATACGTTATATGCAATAAAGTATAAATAGTAAACACAATTAATTGTGACAAACTACAGATTAAGTAGAACTAACTTTCTATCTAATCATGAGTATACATACTATTTAAATATATTTCAGATTAATTTTTAAAGGAAAATATTATTGTAGACTATCACAATTTTTTGTTTAGTTTAGAAATTTTATTAATACAATAAACTAGCGTTTGACTCAGTTTTGATTATTCCGTCATAGATGAATATATTTAATTTTAAAGTAGTCTCTGCATTAATTTCTAATATGCCTCATTACCATATTTTTAATATTACTAACTTCCTGGCTATGAAATTATACTAAAAAAAAGGCATTGCTGATTTCTGAAAATAACACTCAATAAAAGGACTGATTTGTAGAGAGGTAGCATTAGTTTCCCTATCACAGCAGTTTAGTCTAGCTATTGTTTGCATACACATCCTGGCAAAAATTGTATTCCCTATCATTTAAGAAAAATTAATATCTTCTAATACGCTGGGGTATTATCAAGTAGTAAAATACGATGAACGCCTTATGTAAAAAACATGTCCTCTAAAAATCGTTTAATGATTTCGGCAATAGCTTGACGTAATCGTTTAACGATGACGTATTCGTAAAAGAAATCATCAGGGCCACCAAAAATGTAGTTTATTTAAAACTACGTGAGATTGGACCAATAAAGTTTACTTAAGGAATTTGAAACAAAATAAAATCATTCCTTGTTTGTCACCATAAAATTAAAAAGGGGAGAATTAGATATTTTCTGTCTATGGCAGACATCATCACTACGAATATATTTGAAGACATCTGATCTTAAATGTGGTCAATAATTACATTTCTGTATTCCTTTTAAGGTTGTCTTGTAAAAGCTTTTGGACAGTTGCCATGGAATTTTTAAGAAATAATACTTTGAAATTTTGAGCTCGTTTTAAATTCAAGCGGTACCGCAAAACCATTACAAACAGCAGTTTTTGTATTTTGTCAAATTAGTCCATATTTAAGATGAATATATGGTCTAAGGTAATGCGAAATTGTCATAGCTGATGTGTTTGTGACAAGCAGATGATTTGAATATTGTACTTTCATTAACGTAAGTAAAATTTGTTGTAATTTTTATTAAAACTTTCTTTTGCTCTCCTCCATAAAAGAACTAATTTTTATATTACCCAAAATTTAATTAAAGTTTAGTCCTTTACACCACCATCCACTGAAGTATACTATCTTGATTTTGAAACTATTTTGATGAGGAAAGTGGATGATATAGGTACTGTCATAGAACTATGTCCCTTTTACAAGGAAGGTATTTGAAGTGTACGGCTCCGATTTTAATGAAACTTCAATATATTGTAGAGGGTACAAAAATAAACATGTATTTTTTTTACCTGCGGAGATTTATTTTAACGTGGTAAAAACCGCTCCTAAAGTCCACCCCTAAAAAGAGTATTTTTGAAATATATGAGGTTCTAAGTGAGATATCTTTACAAAACAAAATGAAAATTAATTGTTATCCGAAATGGTGTTAAACTATGGTTTTTTCACCCCAAAGAATATCTTCCCTTACTTTCTATAAGGGTAAACCATCTATTCGTGCACGTAATTTAACAATTAGGAAATTTAATATAATTGTTTGAAAATATTTGTTTCACGAATACCATAAGCAACTTAAGTTGACGGATTTCGGGGTTTCTAAAAATAACTAGTAAAAGAGAGCCAGTTACTTATGATATGTGTGAAAAAAATATTTTCAGACAATTCGATTAAATTTCATAATTTTTAGAATTAAATTACGTGCGTAAATATATGGGATAAGGGATGATATCTTTGGGGGTGAAAATACCATAGTTTATCATCATTTCGAATAACAAGTAACTTTTATTTTGTTTATATCTCACTTAGAATATGAGATATTTCAAAAATACTGTTTTCACGGGGAACTTTAGGGGCGGTTTTCACCCCGTTAAAATGAATCTTTGCAGATAAAAAAAAATCCATGCCTTATATTTTTGTATCCTCTACAACATATTAAAGTTTCATTAAAATTGGAGCCGGACACTTCAGGTACCTTCCTTGTTAGAGGCCATGTAGGCAACGACTAATAGAATTGTCTTTAAGATCGTGAAATTACTAACATTCACAGATTATTCGTACTTTTCATGTACGGTTAGTTTTTATTTGTAATATGAATATATGTAAGGGAAATTAAGGGACAATGTTATTAATAATACTAGAAAAAATGATTTTGGAATTTTGATACTAGAAAAGTAATATTTTTAGATTTTTTTATTAAGCTGCAGATTATATATTCTAAATCAAAAAGGCAAACTTACTGGAAAGATGAATATTTAGCTGAATTTCACTATTAGCGGTCACATCACAGAGCTCGCATTGAAATGTTTTTCCTCTGCGCTCTGACCTGGAAATATGTTTTCTACCCTCCAAATGTCTCTGAAGTATTTTAGCACTTGTTACTCGTATATTGCAGATATCACAGCATAACTAAAACAAAAAATATTGCTATTTAAACAAATGAGAAACTTCTAAACTTGCCAACATTAAAATGAGAAGTTGGGCCAAATGGTATCAATAAGGTTTGACTGTGCGTTTTGTAATTATTGACAGATTATTATATAATTAGAATATTTGAATTATAGAGTAAATAGTTATATTACCTCTAGTTAGCACAGTTTATTTCATATCGTGTTGGGACGAAATACAAGGTGGACACTTTGACTAGAACCAATTGGAAAAAAGGGGTAAAACATTTTACAGAAAGACCCCAAAATACGTAATTTTAATTTTTATTCGGACACATTTATGACGTATTTTTGTAAATAGCCTATTCCTCTAAGAGGTGAAAAGCAACCCCGGCTTTTCTTTGAAAATAGAACACTGACTTGAGGACTTCTCAGCTTATTCCTTAGAAAAAATGCAACTTCTGGAATGCTATAATTTTACTAAAAATTAAAGACTTGAATCCGAATTTCTTTTTTCAAAAGTAAGCGCCTAACAGTCTAACATCATAACTAAATGTAGGTAGAGAAAAGAGTAAGCATTTATCTTTCAAATAAGACAGGGTGATATCTTCATTAAAAGTCGAGATATGGTAGATAAACTTAGGGTGTTTTTGCAATTTTTTTGCACTAATTTTGCTATATCTCCGGTTCTAATTAATATTTTTAATGAACCAAAAAAGAGTTTGTCTATAATTAAAACAGTAATCGACCTGTCTAGTTAAAATGTTGATATCCAGTATATGTCCTTGTTTACAGTTATTTAAATCATTAAATTATTTATAAAAAATTTCCAGATTATTTTTCGGCTAAAGACCTCGAAATTCATGTTCAGTGGCAAAAGAATGTTGGAAATACTAGATCATTAGCCACGGAATTGATCTTAGCTTACCAAATGATCAGTTTAGTTTAGAATAAACTACATAGTTTTTAGAAAAAACATTTACCCAAATTCAAAAACTCTAATTCAAATTTTACAAAAAATTAATTGACGTAGACCTAATCCCAGCTTTGGGAACTTATCTTCTAATCAGGTGGAACCAGACCTGCCTGAGAATTAAATATGGTTTAAATAGAACGGAACACAATCACAATACTGTTTACATGTTCATCGAGCTTACTCGACGTTTTTCCCAATAGATGAATTGGAAGAAGTGTGATGAATGGCTGAGATCACCAGATCTTATTCCATTGGATTTTTTTATAAGGTTATCAAGGATAAGTTTGTAAAAAAGTGGGTTAACACTAAAGATTTTAAGGATGGCATTATAAATGAGATCAATGCAAATAACCGGAGATTGATGATCAATTTTTCTGACCTTTCCTGAATCAAAAAAAAAACTACAATGAATTGTATTTTGATTCTTCACGCCTACCACTTTAAATATCTAAAAATTAAAATATACATTGAATTTACTTTTTAATAGCCTTTCAAAAAACATAGTGTTCCATTTGAAATAAAAAGTAGGGATTAGTTTTCACCTGGAACGAAACGACATTCATAAAAACACATCAGAAATGTAACCGAGAAAAAATTTGAACTGGCTTGTTCTTCGATTTGTTTATAAATTGATTTGCCGCTCAGTTTTCGAATTTATTACAGTTAAAGTTTCCACCATCATATTACATCCATGGTGAAGAAACCAAAAATGTTTAAATTATAATTTAACTAAATATTGTATTGATTGTATATATCACAAAAAAAGCTGGTAATAAACACATGAAAATTAAATGACGACTTTAATTTCTCTGAAAAGCTATTATCAACAATGATGGAATTTCAAAAAATTGTAATGAAAATTTAAATTAAAATTTATATTAATATTTTTTTATCCCTCGAATAAATACATTTTATGAAATTTGTTGAAAACTTTATTAAATTTAAAAAAAGAAAAAACGATCAGTATTAATTTGATAAAAAAAATATATGAATATTTAGTGCTTAAGGCAACCAAGTAATCCGTTCGTTGTTCACTGTGCTTGCTATTTTACTTTACACGTCTCTATTTATATACTAATTAAATTTATTGTTCAAGTATCACCGGGTCTATGTACGTATATTCATAGATTTCAAATACATTACGATAGTGCGAGATAGGAAGAAAAGTGAAAGAAGTAATCTCTCTTTCTAATGGGGGAGCATTGAACTAGATTATTAGAATAGAAGAAATTACTACTTTTACTCTTCTTCATCTCTCGCACTGTGGGAACAGTCGACATTGGGAATGCACAACCTAGTATTTCCTAAATCTATATGTACATGTAAAATACATCAAGAATTCCTTCGCTTAAGTTATAAGTCAGATTATTATAGCTTTGACAATTTTGTAGACTAATGAATAAATTGTTTTGTAATGTATTTGAGAATGTACAATTAAGCTGGATTTTTTTAGATTATGTAATATTATATTGCTAAATTCGGGCACTGGGTTTTTAAGTTAAGTATAAATGACGATTAGTGTCCTCAAAATGAGTTCTGGAATGGGGAAGTTATATTGACAACCCGACGAAACTTTTAATTAACTCATAGCAAATTTTGATACTAGATCGGTTAATGTCTACATCATAACAACTTATTATTTTTCGTAGTAATTCTGGCCATAATTCGACTCTCTGTTTAACTATCTTCTTCAAAAAGGCACTTATTCTTTAGGAAAAATTAACTTTCAAGTACATAATTAGCTGTAGGTTATTTGTATGGACCTATCTAAGATATGGGGATAAACAGCGAACCTGTTCACCCTAAGACCTGGACTATAACCCAGAGGTCATGTTTAAACTTTGAAATTGTTCTAATTGTCCTATCCAAGTTTTAATTTTTTAAATTTAACTTTTATTCAATTAGATTTTTTATGCTTTTCAGAGAAAAACAATGTTTTAAAATTTGTAAAGTTAATTAGCCAATCGATTTCGGTCTGAAGACTTTAACGTACTTGGCGCACTTCTTCTTTAGCATTTAAAAACTTGTAATCACTTACCGATCCATCACTAGCATTACTAATAGTGCTTACTTGAGAACTCAAAAAACCTAATTTTTCAGTTTTTCGAAGATCAGTAACATTATCATTTACCAAATTTTTCTTCAGTTCATCTAGTAATTTTGTTGATTCGGTGGAACTGGTCAAGATTACTTCTTGAACCCCGCTATGTATATCTCCCGACATGGTTATCAACAATTCTTAAAATATGAAAAATTAAAAAATATATAACAGAACTTAAATAGTTGTACACATATTACAAACAATGAAATACACCTACTGAATAGGCTTAAATGCAAATGATTGTAAATGTTGAAATGACCAAAAAAAAATGTAGTGTATATTTATTCAGATAAAAATTATGTTTTTTTCTTGATAAATTTTTGTATTCTTTAGATCCATTTTTACAAAGCTGGTTTAACAATAAACCATGGATTATTCAAAAATTTATTAATTTAAAACTTTTAATTAGAAATAAATAACATTTTGTATGTCAGTTATATTTAATTGAAAGACTATTCCTTTCCCTATAACTTTTACTAGTGTTAAGGAGAGTTAATACGAATATCTTAGTCACACAACAGGGAGCCACTTAAAAATTTTTATTGATTCACAGACTGCATATGCAAAATTAATATTTTGTTCAACAATTTACTTTACCCTCCTCCTGCTTGAGCTGGACTATTTAGGGAGTGTAGTTTATATCTCCATTTCTATGGAACTGGAAAAGTTGAACACGTTAGTTAATGGCTGTCACTGATCGCTGTACTTAGGGTTTAAACCATTTTAAAACCTACTGATAAACCATATATTGTAAAAATTAGCCTTAGTAAAATACTTTGGTCAGTACGGGAGGTATTCACACCGAAAAATGTGAAATAAATCAGATGTCTTAAACAAGTGTTTTAAAGTAAAATATTTAGATTAGAATTAGATTTCTCCAAATCTTTTTTTTTTCTTAATTCAAGAAGTTATTAAGTTTAATTACTTATTATCAAAATTCCGGTATATTATTCTTCTATAGTTAAGTTTTTTAGGTACGAAAATAGACTTGCTTTTATAAATTATATCATCTAAAATGCTTGCGTCAAAATTTAAATTTTATTTATTTTCATATAAAATAGGCTAATTATTTACCTCCGTCATACACCAAATATTTTAAATTATGAATGTAAAAAAGAACATCCCATACACGAACGAATTTCTACAATGATTCGCATACAAATACCCAAGGAAAACGTCATACTGGCATGCCTACTTTGTCGATAAGAAAAAATCTTCATACAATTGGAATAACACTATAACGATATTATCTTCTTAAGAGACCTACTATAACTCTAGGAATCAATAAACATAAACTTGGTTTCTAGCAGTAAGTAATTTTTTCCTCATGCTCTTGTATAAAAATATTAACTTGTAAACCAATTTTTTAAGGTTGAATTTAAGTCAAAATTCGGTTAAACCTGAGACTTGTTTAAACGGCTTAGACAAAGACTGAAATGTTTCTTGCAAGGCCTTAACAGGCATGTTTTCGATCAATTCTAGGGGTAAGTAACAGATTCAGTGAAAGGTCGATATAAAAACTCATTAGTTTAGTCTTCGACTAGTTAATTTTTTAATTGATATTTTTAGTTTTGCAATGATTTGTTTACACGCAATTATATAATTTTTGGCCAATAATTAAAAATATGAATTAATATGATTGGCTATAATAAAGTAGAAAATTCGTACATAAGATTGTTGGTAAACATTACTTTCGAGTTAAAAGTTCGGAGAACTCCAAGACAATGGAGAACCTCTTGGTACGGAAAATAACGACAGCGTTGTTTCATTATCATATAGGACTCATCAGAACATTGCATTCGGTACAATCCATTATCTGGCAGTCGTGCCTGATCAACTTTTTTTAAAATGGAAAAAACAGCAGACAAGACACGAAGAACGACATTTTGAGGGATCACTCAACACAAGAGCAACACAAACCAGCATATAGTAAACTCTCTATGTGATAGCGCGACTGCAAATTGAAAAAGAAATATATCAAAATTCAATACACGATACAAAATACCCAAAACTAACCACGAGTCTTCGCAGTTTAAGCACGGTGTTGCATCAACGATATTCCTATGAGAGCGCTATGTATTTTTAAGCTAACCTAAAAAAGGAGATAGGTTTTCGTCCGTATAATTTTAAAATAAAATAGAAAATTCTCGGCTGTGCAGACAGGAGATTGTTAATAAACATTACTCTCGCGTTAAAAGTGTAGAAAACTCCAACACAGTGAATAATCTCCGGGTTCAAAAAATGACGTGTATGTTTCATATACCTAAGACAAGCAGTTCTTGAAATATTTATCTATTCTTGAATTTGTAGACCAAAATTTAAGAGGCGTACTTGCTTGCCATTCAAGCTAGATAAAAATGATCTCACAAAATTATACAGGATGGGTAAAAACTTACATTTGATTTTTATTATCATTAAAGCTCAATAACCTTATTTTAAATGCAATACGCTGTATTTAACAACGAATAAACATTATAATTTTAATAGTCTTTAAAATTGTTTTAAGGTTTTTTACCTATCTTTCATATTTTTTAAGTAATGTAGCATTTTCAATTTTAGACATAAAATTTTTGCAATTTATTTTTGAAATGTATGTATTGACTAAGTTGACGTCATAATTTATCGACACTTCTTATTAGTTAAACCTATAGACGTAAGAGAAATTAATATTACTTAATATGATTTTTTTTTGAATAGTTATGGGATCTCTGTTTGAAAATCTGTATACAAGTCATCGAAAAATACCTCCGTGTTGACATCTCGAATGGCCTTGTGCTTGGCTCCGGAAAAAAAATATCGAACTTATACAGCTTGTTCAACAGTTCACAAAATCTAGAAGTACTTGTTACAGTCAGTTAAAGAAAGGAAAATATAAATAATATAAAGTTTAAAACATTCAATAGCTTTTGTTTCATGATCACTTCGAAAAGAAAGGGTTTTGTGAAAAGTAGCTGGAAGAAATCAAAAATAACCGGTCGGTGCTCACAATATACTATTTACGGTTAAAAGCTTTGGTGAATAAACAGAACGTTAGAATTAACTTTCGAGAAAATCCCAAAGTGATGGAGAATTTTAGGAAACACCACTATTAGATCATTTTTATTACAAGGCGTATTTACCAGTGAAAAATACTTGGAAATTCTACAAGTGGAAGTAGATCCGTCGCTTGCACAAAGAAGAGAAGATATATTTCAACACTGGAGCACAAAGTACAGTAATCATAAATGAGTATTTAAATTACACATTTTCGAGATGCTGGACGGCTTTTATTAGGGGTACCGCTCAACTTAAGTGTCTGATACATATTTTGATATAAGAGAGAGGCTTGATGACATAGAAAAGTTAGAAATATATAATTGAGGCTTCGCGTGGCATTCCTGCGGAAAAGTTATCGAACAATTTTTATAAATTTGTTTGTTTTTAGATAGTGAGCTTTAATGTTATTTTAAAATATTATTATATTATATTGATATAGATAGATATAATGTAGTTCTTACTGATAGCAGTGTCAAAATATTATTTTTCTTCCCAGGTGTGTAATAATAAGAAATGGATTTGTATATACTCAGAATGTTCATAGACTGAGTTAACAAGAGAAAAATCTTTTTTATTTTTGACTTTTCGAAAAAAATATATTCTTTATAAAAATTTTTGCTTGTAAAATAAATAACATTGGCATCGAGTAGTTTGGCCTCAGTTGTACAGTGTGAACAGAATATATAAAAGAAAATGCTATAAAATCAAAGTAGCTTTAAGACAGAAATACTCCAGGAATGCTGCAATTCCACTTTGTCCCTTAAAAATATTTAGAGGATATCATGACAGATTGAAAAGAAAGAATGGTTACCATTTGAGGCAAACACTTATATGCTTTTTGCTTTGCAAATCTATTTCTCCCAAGGGGAAGAAGACCTAAACTTCATCATAAAAAACTTAAAGAATAATGTGAAAAAGGCTTGGATATAAATTATAAAAAAGTGAAATATATGATAACGAACAACGATTGATACAAGACCTAACAATCGACGATAACATTGACATAGAGGCATATGTCAATTTAAATATCTGGGGTTCACCATCATACAAAATGCTAACGGGGAAGAGGAAATAAACAACACTTGAACTAGCGAGAGTATGTCTTGAAAAACTACAGTATTGGAGACGATGCTGTGAAATTACATGAACTGACAGAATGAAGAATGAAGAGATTCGGAAAAACACTAACTTAAAGTCAAAGATAATTACTTACAAAAAGAGCTGATGTAGTAGGGACACCCAAAAAGGGCAACCTCTAACAAATGGATTTGAATGGTGATGGACTGGGCCCCAATGAGTCAGATGCAAAAAGGGCAGGTCGAGAAGTTCATGGCATGATGAGAAGATGAGGCGATGGGATCAGGAGGCCTACGAGGCGCCTATACTCACTCACCCTGACTTCTAATTTTAGAGAAAAACACACAATAAAAAAATTCTAATTAAATCAACATCTTAAATCCTAAATCTGTACCTAATACTAGTAAAATTAATAAAGAATGATTTTAATTGTACATGGATTTATTTTACAGTACTGCTCAAGTTTCTTTCTTACCTATGGGTACCTTAAATTTATGAGACAGTTGTCATACTGTTACATTTACCACAATAAGCTTACTGTGAAAAAAATATTTGATACAATATTGTGACATATCCAATGAAAACAATATTACAAAACTACTTCAAATAGTTTATTTCATAATTTACAAGTTAAGTTAACAAATTATTTAAAAACTTCTCTTCTATGTTCGACAAATTTTTCACGGCATTCGCAAAGTTCCTTTAAACTATTCTCACAGTTTTTAAAGTTATTGATTCGAGATTTTTCAAGACCTCAACATTTTGTTATAAACATACTATAAACAATTTACTTTAGGCGCCCCCATAAGTCTTTCGGACCATAAAATATACTTTTTCGTCTAATTGAACGCCTAGGAAACACACTGTTTGACCAATCTGATAAAATTTCAAAAAAATGGCTGAACAATTAATGTGCTGAACATAAAATAAGTTTCGATAATCTATAGGCAATTCTTCTAATTTGTGAGTGAAAAGTGTTTAAAGCATATTCAGATAGTTATGCTGGTTGCAAGTGTCTTAAAAAAATGTCCCTATTATTCCATGATATCACTAAACATTTACCTTCTTAAAATATTGGCATAAATATCTGGAATGTTAAGAAGTAACAATTCAATTTGTAGTGCTTCGTCAGAAACCATCATGATGAAAATTTATAACGACATAAATTTCACTCCCAATCAACACACAAAAATTTAGATTTTTTGCTTCATACCTTACTACCTGGGTATGATTAAAAACTAGTATACAGGGGAACATTTTATTTCATCTTAAAACTTTTTGAATATATGTTTTCTTTACTACTTGTTCCCAATGAAGCTTTTTTTAAAGTTAGGTGTGAATTTTCCTCTACTGAATTTTTTTTGATGTTGTATTCTTCTCTAAAATTAGAGATTAAAGAGTATAAAATTTATTATTGTAACAAAATTCAGTGTACAATTAAGATCATTCTTTATTTACGAATATTAGCTCCGATCATACCCTATAGATTTAAACAACAATAGATTTGTTTAAAGGCTGTTTATAGTCGGTGGGGGAGAGGCTTGTTTGATGTTTGACAGACATAAAAATGTTTACTTATCTTTTCTTTCAATTTAGTTGTTTATCGTGACTCCTTTCAGTGTTTTTAACTGTTAAAAATTACTATAAATGTGAAGTTTACAATTAATATTAACAAAAAGAGGATTTAAAAACCTATTTTTTATTGGTAAATATTGTTTACATATTGAAAATAACAATAAAAATAATTTAGGCAACCATATATTCATACTTTTGTGTATATACCGATTATCATATGATACTCATTTAAATAATGAAATTAGAAAAATAATTATGGAAATATGATTTATTAAATGACAAATATGTTATCTGAATAAAAACTACTACTATTCAAAAGATACTTCAATAAAAAAACACTGAATGAATAAAACCTTCGAATTAAGCTTGTGGGCACCTCAAGCTCCACCATTTAAATCCGGTCCTGTGCATGATGAAACAATAAAAAACTTGCGCTGCACATCTAAAAAAGCAATTTTTCTAAAGCAATGGATGAGATGATTGAGAATTCTCTTGAAGTAATAAGAAACTCTGTAAGAGCGGTTTTACATACAAAAATTATTCCGAAAATTATAACAAAAATTTTCAGCAAATTTCTGCCAAAAATTCCTTGGAGATGATTTTTATAATAAAATACCACTCTGTTTGATACGTGCAAGAAATCGGAATATAATTTTGGTGATAATTTTGTCGTTGCTCATGGGCATTTTCATAACATGTGACGTTCCAACAGTTAAAAAGGTAGATATAATCTGGGGATAATCTTAAAATGCCATAAATATGAAAGTTTCCAAACATATATAATCAAAAAACCAGAAAATAAGGGGTATTTTGTGCAAGAAACAGTGAGTAAATATTGAGATTAGGTCGATTTTCGCGCACTTTCCGCATTTTAGTCATAAAAATATAGAACACGTTCTATATTTTTATGCCGAAAATTTTCAGCAAAATTTTAACAATAATTCTTTGATGTGTAAAACAGCAAATTAGTTTTATGACAATTTTCAGCATAATTATGAGATAAATTTTGGCTATAATTCTTGTGTGTAAAACGGCTCTAAGTCAGTTTTTAATTTTTATATAAATATCGATAACATAAACTTAACGAAAAATAATTCAATGAAAATTAAAAAAGTTAACTTCTTTAATTAATTAGGCTGAAAAGTTGATCAGCAAGTCTCCCTTATATTTGTATTTTAAATGACCTCTTAGATTATAGGTGATATCAAACAATCTATATGTAAACACGTAAAAAAGTATAGACCTCTTAAAGACATAATGAGGCAGGTATGTGTCGGTATTTAAAAGAGACATCGAAAACTATGGCGTCTTGTTTATGTTGCCTTTAAAAGTACAATTAAGTACGTGCATCGTCAGTACTTAAAAGACCTATTTGAAATTAATGTGTTTTGTATACTTGTGTTTGTGGGTAACTATACTTTGACCTTTCAGATAATACTATAGTAATATATGATTAATTTTGTATCAAAAACGTTGTTTGGACCACTCCGCTAGAATTTGTTAATTTTATTTATTTTGAATTTTGCTAGTGAAGTCATATGCTTGCAATAACGGGTAGTTATTTTGACAAAAAACCTAACTGCACGAATTCACCAATATATTATTTTTTATTTTATTTTTTTAAATCACACTCATTTTAACACACGAAAAAAAAATCTCATACTAAATATTTAAAAATATGAACAATAATACTAACAAAGTTATTTTACCTACATATTTTCTCCCCATACACGAATATTTATCTTAATTTAGCAGATTTAATGACTTAAACATATTAAACATCTTAAAGTAACAAATCATTAAATATCGGTACATCTCGGTAATTCTAAAAATAAAAGCTAACTAAAAAGAGTATTGTGTACTTTACACAAAACTAATGTTGAACATATTTCGAGTGATCCGCGATTCAGTTTGGTGCTGTGGTAAGTGATAAAAACATACATATATCATTATAATTACTAAGTAGATTATTATTTATGTCACACAGTTTTATATTTAGTACACTATAAACTTTTTAAACACTTTATAAAGACAATTAGGCGTTTTGAGAATAATAGAAAATAGTTATGTAGTAGTTTTGCAATTACTATTTCAATATAGATAGTTACTTTAATAAATAATTTTTGCCCAACTTTATTTGTCTTTAAAATTTTGTTCTATATAATTTATGTTGCTAACAAAATCTTGTTGACTATTAACTGTAAAAAATCAACTAGTATTAACGTTTACAAAAAAAATACTTGCTCCTCTTTAAAGAGATTTTAAAATGACGTCTTTGAAGAAGCAAATTCTTAAAATTTTGTAAAAGTTCAGGGTTATTGATAAGAAACGGAAGGCAGAATTCTATAAACGATTTGCCGGAAAATCTATGTTTTATATTAATAGTAACAATCATTTATTTGGTCAAGATAAATATAATCATAAATGCGAGCAAATGATCTAAACTTTATGTCACCGCCAATAAATATTGTCTGTACTATAAAAAACTTAGTATACATAGCTCATATGTAACATTTAACATTGCAATATAAAACTTGTTTTGTTTTGTAATTTTTTATGCTCGGATATGTCACGGGATATTTTAAGAATAATATAGAGACATTAAATATTTTATTATTTTAATTATAAATTGATAACTTTACTTTTTTATTCATTAGCGTAAAACACAATAGGATATTTTATTTTAAAGTTGTGTTAAGAAATTCTAAAATTATTTATTTATAGAGAACTATCTAAATGCTAAATAAAAATTCAAAAGGTAAACATGTTGAATTGAAATATTTCTTTTTTTAAATAATGTATAAGTTTTTACATGACTAACTAAATTTCGTACCATGGGATAATTAAATTGCATAACACTCACAATTTATTTGACAATATAATTAGTAACTTCTGTACGGTTCAGGGGGAACTAGTATATATTTACAGAAAATTATTTAGATTAAGCAGAAAAAGAATAGGGTCGTAAAGCAGAAGATCTAGGGAAAAGATTTTTTAATTCGAACTTAAGTGTCGCTTCATACTGTAAAATCAAGTTGGCGTAGAGAGCAAGTTAAGCTTCAGCCGCCATTTTAAGAAACGCATTTTATTAAATATTTCGTAAGTAGCGCATGATGCAGCAAAAATATACAGATTAAATTATTAAATTACGCCTTATTTTTATTTCAATTTTTTTTTATAAAATTCATAGTTTTTAAGTTAGCGCCTTCTGTTAAATATGTTATTAGCAACTCAGTTAAAATACAAAAATTGTTTAAACAGAACTTTTAAAAAATAAAAACAAATAACACTTTCCTAGATAGAGCGAGCATGCGGACAATGTCAATAATAGTAACGAAAACTATGACATTAAAACTCACAATAATGATTAAGTCCATAGAAAATAGCATTGTTTGATATAAAAGACGTTACGTATCATTTGCCAAAAGCTCAAAATAATACACAGGACCCAGTTAAGTTCCAGTCAGTCGTATCCAGTTTGGCACAAACCATCCAGACACACAGAGCAAAACAACTTCATTGTAATTTAGCAAGAAGAATATGATAGAGGCGCTATGAGCAACTGATTATTAATTTTGTTATCTGCAATCAGGTCTAGACAAACGAAGGATATAGAGCTGGTAGTCATATTGTGTCCTTTTTAGGAACACTTCATGTCAACGTGAAGAACTGCAGATACCTGCCACTAACAAGATATAGGTAGATACAATCCCAATACGAACGGGATTATTTCAAAGCGATTCATTAAGCTCATTAGGATTCTGCCTTACAAAAACACTATTACGCCGTCTAAATTCCACCAAGTGCAGCTTGAGTATTGATAACAATCACGAAGAGGTGGTAAGACTAAATTATTTTCTGAATATCGATGACAGCTGCTACCTGAAATCAGCTGGATCACAGAGACATCGAAATGATGTTAGGCCTTGATGAATACCGTACCTTAAACATAATTCTAGGAACGATACAACCGGGAGCGTTTAACATACGGAACGGAAAAATTGTTGGCAACGGAGACAAATCAGAGTATAAAAACCTGTTGTGACAACGATATTAAAATTGAGCAACAAACTATGACTTAAGTAAGACAGATATTGCCAACTAGCCTAAAGAGTAAATATATATTTAAATACTTAAAACATAAGCATGCTCTGCTCTCAGCCACTATTTTGAAATTATGAAATGTTACAGGACGTACATCAATAGACTACAAAGAAAAGTCAGAGTACTCTTGTCAAAGACACACAACCATCATCCTCATAGTACCATTGACTGGGCAATGTTTCCAAGATCCAATTACGAAGAAGATTGATGGATTTTAATATTTTGACAAACGTTATAAGAACCAAAAATGATAATAAACTTACATTCGTGTCTCCTTAAATTCTTCTATACATCCCACAATAGACGACGAAGACTGTTACCATTTAGCGATCGTAATCTGACTTCTCATTACCAACCAGATTAGGACGAGCATCAAATCTAGCAAGAGGAGCTTCTTCATGGACGACAGTGAGATCATCCAAAAAATGTCTATAAATTAGCGTTTGACTGCTGTTTGACATAAGGGCAAATATTTTCGAAAACCCATGTATTTTTTAAAGAAATTCAAGATCAGTATATTCCAACCAAGAACTATCTAAAATACTTTATGGGAAACCCTTCAATTCAGATCTGCCACTATGATACAGATGTGGAACATCAGAGAACATCCAGCACACAAGAGGGGAACGCAAGTATTTGCCGTATCGGGATACAAGGAAGACTCCGACTAAATCAAGAGCAGAAAACATAACATATTGGCAGGCAGAGAAAGTGTCATACAGCTTAGAATTTTCTTCTAGAAAAGCTCAAGGTGTGTTGAAATTAGGCCCTCCCTTATTGTAGTGGATAAAACATCCTAGCGAGCAACACTAATTGAAGGAGCTATCCTTTACAACAACAATCTAAGAGACGAACATATTGAGAAAAACGCCAAAAACAGAAATACAGAGGTACAAATACGTAGACGATGTGGAATGAATAGCGTAAAAGCGATTTCCATAATTCTATTAGCAGCTGGCACAATGCGAGGGAGTCTTTTGCATAATATTAAGAGGTTGGGCCTCAGCGAACACCTATTTATAGCCCAAGAAACGGAGCAAATGAAATGCTATACTCGGGTAAATTTTTTTAAACAAAACCTTCATATCGAAACCAGCTTTCGATTTATATGAACTAGAAACTCATACAGTTTAAGAGCGATGCAGCAGCTTTAATTGTTTATAAAAGAAAAATATCCTCTTGTTAAAAGCAATAAATGAGAGGTTAATAATTAATTTTTTCCTTAATTTTCATCACAAATTGAAAGTATAACTCTTCCTTAAGAGAATCCACTTTTCGTTAACTCAAAAAGTTGATAAACAAAAACAATTTTGCGTCTGGGGATAAATAAATTAACATATATCGGTAATAAAATGAGCGATTGACTTATACGAAAACTCATTCGATTTGATATTAAACAGGCTTCCTTTTGAAGTGATAATATAATGTAAAAAGGTATTGTTGCGATAAATAATGAATTTTTAAAAAAAACTGTCATTTTGGACGGTTTCTTGACCCTTTTTTAATAACTAATTGATGAAAATGATCGCACAAAAGCTAAGATGGCAGGTTTGTTAATTCTCTACATCTTTTATTCAGAACTTTTTTCTCCAAACTATATACGTTGGCTTCCAGAATAAATGTACAGGGTGTCTCAAAAGAAAGTTCACATTTAAAAAATCGATTTAAAAAAAAGTCAGGACTTAATTGAAAAAATGTTTATTACATATTAAAATACATTGTTTGGGAATTTATTTTTTAAAAATGATATCGTCCAAATGTAATCCGTTGCGCTCACGGCATTCATTTAATCGAGCACTAAAATTGCCCATGACGACGTAAAAGGCAGTACAACTTACGACTGCCCGAACTTTCCGTAAGTTTATGGAAAATATAGCAGACTATGACATCATTTAGGGCTCGAAAACAGGGAAAGGACCGTCAAAGATTTCAGTTCTTTTGATATCTGAGAACATCTGGAATAACTGAGTGTTCCCTGGAGGGAGTGCAAAAGCTGTTTGATTAATTATATGAATTATAATACCAGGCGATTCCATTATGCCAATTATGGTTCTTCCTGCCACCAGAAATCAGCTAGAAGCGAGAAATTTTGGAGGAAATATTCGAACGGTCACCATGGAGACAAAACAGGAAAGAAAACTACCTTTTCTACATATCCTACTGAAAAGAAAAGAGGGTGGCCTGCTTTTTCACACTGTCTACAGAAAACCCACTCACACTAAAAAATACCTTAACGCCGAATCACATCACCACCCCGCCCAATTATTTGCAGTAGTGAAATTACTTGCGTTTCGATCGCAATCCCTTACAGATTAAGAAAATTACCACAAAGAAATGAACATACTGCAAGATGCTCTAACAAAAAACGGTTATAAATAAGAACATATAGTCAAGGCTTTAAAAAACAAACGCTTGGCCTAAAAAAATCGCGAAAACCAAGAGAATAGCTTTAAAGATTTTGTTCCTTATGTCAGAGGCACCATAGACAAAATCGCCAAAATTCTCAAGAGACATAACATTGAAACTATTTTCACCACAGACCGTAACGTAAAAGATCTCTTGCAAACATCTAAAGAAAAAATCTCTCTGGAAAATCAGGGAGTGTACGAAATTCCATGCGAAGAATGCAGCACTTCTTACGTAGGCAAAACCAACCGTAAAATAAGCACCATATAAACGCTGTCAAGCAAAAAACAACATCTTCTGCACTGGCCCAATACTTGTTAAACACATAAATTTCTCAGGTACAAAAATTTTAACGAGTTGTGGAAACCTGTCCATACGGTTATAAGGGAAGCCATTGAAATTGCAAAGAGGCCCAAGAACTTAAATAGCAGAGATGATAGCTAGTGATGGCCTAATACTTGGAAAAATCTGTATATATATATATATATATATATATATATATATATATATATGTATATATACATATATATGTTGGTACTGAATCGGTTCTGGTTAGTTGCGTTTTTGAGACTAAAAAAAAGTAAAATCTTGCATTTTCTTAGTTCGGCTATAACATTTTTAATTCTCAATATTTTTTAATCTGTAAACACTTTTGTATGGCCACTTTTTACCCAAAATACGTCTATTTAGTCAAATTTTAGTTACAACTTTTTGGCTTTCAGGAACCATTATCAACTTTGTTTTTCCTTACGACCACCATATTCGTTTTTTACTCATCGAAAAGTACTTAATTCCTTCAATACAGCTATGTGGAGCACTAATGCATAAAAGCACGTTATAACTTAAAAAAAACTAAACACACTTTTTAATGAAATTTTAAATATTTGACATCGAAATTTTAAAAAAAATTTACTTGAGAATAAAGTCAAATTAATAACAATAAAGCTTATAAAGCTTTATCCTGAGTTCATTCTAGGCGAAAATCTTCCAAAATTATTAAAAAATTCTAATAAGAAACTTAAAAATTATGTCAAGCTAATTTATTGATTCGGTTATTATGAGATTTTTGTTTAGTAGTCCTTGAACCTGAAACAAAGGAAATTCTTATCTGTGTCATATATCCAACTTTTACGTACGTTTTTTGACGTTTAATAAACATTTTTACAATGGCATTACGTTTCTCTAACGAAGAAAATTTTGATATGTTATAGTGTTATATCAGAAATGAAAGAAATGCGATTAGAATTATGGATAATTGTTTTGACATGTACCCCGAACGACGACAAACCAGAAGAAGTTATTTTGCTTAACTAGTTAGAAACTCACTTGAGTCTGGTAGTTTCCAAGAATCTCGTCCCAAAAATTATATCAGAAAAAATATCTTTATAAATAAATTGAATCGACTTCAAAAGTGCGCTAAAAAGTGAAAAATAACTTGAAATTTTTGAAGTCGGCGCCAAATTATTCTAAATCAAATAAATAACTACAAATATATACAAATAATGGTAAGAAAGCCATTACAAATAAAGTATTTTTAATATGTTTTTGCGAATCACATTTTGTCAGGTATGAGTATGGCGCCGACTTCATAAATTTCAATTTCATATAAAAATTTATTATTCACTTTTTACCGCACTTTTAGAAGTCGGTTCAATTTTCTTATAAAAATTTTATTTTACTATTTTTAGTTTTGCATTCATTATGATATCCATAAATTATTTGAACTAAGTACTAATCGAGATTAGTGTACCTCGCAATGACTTCAAGGTGGCAAAAAAGTTCCCATCTTATCCAAAGTTGTAAATCACCCTAAAATGAACCACTAAAAATTCTTTGATTCTTAGAGTTCTCCAAATACCAGTGAAATTGTGTGAAACAAATATTTAGTCCGTCAGAGTAAATACACTATCTTAAATTTCAAATTAATTTTAGACTGGTAATACAGGCCTTAAAACCTTCCAATATACATATTTCAAGAACTTGAGATGTAAATTTCTTAGCCCGATATATTTTATACTGCATATTGAGTTTGTATACGCCCCAAGAACCCCGAAATATCAATTTTAGACGAAATCGAAAAATGTAAAATTTTCACTCCCTCATATTGTTCATAATACACGATCCCGAAAATCTCCCACTACTAAATCGGAAAAAATGCAAAAAAGGTAAAATTTTTAACCCACCATATTAGATTCGCCATATTGAATTTAAAAAAATTTAACGTCTTAATCTAATCTAAATCTAATCAACTGGTACCAATTTTGGATGGAATCCGCAAATTAAAAATTTCTGGACAGTCATATTATATCTGACATATTAGAATTTTTTAAAATAATTTTATATTAGCTATCTACTCCTGAAAAACGATTCAGTCCCACCTTTGAACAAATCGAAAAATGTAAAATTTTTAGTCCGTTATATTGGATTCGACATACTGAATCCTGAAAAAGTACTTTTTATTTCATAATTTACACCCTCAAGAACCTCCTATATCGGTTTTGGAGAAAATCGAAAAATGTTAAATTTTTAAGATCCGCCAGATTGAGTTTTTCAAAAAATATATTAAGTTCGTAATTAACCCTAACAAAATTCCACCAATTTAAAAAAAAACGGCAAAATTAATTTTTGTATCCGCCATATGGGATACGCCATATTGAATTTTTTATAAATAACTTTAGATTCGTTATGTGCGACCCTGAAAACTCCCTCGTATCAATTTTGGAGAAAATTGGACAAAATTGATTTTATGGTCCACCATACTGGATCCGCCATATTGAATTTTTTAAAAATATTTTGAATCCGATATATGCAATCACGAAGACTCCCCCACGTCAATTTTGGAGAAAATTGGACTAAATTAAATTTTTTTGACCGCCATATTGGATCCGCCATATTGAGTTTTTTAAAAACAACTTGAGATTCCTTGTATACGACCCCATATACCATATTGTCAGCGCCATCTTGGATTTTACTTCACCAATTTCGTCTAAAAAAATCTGGGATCGCAGCAACCTCCTGAACATAACGCAAGAAATTTCATTCAAATCGATGCCGCCGTTTCGGAGTAATCAGTGTACATACATAAAAAAAAATATATGGTTGACGAATTGAGAACATCCTTCTTTTAAAAGTCAGTTAATAACGAGAATCGTAAAATAAAAATTTTTGAATATTTTACTGACAATTCGTCGTCCTCTACAAGAATTGCTGCCACCGAACTTAACATTCAGAAATCAACTGTTACTAAATACCATCGTTATAAACCAACAATAGTACAAGGACTTCAAGAAGGTGATTTTGATAGAAGAGTCGTTTTTGGAACTAGTATGTTGGTAAATGTCTAGAAGATCTCGCCTTTTCCGATAAAGTTTTATGGAAAAATAAAACACATTTCAGTAACTGCAGAATTTATAATAACAATAATCACCATTACTGGGCTCTTGAAAATCCGCAATTAAGCGAACCACGAATTTTGCAAGTACAATTTGGTTTTAATGTGTTGTGAGGAATGATCGGTAAAAAATATTCTATTTAGATTTAAATGATTAACATTTCTGTGAAATGCTTTATTTATCATCAAAATATATTTATTAACATTGTAATAATTACAATTTATCTTTTTAAATTTTCTCCATTATTTTTTACAAATCATAGAATTGACCCATTTATTTATGACCGAACATCGACAGATCAAAGATATTTTGCAATGTTACAAAATCAGATTATTTCTACCATTCGAGAAGTTCTGCTAAATGATTAGTTTGACAAAGCGTATTTTCAGAAAGACGCTTGGCCAGCACATAATTTCAGGGAAGTATAAACATTTTTAGCGAACACTGTTAGTGAATAAATAATCTCCAACAATGGTCCTGTGCGTTGGCCTGCTAAGTCTCCGGGTCTAACACCTTTAGACTTTTATTTATGGGGATAGGTGAAAAATAAGGTATACGAATTTGATCTCCCTGAAAGCAGGGAAGTTCTTGAACAGAGAACTCGCAACATTATTGGTAATATCAATTGAAATGCCACTCATCGTCTAACCAGAGTCGTGTCGAAAATATGTCAACAGTGTATTAAAAAAAATGATAGAAATTTTGAACCTTAGTGTGACCATGTAGTTTGTAATTATTAAATACCATTCTTTTAATAGGGAACACAGTCTTATAGAGAGGTATTGCTATTAGCTTGAATTTACTCTTAAGCAAAAGAATTATTTAAAATTTCGGTGTGTCAAAAAGTGTTATTGCATTAGTGTTCACATGGTGTTATAGAAAAAACTTAGCACCTTTCGATGAGTTAAAAATCTAATATGGGAGTCAAATGGAACAACAAACTAAAATTTGACTAAATAAACGCATTTTGCGTAAAAAGTGCCCTTACAAAAGTGTTTACAGATTTAAAAAATATGGGGAAATTAAAAAGTTTTAGTCGATCTAAGGAAATGTAATATTTTACTTCTTTTCTTTTTAAACCCATTAACGCCCAAATTATTATTTTTTTAAAATCTTTAGCTAATTTTTGGTATGGATGTTTGTTTTACCGTAAAGAAACACAAATTTTTTTATTTTTGGATTTTGATTTTTAATTTTTGAGAAAATTTCTGTCCTCATTTGATGACGCTGAACTATCCTTTATAAAAATAATACTAAATATTAATTTTTAGGAACAATATATATTTCTATAAAATGATATCATTGAAACTCAAAAATCTATTTCAGTGTTACAAAATTTTAAATTTTTACTTTTTCCTACGAAATTCGTTAAATCATGATGGTACACAAAAGGTAACTTGGCATTTTGTGCAAAAGGTGTGCTTGTACAGTTACTTTGCTGACACCTTCTCTACTTCGTTCTCTTTCCGATTCCATGATATCTTATACTATTTGGGACATTACTGCGTGATGTGGATGGTAAACTAACAGGTCGGCTTCGATCAACACGCATACCGTACCTCCTTTTTAGGTAAGGATAGGCCACAACCATTCGGAACTCCTTTATGGAGATTTCCTTCAATTCCTAGTGTATCATATTGTAAACTACAAAACCATTTACAATAGCCATATCAATCATACGTGTGAAAGGAACTAGTACCACTTTTTTCCTCGTACAGCAATATGATGTTTTTCTAGCAACCAGTCATAATTGTCAACATTACCCATATGCGAGTTGTAATTTTCAATCAAAGATAGCTGTGCTGCAGAAATTTTTCAACACTCTCGTTTATGTCATCTTTGGACAACATTAGTTGGAAGCACAGTGTCGTAATTCGTGTCCAACCAAACACATTTGTTGTCGTTCTCCTTATATGACTAGTGGCCTAACTAAGAGTATGTGCGCTCCCCCCCCCCCCCCCGCAGATATTTGAAGGCGCCCTAATATTTTGCATTCGTCCTGATCCTTCATATTTACACTTATGTAAAAAACTGTATCTTGATTTTTTCGAAACAAACGTCGATCTCCACTTCTTTGTTCATGTGTTTGGAAACTTTGATAGGACATTTAGGGGGTCTATTTCCTTTGATAGTTCCTATGGCACAAAAACCTTGTTCTTTCAGCTGGCACAGTGGGTTATAGCTGGTGAAAAAATTGTCGACACGATTTTAGGATTTTCCACTATACGTTCTCCCTGGAATATCTTTCCCCACGGTAGTGTCTAGATCATCATTATTTACATCATCCTCATTAGTTAACTCGTCGGCTTCTGGAGGTAATGCCAAAATATCAGAATCTATGTCATTAGAGTATAGGTAATCTACGGCTTTTTCAAGATTCTTGAAATATTTTCTACTCACTGTTGGAAAACATTGACGTCGCCTAAAAAAAGTTATACTTTATTAGTCCAGCGTCCTCGATTGAGGACAGTCGAATTTGACAGATTGTTATAGGCCAAGTACAACAACTGACGACTAGAAACAAACATGCATATGTGTGGATAAAAAAAGATTGATATACTTTAAATGTAGAAAAAATATTACACAAGATATTCAAATGTGTTTCACTATATCTCAACTAAAAAACAATCAAACAAAATAGCTGCAACCAAAAATACAGGGTAATCCACTAAAAATCATGCGAAATAACTTGTCTAAAGATTCGCCTGAACAGATCTGAGCAAGACTGTTAAGGTCCTACATCTATCAGGCTCCCTACATACTGCAATTCCCTACGAAATTTACTGTCCTCAAACGAAGACGTTGGGCTCTGACGGGTTAATATCTGAAAAACACAAAAAACTACTACCGATGCACAAGCACCAAAAACCTACTGAGATAATTGCCTAAAACGTTATATATATATATATATATATATATATATATATATATATATATATATATATATATATATATATATCGTTTTCACGACGTTTCGCCAAAATCTCATTTGGCATTTTCAAGTGCGGTTCGTCTCGTTACTCGCTGAGAACTGATGTTTGTCCTTAAATAAAAGCCTCCAATGAATTATTTTGAACACGAGGTACCTCAGTAGCGAGCTGGTAAAACAGGGCAATTTAGGAGGGAACAAATCCCAATATGGAGGTAGAGGTCTAAATATATATCAAAATAAGTGGCGAAAAAATCTTGTATCGTAGCAGAGTTACATTAATCTGGTCTAGTCATACAACAGCATGCTTCACAAACAATCAGTTTTGGGTCCTTCAGCAATCAATTCTGAAAGTTGTAGGAACTATACATGAAGACCACAGATGGGTGAGATTCCAGAGATATTTACGCAGACCAGGATGATTGAGAATTACCTGTACAGACCAACTCACTATGGCATGGTTGAAAAGTGCTTCTGGAATGCTCCAACTATGGGAAGGTATGAGGGTCGTATTCGTGAGACATAAAGACCTTCTATTAAAACTGTTATAAGTGCTCTGCCAGACAGCAAAGAAATTTTCCTTAGGTAGCGTATTATAAACTAATAACTCTGATTACAAGAGTGAATAAGACTCAAATTTCTTAACTGTGTCACCTTGACGCCTGAAGAAATAAAAAACCCACCCTCTGAAGAAAATAGTAGACTTTGTAAAAATTCTTAAAATTCCGGGCTTATAGTAGATTAACATAACATAACATAGAGTTCTTGAAGGAGGAAGTGTTGTTTAGAGGGACAAGTGACCCACTCACAATTTATAATCTACATCTACAAGCGTAAGTAATAATGTTAATAATTTAATTTTATTAATTTAATTATTTCCATGTAATCAAAAATAAAAAAATTTTCTGATAAAAAACTTGTACTCTATGTTCTTATCCGTTCGTTAGTATGCATACTTCGTTGATCAGTTCTTGTGTCTACGAAACCGCACGCTATTAAATTTCAATATTTTTGATTTTTCGAGGAAAAGTCATTCTTAGTAAAAGGTTTGTTTTCCTTCTGATTTCATAAGCAGTGAATCAAATTTATACATATACAGTATGTTCAAAATATTAAAAAATGTAGAATTAGTCTTGTATGAACTACTATTATCTGTAATGGTTTTGCAAATTTAATTTTAACTATCGTTCCGAAATAGAAACATAGTTTGATAAAAAAAATATAAAAACTAATTTTACCTTTAATTTTTTAAGCGATGTTGTAAAACCTTAACAATACGTTTAAAATGAAAAGAAATAATTATTCTACATTCCAAGCAGGCCCGGCCATATCTTCCAAATGATCAATGCACTTATCCTTGAAATGAATATTTAATCAGTTCGTTACTCATAATGTTAAGTGAACAGGACACCTATCTTGTTGAAAAATAAGGTTTCTATTAATTCAAATTTTCGTGTGCGCAGTACACACAATTTGATCAAGAGATTACTACAAGAATCTATTTACTAAAATTTTCTTACCCATTATCAAACGAAAATCTTGCAGTTTATTATTAAATTTTGGTTTGAACGCCCGAAATTTGTTGCTTACTAAAATATTATGAATATGAAACTTGCTAACTGTACCTAAGGTGTCTGATCTTTAAGGATAAGTTAGGATTTTGTTGTATTTATTGCCCTGAGTCAAGAACTACGAAGATAGCAGAATCATATAGGCGCGAATCCAAGGGGAGGGGGCGTTAGAGCGATTGCCCCTCCAAGAGCTTCAAAATCAGAAAAACAGACCTGTCCCTGCCTGCTGCATTAGGAACGTGAATATGACTGCCCTCCCCCGGTGACAACTCGCTTTTGCTTACCATACTCTACTCTTGTGATATCGTTTCCCCTTCCTAAAAAAGAGATAATGGATCCGCCCCTGACATCATCATGGTTACACTGCTTTTTCACCTTCTTGATATTTTTCAGTAGCATCCAATTTTTGATTTAATTTACGCACGGCTTATTGAGTTACATAAACATTTGGGTACTGTTCATTGAATACTTCATCGCATATCGATACGATACATTTCCAATTCGATAACATTTTATTAGGGAAATCCGTTGTTCTAATTGTAAGATTAGATTTGCATAATCAATTTGTTATTTAATAACTATTTTTTTTTTGATATTAATAGAAAAGTGTCCATTGTGGAAATAATTCACTTATTCAAACTAAAATAAGAATGTTTATAAGAAGGCCTTACCTCCAAACATTTATTTTTTGGTGAAAATTTTTTCATATTAAAGTATGTATTTAGGCTTTGTTTCTATTTCTGAACAGCTTAGTTAATTAAAATTTGTAATTAAATTACAAATAAGAGTAATTTATTTAAAATTAATTCTGCATTTTTGAATATTTTTGATCACTATTCGAAGGCAAGCGAAACTTTTTAACAAAAACGAATTATCTTCAAAAAATCATAAATATTGAAATACTGTGTGCTACCCCATCTGTGAATCCAAGTTACCACAAAACCGTCCCCATCCGAGTTACAATCACCAGTTGGCCCACACACGCCGTACAGTGAGTTTTGAAAATGGTGAATGAGATTTCACCGAAACGTTACCGGCCCTACAGTCCTGAGAAAGACTCAGCATACGGCATACCCAAAAACCTTCGTTTACATATATATATATATATATATATATATATATATATATATATATATATATATATATATATATATATATATATATATATATATATATATATATATATATATGTATATATATATATATATATATATATATATATATATATATATATATATAATTATTTATTTTTACAATTGTGACAAGTTGTCAAAAAATTAAATCTATATCAATAGCTTCCGAAACCAAAAGATTCCCGAATCTTCTAGGAGAATTTTTATACTACATGATGTAATTAAAACAAAAAAAGGAATAACCTGACAATTTCTAAACCTTCTTTTATAGACGTCTCATGAGGAAATTAACAATTGTAAAATTAATTAAATAAATCATGAACTCGTAGAAAATAAACCTAAAACCTTGTAAACTACAAATACAAACAAATTCTATGAAATATATAATGCTAGAAAGTCCATTACATTGCCCGCTTTCAAGTTTTCATCGTCCCGACCAACCTAGACCTTGATAATGGGCCAATCTGTCAAGATGCACTACTTTTATCTTCGCATGAGGGATTTTTTGAATTCGGTCACCAGATCGTTTACTCAGATCTCTACGTTCTAAGGACCTTTCCATGACTTTTATAACTTTGGTGAACGCCCTTTGGTTCTTATCGGATTGTACAACCACACTTTTTCACTAACCATGAATCCACCAGTATTGGCTTTAAGGTCATAGCGTGTCTTCATTCTGTCGTTTTATATTGGTAGTCGTCGGTGTACCTTCGAGGATGACCTGTACATTCTTCTTTCATAGTATCTTTCTCGGTCGCGGTTCCCCTCGCCCCGTTCTCCATAGTCGCCGCGACTTCTCCGTCTGGCATAAGTCACTGTAATGCGACAACCGCAGACTTCAGTATCATCGCAAGCCTTGACTGCAACTGCAACATCTTGTTTATCTTTGTAAGCAGCAAATCCAAAACGGGAGATACTATCACTTAACCAGACTTCTGTAAATTCACCGTAAGGAGCAAAGACTTTCTCCAAGCCGCTCCTTGGAACTTCGTCACGTATGTCAGCAATACGAAGCCGATAGCAATTAAGATCACGGTCTGGAGCAGTACTGCTAGTACAGCCGCAGCTTTGTACATGCCCCTCTTGGCCACACTATCCATAACGAATTATATTTCTACTATGGAAGGTTGTGTTTTTGTTGTCATGCGTTTTTTGTTTGTTCAAAAATTCTTGCAAGTCATTAACCTCATGCAAATTTCCTAGTGGGAGGTCAACATATGGAATAATTAATTATCTTTTTACAATGTTACTTTAAAAAATATAATAAAGGTGAAATTAATTTTTCTATTTTTTTTCTGTTAAACTACGTTTCTATTTCGAATCGACCTAATCTACTATAAACCCGGAATTTTAAAACTTTTTGCAAAATCTTCTATCTTTCTGGGAGTGGATTCTTTATTTCTTCAGGCTTCAAGGTCTCGCAGTTCAGAAATTTGAGTCTTATTTACCCTTGTAGCCAGAGCTATTCGTCTATAATACGCTGCCTAAGGAGAATTTGTTCGCTCTCTGGCAGAACACTTTTAATAGTTCTGACGGAAAGTTTATTTCACAAATACATCTCTTACATGTTCCCATAATGAGAGCGTCCCTGAAGTATTTTCCAGCCATGCCATAATAGGTAGATCTGGTAATTTTCAACCATTCAGGTCTGTGTAAATAGCTCTGAAATCTCATCTCTCTGCCGTTTTCAGGTATAGTTCCTACAACTTTCAGAATAAGTTGCTGTAGGACCTAAAGCTGATTGATATTTTTTAAACATCGATTTGTCGAATAATAGTATCGATATTTCGATATATCCGCCATTTTTTAAATTAGTGGATATATTGTAGATTGAAACAATTTTCGTATTATTTATATTTTATTGATGAATGAAGAAAGGGCAAAAGTTAATTAGAAAGATTTTTCACAAAAACCTCTTCTAAAGCCAATATATTTCAGGAAAAATTTTTGATTCTTTCCTGTATCGCCAATATTAATTGTCAATGTAACCCTTTCAGATACAATATATGACATCGGGAAAAAGTATTGTACATCATTTGTCGAAAGATGTAAATAATAAATTATTATGCGACAAAGAATAATACCTAACATTTTTTTAAATCATATATAGATAATAAAACTCAGATTCTGATATCGTAATATCGATTTATCGGCTTGAAAAATATCAGACAAAATATCGACATTTTGAAAAAAAAACGAATATTTGATATATCGATTTTTATTGATTACCGAAATGTCATTATCAATTTTCACACTGGAAATATAAAACAAAGCTCTGTTTCGGTGAATTTAAAACTTAATAAGTAAAAAAAAAAGAATTACTAATACTTTCAAATAGCTGGGATTCCAATAGATCCTAATAATAATCAGTGCCCTGCAAACCATAAAACTAGGTATATTTTGTCCAACGAAACTCTTGTTAACTTTAATAGTAACTAGTATAGTTCAAGTACTCTTGAGAAAGCCCTAAAAGGGCGAAACATATGAAAACAATACTCAATCAAAACTTGGAATATTAAAAAGTTGAAAGTGTGCTTTTTAATCATCATGTCAAAAACTTTCAATAAAGAACCCACTACAGATTTCGTAAAACATAAGGGTATATATCTTTGTGCTCGCTAAGGTTATGAGTACAATAAGGCAAAAAAATGTTTTATTAAAGACAGACAAATACGTGTCATTCTGAATCCAATCATTATGAAAATCAGGTACCCCGTTTTATCCATGGGTAAGCGGAATGGATGAAAAAAAATGTTATAAAAATAAACACATTATGGATACATTTATGATAGGTCGCTAGTTATAGGTCCTAAATGTGCAAATATCTATTTTAGTTTTCTAACAAGATCCATATTTTTAATTGACATATTTTAGCCGCAAATCTGTAAATCTAAAAATAACATTATTTTACAAGTTTTTATTCCATGGCTGGAAATTACCAATTTTATTGTATTTTGTCATGTTAAATCTAGAATGGATATACAAACAAATAAACATTGAAGAAGTGAAGAGGCTGTCATTGAATAACAAAAACACGAAAAATCACACGAGCCTTAAATCTGAATCTCTGGAGTACTAATATCACCCAAAACACAAAAAAGAAAATGTGAAATCAGTTCTGACATATGGATCAGAAGTACGGAGAGTAACAGAAAACTTACAGACAAAAACCGCCGCAGAAATGGAATTTTTAAGACCAGCTATGATATCTAAAACAGTGAGAATAAGAAATGAAGATATATGAGAATGAATAAAACTCATCATCATAATTACACAGTACATCGAGACAACTCAATTGATATGGCCATGTACAAAGAATGGACGAAAAGCCTTCATGATGTGAGAACCCCTCGGTAGACGAAAAAGAGGCAGATCACCGGTATCATGAAAAAACGAAATCAAAAAAGCTATGTCAGCGAGTCGAATGCAGAGACCATCGGCAAAGGAAACTTATAAATCAAGCCAGAACTGATGTCAAATTAAATCATATATTATTAATGTGTAGTTACCGAAAGATAAAGACAAAACTGTTGGTTTATACAAAAAATTGTTTCGTAATTGATGGTTTATAATTCCGTTCAAACTAAATTTCTAAAATCAATATTGTTACGGTTTTATCTCTTTAAATCGCTCACTTGGTCCGCACGACACTTTTCACTAACTTATTTTCAATACTATATTAACTACTTAACACTTTTACAGCTAAATCACAACTATCTAATTATTACTTCTTAATGCCTTGAGTATTCAAATAAAACTATATTAAAACTCATATCCTGTCCCCATTTATATACCAATAACACCTCCTAGAAATAACAAGAAATATAGTATAAAAGTTGAAAACTATCTAGAAATATGATTCATCGCATCAAAATAATATTTCATATTCCAGGGCTAATCAAAAAGTTATTTATAATAGCTTCGATGTTTTCGTAGTATGGCTTTAACCTGTGGATATAGCCTACTTTCATTTTGGCCTTGGAACTTCGTTGGATTCTATAAACAACGTCATTGATTCTTTTAAAAACAGTATGTGGTCCTTCTCATGGTGGTATTAACTAAGGTGATTTGCCATTCTTTCTCTGTGGATATCATAACAAAACTTTATTACCTTGCTAGAACTCTGTCGAGTTTGCTTGATGTTATATCTTGTCTTCATTCTGTCTGTGACCAGATTCATGCGTTCTCTAATTAAGTCATGAACTGCTCGCAACATCTCTTGTAAGGCATCTACCCAGTCTTCAATTACCATAATTTCATCAGTTGAGGAACCGGACATTATGTCACAAGGCAATCTAAGTTCCTTTCTAAATAAGACCTTGGCTGGTTTACTTTCGGTAGTTTCATGAACTGCGGATCGATAGAACATTAAGAAGCAATATTTGTTCCAATCTTTCTGATTTTTGTCCACAACCTTTAAGAGGTGCTCTTCAATGGTTCTGTTAAATCGTTTAACCATGCCATCTAACTGAGGATGTAAAGGTGTTGTTAAGGTTTTACAGATGCTAAATAGTTCGCAGAGCTTTTGAAAAAGTTTAGGTTCGAAATTACGTCTTTGATCACAATGCATCTCCAAAGGGATTCCAAATCAGCTGAACACATTGCTGTCTAAGACTTCAACTATTGTTGAGGTTTCCTAGTTAGGAATAGCAAATACCTTAGCCCATTTACTGACGTAGTCAATTGCAACCAAGATATATTTGTTGTCATTATCTGTTTTTGAGAATGATCCCGCTATGTCAATAGCCATTCATTCAAAAGGTATTCCAACATTATACTTCTTTATTTTCCCCATATATCTAGTACTTGGACTTGGGTAGCTGCACATTTAGAGCACTGTTTACACCATGATTTTACGACTTGGCAGCTTCTATCTGATTTCGTGAAGTATCACTTACTGTGTTTAGTTTCCTAAGGATTTCAGAAAACATTGTCTCCATTGCTTGGATTTATGAATCCTTGTTTTCTTCTATGTAACAGCTCTTTTTTTTGACACATTATAAGTAGCTTCTATTTCTAAATCCCTATCCAACGCTTCATTACAATAATTAAACTTGCTTATATGCAACATACGCTATATTTCCTGATCTCTGATTCCAGCAATGAAATACTGGATCGTAAGCTTTTCTCGAAATTCTTCCGAAGCTCCTGGATAAGCCAAATGAACAAGGCGTCGGACACCTTTTCATATTTTGCCAAAATTTCTCCATTTCTCTGATGTCTTAACTTGAGCTGTGACCGATATAACTGGCGCCGATATTGATCTCCAAATCTTTTTTCAAATGTAGCACTAAGAATTCCATAGTCTCTTTGTTGAGTTATAGAGACTATTTACAATAACTCCAGTGCTGGTCTACGAAGTGCAATTACTAACGCAGTAGCCATTTCTTCGAAGTTCCAATTATTTGCAGTAACGGCAGCTTCAAATTTGATGTTCTGTCCGGACGTTATTACTTTATTAGAAAGACTACTATTTCTTTCACTTCTTTTTGCACTTCTCCTACATCTTGTCGCACTTCTCTTATGCCCTGTCACGCTTCTCCTACATCTTGTCGCACTTCTCCTATCTGTTTTTTAAACTTTTGCGTTTGTCTCAGTACAATTTGATCGAATTTTTGCTTTTCTTGTTCAAGGACCTCTTTTATCCATTTACAAAGTTTATCTTCATCTTTAATACAACGTTCTTCTTTTGCATGACGTTCGTCTTCTCTTTGGCGACATTCTGGTTCTTATTTTTCATTGTGACGACGTGCTTCTTCTTCTTGTTTTTCATTCAGAACACGTTCTTTTTTCTATCAGCGTTCTTCTTCTTGTTTGTCTTTAAGACGACGTTGTTTCATAAGTTCTATAAAATCAACCAATGTTTTATTTATATGTTTATTTATATTATTCAAAACTGTGTGATAAATCCAATGATGAAGTTAGTTTTACGATATTCCTTCTAGTTTCTGGATAGAATGTTCTAGAGCTTTGTTGAAAATTCCGTTCTAAGCATGTTCATTGATGAATTCGATAGTGAAGTCTGATTTGATACAGATTCTACATACTTTTGGTGCTTTTACAAAATTTTCCGTACCCCCAAATTAATATACAAATAAGGCTGGGTGGTATGGAAAAATAAATATCGATTAATAATAACGCAAAATACATCGATAAACGTGATATATCGATATATCTGCCATCGATGCAATTAATATCGATAAATCTCGATGAAAATCAATCAGATATCGATTACTATTAATAAATATCGATTTAACACATATCGGCACTTTAAAATTTACTTATTGTTATTCACCCTCTTTCAGGCTAAAATCTTGATTCATTGCTTTAAAAAGTCCTAGAATATCGTTGCAAAACAAAATGATGTTCTTTTCTGAAAATATCACTGGAAACTTCAGTCTTTTTCGTTCTAAAATTTCAACAAAATACACACTTTTGATCCTAGAAAGCCCAAAATCATGAAGTTATGAGGTTTTTTAAAGATTTTATCACAGGTTTGTTTTCTTTACATTATTTAACATTTTTTACATGGTTTAATTGCTTTGAAATGCATTTTAACCTAGTAAAAAGTGATGTGAGAAAAAATTTTAAATATGTTTACAGTTGTAAGTTGACAGAAGGTAGCCAAACATAACAATATTAGTTTTGTTCATTATATATGAAAAAATAAATTTTTTTAACTAGGGTATATCGGCTACTTTTGTTATATTTTTGCTTTTGAACGAATCTTGGAAGCGGAAAAATATATATCTTATAAACATCATCCCTTAATAGATGTAGTTCATTCTAATACCTAAGTGGATTTTATTTATATATAGAATACTTCACTTCTCGAATATCTTAAAAACTAAAGTTTGTGATAGATTGGAAAATATCAAAGAAAACTTTATCTAATGATTTTATTAAACTTCTACAGGGATGCTTATCTATTTACCAGACACTACCCAGAGTAATTCAGTGCCGTTTCTTAGGTATAGTTGACGGTACTCTTTATTTGTGCACTCAGTCATTAATTAATACTACATTTACAATTTAGTCAAAAATATTATAAAGTTGTGGTAAACATTAATACTAAACAAAATAATCAGATAGACAGCGACGACAAATACAATGTGTTTACTCACTTAATAATTTCTAAAAACATGAAGTCGCGCATATTCTGATAATTGCCCAATAACAATACAACAAAGATTGAAAATCTAATATGTAAATAAGAAAATAAAAAGGTTAGTTAATAATAATTTTGTTAAAAATCCATAAAACAAGGTTTTTAACACAAAGTACACACTTATCGAAAACATGATTGCAGAAAATATGTTTATGTAATATTAGAGAATACATTTGAATTGTTGGTAATAATTTATAACGGTAATATTAATAATGCGCATCTAGTAAGTAAAGTTTTGGATCATTTTTGAAAAGTTAAGTTTTTCAAGATAATTTTAAAATTTTATATAGTCTATTATAACTTTAAATTAAGATAGAAGGCCATTTAAAATATTAACTTTCATTACAATTTGGTCGACCAAACTCTTTGAAGTATTTCTATCTCAGTTTTCTCATCTGTACTCAAAAATGTTCTATTCTGATATTATCATAAGTATGCAACCAGTTCCAAACTTCTAACTTCCACATTTAAGCGAGCATTAGCATTTTCGTGTGAAGCAAATAAACCAAAACTGAAATTTCCATACCATTTTACTTTGAGTTGTACTATTTGGGAAATATCCAGGTTATGCTATTGAAGGTAGTAAGTTAAGATTTCCAAAAACTAAATATTTGCTTCATTTCTATCATACTATTTGTTGAATAGCTAGTATTTTTTTTTGACTATTATATATGATATTTTTAGAGAAAAAAATTTACACTTAGTGAATTCAATAAGAAGTTGTTAGTGACTGTAATAAAAATTGAGGTTCAAAAATTAGAAAGTTGCACTTTCTAATATTTTCTTAATATATATATATATATATATATATATATATATATATATATATATATTAATCTGGTTTTCCGTAAAACTGACATGTGCAAGTATTTTTGTGAAAAAAAAAGAATTATTTAGGATGTACATTCCTTATTTCCATACTGTATTGTTAGACAAAATATAAACGACAACTCTCTATTAATCCCCGCTTTACCTTCAAATAGGATAGAAGTTTATCGAATTAGATAAGATTCGCCCAGGAATTATCTAAAAAACTAAGTGGCGTTTATTAATACAAAAAATGGTTCAGTGCTTTATAGACTCGAAAAGTGACAGAAATGGATCAAGGAGAAAGAACAATTAAAGAGATTAATCCCAGAGAGAAAGCGTCCATCTTTTCTATCATATTTTTTTGGTAAGTTCTATGACTTTATTAAGTGAAAATTTAATTTAATCTTTAAAGAAATAAAAACTAGAGATTACGAAACTTATAGATAATCAAAGATTAAATTTTCGAACTTAAAAGAACAGAATGACGGGTATTTGATATGACATTGTGAATTATTGAGTTTAATAATTACCACTAGACAACTAAAATGTTGTTTTTTGTCCAAAGTAACATACACTACTTTGATAAATAGTCAGCAATACTCAAGAACTAAAACAGTAATCATAAAAATGTTTAATTTAAAATTTCAGTATGGGACGAATCCATATAAAATGTAGTCTGTGCTAATATCGAATTGTTTATTTACAATTATGCTACATCATACAAGGTCATATTATTATTCAGTTACATATTTGTATTTGTATATACTTCAAATTTTCGGTTCATAATTTAGCAAGATATGGAATATATTCAAGTTTATTTGAAAAATTCTTACATGTCCTTTATAATATAAACTACTAAATCCTATACGTATTTAAACTACGACTAGTATTTTTTATTCAGTCTGTTGTATACAGTGTGTTCGAAATTGGTGATGACAGCACTACAATCTCGAAAAATATAAGTGATAGTAAGGCGATTAAATGAGGATAGTTTTAGGTAATTACGTCAGTAGGTTATTGATGCTTGTGGATCGATTTTGGTTTGTTGCGTTTTTGTGATATAAATCTAGATCGAATAGAACTTTTTTATTTTTCAGTATTTTTTAAATCCCGAAACACTTTGCTTTTCCTTATGACAGCCACATGGGATTTTTTATTCATCGAATAGTACTTAATTTTTTTATAACACTATGTGAAACACTCATGCAAAGAAAACAACGTTATAACCTAAAAAAAACTAAAAACACTTCAAATTTCACAATATTTCTTTATCCTGAGTTTACTCTAGGTGAAAATTTCCAAAAATATGAAAAAAAATCCTAACAAGAAACTTAAAAATTAAGTCAAACTAATTCATTTATTCGGTTATTGTAATATTTTTGTTTAGTAGGCCTTGAACCTGAAACAAATGAAATTAATTCTTAACTCTATCATAAATTCAACTTTTCCGTATCTTTTAAAGTCCCATAAATTAAAAAACTGTTCATGATGTTTTAGAAGTTACCAAATACTATACTTATAAACCTATAATTGTACAAGGAGTTTAAGAAGTTGCTTTTCATATGATTTCACAATATTTCTTTATCCTGAGTTCACTCTAAGTGAAAATCTTCCAAAAATAAAAAAAAATCCTAGCAAGAAACTTAAAAATTAAGTCAAACTAATTCATTTATTCGGTTATTGTAATATTTTTGTTTAGTAGGCCTTGAACCAGAAACAAATGAAATTAATTCTTAACTCTATCATAAATTCAACTTTTCCGTATTTTCCGGAGTTTAAGAAGCTGCTTTTCATATGATTGGCTTTTTTTGTGAGTTGGTAAATGTCTAGAAAATCTTGCCTTTCTCGATAAAGTTTTATGGGCAGATGGAATACATTTCAGTAACTACGGAGTTTTTAACAAAAATAATTACCATTATAGGGCTCTTAAAAACCCGCAATTAAGCGAACCACAAAGATTGCAAGAAAGATTTGGTTTTAACATGTGATGCGAAATGATCGGTATTTAGGTATAAATCATTAGCATTTTGTGAAATGATTTAATTATATATCTTCAAAATGTATTTATGAATATTCTAATAATTACGATTTATCTCTTTTAATATTCTTCATTATCGTCTGATTGGCTTATTTATTTATAACTAAACATTGACAGGTCAAAGATATCTTGCAATATTATAAAATCAAATTATTCCCTACATTCGAGAAGTTCTGCCACATGATCAGTTTGATAATGTGTGATTTTAGCAGGACGGTTGCACCGCACATAATTCCAGGGAAGTGCACATATTTTTAACGGAGACTTTTGGCGAAAAAATAATCTCCAACAGTGGTCCTGTGCGCTGGCCTGCTGTGTCTCCGTACGTAACACCTTTAGATTTTATTTATGGAGATATGTGAAATATGAGATATACGAATTGATCGTCCTAAAAGGGAAGTTCTTGGATAGACAAGTCACAATATTCTTGGTAATATCAATCGAACTCTCACTCATCGTCTAACCCAAGCCATTTCGAAAAAATGTCAATAGTGTTTTGAAAAAAACATTTTGAAGTATGACTATGTAGTTTGTCATTATAAATAACATTTTTTTCAATAGAGATCGCAGTTTTATGGAGAGGTGTTGTTATTAGTTTGAATTTATTTTTAAGTAATAGAATTATTTCAAATTTCGGTGTTGTCAAATATTTCAATTTTTATTACAAAAAATTGTTTTTAGTTATTTTTAGGTTATAACGTTGTTTCTTGCATTAGTATTTCAGAGAGTATTTTAGAAAAAAGTAAGTGCTTTTCGATGAGTTAAAAATTCAATATGGCGGTCCTTAGAAAAATCAAAGTTGATGATGGTTTCAGGAAACCGAAATGTTGTAAATAAATAGAGGTATTCTGCATAAAAGCAGTGTTTTCTGATTCAAAAATTATTGAGAAATAAAAAAGTTATAGCCGCTCTAAGAAAATGTACAATTTTACTTTTTTGAATACCTCAAAAAAGCAAAAAAACTGGAACCAATGCACAAGCATTGTCATCCCAATTTCGGACACCCTATATACTCGTATATACTTATTTTTGACAACAGTTTTTAACTTTATTTTTCATTACCTCAGAAGCGCAGACTTTATAACTAATAATTCGAAATAATTTATATAATCTATAAATATATAAAATTGAATGTTTGTACAACTAAAGAATTAATGGTATAAATAAAAAGGAAATTTTTATAATAAGTAAATGCAGAATATATTATTAAAAAAATACTAACGGGATCTAGTTGCCATAGCAGTTAGATCTTAGACTTGTCCTGTTTGGGTTGAATATAAACATGTTATAGTATGATAGATTCGTCGGTTTTATTTGTCGCATATATTAAACTTTTGACATTACGGCCGTTGTATTGTATCAACTACATCTTTAGACGCTATAATTAACAAACGGAGTTAGTGCTTAACTATAAATATAGGATAGCAGATGCTGTAATAACTATTTAAACTTTTGCGATAGTCTGCTTTATTGCCGGTTTTTTTGGTCCTAAACTTAAGAAAGATGGTCTAATTTTATTGGTTTATATAACGAGGAACTTTCCAATTCCAGGTAAGTGTTTAAAATCGATTTTTGTCTTTTTTATATATTTCAATATTTTCAGATATGTCTAACTTCTATACTTTCTGTTGAAAGTGTAATATTTGTAAGCTATTGAAAAATTTAATCGTTCTTTTCTTAAGTCTATAACAGGAATTGTGTTCATTAAATCTAGTTTCAAAGTTTCTTTCTGTCTGTCCAAAGAAGCTATTGCATTCATTGTGCTTATTTGCGATAGACTCTCCAATTCAAAATATAGGGAAACATTTTTCTTTTCGTATAGATATGTCATCGATATCTCGGTATGTTTAATGGAAAATAAAAAAGAACTTGATCAAACCCTCAACCATTTAAACTCCATATATTCCAAAATCAAATTTACACTAGAAATAGATGAAAATAACTTAATAAACTTCTTAGATTTAAAAACAAGGAACAAAATACTAGACAATTCCGCACTCTCAGGTTTTCAGGGGAAATTTCTAGGAAAATATCAAACATCCTTGACAACTATAACATAGCCTTCAAATCTTCTAACCGATTATCTAACCTAATTTTTAATATTAAAGACAGACATAATAAATATAAAAATTCAGGAGTTGTTAAGTTAAAATGAAATAAATGCAACTGCTGCTACATTGGACAGACACGAAGAAATTTTGAAACTAGATTTAATGAACACAAACCCTGTTATAAACTTAAGAACGTCTAATCTCGCAAATCATGTTTTAGACACTAACCATAAACTTCCAGATTTAAATAGCTTACTGATACTACGCTTTGAACAGAAAGGACACAAATAAAACATATTAGAAAATATTGAAATATATAAACATAAAAAAAAAACTACAAATCGACTTAATACTCCATTGGCATCTGGAAATTCCCCGTTATTAAGGGTATTATAAACCAATATAATTAGATCATCTTTCTTAAGTATAGGACCAAAAAACTAGACAATACAGCGGGCTATTGTAATAGTTGTCACACCATCTGTTATCCTATATTCATATGACTTAGTTTGTTAATTATAGTGTAACTGTTACTATAAAACGGCAAAAATGCTAAGAAATTTAATATATGTGATAAATAACAAAGTATAATCTTGTTTATATTAAATTTTTAAATTATATATATACATATATATATATATATATATATATATATATATATATATATATATATATATATATATACCCAATATTTTATTATCTACTTTAAATAACCTAATTTTATTATTGTTTCTCTTTTGCTTTTATTTTCGAAATGGAGTAATGTAATGTTATTTAAATCTATGGACATTCCTGAAGTTTTTATATTATTTAAAATTGCGGTCTATATTCTTTTAGCCTAGTTCTTATACTTTTGCCATCTTGATCTATATATAAAACATCACAATTTGCGCAGTTTATTTTATATACTCCTGATCTATTTAATTTGTCTATTTTATCCTTATTGTTAACTATAACTTACCAATATTCAATTTATTTGTACATACAGTTTTATAATCTCAATTATGTATTTTGTTAAACATATGTACTAAGTTGTAATGTGTAGTTTACAAATTTGAAGTTAGCTTTTTTTGGGTTATTAACGTTATATATTTATTTTCTTAATGGCTTATTGCTTTAGCAGACTTTCGATTACGTTTCTTTTATAACCGTTGTCTCTTGCGATTTGTTTAATAGTACATATATATATATATATATGTATGTGTGTGTGTGTGTGTGTCTATATAATGAAATTAAGGACGTAAACTTATAATCAGTAAGAGGAATAATTGTCTCCTAAAAACAAACAAAATTATACATTTTTACAGATTTAATAATAAAAGAAAATCATTTTTTTTTTAATTTAGAACTTGGTTAATCTATTGTTGTTATAGTTTTAAAGTTAGACTATGTTGGTAAATTAAAGAGATGTAATTTAAAATGACGCTGACATGTACGGTTGAAATTTGACAGTTATATGTTTTAGGGTCGTAATAAAGGTAATAATTAACAATCGTTAAAAGATCATTTTGTCACTTTCTTCATATGAAGAGAGAAATAAACTATAATTACTACTTAGGAATAGAAAACTTATTACAGTTTAGTAGCCAGAATGTTAATAGGACGTTTACTGTAGTTAAACGTTTTCAAGAAAAACTGAAAAATCTTAAAAATAAGGTGTGCAATGTGGTCTTAAATCAAATCGCCATCAAACTAAATAGATAGCGGTATCGGATACAATTTAAATGGTGTTGTTCATTAATGAAATTTAAAGTGGTCCAGGTAGCATCAGGAGCAGTATCAATTAAAAACCTTTAAATCGAAGAAACGACCATGGAACTCTTTGTTCAACACTGATTTTTTTTTAATTTTACGGAGTTATAAGCGATTAAAGTTAGCTGAAAACACAAATCAATAACTTTGCAACTTATAGTTAGAATTTCAAAAACAAATTAGTGTAACAAATAATATATTGAGGTGATCGTTACTTGATCAAAATCGATATTACGTATATAGCATGAAAATAAACCAAATTATTTCAGTTCTTCACTTTTTGTTTTTTATTTAAAATTATATTTTAAATACACATAACAGGTTTCGTAGCACTATTACTTCATCAGATGTTGAAATTGACAATGACAAACAAAGTAAAGAAATAAATAATAATAAAGGTGTTCAGATACCGATTTAAAAATCAAGGTTTACAAATTTTATTTGTTCTATTTTAATAAGGAAAAACCAGAGCAATTCGTAATAATAAATAAATTTAACAGTGGTGAATTATTGAATGACCAATTAGATGCTAATAATTCACCATTTTTAAATCTATTTAATACCAATTGCTCTGGTTTTTCCTTATTATGATAGAACAATTAAAATTTGTAAGCCTTGAATTATTAAATAAGTACCTGAACACCTTCATTATTATTTATTTCTTAACTTTTTGCCACTTTTGACATCTGATGAAGTAACAGTGTTACGAAACATGTCATGGGTATCTAAAATATTATTTTAAGTAAAAAATAAAAATGAAGGTGTAAATCGGTTTCGTTTCTTTTTATATTATGTAAGTTTGTGGCAAGATAATGGACTAAAGTACCCATAAAATGAGATTATACGTGGCTTCTTTTCTAATATGTTAAATGGGGAAAAAAGATTATGTCATTCTATACTATTCAAGATAAATTAGGAATTACTTCAAAAATCCAACTATGGAAGAAGAAATCTTGCGTCATTGCTGTAGAGACTCCGCGCATAAACCATGTTCTGTCCTAATCCTATTGAGGCTGCACCATATTTAGTGGGATTAAGTCGAATCCTAGTAGCATGACCATTAGGCTGGATATATTACAGACATGGTCTCGTGCCATATCTTCCTAATGCCTTCATCATGACTTAGTGAGAAAGGAGCGGTTATCTTGCACGTTTTATGAATACGAAAATATCACTGAATGTGATAACTCTGTAAAATTTGTTAATTATTTATACCGTAACAAATTTCTTTTTATAAGAACTGTTTTTATCTATTGCCAAATATCAGAAAATTTAAGATGATTCTTAATTCATTTTGCGCAGTATATTTAAAACCAACCCATTTCTGAAATTCATACAATTGATTTCTGAACTATGAACCATAAAATAACTATTTTTAATATCCCAAACTCTTCAGCCTTTAGTATAACATTTACCTTCATTACAACATAATATATTCTTTGATTCGCATCATCTATATTTGTAACTGTATTGCTGTGGAAATTACTCAGATCCAGCAGCCTAGACAGCTTCATGCCCCCTATATTGTTAAAAAAAACAGAACAATTAATGAAAAGTAAAATCGGGCTATAAGTAAAATAAGTCATTTGAAATAGCAAGCTGATACCAAGTAAGACGCTAAATATTTACAAAATAAATACCTGTAATTCAATAATATGTATGATACATAACTAAACAGTAGTTATAATATTTTTATCTTAAATCTTTTCTTTTTTGGCATATAAAAGTAAATTTGCATTGTAAAATGTTTACTGAACTTGTTTAAATTTGCTCGTATTAAGTGCTTTAAGTTATTTAAAATTTAATTATATTACTCTTAATCAAATAACTTTAATGCGAATATAAATGTAAATTGAAAGATTTATAGACCTTATAGTATAAGAGTTGATGACGGATTTCTTCAAAATGTATTATATCTATTGAAATTTAATACAAAGACATTTTGTATATATAAAAAGTTGAAACTGACAACCTGGCAGAGCAACTTTAATTGTACAAGAAATTTTCAGGCATCCTGATTGATTGAAAATCATGGTTCTTGGGTTTAGACCATGTCAAATTGGAATTATTATCCGAAGTTTCACATGAGATTGCACTAGGCACCTTTAAGAATCATTACTCCACTCAGTGTTCTAATTCAATCACCATCATTTTCAACTTGACCAAAGCCGGGAAACCATTCGTTCTTTATCTTGGTTGATTTTTATTTATTGCCTGGCGATTGCAAAATCGTATTATTAAATACCATCTGTAACTTAAACAGCATTTTTGAAAGATTATAAAAATATGTTGTTAAAGCCTCGCATTTAGAGATGATGTATGAGGCTGTTTCGTCTTCTTCACCACATAATATACATATTGATTCTTCATTATAGATGCACATTATGGGTATATGTTTCCTTAAGCTGCAGTCATCGGTTATTAGTCCTGTTAGCAGCCTTATCTATTGTCTGCCTAATTTGCTGGATGATTTGCTCAGCAGATATAATTGAAATAAACAAGTTTTATTGTATGATAAATAATCAGGATCAACAGTACCCAACATATAATTTAACATTAACCTTATAGAATAAAGTATTTCATTGTTACCCACTGACAGTAATAATACTTATCTAAATAAAAAAAAATGTTAATATATCACGTCTTTAAAACGAACTAAAAATATAAAATAATTTGTCACATTTTCCTGAAAATTTATGATTGTGATTTTAATAGCTATGAAAATACGTAATATACATAATATTTAAAATGAAAACGTGGCGTGTATGCAAAAGATAATACTAAGGAGTAGTTTCATAGCTATTAAAAAGCACAAATTTTTGGTACAATGTGACATATTATTTTATACTTTTTGGTCCTTTTTATAAAAGTGGTATATTATACAAATTTTGTATTTTAATAATTATTTTCTGCTTGTTAGCTTTTAGTTTAAAAGCGATTGCAAAATTTATACTGAACAGACAAAAATCGATTGTAAAATTTGCATTTTTAATAAAGTGAGTTTAATATTGCATTACCATTTAGTTCTGAGTAATGTTTAAAGTTTAAATTATCTAGTTCATCGGGAAGTTAGTTTAAAATCGATTGCAAAATTAGTAACAAACAGACAGACAGAAAAGAAATCGAGTTAATAAAAACGTGCTAAAAAATAAAGTTGACCTTGAAATATATGTTCAAGTACAGTTTCAAGGTTATAATATTGCATTGTCATCGGGTTTATATATGTGTACCAAATTTTAGGTGATCGGATAAGCGGAAGTGAAGTCCACGTTGAAATGATCTTGAAATTTGCGCTTAAGGTCAGTGTCAAGGTCATAATATTGCATTGTTTACAGGTTTATATAGCTGTACTAAACTTAAGTTTGTCAAGATAATCGAAAGGGAAGTTGATCTTTGAATGACCTTGAGTGATACTTTCAAGGTCATATCATCGCATTGTTTTCGGATTTATATATATGCCACATTTTAACTTGATTGAATAATTGGAACGAAATTTAGCCTTTATATGACCTTGAAATTTACGTTCAAGAACATAATGTTGCATTGTCATAGGGTTTATAGATTTCCACTTGATCGGATAATCAGAATTGGAGTTGACCTTGATATGACCTTAAAATATACGTACAAGGAGAAACTTATTATCGATTCTATAATCTGCATTCACACCTATACCAAACGAAAGAACATTTTGGCCACCTACGTAAACTATCAACATGCGTTCCACTTACTGCCACATAACTCGCTGGCAGCTATACTGAGAATATATAAAGTTGATGCACTTATTGTGTCCTTATTAGAATACCTCATATCAACTTGAAGAACTATGATCCAAATGCAAATATCTTTTAGCAACCACATCGAGACAGATTCAATCCCAATATGAAGAGGAACATTTCACGGAGATTTATTGAGCCCATTATGGTTTTGCCTTGTCTTGAACCTACTATCATATTAAAAACAAGCCTGAAGAGGTGGCAAGACTAAGTTATCATATGAATAATCTTAAATTGATGACTGCCACCAAAAATACCGGGAACAGATGCCCAAAATTGTGAAGGAGTTCTCCTGGAAAATAGGAAAGCTATTTGGCCTTGATAAATGTCGCATTTTAAACCCAATTGGACATAGAAAGTCTTCTCGTAGTGCTACTGAACGGATAACTCTACCAAGATACCGTGATGAGGCAGGAAGAGGATTAGTGGCTATTCGTAACTAATTGGAGCAACAACTTACAAATTTACTCTAATATTTTCACAAGTTAGCAGACACTTCTATGCTACACCGGTTAATATATGAGGCAGACAACTCAACACCACTGCTGTTGAGGGACCATGAACTGACTTATCATAATCAACTAGAGCAAGAAAAGCTTCAAGACTGGCTAGTGAACCCCTTCATGGACTTCATCCAAGAAAATGTTGATAAATTCGCGTCGTACTGGTTGACGTCAGCTATTTAATATCAGATCATTCCACCGATAAGCTAGCTGCAATACCTAATCAGAGACCCATTAATCTCATGCCGATATGGTTGTCGAACATTAAAGACAATTCAGCACATCACAGCACAATGCCAACATTTGCCATACATAAGAATGGACACGATTCAACTGCGAAGATCAAGAGTTGGCAAAGAAATTCAAACTGTTGCCGGTACAGAACAAAAATACTATGAATATAGCCTGGAACCTATAATGGAGAACAACGTGTTCAAGGTGTACTGGGATCGAACTGGGCTTATGGATTATACAGTTGCACATTACAGACCAGACTTTGTTTTAGTAAATAAAATATCCAGATGAGCAACACCAATTGAAGTTGCCATTCCAAAGAACAACAATGTAAAGGACAAACATAATGGAAATATCGCCAAATACAGAGACTTAGAGGGACAAATACGCAAACAGTGCAGAATGAGTGCAGTCGAGATGATCCCCATAATTCTATCAACAAGTAAGTCGTACCGAAGAGTCTTCTGCTTAATATCAAGGGATTGAGCTTTAGCGAACACCTGTATTGTTACTTAGGACCACTTGATTTATCCGGAAGTTTATGGGAAATGCAAGGGATCATAACATCACCTAGGATCCAACAATATGCAAAAGACCCCACAGAGCTCCATTCTTATGATATCCGAGTATATCTGGGATGAGTGCGGTTAAGTCTATGGAATCGTCTTTGTTTCAAAAAAACATCATTTAATAAAACAAAAACAGGGCTAATCTTACGTTTTACCTTAGCAAAGTGCTTGTCAGTCTTAATTAATAAGTTAAGTAAATATATCAAAATACAGCAATTAAACAAGTATTTGAATAAAATAGAATGCTTAAAATCCAAATAATAATCAAATACATATAAGTACACACTTATATATGCAGATATACACACAATAAAATATTTAAATAACAGAAAATCGGTCATAAAGCAAAAAAAAGTGCAAGAATAAAAAAAGTTTTAGTATAAAAACAACCCCAACGATGATGCTAGCTAACATTCACCGAAAAAAACTTCTTTCATTTAGGTTTCATTTAAAGTACTCTACGATATTGTTTTAAACTGTTTAACATTCGAATTCTTACAGCAAAAGGGGATTCTGTTATATGAAAAACGTTTCTTAAACAAATCTGTCAAGTGTCTGAGAACACCCAACAACCCTTTCTGACTAGTATTGAGCGTATGAATCTGATTTGACTTATCCGACAAGTACTGGGGGTTGCATGAAATATTTATCTAATGGATAAACACAGTAATGTGTAAATTTCTCTATTCATCTACTTTAACCCATCCTCAATTTCTCGGATGTTCCGAAGTGTAACACCTCTCAAACATCAAATCAAGCGGCAACAAGAGGTCTGTATCCTTTAAATACAATTTTTTTGTATTAAATTTAGACAAAATTACAGTATCGGACCATCAATTAACCTTAAGATTCCTTGATATTACACGACGGTTACTACATAATGCCTTCACACTAAAAATTACTTTTTAAACAAATTTACATGAGGAGTCAATATCAACCGACAATTGATCAACAGTTCTAATAATTTTATTACCGTTTCCACTTGCAGAGATAAACCAACCATATGAAGATGTATAAGTGGTTTCACAATATCAGGTTTCATACCCCCATCATTGGAGGTTAATAACGTTCAATTCACATTTTACAATATTTTCGGCTATGTGATTTTCATAAGGTCAAAATTAAAATTCAGTTGAATATCATAAGCATAAGCCTGGTAGAAACATATTTTCCAGAATATCGGCTAGTATATCGGAAACAAAAGGAGTTCCACGATAAAGCTCTGAGGAACAATTGATCCTGCAAGAGGCATATCTAATATCTTGTCATCTTCTGTCAATTCAAAGGCCTCCAACCAGGTGTCGTCAGCCAAGAGGTTAGTTCATTAAGTGAGTCTCTCGGTATATCATTGGTATAGATGTTGAAAAGTGTGGTAGAGAAACGAGAGCCCTGTGGCATTCTAATGTTAGGGATATTACAGATTTGCTTCGTTGCCGATACTGCGAAGTCCCTGTTGCTTAGGAAACTAAGGATTAGTCTTACTAGGGAGTTTGCAAAGCCTAATGGTATAAATTTGACAGTCAGGCCATTATGCCAGACTTTGTCAAAAGCCTCATTAATGTCAAGGAAAACCAATCCCATACTAAATTTTTTTGTTAAAATCTTTGGTAATATCAGTGGTCAGAGTAGTCGTTTGATGCATGCATCCAATGTTCAATCTGTAGTCCAATTGTTCCCTGGGTAAGAGATTTCTAAGTGATATTAAGTCAGCAAGTGTTTCTAGAATAATCCTTCTGATCATTTTACCCAAACTGGAGAGCATACTAATAGAGCTGTAATAGACTGTGTTGACTCTGTAATCGGTTTCTTGTGAAACATTTTTTAAATATTTGTAAAGAAAACACTGTTTGTTTTCAATGTTCTAGTTGTTTAGTAGAGCTAAAGTCTATATATGTTTCACCTTGTGAGGATTTTTTCAAGTGTACATTTAATGCGAAAATTAAAGATGAATTTGTATATATATATATATATTTGATTCAGTATTAATCCGGATATACATCCGTTCGTCCGTTTGGTTTCCTGTATTTCTCTCTCTCTCTGAAGGAAACTAAACGTACGAACGGATGTATTCCCGGATTAATACTGAATCACATGTTCCCATTCATCAAACACTATATATAATATATATATATATATATATATATATATATATATATATATATATAAAGACAGTTTGGGTAAAATGATCAGAAGGATTACTCTAGAAACACTTACTGACTTAATATTACTTAGAAACCTCTTACTCAAGGAACAATTGGACGTTAGAGTAAACATTGGATGCATGTATCAAATCACCACTCAGACCGCTGACATTAACAAAGATCTTAACAAAAAATTTAGCATGGGATTGATTTTCCTTGACAATAATGAGGTTTTTAAAAAGTCTGGTATAATGGTCTATCAAATTTATACCACTAGGCTTTGCCAACTCCCTAGTAAGACTAAGCCTTAGTTTCCTAAGCAACAGAAACTTCGCAATATTGGAGTGCCACAGGGTTCTCTTTTCTCTACCACACTTTTCAACATCTATCCCAATGATATACCGAGAGACTCACTTAATGAACTAACCTCTTGGCTGATGACACTTCGTTGGAGAGATTGCATTTTACATTAGAAATTCTTTATTGGTGGAGCAATGGAGGTCAAGAATCATTCGGCTTTTATCGAGTAATTGTGGAAGGTTAAACACTTAATTCTGACAGTATCAATTTCCTATAAACCACCTGTGAGAAATATTCGTTGCTCTCTGGATGTTTCAGATGGTGTCTCGTCCCTTGTGCCGTCATCTGTCGATCATATTGTGTATATGTGTAATATAAATTTTAATCTAATGCATGACAGTAACCCTGTTTCCGAGTGCTTTGGTATCTACCAATATTTTCAGGTTCTCTGTGAACCAACTGTGATGTCCGGTACAGCAGTTATGATCAATCCCATTTTTGTGCCTGGTTCTGGCTCGGTTTCCCGTTATCATGTTGTTCCGGCAGATTTGATAATAGATCATGTTCGTCGTCTATGAGTTAAAAATGAAATAAATTTCAGCCTAAATTGATAACGTTTAGAAACTTTAAATATTTTAGCTTTTCTAATTTTTATCTTGATTTGATATCACAATCTTGGATGAAACTGAAATATTTCCAAATATATTTGTAAGTCTATTTAATCGGCTCGTACATCTAAGAACAGTTAGACTCACCAGACTAAAGGCACCTTAGTTTACAGATGGTAAGTAATTAATGATAGGCAGTGATAGAGTATATGCTGGTTTGAAGGCAACCAGATCTGGCGAAGATTAGGCAAATTATAAGCAGCTCAGAAAATTAACACTTAAATGTATCTATCGGCAAAAAAGGCGGATATCAGCGGAGTTGTTAGGGAAGGCAATAGCAGGGGAATACAGAATACTTTGAAAAAAATGAACACACATACAAACAATAAAATTGAAGTGCCAGAGAGCCCGAGGGCTGTTAATAGGATTATTGAGTAGTTTTCTGTTGTCCTTCTGGAAGGAGACTGTAATGAAATGATTAATGTTTATGAGGGTCCAAAGCAATTTTCAGCAAATACTTTTCAGTTCGTAATAACAAGCGAGAATATTAATAAGATCAAATTCAACCCTTCTGGTTCAGATAATTTATCCTCAAGCATGATAAAATGTGGCTGTCCTTTTTTATTGCCTTTCTGAACTCATATTGTGAACATTTATCTGGAGACGAATTATTTTTCGGGGGCTGGAAGTTGTCGTTGTTCAGACTTTTATCTAACTAAGATTAGCGATCTGAAATAATACGATGATCTGAAGCCTATAAGCTTACAATCGATGGTGTTCAGAATATAAAAAAAATGCATCAGATTTAATTTTGTTAGACTTTTCAAAGGCCTTTGAATTTATAAATCATCCTCTTCCTTGTGCCAAATTGATATACTAATCTATCTATTGAACTGGATCCAGAAGATGACAAAATATCAGATACGATTCTTGTAAGATCAATTGTTCCTCAGAGCTTTATCGTGGAACCCCTTTTGTTTCTGATATACTAGGCCGATATTTTGGAGAACGTGTTGATGCCAGGCTTATGCTGATGATATTCAACTGAATTTTAATTTTGACCTTATGAAAATCACATCGCCGAAAATATAGTGTGCACATATATATATATATATATATATATATATATATATATATATATATATATATATATATATATATATATATATATATATACAATATTTTATTATCTACTTTAAAGAACCTAATTTTATTATTGTTTCTCTTTTGCTTTTATTTTCGAAATGGAGAAATGTAATGTTATTTAAATCTATGGACATTCCTGAATTTTTTATATTATTTAAAATTGCGGCCTATATTCTTTTAGTCTAGTTTTTATACTTTTTCCATCTTGATCTATGTATAAAACATCACAATTTGCGCAGTTTATGTTATATACTCCTGATCTATTTAATTTGTCTATTTTATCCTTATTGTTAACTAATAACCTACCAATATTCAATTTATTTGTACATACAGTTTTACAATCTCAATTATGTATTTTGTTAAACATATGTACTAAATTGTGATGTGTAGTTTACAAATTTGAAGTTAGCTTTTTTTGGGTTATTAACGTTATATATTTATTTTCTTAATGGCTTATTTCTTTAGCAGACTTTCGATTACGTTTCCTTTATAACCGTTCTTTGCGATTTGTTTAATACTACAGAGGTTTGATCAAAGTTTTCTTTACTCAATCTTAACTACAAAAAACAACGTCCACATACCTTTCCCAACAAAAAACTCATTTGATAACTTAGTTACCCATCGGGAATCCATATTTCTGCTGATAAATTTCATTATTAAATTGATAATAATGTTGATCCATGCAAACTCTTAATGTCTTATGGAATTCAGTTTTTTGCTTTTCGTCTACAGGTTATTCACTGATTAAATTATTCACAATTACTGTGAGTTCTTTTATCGAAATCGATGTAAACAGACTCGACGAAACTTGTTTTGCTTAGATCGGTAGTATAAGCGTTTTTATTTGGTCAGTAAACTGTGGTGAGTTCTTTATGTAATAAAGTGACAATATATTAGACCCTGTAATAAACCAGTCCTTTTTTGGTTAGTCCATAGTGAGGACCATTGACGTACGAAAAAACTGGTTCAACGAGATAATTTTCTTTGTGAATTTCTGGTAATCCATATATCAATAATGTGGAAGGGTTCATAACTTTACCTTTATATATTTGGTTTTGTGTAACCGTGGGGCTTTTTTAACGTTTTAATGATCTCTGATGGATATTTGTTTGTAGGATCATATTTCATTTTAATTATGTTATTATCTTTTAGTAACGTACTGACTTTATTAGGATATTTTGTATTTGTTTGAATAATAATTGTATTACATTTGTCTGGTTTACAAAGAATTAAACCATTCTGCGATAGTTTTTGTTCTAAATTTTTTATAATTGTAATTTCACCTTCATGTGATAGCTAAATTTTCTAATTTTTTATTTGAAAAATGAGTGGCGAATATTTTTGGGCCTTTTTTCAATAAATCGAACTCATTCATTGTAAATTAAATATCAGATGAGTTAACTGCTCTAGGATAAAATTTAAAATTGTCTCTTACAGGAGGGGATTTGAGCACTATATATTTTACATTTGAACTGTTCTTTTCCGAAACTAATCTTCTTAATTTAATTTTAAATAAAGGATGTATTTTTCAATAACAATAGCCAAAAAACTGAACTCCGTAACGCACTATTTTCAATTCAAAAATAAAATTTGTCAATAGAAAAGTGGACTCTTGATGGGCTACCCAATTTCCCCTTTATTTTCGGAAATTTTCATGGCCAGTTTTGAAAAATCAATCTTTAATTCAAAAAGAACATGGATCAGTTTTAATACCTTCTAAACTCATTTAAAACGAAAATCTAGTTTACAATGAAAAAAGGTAAAAATAATGAAATTAACTTTTTAGATATTAATATTAGAAAATAATTAATCGTTTAGAGTTTGCCATTTATAGAAAACTCAAAACTACGGAGAGCGGATATATATCACATCAAACTAGTATTGGCTGTTAAAATTATATCCCTTTCATATTTTAATACATAGATTTACCACTTTTCCATTAAGCAAAGAAAACTTTTATAAAAAAAAACTCTATAGTATTAAACAAATAACAAGAAAACAACAGTTACACCTAAACGACAGTCTGCTAAAAAAAACTAAAGAAAAAACGATTAAGAAAATAATTCTATAGCCTTAATAACCCAAAAAGCTAACTTCAAGTTTGTCAACTACACACAACAATTTATTATTAGTCATAAAATTTGTAGTAGATTAAATAATTTAGGGATTAAAAATATATGTATTAATAAATTCAATATGAATAGGTAATTAGTTAACAATAAGTCACAAGTCAAAACATATGTAGAGCTTAGCACTATTAAATTATGAAAAGCAAAGAAGGTTTTGTGTATAAGCTATAAATGAATATTAAATTTTTGCCGAATAACATATATTACGTAAAATATTTAAAATATTTTAAATAAACTAATACACAATAATTGATAAAATAATCATGGTTTATGAGGAAAAATGATAATTTGCTCTATGCTATATTACCGCAAAAATTCTAAATTTCGTCATGTTTTATATTTAAGTTATCTTATCTGTAGTTGTATACACGACCGTAAAAAATCCCAATTTTAAAAATATTACATTTTATCTATTTGAACAGATATAATTTTTGTGATTGCAGCCAATTAGTTATTTTTTTCCATTTTCAAGCAACCTTAGGTAAATTAATTTATTGATGATGCAGATGGACAGTAAATTAAAGCACCTAACCGTTAATAAGTTGAAATTTATGTAAGAATTAATATGCAATAGAACGATTTGCCTTATAAAAATGTTACTTTAAATTAAAATGATTTGAATCCTTTAGTGACATAAAAATATATATAAGAATCAGTAACCAACCTTTAGAAAATTATGAATAATGTCTTACATTAATGAGATGAAAGTTTTATGCAAAAATATCTTTCTTGAAATTATATAAAACCAAAAAGATTGTTGATTGTTTCCTCTCAAACTCTTAAGCGTGACTTGTGGTTTTTCAAAATGTAATTCATTTGTTGATATCTTAGGTGAATAAGAGACAAAAATTTCAATTATTCAATCAGATGGAAAAATGGATAAAATTCGTGTAACAAATTATCATTTATACCCTTTCTGTAGATCACATTGAGGTGTGACATACCATAAGTGATGATAAGGGCATCCATATATTTTTTAGGAAACAAATATAAGGTCTATGTTAAATTTATATTAATTATCTTTTAAACGTTAACTATTTTTTAAAATTTTCATGTGGAGTTGTTTGTAAAACTAAAGGCTCGTAACTTTAGATCCCATTTTTGAAAACAATTGGCATTAGATAGAACTGCCCTAAACCTAGTCCAGAACTGGTGGTGAATGTCAATCCGAGCAAAACAGTCATACCTAGTCCCCTTTACAAAACGGGGAAACGGGTTCTGTATATTCTAAAATCAATGAAACAATTATAAAATTGTACCCAGAAGTAAAATTTCTGGGGATTGTCCTATATCTCACTAGTCTGGTGGCAAAAACAAGGGCAATAATTGCACAAGCTAAGTTGCTTGACCTGTAATGAATTGGATTACAGAAGCAATAGAAATAACTCTTTCGCGCTTGTTATTGAGTGCCACCAGAAAAAAATTCATTTCGTATTTGGCTAATTATATCAAGAAATTTTGGAAGTTCTTAAGAACGAACTCGAACTTATTACAGACTTTCCAGTAGAAAAAGCAAAAACTGAGAATGAGAAATTTAGATTGCGAAACGTATACTTTACGATTGCTAAAAATTAATCCAATAATCACTAAAAATTTTGAAGAATAGTTTACTTAGCCTAATGGTATTTTAAAACTTACCTCCTGAAATACCACAAATTTTGTTAAAGCTTTAGGAATTACAGGGTAATAAACTATAAAGCGTAATCATTCGGGCTATTTTTAGGACGAAGTAAAGTAGTACGAAATGATCCCTGATTCTATAACACGATACAATGTAAGAGATAGAGAATTAGAACACCTTTAAAATAAAAGTTTATGTGACTCAGTTTTTATTGGAAATTTTTTGGTTCATGCCACGTCCCATTAACCAAGCATTTTATCTTCCTTGCATGAAATGAAATAACTATACTCATAATGAAACCAATTAAATATAAATTACTCCTTTTCAGATTTGTGTATCTCTAACACTAAAAGAATTTAATTGAAAATGAAGGTCTTAAAAGGTTTTTTGATTTCTTATCAAACACCGATTCGTTTTTCAATTGTGATATTTGCTCATGGATGCAAACCATACATAGTACCTCTTAATGATCTAACAAGATTGAAGCGTTTTTCTAGTTGTTCTATGGACCGTAAAGATTTGAAATGTATTTTAAATTGTTTCCAACTCCGGTTTATTTCTTATGCTCTTTTAACTACTAACAATTTCAGCCTGGTATCAAATAGGTAGGTGAAACAATCTGCTGCTGACTCGAAACCAGGACGTTAAAAGCACTAAAGAGACCATTAGGTAGTCGAAATGTATCTACGAAGAACACGATATTGAGAATCCATAAAGATAATACCCTTTTAGTGGCTTGAAAATAGTAATGTGCTTTTTTAGTTAACTGTAATCACTTACAACCCCGCGACTAATTATCGAAATTTCAAAAATAGAAAATTAAAATACCTTTAAAATTGGTATGACACTAAATTTCACCTGAATATTTTAAATATTTTATATATAAAATATAATAGTTGATTTGATACATATAAAAATATTATTCTTTAGTTAAATATTGATTATGTGTTATTTTTTTAGTTTTACTAAGCCAATTTTAAAAACAGGACATAAACAAGACTTGCAAGAGAAAGATGTGTATCAGATTCTGTCAAAGTTCGAGTCGGAAAAGCTCGGCAATGCACTCGAATCTTACTGGAATAAAGGTTCCGCAAGAAAAGAAAAGAATATAAAATCAACACACCAGGCGATTACAAAAAATGGCTTGGAGAAAATAAATGTGGAAGAAGATATATACCCATCTATATTTGGATGTTTGGTAAAATGTTTTGGATGGTTTTACATGTTTTTAGGCATATTACAATTACTGATGAGGACTGGTTTGATGTATGTATCTTTTCAAATAATTCTGTTAGTTCTATGATTAATAAGCTTAAGTTAATTGATATTAATGCAGGTACTTTATCATTTGATTAACTTGGTCGAAAACTAATTAAAATAATCAGGATATGGGCATGTTCTAATTATTATAATTCTTTATCAGACGATTCGCTCACATGGCGTCTGGTTCGCTACCGGATTGACTGCTGGGGGCTGTAACGATGAGAAATGAGGTCAATGTAGGTGCCACTGCGTGAGCCCGTGCATCAGTTCGTAGATCATGTTCGCTCTTGTTTCTTTGCTGGATGTCCATGGCGACAAATAAGAAAGTTGCGTTTTGCCGCTTGGGCATTGATAGTAAATTATTTATGAGGGTTTCAAACACAAAATAACGCTTTGTTTATGATCGTTTCTGATTCTTTTTTTCAAAACGAATTTTTAATGAATTAACAGTGATTCGCCTAAATTTGCAAAACTGGTAATGAATTGTTATACAACGCTGAAACAATCGCGTCTCATTTTTCAAACTCTCAATTTTCACGTATCAAAACCATCTGTAAGTCCAACCCAACAACGCGTATGTCTAAACTCAAAGGGCCCATCACAACGTTCAACATAACAGCCCACTTGAAACCCAGCGGCTAACTGAAGTACGCAACCCTGCAGCAATATAAACGTCGTATACCAAATCTTTTTTTAGAATATTGAATTAAAAATGTCGAGCAATATTTTTCGTTAAACTATTTTCACAATTAAATTATGTACAAAATAATTAGATATTCAGGCTAATTCAATAACAATAAGTAAACGTAATTAAACAAATATTTGTTAACATGATCTGTTCTGTTCTCTGAATTATATCGAAGAAAATAATAAATACAAAATAATTATTTTTTTATTAGCTTATTACAGCCAAGAGCCCTGTCCAAATTTATAGCTTACTTCGAAAAGGATCAGACGACCATATCAAAATCAGAAGTTTATGGCTATGCCTTTTTAGTAATAGGATTAAATGTTGGAAATTGTATTTACAATCATAACTATCAACAAATGATCATGGAATATGCTGTAAGAGTTCGAACCTCGTTGTGTTCACTTATTTATAGAAAAGCATTAAAGCTGAGTCCAGTGGCCTTTTCGGATACATCCATGGGCAAGGTAAACATAGATTAAATAATGAATTTAATAATAGTTAAATATCCTATCGCCATTCCAAATTCGGCATTCTTATGGGAATCGCCTTAAATTATTTTTCGCCTTTGGATTTTTTACAGCTTTTGTAATGGAGCTGCATTCACACCTTGTTACAAAACTTCCGTACTTTCCAACAGCCACTCATTATATCAACGGACTTATAAGTTATATTGTATAAATAAATAGTATTTTTTGGATCTGAACAATAAAAAAAGTTTTAAAATGGAGCCTCCATTGTTCTGTATATTTTTACCGCTGTCACACATTTTTGACTTGACTTGACTTGACAATATGTTTATTTGTATCAAAGGAGTCAATAATGTTTGTGATTTTCTTTGTTATGAATTTGAATGTATCGTAGAACACTAAACTATAATCCTTGAAAAAATTATTTATATAATATGTTTTGCAATTCATATCTTGCATTAGGTTGTGACTTTAATTACGAAGGATGTATATTGTATAGATGGTGCTATGACTTTCCTAAATGATATGTGGATAGGAATTGTACAAACCCTTATCATAACTGTCATTTTGTATATGAAAATAGGATATTCTGTATTTGTTGGGATTGGATTCTTCATATTAATCATTCCAATACAGTGTAAGTATAAATTACTCAACGTAAGGAATTTATTATTTAATCAACTTGTAATGATGACTTTTACTTCTGAAGATTAAGTTTTAATCAGAAATCATTGAAGTTAGTCATATATATGAGTAAAAAGTTTTATACATTTCGCGATGAAAAGTCATTCTTAATAAAAAAAAATCTGCTTGTTGCAAAAATAAGTTTACTATATAATACAGGATAATGATAAATGCATATAATTACATAAAACCACTAAATTCTAAATATAAATCTTAGAATTTTTGATTCAAAATTTCTATTTAGTCTATTTTAGGTTATAAACAACTTTGATTTTTACTTCTCTCTTAAGAAATTTTCATGTTTTCTTATTTATTAACACCTTGTATATTTAACATAAAATTTTTATATAATAAACACATTTTTTTTGATAAGCATGCATAACTTTCGATAATGAATGACCTTTCTTCGTAAAATCGATAATAGAGTTCTTGCCTCTTGTCAACTCTATCCATGAATATACGGTACACTAGTTTTGAAAAATAGCGTCTTTTTAATCAAATAAGAACATTTAAAATAACTTTGACATCACAAGTAAACTTTTTGTTAGTGCGGGCTGTTTCAATTATCCGAAAAGAGTAGCCAAAATTAATAAGATAATTTTGTCGAAATTTTTTCTTTTTGATTACTTACTTCAGGTTATTTCACCGAAATTTGTAGAAAATATTTAATATTTAGAAGCTCTTATACGTTTAATATAGGTTCAAAACATGAAAAATGTTGATAGAGACTCAATTATAATTTCCCTTTCTAAAATAAGGTTATTATAATAATATTTTACATAGAAAGACACATATATGTACTGAATAAAGTAACCAGATGGTGAATGTGTCGTTTCAAATCAAGTAGTGTAAGGAAAAGTAAGATCTATTAATATTACTAATTATTTTTTTTGGAAAATCACTAAAAATAAACTATACAACGAGTATGATGCAAAAAGTAATTACATACCTAGATTTCAGATTTTCAAACTTCTAGTAATATTAAAAAGTACTCTGTGTTACTATTATGTCATATGATCATGTTTTGGTAAAGATATTTTGGTTATATAAATAATTTTTGCAGTATTATTAGTTATTTTTAAGTATAATATTTATTTTTTATAAAAGAAATGGAAAAACGTAGTTCAGTTGAAAATAAAATATATTTTGAGTGTAAATATAATATTAATCCGTTACACAAAATAACCGCGATGTGTTGTTTAGCTTTTTAAAGAAGTTTAAAAACAGTTATAAATTGATTGATCTATTTCTTAACAGTCTGTTGAAGTCCAAGTATATTTTCTAAAATTATATATAACAATAAAGCATTGTTTACAATAAATACCTAATATTTTTTTAGCATATTGTGGGAGAAAATTTTCTCTAACACGATTAACGGCTGCAAAAAAAGCTGAGGAAAGAATACAATTAGTAAAAGAAGCCTTAAACGCAATAAAAATTATTAAAATGTATACCTGGGAAAAGTATTTTGAAAAATTGATAACTATGGCAAGACTGTAAGTGGCAATTAGCAAGATTATAAATATAATAACACTGAAATAAAATTAATTTAATAATATTAGTATATTTTTAAGATTCGAGATAAATATTATTTTATTACTTCATTAAGAGATGAAATAATGTTATCATAGACCGTAATTATCACAGTAGTAAACATATAAGATCAGCTACTAATACCTGAATAATTAATTCGAATTATTACTGTATTATCGTTTAGGGGTCGCTTATTCATTTTTCTTCTTAACATATGAGTAGTACTTTATTAAGTATATCAAAAGATATTTCAAAATAGAAATAATAGAAATTCTAGACACAATATTTATTAGATCCGCAAAGTTTAATCACAAAAATGGTGGTGTTAAAACTTAAACATATTACATTAACTTTAGGCATGGGCATTATAAATTATTCAGCTGTCCATCGATACGTTTTGGTAAGACGTAAGCATATGGGGTTCTTAGTATACTAAATAAAATACACAAAACGCAAATAAATAATTCACTTAAAATATTATAAGTCTAAGTCTAAGTGTGAGTCGGTTGTGATACATTGTTTTTATTTCGTTAAGAAATATAGAAAAAATTTTAAATTAATTGTTTAAAAAAAGTTCCAAACTTAATGTTAAAAGATAGAGGTCTAAATACAGCACTATCTCATGAGGACAATAAAAATTCGACGCTGGTAAAAAGTACAGAACAAGCCTTTTAGCTAGCTATCACAAAACTAAACAAGCTATCCAACTGACTGGCATTAACTATATACTTTCTTTCATAATAATTTATTTTATTAGCTCTTTCGACTCAGATTTGTTTTCCTGATTAGCAAATTAAAACGGATTCAAATAAATTCATAAATAGTGTAAAAACTCATATAATGCCTTTTAAACTAGCGCAAAAGTTCTCTACACTATGATTACTTGATAATTTTAGTGTGCTAATCTATTATTTTAATCACGATATGCTTCTTTATCCATCTCAGTGCACTACCAATCCTAATTGTGCTTAAACTTAAATATTTTTTTAGCAAGGAGACCGACAAACTCAAAATAATCTACTATCTTAAAGCTACCATCCTTACATTAGGAGGTCTTACAATGAAGGTAGCATTTTACCTGTTGATTATAACTTACACTATGACAGGAAACACGGTGACTGCTGAAACAGTTTACTTCATTCAGCAATGCTTTTTTGCATTGCGTTCCTGTATTACTACTTCAATTCCGATGGGTATTAGTAATACTGCCGAATTATGTGCAGCTATGAAACGGTTGGTATAACATAACCCAATTATTAACATTAATTTATATCAATCAATGTACATAAAAATATTTTTTATTTCGAAAATGATAATTTTAAGTTAGGATCAAACTACAACATTTTAAAACTCAAGCTAAAAGGTCTGTGATTATATTAAAAATTCACTTGAAGATATGATATGAATATAAACGGTGTGATGCAACTACTTATCTTTGATGTTAAATTTAAACGTTGCTAGGAAATGTCAACATGGTGTTATTAGACAAATCAATATATTATATAATATATAGAGCATGATTAATTAAATCCATATCTCGGAACCCTTCAAGCTAGGAAATTTATCAACAAGGAAACATGACTAAAGATAAGTGGTCAAGTTCACCGGTAAGTCGATATCGAAAACTACAAAGCCAAAGTGGTTGATCGATTATCGATTTTATACAATATTGGTCACACACCATATTGAAAACTCTAGAGCACAGAAAGTTAAAGTTTCATTCTTTTCCAAAAGGGATGCATATGCAATTTGGCAATGCGACACTCCCGCTAGGGATTAAGTTGCCTCCCCAAAAAAAAACCTAATATCTTAGAGGCTATAGAAATTTATAAGTACAATAAAACCAGTAGAATTAAACTTCTTAATGATCAAAGAGATCTACCGAAATTTTCCGTTATTCGATGTTCTGTATTACGAAACCGCAGTCATGCCAATTGAATAATAAAAGTGATAAGTCTAACAAAGTAAATTCTGTTTTATTAACTGCGTACATTTTAGTGTCCTAGTACTTTTTCGGCACGATGGTACCTTGATCGAAAACAGAATTTCTGGACAGGTCTCGTATTTCATAATTTGTTTTAAATTATTAAAAACGTCATTTAATTTGTATAAGTTGGTGTTATAGTCGATACAGTGCGACATTTTTTTTTTCATTCGGAAAGGTGTCCTATGATCGTCATTTGCTTGTTTTTTAAATTACGACCCGCTAAGATTTTACTTCTTTAAATCGATTCAGCCATTTGGACTATAGGAAGTGACAAAGGAACATAAATGAAAGATTTTCTCTACACATTAATAATTAAAATATAGTATCGTACTAAAAGAAAAATTGAAAGCTGAAATTTAAAATTTTTAAACCTGAATGAAATTAATTCACAATTTAACGATTCATCAATTCAAAAGCGCAATGGTACCTTGGTCAACAAGAGAACTTCCATAAGGGTCCTGTGTTTCTCAATTTGTTTAAAATTATTATAAACGTCTATTAATTTGTTCAATGTACTATCACATTCTATTCAATGTGACAATTTTTTTATTATTCAGAATGGTGTCCTATACTGTCGTTATAACAATTTTTGAAAATTTAAACCTGCTAAAATCTTACTTATTAAAATCGATTCAACCGTTTGAATTCCAGAAAGTAATAAAGGAATAGATGTTTCCCAAAGATAAACAAATTTGTTCATTTTTGCCTGTTTGGTAATCAAAGAAAACTATTTTATTATTCATGTATTTTTAATGTTCAAAACCTGATTGAACTATTTACTTATTTAAGTCCATTATTATCAACTTAGAAACATACTTTTACAATGTAGTCTTAAAACTTTACTGATAGTAACTAAGTCGTACGAAGTTCTGCAAGCAGCATTGAGCTTATAATTGTAGGACAGAAATTTTACCTACTAACATAGTGTAACTTTAAAGATGGTCTAATATGACTTTTAAGAGTTTAAATTGACAAGAGCAGCAATACGTAAAGCAAGTTATAAGAATAGAAAATTCATTTTTTGTAATATCAAATCAGCAAAAATGAAATACGTTGTTTATTTGAAGGGAGAGAGCCATTTTCTTACCAGTTCTAGAACTTTATATAGAAGTGTTTATGCTTAGTTTACCTATATAAAGCTTTATTCGTTGATATATGTAATTAATCAATTTACAACTATAAGCAAAACCACACTGACCAACTAGAAGGTCTAATCTTCTTAGTAACTCTGACTGTTACTTCTCACAGTAACAGCATTTTTTCTTGTTTTAAACTTCTCACTTTAATAAATATTTTGATTAATTACAGCCAAAATTGAAATATTGATCTGGTTATTACGACTTTCGAAATTTTTTTTTATGGTTTTTAAATGTGTGCATTATTTATTAAGGTTTCAGCAATTTTTAAGTACTCCAGAATTAAAACCCAAAAACAACGATAAAATTCCAGTTATCAATCCAAAAGTTTATCTTAACAAAGTGTCAGTAAAAATTCATGATCAAGTGATTTTACAATCTGTTTCAATGGACTTAGAGAAAGGATTACTTTTAGGTACGTAATATCTAATTATATTATAAAATAAAAGAATCACAGGAGTAGTAAGAAATTTTTAAAAAATCAAAATTTCAATAAGAAATAAAGAAATCTATCTGCTTTATTTAAACAGTTGTTTTATATGTAATTCTCATTTCACGTAAATAACAAATATTTAAATACGGCAGATAGACTTCTTTGTTTCTTACTGAAATTTTGATTTTTCACAAAAATTTCTCACTACTCCAGTGATTCATAGATGTCGTTCGACTGGCGATATTTTTCAGTCTGATATCGAGGTCGGTAGGTGATAGGTAGCAATATCCTACCGATATACCTTGAAATTTATATTTAATACATGTTATTTCCTGCGAATGTCGCTCTGGGTCCAATACAGCTCCACTGACGAGATCATAAGGTGGTCAAAACGCGTATGGAGAGAGGACCAGAGCGGTATTTGCAGGAAATAAACTGTTTGTGTATACGAGTATATTTTTCCTTTTCTCTGCCTGAAAGGAGAATTACATATATAACAACTAGAAAAGCATCACAGTTCCGGTAGTGAAATTTAATGTCAGTGAAGAGTAAAAATTATACTGATTTTTCTGCTATCTATCTCGTTATGTCTCAAAGATAGAACGATATAATCCACTGCATAATTTAATGATCATACAATGGATCATTTGTCCAGGTGCAAATTGGTTTGTGAATTGGAGGGTCAATCGCATAAAGTCTTGAAGCAATTTGTTATTTATGTCATGTGAAATGTAAAAGGTATTTAAGGATTAAAGGCAACAATATAAATATTAAATAACATATTAAAAGGAGTTAATTCCACTAATCTTTACATGGTAAATACGGCATTTTAAGAACTATTTTTCGAAGTATATATATATATATATATATATATATATATATATATATATATCTACAGTAGGCTAACTTGGTTTCAAGTCAGTCGAAGCTTTTCGTAACCTCTAAAGGTGTGTACAAATATAGTAAGCCGCGCCCGTGACGAGACTGTCGCGATCTTCTTTTGAACTTTGCAGACATTGATTATTGCCGAGCACCTTCGTCGGCCGGTGAAAAAGGAGATAATAAATGCGGCTGACATACAACATGCCAATTTCATCATATTTCTGTTGTTCACGAGCAGTGCGATCGAGGCTCGCAGTGATGCATTTTCTGTCAGTTTTTGGTGCAAGGCCAAAGGATTTTTTTTCTAGTGAGACGATTTTATGACACGCTCTTTGCATCGAGACCGACGACACGATAAATATGGTGAAATTATCTTATTGTATCTCTAACACTTTTATTATCTCCCTTGACGCCGGTCGCGGAAGGTACGAGGATTTCGTGAGAAATTTTCGTGGTGGGCTCGACACAAAGGAAAGTTGCCAAAATTCAAGGGACGCATACGCACTTTGAAAGATCTAGTTACAATTCTAAGCCGAAAATAGTTCAGCGTTGTTGTGAAAGTCGCGGCGAGAAGTTCCGTCTTGGTATGCTGATAATATTGGGAATTTTATATTTTCGATTACGTTGATCATGATGTTAACGAATAATAATGGACAAATATCAGAAAAGAGGGAAAAAATATAAATAAAGCCTTCAAATTAGGTTCACTACAAGAACGAATTTCTCCAAAACATAACATTTCCGTTAAATTTCATTTTGTTTTTCAGAATCTACGAACCTAAGTTATGATATCTGTTCAAAAAAAATAGTTAATTTTTGCATAGTTTAATCTTACGACAGAAATTTCGAAACTACTAACTATAAATTGGAGTTAAAATAAATAAAATTCACTACACTCAATTATGTTAACCTTATCCAGTAAGGTCTAACACAAAACGCCCGCCTTTAGTGTAATATTAATTCGTGCTGAAATTCATTCATTTTAAGGAGATAGCTAAAGTTGCATCTTGGTGAAGATATTAAGAATTTTTGATATTTTTATCATATTTTTAAAACGACAATTGTCGAAAAAATTAAATATGAATACGCCAATTTTTTTTCGTGGTACCATATGTACTATATATCATAATGAGGGCTATAATGAGGCTTTAAAATAAACCATTAACCCTTACTAACAGAAACATGAAAATGAAAATAGTTGATATACTCCTTTCTTAGTAATACATTTGGCTTATATTGTTGAATTTAGAAACATTATCATAAACACTTTTAAGAGATCGTTTTAACAAACTTCTTGGCACAGGGTTGTCTAATATACATTAGGACGATGCACAATAATGCGTCTTTAATGTTGTGAAAAGTTCTTTACGGTAAGTGTACGGGACATGTATTTAAAATGAGAAAACATTTTTTTTTTTGAAATTTTGGTAGGTACATTTGATTTTATTTAATTTTTGAAAATATTTTCATATTTCCATAACTTCCTGCTGTACTTGAAATTAAGAACAGCTTTGCTGTGACATCTCAACGCTTTCTAGCGAGACTACCACTTCATTAGCTTTTACTTTTAGTAGACTGATGAATATTATTAGAAACAAATCTTATCGTTTGATGAAGTACATGCATACCCTTTATCCTGATCCGTATACCATCGTTTTTGTAATTCTCAATTTAATATAACGAGAACAATTTGATAACATTCTTTTCTCAAATGTTCACTGCCCTCTCAGCTAAAAATATGTTTATGATTAGTTTCAGGTAATATTGGCAGCGGTAAAAGTTCTCTTCTAAAAACAATTCTCAAGGAATATCCTATTGTTAGTGGTCAAATTTTAATCCGTGGTTCGATATCTTACGCTCCAGAGGAACCATGGTTATTTCCTTCGACAATTCGCCAAAATATTTTATTTGGCCAACCCTATAATGAAAAGCGTTACCAAGAAGTTCTACATGTGTGTGCTTTAACTCACGATCTGAACCAATTTGAAAGACTGGACAATACTATCGTGGGTGACAAAGGAATAAATCTGAGTAAAGGACAGCAAGCCAGAATATGTTTAGCACGAGCCGTTTATAAAAATAGCGACATTTATTTGCTAGACGACTGTTTATCTGCATTAGACGCCCATGTAAGTATAAATCAGTATTAGTTTGTTAAAGGAAACAAAAATTGTTGATAAAATAGCTACAGAATAGAAAATATTTGTTTTTATATTTTGATTATTACTTGTTAAAAGGTAAAAACCGAACTGACTTCTGTTAATAAAGTTTGTACACATTGGCGAATAATTTTTCTAACGACTGTATGAAGATGAGATGTATGAAGGACCTACCTGATTTATTAAAATAATAACCCCTTAAAAATTCCCCAAAATTATACGAATTAGTGTAATTGAATGCGTTAATAATTAAAAAAAGCATGTTTAAGGTCTAACTACAAATAAACTCTTTCTATTGGATTGCCAACTTATATTTGGATATTTGTGTCTAAAATTTTAATTAATACTCTAAGACTAATAGTAAATAGGAATATGTTTCTCCATTTATCTATAGTTTTGTCTTTATTATGACACCTATTTTTAAAATCGACAACTAAATATATGTTGAACTATATTTAATTAAATAGGATATATTTTTTGATAAATTTAAATTGATTTGAAAATAAGTGAGATATAATTAAAGTTAAAATACCTCACGACCGCTATTTATTTAAAGTAGTGACATGGAATTTGTTGAAAGTATCGGGAGTCATTATCCACTCCTACACGAGGTCGGATTCAGCCTCTCTCTTTGGGGAGAGGCTGTGATATCACAAAAGACCCTATAACATTCCTATTTCTAGTATAGAAAGTAGGGTCGAATCTATTTTTTTGAGATCGAAGCTTTTGTAGGCGATCGCCCCCCGCCTCGTGGATCCGCGCCTTCTTCTACATCTTTAATAAAAAGTGTGGTATAGGACCGTGACAGTTTATAGATTGTCTAAAGCAAGTCTTAAAAATTCTCTTATGTCACGTAGATTACTTAGGCGTTGCTCGAGTAAGTAAATAATATATACTTAAAAAGGGAGGAATTCGGCGAATTCCATTACACTATAGAAGACTTAAATAATGATTTCAAGCGATTTTACGGTTACCGCGGGTTCTAGAGTACCAATTTGTACTTAGAATGAGATAGACGCAAACATTTTATGATATAGTCTTTTGCTTTCTAAAGGGGCGGGGCTAAGGATTTGGAGTTTGGTCGTTCACGCGAGGAGTCTTCAACACGTATACACAACGCTTAGTCCAGCCCCTTGCGAGGGAGGAAGACTATATCTTTAACTGTTTGCGACTCGCTCACGCCACGCACAATTCGTTACACTGTTACCTGTAGTCTATTCTTTATATGTCTATGGATCTAACAAAGGTAGAACCAATAAAATTGAGTCTTATCAGAAGACGAATTTGCATGTACGTATACCTACGACTAACTCGTACGCAGCCTGCAAGCTTCAATACATGTATACGATACATATACATCAAATATTTTAAAGCACCGACTAATAAAAGAGGTGCTCAAATCTAAAACTACATTTGAGGATGAGGTTTAAAAAATGGAATAAAGGATTTAAACGTATTCGATCATGCGGCGGTGGCGTTTTTTTATTTCTTTCTATTTAACAAAATAAAGGCACATACATAAAAATCAAATATGAAAAGTTTGTATGTTTGGGTATCTAGTCAGCATGTCAAAACTTTTGAAAGATCATATTAGTATGTACTAAATTGCAACATTTTACTCTAATTTAAACTTTACCATTATTTTTAAGGTATATCAGATACCAGTGAATTTCTACATTTATTATGACTACTCACTACATGACCAACAAAAATTCCCCAAAAAAATAAATAAATAAGGTCAATTTTAATTAACTGGTAAATGACAATAGTTAACACTTTCGTAAAAAGTGTATAATAGTGCAAGCCACTATTAATAAGGAAGAAATCTAAAAAAAAAAATGACTACAAATTAATAAAAATCCAAAGCCAAAATTATAGAGGACTTGACAGCTGCAGTCGTAGTGGGTGGATTAACTTATATTTTTATGCAGTTGTTGACGCATCTAGGGATGGATATATGTAATTAGATAGCCAATTTTTTCTCAAGCTATTGTGGTTCATGCATTTTGAATTTCATTAAGAAGCAATGTTAAAAGGTTTTTTCCTTTACTTTCTTCCTGTTGTAAAAAATACATCAACCGCGCTTGTAACAACAAATATTAAAGATCTTAATTCCGCATATTGGTAAGGTTGCAGTGGACCCACAGGTTCCACTAAATGCAAGCCATGCTACCGGGACAAAACAATGCTTTTCTCTTGTATCGTTGTTACTCTCTATGGTATTGCGTCTCAGTCGTATAATTTATTAAAGTACAAAATATAAATGTTACGATGTAATAAAAATTTTCCCCCGAATACATGAGAGCCCTAGGGGGGAAATATTCTCATAAAATTGTTTGCAAATATAAATACAAGACTCTCATCTTGGCTGCAGCCGGGATTTATATACTCTAAGATTTTTAAATATGGAACTGTTGTGCCCCCACAGTTCTCGGAGATGATTGAAACGAAAACTCTCGTAAAGTTTTTTGTAAATTTTAAAATACAATATTTCCATCTTTATCCTGACCGGAACGTATATATTCTAGGATTTTTAAATATTGAGCTGTTGGGGTCCTTAGATAGATGGAGCTACTACATTACTCTTGGGGCTCATTTCCTATGCATATCTCACTATATTCTATATCTCTGTACCACTCTAGGCGCAGACACTATTATTTTGCCAGTCATACAAATTGTTCGTATTCCAAATAACCTTTCATGTTCTAGACACCACTAATTCGTGGTCTTTTACTTCTAAAACGGTCTCCTGCAGCTGAAGATTGAAAGCTGTACTTCTGATGCTTTAACGTTCCTCGACTGTGCCCTGTACCTCTAGCTCGTTGTTGTTCGCCTACTTCGAGCCTCATTTGACAAATTGTCAATACTGTGTGAATGATATAACTATTCTGCTTCTCACAGACCAATGACTCCTCAGCTGATGAAAATTTGGACATCTTTGTGCTCTTGATAACTTGTGTAAAGAAACTAAACAGCCGCAAAACTAATCAGGAAATCAGACTATTCCAACCCTCAGTAACAGCATCAGGAACGGAACGTGCATATTGTTGCCGCCGATATTTTTTTAGAAACTCGGGCGGCAAAATATCGCATTTCAAATTACTTAAAGAAATGTTACGAGAATTTGTATGTAAACATAATGTTTTGTATGATTTATCTTTACTAGAGGCTCATTTTCTGTCACACTTGGTATATTATACGGGAATATTTTGATGAAATTCTTAGTTAGGTTAACTAAGGATAATTTTAAAGGGAACTGGTCGCAATGACTCATGGATTATTTTTAGTTTCTGCAGTTGGAAACAAATTTCCCTTATGTAAATTTGTTGTAAATATAACCTTTATCATTCTAATAAGATTTTTAAATTATATTCCTTTTTAGGTTAACAAACATATATTTAGTGAATGCATTAAAGGATTTTTAAAAGATAAATTAGTGGTGCTTTGTAACAATAATATAAATAATATTAAGCATATGCCCTCTGGTGGTGTGCTGTACATGGAGAATGGAAAGACACTTGATTTGGAACAACAAAAAGAAGCACTGGATAAAAGAATCACATATTATATAGACGAAGGTGGGTAACATATGATATTTTGATTGCATATAGAATTGGTTATCTGAAAAAAATAACATTTGCGTAATACAAATTCAGGAATAAAGACAGAAAACTAAGGTGTGGCGACTCATTATTTCGAGGTGCAACAGTAACTGTTGGATTTTGGAACGTGAACATTTTAAATTTAGTTAACTACTTTAGCGAGTCAATATTTTCTTCGGGCTTTACGCTACTTTTCTTTCTTTGGTTAGACTAACTATAAAACTTACGGAAAATTTAAAAAATATAATATTTTTACTTTGAGAATTTCGAATTTACTTCTTTACTTACATTAGCTTGGTTGAAAGATGATTTTAACGAGAGAAAAATTTTTGAAAAAAATTAACTTATGAGTTAGGAAAGACTCAATAAACCACAAATTTTCCTAAGTTATCGTTGCTCTGTTCTAGATATATTGCCATCGTATACCTATGTTTGCAACATAGCATAGCATAATGGGATAAGTTTAAAAATCATATTTTTGGAGAAAATCTCATTCTGTCTAATTTTTTTTCTTTTTACTACTTCCATTAAATAAATCGAAATATTAAATTCTGTTATGTTGTTAAATTTTATATTTTAGATGACCAGTACAATATCTCATATGAAGATGATGAAGATAGTGCCATGGAAGACGACCAACTCTTAAATTATAATGAAGCCATCGAGGCAAAAAGAAACATTTACCACGAAGAAAATAAACAAGGAAAAGTTTTATGGAAAAATTATGTTGCCTACTATAAATATACTGGTGGAATAGCTGTATTAATATTTACAATAGTTATTTTTATTTTATGTCAAATAGCATTAGCCTATTCGGATAAGTTGCTGAGTGTTTGGTAAGCAATATGTATTTAATTCTAGAAAATTAAATTATAACATAATAGTTAAATTGGGTAATTAAAAGAAAAATTTGATCTATTTAAAAAATATGCCATGTATAATACGAGATCCGTTAAATTATAGAAAAGTTGCATTATCTGACTATAGCTAAGCCTAAAAGAAGATTTATAATTTTAACACCCCCGTTTTTTCTTCGGGTCATTTTTACTTGTTAAGCTTTTTGATCGTCTACAACTTAAGATACATGTCAAATTAAAGATAATAACTAGTTCTTCCTATTTGTAACTTCTTTTTAAAATATTTAACAATTACTTTTGCAAAGGAACAGGAATGATGAGGTCTTCGAAAAAAAAAAATTATAGTTTTGAAACCCATTTTTCCTCCTTGTAACTTTTTTGTTACTCTTACGTATTTCATGTCGGTGAAACAAAATATGAATTCGAATTTTGGCTCTCATCCAAGTAGGCGCAGTGATAAAGAATTAAAAAAATAGTTTAAGCTTCTATTGTTTTCAGAAAATTCAAAACGTTCAAGTAATATATGCTTTCATTCTATTCAAATAAAATTAATGGTAGTCAGTGGAGTAAATTAAGCTGCTATATTTTTATGGTTTTTCTTCTAAAATTTCCGGGAAAAGCTCTACGTGGCTGTGTAGAAAATATAATTTCAGTAACATGTTATAATCCATGGCTTTATAGTTGGGAAGCGGTGCTACACTATGTACTTGAAGCGGAACAGGAACAATAGTTTCCGAGAATGCTGTAAGTGAACACCAACGAGTCAGCAACGTAAAACACGCACGATGTTATACGTCATTGCGAGAGGTGGTGCGAGAGAAAATAATAATAAATTTTCTTTAAGCGTGCATTTTTAATTCGTTTTTTCAGATTCTTTAATTATTTTTTTTACGTATGTTAGTTCAGGCAAAGGCGTATTCAGGGAGGAATCATTGAGGCAATGCCCCCTTCCAAAATATTTACAAGGTGACCAATTTTTGTCACTTTGCAGGGTATTTTTATTATTGTTAAAGATAGAGAGATGTTTGCCAACCTGTGTTTCTTTTTTGTTAAACAAATGATGCAACAAATAAAATTTTCCTAGCCCTTGTCATTTTTAAGATACAGGGCAAAACTGAAAATTTTCCATTTATAAGCCCCCTCTTATTTTAATTATTATGTAAGGTAATAAAAAAGTAAAAATGGATTATTGTAGAATTTTTCCGTAAAATTGGTTGGTGCACTTAGTTTTTTTTTCTAAAAGCATCATATTTGAACTTATAGACTAACCATATTTTCTTTAAATAGTATGTATATTGTATATTATTTGCAAGCTCGATTTCAATTTTTTCAAGTATTTCAAAAACGTATAATAGTTGATATTTGATTTCACTACAATTCTGATTTTTAAAAAAAATTAACTTAATTTCGAAGTAAGCCATGAATATTGAATACATATCCTTATTAATAATAATACCTTTGGTGCAACGTCTTGCATATTATTTAAAATAAGTTTTCAAAATTCTTGTAATGTATTATGGTTAACAGAGTTAAAGGTAATACTTATTATATACTAAACTTCATAATTTCCAAAATACAAGCAATCTCTAACCTTACTATGTACAAAAAAAAAACGAATTTCTCCACTCCAGGCCTATGAAAAAAACTGTAAAAAATGGTTTGCCTTTTTCGCTGATACAGAATAAGTACATTTTTGTAACTTGTCTTAAGGCATTTAAAATAATGCAGGTTTATCTGGAAAAAGTGAAAACTCAAATGTGATTAGGAAGTCTACCGAATGATGTCGAGGCCTCTAAATAATGTTTTGTAAAAAGTTTCATAAGAAAAAATCCAAAACAGAAAAATTAGTTTCCAAAATATATATAATAATATTTTAACAAAAAGAATATTTTCTAGAAATTCAGGTATTACCTCTTCTAAAATTTCTAGATAATGGTTTGCTGTGAGGCCCCTGTCATAGATTTGGTACCTAAACTTTGTTCCCAAGATAAAACACGAGATAACAAATCCGAAGCGTCTTCTTTACTCCCTTCCATAAATGGTATAAAGATTTTCTGTCGACCAATGTTTGGTATTATGTATGGTAAAAATACCAGCACTTGTAAAATAACATTCATCGGGCCAAATTACCACTCATTAAAAAATTGTTTTTGGCCCTGAGTTGATTTATAGACAAATTTCAGAACATTACTCGACTCTCTGCATCACCGGAAAGTATATTTTGCACTATATGAAATTTATATCGGTGGTGCTTAGATTTTTTTTAGTATTGTTTTTGCACGACTTCTACTGACTCTAGTTTCTATTTCTATCCCTCTAAATGAGGTTGAAGGACCAAGCCAGAATATTCACTCTTAAAATGTAATTTAAAAGCCTCGGGAGAGATCTCATTCGATTGAATAAAACACACTAACAGGTCATACTTCCGATAATTTTCACAATTTTAGATAATAACAGCGTATATATATATATATATATATATATATATATATATATATATATATATATATATATATATATATATATATATATATATATATATATATATATATACGCTGTTTGGTCTTAGCATGGGAGTCATTAGGCCATTGCGTTCGGTACAAACTATCATCTCGCATCTGTGCCCTATAAACAGATTTCACGGTTGAAAAACAGTAAATAAAATACAGTGGCGACATCTCGATGATTCATTCAATAACGCAAGAGCAACACAAACCAACAATGTTGTATAAAACCACCATCAGATTGCGCGACGATAATTTAAATAAAATTTTTAAAAAAATTGAACCGACTTCTAAAAGTGCGCTAAAAAGTTAAAATACCTATAAGCTTTTATATGAAATTGAAATTTTTGTAGTCGGTGCCAAAGTAATACCTGACAAAATGTGATTCGCATAAATAGATTAAAAGTTTATTTGTAATTTCATTTAGAAATAATTTGGCGCCGACTTCAAAAATTTCAATTTCATATAAAAATTTATAGTTATTTTTCACTTTTTAGCGCTCTTTTAGAAGTCGATTCAATTTTTTTTATAAAAATTTTATTTTTCGATTTTTAGTTTTGAATTCGTTATGATATCCATAAATTATTCGAACTAAGTATTAACCGAGATTAGTGTAACTCGCAATTACTCCAAGGTGGCAAAAAAGTATCCGTTTTATCCAAAGTTGTAAATCACCCTAAAATGAAACGCTAAAAAATCTTTAATTCTTGGAGTTCTCCAAATACCAGTGAAATTGTCTCAAGCAAATATCTAGTCTGTCATAGTAAATCCATTACCTTAAATTTCAAATTAATTTCAGATTGGTAATATTGGCCTTAAAACCTTCCAATATCGATATTTAAAGTATTTGAGACGTAAATTTCTTAACCCGATATATTTTATACTGCATATTGAGTTTGTATACGCCCCAAGAACCCCGCAATATCAATTTTAGACAAAATAGGCAAATGTAAAATTTTCAGTCCCTCATATTATATCTTATCAACCTAATAATTGTAAAAAATTAAGTCCATATTCGTAATACACGACCCCGAAAACTCCCTAATACCAAATCTGAAAAAATGCAAATAAGGTAAGATTTTCAACCTACCATATTGGATCCGCCATATGGCATTTTAAACAAATAATTTTAACGTCTTAATCTAATCTAAATCTAAACTCTTCAAAGCCCCCTAATACCAATTTTGGATGAAATCCGGAAATTTAAAATTTCCATACCATATTAAATCTGACATATCAGATTTTCTTAAAATAATTTTATATTCGCTATTTACATCCTCCAAACGATTCAGTCCCACCTTTGAACAAAATCGAAAAATGTAAAATTTTTAGTCCGCTATATTGGATTCGCCATACTGAATCCAGAAAAAATACTTTTAAATTCATAGTTTACACTCTCAAGAACTCAATATGTCAGTTTGGGAGAAAATCGAAAAATGTAAAATTTTACTACGCCATATTGGATCCGCCATATTTAATTTTTTTTAAATAACTTCAGATTCACATTGTGCGATCCCAAAAACTCCCCCATACCGATTTTGAAAAAATCGGACAAAATTAATTTTGTATCCGCCATATTGGATACGCCATATTGAATTTTTAAAAAATAATTTCAAATTCATTGTGTACGACCCCGAATATTCCCACATACCAATTTTGAAAAAAATCGAACAAAATTAATTTTTTTGACCGCCATATTGTCAGCGCATTCTTGGATTTTACTGCACCAATTACGTCCAAAAAAATATGGGACCACCGCAGCAACTTCTTGAACATAATGTAAAAGATTTCATTGAAATCGGTGCCACCGTTCCGGAATAATCGGTGTACGTACATAAAACAATACATAGTCGACGAATTGAGAACCTCCTTCTTTTAGAAGTCGGTTAAAAAGGAATATATCAAAACTCGATACACGAAACGTGCTACTACAAGAATAGAAGTCGCATCATAGAGAGCTCATTGGTAAGATACCGTACTTGGACTGCATAATTGTGGTGAGTTTGGTTGCCGATGCCGAATTCGCACTTGTTAACATGAGAGTAATATTTATCAACAGTCTTTATGTTCACATAGCCTAGAATTTACTATTTTATTTTAAAGTTACACGGACGAAAACTTCTCTCCCTTTCATATATATATATATATATATATATATATATATATATATATATATATATATATATATATATATATATACTGTGAATTTTCAAACAAAAGCAAAATTTTAAATTTATGTTATAAGTTTGTGATTATACTTTTTTCAAAAGCTTAAAAAAATTGAAATCGAGCTGTCAAATCATATACAGGTTATTTAATTTATTAGCATAAGTTTAGACCATAACTCAAAATCTGGTGCGTTTAGATAAAAACTAAGCACGGTAGTGGATTTTACGTAAAAACTATAAAACCAACCCTTTATACTTTATAATTAACTCACACAAAACTTTAAATTTAGCCCCATATACCTACCAAAGTATCGAGAATTGGACAGCCTGTTTATGTGCTAAAAAAAATACCAGAAACCTTATGCTCTAAGCATCCCATGATATATATATATATATATATATATATATATATATATAATATATATATATATATATATATATATATATATATATATATATATATATATATATATATATATATATATATATATATGATTTCTCGGTCTATGTATTTGGAAACGTTATTTAATTCTTCTAATGACAATTCAGAAAGGGGCAGACAATATATTCTCTGAGAATTCCATTCTGGTTCTCTATCCATACTAGTTTCGACCACCTAACGGTCTCATCAGTGGAGCTGTAACGAAAAGAAACCAAAATGCACAGAAACCAACTGTTTACTTAAAATCCCCATTTCGTAAAATGTCGACAGGATATTACCCGCAGAACTTGATGTCGGACTATTATCTTCAGCAGTACAAACGAACATCTAAATATATTTTAGAGTGGTTTGAAATTATTAAAAATAAAAATAAATAATTTCTCGGTCTATGTATTTGGAAATGTTATTTAATTCTCCTTGCGACAGTTTGTAAAAGGGAAGAGAGGGTATATTCTCTGCGAATCCCACTCTGGTTCTCTCTCCATGTTAGTTTCGACCACCTGGTCAGCTCATCAGTGGAGCTGTAATGACCTGAAAACAAAATGCGCAGAAAACAAGTCTACTTAAAATCTCCATTTCGTGAAATGTCGACAGGATATTACCCTCAGAACGTGAGCAGGACTATTGCCTTCAACAGTACAAACGAATATCTAAATATAGCCCGCAGCAGTAGGAAATTATTAAAAAAAAAGGAGAATTAAATAACTTTTTCAAGTACATAGACCGAGAAAAATATTTATATATAAATATTTATATATATATATATTTAGGTTAGTTCAGATTAGGCGAGTTTTATTTGCTGTTGCATTTTTTTTGTATTCTTTAGCAATTCTGGTTTTTAAATAACATAGGTTTTGTCCTTAGATCTTAGGTAGTAAATTATGTTAGTCAATGCATTAAAACTAAATTTTTGATTATCCTATTTTTTTACTATTTGTTTATTCAACACAAGCGCAAAACTTCAGTGGCAGAACTGAGGTTTTTTTTAAAAATTTTACAGGTGAGCGACTACTTTACTATCGATTTCAACACGAATGAAGTCGCGATGACAAGAGTGGTATGAGTATGCTGAAAAATAAACGTGTTATTTAACAAACTAAATTTGAGATTACGTCTAGAGATGCTTCTGAAGGGGTTACCTTTATTAATAATTTTTATAGAGCATTATGATTACTATTTTACAAAAAATTTATCTTTTATAGTTTTACAGAAAATACGTGCACAAAGTGGTATTTGTCTTAGGAGTCTTTTGACTTATTTGTACAATGTGTGTTATCCTTTTATATTTTTGGGCTCACTAGATACCCAAAAATGTAATGAAATTTGATTATAAAGTTGCAGGTGGGTTTTCAAAGCCTATATTTACTCCATTTTTCGAGAAGTTGCACGTATAAGTAGAGTTCGGACATCTTTATGTTTTTATCATCATCATTCGATTCTGCTTAATTTGATATCCTATGTTGCGGCGAGCCCCGATTTTATTTCTTTTTTTTTCGTATACTTTTTCATACTTCCCTAGGGCTAGAGCTGCTGCAACTTATTTTTCAGTCAAAAGTCGTGTGATCGATGGTCTACGTCATGGAATTTTGTTTTCACAAAATAGCACACGATCGTGGTTCCTATATAAGCAAGGTTAAATTGCGTTGCTGGTCTACTTATTTTTGAGCATTTTAGAACCAAAATACGTCATACATCGTGTGGTTTAGATTAAGATTCTCAATTTTATTTGCATAAAGAGTTGTTGAATTTTTAAAGCAAATGCTTGTACTACTTTGACGATTTTCAGTTTAATTATTTATTGATTTTTAAAATAAAATCAATTTTAATCTGACTTTTCCTTTTATAAAATTAAAATAATTTTTGCTTTGTAAATATTTTTAATTTATTAACTCTGAAAAATAAAATTAATCTCGGGGCACCACACCTAACTAATAGGATGAACTGGGCACATCTAGTTAATCTTTTAAGATCTCACTGATCAGGGTCAGTAAATGAATTGTCAGATTATGGCGTAAATACATATAAGCAAAAATCAGCAAAGCACATTTAATATTCAAACATAACATCTCCTTTTGTGTATTTAGATCACAAGTAATTATATTTCTCCAATTACTTAATATGTATTGAACATAATCTTCAAATTAACTGATTTTACTTACGGTTTTGCATTCTTTTAAATACATATTTACATATCTACAAGTTTTATACTTTGGTATGGCACGAAATTATTATATAATAATAATTTCTTAATTTTCAACTTAATATATTTTTTAAATTTAATTTGTTTGACTTTCAGGGTGAACGTCGAGCCGAAAATATCACGACTTGCTTTAAACAACCAAAGTGATACAGAAGAGTACGAATTAACGGTTCAGAAAAGAAACAGTGTATTAAACCTTTATACAATAATGATTGTTCTTGGAACAGCACTCACTTTGTTAAGGTCTTTTTCCAATTTTTATTTTTGCACACGAGCTGGAAGAAAGCTGCACAAAGTCTTAATTACAGCTATATTAAACGCTTATATGACATTTTTTGATAATCATTTTATTGGAAATATTGTCAATAGGGTTTCCAAGGATTTCCATACTATCGATGAGAATATACCCTTCATTATTTACGAAAATTTGAGGGTGAGTTACGTTACTATTTTTAGAAAATGACTAATTGGTAGGTAATTAGACCAGTGATGAACAAATGTAATACTACGTACAGATATTTACTCTAATACTTGGCATAGTGGCCGAGTTTAGCATATAGCAGTCTATTGGTTTAGTAACTCGCGATCGAATAGTAAAAGGTATAGCATGAGTGTGTGTGAATGTGAATAAATGCTCATGTGATTTGTTTTAAATTTATTATTTCCTTATGAGTATTTAATAATCCATTATAAGACAAGAAAGAAAAGGACATTTTAGAGCCTATATTTTGAAAATGTATATGGATAATTATTTTCACATATAGTTTATATTTAGTTAACCAAATTACCGTTTTTTTTCCCTAAAAACAGTTAAAAGAAACATATACAGACAGTTTTTCCCGGCAAATATAACTCTAGTCCGCTCTCCATATGCGTTTCGACTACCTAATGGTCTCACCATAGGAAACCACTGTCTATTTCTAGTCTAAATTCTGAGACATGTCGACAGGATATTAAACCTGTAGACATTTTTGATGTCAGACTGTAAAATCCTCAGTCAAACAACATTTATTGTTGCAGAATAAGTTTGATAAATTATAGTTTGGCTCCATCAGGCAATTAAAGGAAAAATATACAGTTTAATTCCTGCAAATAAAACTCTGGTCCCCTCTCCATATGCGTTTCGATTACAACATCAGTGAAGCTCTTATTTTATATCTGTTGTACATCATCAATATCTTTTTCTTCGATTCTTGAGGAAAAAACAAATTTTAGAGAAAATGTACTTTCAGGTTCGGATTATGTTACTGCTAGCATAAAATACAACTCACAATTGTATGTAGTTCTGGTATATTAAACATGTTATTTTTTAAAAATGTTTAAAATTCTTTGAGAAGTCAGTTTTATTATATGAAGGTTGTTTGAATAATTTCGAATTTTTTCTACAAATACGTAACTTTTTAGGTAGTAGATAATTGCAATGTTTGTGGATTTAAAATTTTGAACTTTACATGCATTACATATTCTCTTCAACTGATTCAAAATTTTACGATTATTATCGATACAAGCCCTCTCTGAAATCATTAAAAGCCTCGGTTCCCACGGACTACAGATTGCACATCACTGAAAATGCTGAGTTTTGATTGATTAATTGAAGCAGGCTAGGATTGAGAAGACCTTACATTGTAGACTAGTGACTTATTATGTCGTCTGTTACATTTGTTCTATGTGAACAGGTTGGTGTCTAAATTAGGTTTCGTAGACTGAAATTGATCGATCCCTGAAGATGTCTCCAATAGGTTAAAGCTTCGCATTCGAAGATGATGTATGAGGCTATTTCATGTTCTTCGTCACATAGTCTTCATGTTAATTCTTCTTTATAGGTTATCATTGTATATAGATGTTTCCTTAAGCTGCACCAGCCTAATCGGTTATCTGCTTAAATCCAGGATTTCGCAGTTTAATTTGCCGGATGGTCTGCTCAGCGATATTTTGCTGTCTGTGGCCCGCAATGTGGTTCCAGTGCAGAGACAACCAATATTTATCGGTTGTCCATCACAATTTATACATTGAAACCAACTTCTTTAAAAACTTAAAATATTTTTTTATTTTAACTAGAATTTTAAAAGTGCTGTATTTTTAACTTATACTATTAATCTTTCACAATTAATTTATTTTAGAGAATGACGGGAGTAGGCGGATTGTTCCTGATAGATTGCATTATTATTTGACATGTTAATGTCTTCGTTTCGGGAGAACAAGCTTAGAGAATAGGTTGGTTGTTCTTGGTTGTTCGATACCTCCCAGTATTAACCTTCTGGGGGGTATTTCAACTCTACAAAATTGAGAGAAATAATTTTTAATAAGTATACATTATTTATTGTACAGTTGAAACACTATTAATTTACTTTTAAATACGGAAAACTTAGCCAAAACGTGCGCGGAGCTTTGCTCTTTCGCCATAAAAGGAAACGAGATATGTTTGTTGCTGATTGGTTTTCATGAGTTTGGATCATCACCTGTCCACAGTTGGCAGATTTTTCGGATCCTATGCAAGATTCGAAAAGAGATGAAAATTAATAATAAAAACGATGTTCCTCAAAGTCCCCATTTTTATAACAATGCGCAACTATGACCACAAAATGGAAAAATTTGTAGATGTAGATGACACGATGAGTTCGATTAAAATTAATTCTATCTTTATTTTAGTTTCTTGTTTTTCAATTATCTATATTTCAAACAGCATGCGTACACGTTGTTGCATGTTATATGAAAACATTATATGCTACGAAAGCTACGTAATCGCATGATGATATGACGCTTCCAATTTTAGTCATAGGGGTTGTAAACTCGGAACAAGGAAGTTAAAGAAAAGTCACAAGCATGCCTTTCGATCGCAACCCAGGGCCATCTACGAACAAACTGAGCAAACTAGAAAGGGGGGTAGTCGTACAGGGGGAGGGGACAGCTACCTGTTTTACCGCCCGCGATAAGCAATAGAGAATGAATGGGGAGAAAATTTTAAATTTCCCATGATAGGGTAAAAACTGTAAATCTTTTTATTTTTTTTTTAAGAACAGTATCTGTTTTATTTTACTACATATTTTATTTATCAATCTTCAAGAGCTCTTATATAATATACTTATTTTTCAAAGAACCTGTGTATTTCAAGGATACTTAATTTTTGCCTCTCTACCTTAACGTTATAGTTTCTATAATAGATAACTGAACTAAAATATTTAAAGGACATTATTCACATTGTGTACATTATTGAACCATTAGATTGTGTTTACCTTAAATATTTCCATTTGATGAATAATAAATTGACTTGAGATTAGTTAGTATGTTTGTATGGTCAGTGATTTCTAGCTAAAATCAGATAGGCCTTAACGAATAAGTTGTTTAGGTGCGAAAGTAACAAATCAATATAGCTTACAATTTTGTGCTTCAGATAGGCTATAAGATCACATTTTATTTATTTTTACCTCCAGACTGGCTCTACCTATATTTTTTTATGTATTGTGAAACCACTACTACTAGCAAAAAGTCTTAGTAGTACCAGTCTGACAGTTGAATTGTCGCTAGCTGCTCAATTTTATTTTATTCACAAAAATATTACTTAAAATTATTTCACTAAATAAGGTACTTACTTCTATCCTTATATGTACACCACTACACAACAAATACCATATTTAAATCAATAACCAAATTATTTTCTTCAATAGTACCTAACAATAAAATAGAAAGCCAATGTAATATACTTTCTACTTTAACAAAAATTGTGACCTCAGTTGTATCTCTAACAATTTGAGTAAATTATTATTATATATATATATATATATATATATATATATATATATATATATATATATATATATATATATATATATATATATATATATATTATGTTCAATTTGATATTGTTATTTTATAATTTTGTACGTGCATATTAATGCAGAAATGTAAACAATTGGGATGACATTTATAATTCATATATATTCACGGAAAAAAGGAAAACATCAATACAGTCCATTTTAAAAACAAACGCACTTAAAAGATTAAATTAAAGTTAAGGAATAAATAAATGAAAAAGTGTATCAGCAGAGCAAAAAAAACAAGCTTTTGAAGCTGTCATCAATAACACTGCCCAATAAAATAAAAATTTTCAGACCAGCAAAACAGGCTCATGTGTTCTGATGTATTTTTTGTCGCTGAATCCGGATTCGAGGCAAAAAAATCGTACACCCCCAAAATCATGAGCTAGAGCTAAAAACAGCCTTATAAATGGGGTCAATGTGAGATTAAGCTACGAGAATATTTGTTCCATCTTAATAAATCAAACTATACAAAATTTTAAAATATATTATATATTAAATTAAGGTTAAACAGCAGCGTTCATATTCTGGATTTTCAATACACCCCCAAGAAGGGGTAATAATTACCCCTCGTATATAAAAAATTCGAACCAAAATAGCAATGACTGCTGAAAAAGCTCGAAACGCCTGAATTTTGTTAGTGATAGGAAACTGCACTTGGTCTGACGTAATACTTATAAGCTACCTTTATACCGTTGAGATAAACTACTCCTAAGCTTAAATTACTCGGAGATATAAGAAAAACCTTAAACCTAGCAGGATTCTAATTTTCGTGGATTTCATAGTTGGCTGAAATGGCATAGTACTTTCAAATAGATCTAGAATCTCACGTATCAACGTCCTGCAGTGTACCCTCAGAAGAGGGAAAACTACCCCAGTGACTTTTGAAAAAGCTCGAAACTCCAGAGGTGAAGAGAGTCTGCAATAGTTTTGGCTTAATTTGTGAAATCTACCCTTACAGTGCTGCTAAAAACCACCCTGTATGATGGGCCAGAGTTAGGTTTAGGAGCTCACGTCAAACAGTTTTTATTAAATTCTACTTCTCTCGAGTAAAAATTCCTCCCTGTGTAAAATCCTATATAATAAAAAAATAATTCCGTTTCTTGCCGTTTTCTTCTTTCATGTTTTAAATCTCCCTGCTGTTCTTAAGAAATCGCTCAGAAGGAAAATTGGCCACAAAAAAAGGCCCTTCATCCCGAGAAAAAGGATTTCAAACATTATATATATATATATATATATATATATATATATATATATATATATATATATATATATATATATGTATATATATATATATATATATATATATATATATATATATATATATATATATATATATATATGTTCAGTACACTGGTTTCTCGCTTGGTAACTTGGTGTCCGTTCCGTTATTTATTACAGTCACCTTATTGCACTAATTATAAGAAGTTACAGTGCTTTTGAAAAAACTGATAACGTCTGCTTTCTGAGGGAGTGAGAAGGAATTAGACTAAGTGTAAGTTCGACGCTGTGCTTGAAACCTTCCTTCCTTTTACAAAACGTAAACGGCAGTCAATTTATTCTTTCTTTTTATATTATCTTTTCACATTACATTCGAACTATCGTCTTACAGACTGCTGTTCATGTTTTTCACTCATTTTTCTTATCAAAGACACTAGTCAGCCATCATGTGTTTGTCCCAGCTTCCTTGATATAAGGCCGCTTTTTTTTTGCGGCCATTTTTCCCACTGAGCGATTTCTTAAGAACGCCAGGGAGATATGAACCACGGCAGAAAAAAAAAGGTATAAAATGGAATTATTTTAGTATTACATAGGATTTAACACCGGGAGGAGTTTTTACCCCTTTTTACCCCCTAGAGTAGAATTTAATAAAAACTGATCGCGATATCCCAAATCTAACTCTACGCAAATTTAACCAATCATTGCGTCCGGAAGAATAGAAATACTTTTAGATCAATATTTTTTTCTTATTTTTTCTGTATCGTCGAAGATACAGGGTGGTTTTTAGCAGCAATGTAAGGGTAGTTTTCAGAAATTAAGCCAAAACTACTGCAGACTCTCTTCATTTTTACAAACTTCTGGAGTTTCGAACTTTTTCTAAAGTCACTGCAGCTTTTTTCCGGTTAAATCTTAAATAGGGGTAACTTTTCTTCCTTCTGAGGGTACACTGCAGGACATTGATAATACGTGAGATTCTATATCTATTTGAAAATACTACTCAATTTCAACCAATCATGACATCAATGAAAATTAGAATCTTGCTAGATTTAAGGTTTTTTCTTGTTTCTTCGTATCCTTTACGCTTAGAAGTAGTTTGTCTCAACTGAATAGGGGTAGTTTTTTAGTATGACGTCGGACCTAGCGTATTTTCTTTTCACTAACAAAATTCAAGCGTTTCGAGCTTTTTCAGCAGCTATTTTGGTTCCAATTTTTTGTATATGAGGGTATCCCTTCTTGGAATGTATTGCAAATTCAGTATATGAACACAACTGTGTAACCTTAATTTAACATATAATACACTTTAAAATTTTGTATAGTTTGATTTATGAAGATGGAACAACTATTCCCTAGCTTAATCTCATTTTTACCCAATTCCAAGGGTGTTTTTGGCTCTAGCTAATGTTTTCGGGGGTGTACGATTTTTTTCGACCTCTGATTCGGATTCAGCGACTAAAAATACATAAAAATACATGGGTTTGCTGATATGGTCTGATAACTTTTTTTTGTGAGGTTGTGTAATTTAATCTCTGAAGGATTGTTGTATTTTTAATTTAAAGGCATTAATTGGCATATAGAAAATATCAACCTCAGTGATTATCAAATGTAAGTTGTGTATTTGTTTAGTTTAGTTTATTCATTTATTTAGCACAAGGCTACTTATTGCTCGATTGCAAAAAAAAATCAACGCTAATTACGTAAATAAACAAACAGTCTTCTACTAAAAATTACATGCATTTCTTACATCATTAGGCAACCCATTAAAAACGAAGCTACTCATTAAACATTCTTTTGTGTTAAACCCATATTATGAAAATAATAAACTAAGATGAAAATGTTACCACATAATTTATCAAGAAAATGTATAAATATACTTACCTCCAACCATATTTTAAATATTTGGGCCAGGTTAGAATCACTACAAATTGGCTGCAATATCATCTAAAACAAAATACAAAATTTATTCAAGAAAATGTTTGGAGAAAACTACTTAAACTAGATCAGATAGTAAAAGATACGAATATTACGAAGTTCCTTGTTTATATATTATGGCTATTTATTTATGGATGAAGAAGAATGCACAGGGATTTTTTAAGAATGAACATTTTTTAAATACACCACAACGGGCCACAGCAGCCTCGGCAGTCTCCAGCATCGAATCAAAGTGTATGAAAGAAGCCCTTATTTTAATTGTATTAATACTTTTAACGCGTTACATTAAAACACTTCTTCTTCTTCTTCTCCCAAATGGCGTTCATCAACTAGATGGTTCGCCAGCTCAATTTGATAGGATTTCCAGATGAAGAGCTCTCAGCTCCTGGATATCCCGAGATTTCACTTAACGCTTTCATACTTTTTCTTTTTATTTTTATTTATATACTTGTTTATTTTTTTCATTTTTACTATTGCAATCGGTTGGTGTTAGGAGTTAGTATTAAACAGTACAACAAAGGAATAAACTTTTCACGCTTTGGAGCGACAGCAAAGCGACTTCCACATCCCGAAATGTCGCCTCGGATAACATATACCCAGGTAAGAAAAGATGAGGAAAGATGATCAACTGCAACAAAGAGTATTATTTATTATTGGGACTTTCTAGATTTTAATTTTACTGATCTTAGGGAATTTCATTAATAATTCTAAAAATATATGGTTTAAGTCCTCTACTTGTCCACAATCACAATATGGATCCTCTACTACCCCTATTTTATATAGGTGCGCCTTAACCCCACAATGTCCAGTCCTCATTCTGGTGATAGTTGTTACATGCCGCCGATCAACATATTCAAAATTCACATGCCAAGACTTGTATGGGAACTCTGCGCATACTTCTGCGTACCATTTGCCTTTATTCCTATTAAGCGTCTTCCATTGTCCCACGAAATTATTTTTTATTATTGTTTTGGTGATTTGTAGTACATCAGTACTATTTATTTTATGTTCTTCTGGAACGTTGAGATCTCGGCCAATCTTGGCTAATTTGTCCACCGTTTCATTTTCCAGGATTTCAGCATGTCCAGGAATCCATGCCATTTCTATCTCAGTTCCCTTTTTCGCGGCTTCTGCTATACACTGTTTTGTCTTTAAAGTTATATGGTCATTATTTGCTTGAACGCCGGATGTGCTGAATTTGGCAAATGGCACTCATTGAGTCTGACAGAATGATTGCTTTTTTAATTTTTTTCTCCACACATAAGCTAATGGCTCTATGAATTGCCAATATCTTTGCCGAACAAATATTTATATTGTTAGGTAACCTTCCAGAATAATTTAAGGATATAGATCGGATATGTACCCCAAGTCCAGCCCTTTCATTTAGTTTTGATGCATCCGTATATATTAAAACCTTATTGGATTCCAATTCGTTCGCCTTCGTTTGAAAATTTTGTTTAGTATCTGGATCTGATTTTTTTATACCCATGTTGCTAATACGTATGCTCTGAATTTGGGTGTCATAACTGAATTCGAAACACGGCAGTTTCTCGCTTTTATATAACAAATTGGAATATGGTTGTATCTGCGTTAGAGCGTCTACTAGGAACGGAGTCATTTTGTTTTTCCAATATTTATTTCCACGGCTCTGTAATGAATGTATCCTCTGAATGATTTCTAGTAGTGGGTGATTACTTATTGCAACAATCTTTGTTAAAAATTTTACACTTAACCATTTTTGCCTATGTTCCAAGTCCACTTCTGCCGTTTCTCCCAGCAGTGCATTAATAGGGGTACTTTTCATGCATCCTGTTATTATTCTTAAACCCTGATTGTAAATTTTGTCTAGTTTGTTTAAATTAGCTATAGTTGCTGGTCTCAATAGAAATGAACCATAGTCCAGATGTGATTTTACTATTCCATTGAAAATAATTTATAGTATTTTTGGGTCAGTATACTCTTGCCACTGCTTTAAGAATATTTATGCGTTTACATGTTCCATTGACAATTGCCTCTATTTGCTTATCCCATTTTAGGCGTTTATTAAAACGTACTAACATTATCTCGAAGTGGAATGGTGGATAAGTCAATTATAATGTTCTGTGGCTGTTCTCTTTTGATGTATCCTTTAGTGAACCAGATGGCTTCGCATTTGTTAGCTGATACTTCCAGATTATTTTGTTTGAACCATTCGCTAATTTTTTCTAAGGCTGCATTTAACTCGTTGATCATTTGATTAACATTCTTGCCTTTTATGATTAAAGCCAGGTCATCGGCATATCCTAACAATTTGGCACTCTCTAGATTCAATCTAAACAATCCTAAGATGTAAATATTAAATAGTAGTCGACTAAGTGGGGAGCCCTGGGCTATTCCAGTCGACGCTGTTATTGGACCATTTATTTCCCCTGAATTATCCTTTACATATAAAGATCTATTATTGAGCAGATTTAATATTACATTACATAGTTCACTTGGAATGTTTAGGTCTATAAATTTGTTATATAGTAGATATATGTTAACATTATCATAGGCCGCTTTTATGTCAAGAAAGACAGCTATGGATAACTGGTCTAGGCTAAAAGCTTCCTGAACATATGATGTAATGTAGGCTACATTATGCATTACTCCAAGCCTCTTACGAAATCCAGTTTGAAACCATGAGAATGTTTTTTTATTTTCTAAGAACCACTCAATCCTATTTTTTATCATCTGCTCCAACACCTTGACTATCGCGGACGATAATGCGATGATTCTGTAACTATCTGGATGATCTTTATTTTTGTTGTTTTTTAGTATTGTTATTAAGCAATGACATTTCCAATCATCTGGGATTATTGAAGATTCTAGACATTTATTGAAGATGGATAATAGTATTTCTTTGCCAGACACCGGAAGATTTTCGATCATTGAATATGATATGTCATCCATACCTGTGGCCGTATCTTTTTTTTTCCAATATGACTTTTAATTCTTCAATACTAAATATTTTATGTTTTTATTTGGATCCGTTCTTTGCACTTGGAAGTCTATTAAGATGTTGCAACTATTACATTTATCTAAATTTTTTTTGCTATTTCCTGTGAGGGTAATTGGTTGCAGAGACTCATTGTAATGTTTGAGAATTTTTTAACTGTTTTCCAAATATAGTTTATTTTGATATCCCGATTTAGTTTCTCACAGAATGTTTTAAAGTTGGATCTTTTTTATTTAGAAGAAATTTTTTTACTTGGGCGATTACTTTTTTGGTATTTAGAAAGTTTTCTAAAGTTGATGTGGTTTGGAACTTACGAATTGCCTGTCTTCTGATTGCAATTTGTTCCGAGCACTCTTCATCCCACCAGGGGTTTTTTGGTCCTTGAGGACTCGTGAACTTCTTCTTGGGAATAGTTTCATTTGCTATTGTATGGAGACTTTGTCTAAAGTTTTCATAATCCACTTCATTTTTATGTATTTTATTGTTTTTTTTTTGTCGCTAATTCTGTGTATCTGGTCCAATTCGCTTTTACAAAGTTCCTTTTATGCATTTTACTCATATTGCGAGCTTTATTATCATCAGTTTGTATCCCTATGTCACTCATAGTTGTATAGTGATCACTGTTTTCGCAATCGTTTACGACATACCATTGGGATTTATGAGCCAATGAGTCAGTTACAAATGTTATGTTGATCGCACTGATTTCTTATGTAGGTTTGCATATGCGGGTATTAGTTCCATCATTCAAAATAACGAAATTATTGTTATCTACGAATTGGATTAAATTATCACCATTTTAGTTTCTCTGATGACTTCCCCATACCGGATGGTGAGCATTCAAGTCTCCCATCATCTCAATATGTCCTTCTAGATTAGAGCATATTGCCCCAAACATGGTTTTCATGAAATTTCATTTTGGGGGTGTGTATATGTTTATTATATTTATGGTATCCACTTTGACTATTAGGCACTGAAAAGGGTTTTCAGGCTCAGTAGAAAAATTTAAGACGATTTTGGGATTTAGTTCATTTTTGACTAGTGTAGCTATTTCACCATATCCATCCGGTCTGTCCTGTCTATAAATATTATAATTTTTTATGCGAATATTGTGTTTATTTTCCAACAACGTTTCATTTAAGTTGATCACATCTGGACTATATTCCTTAATTAATTCAATTAAATTATAGCGGTTTGAGTTAAAACTACGTATATTCCATTGCATTACTCCAAACATGACTCTAATACTTATGGTTCCTAATATTTCTATTATTTGCCTGTCCGCTAGTTCTTTATCTCTGTCATAGCCTTTTGTTTTCATGAATTCGTCTGAAAATAGGAGGTCTCTTAATTTTTGTTTATCTATTTCTGAATATTGTATATATGTATTATAGATTTCTTGCATAGTGACTTTATCATCACTATCATTGAAGTTATTTAAATGTTCTTGCGACATTCTTGGATTTACGATCGGTCTGACTATTGGCTTATAATTAAGTCCACTCTCAAATATATTTTGTGACCTATTCTCTGCTATTCTACCGTTCGAATAAAAAAGTTGGTTGTTGTGGGCTGACTTATCGTATCCTCCTTGTTCCACAGCTTTCCGCTTGGGAATTGCTCCCAAAGCTTGGGTAAATGTTCTTTTATTATTTGCATTGTAATGTTGGTAGTTCTGTTGTCTTTGACTAACTGTGGTTATATTTGAAATATTTTTATTAGAAATTGGTGGGAATTCCTGAAAAAGTGGTACAAATCTATTGCTATTTTGGGTAGTTTTAGGATATCTTTCTTGAGCATCCACGTACGGGATGTTCTCATATGCCATAACGGATTTGATGTTTTTTTGTCTGGTGAATTCTGGACATGATTTTGAATGCAATTTATGTTCTTTGCTTTGACAATGTATGCAGTTTGTCATGCAGTATTCCTCTTCCACAATTTGAGCATTTTTCTTTTCCCCTACACTGGGTTTTAGCGTGTCCATATTTAAAGCAAGAGAAGCAGATGGTAACTGGTAGTATATATGTAATCACTGGCATGGAAACATTAAATATATTTATAAATTTAGGCAGCAATGTACCTTCAAAAATGAACAATACTGTCCCCGTAGGAACATACTCGGTTTGTTGATCGTTTATGACTTAGCGGTTCATTCTCTTCGCATTGAGAATTTTCATATATGGTTTTTTCCTTTTGAGAGGAATTTTTTAATATTCGCCAGTTTTAGATTAAATATTTCTTTTGCGATTTTCAGATGATTATATTTGCCGATATTATACCCAGATTTCTCTGAGGCTCCGATGAAAACGATAAATGGGCCCTTATCATCTTTTTTATAGTAATTGTTTACTTTTTTTTACTTTCGTTATTTATTTGACCATTTTTTATCTTTTTTTGATGTTCGACGGACATGTCGATTAATTCAGCTGTGTCAATTACTTCCATAATTTCTTGTTGCGAATAATTTTCGCTATTAATGGAGGGAGGCTCTTTCCCTCCCCCAATTGGTTTATACATTTTAAACTATTAATCAACTAATGTATTTATAGAAAATTAGCTTACCACTTCAGGAAAAAAAAGGAAAAGAAAAGTTAGTAGAATCACCGAGAACGTAGGTTATGTTTGCTGCCAAGCGCACACTTCGACCAATCGTTCGCGAATCATTAAAGCACTTGTAAGTGAGATATTTTTCAGTAAACAACTAAAGACACTTTTACTCAAAAATGTTTTTTATACAATTGACGTATACTATGACTCAGGCAGCAACAGGGTTTTTTTACTTGTGACAGTTCATTCTTTTTTTTTATATAAACGGTAGGGTCAGACGTTTACATGTATGTTTACGAGAATTGTGTGTATGTGTATAACGATGTGTGTGTCTATTCCAATAATTTAACCTATGACACTGTTACGAATGAAACTTAATGGATGTTTTATGTATTTATAATCGGCGTTTTATAATTTTGTATCGTATTAATGAAGAAATTAGTACAAATGCGAAGACAAAATTAGAAAATGCAAGTGAATTTGTGAGCATGATAAACTAAGACAAAAATGTTATGTAATTTATCGAGAAAATTTCTAAAGTATACTTTCCTGTAGTCATCCAGAAAATATTTAGATCAAGTTTAAGTGATAAAAAATTGGGCTGCAACGTGTTCTAAAACAAAATGCCAACTCTATTCAAGAAAATGTTTATAGAAACGGTATATTGAACTTAAACTAAAATGGACAGTAAAAGAAACAAATATTACCTTTAATTTAATATCGACATTTTATAATTTTGTGTTATATTAATGCAGAACAGGATACAAACGCGATGACAAAGTTAGAAAATGAAATTTGTGTATTTGCGAGCCCGATAAACTAAGAGAAAATGTTATACGTAATTTAACGAGAAAATTTAGAAAACTGAGTATAAAATCTATTTTTATCTAAAACAAAGATTTTTTTTTCAAAATGATGAATAAACTTATCCTCATTTTTCAATCTAATTTCTCTTGAACATTAATTGATATCTAACGAAACAGTAGGTTGTTTAGGCGTCAAACTAAATACTTCATTTTATTCAGAACTAAAAAGTCTTCACTTTTTAAAAATTTTCAAATATATGTATAAAAATGTATGGTTTTAATTATTATTTTAATTCTAATAAAAAATTCAATATTTTCTTTCCCCCTCCTACAAAACCTTGAACCAGAATACGATAAATATATTTGAAAAAATCCAAATTGCATGTTAATTTTTACATCATTCTTCAATGTAAAATAAAAGCATGGCATATCATTGCGCCGTTAATATTGTTATTATTTTTATCCATAACATGCCACACTTTAATGTTGTGTTACAAATGATACGAATCATACTAAAACAAAATCCTTTTTCTTAGAAATTGCGGGGGGGGGGGGGGGGCTATTTATGTCCGTAATGTATTTAAACTCTTTTTGATATTTTTAGTCGTTTTTCACGGTAATAGGAACCATAGTACTCATAGCATCAGTGAATAAATACTTCTTGATTCCATCTGCTCTGCTTTTTATAATGCTGTTTTTCATTCAGAGGTATTATATTCCTACTGGAAGAAGTCTAAAAAGATTGGAGGCAGCCAGTAAGTATATTAGCATTTTTGTTTCTCTTAAATATAGCTTCAATTATAAAAAAAAACATGCGTTACCAAAATTATTGATTATAATTATATTCATATAAAATTAAATAGACGAAAATTCTATAACTTAATTGTATTAAAAAATTTATTTAGTACTGGATAAGGACAATTTAGTTATGATAGCATCCACCATGAAGTGGCCATTTCATTATGTAATACAAGTAAAGACGAAAAGTGAGCACGATTGTAAAACTAAATACTTTTCAATAATTTTGGCCATAAGTTAATATTCACTTTTTAAAGGTAAAAACTACCAACAAATATGTTCTGCTTTTAGCAAGAAGTCCAATGATTGGTTACATTAACGCTTCTCTAGAAGGTTTGACAACAGTCCGAGCTTGCGAACAAGAAAACATTCTAAAATATGAGTTTGACCGGCACCAAGACCATTTTACTTCAGCCTATTATATGAATCAAAGCACTATAAGAATGTTTGCTTTCACCATGGACATGGTGTGCATATTATTCATAGCTTCAATTGTTCTCAAATTTGCTATATTTTCTAATGGTAAGAATACTGTATTATTTTTTTGCATCAACTTATTCCAACTGACCAATAGATATTTGTTTAGGGTCGAATTATGGGATATCTATCGTTTGCAGGCCGTCAGAGCATAAACATTTATTTGAGTTTTTCGACGAGGAAAATTGTAGTCATCGTATGATTTTAGTCTTAGCAATGTTTCTTTTTTACACCTTAAAAGAACCTTTCAAATTATTGTATAAATCATATTTGTGTCACAAAGAGAGTGCAATGAATTTAATTTATTATTTAGATATTAGTTTTAAGGTTGTAGTTTAAATCTATAAACGCCAAAGGTAAAAATTAAGGTCAAAATCAATATCAAACTTCTTTACTTTGTTTAATTTTTGATGTAACTTTGATTTCCCTAATTTTATTTATTTTTTAAAATTATAAATTTTTCCAGTCACTCTATTTCTTTGTAGATGTACTGGCTGGTGATGTGGGTCTTGCAGTTTCTCAAGCTATGACTCTCACAGGTTTGCTTCAGTGGGCAATAAGACAAGCAGCAGAAATGGAAAATACGATGACATCAGTTGAAAGAGTTTTGGAATATGCGGAAGAAAAGCCTGAAAATAAAACCGGTCAAGAAGTTCCTGGATGGCCCAAAAAGGGAAGCATTAAATACGATAATGTATGTTTAACATACAAAACAACTGATGAGAACGTATTAAAAAATATAAGTTTTGAAATTTCGGGTGGGAGTAAAATTGGAATTGTGGGAAGAACTGGCGCAGGAAAAAGTTCAATAATATCAATTTTGTTTAGATTATATGAGTATCAAGGCAAAGTTACCATTGATGGAATTGATATTAAAACATTACCGTTGGAATTCTTTAGATCCAAAATAGGAATAATTCCCCAGGATCCAATATTATTTTCTGGCACAATTCGAACTAACATAGATCCCTTACAGCGGTACTCCGATTCGGAAATATGGACTGCGATAGAAAAAGTACAAATGAAGTCCCTTATTTCCAGTTTAGAACAAAAAATAACGGACCATGGTCTGAACTATAGCTCGGGTCAAAGGCAACTTATATGTCTCGCAAGAGCTTTAGTATGCAAGAACAAAATTATAGTTTTGGATGAAGCTACTGCTAATATGGATCTAGAAACAGACCAGCTGTTACAAGAAATTATTAAAGACAATTTCGCTGACTGTACAGTTCTGACTATTGCTCACAGATTACATTCCTTTCAAACTGCCGACAAAGTTTTAGTAGTCGAAGATGGGAAAATTATTGAATATGATGATCCAAGCGTTCTTTTACTAAACAAGGATGGATTATTCTATAAGATGGTTAAAGACTCTGGTGGCGTTAACTTTTTGTAGTTTTTTATATAATAAATTTTTGTACTAAAAAGCAATTTGTTTTATGTATACCTTAAGAATGACTACCAAAGTACGTCCCAGTAATATGAACTATGTAACGACATATTTATAAGTGAATAAATAACCTCGATAATAAGGTTATCATGTTCATATTAACACAATATATAGTCTTCTCTTTGTAGTAATTTTTCTTAGTCTATTTGCGTTTGGCATTTGAACCACGTGTTAATTCTAAATTATAATATTCTAAGATATTAAAATGTTTAGAAAATGTTAAGACATCTCTTGGTTTATTTTTAAAAAGGTCATCGTTTGACGAATTTCCCCTACCCACCTTAATGGACTTTGCTATACGATTAGGAAAAGAGGAAGAGAAAAAATAATTTTCACTATGGTTTAACTTGGATTTATTTATTATATAACTTTAGCGGATAAAGATATAGTTCCCTCTGGAGGAAATAACGTTCCCATATTTAAATTGATTCTTATTACTGACAACAATTATATTATTTTGTTATTAAAAATATAGGACACCAAACAAATATTTGTTTTCAAATTTTTAAAACTTATCAAAAAGTATCGATAAATTTATTGGCCAACAGTGGATTAAAGATAAATCGTAAAACACTATTAAGTTACACTATAGGGCTAAAGTAGAGGAACAATTTCGAAAAATGTACAAATCCCGGTATTATAATAAACTACATGCATGATATCGCTTTTAAATACGTTGTATTTTAAAATATCGAATTAGGCTACAACAATATATATTTCCAACAATCAAAACAAGTGAACTGATATTAGTCTACACTTTTATATACAGAATAGTAATATATCAAAAGTAAAGCAACATTTTAATATTTTCCTAAGAATAGACACCGAAAAGCAAAATTGCCGAAACTGATTCTAAACCTTAATGATAAAAAGAAATATATTGTTTATTACAGAACTTTAAAACAAGCCATAGAAAACGGTCTTCTGGTAAAGCGAAAACACCGACTTTTGAAATTTAATCAGTATAAGTGACTGAAGAAACATATAGATTATAACACATCATTATGAAATTCTGCAACAACCAAATTGGTTGTAAAGATTCATTTAAGCTAATTATAAATGCTGTTTTTGGGAAGACAATGGAAAAATCGGAAAGATATTAGATTAATGGCACAATAGGAAAATAGTAGAGGAAGAGCTTTAATTTCTCTACCCAATTTTAATCGCACATCCATTTTTACCGAATACTTTGTAGCTATACACATGGAAAGGGTAAAATTAACTTATAACAAGCTGGTTACTGGTAATTCGATACATTCCTTTGGGAATCTGATAATACAAGTGGTAAGGAGTAAATTAGATCCTAATATGTATAATACAAACCCAAATAGTTTTTGAGATATTTCGATTTTTAATTCTTCTTCAAAGAGTCAGTTTTTCTTTAAATTTTTCACAGAATCGAAATGCTTTCACAGATTTTTTTTGCTCCATTTGACAGACCACAGTATTGTAGTATAGTCAAGTATAACAGTAAAATAGTTAAACAAAGTTAAATTACATATTTGAAAAATTTAATTTTTAGAGATTAAAAGTTATTTAAAGAAAAAACTGAAAATCGAAATATATCTCAAAACGTATTGCGTTTTGTATAATGCATATAAGGGGTTAAATATATTTCTTAACTCTTGTATCATCAGATCCCTAAAGGAATGTATCGAATTACCAATAACCCTGTATATTGGATTTTCAATATTGGACATTTCAAAAACAGTAATTTATGATTTTATTTGCAATTTTATTAAGAAAAAATTTGGTGCGGATGCTTCCTTGCTTTACACTGATACGGATTCGTTCATACTGAAGTATTTACTGATGATTTTTATCGTTCAATAGCTGCAAATCCGAATAACTTTGAACAAATTACCCCAATGAAAATAAATTTAATATAAAAAAAGTATATCGGTATTGAGTCGAATGAAAGATGAGTTTCCAAATGACCCGATAATTGGTTTTTATGGTACCGGTCTATTATGTAAAATCATTAAATAATGAATTGAAAAAGGTCAAAGAGATAAAAAAAAATCAATTATAGACTAGGGTCTTCATTTAGATGATATCAAATAGTCGAACAGAGTGGATTAATATTAAGAAAAATGAACACTTTTCGAAGTGAACCACTGATGTTTACCCTCTAGTAATAAATAAAATTGCTTTTTCACATTACGACAACAAACGTTATGTAATTCCATCATCTACAAAAACTTTACTTTGGGGTTATACCCAGGGGCGGATTCGGCCTCTCTCTTTATCACAAAATCTTATATCACAAAAGTACAGTATGGCAAGCAAAAAAAAGACGGTGGGAGAAAAAGGAGACACCAGCAACATTCCTATTTTGGTGTAAAAGGCAGGGTCGGATCTATTTTTCTGAATTTGAAGCTCTTGGAGAGTGGAGGGCGATCACAAGAAAAAACAAGTTGCCGACAGGGGGGGATGCCAGGAGCATACACATTCCTAGTATAAGAGGCAGAATCGGGTCTATTTTCCTGAACTCAAAGCTCTTAGGAGGGGGGAGGCAAAGTGCCAGCTGCATACACATTCCTAATATAAAAAGCAGAATCGGTTCTATTTTCCTATTCCTATACTATACTCTATTCAAGAACTATAGAGAGTAATAAAACTGTTACCGACACCTCCAACGTACCTGCTCCAGCGCCGCAGGTAACTAAGGACTGCCGTAAATCTAATACTATTTAATTATTTAATTATATTTAAATATTATAAGCTTTTATAAATTTACTGCAACAATAAAATTTCTGATACTTCATTTTAATTTCTGTCAGTGAGCAAAATACACCTTACAGTATGTCCTTGGTAATTTATCTTATTTGCGCTTATTAGTGAGATACCCAAAAGATATGGCTTCCACCTCTATATTTATTCCAAAATCGTTAAACCAGGGCATTTTTTCCTCAACGAAAAACTTATTACGATGAATGTTTATGATGTCTTAAGATATAATATCTAGATAATAATGTTAAAAGCTCTGTTGGGATGTGCTCCACATGACAGGAGTTGGAAAATCTATTATATACCGAATACTGAAGGAGAAAAAAACGATTGGAATTGTTAGTACTCCCAAGCCATATTCGATCACAGGCAGACGAAAAACCTCGTTGGAAGAAGAGATGAAAACTGCAATAAAAGGAGTTGTACATACATTTTATTATGAGAAGCAGATCCCAACCGTCGACAAAATTCTAACTAAAATCAATGAAGATTGCAATTTACCTGAAATATAAAGAATTGACTCTGGAAATTTCTCAGAGAACTTAATTTATGCTGGGAAAACCAGAGAGAAAATTTGTTCTTATAGATCGTCCGGAAACTGTCCGTTGGAGAAGGAAATATCTCTCTCAAGTAAAAGGTAGAGTTGCTAAAAATAACACAACTTACAAAATTAGTAATCTAACTAAACTTGTGAAAGATTTTTTTTATAAAGTTACTGTGGAAAATTGGGAAAAATCCATATAATAAAAGAATAAAACAAAATGTGGAAATTCGATCATGATCGGTGAGATAGAGAAACCAATTATAATTAATTTGAGCGAAGATAGCTTCACCGACTTTGATTAGGAATTAGATACGTAATATTTACCAGTGTAAACATAATGTATTATTTAAATTTTTGTTTTTGTTGTGTTTTATTGTTTAATGTTGTTTTGTATATTTTTTATTTTTTTATATATTTTTATTTTAGTGTGTCCCACGCTTTAATTTTATACATATTTAATTCCAATTAGTTTAGTCGTAAGTTTTTATTATTTTATTATTGTATTTGTGTCTTTTTCTTAAGCGTGTAGAATTAACATGTTTATTTTATTTTTTTGGAGCTATCGAATTTCCATATAATAAGGTATATTAAATTAAGATATCAGTACAATAGAAATAAAAATAAGTAGGTCTAATTTTAACTGTAACATATAAAAATTAATTTCATTTGAATCCCTTTTTATTGTTTAATTGTAATTCTGAAGATCGGGAAAGAAATAAATAAACTGAAACGTCCAATATCCTAAAAATGTTTTTAATTAGTAATAAAATGACCGATAGCCCCAAAAATATTTTAACATTATATAGACAAATTTTTTTTTATATATGGTTAACTTTCTGTATCTTTGACAATGGGTATTGTAAGTATTTAAATAATAACTTAGAATTTTTTGAGAGAATAAGGTTACGTTTTAGTCTGAATGTGCCTAAAACGGTTCCTATGACAAAATTAAAAATAATAAAAATACAGTTGTGATTTGAGTTAAATATGTAAAAGTTATCTACATTTGGTAATGTATGTGAATTATTAAGAAATCATAAGAAATAAAATAATATTATAAAACCTATCTATTTTAAGTTTATTACCGAAATAATAATTTATGTCATAAATACTTAGTGATAAAATAAACGTCCTTCCGACGCCTGTGACAAGGATTAAAATCCTTTTTAACACGTCACACTTATCTCATCTATTGTTATCCAACTCAAATAGTCAAATGTTATAGACCACAGGTAGTTTGCCAAGAAAAAAAGGGTCAAAAATGATTTATTACTCTCTCTAGTTCTTAAATAAACTATAGTATAAGAGGCAGAATCAGGTCTATTTTCTTGAACTCAAAGCTCTTGGGGGGGGAGCGATCGCCCCCCCTTTGGATCCGCGCCTGGTTGTCACACCGATCTGGCAGCTTATCTCAAATTTGCTGTAAACTCAGTGAATCGATGTAAGTTTTTAAATATTCTAGAGAAAAAAATGCTAGATCCCTTTGTTCAAAATCACGCAAACATTTTAAATTACTTTGATATAAATAAATTACTCTACCGACTTGCTCTAATTTTATCTTTAGATATTTCCGTATCTAACATTTCACACACTGAGTGTAAATAGATTCACACATTTTTATAGAAGAATTTGCAATGTCAAAATCATTTCAAGACCATCCCACATTATTACATTGCAAAAATAACTACTTAAAAGTCACACACCCAAGATAACCCTCAGCAAAGTCAAGGTGACTTTGAATACCATCAAGGTCAAGGTCACACGCAACCGCGAACAACATTTTTCAAGGTCAAGGTGATATCAACGCAAGGTCGAATGTCTTGGTCGAGGGCGTTGCCAATGGAGGGCAAGGTCAATGTCAAGAAGAAGGAGTGGGGGATGAGGCGCATCGGGTAATGCTCACTACCAAAACTATATATAAAAATAGATCTAACTCAAGTCGCACCTCTGGGGAGCAGCTATCTTTGTTAGAATCTAATCTACACAGAAATCAATCTTAACACTGATATGGAAGCATATGTAATATCCTGCTTCCTTGGCTCCCAAGAACAACTATCTGTAGCTTGTGTATTTCTCCCGCGTTCCCATCCCAAAATCATGAGATCGACCACGTGCTTACAAGCTCCCAGTATTTTCATGATGAACTTGGACTCGATTAAATCCGACCCCAGAATAAACCTTCTAGAAACGATGGGCTTATACTTATATCTCCCCGGCATATGGAACAACTTCCTGTTTAGATTTATGCATTTGTTCATCGCAAATTTCCACAGACTTCCAGTGGCCAGTATTCGGAGACATATACGGTAGTGTCGGTCACTTCCCCACAATGTTGGAGCATCTTAACTGGCCAAAAAATCATATCCACTCTCAGACGTACAATATAAAAAGAACTAACTGGGACCTATATAGAGGAGAGGAGACCGTTAGAGGAAAATTTAAACAGATTAAAGTGGCTAAAAAATTAAATGTTGGGGAACTGGAAAAATTTTATGAACCCATTACTAAGCCCCTGACATCTGATGTTGCCAAGCAACATCAACAACAACAAAAACATTATCCATCTACTAAATCACAGAGTCCCAGTACATCAGTACAGTCGACTCAAATGTCTGGTTTTCCTCAACTTGAGCATTCCTTTCAAACCTCTACACCTATACAGCAGCAGGAGCAGGGCATTTCAAAACAGGATATTGGCCAATCGGTGTTGGAAACACCCTCGACATCAGCTAATATATCTCTCGCATCAACTGACACCACAGTTTCCCATCACTTAAGTACACACCTAATAGGATTACATTTAAAATCATCTCTATGGTACAGTATATGGTGTACGTTTTGGTTTAAAAACAAATCGTACCAAAAATTTTATTGGTAATTTAGAGATGCGTTTTCGAAATGGAGATATTGTCTTATACAAAAAGGGGAAAAATATTGCAGAATATGTCACCGGCACTTTATGACTTGTTATTTGTTAAAACGCCCCAAAGTCTAGGCAAGGAACAAGAATTAAGCGATGATGCACTTTCAACGTACAAGGATATTTTGGAATCCACGAATGCTGTCTACAAAAATTGATAGTTTACTGGAGACCAGTTGGGACAAATATTTACGAATTATTAAATCTCTAATAATGGGCACAAAATTAGGTGGTATTATTAGAAGAAAAATCTTTCCGAAAAACTACAGTGACTAACAAAAAGGAAGTTATCTTCGAAAACATTTCAATATGTCTAATGAAACAAAGCTAAAGAGTTGGTGGATCGTTTACGTTTGTTGTGGAGTTCCAAAGTGGCTGGATACACTTGACATGAAAATTAAATTATGTCAATCATAGAGGAATTACGAGAAGAAGGTATAATATATTAAGCTCAATGTTTCATGAGATTCTTCAGTTATTCCTTCGATTTGAAACCTTTAATAGTACTAATAATATGGAGCCCAGTCTAGAAAAAACCAAAATTGTTAATGAATTACATAGAACGGCTAAAAAAAATATAAGAAGGCGTAAGATAATAAAAGGATACAGAGATTTGTGGCAAATTAATTTGGCTGAAATGCAACAGTATGCTGATGAAAACGATAGTCATCGTTATATTTTGGTCTGTATAAATTTCTACTCTAAATTTGTCTATGCTAACGCGATAAAACACAAGACCGGTATAGAAGTTACTAGTGCGATAAAAACATCATTGAAGAGGCATCATATACACCAACAAATTTGCAAAATGATCAAGGAAAACAGTTCTATAATAGTGACTTTCAAGCCTTCATGAAAAAATTTATAATAAATCATTATTCCATTTACAGCATAAAGAAAGCTGCAATTGTTGAGCGAGCCGTAAGAACTCTTAAAAATGACTTATTTAAATAATTCTCGGCAAGAGGATCTTCCAAATGGATACATATACTATCGTTAGTAACAAAAGCCTATAACCATTCGAAACATCGCACCATTGGAATGAAGCCAGCAGATGTACAAAAAGAGACGCAAATTAAAGCATACGATTATTTAAAAATTGTACCTAAAAAATTTAAGTTTTCCATGGGTGACATTGTGCGTATTAGCATTCGAGAAAGGATATACGCCCTCTTGGTCAACAGAACTATTTAAATTGTAAAAGTTAACATTACAAATCCACCTTCATACTTATTGGAATCGTTAGACAAAGACAAGCAGTCATGGCGGTTATCTACTAGGTCCTTGGACAACGCAAGAAAAATCACACCAATCAATTGTTTGTCAAATGGCTAGGATTTCAATAAACAATGCATAGTAATACAAAGTTTTTTATTTCAATCTTCATCATCAATAACAATGACAATAAAACATCATACATATAAATGACATTTCAATATTCTTGGAGGGAAGATCCAATTCATTGACGACGATGACATTATCTTCAAGGCTATGCCACCCACAGTGCGTTGTCCTATTCTTTAACCTGCTTTCCTTTTTAGTTTTTGAAGTCGGGCCGTATGATATTGCGCTTAATGAGTCATTTAAAGGCTGATGATAGAGTATTTTTTGCATAATTTTTTGGTTTTAAGCTCATTATCGTTTTTGTATATCAGGGGGAGGACATCCTTGTTAAATATGTCTCATATTACAACTGCCAAATTGTAAAACTTTCTATTAATAAAGTGTTTTGTCACAGCATCGTCATCATCTTTAGGTTCGTCTAAGTTGGTTATGGGTTTTCCACCCATATACTGCCCATCCGCTGTAAGTTTAAAACCAACCCCTGGTGGCCCGGATAATATATAATATTTTTCATTATATTTCTGACGACCGAATTTATCAATTGTGTAGTTTCGTCGACTCATTTTTAATCTTAACTAAACTATTTTATTTTTATTTGCTCTACTTATACTAAATATTTCAGCTAAGAAAAAGAAACAGTGACTAAGATCTACTGGGTTAATATATTTATAAAAGAAATAAAACAAAACTGTGATTATAACAAATATTTATTTACAGTTATTTAATTGCACAAATACAAAAATTATAAAAAAATAATTTTCCATGTCTTCATTTTCGTTGTTCAAAATGCTATCCGATCCGACACTACTTCTATCGTCAATATTTTGGGCTGTTGCTGTTGCAGGAACCAATTCATATATTGCAACAAGCTTACCAGGTAAATGTGGAATATTAACGAGGTATTCTTTTAATTCTTCTTCAACCATTTCAGCACAAAATGTATCCATGTCTATGGAACCATATTAAAATTTGTCGCACAAGTGTGCCCCAGCCATAAAATTGATTGCATCCTTGATCTCGTTCTTATATTGATCTTTGGTTGCCTCAACATGCGGCCAATCATTTGCGCTATCTAACATATCGTGAGCCATATTTCTTAATTCTTTTCCCAACCAAAATATGTATCTATCTACACATTCGTGGACGGTTGTCGCATCAGCAGACATCTTTAACAGAAATAATGAACATGAGTAAGTATTCTGACATGTTCGACTATTTTTTAAATTTAATTACTTCATTTTTTCAAACATTACATACAATTTACTCTAATGAGCCAAAACGTAATAATGTTAGAGTATTGTTTCCAAAAACTCTAGTACCCTGTCCCAAATAAGTTAGAGTATATTTCCCTTTAGTTTTACTCATAATATCTACAATATCGACAGTGTTTCGGCAACACGTTTTTGGCAAAAAAGTCTCGAATGTGCTTTTATCACCATCATCGTGTAAAGCCACTAGAAAAGTTCTACCAAATCGTGTAGTCATTGAAACCATTTTTTCAATTTTATACACTTTCCCGACAATCATTTCGGTAACCTTTTTTCTCTCTAAAACTTTGAAATCTTTGCTGAACATTTTATTAATTTCATCTAGAGTTTTTTTTGCAATACTCATTATTGAAAAATGGTATATAAATCCAAAAATTACCGTGAATATAAAAGCACTTTCAGAACACTACACGAACACAATATTTGATGTTTATGCCACTGATATCTGCGACTGTTTGAAGTCACTTCTTTTCCCACTAACCTTTATAGCGAATTTTCAAGGTCGAATTGTAACAATGGTGGGGGTGGCTTAACGGTAGAAACACCAGAAATAGTGGGGGGTTTCAAGGTCAAATGAATTCACACATTTAAAATGGTATAAGGATAACTTCAAGGTCAAAATATAATGAAACAAATAACTACATTTAATGTACTTTATTGATTGACATTTTTCTGTCGTTCTTTTACACGTGTAACATAATCGTTCAAACCTAACTTTCTTAATTTGATTAATAATATTTGTTCGTTTTTATCTATTAAAAATTCTTACAAACTAGTCTTGCTAAAATACACACTTCAACATGGTCCATATACTTAAAAATATACTAAAATACTGAGCCTCCAAATCTTGCATTTCATATGCGTAAAATTCCGAACAGGCTGCAGATATTAAAAATTCTTCGTATATTTCTCTCACTAAACTTTCTATATTAACTACTACTACGTTAAACTTAAGTCCTACACTCTAATTTCATTTAACACATCTGCATGAAACTAATCAGTTTTTCCAAACAGTCACTAAACCCCAACTTTTTTATTTGACAAACAAAGTCTAGTAAGTTTAATGTTTTGCTGCAATATTTACGACATGTATTTGCAGCCTTTTCATTTTCAAAAGCCAAATCACAATAGCGCGACGCCCATTCTGCTCGACTTTTCATTGCATCATTGAAATAATTACTTGCCGTTTCAGTGAACTCATCGCCCAATTTTTTTACTGTCTCTTGCAAATCACTATTCATATTATTCACTTATTTTTACACTCACGACACTTTATTATTGCTGGTGGTTGTTCATCTATATAATAAATATAAAATATTTGTTCATAGTGGAAACAGGGTAAGGTTAACGGTAGTTCCTTGTCACACCGATATGGAGCTGGCAGCTTATCTCATATTTGCTGTAAAATCTGTGAATCGACGTAAATTTTTAAATATTCGAGAGGAAAAAATGCTAGAGTCTTTTCTTCAAAATCATACAAACTTTTTAAATTACTCTGATATAAACAAATTACTCTGCCGACTTGCTCTATAATTTTTTCTTTAGATAATTCTGTGTCTGACATTTCACACTGAATGAATGTAAATAGACTCACACAATTTTATAGAAGAATTTGCAAGGTCAAAACCATTTCAAGATCATCCCACACTATTACAATGCACAAATAACTACTTCAAAGTCACATACCCAAGATGACCTCGGGTAATGTTCACTACTTTGGAGTATTGTTCTTAGTTACGCAATTAGAAGGAGAGGTACTACTCATCGAGAAGGCTAAGAGTGAGCCAACTTTCTTCGATAAGATGTGCGATCGAGTGCCTTTATATTATTTCTATGCGTTTCACCAACATAACTAATGAGACAAAATAAAATGAAGGAGTTGTTACTATATCGAGATCAGAAAAAAGCTCTCAGCATGATATTCTGGGGTGCTTACCCAACGTGCAATGCACAATCTTTCAATGAATCCCAAAAGCAATTTTCATAGCTTATAATTCATTGGACATGAGCGAAGTAGTACACACATGGACTTTACAGAGGTACCATATCCCTGATCCTCCGAATAATCCACAAACACTAACCAATTTTGTGTTCATTGTGTTAATATGACTCTACCAACGAAGGTTTTGATCCATGGTCACCCCAAGAAAGCACATTGATTCAGCTATGGATAAGGATATGTTTTCAAACTTGACAAGTAGGGATTTAAGATTATTATTAGTTTTTAAAAAAACAAGAAGATTGGTCGTATTAATATTGAATTTAAGGGAATTTTAGATACACCACTCAGACAAAACTGCCATTGCATCTAAGCTTGAAGGAGATATGGATGCGGAAGACTGGCCGACAAACAAAATAGATGTTTCTTCTGTATACTGGTAAACAGGGCCCCCACCAAACCCCTGCAGATCATTAACATAAATAATAATAAGAAGCGGCCCTAGAATGGAATCCTGTGGTACGCCTTGTTCTAGTTTAACTGTGTCTGAATAGAAACTTTTGCCGTCTTTAGTGTTATAACCTGTTTGTGAACATCCTTCAGATATGATCTTATTAGGTCAGCACAGACACCTCTAATACCATACTTGGCCAGTTTTTCAAATAAAGGATTATGGTCAATAGTGTCGAACGTCTTCGAGAGGTAAAAATAGAATCCAGTAACCCGGTACACCCTTCAAGGCCATCATATACATACTTTAAAGCATGAAAAATTGCAGGTTCTGTTGAAAGAGATGGTCTGAAATCAAATTGATGACAATTTAAAACCTTATGCTGATTTAAAGAGTCAAGCAGCCTGACATATATGATTCTTACGAAGACATTCGACACTGAACGGAATAATGAGATAGGACGATAGTTTCCACTAATCTACCTGTCACACTTCTTATACACAGGGATGAGTTTTCCTATTTTTAGCTTATCAGGAAATTGTCCCGCTACCTGATATTCATTAATGATATTGGGCAAGTCCTTCAAAACACTGAACATCTGGTATTTTTCAATAGGTCCCAAAAATTTGTGGTTATTGGTTTAAAATTAAAATGAGAGTTTAACAATTGTGAACTTAATTTTAATAAAGATCCCCAAATGTCATTGGATACTCCTGTTACCTGTCCACAATTAGAAAGATACGTGGGTTATTTCGTTATACCGATGAAAACCGACCTGGCTTACAGAATGGAACAGTTGACCATTATTTGGAATAAAAGTGATTGTTTTCCTTATTTTTGTTTTAGAATCCCGGCATTTATACAATCCAAGCCCATCACGTTCCGTATTCCGCATTTCGTATGGCAAGGAAGTATTCGGATTAAAACATATTAATTTACTATTCAGAGTATAAAGTTATTTTCATACGTACTATATTCTCACATAGCTAGAATACACTAGCTCGAAGGTGGCAATACCCAACCAAGTCTGTTGAATTAGCGATGGGCAAAAATAACTGACTAATATAATAATCGGTATATCTGTCAACGAATAACCGGTTACTATGGGCAAAGATTATTCAAATATTATTATAGCTAACGCAAAAGATACCCCACGCTTACGGCAGACCGTGTTTTTATTATTCCGCAGCAAAACCGACCGAAAAGGGAATATTGAAATTGGCGGTCCACGAAGTTTCACGACGGCTGGCAATGTTGTCAGATTAGTTATAGCTAGAAAAATGAATTGATTTATTTAAAAGTAACGTAGTTTAATTCTCCGCTTGAAAGGGAGACAAATATTGAAAACTGATCGTTAGGTTGTCGGCATAAGATAGGAATCTATTTTACGTAGCCAATTTTTGTGATGGGATTGATTTAGACTAGGGGTTTATATTTTACTTTTTATTGAAAATTAAAAATGGAAAATTCTATATTTTTAATATTAGAAACAAACGAAATAGTAATGAAAATATTAAATCGTTGGTATTCTTTTGCAATTTGAAATAATGTTTTATTTCTAACCTTGTTAGAAAAGAGTACTTCTGTCCTTATATTAGTATCAGGTTTTTTCAGTTTGTTGAGAACTAAAATATTTTCTCTAATATAACGTAAGCTTAAATATTTTGAATTATAAATCTTATTAAGGAAAATAGTATTTTTTATTGTTTTAATAAAATTGTTCACATAAGTACTTAAACTTTAAGAATACAAATTTCAGTGGCTCTATGGTAAGATTTTTTTTTATTGTCCACATTTATGTGTTGCACTCAGTTAAGGCCTTTTGGTAGCCAACGTAGGGGGTAAAAGGGTTCCTTTTGTTGATTTCTTAATATTAAGTTGTATATTTCTTCCATATACCCTTTTTCGAAAATATTATTTCTTTTCTAGAACAATAAATGGACCACAAAAATGCCACTTAAAAGCACAAAATACACCAAAAACTGTTCTATATTGCTATTAATTTAATACAGATTTACTTATTTACTTAGAACGGTTTTGAGCTCTGCTTTGTATTAGTCGAATTAGTTATTTTTAAGTTAATTATGGGTGAACTGGTATGTTTTTCCATCACAGTAGGAAATTATTTACATAGCTTCTGATTTATGTTTCTTTGTGCCTTTGTTGAGTTTTTTTTTTCAGTTTGCAGCTGTTTTCTATAGCTTCTAAATTTGAAGCAGACCTAAAAAAATAATACTAATTTTTTTGTCCGCCATACTATAAGCTCCGTTTGTCCGTTTGGTTTATCGTAGAAACTTAAAATTTCCGCAAGAAATCAAATGAATTAATATTAAATCATTTCGCTGCACACTTTCAAAAAAATCGAAAAAAAAAATATGTTATTGTATTATTAAAAGCACATTCTATCTTTTGCATATTTTCAAATGCTCACCATATTTTTTGCCCCGATATACATTTAAAAAAAAGCGTTTTAGATTACTTGAAAAGACCTTTCCAAATTCTTTAATCTATTTATTTCTAATTTTAATGGCCCTTTTTGCAGCATGAGTTGTGCAGGGCTGTTTCTGCGAATTTCTATGATTTTTGGGCAATTTAAAACTTATAGAATTTTGACTTTTGATTCTTTCTAAACCGATAGGGTTCAGTTTTTTTTTGTTCAAAATATACCTTTGATTTTTATTTTGAAAAGTGCAGATTGGTTAAAAAGAACCAGAAATATCGGCCTTTAAAGGGAGATCTGTTTTCAAAAATTACAAAAATACTGATTTTCGGAAGGTTAATGCAAAAAAACCTATTTTTTAAATTTTTATTTTAAAAGCCTAAACCCTTACTTAAATGCATAGAAAACACTGAAAAGACTTGTAGCTTTTGTAACTGGCCCTTAAATCGAACTTCCATATCGATTTTTTTTTTAATTTTGAACGCTTTTTCATTTTTTTTAGATTTCTTTTTTTCTTTAAATTCTCGGCAGATTTAAAGTTTGATCTTGATTTCAATTATAAGAAATGTATTTTCTGCATCTTGAAAAGGCCATTTTAATCAGTTTATTTATTAAGTATTAATGATTAGAATGTGCTTTTTCAAACTACAATTTTTTTTTAAACTCCGTTTTGCAAATTGATAAGCATGCTTTAAATCGTCATTCGTTCTTGAATTCCTATTATTTTTTGACTTATCAGATCTTACATTTTCATTTTAGAAAGACTTTTGATTTTATTTTAAAGGGCTCAGAAATGTTGTAAAGAGAAGCATGTGTCAGTCGCTAAAGGAATGTCTGTTTTGAAATATTTACAAAATAACTTATTTTCAAGAGACTAACGCAAAAAATTCCTTTTTCATTTTAAGGGAAAACTCTTTCCTGAATATATAAGATAACGCGAAAAAATTGGAACTTCCGTATTTGAGTACTGATATATTCATTTATTTAATTATCTATTTTTGATTTGAAAACCTCGATTTTTTTTTCTTAGACTATGTTTACAATTTTATATACGTTCGCCAAATTTTTGGATTGAATTCTAAAAATTTTCTTCGATTTGCAAAGACCTTCAAACTAATTCCTTTATTATATACTTTTAATAATAATTGGCTTTTTTACGATTCCATTTGTGCAGCGCTGTTTTTGTTAAGTCTTGTAATTTTCAAGCATGCTTTAAAGCTTTGTGTGATCTCGAGTTTTGATCGATTCTTTTTCTTTAAAAATATTTTTAATTTATTTTTCGAAAACCTTGAATTGGTTAAATAGAACCGGATATACCAGCTTCTAAGGGAGGCCTTTTTTAAAAAACTACTCTTTCATTTTCCACAGACTGATGCAAAAAAAATAGGAATCTACATTTTTCTAGAATGTAGTAGAAACTAGAACATTTGATATTCCGTATTTCGGTCTTTATATTGTCTTTTGACTTAAAAATATCTATTTTTACCAAATTACCCAAAAAAAAAAATTTTTTTTAAGTTTAAAACCACCTTTCCTCACACTCACACATCATGTTTTGAATTTTAATACATATGGGAATATTTTAAAATATGCCTGAAAATAACGAAAATTAGCACAAACAATGCTACACACAATGGAATTCTAAAAAGAAGCAGATTCTAATTAAAAGTATATAATAAATTAACTGACTGTACCCGTAAGACATTTAAAATGCTACTGAATTGTATTTTTTCCGTATTGACCAGCGACAGGTTTCTTGCGCCAGTTAAATGACCAAACAAATTCGCAACGAGGGTCACTGCGAAGATCCATTACGCTACGTTCGGCCCCGCTGGATCCAGCCCGTAAATCGGCTGGATCCATAGAGGTTATCAAAAATTTAACATGGCCTGAGGTATCTATAGCGTTAGCTATAAAAATTTTTGCTGTGGGTTAATTGTATTAGTAGATTAAACCTGTGACCAATAACCGATGCTCCGTAATTTTTTAATATATATAATATCATAAGCACAGTCCACCTGATAATTATTGCTTGAAATAACGCGAGATTTCCTATACTTTAATCATTTATGCTATCTACTTACTACCTTCACTTGAAATAGTTTTATATGAAATGGTAAAGGAAATTTAGATTCAAGTCCTGAAGTTTATACCAACGTGATATCATCTGATAAAAGGTATATAAACCACAACAACTCAGGACTGTCCCTAATATCATATGTATTTTCTAAGTTTATCCAGTGTTTTGATAATATTGTTACGATTTCGTCTCTTGAAAAATCGCTCACTGGGTTCGCAGAATAAAACACAATACCATTCACTAATACATCCAATACTTATATTAACGCAACTCTCTTATTACTACTACTATTCAAAAACCACTATACAACTCTTAACTATACAACTAGACGACTCTCATTCTCTCAACTAACCTATTACGTTTATTCTGTCTTTATTTATATACCTATGGAAATTCCTAAATAAATCTAGAGCATAAAAGTTGAGATCTATCTAGTAAAATGAGTCATTGAGACACTATTACTTTCAGCACATTATAATAAAGATGACTCACCGCGTCGGAAGATCTGTATATACGAAGGCATATCAATAAGTTTTAGTCGTTCGTAACACTGACCTCCTCCTAATTCTGATCATCCTGATCAGCTTCCATATCTTCGTAGTATGGCTTCAATCTTTGTAGATGTACTACTTTTATTTTGGTCTTGGAACTTCGTTGAACTAATCCGTCGTGGCTGGTCAAGAAAATAAAACGACTAAAAGTACATAAAATAACCCTTATATTCATAAGAAAAATATTAAAGATGAAAAAAACTGATACAGAAAAAAGCTCCTGGAAGGAATTGGGGGAGTCCTTTTACGAGCAGTGGGACAGTATATGCTAAATAAAAAAAATAACGTTATGTTATATATAGGTACGCATTACAGAATTAATCTTCTGTTTTTCTTTTTAAATATATCCACTACTTCATTCGCATCAATTTCTATCCCATAGTGAATGTTCATGAATGCCAAGTCGTTAAGTCTGTTTTCACTCGTTGTGTTCCGCAAGTAGTTTTTAAGTCTTCTTAAGCTTGAAAAAGTCCTTTCTGGGGTAGCAGTGAAAACAGGTATGGTAGCCAATATTTGCAACAATGTGTAAATATTTGGATATAGTTTTTGGTCGCGCTTATCTAAGCATTCCAAAGCTGATTTTGGAGTAGGGGAAGTGAGAGTCATAGCTGCTTTCCACACTTCAAGTTCTGAGTAGGTATTGGGCCCCTTGTGGATGGGAAAAAACTGACGACCGTGGGAAAATGTCGGCATCCTTTGATGTGTGGCGGCATCCTTTGATGCGTGGGTGGTCGCGTTCTATGGAGATGACGTAATCATTCAATTAAGCTAGTAGGTACTTGGACACCTTGGTGCGTTACATACATCTTATTTTATTAATTAATTAAATGTGTCTAGATGTCACGTGTCAACTGCAACCTGTCAAATGTCACCTGTCACTACTTGTCATTGTCTTCTGGCTGCCTGTAAAATCAAATTATCAATCTTCTTGTTGGCTGCACTTTAATTTTGTTTGGATGACGTCACACTTTTTTTCATTTTATTAATTCTAGCGAGGATCGAACCAGCTACCTTCGGGTTGGAAGACAAAGTCTATAGGCACAAGGCTATCGAAGCCATGTCGCAAAGTTTGGCAGTTAAATCCTATCTTCAGTCAAAGAGTAATTTTTAACAATTTAGTAAATAAAAAATGTCGTATACCTGGTTGGGATTCGAACCCTCAATCTTCTGCTTTCTATACAGATACCTTATACATCAGACCACCATCACCACATGTAAAATTCAGCAATTAAATCCTATTTCTCTAGAGTGAACGAAGTGGCTCAATTGACTATTTGTTGTGTTAAATGAGGGTTAATAAAAAAAAGTATTTTTATCCGTTGGTTGCTGTTGTTTTTGTAGAAGCGTCCTTAGTGTTTGAGGGTTTTGTGATTTGGATGAAAATGAATTTTTTGGTTTGTTATGGTACTGATGTATTTAAAAAGAGCCTTAATAAATGAATGAATGAACGGGGTTTCTTTTTTTGTGTTTTCTCCCTCATATATATATATATATATATATATATATATATATATATATATATATATATATATATATATATATATATATATATATATCTGATAAAAACCCAGCGCGTGCCACTTAATATATGATTATATAAGAAGGGATCTTCAAAATGTTTATAAGTGGAAGTATATATTAATCAAGAAGAACAAGTGACGTATGTGTGTAACTAAGGGTAGGTCAGCGTGTACGAGCTTAGACTGGCTTGGCCTAGCCTAGTCTAGCCTGATTTGGTGCATTCACCATTTGTGAAGCGTGACTTCGTGCATCCATCCATCTATCCATCACTATTTTGTCAAGAATATGGACTTAAGTAGTTGGTTTGTGTGTGTGTGTGACGTAATATGAATAATATTTATGTAATAATAATAATTACGATATATTTTTTTTCGTAGGACAAGAGGACTTTTTATCTAAATTCTTTATATTTTTTTCGCCTCCTCATATATACTTATATTAAAAAAGATGTATTTTGAGGGGTAGCTGAACATGGTTTGAGGAGTATTTTTGTCTAAAATGAAATTTAAGGTCTTCAATTTCGCGAAAAAAAATACAAAAAAGTATCTTTTAACTATTTATTAAACCAACATTCATTTATACCAAGTGTTTCCAATTCTTTAACTATCAATTATATTTTGAAATTATTAATACCATTTTCAGTGGTTTGTATAAGTTTTCTTAATTTATTCGTAAGCTTATTTACATCTTTATAAGCTTTCAACTCGTTCTCGTATCTTCTTCAGATATCAGGAATGTTTCTTTGTTTTGATCCGATAATTTGATATTTTTATTTGGATTTTTTAAATAAATTCTTTTAGATAGGAAAAGCTTTGAAATAATATCGATATATTTCCAACTTTTGTTCGAATTAATTTTTTATTTCGGTTAAAGTTTTTTATATGTGTATTAAGAACAAGTAAAATTTCCCTATATTTTTTTAAATCATTGGCGGAATAGTTATCAGGTCGCGCCTGTAAACCATCAGTTAAAGTATAGATTTCATTTACAACTATAAGAATGTCATCTTTTAACTTTATTGGTGTATTACCAATAATCCACTTAGAATTTTACAACAAGATTCACTTAGAAGACTAAAGGGGTTAAACCTGATCTAGTTGCCATGAAATTTTAATTTCTAGTCTGCCAGTTTTGTTTTGCTTCTGATATTGTCATAATTTATATCACATATATCAACAAACAAATACTTATACAGGAATATTAAGGACAAAAACCTAGCGATAAAGTCTTGGAATGTGTAAAAGAAATAGTTGCATCCCGAATATAAATAAAATGCTCCATTTTTGCTGGTTCAATAATAAAAAACATTATGTCTTTATGTTTGTATTTTTAGGGTTTAAAATTTGTTTGACTTATTGTTGCTCTTGTCAGTTTAAGCCCTCTGTTATCAATTTAGGATGGTTGTAACTTTAAACCATGTTAGTGAATCCAACCGTTAATTTTTAAGACCAAATTTATTTTCTTTTGACAATCCTAAAAGCTTCAATTTTATTTTACGGTTTGCCATGTTAACTCTTTTAAAATCTTATTTATTAATAAAATTTTTATTCATAACCTTTCATATTTATATGAATATAACACAAACATAGCACAAACGTAACATGATCATAACAGGTTAGGTAAGGGTAAGTGTTTTATGTATTGTAAATATTTAAAGGGATTCCGGTCGGTCTTATTTTGCAATTGACAAATGCAAAGGTTTCAACTGTTAAAATCTTAAATTAATCATTATACGGAATGTATAGCAATTAAAATAGGATTATTAACAATAAAATAGATCCAATGTATTTTATGACATTTATAAGATAAGACCTTAACGAGGTGTCAGGCGAGAACTGATCCCTTAACTCACACCCCATTTTCGATTTTTATGGATAAAAACGAAAATTTTAAAAGCAAAAACCATTAAAACATTGATTTATTTATTAAAACCTTTTTATTATTATTATTATCATTATGTTCAAAATATTACAGTTATAATTACACAATTCAAATTATAGGAGCTGTATTAAATTTTCAGTCTTTTATATCCGTAAGGTTCTGAGCTGCCATCAGGTAAAAATTTTCTCTTGGTTGAATTTGGTTTGTACAATTTGATTTGGGTGCAAGTTGTTACCATATGTTCCTTGGTTCGGCGAATATTTTTGGAAACAATCGGTATTGGATCCGACTTTTGAAAAACCATATTCTTTATGGAGTCAAAATTGATAAGTTTTGATGCTTCGTAGTTTAGAGAAATCCCCTTAACTTTGCAAACAACTTCTTCTCTATTATTTTTCGTAGAAAAAACTTTAAAAGCATAATTCTTAGGACCACCCGACACAAACTTGTTGATGTACGAACCAGGTCCGTAATTTTCCAATTCATCGGTCATATCGCCAATGAACTGTCCAGTTGGTATGTTGATTTCGTCATCATTTGTTGTGGTATAGAGAACTGAGTCTGTATCGTAATACAAAACTCTGTTACCAAGCTGATCAAGATAATCGTATAATTTAAGTCTTGCCTGTGCCGTGACATATGCAGCTATCGCTACATTAACCGTTGATAAAGGGTCAAATGCTTCTTCTCTATATTCGTAATTGACAATAAGGGTATTTTCATTAACAGGAAGAATGCTATTAACGTAAATTGCTGCATTTGTAAACATTGCATGAAACTCTGCAGAATCATTGATAATCTTCGTTTTTGGTTGGTTTTCTTTCTGTCCAAATTTTCCCCAGAAGCTATTAAGCATTAATTTTGCCAATGATCTAAGACCAGAATTGTCTAATACTTTATTGTAGTCTAATTGAACATCTTCTTTCTCGAAAAATTCCTGAATATATTTGTTCTTTTCTTTTTCCGTTTTACAATTTTTAGGCCAATCTGAAGACTCTTGTTTTATTTTAATAAATTTATTCATCATAGCCGTGAACAATCCCTCCTGTCCAAGTTGTTTACTAAAACATTCAGTCTCATATTGCCAAATTTCATAAATATCCAAAATTGTATAACCTTTCTCTATGGCCTTCACTACTTCATCAATTATCCAAGTTCCAGAAAGTGCTCGCTCTTCATCGATATGGGTACATTCTTGTCGATTCATATCTTGTCCACATTCTTGACAGAGGACAAACATTAATTTATTGTTCATTTTCATGGGTAAAACGGGATGATAGAGCTCACTTGGAGGAAGAATCTTACATTTTATAACGCCATCTGTCTCGCTTAGATTTACATTTTTACACTCCTCTCCTATCAGAATTTTCGGATGACCAATTGGAAATTTGCCATATTTACAAACATAAGGGTATAACGAACATACGTCAACATAATTAATTTTTTCTCCATCTTTGACCTCATAATATTCCTAGACATTTCCAGTACGACCACCATAAACAGTATCTCTAGGATTTTAAGGAATCGAAGTAATTAGAGGATGTCTTTTGGTGTAACCTAAAATCTCGGAGTTATCTTCTAGCTGTTTTCTAAAATCACATTCCCACATTTCATTTACTACATAACCAAAACTTTTTAATCTTTCAGTTTTTGTCAAGGTTGTTTCATATCTTAAATTTAGAGTTTGGGTTGGATCTTCGAACAAAGGATCATTTCTACCATTTGGATGGCATTTCAAACACCCATGATAATAACACCCGTGAAATTCGAAAATTTCGTTTGTTTCTGAACAAAAACCATCAACTTTTACTCCATGCAAAATAACTTCTTGATCTTTGGCCGCATCTGTAATATTTATTTGCTTCTGATTTTCCATACAGATCATCCACTGAATTGCGATTTTACTTTGGTTATCTTTCCATCTATAACCATTTTTGGGAATTATTCCTATTGTGTTAGGCCTTAGGAAATTTCTCCGAAATACCTTGTTACAAGCTGAAGCAATGGTAGTGGCTTCACTAAAGGGACATACATTCGTAGTTGTTAATAGTTGCTTTCTAAACTTTAGGCATGCCTTGGCTAGAATTTCAACGTCTGAAACGCAGTAATCAACTAGATCTTTCTGCATATCAAATTGCTCATTTTTATGCTCTTTATACCATTTTATAAACATTTCTCTGTCTTCACTCTTCATACTGTCGGGGCTATAGTACTCGATTGGTGGTAAAGATCCGATATAATTTTTGTTTGCTTTTATATTAAACAAGTGTGGGAAATAGCCTTTTTAAAATCATCTCCTAGTCCGAAAGCTTTTGGTAACTTACTGAGAGGCATCGGAAAATAATTTAAGCTGTCTATAAATTTAATATTGTCAATTTGCATCATGATTGTTTTTGTTCCTCTCATAATTAATTCGGGTGATAAATCTGTTTTTGTCAAAATGTGATTTAAAATAAATTGGTGATCAAAAGCTTGACCATTGTGTGCAATTACCACCATGTATTTAAACTTTTTCCTTATTTGTAATAAATGTTGGATAAATGTTCCGGAGGGATCTTCTTCTTCTTTTTCTTTTATAACTTTGGATCGAAATCCACATTTTTGACAAAAATAAAGATTTACTTCATCTATACATTTATCACAATATTGTTTATAGACACAAAGATTGACCTGATGCAAAAGAGAACTATCGTATAAAATCTCTTCTTGACGGGTTTCCAGATCATAAAATACAAAAAGTACATCTTTTGTTTTAGGTTTGCCATTATCTCGTTGAATATAGCAGAAATGATTATTAGGAACATGCTTATTACATGTTTTACAAAATATTTCACCACACATATGTTGCCTTGGGCCTTTTATGACTTTGAAACAATTTTCACAGCTCCTAATTTCAGTACACACAGTAGACGTTTCCCAAGAACCAACTCTTAAATGATTATCATAACAATTTTGACCTCTAAAACATCTATGGCAGCTGTCACATTTAATTTTAGCTTGATCAGGAGCACATTTTGGAGACTGAATACAAGCTGGACACGTACCTCCACATCTATGATCATTTTTGTTATTGTACGGAATATGACAGTCCTCACAATAATATCTACATGTAAAAACAGCTGTCAAAGAGGTTATAACATTAAAATGACCCTTGTGATGTAACAAATTAAGTTTTTTAGGACTTTCACTTGCCCCTTCAAAAATGACATATCTTCCTTTAGCTCCATATTTATAAACGACAATTTTATAATCTTTCAGATATTGTTGTAATTTCTGTAGTTCAGGAATTCCAGATCCTTCTTCGGGAATGGTTACCTGGGCATTTGTCAACAATGTCATAGTCCTACTTGTTTGTATTTTTCCAGCATTTTTTTTCACTTTATCAAATTCAAGGTCTTTTTCAACTTTCGCCATAGCCACTACCAAAGCTCGAGGCAGACAGAGGTTATCTCTGTTCTTAAGCACAATGAGACCTCGTCGTTTAATACACTCCTCTTCATAGGTGTTATAGTTCGTTACTCTTCCTCTTCCTGTCGGTAGTCGAACTGATGTTACCATTAGACAAAACGATTCTGTGTTAAGACCAGTCGAGTTGGATTGATAGACGCTACTGATAACATCCCAAACATCTTCAAAGTTTACTTGTTCGGCAGGTCTAAAGCGAATCCAACCTTCTCCTCGGTTAAAATCTTTGGAACAAAAACTAAAACCAACCTGATCCTGAGATTGTAAATCTTGCGTGGCTTTCTAGATAACTTGATCGATCGCCTCTTTTACCCAACCAACAGGTTCAGTGTCTTTAGGCACAGGCTTTAACTTAAATTCTAGGGTACGACCAGTAAGATTCTACCTTCGTACCCTTTTGGTGTAATTGCTAATCATGAAAAATTTTTCCATTATTTTTAAACCTCAACACGTCTTCACTCTGCAAGGATCAACTTTTAAATAACTCGTCTTTATTTCTGCAAGTCTATTTATGCTCTTTGATTTGTAAAAAAGTAATATTCACCAATAAGTGGTACCTAATAAAAAAGCTGAAACCAAAAGTTAATTTTCAATAAAATGGTTGTGACAGGTAGCAAGCTGACATATGACAGGTAACAGGTGACATTTAACAGAAGACATCTAGACACAGGGAATTTAATCAAATTTCGTTTCGTCCACTAAGAAAAAATTCCTAACTATTACACAATGCTGACTAGTGTTATTTCGTTTTTAAATAATTATAATTTATTAATTTACACAAATATATATATATATATATATATATATATATATATATATATATATATATATATATATATATATATGAGATTGTTTCATGTAGGTGATATCTTAACAAAAATCTTACCGGAAACTAAAGAAAGCTATCAAAATTCCTCTCTAAACTATATAGTTGTTGTCGTAGAGGTCATTGTTCTAGTGCATTTAACGTTTTAATAAAAAAAAATGAAACATAACGAAATTAAAAGAAAATTGTAAAAATTTCTTATCAAATATGCTTTGGAAGTATTAACTTTTTAACTTATTAATTATTTAATAAAACAATTATTATAACAATCTTGACCTCTAAAACGTCTATGGCAACTGTCACATTTTGGATGCTGAAAACACCCTAGACACATACCACCACATCTATAATCTTTTTTGTTATTGTACGGAATATGCCAGACTTCACAATAACAAACATTGCTAAAGATGTTGTAAGATTAAAATGACACTTGCGGCGTAATAAATTCACTTTTTAGAGTTTTCACCTACACGTTTAAAAATAACAGTTTTTTCCCTATTTCTCTACTTATATTCAACAATTTTAAGATCTTTCAGATATCAGTTTCAGTTTTATTCATATCCGTTCTATAAAGACAGTAAAATACAGTCAGTTAAGATTTTACTTCCGAAATCTTTAGCGGGGAATAAATTACAAGGGTAGTTTACTGGATAAACATTTTAAATAAAAGTATTCTTATATGCATCATATAAAACGTAAAGTACAAAACTCTGATTGAACTAATATTTTCGTTAAATTACAGAAGGTATGTATGCCGTTTTAAATATTTAACGAGACCAGAAAAAATTCAAGTAAAAGTATATTTTTACTTTAAGAAATAAAATAATTAAAGAAGTCAGGCCTCAAATTATATATAATGTAAAATCCTAAAAACTGTTTAATTTCTTCGTATTTCTATAACTTGCCATTCCATTTTTTTATCCTTATAATAGAAAGTTAGAAATTGTCAATTTTGGAATCTTTCAGATATCAGTTTTAATTTTATTCATATCACCCTATCTTCTCAATACATTTCCAATAAAACGTCAATAAAGCCCCATTTACATTTTTTTTACTAAAATATTTAATAAAAGCACTGGTAAATAAAGGCAATAAAACCCATTCAGTTAAGATTTTTGTACAGGATAGACATTTTACACGGTAAACTAAGCGATATTTTCTTAAACTGTCGGCATATTAGTTCTAAAATATTACTTCGATAATAAAACTTACCAACAATGCTTATATTTGTAATAAAAGGAAGAAAATAATTGGTGTGAACTTTAACTCGTGATTGAAGAAAATAATTGTTAGAAGCTTTCAACAAGCTTTTACTCACTCCTCTAAACCATTTTTCCGTAAAATTCACTTTAGGACCTCCCCTTGAAATCGTTTTCTCCAATAAAAAATATATTACTCTCTATTCATTTGGAAGCTAATAATGAAATAACAAATCTTAATCCATTTAAAACAATTAAAGCAGATGTTATAATACAAAAAAAAAACAATATTTGACTAAATTGAATTGGTATCTACAATATCATTTGACAATGATTCAGCTACACATTACGGCAAAAAAGTATCGAATGTATTATTATCACTGCCATCGTGTAAAACTACTAAAAGGATTTTGCCAAATCGTGTATTAATTGAAACCATTTTTTAAATTTGTAAACTTTTCCCACAATCATTTCTGTAATTTTTTTTAATCTCTAAAATCTCATTTTCATTAATTTCGTCTAAAGTTTTTAGAATACTTATTCTTGAAAATCAGTATAAAATAAAACAAAATACCTTGAATACAAAGGCACTTTCAGAACACTACACGAACACAATATCTTATGTTTATGCGACGGCTGTTTGCGTTGGTATGATCTCGATTATTTCCCCGTTTCCTTATATAACATAAACTATTCAAGAACAAACGACACAGTCCGTGTAAAGGACAAGGGCTTATCTTTACACGTATCAGCTATCAAAGTCAAGGCCAATGCTAGAGTCAAAACCACGGCCAAAGACATTGTGAAAGTCAAGGTCAGCGGCAATTTCTGGGTCAATGTCACACCCACTAATCAAGGCCGAGGTTAAAAATCAAGGTCAGCGGCTCTGCGTGGCAGCGGCCTAGATATTGCCACAGGCCTTGACTTTAGCCTCGGCCTTGGCCTGTCTTTGACCTTGACTTTCACAATGTCTTTGGCCGTGGTTTTGACTCTAGCATTGGCCTTGACTTTGATAGCTGATACGTGTAAAGATGAGCCCTTGTCCTTTACACGGACTGTGTCGTTTGTTCTTGAATAGTTTATGTTATATAAAGAAACGGGGAAATAATCGATATCATACCAACGCAAACAGCCGTCGCATAAACATAAGATATTGTGTTCGTGTAGTGTTCTGAAAGTGCCTTTGTATTCAAGGTATTTTGTTTTATTTTATACTAATTTTCAAGAATAAGTATTCTAAAAACTTTAGACGAAATTAATGAAAATGAGATTTTAGAGATTAAAAAAAATTACAGAAATGATTGTGGGAAAAGTTTACAAATTTAAAAAATGGTTTCAATTAATACACGATTTGGCAAAATCCTTTTAGTAGTTTTACACGATGGCAGTGATAATAACACACTCGATACTTTTTTGCCGTAATGTGTAGCTGAATCATTGTCAAATGATATTGTAGATACCAATTCAATTTAGTCAAATATTGTTTTTTTTTTTGTATTATAACATCTGCTTTAATTGTTTTAAATGGATTAAGATTTGTTATTTCATTATTAGCTTCCAAATGAATAGAGAGTAATATATTTTTTATTGGAGAAAACGATTTCAAGGGGAGGTCCTAAAGTGAATTTTACGGAAAAATGGTTTAGAGGAGTGAGTAAAAGCTTGTTGAAAGCTTCTAACAATTATTTTCTTCAATCACGAGTTAAAGTTCACACCAATTATTTTCTTCCTTTTATTACAAATATAAGCATTGTTGGTAAGTTTTATTATCGAAGTAATATTTTAGAACTAATATGCCTACAGTTTAAGAAAATATCGCTTAGTTTACCGTATAAAATATCTATCCTGTACAAAAATCCTTGTAATTTATTTTCCGCCAAAGATTTCGGGAAATAAAATCTTAACTGAATGGGTTTTATTGCCTTTATTTACCAGTGCTTTTATTAAATATTTTAGTAAAAAAAATGTAAATGGGGCTTTATTGACGTTTTATTGGAAATGTATTGAGAAGGGTGATATGAATAAAATAAAATTAAAACTGATATCTGAAAGATTCCAAAATTGACAATTTCTAACTTTCTATTATAAGGATAAAAAAATGGAATGGCAAGTTATAGAAATACGAAGAAATTAAACAGTTTTTAGGATTTTACATTATATATAATTTGAGGCCTGACTTCTTTAATTATTTTATTTCTTAAAGTAAAAATATACTTTTACTTGAATTTTTTCTGGTCTCGTTAAATATTTAAAACGGCATACATACCTTCTGTAATTTAACGAAAATATTAGTTCAATCAGAGTTTTGTACTTTACGTTTTATATGATGCATATAAGAATACTTTTATTTAAAATGTTTATCCAGTAAACTACCCTTGTAATTTATTCCCCGCTAAAGATTTCGGAAGTAAAATCTTAACTGACTGTATTTTACTGTCTTTATAGAACGGATATGAATAAAACTGAAACTGATATCTGAAAGATCTTAAAATTGTTGAATATAAGTAGAGAAATAGGGAAAAAACTGTTATTTTTAAACGTGTAGGTGAAAACTCTAAAAAGTGAATTTATTACGCCGCAAGTGTCATTTTAATCTTACAACATCTTTAGCAATGTTTGTTATTGTGAAGTCTGGCATATTCCGTACAATAACAAAAAAGATTATAGATGTGGTGGTATGTGTCTAGGGTGTTTTCAGCATCCAAAATGTGACAGTTGCCATAGACGTTTTAGAGGTCAAGATTGTTATAATAATTGTTTTATTAAATAATTAATAAGTTAAAAAGTTAATACTTCCAAAGCATATTTGATAAGAAATTTTTACAATTTTCTTTTAATTTCGTTATGTTTCATTTTTTTTTATTAAAACGTTAAATGCACTAGAACAATGACCTCTACGACAACAACTATATAGTTTAGAGAGGAATTTTGATAGCTTTCTTTAGTTTCCGGTAAGATTTTTGTTAAGATATCACCTACATGAAACAATCTCATATATATATATATATATATATATATATATATATATATATATATATATATATATATATATATATATGTGTGTAAATTAATAAATTATAATTATTTAAAAACGAAATAACACTAGTCAGCATTGTGTAATAGTTAGGATTTTTTTCTTAGTGGACGAAACGAAATTTGATTAAATTCCCTGTGTCTAGATGTCTTCTGTTAAATGTCACCTGTTACCTGTCATATGTCAGCTTGCTACCTGTCACAACCATTTTATTGAAAATTAACTTTTGGTTTCAGCTTTTTTATTAGGTACCACTTATTGGTGAATATTACTTTTTTACAAATCAAAGAGCATAAATAGACTTGCAGAAATAAAGACGAGTTATTTAAAAGTTGATCCTTGCAGAGTGAAGACGTGTTGAGGTTTAAAAATAATGGAAAAATTTTTCATGATTAGCAATTACACCAAAAGGGTACGAAGGTAGAATCTTACTGGTCGTACCCTAGAATTTAAGTTAAAGCCTGTGCCTAAAGACACTGAACCTGTTGGTTGGGTAAAAGAGGCGATCGATCAAGTTATCTAGAAAGCCACGCAAGATTTACAACCTCAGGATCAGGTTGGTTTTAGTTTTTGTTCCAAAGATTTTAACCGAGGAGAAGGTTGGATTCGCTTTAGACCTGCCGAACAAGTAAACTTTGAAGATGTTTGGGATGTTATCAGTAGCGTCTATCAATCCAACTCGACTGGTCTTAACACAGAATCGTTTTGTCTAATGGTAACATCAGTTCGACTACCGACAGGAAGAGGAAGAGTAACGAACTATAACACCTATGAAGAGGAGTGTATTAAACGACGAGGTCTCATTGTGCTTAAGAACAGAGATAACCTCTGTCTGCCTCGAGCTTTGGTAGTGGCTATGGCGAAAGTTGAAAAAGACCTTGAATTTGATAAAGTGAAAAAAAATGCTGGAAAAATACAAACAAGTAGGACTATGACATTGTTGACAAATGCCCAGGTAACCATTCCCGAAGAAGGATCTGGAATTCCTGAACTACAGAAATTACAACAATATCTGAAAGATTATAAAATTGTCGTTTATAAATATGGAGCTAAAGGAAGATATGTCATTTTTGAAGGGGCAAGTGAAAGTCCTAAAAAACTTAATTTGTTACATCACAAGGGTCATTTTAATGTTATAACCTCTTTGACAGCTGTTTTTACATGTAGATATTATTGTGAGGACTGTCATATTCCGTACAATAACAAAAATGATCATAGATGTGGAGGTACGTGTCCAGCTTGTATTCAGTCTCCAAAATGTGCTCCTGATCAAGCTAAAATTAAATGTGACAGCTGCCATAGATATTTTAGAGGTCAAAATTGTTATGATAATCATTTAAGAGTTGGTTCTTGGGAAACGTCTACTGTGTGTACTGAAATTAGGAGCTGTGAAAATTGTTTCAAAGTCATAAAAGGCCCAAGGCAACATATGTGTGGTGAAATATTTTGTAAAACATGTAATAAGCATGTTCCTAATAATCATTTCTGCTATATTCAACGAGATAATGGCAAACCTAAAACAAAAGATGTACTTTTTGTATTTTATGATCTGGAAACCCGTCAAGAAGAGATTTTATACGATAGTTCTCTTTTGCATCAGGTCAATCTTTGTGTCTATAAACAATATTGTGATAAATGTATAGATGAAGTAAATCTTTATTTTTGTCAAAAATGTGGATTTCGATCCAAAGTTATAAAAGAAAAAGAAGAAGAAGATCCCTCCGGAACATTTATCCAACATTTATTACAAATAAGGAAAAAGTTTAAATACGTGGTGGTAATTGCACACAATGGTCAAGCTTTTGATCACCAATTTATTTTAAATCACATTTTGACAAAAACAGATTTATCACCCGAATTAATTATGAGAGGAACAAAAACAATCATGATGCAAATTGACAATATTAAATTTATAGACAGCTTAAATTATTTTCCGATGCCTCTCAGTAAGTTACCAAAAGCTTTCGGACTAGGAGATGATTTTAAAAAGGCTATTTCCCCACACTTGTTTAATATAAAAGCAAACAAAAATTATATCGGATCTTTACCACCAATCGAGTACTATAGCCCCGACAGTATGAAGAGTGAAGACAGAGAAATGTTTATAAAATGGTATAAAGAGCATAAAAATGAGCAATTTGATATGCAGAAAGATCTAGTTGATTACTGCGTTTCAGACGTTGAAATTCTAGCCAAGACATGCCTAAAATTTAGAAAGCAACTATTAACAACTACGAATGTATGTCCCTTTAGTGAAGCCACTACCATTGCTTCAGCTTGTAACAAGGTATTTCGGAGAAATTTCCTAAGGCCTAACACAATAGGAATAATTCCCAAAAATGGTTATAGATGGAAAGATAACCAAAGTAAAATCGCAATTCAGTGGATGATCTGTATGGAAAATCAGAAGCAAATAAATATTACAGATGCGGCCAAAGATCAAGAAGTTATTTTGCATGGAGTAAAAGTTGATGGTTTTTGTTCAGAAACAAACGAAATTTTCGAATTTCACGGGTGTTATTATCATGGGTGTTTGAAATGCCATCCAAATGGTAGAAATGATCCTTTGTTCGAAGATCCAACCCAAACTCTAAATTTAAGATATGAAACAACCTTGACAAAAACTGAAAGATTAAAAAGTTTTGGTTATGTAGTAAATGAAATGTGGGAATGTGATTTTAGAAAACAGCTAGAAGATAACTCCGAGATTTTAGGTTACACCAAAAGACATCCTCTAATTACTTCGATTCCTTAAAATCCTAGAGATACTGTTTATGGTGGTCGTACTGGAAATGTCTGGGAATATTATGAGGTCAAAGATGGAGAAAAAATTAATTATGCTGACGTATGTTCGTTATACCCTTATGTTTGTAAATATGGCAAATTTCCAATTGGTCATCCGAAAATTCTGATAGGAGAGGAGTGTAAAAATGTAAATCTAAGCGAGACAGATGGCGTTATAAAATGTAAGATTCTTCCTCCAAGTGAGCTCTATCATCCCGTTTTACCCATGAAAATGAACAATAAATTAATGTTTGTCCTCTGTCAAGAATGTGGACAAGATATGAATCGATAAGAATGTACCCATATCGATGAAGAGCGAGCACTTTCTGGAACTTGGATAATTGATGAAGTAGTGAAGGCCATAGAGAAAGGTTATACAATTTTGGATATTTATGAAATTTGGCAATATGAGACTGAACGTTTTAGTAAACAACTTGGACAGGAGGGATTGTTCACGGCTATGATGAATAAATTTATTAAAATAAAACAAGAGTCTTCAAATTGGCCTAAAAATTGTAAAACGGAAAAAGAAAAGAACAAATATATTCAGGAATTTTTCGAGAAAGAAGATGTTCAATTAGACTACAATAAAGTATTAGACAATTCTGGTCTTAGATCATTGGCAAAATTAATGCTTAATAGCTTCTGGGGAAAATTTGGACAGAAAGAAAACCAACCAAAAACGAAGATTATCAATGATTCTGCAGAGTTTCATGCAATGTTTACAAATGCAGCAATTTACGTTAATAGCATTCTTCCTGTTAATGAAAATACCCTTATTGTCAATTACGAATATAGAGAAGAAGCATTTGACCCTTTATCAACGGTTAATGTAGCGATAGCTGCATATGTCACGGCACAGGCAAGACTTAAATTATACGATTATCTTGATCAGCTTGGTAACAGAGTTTTGTATTACGATACAGACTCAGTTCTCTATACCACAACAAATGATGACGAAATCAACATACCAACTGGACAGTTCATTGGCGATATGACCGATGAATTGGAAAATTACGGACCTGGTTCGTACATCAACAAGTTTGTGTCGGGTGGTCCTAAGAATTATGCTTTTAAAGTTTTTTCTACGAAAAATAATAGAGAAGAAGTTGTTTGCAAAGTTAAGGGGATTTCTCTAAACTACGAAGCATCAAAACTTATCAATTTTGACTCCATAAAGAATATGGTTTTTCAAAAGTCGGATCCAATACCGATTGTTTCCAAAAATATTCGCCGAACCAAGGAACATATGGTAACAACTTGCACCCAAATCAAATTGTACAAACCAAATTCAACCAAGAGAAAATTTTTACCTGATGGCAGCTCAGAACCTTACGGATATAAAAGACTGAAAATTTAATACAGCTCCTATAATTTGAATTGTGTAATTATAACTGTAATATTTTGAACATAATGATAATAATAATAATAAAAAGGTTTTAATAAATAAATCAATGTTTTAATGGTTTTTGCTTTTAAAATTTTCGTTTTTATCCATAAAAATCGAAAATGGGGTGTGAGTTAAGGGATCAGTTCTCGCCTGACACCTCGTTAAGGTCTTATCTTATAAATGTCATAAAATACATTGGATCTATTTTATTGTTAATAATCCTATTTTAATTGCTATACATTCCGTATAATGATTAATTTAAGATTTTAACAGTTGAAACCTTTGCATTTGTCAATTGCAAAATAAGACCGACCGGAATCCCTTTAAATATTTACAATACATAAAACACTTACCCTTACCTAACCTGTTATGATCATGTTACGTTTGTGCTATGTTTGTGTTATATTCATATAAATATGAAAGGTTATGAATAAAAATTTTATTAATAAATAAGATTTTAAAAGAGTTAACATGGCAAACCGTAAAATAAAATTGAAGCTTTTAGGATTGTCAAAAGAAAATAAATTTGGTCTTAAAAATTAACGGTTGGATTCACTAACATGGTTTAAAGTTACAACCATCCTAAATTGATAACAGAGGGCTTAAACTGACAAGAGCAACAATAAGTCAAACAAATTTTAAACCCTAAAAATACAAACATAAAGACATAATGTTTTTTATTATTGAACCAGCAAAAATGGAGCATTTTATTTATATTCGGGATGCAACTATTTCTTTTACACATTCCAAGACTTTATCGCTAGGTTTTTGTCCTTAATATTCCTGTATAAGTATTTGTTTGTTGATATATGTGATATAAATTATGACAATATCAGAAGCAAAACAAAACTGGCAGACTAGAAATTAAAATTTCATGGCAACTAGATCAGGTTTAACCCCTTTAGTCTTCTAAGTGAATCTTGTTGTAAAATTCTAAGTGGATTATTGGTAATACACCAATAAAGTTAAAAGATGACATTCTTATAGTTGTAAATGAAATCTATACTTTAACTGATGGTTTACAGGCGCGACCTGATAACTATTCCGCCAATGATTTAAAAAAATATAGGGAAATTTTACTTGTTCTTAATACACATATAAAAAACTTTAACCGAAATAAAAAATTAATTCGAACAAAAGTTGGAAATATATCGATATTATTTCAAAGCTTTTCCTATCTAAAAGAATTTATTTAAAAAATCCAAATAAAAATATCAAATTATCGGATCAAAACAAAGAAACATTCCTGATATCTGAAGAAGATACGAGAACGAGTTGAAAGCTTATAAAGATGTAAATAAGCTTACGAATAAATTAAGAAAACTTATACAAACCACTGAAAATGGTATTAATAATTTCAAAATATAATTGATAGTTAAAGAATTGGAAACACTTGGTATAAATGAATGTTGGTTTAATAAATAGTTAAAAGATACTTTTTTGTATTTTTTTTCGCGAAATTGAAGACCTTAAATTTCATTTTAGACAAAAATACTCCTCAAACCATGTTCAGCTACCCCTCAAAATACATCTTTTTTAATATAAGTATATATGAGGAGGCGAAAAAAATATAAAGAATTTAGATAAAAAGTCCTCTTGTCCTACGAAAAAAAATATATCGTAATTATTATTATTACATAAATATTATTCATATTACGTCACACACACACAAACCAACTACTTAAGTCCATATTCTTGACAAAATAGTGATGGATAGATGGATGGATGCACGAAGTCACGCTTCACAAATGGTGAATGCACCAAATCAGGCTAGACTAGGCGAGGCCAAGCCAGTCTAAGCTCGTACACGCTGACCTACCCTTAGTTACACACATACGTCACTTGTTCTTCTTGATTAATATATACTTCCACTTATAAACATTTTGAAGATCCCTTCTTATATAATCATATATTAAGTGGCACGCGCTGGGTTTTTATCAGATATATATATATATATATATATATATATATATATATATATATATATATATATATATATATATATATATATATATATATATATATATATATATATATATATATATGAGGGAGAAAACACAAAAAAAGAAACCCCGTTCATTCATTCATTTATTAAGGCTCTTTTTAAATACATCAGTACCATAACAAACCAAAAAATTCATTTTCATCCAAATCACAAAACCCTCAAACACTAAGGACGCTTCTACAAAAACAACAGCAACCAACGGATAAAAATACTTTTTTTTATTAACCCTCATTTAACACAACAAATAGTCAATTGAGCCACTTCGTTCACTCTAGAGAAATAGGATTTAATTGCTGAATTTTACATGTGGTGATGGTGGTCTGATGTATAAGGTATCTGTATAGAAAGCAGAAGATTGAGGGTTCGAATCCCAACCAGGTATACGACATTTTTTATTTACTAAATTGTTAAAAATTACTCTTTGACTGAAGATAGGATTTAACTGCCAAACTTTGCGACATGGCTTCGATAGCCTTGTGCCTATAGACTTTGTCTTCCAACCCGAAGGTAGCTGGTTCGATCCTCGCTAGAATTAATAAAATGAAAAAAAGTGTGACGTCATCCAAACAAAATTAAAGTGCAGCCAACAAGAAGATTGATAATTTGATTTTACAGGCAGCCAAAAGACAATGACAAGTAGTGACAGGTGACATTTGACAGGTTGCAGTTGACACGTGACATCTAGACACATTTAATTAATTAATAAAATAAGATGTATGTAACGCACCAAGGTGTCCAAGTACCTACTAGCTTAATTGAATGATTACGTCATCTCCATAGAACGCGACCACCCACGCATCAAAGGATGCCGCCACACATCAAAGGATGCCGACATTTTTCCACGGTCGTCAGTTTTTTCCCATCCACAAGGGGCCCAATACCTACTGTTCTGCTTTGACGACAGAAGTAGTTTTTTCCGCAAAATTTGACGGTAACACACCAGATAGTGCCGATACTACTTTACGGTGTTTTGTAAACCTCTCAATCAATTTTTGAATTGCATGGTCGAGAAATGGGATGAATAAATTTATTTTGTAATACGTGGATATATCCGAAGCAGGAATGTTAGAGCGATTCAACTGCCTTCCGACGATACGTGGCATAAGCAGTGTACCACCATTTTCTTCGAGCAGCACCTTTGCTTCTTCATAGAGATGGAGGTACTCCTTGTCAACTTTGTGTCTCAAAAGTTGCAAATCATTAATAACATCATCAATGTGCCTGAATGCTGTTATGAGATCTGTGTTAATTGCCTGCAGTTGCTTTGATAGCGACAATGTATAGCTCATGATTTTTTGAAGAATCACTAGGCACATTACAAAATTCGAAGATCGAAGTGTATTAAGCATTTGGATGGCTTGTTGCGAGGTTTCTTTATTGTGGCTCGATTGGAGTTCTTCGAGAGCATGCACAATCGCTGAATAAATTTCCTTGAATCTTATGACGGCTTCATGCTTATGAACCCACCGTATTTCGCACATCGCAAGCAGGCTTTTTGATGATCATCCGGTAACAGATCCCGAATTTTTTCTTTCAGAACGGCAGTGCGTTGAACCAACAGACTGCACGATTCCAACGCAATTTCGCACATCTACTTGTGAACATGAGTCAGCAATAGCAAGGTTGAGAGAGTGTGCACTACAATGCACATAAAGAACAAGAGGACATTCTTGACGAATATCCGCTTGGGCACCGTGCAAATACCCACTCATAGCTGCAGCCCCATCGTATCCATGACCAACCACATGAGAACATTCAAGTCCATGCTTTTTTAGAGCTGTAATTATGAGATTTGCAAGACCGGATCCTGTCACGTCAACAGTTGGAATATACCCTAAGAACATCTCCTTAACTTTATGTTGTTTAACATTTTTTAAATCAACATATCGCAAGCACAGCGAGATTTGCTCCATACGGGCAATGTCAGTCGTCTCGTCAGCGAGAATCGCAAAAAATGCAACTTCCTTTACTTCACCGATGATCTTATGTTAGATAATTTCACCACAAATGTCAATTATTTCATTTTGGATTTGAGGGCTCGTGTAAAGGGTATTCTTCTTGGAAGTGACCAAATGCTCAGAAAGATCTTTATCCCCAGATTCGGCTGCGTACCTCAGCAGTGCTGATTTTGCATGAGTTTCAAATACTTCTAGTGCATTTTACCACTTACAAAAAGGGTCGGTTACAAGCTGGCCGACCCGCTGATAGCTCCCTTTACCTTCATCAAGCGAACGTCTCATTACAACGCAAATTCTACAGTATGCTCCACTTTTATATTCAGAATATGACAACCAGGGGAATCTTTCCATCCATTTCATTTGAAAGCGCAAATTTCGTTTTGTAGAAATGGGAAACTCATAATCTTTCATTCAATTCATTCTCGATTTTGTCTTCATTCGCATAAAAACCAACATCCAATTTAGCAGAATGAAAAGATGACGTAACAGGTGAATGTTATCTGCTTTGTTATGCAGTCTTCCTGGCCTATATTTGGCGTTAAAATGGTACTGTGGCAATTTTTCCTTGTTCTCTTCTCTGCGGTCTCTGTATGGTGAACTAGACCTTAAATTCACCTGACAGTCACATCTCATGTGTCTAGTTTGTCCACATCTGTAACACTTTATGGGTCGTCTTAATTCTACCCGACAGTCCCTTCTCATATATCGATTTCGTTCACATCTGTAGCACTTTATCTGGTCAATTAATTGAACCCAACAGTCCCTTTTCATGTGTCCAGTTCGTCCACATCTGTAGCACTTTATATGCTTTCTTAATTCCACCCGACAGTCCCTTCTGGTATGTCCGGTCCGTCTACATCTGTAGCACTCGATCTGATTTCTGCAATAATGTGGAATATCACCTATTGTGTTCAGTTCTTCCTGATTTCTTCTGTAGCGTGAAGTATCATCTCTCTTGTTTAGTTTCTTAAGAATTTCAGATAACACTGTCTCCATGGTTTGATTCGGCAAGTCCTTGTTTTTCTCTATGGTAACAGTTCTTATTTTTGGCCTTGACACATTATAAGCTGCCTCTATTTCCAAAGCCCTGTCCAACGCTTCACTGCAATAATTAAATTTGCTTATGCGCTACAGACGCTGTATTTCTTGATCCCTGATCCCATCAATAAAATATTGAATCGTAAGCTCTTCTTGAAATGTTTTCGTAGCTCCTGGGTAAGCCAGATGCACAAGGCGTCGAATATCAGTTTCATATACTCGAAAATTTTCTCCGTTTCTCTGATGTCTTGACTTTAGCTGTGTCTGATATAACTGGCGCCGATGTTGATATCCAAATCTTCTCTCCAGCGCTGGACTAAGGATTCCATAGTCTTTCTGTTGGGTTATATGAATGGTTTGCAAGAACTCCAGTGCTGGTCTACGGAATGTGATTACTAATGCAGTTGCCATCTCTTCGTAATTCCAGTTATTTGCTGTAGCGGCAGCTTTAAATTGTCGTTTGCACATTATCCAAGACGTTTGACCGTCGTAAGTTGGAGGTTTAATGTTCTGTCCGGTAGTTATTACTTTATCAGAAGGGCCATGCCTCTTAATTTTATTGACATCTCTCTGAAGATCCTTCATTTTAGAATTTATAATATCCATTTTTGATTCCTACGATTTCTTTCACTTTTTGTAGCACACTTAATTCAATGTTATATACTTCCTGGAATACTTTTACTTCTATCTCGTCTACAATTTCTTTCATTTCTTATCGCACTTCTCCTACTTCTTGCCACACTTCTCCTATGTCTTGTCGCAGTTTTCCTATATCTCCTACGTCTCGTCGCACTTCTCCAACCTCTTTCTTAAACTTTTGCATTTGATGGAATTTTGTGCTGTTCTTGTACAATGACCTTTTGAATCCATTTGCAAAAATTTATTTTCATCTTTAATGCGATATTCTTTTTCTTGTTTGTCTTTAAGGCGATGTTCTTCTTCTTATTATTTGTCTTTAAGACGACGTCCTTCTTCTTCTTCCTTGTCTTTAAGGCAACGGTCTTCTTCTTGTTTTTATTTTTGGTGCAGCGCTTTTCATACTGTTTTTCTTTTAGATGGCGATCTTCTTTTTCTTGCTTCTCTTTTTGGTGCCGTTCTTCTTCTTCTTGTTGTTTTTAAGGTAGCGTTTTTCCATACGTTCTTTAAAATCGGCCAATGTTTCTTCCATTTCGGCTGTTTCCTGTCCAGTATTTACCATAAAAACTTCTAGAATATTCTAGAAAACTCGTTTCTAAAATTCTTTCTGGATGATAAATCCAATAATGAAGTCAGTTGTTCGCTATTTCTTTTAGTTTTCAAATAGAATTTTCTAGAACTTCGTCGAAAATTTGGTTCTAGGCTTCTTTCTCAATGACAAATCCGATGGTGAAGTCCGTTTCTCGATATCTCCTTTAGTTTCCAAATAGAATTATCTAGGACTTTGTCGAAAATTCGGCTCTAAGCTTGCTTATTAATGACAAATTCGATGGTGAAGTCAGTTTTTCAATATCTCTGTTAGTTTTCAAAAAGAAAGTTCTGGAACTTTATAGAAAATTGATCTTATTTTCTTACTTGATAATAAATCCAAGGTCGAAATCTGTTTTTCTCGATCTCCTCTAATTTCCAATAGAATTTTCTGGACACCCGGTAATAATCCTCACTGCTGACACGATTTCGTCTCTTGAAAAATCGCTGACTGGGTTCGCATAATAAAATATAACACCTTTTACTAATATTTCCGATACTTATATTAACACAACTCTATTATTACTACTACTATTCAAAAACCACTATACAACTCTTAACTACACAACTATACGACTATCTCTCAACTAACTTACTACGCTTATTCTATCTTTATTTATATACTTATGGAAGTTCCTAAATAAATCTAGAGCATAAAAGTTGAGATCTATCTAGAAAGATGGGTCATTTACTGCCCTCGATTCATTGGCATGGGCAGCTCAGAGCTGTCCAGCTGCAAGAAACGTTCGCTTTATTCAAGTAGTGCATTATACCTCGGCGCTTGTCAGATCTGCTTTCCCTTGCCCCTCAAACATCCATAAAAATATTTGGTGTATAAAGCCCTAGCAGCTATCAGTTATCATTTTTAGATGCTATTTTTGGGCAAAAAACATTTTATACATGAAATTAAGACACAAAAATAAGATTATTTCACAAGATATCGGACTTACGTTCATAGTTTTTTTTTAACGAATTGCGGAATATTTATGGCCAAAAATGCCATGACATCAGACAAAATTTATAACTAATAGGTAATAATATAATATTTTTACCTTTTTGTCTTCAATATGTTTCGCTATGTATATTAAAAACACAAATTCCGAAAAAAAAATAATTTGTTGGTTATTTACTGTTCAAATTAACATTTTATCCGCTTTATTCAGATTTGCTCGGAGCTACTCAGGGTTTGATGCACCCGAGCTTAAAACTCTTGAATCGAGGGGAGTAATTGAGACACTATTCCTTTCGGCACGTTATAATAAAGATGACTCATCACATCGGAATATTTGTTCGTAACAATATGAATAAAAAAAAGTTATTTTGATAACTGGTTATTTACTGTAGGTTATTTGTCAGCCGTTATTCTTTTCCGAATATTTAATCGGTTAGTTTTTAATAACTACCCATCACTACTAAGAGTGAGTCCACACGATACCAAAAATTTCGGCGGCAGCGTAGCGTAATAAGACATATGTCAAATTTCAAGCATTGTGATTTGTTAGATTTAAAAAAAGACAAAGACCGAAGATTTCCCGCCTAAATCCGCCTTTTCCAAGGTCATTACGCCAAATCATGTTGAACTTTTCAGCGGACTGCTTTAAAAATGGTGGAAACTGTTTATTTTCAATATTTTGTATGGAAACATAACCTATTTTTTTTTTAAACTTTGTTGTTTTATTTATATATTTTATTTAGCGAGTTTTGAAATAATGGATATTTATGAATTATGTTAAATTGTTTTAATTTATTAAAAATGCTTGTTACCGAAGATCATTACTGCTTGGTCCTCAAAAAAAAAAACGATTTTTGTTCATTTTTTTATTAATTTTATAACAATTGCAATAACACAGGTGTTCGTTATATAAATTAAAGCTTATGAAATAAAGGCCCTTATATAATACAATTTCTATTCAACGACAATCTGTGATATCGAGACGCTAATCCACAGACATCCCCTTAACAATGGTTACCAGATCAAATAATGAAATTCCCTGACAATATCCCTAATGTTTCTGTAAATATCCGGACATTTTATCTGAATGTTGTATGTTAAGGCAGTGAGATTTTCTAAATTTTTGTAATCAAAGCATCAAATGCCAATATCGAGTGAGTCTTCTCATTAATGGGAGCGTAGTGGACTAAGGAGAGACATAGACTGTCTATAGTGTTAGAAGCTTTGCCTTTCGCTGCCACCAATGTTATAACTTTGCTAGTTCTGCTTTTAGTTTATCACTGGTTTCGATGAATTCAAATAAATCTTCTAATATTACTTTTTTAATATTTTATTATAATGTTCACTAAATCATGAGGTAACAACAGTTTTTGTTCTTACTTTATAACTATTTATTTACATGATTACTGAAATGAAAAAGTGTGTATTTATGGGACGATGACAATATGAACAAAACTAATGGTCTCTGTAAAAAGTAAAGTTTTAGAGTTTCAGAGATTAAGGCATGCTTTTGTTTGAGCCTATTAGAACATAAATTTACTTAAGATATAACTGTTTCTTAAGGGAGTATTAAATATTAGACTATAATTATCTATTAATGCATAAGAGTAACTTAAAAATATATATAGTAATTTAATAATTAATAATTTGTAGTAATAGTTGGTTTACAACGTCTTCTGTTAAGGTTCTACTCTAGACACAATTTAACTTAAAGAACATATCATGTGAAGAATGTCATGAAATGATTATAAAAGTCCAGCAATTGCCAAAAGAAACATCAAGCAATAAAAAGTATGAAACTAAATTTATTAATGTACTAAATTAAGAATTCACTCATTTTGTTAACGTTTAATCAATTTATTTTTTTCTCACTAGAATGATTAATAAATATTTTTTCATTACTTATATTTTCCTCTTTTAATTTCAAAAAAATACTGACAATTGCAGTTTTTTCCTGTTTCTTCCTAACAAGGAGCTAAAATTTCAGACATGTCAGGAAAATTCCTGTCATCTGGTAACCCTACCCTTAGCAAATTTTATATAAACCTATTATAAACAATTAAAAAGAAAAAATTAACCATGATGGAAATATAATAACAGAAATCCAGTTAGTATCATACGTAATGTATTCTTCTAAAAACTACAAACAATTGTAATTATTAAAACGATTGTTAAAATGACAGTTTATATTGAAACTCTCGTCTTTGAATTCCTTGGCAATTCTTTACCAGGTAGAAGTGGCAAACTTCAGAAATAAAACTTGCTTTAAAGAGTCTCATATTATCGCACAAGTAACATGACTAATTTCAAAAACACTGTTTACCGACTCGGAATTCGCACTGTTGCTTTCACATGCTGATTTCATCAGCCAAATATCACAATGTTTTTTCAAACCTTGTAATAAGGGTATAGCTGTACACATTTCCATAGCGTGTTTCCTATTTATTGGCCCAACAACAGGTATTCAAACTCACCAAGAGTAACAGGAAAATATTTTTAAAAAATCAGGATCATTTTCTTGCATTTCTTGAATTAAATCATTAGTATGTCTAAGCCTTTCTCCAATGTTTTTCTCAAAAACAGACCGGAACTAGTAGCGACGACTTTTCCGTTTTTTTAATAAAGAATATATTAATAATATTCTTAACTTTTGTAATTTTTTCTTTAGTTTTCTTTTTCTACATAACAACATTGCTGCAATTATTTTTTTTATTTTCTTTCATTTTAATTTATACATAAATAAATATTATCAAAAAATCAGAAAAAAGTTAGGTTACCACAAAAAAAAACATTACGACTGCACGATAAAAGTTCCCCGTGTGGACGAGACATTTTTAACATAAATGGGCGTAATACGCCTACGCCGAAATTTTTGGTATCGTGTGGACTCACTTTAACAATTTTCAAACATAAGGTATATTCTTTTGAGTAATTATCACTTTCAGTTCTGTTTCTTGAAGTAATCATGATCACTTCGACCCAATGAGAAGTAAATGCATATTCAAAAGAACATGAAGTTATCAGTTTTACTTTTTTCACTTTGATCAGTGATCATTTACTCAAAAGAATACAGCCATACACTACTGGGGGGGGGGGGGGGGGGCAGCAGGGCCCCTATCCTCGAAAGTGTGATGTGAAACGTGATGTGAATGGCAATGGGAATGGCGATGTGAACTTTTTGACAGTAAAAGCCGTATTCTTGAAAAGCCAATGTTGCCAGATATGAACGTGCGAAAACCCGACAATTTCAAAAAATAAAATGGATGACAGATTGAATTGACCTGCCAGACCGAAAATGTCCGTAGTATATTTTGTTGCCATTTTAGGCAAAAAGTAGTTTGGTAAATAGTGCTGTTGTTATTTTTGTGAAGTTATTAATTGCCATTACAAGATTTGTACTTTGCCTGGATTAAATTTATTTTAAATTGACACTTTAGAACTGTTAAACAAAAATAAATAAAGAAAAAGGGATATCAAGAAAAGCAGCAATCATATATACAAAGTAATATACTGACAGTAATTGCAGAAAGTCAGCACTGATAAACCTTGAAATGGTGGAAATTACAACTCTACATAGTATGACTAAAAGCCATCATCCCAATCCACTATGGAAACTATCCAATCAGTTATTTATTGTATGAATTCACAAAGTGTCCAGCCTCTTACTGCAAGATGTTCTGTCCTGACAAGCAAATTTGAAAGAAAATCTGAAACTTGAACAATGATAGTGAAACTGTTTATGATCAGGGACCGAAACCAAAGGCCAGACAGAAGACGTCCATTAAAGATACTGGCGGATCCCACATTCAACTTTAAATATATATATTTTTTATTTTATGTACCATAAATAAGGTTTTTATGCTGAAGGACCTCATTCGTTGGTCTATAGGGTTCATATTTATGTGTCTCGATAAATTATAATCATAATATTTATTTAATTGTAGTGTCGTATAGTGTTTAACACAGTCTAATTAAGTTAAGTGTTGTAGTTAACATAATTTAAATATAAAATTTGTTACTTATTTAAATAAAAGTTTCAGATAGCTTACAAATTGTGATATATTAAATTTATTATAAGTTGTGTCGTGAAAAGAATTATGTTAGATTTAACTGTTTAAAACTAAGATACTCGGCTGTTTTGGACACAAGTATTTATGTTAAATCCATAAGCAGAACTGACCCTAGAAAAACATTTTTAAATAGCACGCTCATACAATTGAGTTATGAACAGAATTTCCTGTAATAATTTTATATGTCTGTAAAATTTGTTTAATATTTGCGAGACATGTTCAACTTTCTAAAGATATTTTATTAAAAAATTTGAAAATATCGGGGTACCACCTAATTAACGTTTCAACTGTTTATTCAAAAAATAAAACGTCTTAAAGAAACGGTTCGTCAACATATCATTTTTTTAATGCGAGTTATTTTGAAGAACCAAAAATAAAATAAAAATTTTTAATTCTATTTTATTTTTGAAATCCGTGCGTTAAATATGTCATTTAGCAGCTGACATTTCATTTGCGCATGTTTCACCGTTCGCTTACCTTCCACCGGGCGAACGAGGATATGAGTGATGGACATTTCAAGAATACGCGTTCGTCACCTTTTCACCGTTTACTTTACGTTCCTCAGTTCGAGGATAGGGCCCCCTGCAACGGTCCGCCCACGCCCCGGGCTCTTCTATAGAATCCGCGGTCTATAATCTTATATGTCTATGCACAATCTAAGTATTCTATTTAACCTATGAATATACTTCCTTTTATTACTGCCCTCGATTCATTAGCATGAACAGCTCGGAGCTGTACAGGTGCAAGAAACCCTGGTTTTATTCAAGTAGTGCATTATGCCTCGGCGCTTGTCAGATCTGCTTTCCCCTTACCCCTCAAGCACAAAAAAAAAAATTTGATGTATAAAGCCCTAACAGCTATCAGTTATCATTTTTAGATGCTATTTTTGGGTAAAAAAACATTTTATATATGAAATGGAGACACAAAAATAAGATTATTTCACAAAATATCGAACTTACCTTCATAGTTTTTTTAACGAATTGCGAAATATTTATGGCCTAACATGCCATGACACCCGACAAAATTCAAAACTAATAAGTAATATATAATATTTTTACCTTTTTGTCTTCAATATGTTTCGTTATGTATATTAAAAACACAAATTCTGAAAAAAAAATAATTTGTAGGTTATATACTGTTCCAATTAATATTTTTACCGCTTTATTCAGATTTGCTCGGAGCTACTCAGTTTGAAGCACCTGAGCTTAAAACTCTTGAATCGAGGGCAGTATATGTCTATACTGTTTTGTCGGTTAGGTTAGGTATGCCAAAATTCCATTTTAGGAATACAACTTCAGTTTTACGTTTACGAGTTTTATCAGTTAGGAAAATATCAGAATTTATAGTCGAGTGGTTGGTTAACATGAATATCCCATCATTCATCACATTGGTGCTTCACAGCCCACGTTTCTCCAGCTAACTTTCTTATTTTGGTTTCTCCAGTGCAAAAGATGGATTGCTATTGCAAAGGGACTTTTGTACAACATAAATTTTAAATCCTGTATACAAATTAATTGCGTTATATAAACATACCCAGTTGTCTGTTTGATAAAAAAATTTACCCACTGGTAAGTTTGTTTCAGTTTATTGAGTAATTGCTTTATTTCCTGTGTATTTGTTTAATCTAAATGTTAATTTTTTTAATATCATATGCTATCTTTCATTGAATTTAAAAGTAGGGTCCATTAGTGGATTACAGGTTATTTTGATTGAATATTGGTTGCAATTGTATTTATTATTATACACTGACAAAATTAACAAAAAAGATGATAATTCTAATTATTTGGAATACTGGAAACACCAATTTTTTCGTTGGTTTTTTGCATACTCCCCATTTTGATGTCATAGCATATGAATCTGTTATTTTTGTTGGCGGTCGAATATAATTTTACAAAAAAAAAGTGCTTCAACCTTATATGTTCTGACTTAATACTTTCATTGAAACATATTTGTATATTTTGAAATAGAGCACATTTCAGAGCAAATTGTATATCACATTTTATTAAACAATAGCAAAAAAACATAATGAACTTTGAACATGATAGGCAAAATCGCGCATTGTGTTGCCAGATGCTCAATGATGATAAAATTTCAATTCTAGTAGCAATTGAAAAATTCGCTGTACTCTTTTTCTCTTCAAATTGAATATTAAATAATGGATAGACTGATTTATGGAAAAATACTAACAGAAATAAAATATCAGTGATGTCACGGAGCGACATGAAATCAAATAAGGTTTATTTAACACTTGTCTACAAATACATATTATACTTATCCAAACACTTAGTCCTGGTCTTAATTTCTATTTTCTGACTACATAATATAAAACAATACAACACTCAGCCCTTCACTTAGCTATGTAGGGACTTTTAAATTTTTTGGTAAAATTTTATGTTTGTTACTTGTTTCAGTTCTGGTGGTAGAGCATTGAAAAGTCATAAACCAATACTAAATAATTTTTTTGCATATAGGTGCTTCTGAAGATCTTGGAATTAGATAACTTTGTAGATAAGAAGACATCAAGCTATTTGTTATTTTAAAATGATTATTACATTGCTTATTTCAATGCTCTTTCATTCAAGGAGCTATTCTAAGGATTGCAATAACCTTTTTATGTGTGTACATAGTGCAGCCCAAAATAATCAGTATTGGCTTATTTTGTAACAGTTGCAAATGGTTAATTTCATTCTTATTACATACCTGTAACAAAGAAGTACAATATGTAAAATGCTGATACATTATCTTATAAATTGACTTATTTGACCTTTGACTCAACTTTGGGAATACTCTATGAAAAAACGTACCAATTTTTTTACATATAAAATCAATATGATCAGATAATTTGAGTTGAGGATCGAGCATTTTATTTGATCCACCCTATGAATTCTAATGCCATCAATACATGTATCATCATTTTTATTGATAAAATGTCTACAAGTTACTTTACTTCCAAGCATTATATATTTTGTTTTTGCTGAATTTAATTTCAATTTATTTACACGTAACCAGTCAAACAAAACAGAGTTCAAATGATGATTTCTGTAACAATTTGATGGTATTTCTTCCCCGAAAGATTTATGAAGATCATTAATATATAGAATAAACAAAAGCAGTCCCAATATGCTTCAATGGGAAACACCTATATCAGTTTTTGCTAAACTTGAAACCGCACCTTTTACTCTTATATTATGATATCTTTCCGACAGAAAACTCTTAAGTCACTTTATTACAAATATGGCAACCTGTACCATTCCAACTTTGTAATTAAATCTGCACAATTGATTGTCTCAAAGGCACGCTTCAGTTCCACGAAAACACCAACAGTGACACCGCCCTCACCTATTTGCGCTATTTTGTACAGACACCTATTGAAGTGTAGACTCTCTAGAAAGCTGGACTGGCCTAGAGATTTAATTCATTTTTTTTTAAATACTCCCGAAGTTGTTGGTACTCCACTGTTTCTAGTATTTTATCTATCATTGGAAGCAAATTAATGGGTCTGAACTCTTCAGACTTAGTTGGATTTTGTACTTTTGGTATCAGCAAGGTTACACTTAAAGCTCTGTAAACAATTATCTGAGAAGTCTTATAATAACTATATCGATAAAATTGAAGAGGATATAACATTTAATATCAAGAATTCTTGGACCTATGTTAATTCAAAAAAGGATAAACGTGAAATTCCTAAATTAATGAAATTTGCTAATAACGAATTTTCTAATGTTCCATGATATTTTAAATTCATTTGCAGAACATTTTGTATTGGTTTATGTTAAAGATAATTTATATAGTGTTCTATGCGGTGTTGAATCTGCATTAGATATAACCAATGTTTGCATTTATACTTTTAAAATATCTGATATTCTTGATAAATTAGAAAAAATAAATTTAAGTAAAGGAACAGGAATTTTCCTCCCATATTATTAAAGAAATTTGCATTTTCCCTATCAGACCACTATGGCTGTTATTTAGCAATTCAATCAATTGTGGTACATTTCCTTCATTATGGAAGACAATCTATATAACTCTCATATATAAAAATAATGGTTGCAAGAATGAAATAGTAAATTTTATACCAATTTCTAAGGTATTTTTAATTCCTAAAATCATGGAAAGCATAATAACAAAATTTTAACGGTATTATTGTGCCAAATCAACATAGGTTTATGAAACAGAAATCTATACAATCTAATCATTTGGTTTACACACATTATAATATAATAGTGAGTGAGAGTGGATTTGATGTTCATTCAGTATTCACCAACTATTCAAAAGCTTTCGACAAAATTAATCGTTCCTTATTAGTAAAAAAATTAAAACACTATGGCATATCTGGCAATATGTGGAATTGGCTCCAATCATTTTTAACTAGACCAACTCGGTATATTAAAATTAATAATACATATTCCAGTCCAATTGAAGTCACATCAGGTGTGCCTTCGAGTGCCCACATTTATCCATTTTTACTCAATATGTTTTTAAATGATGTACCGCACTGTTTTCAACATTCCGAATTGATTCTTTATGCTGACGATTTAAAAATATATAAATCTATTATTACTGAATCCTTTACTTGTGATCTTCAACAGGATTTAAATAATTTTTATGATTGAAGTGTTGCAAATAAAATGCTTCTTAATATTGAAAAATGGCCCTTATTACAAAAAAAAATAATCTATAAAATTGCTAATGAAGAATTAGGACAAGTTGATATAATCAACATCATTTTCCCAAGCTAGTGCTAGTATAGTAAAATCTCCGCATATTACAATTTTATTGTGATTATGATTCATAAAACTCCAAGTTAGATTTAAGAGGTAAGTACTCAACACCAATCAGCATTGTATTTAAATCTTCCTATTAGAGCAAACAAGCATTCAATAGAATTATTGTCACAAATAACTTGAGATATAGGTGCATCATACTTAGCAGCCCATAAAACTCCTCCACCTCTTAATTTGTCACTTGTTTCTTTGGCTTTATCCCATCGAAAAATAGTAAAATTGTCAAATCCAATTTCGTCATCCTCAGTATCTTCAGAACCAAATTTCAGTGAAGATGATAATGCCATGTTTAAATTTTTAATTTGATGTTAAAATATTATGGAATTCAGTTCTTATTCATCGCACATTTTGATAATAGATTAAAACTGGCTGTCCAATGATCTTAAAACATTCTGTTTCCTGTGGAGCGACGCTGAAAATTTCTGTGGTTATGTTCATATTCATCTCCCAATCTATTGCTATTATGATACCGACTGTGCATGGTTTGAGCTCTACCAGGTTAATTATTTCTTCTATAATTACCTTGATAATTGTTATTGTCTGACAAGCCCAAACTAGCAGTATTACCTGTATTGCTAAAGCTCAATGGACTAGTAGCTCTAAAATTAAATTCTCTAAAAATTATATTTTCGGGCCAAAATAATTCTTTATTAAAATCGTTACAAAATTTTGACTCAATGTTTAACTTGAAAGAGTCTGTTCTTCCAGCAGAATCAAGTTTTTCTACAATAATCTGTTCTTCGTTGTCTAATGCAATCTTCGATTTTATAAATTTTAAAACAGATGCCTCATTGGATTACCTAATGACTCTGCCAATATAAAAAATGATATATTTCCGCTTCTCCCTTAAAGTCATTCGATTTCTCTTTACTAGTCTTAGTTATTAATTTCAATTTATTATAAGGTTTGGCCTTAGTACTATACAATGCCACCATTGCATTATTACCTGCATCCTCCACTTTTTGCAGTAATTAAATGTTGGTCTTTACCTTGGTTTTCACTTTCTACTTCAGCAACACTAATAACAGGGTGTTTTGCATTAGCGGATTCAGATTTCTTGAAGTTCACAAGCGTTTGTTGGAGTGAATCAATTTTTCATTAAAATTGTTCTGGAAAATTTTAAAGTTTTTGATCATATTCCTTATTTAAAATTTGCTGTTGTTTCCGCAATGTTGATTCAAAGTGAGACTTGAGTTGATTGACTACATCAAAGATATTATCAGGAGAATTGCTCTGGGATCCTTCTCTGACTGAAAAAAACTGTCACAGGCAAAGATTAGTGTTCTTTTAACCAGTCGGGTTACCTAGACTTCTGAAGTAGTTAGTTTTGCACAGGATTGACAGTGCATATCATTACAGTGGTCGCAGATCATTTTGTACTCAATTTTCTTGCCTGATAAGACTAGATTTTGGTATTGAGAGATCAGAGGCTCTTAGCTGATCTATTCAACAATTATAACCTATGAAATGTCTTACCATTGGAACCCACTAGAAATTTAATCAATGAGGAGCCAGCATTGACTACTGTACTACGAATATGCGATGGGCATTGGGGTTGAATTTGGATATTGACCTGTCAGATCATAAGTGCCAAATTATGAAGAATTTCAAGCGCCTAAACTTAAAACGATACTTATTGTATGTAATAAACAGAACTATTAGCTCTTCTACACTACACATACTGAATGTGATGAGTTGGACTTCTTGGAAGTATTGAATGTGATGAGTTGGACTTCTCCAAAGTATACACTAAAAATTTTGCCTATGAGGCATGGAATATGTTCTGTTCACTCAGTAGAGGTAATAAAATCTCAAGGAAATATTTTTGTTGTCTAAAAACTGCAACTCTGAACTTATAGTGTAAGATTATGAAAAAATAATTCGAAGAATGAATGAATATAAAAAAATAATTCGAAGAATGAATGAATATAAAAAAATAATTCGAAGAATGAATGAATATAGTTGAACCGCTGTATATCTTTACGTCAAAATTTGACATATGCATCAAACTAGTGACATTGTTTTTTTGAGAACTGTAACAGGGTCGGAGTGGCTCATTCTACTATTTTTTTTTTTAACAAGAAATTTGTCGAATAGTTTATAAGCAAGTTTCACAAACTAAATATCCTTAAAAAAGAAAAATGTTATACACAAAAATTTTAAAATCGAAGTTTTTCCTTCTGTTTAGACATATCGATAATTTTATATCCCATTTGTATAGGGCTATTTAATGAAGGAGTTTATGTGCTTATAATGGGTTTGATATTTTAAGTGAAATTTTAAGTATGAGAGATTTTAAAAGCGGATTAAAATTTCCTCTTTTATATTACTACACTAAGAGATGTACTACTGCTAAAAATAATTTACTTTACGTATTAGTACATTCTTTAATAAGCATTGCCTTTTTAATATGTTGTTAGCTGATAATTTTGAAATTGTAGAAACTATTGTACTAAAAATTTTAAACACACTCTTTTTAATTTTGGGATTAGTAGGCTGATGTCTGAAGGTACAAGTGTGGAGTGCTTATGTGTATGTTCACTTTTATAAGTGAACCTATGTTGTTGGCATGTTTATTTATGACAATAAAAGCTTTATTTATTTATTTTATAAAGTAAATCGTTTATATTCTAAATTATTGGTAACTATTTCGGTAACAGAAAAAATTATACGCAATTTGTTGATAAAGTTCTATTTTTATTATAATACTCCAGTTAGGTATAACAATATTAGGGTAGTCTAACTGAAAACTAAAAATAAATTGACTATTCTAATAGAATCGGAACTAAAAAATAGTATTCTTAGAAACAGTGGGTAAGTATACAATATTCTAGAAATTATTCAGTGTTTTATACTTAATGACTAACTTTATGATTTCTGACTGCAATAAATGAAGTAGTTAAGCTGCAAAAATATTGAATAAAAATAATTATATAATAATTAATCATCTTCATCAAATAGCCTAGTTTTCTTAAAAATAAATACATAAATTTAAAAAAAATGTATGCTTCAATAGATAATAGTTAACACAACGCACGACTCATGGCTTCGAGTCTTTTACTGACTACATTTCAAGATTCCTCATGCCCTATCCTCACAGATAAATTTATAAACATATAAATGTGTAAAATAATGAAAGGGGTTCGGTCCAGGGCATCCAGATCTAAGGCCCCAATATTGCATCAGGTTCACTGAAATAGAGTAATACATGCATAAAAAATAATACAGACATGGAACAATAGAAATCGTAAGTGAACTAATTACAATTAAGATTAATTATTTATTTATATACCTAACACTATTTTCAAAAATTATAGGTATATATACAATATCCTAGAAATGATAAGTATTTTATATTAAATTATTGTAACTTTATGATCTTTGACTGCAAAAACTAAGGTATTCAAGCTACAAAAATATTGAATAAAAATATAAATAATTAATTAGTTTCTTCTTCATTAAATAGCTAGTTTTCTTAAAAATAAATAAACAAATTTAAAAAAATGGGTGCCCCAAAAGGTAAGATTTAATACATCGCACGACTCATGGCTCTGAGTCTTTTATTGACCTCATTTCAAGATTCCACATGCAACATCTTCACACATAAATGTATAAGCATATAAACATGTAAAATAATGAAAGGGGCTCGGTTGGGGGCATCTAGATCTGAGGCAAAATCGAGGGCCCCTATGTTGCATCAAGTTCACTGAAACAGAGTAACACATATATGAAAATAATACTGCCATAAAAAAATAGAAATCGTAAATGAACTAATTATAATTAAGATTGATTATTTATATATAATAAATATAAAAAAAATGATACCATACTCTTTCTTGTTTTATATAGAAATGGAAAAAGAAAAGAAGTGCTTAAAAAATGCCAATAAAAAATTTAAGTTAAAAATTTAGAAAATATGTAAAAAAGAATTTTATGAGAATACTTTAGAAGTGGTGAAATTTTTATGTATGAAAATGCCAAAAGAGATTAAAAAAAACACAAAAGGAAATTATTAAAAATGTCTGTACATCCACATATTATCAAAAACTGAAAAGAGGATTAAGGGTCAAAATGACTTCTCTTATTCTGAGGAATCGCTATCACTCTCACCAACATGAATAATAAGTGGCTGTAAAGGAACTCGAATTTTCTTTTCAATTTCCCACTGCTTTTTAATAATATTATTTGTGTGTTCCACATAGTTAGCCCAATTCTGTTTTGTCACTGTTCCTAACGCCTTTTTCCAAGCCTCTATTGGTTCTTTAACTTGTAGAATCAGTTGGTCATAATTTCTCTTTGCCTGACTCCATACCATTTCAATTGGGTTAAAATGGCAATGGTATGGAGGCAAGCGTAAAACTTTATGTCCAGAAGATTCTATTAGCTCATCTACTACAAAGCATTTTGCAGGCTTTGGTACCCGAGATATCAAAGACCACAAAGTATCTTTTGTAGCATCTTCTCCAAAATTGATATATTTTTCTTTCAGCCACGCTTTCATAGCATCCTTGTTCCAACCCTTTGTTGGCCATTTTTGAAGTTGCCTACTATGATAGGAAGCATTATCTAAAACAATTAAAGAAGGTGTTTCCAGTTTTGGCAAAAAATCTTTTAACCAAGCTTCAAAGTTTTCCGAATTCATTTCTCCATGGTAATCTCCAGTTTTTGACTTTGATTTAAAAATCAGCATTGCATCTTCAACGAATCCATTTTCATTTCCTGCATTCAGTACTATGTACCTGAAAAAAAGTAGAGTAGTATGTGGCAGTACAAATTATTTGAAATATTTTGCAGAAACACAAATTGGTCTTAACCAACGGAAGCTTTCATGGTTGTGGTCAATTGAGAAATAGTGGTTCTTGAGTTTAGACCAAGTCAAATTTGAATTGTTATGCAACTTTTTACCTAGATTGCTCGAAACATCTTCAGGGATCTTCATTTCACGTAAATAGAACACGGAATATTGCATGTGTTGATGGTCTTAGTTAAAGGATAATATCAAAATTAATTTATTTTTCTCAATTTTTATGTCATTAATGCCTTGAAATTGGAAAATTTATTTCATCTGTTTATTTTTTAGAAATATAATGTATTGTTAAAAATATACTGTATTATACCCATTTTTGGTTTATTTTTAAGCACCTTTATGTTGTACAAATTATGGGTGAGGAGTGTGCAATTAAATAAGTATAATACTTATTTCAAATCGGCTTTTTTTAGCACAATAAAACATGATACCATTTCAGCAGTTTCGATTGGCAAAGCATTGACTCGCCTGAGAACTCAGGCAAGAACACTGACGTACCATATTTTAATATAAAAATATTAGTTTCGCGATACAGATTTACTTCACGTTTCAGCAAAATACCTGTAAGCAGTTTTTATATTTTGATAATATATTTTTTTTTCATAATTTTTAACGCCCTGTATTTTGAAAACGAAATATTTTAGATATATGTTTATATCAAATTCTTTTATAAAGCCGCTTAAGAAATCACAAGATTTTTTTTTTGGATTTCTGGAAAGCCTGTATCAAAGTAAGATGATCATTATTATTTTGTAAAATGTAAATTAAATTATTTGGTTAACTTTCATTTATTAAGGAAACATTTTTATTATATTAAGTAAAAATTTTTCCTAAAAAAGTTCAAACTTGTTTGATAAAACATACAGAAATTAAAGTAAGAAATTTCTCAATCTCCCCAGGAAATAAAGTATTAAAGTAAAAATTTAATATTTAACATCCTGCTAATAGGAAATGATCCAAAGATTATTTAAATAAAGCTTTTTGCAACCTGTTATAGATGAAAAAAATTCAAATTGTGTAAGTGCAAATAACAGATATATTACCTAAATCCCTCCCCAGATATTTTTCGTACTGATCGAGTGCTATCGTCCTGCCATGATCGTCTGTGGGTGCCATTTTGAAAAATCCATGTCTCGTCTATAAAGACTGGCTCAAATTTATTTTCCCCTTTTTCTTCGTTCTTTAAGTACTGTTCAAGAAAGTCTCTTCTCATTTTCTGAATTTGTGGTTTCTCCATTAAAGCTCTACGTGGGTCATCCTTCCTATATAAATATATAAATAAAAATGAAATGTGTATCCTCCAAAAATAAATTACACAGGTCTCCTGTGAAAAATCCTGCTCCCTCAAGAAGTCCTATAAAAAACACAAAAAAATTAACGCTTTATATTTTACATTTACCGATATAAAAATATTTAAATTAAGTTGTCATCTGACAGTATCTTACGGTCATTATTTTGACCCAATTGCAACTGCTTTATATTTGTATCTAACATTTATTTGTTGTATGTAAATGATTGTTTACCTGTAGATAAATCCTATTTGCTTTAGTAATATGCCTAAACTTGTCCTTGCTCCATGGTATATTTCTTTTGCCTTTAATCGTTCCAACAATATTGAGATTGTTAATGAGGTACCTTCACAAATAAAAAATTGTTATGAAGAAATGACGAAATCTTGATATTCTATTTAATTTAGTAAAATTAGGTTTACTTTTTGTATTCATTACAAATATTTTTTTGGGTTTTTTTATTTTTAAAACTTATATTTTCATTATACATACACCTTGACGGGTTAGAAAATGTAAACAAAACAAGTTAGAATAAAATATAACATATAAAATTTTTTAGAAATACTTACCCTCAGAATACATCATATATATTTAATCTCTAATTTGTAATTTTGTTGCTTCCGGCGTATCTTCAGTTTTTGGTCTCTTCCTTTTTCTTGTTTCCTTTATTGTCGTTATTGGGACATTTAGGAAAGTTCTCACAGTTGTATGGGATAAGTGTAAGCATTGGGCAGTTTCCTAAGTTGTTTTAAATTTTTATAAAAAAAAATTGCAATTTAATTTCTAATTTGAATTTTAAAAATTCATAAAGTTGATTACCCAGATCTTCCCTTGCTACTTGTTTTAATTAGTAAATTAGCCTGTAAGGAAAATTTTTTAAATGTACATATTTCATACTATAAACAAATATTTTTAAAGTGATTTTTGGATAAATGATTAGGGGACACATAAACTAGATTTAAACTTAAGAATTCTAAAAGTAATTTTTCTCTTATTGACAATTATACCAGCTATATAAAATTTTGAAAAATATATATTCCGGAAACGAAAAGTAAACAAAAACTAATTAGATGAAACAATACTGTAACAAGACAAAGTGAAAAGAATGGAAGTTAATATATTCCATGGGATTTATCCGTATTTTCAAAATATTTTTAAGGTACTTGCTTACCTGAATTATAGCATTTAATATTTTACGAACAAGAGGTTGTTGGTACATGGAGAAGTTTAATTTTGAATTTACACTGTCATACGTTTTCAGGATTCTTGGGTAATGGAATTTAATAATCATATCAACTGAATATGTATAATTATATCAGAATAAGTCGGCACATGGGTGGAAATTTAAGTTAAAATCAAAAATAGTGATTTGGCTTAAAAAAAATTGTTATACGAGTTCAACTGAGCAATAAAGCACATCAAATTAATGATGAAGGAAGTTCTGGGTGAACAAATTTACTAATATTTTTATACATGTATATTGATATAATTTTATTGACAAATGTGCAGTCACTAAGGTTTCACATTTTATTTTCAGGGTATTGTTCCTTTGTAGTCAGAAGTATGTTTTACTAAAACTGACAAACATTTTAAACACTTTCTGAATCACTTAAAAAACAAAAGTTAGAAACAAATATGACAAAAAAATGTTATGTAGTAGAAAATAAATAACAGTAGGGCTGGAGTCAACTATGTTGTTTTTAAAATCAACAATTCAATTTCTAAAAAGTGCGACTAATAACAGTTAGGTATAAAAATAAGCATAACCCAAATTTACCTCTATAGGATTACAATTAGGCAGCTTCCTTTTAACATAATCGTGAGTAAATTTAATCCAATCTTGGGCTATAGGACAGCTTCTTATGTGGCGGAATTTAGGACTCTGCATACTTGAAGAAGAAGGGTGATTCTCCATATCCTAAAACACAAATGTGAGTTGCTAAAAGTGGCCTCTTTCATATAGATTATAGGATGGAAAAATGATAGGATCCTGTATACTAGAGAGTACATTATACTAAGAATGGAGCTACGATTTTGTTTTCTTTTCCAAAAACTACCTTAAAGTACTCTAATAATCTCCTAAATCTTCACTAAATCCAATAAATACCTAGAAATCTAAAACGTTCCCTGTAAAAATAACTAAAAAATTTGTGCATGTGTACTATTTTGTTCATCTTGTTATTTTTTTCTTCCAAAATTAAGCATTTCAGGCATATGTTTCAATGAACAGTTTCCCTTGTTTTCAGCTATTGTATTATTCTTTGTTATAATATTTTAAATATTTCTAATTACATTCTGTACAAGCTGTATTAACTAATCATAGTGTACACATGAGTTTGAAATACTGTGTATTTTCATAAAGCTCTACAGAATGTTGCTTAACGTTTTCGAAAGAAAAACCTCTTTATTAGTTACTTACCGGTATATCAAGCTGATTAAAATTATCCATATGTACATCCATATCCAGTTAGAAAACCTAAATAAATCCAATAAAAACAAGCACTAGTAAAGTGTTTTTATTATAATAACGATAGTCTAAAATTTATAGGCTATCAAATGTTTAAAGTCACAAACACTAAACACTACAATATTAAATAGCGGCACAAAGTGTCTAAACTATTTTATATCGTAATATAATAAAAATATCGCAACGTTGTCGACAAAAATGCCTTTAATAATATTGTTTGCCGTTATTATAGAAGGACAAAATAAAGACACAGTTAGTCTGAGGCAAGGTTATGTAAATAACAGCGGCTTTCTTTTGTTTCCTTGCTCCTGACCTGTGATATCTTTTATCTCTTTGATTATTATTAAGAGAAACAAGGAGGGAAAATCATCAGTTTTTTCCGATTTATGTTATGTCTGGAGTAGATACGGAGTAGATAAGCGTGTTAACGTTCATATTTTTATACAAATATTAATGGGATATTTTGAAGAATTATAAAATTTTAGATAATAAAACATGTTAAAAATTATGAAATAAGTATAAATGTTGTTTCAATTGTAAAAATAACTTATTTTTCTCTACTCCGAGAGGAGGACAGAAAATCGAAATGAACGACCCTAGTTATATTTATGAGGAACATTTTTTTTTGATGTATGGCAACTAAAAACCGTTACAATTACTAAATTTTTAAAGATATACAGCGTTTCAAGTATATAAAAAAAATAATAATAAACTTTATTTAGCACAGTGACCTAAAAGGCTAACGATCGAGGTCTTCCTGCCTTGTATATTACTATATGTATTTATGATACAGACAACTAAATATAATATCATAGCGGAACTAACAAAGTTTAAGTATATGACATGCTTTAAAAAAATATATAAATAAATAATTGATAACAATAATAATAAACAGTCAGTCTTGTAGCATTTTTGTTATGGTTCTCAGACTGCTTTTTTCATCAATTTCAATATTTCCGGAGGGCTGATTTTTTTACGTTGCATAGGAGTACATGACGATATTCGAGCATTAGCCTACAAATCATCGCATATAGTCTTGCTCCTGTAAGAGTATCAGAGTGTTGGTTGCTGTAGGTCAGTGATCAAAAGTGTTTGGCCCTGGAAAGTCTTTTTGACATCTTGGGTGTGTAGTTTAAAATTTAGTTTCTATATTATATAAAAAAAAATAATGTCAAAACTCTAATTAATAAATCCACGAATTCATCAAAGGATATATGGAAACAAATTAATGGCATACTTGGAAAGGAGAACGTGGGCCAGTCGAGCTCTATGCTTATTGATCTTAATGAGAATCCGGCGGAGATTGGCAAAGCTTTCTGTGAATATTTCTCTACTATTGGCCAGAAAACCTTAGATCATTGCATATTCACGCAAGATGAAAAATGTACTGTGTAACTGGCCATTGCTCAATCTATTTATTTCTGGGAGATAACAAGTGAAAAACTATGGGATATCTTAACCTCAATACTGATTTTATGAAGGAAATTAATAATGTTAAGGCTGATGTAGTTGAATCTGTGAACTCATTAAAACAGAAATCAGTAGTATTTCTACTACCAATAAAGAAGTTATTCATATGCTTAAATCTGGAAATTTAATCCCTATGCAGAGAATGGCTTCAGCTTACCCCTCTTGACTACATCACATCCAGTGATTTACAAAGCAAACACCTGAATCTTCATAATCAAAGAGATTTTTCCACCCATAGACCTATCATCCAACAAGATAAAGAGGGTGATAATGACAATCAAACTACCCACTGAATTGTTCAACATGTAGATAGGAGATCTGAGAGTGCCCCATCAGACCCCAGTTGATAAGAGGTAATGGCTCCAGTTCTTCTTATTCTTTCGCCTCAGCTACCAAGCGTATATGGCTTTCAGTCAGTAAGGTCACTCTTAATACTACAAAGGATGATATTAAACATTATCCAGAGAGTAAGTTTGCAGACTACTTATTTACGATTGAATTGCAACCAAAGAGACGTGAAGCTTTGAGCTTGGCCTTTAAGATTGTTGCGGATATTGACTTTATTGATGACCTTTACGATGAAAAGACTTGGCCAGATGGAATTATTGTTAAAAAATTTTCCTTTCGAAAACTCAACAACAGAAATCAGTTACGGAAGTAATTTAACTATATGTTATATTGACAGAAATTCCGAACCAACAACCTCGGTTTCGCCGATACTTTATTATGGTTGTAGCCATGATGGAGAGACAGGTCCAGAACAGGTAAGGTTACTAACAGTCTATTATCGGAATGTTCGTAGTATTCGATCATGTGACAAAGTAAAGAATCTAATAATAAATCTTAACATTGATTACTATAATATACTTACAAAAATTTGGCTTACACCAGAAATATCAAATAGTGAATTAGACTTGAATGATTACCAGGTATTTCGTAATGATCGGTCTGAGCTGACAAGTTAAGTAAATCTATCGTACAGGGAGAATAAAAATTGAACGATATAAGATCTACTTGTCACGTGAATTCAGGATGCAATCTAGGGTTTCTCAGGGAGCGCATTTGGCCCCTCTTCTATTGAACTTGTTTTTGAATGATACTGTCGAGTCTTTTTCGCATGGAACGGCACTGCTTTTGACTGACGATTTAAAATTTTTGAATTGAATTAGATCTCAAAAGGATTGCATGTATATGCAGTCTGACTTGGATGCATTTATTGTATGGTGCACTATTAACAACCGATTGTAGTTTAACATCGAAAAGTGCAAAGTAGTGCGGTTCTGTAGAAAAAAAGAATTTTCTCGAGTACGATTATACGATTGACGGTATGTCTGTGAAATTGACCGTTTCTATATCTGATGTTGATGTAATATTGAATAGGCAGTTAACTTTTAAAGAGCATATACATAATATCGCAAATAAAGGAATGAAATTAGTGGGGTTTGTTACACGGACTCTATCCGATTTCAACGACATCATTTGTCCTACAACTGTTTATTGCAGTGTTGTGCGTTCTGTATTGGAGTATGCCTCACCAATATGGTACAATGGGTACAAATTAGAGCCAGAACGGGTTCAAAAATGCTTTTTAAAATTTGTAACGTATAAATTAGGTATTTCTAAAGAAAATATCAACTACCCTTATTTACTACCTCACTTAAATTTGAAGCCTCTTGAACATCGCAAACAATACTTTGACTTACTTTATTTATTTAAAATCGTTAATAGTATAATAGATTTTCCAGAATTACTAAATCATATTGGCTTCAATGTACCTCAGTGACATAGTCGATGGGTTGAAGTGTTTTCTGTGAATACTCGTAGAACCAACTACTCCACTAAATAGAATGTCCATTTTAGCTAACAAGTTATCTCGTAACCATGTTGATCTAGACATCTTTAACATGCCCTAAAATTGTTTCAAAAATTTTTTAAAGCGATGTCTGTAGTGTAAATTTTAACTTCTCACTGTTCTTCGTGTGGTCTTAAATTGTGAGCGTACTGTAGTTAAATGGATACTTTGGATTTGTTTGTTTATTGTTTGGTAGTTTTGATCTATCTAGAGACTTGTTTGTAGTGCTGTAAATTTTTAAATTTGTTTAACCGTTAATAAAATATATACATATATATATATATATATATATATATATATATATATATATATATATATATATATATATATATATATATATATATATATATATATATATATGTATATGTATATTTATATGTCTAGATTGATGAGCACACTAAATTTTTTTTTTCTGAAACACCTTTAATATACTAATAACGGACATTACGCTGCATATAAAAAAAATTGAAAGTAAGATCAGTCAGACTAAAGACGTTTTTTTGGAATGTCTTCCTAACAATATCATACATGGCTTTTTTCGAACGATGCTTCACGATGGTAACCAAGATAAATTAAAAAACCTAATTCGTAATCAAAAATCATCTATATCTATCAATAATAACATAAATACAGTTTCTCTATGGGTAGAAAATCTGACTGATCAGATAATTCCTGAATATGTACTTGACACTTTAAGTTTGGGTCCAAATTTTGCATTGGGTGTAGAAAAAGAAAAGGATTTACCTATACATGACATTTTATGTAACGTTGAAACTGGAATCAATCAATTAACAACCAATGAAAAAAAATTAAATTCGGAATAAAACTTGCAATATATTGCAGAATTTTAAAAATAAACTTAATTCACAAAACAACAAAAAAAATAACCAACATACAGAAAAATTCCACTAAAACAATAAAATTCTTAAATGATAACCCCCATATTAAAATCCTAAGAGCTGATAAAACTAATAAAACTGTAATAATGCAATCTACTAAATATGATCAAAAAATGAAAGAATTGCTGCACGACAATAAAACATACAAACAAATTAATTTAGACCCAACAAATCAACAACAGAAAAGAAACAATGAACTTATAGATTTATGAGAGAAAAAACAATACATATCACCCGACACAGCTAAAAATCTTAAAATCAGAAATGCCTTACCACCTAAAATATACGGATTAAAAGAATATTCCCCTTAGACCAATTGTATCATGTATTCAATCACCATACGCACTACTTTCCAAATATTTGTCAAATATACTTAAGAACATAGCTCATAAAAATAACTACTATATTAAAGATTTATTTCACTTCAAAGACAAAATAAAAAAAATAACTACACCTAACGATTATATACTTGTATCACTGGATGTAATCTCACTATATACATTCCAATTTCTCTTGCCATAGAAGTCATTAAAAAAATGAAACGAAATAAAAAAAATATACTGTCATTCCTCAAGATAAATTCCTTAATACAATAGAATTTACACCAAATTCCACCTATTTCTTATATGAAAATCAATTATACAAACAAATTGAAGGATGTACTATGGGGTCATCAATTTCAACTATCATAGCACAAATAGTAATGGAAGAACTCGAGGAACAAACTTTAAAAACACTCAAATATGAAGTTCCCTTCTTTTATCGATATGTTGATGATTGTATCACTGCAATCCCAAAAGATAAAAGTAACGACTTCTTAAAACAATTTAACAACTTCCATAGAAAACTTCAATTCACCATAGTAATAGAAGAAAACAAAAAAAAATATTTCTTAGATAGTACCCTACATCACAGTGATAATAACATAAAAACAGAATGGTATACAAAAGATACATGGTCATCAAGATATATACATTTCAATTCATGTTATCCTATCGACCAAAAATAAATTGGTAGTGATAGGCCTTGCCGATCGAGCAATACACCTATCTGGTCTAGAGTTTAGAAAAAAATCTATCGAGAAAGCAAAAAAAGCCTTAATACTAACTAAGTATCCAGAAGATCAAATAAATAAAATTTTCAAAATCAGAATTAACATGTTTTATAACACTGAAAATAGAAATAGAAACAAAAAACCAAAAAACAACCCTAAAAAATATATATATCTCCCTTTTGAAAGTAGGCTGTCACAGCAATTCCAACACCTTTTTAAAAAATACGACTTACAAGCAGGGCATAAAACTAACAACCTGTTATCAAAAAAATTTTCCGAACTAAAATCAAAAACCCCAAATTAAAAAAAAAAGGAATGTCGTGTACGAAATTCCTTGTGGAGATTGCAACGCTTCATACATCGGGCGAACGAGCCAATATTTAGAAAATAGATTGAAAAGTCACAAGTACGACAAAAAAACACTACTTCATTGACCAATCATGAAAAAACAAAAAACCATTGGTTTAATTTCGATAACACCAAAATCTTAAAAAAAGAGAATTTTCTGAAATGGTGGAAATTCAAAGATCGAAATCTGCAGTAAACGACAAAAAAGATGTAAAAAGTTTAAATAAATTATACGTTCCACTACTTTAATGCAAAATATCAGTTGTTTGACGTCGATAAACCCGGACGACTAGGCAAATCAAAATGTTTTTAATAATAAAGAAATTATTGGATGTGCTGTTAGTGTTTTGATTAGTTGTTTTTTAACTTTTTAATTTTAACTTTTATGTAATATGTGCATGCAAACCATGACGATCCGAGTGTTCATTTTATTTTTAATCAATGTAACTAAGAAAATAATGAAGTTACCAACAATATTACAAGGTATGTTTTTGGTTTTTGATTCTTGTGTTTTTGTGTATTCTATATCCATTTTTTTTAGTTTGATAAAGGCTGAAAACTAAAGCCGAAACGTCACTTAGCCTTTTGAAAATCTTTTAATTATATGACTCAAATATAATTTGAAGAATTATTATTAACGACCCATATATATATATATATATATATATATATATATATATATATATATATATATATATATAATTTATTTTTGTATCTTAAACCTTTTGTTAAATATTTTTTTCTAATATTTTCTTGGGTATAGGTTTTTCATTAGAGAAACAAAGGACAACAATTTTCTTTCTGACGTTTCGCTCTACATAGCGAGCTTCTTCAAAAGAGCTTGGTATATTTATTTTACATCTACAAAAATTTTTGTAGATGTAAAATAAATATACCAAGCTCTTTTGAAGAAGCTCGCTATGTAGAGCGAAACGTCAGAAAGAAAATTGTTGTCCTTTGTTTCTCTAATGAAAAACCTATACCCAAGAAAATATTAGAAAAAAATATATATATATATATATATATATATATATATATATATATATATATATATATATATATATAGGGTGTTTCGAAATAAGTGTGAAAAATTTTAAAGTACTATTCTTGAGCTAATTTTAAGAGTAAAAGTTCATATAAACATATGTCCGATAATGCTTAGTTGTTAAAATACGGGGTGTTAAATTTTTTTAATAGTTTTAGTTTTTTAAATTTATGTCATTTGTTTTTAAAGTTAATTAAGTCAAATTTGGAACACATAACACTTTTTACAGTTCTCATAGAAAAATTATTATTATGTGAAATAATATACAGAGTGGTACTTTTTCCGGGTCTGTAATACTTTACCCTCTCGAACTTTTTTTGTTGGGCGCCACTGACTCGATTTGCATATTCAGTTAGCTTTCACAACTTATTGTGAAACTTTGTATTCCTCCAAAACTCATAGTTTTTCCACAAAAAAATAAATCTGTGGGGCTGGTTTATTAAGTGACGAAAATATACAGTAGGCTTTTGTCAAATAATTTCACGCCTAAATTGTCATATTGTTTTTTTGTTGTATTGTTATAATTTTTGTGGATAAGTGTGATTGATTTTATGCCTGAACTAAACTTTTTTGTTCCAGGATTTTATGAACTCTTAATTAACGTAAAGTAAGTAAAAAAATAGTAAAAATGGCACAGTTTACAAATGTTAAAATGTCAGATATTTTCCTTATGGTCTCAAATTTAGTTTGTTACTAACTAAATAAGGTAATTATTTGCATTAAGAGAAATTAAAAAAAAAAACATTTTTTTTTGTAAATTCCTTTACATACCCCATTTTTCGAGGTCGTAGAATACGATTCTGGTCTTGGTTTTCCACAATTTTTTCTTATTTTTCCAGAAAACACTAAGAAAACACTGTTCACTTCAAGATCATTTTCAATGATAAATATTTGAATGTTTTGGCACCACTATCGGGATCTACGAAGTGTTGCGAATAATCTGCAGATGATTGTAGTTCCTGGTAGTACGCCCAAAAGATTATTTTTTGAACTTTCTGTAACGAGAACGAGAAAGAGCTTCTTTTTACCTCTCTATTCTTCCAAAAATATAGTGACCGTCAGTTTACCCCTATTTACTTGCTCTTGCATAACTGCACTCGGTTATTCTAACCAGTTTTCATAATTTGCTAAAAGTGTTACTAGGCCAACTTATCTGCAAAAATTTGTTGAATTAACAACCGTTGCAGAGCCTAATCCTAATTATTGATTAGCCATTTCTGAAAACCGTCTATATTTGAAGCGAAAAATCCTACCTAATGTAAAGTTAAAGAGGGAGAAAAAACAAGGAAATGTGATTCTTAAAATCGTTCATATTTGAAAGAAAAATCTAGCGTAATATAAAAATTAAGGAAGGGGAAAGTATGTCTTTCGGGTCCTGTTCTTAAAACTTAAATAAAAAAAAAAAAAAATATATGTACACCCCCGTCAATCAGTTTTGCTATCCCTATGTGAAAACAAGTAGAGCTTCACAGTTTTATATTTCAGTACGGAATAACGAAAATTTAAAAAATAACATTTGAAAGCTTTTTCCAAGTACTTTGGAATAGTGTTAAATGCAGTGAATTTCTATTTTTTAATGGTTTAGATTGAGAATTAAAAACGAAAAAAAAAACGTTTTTTTTCCCTTTGCTAAATTTAACGCAATTTTTTTATTAAGACTCGTATGAAAATTCTAATAAGACAGTTTTTTGGAATTCTCCGAAAGCTTTAAAATGCTTTTTTAAATTTGGTCATAAGTGCATTTTTGACCAAAATAGGTCCTTTTTTACGAAAAAGATAACTTTTTGCAATGCTCGATATATCCTTAACTGCAAAAGATAGAGAAAAATTTCAAATAGAAAAAATGTATGTTTTTGCACATAATAACCTTAAGTTTCGGAATGTTTTCCAGGCATTTAATTATTTTTCAATTTTTTTATATTATTGATTTTCCGGAAATAAAAAATTAATTTTTTAGCATAATTGTAAATATATATAAGTTCTATGACAAAAAAAAGCTATTGGTTAAAATGATGTGTTACTCTAAAACATACCCATATAATACTAACATTACATATACAATAAATTATTGTCATAAATGTAGATTACTGATATAAACGAGTAGTATGAAGTACATGATGAGTATTCACTTTCTCCGGTTGTAAACAAACTTTTTCGTATCAAATGCTGCTGATCTAAACATACGTTTACTTACTTCAGATTTTAGTTCATAATATTTATCCCTCGGGAAGGCACAACTTGTCGACAAGCACTACATACAGCTGTAATGACAGGTCCCAAGCTCGGATAAAGGAGGCAGACACTTAATATATATGCTTTACACACATATACATCTACACCTACCCCTACCCTTCACCCTACCCTCGCACATTAACAAGGTCTAACCTCAAGGTGTCATGCGATCCGTGCTGAAGGGGTGGGTGGCACCTGGTCTATGAAGTGTCAATACCGGAGCTTCTGCGAAACCGAGCGATATCTCGGAGTATTCAGCCTTGCACCCGTGCAGGGGGTGAGGACTGTTTATTTCCCCCATACTCGTGGGATCAAATTGGATCATACAACGAAACCTGAAAATGAGGGAACCTCTAAGTTACCTTTTCCCTCTCTCCCGGGTGAGAAACACCACCTCCCTTCCTCTGAAGAGAGTACATGGGTCGTCAGCCGAGTCGGAAGGCTCTGAAAAGGTGCTTTCCAAGAAACCTGGTGGCGACCTTAACGCCTCAGGACACCGTAAGGGCGAGCAGGCGTCTCAGTGGTGAGCCAAGCGGAGCAGTCCGCCCACTTTACCGACATTCAGGCATTGAAATTCCCGATGCAGTAATGGAAGCCGTTATGAGTACTCCCCTTGGCAGCGATATTTCAACGCTTCATTTTTTAATCGACGAGGCTGTGGAGAAGCCAATTATTCGTCACTACTGTTGACCAAATGTCTAGGGACTGGCGCGTCTGGGAGCGGGCGAAGATTAGTGGTGATGAGTTGGTGGTCACCGATATGGCCACCTATAAGCAGGGCAATTCTTTGGATTTTTGGCAACAAGAATCCGCCCAACCAAGAGGCTTTAAATAATCTGGAAAAAGGCCAATACTGAACTCGCGTTCTCGAAATGAAATACCTGGAAATGAAAAGACGAACCTAAGGAACTTCGGCTTGTTCTCGGACCACCGAGGGTTTAGGAAGGGTCCTGAAGGGACTAGAATACAAGCCATTTTATGGTGCTGCGAGGGCAACGGTTACCTTCAAAAAGCAACCATTGAGAAGCTTCAAGGGAGGAACTAGAGCATTGGGATCTTCTGGGAAAAAGTACAAGGATGGAGTCGCCGAAGAGGAGGTCTCAGTGACGAAGAAGGAGACAGCAACTAAGCGTTGTCCCTTTAGTTAGAAGAGGATCGAACAACTTCCTCAGGTAATGCCACATGGCTTTTTTCTTGGCTTGTGTTCTTTTAAAATCGAGTTAGAACCGGGTTGAGAAGGTTATCTTAAAGTATATATGTATATATGTATATATGTATATATGTATATATGTATATATGTATATATGTATATATGTATATATGTATATATGTATATATGTATATATGTATATATGTATATATGTATATATGTATATATGTATATATGTATATATGTATATATGTATATATGTATATATGTATATATGTATATATGTATATATGTATATATGTATATATGTATATATGTATATATGTATATATGTATATATGTATATATGTATATATGTATATATGTATATATGTATATATGTATATATGTATATATGTATATATGTATATATGTATATATGTATATATGTATATATGTATATATGTATATATGTATATATGTATATATGTATATATGTATATATGTATATATGTATATATGTATATATGTATATATGTATATATGTATATATGTATATATGTATATATGTATATATGTATATATGTATATATGTATATATGTATATATGTATATATGTATATATGTATATATGTATATATGTATATATGTATATATATATATATATATATATATATATATATATATATATATATATATATATATACAGGGTGATTCAAAAATCGATCACGAAACTTAAGGGGGTGATTCTACTTGACAAAATAAGGGTAGAGCTTCATATAATTTTTTTTCAAAATGTCATTCGTTTTTGAGTTACAAGCCGTCCAAGTTCAAGTTTTTATTTTTTGTTTTTTGAATTACTCGCTTACAGGAAAACCGATTTGACTAATATTTGAAAGATAGGCTAAGTCTTCTGCGCTTCATCATTTTAGTAACAATTCACATTGATTGTTTGCCGCTAGAGGGCACTTTACCTACATTGAAAATTGTTTTTTTGTCATAATTTTTTAGTGTTTACAGCTACAGTAGTTTTTGGCATAATTTCTGAAAGACTGATGCCAGGCCTTTAAAAAAGGTGGTCTTTATTTACATTGCTAAACCCAACGGTTTAGACGTAAATCACCCTTAAAAATTAAGTGGTAAATTTACTTTTCTCATTTCATTACCACCAGCTACCAGGTAAATAGCTATCAAAGTATACTAGAGCTGTCAGTTTAACATCAAATAAATTCGCTTTTTAAACTATTTAATTTATAATCTTAAAATAACTAATAATGGCTAATCACCAATATTCAAATATCGAATATTGTGATATCCATTTTTGTTATGGAAAAGCAAATGGTAATGCAGAGTTGGCAAGAAGATATTATATGGAGAGTTATCCGGAAAGAAATATCCCTCATGCTCAAACATTTTCCAGTGTGCACAGGAGGCTTGCGGAATGTGGTTCCTTTAAAAGTTATAATGGAAATAGGGGAAGACCTAGAACTGCTAGAAACGTGCAACAAGAAGAAAGAGTGCTTGAAATTATTGAAGATAATCCAGGTATTAGTACTAGAAAAATTGGGAATGAAGTGCGGCTCTGTCAGGCTAGTTCATGGAGGATACTAAGAGAAGAACAACTCTACCCGTTTCATTCAAAAAAGGTGCAGGCTCTTTATGACGATGATCGGCCGAGACGGTTGGAAATGTGCAATCAGATCCTAGCTAAGTATGAACACGATAATCGATTAATTGGCGTCATATTATTCACTGACGAAGCTGGTTTCACTCGTGATGGCATAACAAATCTACACAACATCCACACATATGCTTACGAGAACCCAAACAATGTGGTAGAAACGAAACATCAGCGTAGATTTTCACTAAATGTGTGGGCAGGGATAATAGGAGATTACCTTATTGGTCCTCATTTCTTTGATGGCCCATTAACTGGTGACGTATACTTAGATTTTATCCAAAATCGTCTCCCATTGTATCTGGAAGATGTGCCATTGGAAGTAAGGGCCAACATGTGGATCCTCCAAGACGGAGCTCCGCCCCACTTTAGTATACGTGTCCGACAGTATTTGAATGCAACGTATCCTGAGCGATGGATAGGACGAAGTGGACCATTGGCATGGGCAGCGAGGTCACCAGACCTTAATCCTATGGATTTTTTCTTTTGGGGTCATTTGAAACAATTGGTGTACGATATTCCAGTAATCAACGTCGAGGATCTTCGCTTCAGGATAATCGAAAAGTGCCAAATTATTAAAGAAACACCAGGAATTTTTCATCGAGTTAGGCGACATTTTTTGAAGAGTGTTAGGAAATGTATTGAAGAAAATGGGGGACATTTTGAGAATCTTTTTTAGTTTGTTTAGTACTGTTTCATTAATTTTTATCAATTAAATGTATATCGCAATAATCCATAATATGAATATTTACTGATTAGCCATTATTAGTTATTTTAAGATTATAAATTAAATAGTTTAAAAAGCGAATTTATTTGATGTTAAACTGACAGCTCTAGTATACTTTGATAGCTATTTACCTGGTAGCTGGTGGTAATGAAATGAGAAAAGTAAATTTACCACTTAATTTTTAAGGGTGATTTACGTCTAAACCGTTGGGTTTAGCGATGTAAATAAAGAGCACCTTTTTTAAAGGCCTGGCATCAGTCTTTCAGAAATTATGCCAAAAACTACTGTAGCTGTCAACACTAAAAAATTATGACAAAAAAACAATTTTCAATGTAGGTAAAGTGCCCTCTAGCGGCAAACAATCAATGTGAATTGTTACTAAAATGATGAAGCGCAGAAGACTTAGCCTATCTTTCAAATATTAGTCAAATCGGTTTTCCTGTAAGCGAGTAATTCAAAAAACAAAAAATAAAAACTTGAACTTGGACGGCTTGTAACTCGAAAACGAATGACATTTTGAAAAAAAATTATATGAAGCTCTACCCTTATTTTGTCAAGTAGAATCACCCCCTTAAGTTTCGTGATCGATTTTTGAATCACCCTGTATATATATATATATATATATATATATATATATATATATATATATATATATATATATATATATGTTTATGCGGATTCCTCCGTGTGAGATGCAATAGCAGTGGATATATCCACATTATGCCGTTGTAGTGCTGAAATCACATTCAACAAACGTACAACTATATGCAGCTCCGCGTATGAATGAAGTAAAATGCGAACAGTAAATGCAAACTTTTCTCCATCATATCCTTTTTGTGTTAGAGGTTGCACAGTTAGAATAAATTGTTATAAAACGCAATTTATCCTATTCCACCACCATCGAGATGATGGCCTACCTGTACCACCATACCGAGAAGAAAGTCAAAACTTACCCTCCCCGCCACAGTGATACGGCAGAGATACATGTTTCGTCTCTACTAGACTCATCAGGGTACCGACATGCACCTGGCTGTGCAAAGGACAGATCGGAAGGAAGCATGCAAATACTGAACGCGGCTTCTCCGACCTCCCGCCGGATGGCGTATATATGTTTATGCGGATTTCACGGATTCCTTGGTGTGAGATGCAATAGCAGTGGATATATCCACATTATGCCGTTGTAGTGCTGAAATCACATTCAGCAAACGTACAACTATATGCAGCTCCGCGTATGAATGAAGTAAAATGCTAACAGTAAATGCAAACTTCTCTCCATCATATCCTTTTTGTGTTAGAGGTTGCACAGTTAGAATAAATTGTTATAAAACGCAATTTATCCTATTCCACCACCATCGAGATGATGGCCTACCTGTACCACCATACCGAGAAGAAAGTCAAAACTTACCCTCCCCGCCACAGTGATACGGCAGAGATACATGTTTCGTCTCTACTAGACTCATCAGGGTACCGACATGCACCTGGCTGTGCAAAGGACAGATCGGAAGGAAGCATGCAAATACTGAACGCGGCTTCTCCGACCTCCCGCCGGATGGCGTATATATGTTTATGCGGATTTCACGGATTCCTTGGTGTGAGATGCAATAGCAGTGGATATATCCACATTATGCCGTTGTAGTGCTGAAATCACATTCAGCAAACGTACAACTATATGCAGCTCCGCGTATGAATGAAGTAAAATGCTAACAGTAAATGCAAACTTCTCTCCATCATATCCTTTTTGTGTTAGAGGTTGCACAGTTAGAATAAATTGTTATAAAACGCAATTTATCCTATTCCACCACCATCGAGATGATGGCCTACCTGTACCACCATACCGAGAAGAAAGTCAAAACTTACCCTCCCCGCCACAGTGATACGGCAGAGATACATGTTTCGTCTCTACTAGACTCATCAGGGTACCGACATGCACCTGGCTGTGCAAAGGACAGATCGGAAGGAAGCATGCAAATACTGAACGCGGCTTCTCCGACCTCCCGCCGGATGGCGTATATATGTTTATGCGGATTTCACGGATTCCTCCGTGTGAGATGCAATAGCAGTGGATATATCCACATTATGCCGTTTTAGTGCTGAAATCACATTCAGCAAACGTACAACTATATGCAGCTCCGCGTATGAATAGCAACATCAGCAAGTTTACATGATTAAAAGTCACGTAGTCACGTATTGCAACATTGCTGATTTTGCTTAATTGGAAAACAGTCTGGTTGTCATTGCGAAATCTGACACCTGCGGTCAATGAACAATTATTATTTATAACATGGGCGTAGATTTGCATGTAACATGTATTTATACTTTCTTTATAGCAACATCAGCAAGTTTGCATGATTAAAAGTCACGTAATCACGTGTTGCAACATTGCTGATTTTGCTTAATTGGAAAACAGTCTGGTTGTCATTGCGAAATCTGACACCTGCGGTCAATGAACAATTATTATTTATAATATGGGCGTAGATTCGTATTTAACAACTCCCCCTTTTAAATAAAAGTTGGTTCCTTGCAACTTTTTAATTTTCTTATCGGAGTTTCATTTCCCCATCTTGTAGGGATTGGTCCAGGCGGATGCTGGGTTTTCTTCTTGGGAAAATACTGCAAAGGCCGGAGGCATTTTTCCGGTTTGCTGGTCTTGGTCCTGAAGGGGAATCATCGTCGGAGTGGCTTGAGGTAATCATCGGCAGTCTTCTGCATCGCCATTTGGATAGGGCATAAGTTGTAGTCAGGAGAACGACTATAACTATTGTCGAGACTGTAAACCAGTGTAGATGCTTGTTTACGAAAGGAAGTTCCTTGAATATGATGAAAAATAGTCTTTCAGTGTGGAATCCGGTTCTTTTTTAATTTGAAGTAGTGTTAGGCCGCTTCTCTGCTTTTCCCATTTTCACGTAAACAATCGAGGTTCAGTCGGCTCTCAAATGTATACTAACAGCAATCGACCTGAAAATTTATATACAAGCTAGTGATGTATAGTACTATAGAATACAAGCCAAGAATTAGATTTGCTGCCGGAAACTTTTCACATCACTCTCATATACAATCCAATACGCCTTATATACAGAGTGCGGTATTTATCTTGAGACAACGGAATATCTCGGTGGGATCACATTTTTTCGAAAAACGTTTTATACAAAAATTATAGGGGGGGGGGCTAACCAGTAGTGACCTTGAAAATTAACTTGATCTTGCTCTTTAAGATCATTTGACCGTCAACTTTATAATTTTAAATGGGCCCAACCAATTTCGATCCCGGGAATAAAAAGGACGGAAAATTTTACTACCAGATATAATCTTAAAGTCAAGGTGATGGTTAAATATCAAACTCATTTTAAGGTCAAAACAAAAATCGGAGTATTTCGTGAAATGTTTCATACAAATCTAAGTAACAACTCGGAACGCTTTCACGAGCTTATCGAAGAAAGGTTACAAGATTCAACAGATAGCACACGCTTAATGTAGACGATCTTAAATTGTGCAAAAGAAACGGGGGACCTCAGCAATGCAATAAAAATAAAAAACTTTCCGCTGAAACAAGAACTTTTCTGAAACAACGCAGACAAATGAAAGTTAACTCTAATATACACAGAATAGAATACACCGAACTGTGCAAAGTAAAAAAAAAGATTGCAGAGGATATGAAAACTTATAACGAAAGGCCTGTAGGAAATGCAATCGAAAATCGTAAGAGCTACAAATACACTAAAAATACGTTCACAATCGGTAGAAAACAAATAATAGCATTGATGGACGATGCTGAAAGAATCACAAATAGGGATGCAAGAATAGTGCACGAAATCATTTTCTATGAAGCTCGATGCAGAGCACCAGAAATACAAGAACTGCAGAAGATGTTCCAGATGTTCTCGTGGAAGAAGTAGAGGAAGCTCTTAAGAACATGAAGAACGGCAAAGGAGCTGGGAATGACGACGTTACAGCCGAAGTTCTAAAGCATCCTGGGAAAACAACTTGGAAAAGCCTACCAAAAATATATACATATTGCCTAAATGCAAGGCAGATTCCGAAACAGTGGAAGAGTGCCAATATAATCCTCATTCACAAGGAAGATGTCAGAAATTAAAGACCAATTAGCTTGCCACCAATAATATACAAAATATTCTCAAAAATAATGAAAATAATATAGAGTACACTTGATTATGCACAACCTCGGGAGCTAGCAGGTTCTAGAAGTGGTTTGGGTACATTGGAACATACTGAAACACTAAGAGAAGTAATGAGTCGCACAAAAGGATATGATATATCACTAGCGCTGGCATTTATAGACTTTAAGAAGGCTTTCGACTCACTATATCCTAGAGCAGTTCTGGAAGCTCTAATCGATGGAGTAGACAAACCATATGTAGAAATGTTAGCTAACATATTTAGAAAAACCACAACTAGAATAAACAAAAAACACCTCAGAATTTTCTACCCAAAACGAGTCCGACAAAGAGACAGAGGGAGGGAGGGAGAGAGAAGGAGAGGGAGTTTTCTTTGTTAAACAAATTCAGTAACTTAATTAGACATAATGAAGATTATATGAGTTTTTCGGTTCTGGAAAGCAAGGAAGATAACTTAATAGTCGAGTAGTCTGTCAAGATTAATGTCGAAGACCCCTGAAAACATGACAAAAGACTAGAGCTTTTTTTTTAGCAAAAAACACATTTATATTTTTTTCAGTTTGAATCTAAGTTGACAGCGTACGTAGTCAGTAGTCTTATCAATTAGGTTACGAAGCTGTCGAGTCAGCTTTCAAGTAATGGGATTGTTCACTTGTATATTTTGTTATATCTTGGAAACTAAAGCTCATTTGTCTAGAGGGTTTTAGGTATGAAATTTTTTTACCTTGTTAAAACTGAAAAGCTAGTTAGTTATTCAATATTTTCCTCCTCGCAGTACTAAACAAACACTATCGCGATCGTCAATAATCAATTTAATCACAATGTGGTCCTTGACACTAAGAATATATAAATAGGAATGTTATTCAAATTGAAATATTTTTGGCATTTGACAACAAACTAACCTAAGTAAAAGATTAGTTAGGTTAGTTAGTATAGGCCACAAAGTGAGGGAATTATTTAGTTTATATTTCTAAATCTTTTCGAACTTAAACTATGATAGTACAAATGTGGCCCTGGTCCTGGTTCGTCCGTTTCTTTAATATGAAACACTTGCTGTAACGTGACATTATCTTTTGTTACGTATCTGTATAATTTTTACAATTACAAGATCATTTTATGGTTTGAAGAAACTATTAGAATGTTATATGTCAGTCTCTTCCTAGTTTTTAAATACCAAAATCATCACAAATCTTGAGTATGGTTCTTTTTATACAACATTCAACAGAATATATCGGTTTTATTTATTCTGATTAGCCTGTACCATTTCATTATTTTTTGTAAATGATTATTATTTGTTTCAGATCATACCTAAATAGTAAGCCAGTAGAATGGGTGATATTAAAACAGCTTATCTTAGAGAATATGAGTCAAAGAACTGTGATTTTCGTTTTATGTTAGATATTGAAACTTCAAGTGGGGAATCTTTGGAGAAAGAAATAATAAGTGTCGCAAAAATAACCGATACTCTATCTACTCTAAAAAAAAGTGTACAGGACAAAATTATTGAACTAAAAGAAAGTAGTAATGAAATGGGAAACAAAGAAATCAATCCCTTAATATTACCTGCATCTACCGATGAAGTAAAAGTGGTTTTTCTAAAATCGTCCAAACTGTACCAGGAAAATCAAACTTTACAAGACTTTATCAAATATGTTACAACAAATTCTGTTGAGAAATATGTACAGATCCTTGGACAAAAATTTTACATTTCCATAAATTCTCCACTAATCCGTCAAATTAAGTTACCAGCATCGATATATGCAAACTTCACTGTAGAACCTGCAAAACTGAAGAGTTACAATATGCAGAGACAAACTTCAAAATTTATTTGGTCTAAATCTCTAGATAAAGTTAAATGGGAAAAGGTTGGAGACGAATATCGGTACGACGTACAAGAGACTGATATAGGTCATTATTTGAAAATATTGTGTGTGCCTTATAGTCAGCATAAGATAAAAGGTCCTTCAGGTGAAGCCATCTCGGAATATGTAGTGGAACTTATATCAGCTTTTCCCAGATGCCCTTTTGAGAATAGGCATGTTTTGACCAAGCATAGACTTAAGGGAAAAAAGTAAGTTTAATTTCTATTAAAAAATAAATTAATACTTTTTATGTCATTTTAAGATTTGAGCGACTACAAAATTTACGAAATCCTCAATCTTCAAAATAGTTTATATATGTGATATGTAATCACTTTTTCCTGTCGTATAAAAAAAAATAGTTAACTTGGTTAAAAGCAAATACATCCTTTAATGAATAGATAAAACGTTTGATTTTAAAAAATGATAAAGCTCCTGAACCCGATAATATACCAGCTAAAGTCGTGACAGATCTATGACGCTAGTATTATTTCAGGAGATTGGCTTTTGTCTACCTTGGTGCCTATTCCTAAGAAGTCAAGAGCTAATATCTGCAACGAATTTAGAATCATAAGTCTCATAAGCCATGTTCTGAAAGTGTTCCACTCCAAGCTCTATTAAAAGTGCGAAGAGAATATTTGTAATTCAAAATTCGGTTTTCGACATGGTCTTGGTATAACAGAACTACTATTTTCTATTCAGATGCTTATACAAGAATATCGCTGTGTCAACTGCGATGTGTATGCCTGTTTTTTAAACTACATTGAAGTGTTTGATAGAAAAATTTGTCGAGATTTTTAATAAAGTGATGATTGACTCCAAGGATGTCCAGGTGATATCCAATTTTTACTGGAATCAGAAAACTACGGTAGGAGTCGATAATCAACTATCTGAAATTGTGGAGATAACTCAAGAAGTACGGCAGGTCTGTATGTTGTCACAGGGAATATTTACAAAGACGCTTGATTACTACACGTGTGGTATTAAGCCTAACGGAGTATATTGGTTTTGCCGATGATACTGTAATCCTAGCAGAAAATTTAGCTGGTTTACAAATACTGTTACACAGAGTTTGCGATGTGAGTGCAGAATATGAACTGGAGCTGTGTGAGAAGGAAACTAAATACATGGTCATAAGCAAGACTCAAGAGCAGCTGAGATATCTTACGGTCGGTGGGCAACCGTTGGAAAGACTTGAAAAGTTGCTATCTGGGATATACCTTAAATAAGAACGAGACTCATTCATCGGAAATTAAATGCTAGATTGCAAAAGCAAAGTCTTCACCTATAAAAATAAAGTCTTTGATGTGTTTTAGCGATTTTAACATGGAACTCAGTACAACGAATAGTCGGTTACTACATATTTGTATATGTATTGAAAATGTGGATAAGTCGTCGCATTCAAAGAATATCGAGATGGTGCTAAATAAGATAAGATGTTAACTAGAAACCGTAACAACAGTCAAAAGTCGAAATATAATGCCTTAGACATGTCATACGAAATGAAAAGTGTCGTTTCTTACCAAATATCATAGACGACACGACTAATGGTAAAAGAAATCTCAGTAACAAAAGGGCTGGCAAATCTACAGTGATATGGGATAACCAGCATAGAACTGTTTGGAAGCTCGATCATCGTTTCCTTTCCGGTGTAAGTGTCCTCTTTAGTTACTAGAGAGTTTATTGATGACTGTGTATCCTTCGAGAGCATCTTCGGGAGTCTGGCACATTCTGAGGATCTTTTCAATTTCCTCACAGTGCTTCCTCCATGATACTCTCTTAGTATTACGCAAATTCCTGTTGTACTGTCAAAGGTGTTCTATATCGGTCCCAGTTTTCTGCTATTCTTGCCTTATTCTAGAGTTTCTTCTTTTCGCTTCTAGTTCTGAGCTCCACCACGGTAGAGTTCTCTGCGATCTGTGGATAGTTAGCTTCATAAGTTGAGACTGTGGCCTTTGTGAGTTGTTCTGCTATCAGTTATGTATATGTTGTGCTGCCTACCGAACTTTTTCTGCAAGTTTCCATTCTAGGTCTACGCAATAGTTTTCCCAGTTTGTTCTCTGCAGGATTCGATAGTTTATTTGTTTCCGTTCTATACAGGTTATTTCAAGCCAGATGTATCTATAATCACAGCAACTCTTCTACCCAGATATACGCTAATTTTTAATAAAGTTGCCAACATATGTCCTACTTAATGTTAGATCTACAACCTCCTGCCTTTGCCCGGTGACAAAGGTAGGATCATTACCCTTATTCATTATGCCTAAATATTTGCCACTATGAACCGGAAAACTGACTTACCTTTTTGGTTGTTGTTAGAACTTCCCCAAGCCTCTAACCGGGTCTGCCACTGCACTTGGTGGTGGTTCTCCTAGGTCGTCATAAGGGAAGTAAGCTGATCGAATTGTTATGTCCCTCGGCCCTTTTTCCTCTTTTGTAAACTTCACAGCAACGATATCCCTGGAAATATATTTACTTGGTGTTAATACTTTTAGGTGTTTTTCAAACACTATGCATTTCTGCAGTCTGTCGGATGTTTTTGTAGTATATGAGCTCTCATCCAATTCCCGTGATCCCTTTTATTTTTCCCTGGCATGTACTGGGTTCCTGAATGGGGGCAATGCTGCCGTCCTTCCTCTCCCTACACAGAGCCGCCGAAGCCGTCCTGTTATGGTGGAGATTTATCTTTGCAGTACTCAGATATCGGAAAGTCACCGAATTTGTAAAATGCCTCGAACTGAGTCTGTTCAAAATATTTAAAAGATGCCGAATTCACCGAGAAGACTTCTTGTCCGTTTTACGGCTTAGATTGATCCAAACGCATACTTTAAGGCCTAAGTTTTGCATTCCCAGCCGAGTCCTGGTTTTTTCTACCTCTTCTGTTCTTGATATCCAGACGAGGACTTTTGGTCTTTTTGGAAGGTCTGCCTCTTCCCATAAATTTCCTAGCTTTGCAACAGATTGTTGCTGACAGATTTTTGGTATACTTAATCCATAGTATGCCTCCCGCGTACCGACTGCCTTCAAATCGAGGTGGACTGCCATTCCCGGAGGGTGTCTTGTCCACTATTTCAAGAAATTTTTCTAAGATCAGGTCTGCTTATACCTGATAATTGTGATGTCTAGGTGATGGCTATGAACAGTCGCCATCCTGATATCGTTTAGTGCCTTGTTATAGAATGCACCAGCCTGTCCTACTTGACTTCTGGTCCTCTTAGCTGGTCGCTTGTCACCTGGAGCGGTGCTGGAATTCTAGTGCAACCGTTTATCGCACCCTCCTCTTTATTGGCTTGGGGTCTTGGTTTTGGTTTTTCCTTGGTCCAAGTTCCCGCTGTCATCCGGATCTTCCTTTTTTAGGCTTCGGAAAGATTTTTTTCTTGCGTCTTCTTATCAGGATCTGGTTTTCTGGTGCCAGATTTTTCGGTGGGAGGAGTCATTCTCTATAAGGTCCACCAACTCCATAATACTTCAAACCCTCCAAATATATCCCCCCTTCATCAATGTTAATTTTGCAAAGACCAAAAATCGACTATCCCTAAGCCTCCCCCTATAGATGAGGTAAACATTTATTTCCATCTTGGAACTATCTCCATATTAGCTATAATACCGAACTCTTACTAAATAAGAAAAAGGAAAGCCCTCTACTGATCCAGTCACGCTGGATCAGCGGTCGCCATGTTTTACATTAAAAACGCAGAAATGGTGTTTTCACTACATAAATCAATTACCATTCTTACTGCAGAAGTATTCGCAATCTTTAAAGCCGCCCAACACTACTTAAACTCTTCCAATACTAAATGGCTTTTAGTCACAGATTCCCTCAACTCCATTCACTTTATTAAAAATAATAATAATAAATGCTTTTTTGGCATGTTAACTAGTACAAATCATTTTTGCATCGTCAATTATTTATAAGATCACAAAATAAAATGAAAAGCGGGGGACTAATACTAACAAGCTTAATTATTCTTAACTACTATGAATAGATAAACGCTATTGACGTATACTCTACCGAAACCTTACAGATATATGGAAAACATTATATGAAATATGTATGAAGGTCATAGACAACGATGTTTCTTGCGAAGTAGTAGATATCTATTGGACTTCCATTGTCTTTATTTTTGTTGAATATCACGACGTTTCGGCTAGTAGTTATCTCTAGCCGGTTTCAAGTTTCATGTAGTTTAAACACAAGTAATGCTAGTCATCCTAAAAAAATAAATAAGTAAATTTGTCACAATAAATCTGTTTCGAAATAATCTGTTTCATTGTATGGACTAACTGCTGGTAAAATTTTTGTAGTTTCATTTTTAAATTTATTGAATGGTAGACTCTTGATTCTAGCAGAGAGGTGGTTAAAATATTTGATGGCAGAGCCAACATAGCTTTTTAGGGCGAGGAAAAGTCTGTGACCTGTTATAACGATTTTCTCTCTGAATCTTGTCTCATGGTTATATATATTTTCACGTCTTGCCAAATTTCTTGAGTTACTATGGGCATATAATAGGCAGTGGTGGATGTAGAGTGCTAGCAGAATCAATATTTAATTCCTTAAAATGTTCACGACAGGAGGGTCTTTGTGAAATATTGACAATCTCCCGTATAGTTCTTTTTTGTCATTTAAAAATTTTTGACCAACCCACTGTATTGCCCCACAGTAAAATATCATAGCCTAATTTGCTTTGGAATAGGCCCATATAGGCTTGTCCTATTATTTCAAGGCATGAGTACTGTTTTATTTTACGCAGTAAGAAGATAACAGTAAAAAATTGAAATATACCTGGTGGTTCAATAATTATGTGTAAGAAACTTGATTGCATTGCAGCTCTTTGGGAGCCCATATCTCCGAAGTGGAGGCTTATACGAAAAAAGTTTAGATAAACTTGTAGTAATCCTTTCACGTGTTTTTTTTTTCATTTCCAGGAAATTTCCCACATTTTCCCGTACACCCTGTATACAGCTTTGTCATATCTAGTTACCAATGGAAAAACTATTATTCAAATTTGATCACCAAAAAAAAAAATTAAAAAGATATCCAATGTTATTATTTACTGGGTTTTATAAATAATTAATTGATAAAAAAAAAGAAATTTTTTCTAGACAAGGATAATTGCATATTTCTTTGGAACGAAAACAAAATAGAGTTAAACCCTCAATAGAGCATAATAACTCCTTTAAACTGAAGTAACTGACAAGCGACTAAAATAAAAAATCTATAAAACCAAAACAGTTATGCCTTAGAAGGGACTTATCCCCCACTTTATAATTTTCCTGAAGTCGCACGATGCAGTTTGTATCTTGAGTCCGTTTGTTGTAACTGTTAGCTATGCGTGCATTAAAAGTTAACTAAATTTCTTGTGAGAAACAAGAGCCTTTACAAAGTATATGGATAAAGTGTCTGTTTACTTTCAGACCAAAGTATAATGCAAAGTTATCTTTAATAGGTTTTGTTTCTTCGCGTAGCTAACTTTCATTTAAATTTTATTCATAATAAAATTTTCTGATAAACAATATTAAATAAAACTGGCATATTTTATGTATGATAATCTTTACGTTAAAATCGAACAAATAGTATATTTGTTTAATTATTACAGCTAGTATTAGTCGCATAATAAAAATGAGTATTTTAAGACTGCACTGTTCACGTTATAGGTTTTACGAAGTTTTCCGGTAGAAAAAGAACGCATTAACCAACCGACAAATGTGCTTTCAACTCTAAAATTATTATTTATTAATTTTATTATTACTAGCGACCCGCCCCGGCTTCGCACGGGAGTTGACATATTACTGTCCACAAATTATACACCTAAACTTTCCTCGTGAAAGCGAAATAAAGTCCGTTCAGTAATTACAGAAAAGAATCATACTATCTGATTATGGTGATTGTTTTTTAGATGCATTTATATTAGAGAAATTATTTAATTCTCAACCAAATGAAAAAGCCTTATACTATTAGGACCGACGTTCTATTTTAACATGGTTTAGAGACAAAGCATCATCTTAGATTGTAAGGATTTTTTTAAGTTAATTTATAGGGTGTCCAATTTTCGACACTTTTGCAAGATAGAAACTTGCGATTTTCGCCAGCTTCTGCTACCTTTTTGTTAAACAAAAGATACAACAAACAAAATGTTCCTAGTTCTCCTTCTTTTTAAATACAGGGCGAAATTGAAAATTTTTCATTCACGAGCCTCCTGGTATCTTAGTTAATATATAAAGATGAAAATGTGTATTTGTATTTTTTACGTAAAATCCACTGGTGTAGTTAATTTTTTTAGGCATCAGATTAGAACACCCTTATATCATTTGAAAATTCAATTTCAGTTTTTTTAAGCTTTTCAAAAATGTTTAATAGTTGATATTTGTTTTCGCTAATTTAAAATTTTGATTATTTTGAAAGTCAGACTAAATTCGCAGTAGGCCATGAATAGTGAATACATATTTTATTAATAATACTTTTGGTACAACGCCTTTAGTATCATTTAGACTTTTAGTTTCTAAATTTCCGAGATCCTGTAAATACAGTAGGTTCACGGATGGGGTACCCCACTCTAGTAAATTTCCTTGCCTTCGGGTTTGAGAAATAGTGATTAAAGTCATGATAACGTATACAGGGTGTTCAAAAAATGTAGAATTAATCTTAAATAAAATAATTTTATTTGCAATTTTCTTACAAATTTTATTTAACTAAATTGATCCGAAATAGAAACAAAACCTAAATAAGTAGTTTAATAAAAAAAAAATAATTTTCACCAAAAAATAAAAATCTTGAAGTATTGGCATTGTTCCAATTATAAATGCAGATATGATTGCATCTGTGTAGAATTTAGAAAAAAATTAGAAAAATGTGTTCTAGTAGTAGGTCAACATTTGAAATAATTATCTTTTTATTTCAAACTTATTGTTAAGGTTTCACAACACTGCTTAAAAAATTAAAGGTTAAATTAATTTTTGTATCTTTTTATTAAACCACGTTTCTATTTCGGAACAACTTAGTTAAATAGAATTTGTAAAAAAAATTATAAACAACTATATTTTATTTAAGATTAATTCTACATTTTTTAATATATTGAACATCCTGTATACATTATCATGACTTTGATCACTGTTTTTGAAATCCCAAGGCGGTAAAACTTTTTATCAAGAATACCTTTTCCACGAAAAATCGAAAATATTGAGGTTTAATAGAGTGCGGTACCCAATCCATGGACACACTGTATATTAAGGTTTAAGATTGACAATTTTTATTACTACTGTAAATCGGGATTACTGAATATAAAAAAAAACAAAGCACAAAAAATGTAAGTAGGCTGCGCCTACTGCGTAAACAAAAGCTTTATAAAGATGAAGAAATGTTTTCATCCGCCGAGTATTTGTTTGTTTTAATAATTTATGGCAGTCCAAAATTATGAAAATATGAGAAGTATGACATACTAGTGTATTTTGTCTAATCGAATGAGATCTCCCACGACGCTTCTGATTTTTATTTTAACAGGTACTTGATACATATTTACTCTTATTAAAAACTCGTAGAGCTGCGATGAAGTACTGAAAAGTTCCTATTGCGTTATAGATATCCGGAAAGAAGGTAGCCATATCAACACATATTTTCTGATTAGAGAATAACTTCGTAGAACATGGAGCCTTTATGTAGGCACGGCTCAAAATGTATGACAAATAAAATTGAGAGAGAGATCAAGTGAGTGAGTGAATGGCTCGTGAGAAGCAGCATTTTCAGCCTCTTGTAGAGGGTTAGAAATGGAAACTGGAGTCATCAAAAATCGTACACAATTAATATTAAAAAATTATAAGTACCACCAATATAAATTTCATAGTGTGCAAAATTGACGTCCCGGTGATGCAGAGTGCCGAGCAATGTTCTGCAATTGGTATATGGAACAAATCTGAGCCAGAGACAATTTTGGAAGATTGGTAATCTGGTCCGATGAATGTGATTTTACAGGTGCGATATTTTTAACAGACATAATACCAGACATTGGCGACACAAAATCAATTATCATTTATGAAAGGGAGCAACAAGGGCGCCTCGGATTTGGTATCGCTTGTTTTATATTACAAACACAGATTAAGTTCCGAATTTATGACAGGGGCCTTACAGTAAAGGGCTATCTAAAAATTTTATAAGACTTAACATCTGAATTGCTAAGGGGACACCCTTAGTGAAATATAATGGTATATATTTCCAGCAAGACGCTGCACCGATTCACAATTCTTAGATAGTGAGACGTTCTTTGGAAACTAATTTTCCTTAAACATGAATTAGTATAAAATGGCCTGTTAGTTGGCCCCCTAGGTCCTCTGGTCTATCTGTTCTGGATTTTTCATTACGGGACTTTTTACAAAACACGATATATAGGACTGAACACCGCTCGGTGGAACTTCTCATCACAACAAATTTGTCTTTTCAGTTTTTGCAAAACAAACCTGTTATTATTTTAAATGTTTTAAGAAAAATTTTAACAGAACCTAAAATAAAATGTATCAACTAGTGTTTCGTTTGGTTAATTTATCTGTTTTTCTTTACATAATAAGGTTAGATGACTCGATGTACAGATGGTGTCTGGAGGAGGATGAAATTATTGACCATGCCTCAGACAGTGCACAGCACTCGACGGACTAAGGTAGAAACATTTCGGAGATACAATTTTATCACCGGAAGCCGCTAGATAAGTTCTGAATTTTCAAAAAATTAAAATTTTAGATTTATTAGTGAAATGAAATATCAACTATTATAAATCTTTGAAAAGTTTGAAAAAACTGAAATTAATCTTTCGAATAATGTATAGAGTGTTCTATTTAAGAAAACATAAACTTGGTTTATAACTCAAAATATGATGCCTTTAGAAAAAAACTAAGTACGCCAGCGGATTTGACGTAAAAAATTCCACAATACCCTGTTTTTACTTTTTAACTAGCTTACATATTAACTAAGACACGAGGAGGGTTGTAAAAGGAAAAATTTTCAATTTTTAAGGACAAGTTCTTAAAAAAAACGGTATAGAACGATTTTTCAAAAAACTGAACAAAGAAAGAATGGAAAGTCCACTACTAGTTTGGACTCTTGACTAAAGATGTTTGTAAAAAAGATGGCTTCCTAAAACTTGGAAAGGGTTCCAATTAGGGTTCTAAAAATAAAAAATTTTATCGTCTCTATTTTAAAACATCTCCTAAAATGAACATCTATAGTTTCCAAAATGTTTTTGTTTCCGAAACTATAACTATTTTTTTTTAGGTTTAGAGTCGTTTCTTACAATATATTAGCAGATAGATATGTTGATGGAATTAAGTTTTCTTACTGCCCACCAAAAGCGTTAGGTATTCATTATAGAAAACAGTTAATTATCAAGGAGTTGCAAGGTATTTGGAAAAGTTTGTTTATATTAAAATTAATTCCATATTAAGAAATAGTGTGGTAATAACATCTAGATAGTTTTCCTATTATGGATAACTTAATAGTGTTAATAGATACTTTACATTATTTTTCCTTTCTCTAGGTTATCATCCCGATATCATATGTCTTCAAGAAGTAGATCATTCACATTACAAAGATTATTATCAAGAAGAACTAAAAAAAATCGGATGCAAAAGCTTGTATAATAGGAAAGGCAACTGTATTCCTGAAGGTCTTGTCTGTGCTTTTAACCATAATCGATTTAAGTAAGATACCATACATATTTCTTTTAATTACTTATGATAATAGATAAAAATATGTCTCCTAGTTTTGACTTAAATATAATGTTTATATCACAAGTCAATATATACTGTGATTACTTAATTTTGTGTACCAAAAAGCAACAGTTTACTTCAGACTTGGCTAAGTCAAGTTTATAATATGAACTTACTATTTGCTTTGTATATGTAAAATATGCCAAATGTTACTTGAAACTAGGCTTTTTTGTTATCATTACTATTAGTATAAAGTAACAATTATATCGTTATATAGTCCTCTTCGTTTTTTAACTAGGCTTTTAATGTGCAAAGGGTTGCAAATTTTTCAATATATGACCCACCATTACGGTTTTGCAAATATTAAATATTTGTTCATTTCTATAAAAGTATAAATTTAGAGAATTGTTATATTTTTTTTAGACTTTTGGAAACTAAACACCTAGTCTTAAAAATGGGAGTTGAACGCAAACAATTCAGTGATGTTCTAAATTTGTTAAACCTTAATGATGATGTAAAGAAAGAATTTTTAAAGCAACATACCTCAATACAAACTAATGTTCTTCAGGACCGCAAAACGAAAAATATTGTTATTGTTGGTAATACACATTTGTATTATCATCCTGATGCTGATCATATAAGACTTTTGCAAGTTTTTATGGCAGCCAATTTTTTAAATAATATAAAGAGCCGATTTTTAAGAGTAAGTAAGTAATAATAGAGTTTGAAAAATTTTAATTTGACTCTTTTTGTAATTAGCATACAAATTTACAATATTTGATATAGCTAAGAAATGTAATCATACCACAAATAATATACAGAATGCCCAAATTTTATGGTAGTTAAAGATTATAAAAAATTACGCCCTAATTCCAGGTGTGACAAAAAACAAACTCTTATTTAACCCTATCGCAAACCTAAAAAATTTCAGCCTGGAACATAGAAAAACTAGCTTGAATACTATGGACAAGTTGTCGACTCCATACCCTTTTCGGATGGTAGAACCGGAGGAAATTGACAATCTTAAGATACCTCTAAAGTTGGAAACTTACTTCTTCGTTACGCAGGTTATTGTATAAAGACTTCAGGCCAAATTAAGCGAGATTGAGATTTTTATTGCTAAGGATCAGCCCGTAATATTCTGCATCACAAAATACTAGTGGGGACACATTAGATCTCTTTATGTCTACTAGACAACTATCAACTGGCAACACATTTCTGTAGAATTAATCTAGTCATATTTGTTCAAAATAACTTTAAAATATTAAAAAAAATTGCCGTAAAAAATTTGTACAATAATTCTACTTTAAATGTTGCGCTGTAGAATTTAAGATTTATAAGTAGCACCAACTACAGTCTACAGATCTTATACTCTAGATATAATTTCAAAATTTTTTATCTAAATTACAAAGTATCATTTGTGGAGATTTAAATGGTAATTATTTAGTATATTTAAAATCCTATTATTGAATTTGCTAGACAGTTTGAAAATAAAATCAATAATTCCTTTTGAACCAACATGAGTACCATTCAATTGTATATCCTGGGCTCTATGTTACGTGATATGTAATAGCTTTACCTTATTTGAAGCTACTAATTTTCAACCAAATGTGACTTAGGTCAAATGATTACAGTAAAAAATAATAAAATGTAACAAACTAGACTACAGATATCTATTTAAAATATATTCTAATGATGGAAATGTATTCAAATTTAGACGTCTTGTCTCCATGAATGATTTTTCTGATTTGTACGCCACTGACGATGCGAATGCGGTATGGAACTATTTTCGTGATAATAGAACATACCTCACATGATCTTACATGTGTTACTAGAACCTGTACAATATTGTAATAAAAGGTAGTCAAAAAAATATTTTAACTCGACTAAAAGAACTTTTTACTAAAATAGAGTTATACATTCTTTTAACATATCAAAAGCTACAAGGCAACTTAGGCAAAATTCAAACCAACATGATGGCTTTTTTTATACCAAAAATAATATAGTTTTTGCGGAACTTACAGAAGAGAAATACTAATAATTTCTAAGAATATTGTTCTATACTAAATCATAAACTTTATACTAATTTTAAAGAACAAAGTTCAAAATCATTACGGTATTGACTCTTTTTGGCTAAATGCGATCGTTTGATCGTATTAATAGTAAGATATTACTAAAACCAAAGATTATTATAGCTAGGGCTATAGATATCTCACGCCGTGTGAAATTTTTGATAACCTCTATGGAGCCAGGCGATTTAGGGCCTGGCCCCCGCGGGCCGAACGTAGCGTAATGGATCTTCGCCATGACCGTTGTTGCCAATTTGAGCCTGGCTATTTAACTGGCGCAAGGAGCCTGTTGCCGGTCGATACGGAAAAAATATAATTCAGTTGCATTCTGACTGTCCTACGTGTTTGGTGTGATTTGTTCTGGCATTTGTTTCATTTCGCAACGGATGTTCCGATGTTAAAATAATTTTATTGCCTTTAATAGTATCCTGGAAATATTAAAATAAATAAAATATTTATGTCAGTATAAATACATATATTTTTTTGGTTATTATTTGAATTGTGTGAATTGTCCATTTTTTTTTAAACCGATCCAAAAGAACAAGTTATTAATTTCATATATATATATATATATATATATATATATATATATATATATATATATATATATATATATATACATATACATATACATATATACATATATTAACCAATCTTAAGAAGTTCTGACCAGTTAGGAAGAAAAAATTGATGTTGGACATACAGGGTGGCTTAAAAGAGTAAAAGTCATCTCAGTAAAGTTAAAAATTTATAAAAACTGCATCTAAAAGTGTATTTTGACAGTAGATATACCATGATTTTGAGGAAATAACCTTGTGGTTTAAATAATTACTTTAGAACATACTGAAAGCTTAAAATAGTGTGTTTAAATACTATTTTAAATTTCTTCAAAATCATTTAGGTCTTCACATGGTTTCTATCATACAAATAAATGTTTTTCTTTTAAAGGCTGATACAGAGTTCCTAATAATATGGAAAATAATTTATTGGATAAAGTGTCTTATAATTTCTTCTAGGTAATCAATAACACAGAAAGATCTGTGCTTCGTTTTTCAATCGACTCCAGGGGAAAAAGGCTAAAGGTCTACTATCTGACGACCTAGGTAGTCAGGGTGTTTTCGAACATCATCCTATCCATCTTTGTGGAAAAGTAACAGGGAGCTCCAACATGCTGACACCCCCAAGATCCTATAGCACTTTTAATGGCAATCAGAAAATAAATTCAAAAATCTCAAATTTTAAGAAATTTAAATAAATCTAACTTATAATATTTTTACGGAAAAAACATTTTTCCACTATTTGAAAATTTAAAATACCGTTCCAAACGTTTGTTTTGAAACAGGTTTGGTTAGGGCAAATAACTGTTGTAAAATTGCTTAAAATAAAGTTACTTCTTAACCAACTTGTAAATCTCATTCTACGTTCTAGACTAACTTATAACTTGATTCGTGTTCTTACGTAACTAACGTAATCTAAATGAAATATAGAAGAGCCTTATATAGGATTAATTCACACCACATATGTTTCTCTAAAATCTCAAGTTCAGAAGATACCTAATGAGATTTTGTTACAAATTTCTTTAAAAAAAATCAAACGGACACATACATATATATATATATATATATATATATATATATATATATATATATATATATATATATATATATATATATACGCATTTCAAAATTTCCACAGTGCACTTCAAGGTTTCAAAAAATCTAAAAAAAATATATGTTGCTATATTATTATAAAAAGAAGAACTTATGTCGATTTTGAGCTAAGGAGCTGAAATATACCTAATTCAAGTCATCTTATTGGCCCATTTTTCTTATATTTTCAAATGGTCACCAAATCTAGAGGTTTGGCTCGACTTGAAATCTGAAAAAAGCATTTTCTTCACCTGTCGTGCTGTATCTGCGAATTTTTATAATTTTAAGGCAAGTTCAATACCTCACAGAACCTCGATTTTTAATTCTTTCTTGACTGAAAAACTTTTATTGCTTAAAAAGAATCATAGATAGCTTCTAAAAGGGATGTCTTGAAAAATTTGAAAGATTGCTTATTTTCAGGAGGTTAATGCAAAAAAATCATACCTTTTTACTTTAAAGGCCTAAATACATCAGAAACACTAAAAAATTGTAGTTCTTGTATTTTGTTCCTTACTTTTTCTTCGAATATATCGATTTTTCTCATTTTTAACTTTTTTCCATTTTTCTTAGATTACTTTGACCACTTTAAATGCTCGCCAAATCTAGGGTTTGGTCTCGATTTTAATTCTGAAAAGAGCATTTTCTTTTTCTTAAAAATACCTTTCCAATCAGATAATTTATTATATACTTTTAATCAGAATATGCTTTTTTGAATGCAGCACTATTTATGATAATTTTCGTCATTTTTAGGTTTGCTTTATACCCATAAGATTTAATTTTGTTGTTTTACTTCTTTAACTACAATTTTTTCTATGATCTTATAACCTTAAATTATTGATTTCACTGTGTATTTATTGACCCTGAAATATTAAAATATGATACTATGCGGAAATGTTAAGTAGTTCTAGGCAAAAAAATAGCTTTTTTTTTTGCAAAATTCAAAGCTATCCAGAAATTTGGCGAGAATTTAAAATTACAAATTTAAATTAAGGGAAATGGTAAAAAATCAACAATTTCAAGTCAAAAAAAAATAAATATCATCATCAAATAAATACGGAAGTTGCAATTTTTTCGATGTACATATCTTATGCATTCAGGGAAGAGTTTATTCCCCTAAAATTAAAAAGGAAAATATATGTTTTTTTTTGCATTACTCTGTTGAAAATAAGCTATTTTGCAAATTCTCAAAAACAGACATTCCTTTAACGACTGAATATATCCGTTTCTTTACAATCAATCTGAGCTTTTCAAAATAAAATCAAAGGTCTTTCTAAAACACAAATGTAAAATCTTATAAGTCAAAAAAGAACCAAAATTTAAGATTATATGTGGATTTAAAGCATGCCCATTAAATCATGAAAATTGACAAAAATTATAGTTTTCCAAATCCGATTCTAATTAAAAGCACCTAATAAATCATTTGGTTGAAACAGTCTTTTCAAGATGGAACAAAATTCATATCGAGACTAAACTTTAGATTTGCCGAGCATTTAAATTAGTAAAAGTAATCTAAGAAAAATGGACAAAAATCCGAAAAAATCGATATTTTCAAGTCGGAAAACAAATTAAAGACCTAAATACAAAAGCTACAAGTCTTGCCACTGTTTCCTATGCGTTGAAGTAAGGGTTTATGTTTCTAAAATAAAAATTATAAAGATATGTTTTTTGAACTGGTGTCCTGAAAATAAGTAATTTTTAAAATTTTTGAAAATAGACCTTCCCTGTTCTTTTTATTAAAAGTAAATATATGGGAAAGATTCTTTCAAGAACTTGAAAACGCTTTTTTCAAAATTCACATCGAGTCAAAACTCTAGATTTTGCGAGTATTTGAAAATATGCGAAAAATAGTTTAAACCGAGCTCATTTTGCAACTTTCAGTGGACATATCTAAGCTTCTTGGATATCTTAAGAGCTGAAATTCCGCATGAGTTTGTTTATTTTTTTAATAGTACAATAACATATATTTTTTACAGATTTTTTTAAAACTTGAAGTATGCCGCGAAATGATTTAAAATTAATCCGTTTTGCAGAAACTTGCAAGTTTCTATGAGAAAGGAAACTGGCTTGAGAATAATGTATTCTAGGATTAGTACTTAATTACTCCGCTATAGCAACCAACTTTAACATGGCGGACAAAAAAAATTAATATTATTTTGTTTTTTAAGTCGGCTTCAAATTTAAAAGTTATAGAAAATACCTACCAACTGCAACTTTTAGCTGAGGTACAAAGAAATAGAACATAAATCGGAAGTTATGTGAACAATTTCCTACTGTGATGGAAAAAAATATTAATTCACCAATAATTAATTTAAAAATGACTAATTCGACTAATACAAAGCCGACTTCAATAGGATTCTAAGTAGATAAGTAGATCTACATTAAATTAATAGCAATATGGAACAGTTTTAGGTTTATTTTTTACTTTTTATGACATTTTGTGATCAATTTATTATTCTACAAAAAAAATAATTTATTTTTTTTAGTATTCTAATATTTGTGCGTACTTAATTATGTAGCAATGATATTAATAAGTCAACAATATTAACCATTTCTGCATTTAGTTGAATAGAAAACTCGAGCGGTTAAAATTACTTGCTTTAAAAAGTAACCATGTCAAAACAATTAGAATTACATGAAAGATTTTGGATGTAAAATATGTAAATCTTTGATTAGACAATCTATACTCTAGTATTTAATATGAAGGTCACTATACATGTTTTCTTGTAGCGACTCAGGATAATGTTGCTGCATGAATTAAAAATATACATATCAACCTAATATTAATAAATCAATCATAGGAACCTTTTCACCCCTTACGTCGGTTACTAAAAGGCTTGACTGAGTGCAACACATTAATGTGGACAATAAGGACAATAAAAAAAATCTCACCATAGAGCCACTCAAATTTCTGTTCTTAAAGTTTAATCACTTATGTGAACAATTTTACTGAAACAATAAAAAAACGCCACTTTCTTAAATAAGATTTATAATCTAACAAGTTTAAGCTTAAATTTATATTAGACATTTTTTTAGTTCTTAACTAGCTGGAAAAACCTTATACTAATTATAAGAGCAGGAGTACTCTGTTCAAATCACTATCTCAGATTGCAACAGGGTACCAATGATTTAATATTTCCATTACTATTTCGTTTGTTTCTCCTACTAAAAATATAGAATTTTCCATTTTTCATTTTCAATAAAAAGTACAATATAAGCACCTACTCTAAATCAACACCATCACAAGAGTTGGCACAGATTTCCTTATGCCGACAACCTAACGGTCAGTTTTGCAATATTTGTCTCCCTTTGAAATGATCAGTTAAACTACGTTACTTCTTAATAAATCGATTCACCTTTATAGCTATAACCTATAGGTATCAAATAAAAGCATCTGACCACATCACCACCCCTCGGCATAGTTCGTGGACTGCCAATTTTAATTTATTCTTATTTCCGCCGGTTTTGCTGCGGAAATATAAAAACGCGGCTTGCCATAAGCGTGAGGTATCTTGATTGTTAGCTATAATAATCTTTGCTAAAACACTGTGGCCTTATAGAAGTGATTTTATGGGCTCATGTAATTTTTACAAAAGAGGAAAATTCAAGTGAAAATTAGTATGGCCTTTTCGGTTTACAAATAAAAAAAATATGAATTCCCACAGGAATTTCGCTGTTTCCTTTATTCTTACTATTTATAAATAACCTAATAAGTATTTCTAATTAGACTCCACAATTGTGTTATACGTATGGTACCTCTGTTTGGGCCAAGACTCGATATTCTCATTCCGCTCTAAACCACACTTTTGAAAGATACAATATTTGGGACTATCGAAATAAATTAATTATAAACAAATACAAAACATAATATATAGCAATTTATAAACGATGTTTTATACTTATCTTTGCTCTTGGGGTTTATATGTTGAGAGCTATTTCACGCGGAAGATATATTTGGAACGTGTAGCGAACTAAATTCGGCCTATTTTGCAACCATTAATCTTAACAACAAAATAATTCATCAGTGTCTACTGTGTCTGTTCTGTAGCCCCTTGATGATGTTATCTTGGAGTCGGATCACTAATCTATATCGTGCATTTGTTTTTCAAAAAATAAATATATTTTTATTAATACTCTGGTCAAATTAGGTCCAAGAGTAGCATTGATTTGTTGTAGTCGTAGATAGTTTTATTTTCTAGATAAATGACTCCAGAATATAATGCGTAGTTGAGCCCAAAGCGTGAAAATTTATTGTCTTAAAAAATGTCAAAAATTGATGTAAATACCAGTCTTAGACCAAATGTTACGTGACATAATTTGTTTATCGGCAAAAAAAGACATTTTTTCAAGCGAGCGGTAAACAACTTTAGACCTGTCTAATGTTTTTGGCCTTTAAGCACATTAAATTTCTTATTTTCATAAATACACTAGTATGCCTCAAAAGTTCCCGAACTAAGTTAAATAAGAACACATAAAATAAATGAATTTATTCACATCAGCCCTCTACATAAAACCCTTCCCTACTTATACACTTGTTGCAGCGCTCGTAAAGTTGTTCAAAGGTTCTGAAGATATCATTTCGTGAAATCACCTTTATCTGTACGGGACAAGCTCGTTAAATCGCCGGAATTTCGTCGTAAAAGTGGCCTTTCAACTTCATCTTAAGTTTTGGAAATAGAAAATAGTCTGCTGGAACCGAATCGAGTGAATAGGTCGGGTGGAATAAGACGGCGGTCTGTTTTGTGGCGTAATAATGCCTCAATTCAATAGTGTTGCGGTGTGTGACAACGCATTATCATGTCAGAGGGTCTAACAGCCCGGACGGCTGTACTCGGGTTGGATTCGACGGATACGATGTACCAAGCACTTTATTACTTCCAGATAGGATGTAACATTCAGATGTGGTTGTTCGAGCAGTAGAGTGCGAACCTTCGCAACGTTTTGCTCGAGAACAATTGTTGATGGTCTCCCACTTCGTTCATCATCTTCCAGCGATTCTCTATCTTCTTCAAAGAACTTCCACCACGTGTATGTTGTAGTGCGAGATACAGCTTGATCACCAAATGCTTGTTGAATCATAGAAAAAGCTTCTACGAAAGATTTGTTGAGCGGAGCACAAAACTTAATCGCGCGTCTTCGCCCCTTCCATCTCGCGTCTTCGTTCCTTCCATCTCGCGAGCTCGTACAAAGTGCCATGAACACGCAACCGCATACTAAAAAATGAAGTGACCGACAGCGCTAACATTTTTTACGCGTACTTGGCACTTCGTACTATATTCTTCCTTGGTTGAACGAGATATGGCGTTACTTGTATCGAGTGTAGAAAATTAGGTAAATTTTCAGACATATTGTGTAAATCCCCCAGGGGATTGCCCCGATTAGGTAAACCTGAGATACACGTAGTAATAATTTTTGTAGCAACAAATGTAGCCTCATTTCAAAGTGTTATATCTTGAAACTTGTCGGATCGGGAAAGTAAAAATGCAGTTATTCAATTTGTTTGTAAACTCATTAAGATAACTTGCCTCTTTCTTATTTAAATTTTTGATTTTCTACCCAAAACGTCAAGTTATAGTTAAACCAAAATTTTAGATAGCAAACGGATATAAACGTCATTTTTCTTTAAGTAATATGCCAATTTTCAGATGTCAGTTTTTTTGGAAACTAATTTAGATATAAAGTATGCCTCTAGAATTGACCCTAGGACTTAAATATTCAAAAATAACTTAGGTTTTCCATTTAAACTAACTGAAGTCACAGCTTATTTAGGAATAATCGGAAGTAGCCATCAATTAACTCTATTTTTACTAACTCCCGTATACAAATTCTAGATTTATTTCAGAAATTCATAAATCAGATCGAAATTATCTAGTTCAGGATTTTATTCCCTGCATGTTTTCTTTATATTTTTAAAAATATTTGATTTATACATCAGACCATATTTTCAAATACGATATTATCGACTTTGTAATTTTTTTATAATACTTAATAGCGGAGAAAGATGCGAAGATAGAAAATACTGTTATCGTTATAAATGCTTCATTTGATACTGGGCAAAAATACAGCTGCTTGAGAATTATTAAGGCGCGACACGACCTATATGGAGGACAAAAGAAAATATGGAACATGCTGAGGAACAGAAAAAAAGCAATCAATGAATACGTTCAACTTAGTCCAATCGACAGCCAACAATGGGTCAGCCATTTTAAGGACTTATTCCAGGCACCAGCTACAGAAAACAACGTAGACGAAAACCAACAAGAAATCACAGAACTAACAGATGTTAACATCAGTGAAGCAGAGATGCACCTGACAATTAAGAAATTAAAAAACAAAATCACCTGGTACCGACCAAATTACGAATAAGATGCTAAAGTACGGAGGCCCCAGCCTTGTCACAGAGCTCACTGTTCTATTTCAAAAAATACTCCGCACAACGTCAGTACCCAACGAATGGCGGAAAAGCATCACAATTCCGATCCACAAAAGAGGATCAAAGAAACAACCCGAAAACTACAGGGGAATCAGCCTACTGAATAGTTCAGCCAAATTGTTAACCAAAATACTGTCACAACGGATCGTAGACAAGTTAGGGACGTGCAAAGAATAGCAGGGCTTCCGGAATAACCGCTCTACTATCGGCGGTATATTTATTATCAGACACCTGGTTGAAAAATCTATCGAATACGATAAACCGCTGTTCATTTGTTTTGTGGACTTTACACAAGCGTTCGACCGAGTCAAACTGGAACACATAACAGAATTACTGCGAAGAAAACAAGTAGACGAAGCAATCATACGCACAATATACGAACTGAATTCTAAAAACACCATAGTAATTAAAGCAAATAACACTCTAACAGAGGATATTCCTCTATCCATAGGAATAAGACAGGATGATAGCCTAACTCCAACACTTTTCAATGTAATCATGGACGAAATCATTGATGACGTAAAAAGCACAAATATGGGGTACCCAATGGGACACAACACCGTTCAGATTATATGCTTTGCAGACGATGTTGCCTTGACAGCAGATAGCGAGGACAACTTACAAAGAATGCTTTTCCATCTCAATCGAACAGCCAAACAGTATAATATGAAGATATCTGTGGAGAAAACCAAAGCAATGGTAATAGCAAAAGAACCGGTAAGATGCAAACTAATGGTTGATGACAAACATATCAAACAGGTTGGAAAGTTTAAATACCTAGGAGCACATATAACAAGTAATAGGGCAGTAACGGAAGAAGTACGCACACAGGCCAACAAAGCGGCCATGATATCAGGCCAACTAAGAGACATAATCTGGAACAATAAACATATGACGGTTGAGAGCAAAGCAAGAATTTACAAGGTCTGTGTAAGACCGATACTGACCTACGGCGCAGAAACAAGAAATGAAACCACAAAGACAAAACAAATTATGAGAACCACAGAAATGAAAACGCTGAGAATGATCACGGGAACAAGTTTAAGAGATAGAATAAGAAACGCAAAAATACGCGAGGACAGCGGAGTGGGGGATGTTGTGAAGTGGGTTCGAAACCGTCGTAGGCAGTGGGGAGATCACGTGGAACGAATGGACGATGACAGACTAGCAAAAACCGTGATGAGAGAGAAACCAAACACCAAACGGCCGCCTGGACGGCCCCCCAAAAGATGGAGGGACAGCTGGAATTCGACCTCAAACGAGGATCAATGAGGCATTGTATAGATAACAGAAGTTGGTTCTACCTAGAAGAAGAAGAAGAAGAAGAAAACAGCGTTTTAACCCCGTATTCCTGTCAGAAGGAGCTTCATTAGGTAGCGATTTGCGATGTTACGAAGATAAACATAATATTTAAAGCATAAAATAACAATAAATAAATTAGTTACGATTTTATATTGACGTTCTGCCTATTGATTCAAATTATAGGTAGAATGTATATTTTAGCATCGTACATAAAGTAACAAATGACCGATCAACGTTTGAATTTCACTCACACACACGGTACCAGTGCTTTTCGTTCCTGCTAAAATTCAACATATCATACCGTTAATTCTAGCCTCGATTGATGTTTTATCTTTATTTAGATGACTTAATTTCAATACTAAAATACAAATAAGAGTGCCAATTCTAGATGATACAACGGCTCAAATATCCAAACCATCTGAAATCCTTATGCTGATATTAATATCAGCAGACGCGTCCGCTAGCAGATCATCGTTCGACTTGCTTCATAGCTACGATTCTTGAGACAACCTGTCTGCTGTTTTTGGTTATCACAAGAAAGATATTTGAGGTGTACCTAGCCGATTTTTTTGATTTTGTGATGTAGTATAGCAAAAACATTACACACATTTTTTTCGTGCTAGTTCGTTCCTTAAAGTTTAGCCCAGAAAATGCATTTTCCGTAATATTTCGAAAACTAATTATTCTCTTTTCATGAAACAAATGCCAAATTACTTGTTATATAAAGACAGTCTCCAGTGTAATTTTTCATCACCTTATTTTAGAGGTATATGTCATTTTTTGATATAATAGTTTCAAAATTGTTTAAAATAATAATAATATAAAGATAATTTAAAAATTTAGTTGACGTATTCCTGTATTTTGCGAGAAAATATACTTGAAGGATTAAACAAGCCTTATATGAAATTTATCATATCTCAGCGAATAGTACATACGATAATAGGTCAAAAACCACTTGACTTTTCTGACACCCTAAATAGTCCACTGAAGGGAGTGAAAGCCCCCCTGAAAGTTTTCCCCAACAGCATATTTTTTAATTTCGGAATAATCCGTTTTTATTGAAACAAAGCCAATTATTCATAATAAAATACATCTTGTACATTTTCACCTAAACATTTCCTGTATCTATAAAGAGTCGTTTACTTAAATTCAGTTGATATAGTGTCTTTAACTTTGAGAAGTTGAGTAGAAAAGCTTTAGTAGTTTTTATCCTGTCTTCAAAAATATCAACTCCCAGTTTTCCTTAAAAAGGTTCAATATCGACTACTCTATAAACTGACTTTTTTTTTGTTTCAAATTCACAATGGTTTTGGGTAAGTGAAGACGATTTTTCAGATTATAACTTCTTGAAAAAGGTGGATTTTACTTATTTTTGATTAGACTCCAACAATAAAATGGTCAAGGGGATACTCTCAATATGATGCCCCATTTAAAACACAATTTTATGATGTATAGCACAAAGATGGTACCCAGTTGTTTTCTTTACCATATTAAAAAAATTTGTTAAAATTAAAATTTTTGTATTTAATAACTTTTTTTGTCTATATGAATAAGCAAAATAAAGTGATGTTCATATTACAAAAAATGATTTGACATAGATTGGAATTAAGTAATAATTAATAATCTTCTTAAAGTGCCTATCCTCTTTGGATGTTGGCTATCACATTGGTCCATATTACTTTATTCACTGCTGCTCTGAACAGACCTGTTGATGTCATTCCAGTCCATGTTCGTAGGTTGCGCAGCCATGATATTCGTCTTCGTCCAGCTGATCTCTGGCCTTCTATTTTCCCCTGTAGGATAAGTTGGAGCAGGTGATATTTCTCATTCCGCATGATATGTCCAAAGTACTCCAATTTTCTGCGTTTGACATTTGTAAGGTATTCCAGTTCTCCACCGATACGTTGTAAAATGTTTTCGTTTGATATGTGGTGTATCCAAGGAACCCTAAGCATGCGGCGGTAGCACCACATCTCAAATGCATCTATACGTTTACATGAAGCATCGGTAAGCGTCCAGGCTTCTGCTCCATATAAGAGAGTTGAGAGTACATAGCATTTCAAAATCCTGATCCGCGTATGTATATTGAGGGATAGGTTGCAGAGTATGTTGCGCAGCTTATTAAAAGTACCTCTTGCTTTCTCGATTCGGCCTCTTATTTCTCGAGAGTGGTCCCAGTCCTTATTCAACGTGCAGCCTAGATATGTGATCGTCTCGGCCATTGTGAGAGTTACGTTGTTGGCAGTAAACTGTATATTGCCGACGTCGTTTTTACTGACAATAATCGTTTGCGTCTTCTTGCAGTTTATCTTCATACCATATCTGTTGCAAGCTGTCACTATTCGGTCGATAATTCTTTGAAGTCCCTCTGCAGTATCGGCTATAAGAACGGTATCATCCGCGTATCTTAGGTTGTTTATTACTTCTCCATTTACAATAATTCCATCTTCTATGTTGCCCAGTGCTTCTTTAAAGAGATGTTCTGAGTATACGTTGAATAGAAGTGGCAACAATATACAGCCCTGGCGTACTCCTCTCTTTATATTAAATTCTTCTGTTGTCTCATTCTCAACTCGTACAATAGCCTTTTGTTGTGAATATAGCTTTGATATTATCTCTCTGTCTCTGTCGTCGATTCCTGTCTCTTGTAGGATTGAAATCAGTTTACTATGCTGCACTTTGTCAATTGCCTTTTTAAAATCTATGAAGCATGCAAAGATGTCGGCATTGATGTCACGTGCTCTTTGAATCAGAACCTGCATGGAAAACAAGGCCTCTCTAGTGCCAAGTCCCTGTCTGAAGCCAAACTGCGTGTCACTTACGTTTTCATCGAGTTTTCTATATATTCGTGCTTGAATGATGTCAAGAAAAGCTTTTAAAGCGTGGCTCATCAAGCTGATTATTCTATGATCGGAGCACTTAGTTGCGTTCGTTTTTTTGAGAATCGGGATGAATGTCGACAGTAGCCAGTCTTTTGGTATTTGACCGTTCATGTAAATTTTGTTAAAGAGGGTGGTCAGTAGTTTTATTTGTTCTGAGTCAATTAATTTGAGAACTTGTCCGTGTATCTGGTCTGGCGCGGGGGTTTTGTTATTTTTGAGTCTATTTATCGCTGATTCCACTTCCGCCTGTGTGATGGTAGGCCCCTCCCGCCAACGACTGTATTCACAGTACTGTTGTTTTCATCTCCAAACAATTCCTCCATGTATTGCTTCCATCTTACAAGTTTTTTGTCAGTTTCGGTGATGATGTTGTTGTCCGAGTCCAAGATTATTCCAGGACTCCGTTTACGGTAACTTCCTGTTGCTTCTTTTATTTTTTTTTTATGGAGGTTGAAGCTGTCGTGTTTCGCTTGTAATATCTCAATTTCAACACACTTTTCCTGTAGCCATCGTTCTTTAACGTCTTTGATTGCTCTCAATACTCTTTTGTGTAGTTCTTTGTATTTCTCATTATTTCTGTTTTTGTATTGTCTTCTTTCTTCCATAAGTTCCAGGATAGTGTCTGTCATCCATTCTTGCCTTTTCATCATTCTATCAGGTTTCAGGTCTTCTTGTGTGATTGAAGTTATAGATGTTTTTATTTTGTTCCAGAGCTCTTCTACTTCTGCTTCATGGTTGTTGTTCTCTGATACACTCTTAAGTTCGTTGTTTATCTTTTCTTTCGTTTGCTGGAGTATGTTCTCTTGTTTGGGTTTCCGCACATCAACCCCTCTTGGTGGTATCTTCTTTACAATTTTTTTAGTCGAAGTTTGGTACGAGCTAGTAGCAGGTTATGATCTGATGGGATGTCTGCACCTGGGTATGTTTTACAGGAGACAACTGCGTTGCGATATTTTCTGTTTATCATCACAAAGTCAATCTAATTTCTCACGATCTTGTTGCTGTTATCAGCTGGAGATTTCCAAGTGTATAGTCTCCTGGGAGGTAGTTTAAAAAAGGTGTTCATGATTGTAAAGTCCATTTCTTGACAGAACTCTATCAATCTCTCTCCTCTCCCATTTCTCACTCCCAGTCCAAAACCACCCACCACGCAATCAACCTTTCCCATTCCAATCTTGGCATTCATGTCTCCTAAGATGATGTTAACTTCTTCTTTCTTTGTGTGTTTGAGAGTAGTTTTAAGCTGCTCATAGAACTCCTCTATTTCAGTTTCACTGCTGTCAGATGTCGGTGGGTATGCCTGTATGATATTTAGGTCAAATGGTTTTCCCTTTATCTTGATTAACGCGACTCTACTTGAAACAGGAACAAATCCATTAACAGCTGCGTTTGTTTGTTTAAGAATTATTGCTACTCCGTTTTTATTTTTAGTTGTATTGTCTCCGGAGAAGTATATGTGATATTCATCTATGTTGCAGTGGCCTGAATTTGGCCATTTGGTCTCGCTGCATCCTAGTATATCAAGTTTGAGTCGCTTCGCCTCTTTCACTACGTTGGCCGCTTTGCCAGATTGGTACATACTTTGTACGTTCCACGTTCCTATTCTTTTTTCTTTGTTCACTTTGGAGACATCATTGGACGACCGGGAGATTCTTAGCACCCTCTCCCCATTTAAGAGGTGCCCGGGACTGAGGGCCTTTGCTTTATTTTGTGTATCCATTGTGATGTCTTGGGGAAGATATATAAGTCAGGTAGTTTCCCGTTGCTTTCCTGACTGTAGTTTCAGCCGCTCCTACATGGAGAACAGACGCTGTCGGATCACCGCTTCTAACATAGAGACAGACGTGTCCTAGGTGCTAGTTTTGGTCCACCCCGGGTATTTCATTTCCCCGGTACCACCCATATCTGGGAGGCATTCCCCTATCCGCCGCCTGGGGAGGCGCCCGATGGAGGACTAGCAACCCCGCACGGGTTGCCTTTAATATGTTTTAATCTGTACGTTTCTTTATTACTTATAAATCTTACAATAGGTTTTCAAAGCATGTTTATTAAGTTATTTCAATTAATTTAATTTGACCTTCTGTTTTAAGCTGGCTGAAATACATTTTTTTTTCGCCACGTTGGAAGTGTCATGTCAACTAAACATTGGTTAAAATGAATTTGAACAACCCATTGTAACCTTGTAAATGCGTTAAAATAGTTATATTAATCTATTTTATAGGTTGGTATAAAATAAAACATTAGAAAGTTAATCTTAGGTTTAGGGCACTTTTTAGCAACTAAAATACATTTTAAGTACATAAATAAAAATTTCATTATCCGCCTTTGTGAAATTAAAATTCTACTTGATTTTTAAAAATTGTATGGGTATATTTAACGTATAATTTGTATTGTTTTAAGGAATATAATAAAAGCAATGTCGCTGTGATGATTTGTGGAGATTTTAACAGCGATTTTGAAAAATCGTTGTATGGATTCATGATTAGGGGAACTATTGATCCAAACCACAGGGATTGTTTGAAAAGTAAGTAATGAAATAAACATATCATCAACATTAATTCAAGCTTAATGCGGGATTGCCTCTACAAAATTATTGATTGCCCCAATGAAAATGTAGTAACGCATTCTATAATTGGTATTTTTGATCTTGAAGCGTGGCGTCATTTGATTTTGATGGCGCTTTAGTATACCTAATCTGCTATTAAAAACTTATTTATAGTTCTACTCGCTGTTAGTGTGTTAGTTAGTTATTTTATTTATCTCGTAAATGGATTCCCTAATAAAGTATAGAGTGTTTCGAAATGAACTTTGATATTGGTACAACCATATCTTGTTAATAAGACCACGGTCCAATCACACTCCGGACTCGATTATTATTTTACATTTTTCATAATATAAATACCAGTACAATTACGTCCCAACACATTAGTCAAAAATAATACTTGATTCATCGATAGTATGAATAGCTTTCTATTTTTCCTTCGCTCTATTTCTAGTCGCTCATGGATTGATAATGGGTTGATAGACTGAAAATTTTCAATGAAGTGGAAGAAGGCTTGGAATTTTGTAACATACAAAAAATCATTAATCTTTTATATGATAACACAATAAACAACAAATTTATGCTAATCGAATTGAATTAGCACAGCAGTTTTTATAAAAATAGAAACGTCAGATTAATAATCGATAAACATCGAAATTATATTTCTCAAAAAAATTATATTTTTAATTTAAATTGTTTTTTTTTTGAAAAACGATAATGAGTAATGAAACCCATTTTGACTCAAGTGGCTACGTTTATAACTAAACGGTCGTGCTTAGGGTCAAGAAAGCTCGCTTATTGTGCGTGAACGACCATTTTGCAGGATGTACAGAATTTTTGTTTGTATACTTTGAAGGGGATACTACATACGAAAACATGAAAAAACTTTCGGATTAAATTTGCCGTCCACTCTTAAGATCAAAAAATAGAATTTATTTATGTTAATTCGAGTACTATAAAACACATTGGTGTTCAAGGGCCACCTTTAAACGGCCATAACTCCCTTACAACGCATTTGCTGACCTAGGTTCATTTGAATTTTTTTAAAGTCTTCATTTGTAGAATCTCCCTTCAAAGTATACGAACGGAATTTCCGGACACCCTGTTTACGTACATCCTTGTCGCACCCACAGGAAATTTTGTTCACGTCACTAGAATGCACTATTAATACATGTTGGAAAACGCTTGGTTTCAGCAACACGTCACCACAGTCTGGGTAACAATAACTTTATTAAGAACAATATTTCCAGGGCACTTGATCTGCCTTTTTAATGATATAATTTGACCTTTAAGGCCACCGGATTTACGCCACTAAACCAAACATAGAAGCTCAAAGAAATCGGGTACGTGAAGTTATTGTAAATATATCTCTTGAGTCTTGTCAAAAGGTGTATGAATCTGTGCGGCATTTAGAGGTCGACATTTTTCAGATATATTCCACGCATAATTTCAAACCTAAAATAACTAATAAGTACAAGAACAGTAGAATGGTATTGTTTTTTTTTATTTCAATCAAAAGATATTTCGAAAACAAATCAAAAGATATTTGGAAAACGAAATCAGCTAGATATTGCCCACTATATAAAATATTCGCTTTTAATTTTTCTACGCCTTAAATTTGGGTAAACCCACATTCTTTTTTCCACTTTGTGGCATTTCTCTCTTATTTTTCTTCTAAGAGGAATGTTATGATTGCTATTTCCAATAAAGAAGTTAGCATTTTTTTTTAAAAGATTAACTTCGTAACAAAAATATCTTTTTTTACTAAGTTCAGATTTCCAAAATCATATCCTTCATCGAACCGAGATTGAGTTGTAAGGAGTTAAGCTATGTGAATAGAAAAGCGATATAGGTAGATCCAGACTCGAGTGTGATCGACTGTGAGCTGCTCATAGTGTAAACCCAGGTTAAATGACTAGTTGTGTGATGAATGTGTAGGCACCATTACTAACATTATTAAATTGTAGCCATTTCAGACTCATACCACTTCACACACACTTCACTGATTTAAACAGTTTGAATTAAAAATCTTTTTTTTTCTTTTCCTCGTCCAAGGAGATTTGAAAAAAAATACTTTAGGCTTTATTTTGCGGCTATGACATACTTATAAACTAGAAGCAGCATAAAGATTTATCTCAAAGTTACAAAATATTTTGTATGATAGATACATATAATGACATTTCTATTAAATTGTCCCAATTAATACTCGGGGAATATCACATAATGCCTGTTACCAAGTAAGGCAGTTTTCTTGTTTTTTTTTTGCCCCGAAAGGTTGACTGATTGTATGACATAGTAGGCCAAAGTTGAGAAGCCCTTACACAGCAGCCTTAAAACTTATTGCGTTGCCTGTTATATCCGTTCTAGGTGAACAGGTTTGTTGCCTTTGATCAGGTTTAGCAGCCTGCTCACTAGTTTATCCTCTGGGTATAGGCCAACCTTTTCCTTCTTGCAAACTCCTTCTAAAAACAACAAATTGGCTAACCCCCCGTGTAGTCATTAGGAACAGTAAATGAAGCGGTAAAATTGGGTTATTAAAACTTATTTTCCGTATTGAATAACAGTACATAACGAAATACTAAAACATAATCGTAAAACATTTACAGGCAAAAATTATTAAAATTAACATACAAAAAAGAATTAACAGAAAATGAATACAGTAATACAGAAAAATGTCCTCAAAGGGTTATTTGTGCCTGTTTGGTGGAACAAAGAAATTCAAAATTTGCTTCGATGCCTGAAAGTTTGAGTCTTAGATCAGTTTCTGCATTTAACCTATTTCTGTACTTATCTTTCAGGTAAGAGTATGTTGAAAATCCTTTCTCACATATGTGGATATGTTGTACAAAAGGACAATAAAACGTTAATTGCTTATTCCGCCAAAACAGGATACTCTTTTTTTATACTGGGCCAAGAATCAAGTAATGAGTAATCTTTAAAAACCGTTTTTAGGGAATTGTCACAGGATAAGATCAATGAGCTTTTCTTTTTCCGGTAAAGTTAAAAAAGTATCCGAAGTTATATCTCCTTGAAAAGGATTACGTATCCAGTTGTTCGATCCAGATATAATATATTTATCAGGAAAATAGCCCTTTAAGGTTAATTAAAGTTGTTTGAGATTTTCAGTAATATCCCTTTTAATATTTTCATTAAGTTGAATTTCATTTTCTAATAAAATGGTGCTGAAAAAAACCAAAACAATCGCACTCATTCACCTGCTGATATTGGATACAAAAGTTGGACTTCTTTAGCATGTTTGGTATTCTATCAGGCACATTGAAAACGGTGATACCTGGGATTTATAAAGGCAGATTCAAATCATTTAATTTAGAAAAAATGTTAAATATGCGAATTTTTGCAGCCAAAGAATATCAAGTACACAAGAGGACAAGTGAAATGAATTGATGGTCAAGAAAAAATGCTTGAACTTCAGACTTCAATTCAAATAAGCGGGTCAAAACCTTGCCACTAGAAAGCCATCTAACTTCTGTATGAAGTAGTAAAAAATGTGGAGACTTCCAAAGTCCTGCAGAAATCCGCTTACATGCCAATGCTTGCCTATGAATACAGCAATCAGTCAATTCAATATTCTTGGTGATCTTTTTTACCCTCACCACAAGACCATAAAATGCTCCAGTCATTGATATTGCACCATCGGTACACATGGCCTAATAAAAAGACTATTTCATTTTTTTTTTCAAGATAGTAATTGACCATATTGAAAATTGCTGCATCTGTCATATAGATTTTCAGTGGTTTTGCAAGTAATTTATCTTCTTTAACGGAATTCTTAAAAATATAATTAACATAGACAAGCAGTACTGCAGCATTTGTTACAACGGTCGACTTTCCACATCATTTGCCAAATCATTAATTTTTCGCGACTCTTATGTTATTTGATAGGGAACAAGGTCAATTTTCTTTGCCGCTTTTTTTCCAATTTTTTCGTGATGTCTTTAGCTCACGGTCCAATCAAATTTTCTGCCACTGTATGTGCTTGTCCAGATCATGCAATTCTGTAAGTAAATGATGCCTTATGTTTACTATCTTCGTATAAATCTGTTGGAAAAAAAGAAACACTAGACTTTTTATTACTTGCCAACTTTCTTTTAAAATACTCAACAGGTTTATCCTTGTGATCCGGATGTCTTGTTTCAAGGTGTCTACGAAGAAGAGGTGGTTTTAAACTGGTATTGGCCAGAATTTCATTAAGATTACATAAAGCGGTTTAGGTTCTGACTCCTCCTCAGTAAAATAAAAACCTACGAAATAGTTACTTACATTTTCGTTTCTTTCCTTTTCTCTCACTCTGTTCGCCTATTTTTTCATTGCTTTCAATTTGGCTAGACGGTAGCTCACTACTACTTCTACCCTGTCTTGGTTCCATATCGGGGACTAAAGAAGAAGAAGCAATTGATTGTTCATCCAGCTTTTCGTCAGACTTAACAAAACTACCCGTTTTTAACCAACAATTGGCTTTACGGAGCAATAATAATTTAAATTCACGTGCGATTTGTGAAGCTTTATTATTTGTTGTAATTTATTCACACAAGCAGAAATCACCAAACTGGTTTACACTACTAATATTTATGTACACACTATGCATTAACTACTAACTCATTGATCTTTTTGAAATCACTCGAGGTTCTTAAGTTCATAGTACGATTCAGTTAGACTCTTCCTTATATATGACCGCGGCGTTTTTATATCGGCAGATGTTATTCTCGTTCTTTCGTGCGCATTCAGGAAAAGTCTTGATTCATAGAAGTGGATTTGCCGACTCATTGGAGAATGCACTCGCATCGCCAACAGTGTAGCGACTCATCGCGTTACAGTTTGTTGCCTGTTGCAATGTTTAATTTAAAATTCCATCATTACAATATTTTTTCGCTAACCCTCTTTATATAGCTTGCGAACCCCTAGAGTTTCGCGAACCATCGCTTGGAAACGTTGGTATAGGCCTCCTAGATTGATTGATCTCTTAAAATTTCGCCAGTAGTCGCTACGCAAGAGTGACTCTGTTATATTTTGTCAGAGCGATAAGGGTTTGGAGACAGTCCCAGACCTGTTTAGATGTTATTTGATAGCACGCTAGAGCCTTCAGTGTCGCCGGATTGTCAAGAGAATGTGAGAAGGGTCCTGTCATTGTAATCTCTTCTCAGATTCTCCCGAAAACAGACGTCGATAGACTCTATTCTCCTTACCAGCTGACTTGCATGATTTTCCTGATGGGTAGGCATGTTGGTTGGGATGTAGCGGCCTCACTTTAAGAGATGTTTTCTGTATATGCCTTTTAACCAGTTTCTCTGTCAGCTTTAGCAGAAAAGATGACAGATCAATTGGCTTGAACGACCTCGTCTGAGAGTAGTCTCCCCAGGTTTTGGTATGAAGATAATTCTGTAGCTATACTTGCCCTTAAAATTTTGCAGAGCACCGGAGTGACGAGCTTTTTTGCCTTGCTTTAAAAGCATTGGGATGACCTCATCGGATCCCAGTGCCTTGTAACTTTCACACGATTCTATAGCCTACAATATCTTGTGGGTTATTACTTCTTGCTATTTCCCAGTTTCTTTGATACCCTTCTGATCAAAGTTGGGAGATTGGTTTCATCATTTATTGTGGCGTCAGGGATAATGGCAGTCTGGCAGATGCGTCCGAAGAAGTATTTCCAGGATTTCCTCACCAATCTCCGTAAAAATCCCATCCGATTTTCAGTGTCTCCATAGAGTCTAGGAGATTTTTAGCCAGATTCTTTTGGAGTCGTCATGCTTCCGAGATACTCTCGACCTCTTGACAGCTTCCACCAGGAGCTTTTTTAGATTCTCTTATTTTTTTGTAGTAGTCAGTGAATATGTTAGAATATTCTTAAACAGTCTGCGCGTTTCCCTTCTTAACACAGTGATTGTTATTCCACCAGCTAACTTTATTGCTAGCGGTTTTCTTCACAAGGGGGCAGTTTTTGTGATATGAGGTTATGATTGCTTTTTGCAATTGAGCAGAAGTTAACTCAATATCCACATTCTTTCTTATGTTCGATATGACATTTTGGATGTTTAGGCTTAGATCATCCCTGTATTTCTCCCAGTTTGTGGATATCAGATTACGATACAGCGTAATCGGTATCTCCATTTCAACTATCTCCATACAGATGTATCTGTAATCCGAGCGGAACGGCTTCGGAAAAACCCGCCAACGCGCCTGAGAGCTTATATGAGAAATCGCCAAGGTTATTTCAATGATCTCGGAGCTAGTTTTGGTAACAAAAATGACTTCTTCCCCGGGATTTAGATACTATAAAATCATAAAAGTAATCCCCTCTTTTGTTTATGTCGCTGATGTTCCATGCCAGATGGTGTGCGTTGGTTTGAAATCCTGCAATACTGTATCAGCTGTTCCAGTTGCTATGATGGAGGTGGGCTGGGTGAGCCATATGCCTGGTAAACCGCTATATTCTGGCTCCTACCACTTGCTAATTTATCCTGATGACCGCTAGATCCCTAGAACAGAAATCAATTAATTTCAGCGCATGTAGTTCATACCTGATTAAGATAAAGATTCTGATGTTATTAAAGCTTGATTTTTCTTAGCCCAACTACGCGTCCCCTGGCTAGCCAGGAGGATGTCGGTATCCCCATTTGCTAGGAATTTACTTAAGGTGGCTGCAGATTTACTTTACTTGTGGTATCCCCAGTATTGTTAGGTTCTGTTTCCCTCCACCTTTTTTCTATCCTGAAGCTGGGCAAGACCCAGGTTAGTTCAGGAAGGTGACCTTTTCCAAGTTCGCACTTCCAAATTTCATTGTTAAGTACCACCTGAATTGGTTTAACCCGTTCTGGGGTCAACTTTTCTTCCGAGTATTTATCCAGAACCATTGCCATCTGCGGTGTAGTAAGAGCCTGCACCATGCCTTCCATCTTGGGATAGGCGGCTTCTGACGCTGCTGATCTTCTCGCTACTGCCCTTTAAAGGACGGCATCGTGAAGTTCCTCCTCCTCAATAACAACGCCATCGTTGGATCTCTTCCTAGCTTCTGCAGGCTGGAGCTATCCAATCCGGGCCGAAGCCACCCAGGTACCGAAAGTTTATCTTTTCTATAATAAAATCAAATATTTTTAAGGAAATGGTGTTCTATTCTTTAGACAAATCTAGGTACTCAATGTATGAATTTATTTTTTACCCTAGTCAGGTATTTTTAAATAGTCACGATTTTCTATATGCTTTTTGAAATTACATTAGTAGAGATAAATATTTTCTTATTTTTAGTTTCAAATTCTGGAGATGCAACATTATATCATCGATTTCATCTAGAGAGTGCTAGTGGCACACCGAAATACACAAACTACACTGAAGAATATAAGGGCTGTTTGGATTATATTTTTATAGAAAAAAATAAACTTTTAGTTAATAAGGTAATTCCAGTTCCTACCGAAACAGAACTTCAACAATATGAAGGATTACCAAATGAGTATTTTCCTTCAGATCATTTAGCGTTAGTAGTTGACTTGGAATTTAGTTGTAGGTAATTTTGAAAAGCCTAGTTTAGATAGTTCTATTATATTATGTTTGTAAATAATCATTGTTATTGCGGAAGTCAGTCTGAAGGTATATGTGTGAGCTAATGACAACGAAAAATGTTTCCGTTTATGAAAAATATGTTGAAAAACATATAGACGGCTTCATTTAATTCATACATTTTTAATTAATTCGTATAAAATATCATTGATTTGAATGGAAACGACTATAAAAATTCGTAAGATATTGTCAGCTTGAAGCGAAATCCTTCTTTCCTCTAGTTCTCAATTCTAGGATCCGTTGAACACAGTTTTACATCTTAGTCTGTCATGGGCTAAATCTTTAGTTTCCCTAATCTACTCTTAACTATGTTCTTCACTATTTGTTGCAAATCATTCAGCTTTGAGTTGCATCTTTTCTTATGCCTTCTTCCATGATCAATTGTGTAAGATCTCCGGATGTTGGAAAGAAAATTCCTTTTTGTTAACTATCATTCCTTTTTAAAACGAAATAGCAAATTAATTTTTCAAGAATTAAACCAAATATGGGAATATTTAAATTACAAGTTTAGTAATAGAAATATTTAATACAACCTATAAATTGTAAGTTATCAGAAAATAAATATATACTTAAATGAAAATTGACTTGGCGGATTCTTTTTACCTTACATTCAAATGCTGTTTTCATAAATACTTATCGACGGAAACCTAGGATAAATAACATTGTTTATTTTACTTTTTGGTATTAATTGAAGAATAAAATGCCGAAGGTGTCGTAGGGCAATATCGGCCAAAAATTTCAAATAAGAAGAGATCACTTAATAAATAATTTGAAAAATATTTTGATCATTTATTTACGGAATTATGAGAAATAAAAATTGGTTAATTGTTTTTTAAGTAAAATTATAGCATAATTTTTCATCTGCAAAATTAGGAAATCAATATTAATAAAATTAAATCTGTAAATAGTACTTTATCCGCGTTTCAGAATTTTTCGTTGTCATTCCTTACATGAAATTTAAACTTTTCAGTTTTTAGAAAAATCTGATCAAATTAATTGGATTTTAAATGTGATAGCATTATTGCCAATCTGTACACTACCAAAGATAATAATAGGTAGCTACGCGATTAAAAATATAATTGTTGTAAGTAAACTTGAAAGAACATGCCGACACAAATTATCGATATTGTTTATAGGAATCCGTTGTGCAACTAATTTAATATACCTCAGTGGTTGAAGGATCAAAAATTTAGCAAATTAACTTTCTTACAATTAATATGTAATATTTTTAGATACTATTGACCTTGAAATTTAGTTTTGTTATTGTATTGTGTGTAATAAAATATAGATATACGATCTTAGATAATTTTATATGTTCTAGTTAAATAATAAATTATCGTTGTTGTTTTAAATGTCACATTGTGTTTTTTAATACATAATAAAAGTGCCTTTATACAGAATGTTTTATTTACAACTCCAGAAGCCAACATTTTTAAAAATTAAATTGGAAATTACGGGATGTTTTCACATTCGCTTTTATGACATACATAGTTTTAAGCTAAGCTAGTGCTAAAATTATAAAATGATAAAAATATATTTGATTTTAAAATTTTTTAGTTGTAATGCATTTCTCAACTTATTTTTAAAAGGTTTGAAGTCATTTGAATTGATTACTTGTTTTTCAGAGTACAATTATCCATCCATTTGATAAAATATTAAAAAGAAAATTCTTGAGAATATATTTTTTGTGGCTGTTGATTTTTGAAGCGTTGTTTTTGGCAGTTGATGCCCTATATTTTTTCCTCTTTTTTTTTTCGTTCATATCAAAGGAAAGGGCAATCAATCGCATTTAAACACTGCACATATACAAAGCTCCAGGATTTTAACTGTTACTCCTCAAATTCTAAGTTCTTACTTTTCCCCCTTTCTTTAGAAACGATTCTAGTTTTGTTTGAAGGTTGTAGACAATGTTGAAGAATGACTAAAATGTGGTCGGACTTGCATTGTCTTTATTATTATTTTTACGACGTTTCGATTAGGTTGTATCTCTAATCGTTTTAAGAGTTTATACTTGATAACGATTAGAGATACAAGCTAATCGAAACGGCGTAAAAATAAAAATAAAGACAATTCAAGTCCGACCACATTTTAGTGATTCTAGTTTTGTTGATTCATATATTTTTTTTTAATACCACAAATATTCAAAGATTCTCCAGGGATCTGTGCCTATTTTTCATTTTGTCTACATATATCCTACTAGTAAATTTAGTTTATAATTTTGTTACAATTCAATAAACATATGCGCGATTACTAGGGAGTTTATTTCCCTGCAGAAAAGGAACTGCAAATTGTAATATTAACAGGACGTCATTTGTGAGGTCAACGTGATAATATTGTGCATATATATTATCATTCGAAGCCGTCGGATGCCTAATATCACCACTATCATTAATTTATTTATTTCAGCTCTTTCCAATTCTAATAAAAAATCTATGATAGACATCGCGAGAGAACATCAAAAAGGTTTAATGATTTCGAACATAAAAACAATAAATTCTTTTAAATATGATTAAAAATAGAATTGTTATAAAAATATATGATGTTTTTAAAGGCGATGAGTGTAATTGTGAATTTAATCGAATAACTTTATAGATTACGATTTTCTGCCACTCCAAAGTTAAAATGCGAAAAAGAGATTCTGCGGATCTAGACACTAACAAATCTTGGTGCAAAACATGTTTATGGGGCAAAGATCTCTTTGTTATTGGTTCCTTTTTACCTAGACTAATCGAAGTTGACCTTTTAAAAATGACTCTTTGCAGATGATTTGCTTATGAACTCGGAGGCCCCGGGCACGGGCACTTAATTGTTTGATCGTATGTCCGCCCCTGGGTATAGCCAATCGTGTAAGAAACGGATAAGTAGTAGTAAAAACCAACCAGTGAACTGAATTATAAAAGTGAAATTTATATTCATAATAACCCTATATCTAGAATGTCATTTTGAAAATTGTACTTTTTTATACTCCAGGATGAGAACAAGAGATACATGTCTAGATTCAATATTTTGGCTCTTAAAATCGGACACACATAGGAAATAAAAAAAAAAGAAATTAAACTAACAGGTTTCACTTATTTTATTTAAAAAAAAATACCTTGTTTTATAATTTCGAGATAACAACATAACAAAAAATATATAAACATGGGCCTAAGGAATACAAACAAAATCTTCCCTGAGCTGGGCCCAAAATATCACAATTTTTTTCGTAAAAAATGAAAAAATAACCGTTTTAACATTTTATTTGCGACAATTGTTTAGGTGGAAAAATAAATACGTCTCCAAGGTAAAAATTTAATATTATTCTATAATGTATTTTTCGTAATGGAAAACTTCATTTTCCGTATTAAAAAAAAATAAATAATATTATGCATGTAGGTGCCTGTAGTCATCAATATTGTACTACCAAATGTCATCGCCAGTATTGTACTTTTTTTTTTAAATTTTGTATCACTAAGCATGTCAAAAAGAACAACACAATAAACTTAAGTGTACATATACGTACCAATTGATTTTTCCACTATTAACAAATTCCTAACTTAGAAAATATAAAACAGTCTGTAAATACATGTGACAAACTGTTAGATATTTTTTATAAATTTGATAATCATCCTCTTAGAGTTAATTCAGGTATAAAAGAGCTTCATTTAAACAAAAACAAATAAATGCATCTCTTATTACTGGCAGCAGTAAAATTTTAAATATCTTCTAGGTTTAAAAATACAAATACAAATATTTTTTCATATGATGAAATATTCATTTAATGCTCTTACTACTGTCAGTCAATTAACAATAATTGCTGTAAACCTAAATTTTAATTTGTTTTTTAAGTGAACCAAAAAACATCAACTAGTTCACTTAAAGGTTGGGAACATACTAGTTTATTTTATTAAATGCTAAGTTATACCTAGGAATCAGTCTATTTTTTTTTATTGGGTTTTACTTTCTGTAGATGTTGTACTGGTGGACTGAGATTGACTTCCTGTATTTGGGTGGTATTCAATAGCTAAAGGCTCCTTATGTTCAAAAGCTTTCGGAGTCACCGGTATATATGAGTCTTCTTTTTCTGAATGATATATACTCTTTGCTTCGCGTTTCTCTTGTTCAGATTGCCACTCAACCTAAAAGAAAAGTTGATTGAAGATTTTTTTTTATTTATTAACATGTGTATAGTAGAATGAACAAGCTCTGTTATTTACATCCGCGCTGACCTTTTTGCATGCCCCTTAATTTGGGGTCATAGACATGAATCTTTCACCCGTATTTTCCGACCTAATTCTTTAAATTTTGCCACTTCCTATTGTAAATATCTGTTTAATAATGTTAAAATAATAACAGTAATACTTAGGTATTAATCATCTATAAGTAATAAACCAAAATGTTTCATTAAAATTCCAAAATTAACCTTGTAATTAAACAAGTAAAAAGTTATTGGTAAGGTCACCTGATTTCAGGGCGGAGCTTCAGAAATGCTATTTAACGCGAAAAACCAAAATACAGTGATTACTTGATGTGATTCTTATTCTAGCTGCTGAGCGCTGTCTGGTCATAAGTCTCCAATATTCACTTTGACAAATCATTCAAATTATTTTTTGCCTGGTTTCTACAAAGGCTGTTTTTACGTTAAATCTTCGTGTTGTTTAGTACGTAATTTCGTTATAGTAGCTGACTAAAAATACGTCTCGTTGTAGACAATTTCTTCTGGTTTTATTTTATCAAAACATGGGTTTCATCTGATAGTCCTCCCTGTTTTTCTTGAATCAGCCGTTGCTTTTGACTCCCGACGAGCTTGTAGACGGCATGAGTGGCCATCTAGAACTTCTGGACTTCATTTTTAAACTCTTGGTAGTTCAACACTTGCACCCCGTTAAATAAATTGTTCTGAGGTTTTCCCTTTATAAAATAAAGTATAGGAAATGGTTATCTGCTTACGAAGCCTTAGGTAAGATTTCTTAACTAAAGGGCCCTCGGAATTATTTAGTCCGCAGGCTATCAACGTCCAGGTGTTTGTGCAGGATAGTATCTTGGCTATTAGGTAGCATAAAGTTCGCGTATTTTCTCAACAATGGAGTTTTCATACTCAAACTTACTCCAAGAAAAAACGTTAAAATATCGCGAGAATTTGGTAACGCAGTGTTATTGCATTTATTCTTCTAAATTAGGTCCGTGAAAAAATAAATCAAAATTTAAAGTCAGAAATTCGAGAAGTGATTTTTTTTGTTTTTCCGAAAAAATTGCGATCTTAATAAAATAAATCCAAGTTATGACTGCGCATTTATTTGAGGACATTAGTGCAAATTCAGCAAAACAAGGGTATAAAAAATCATCTTAAAACGAATGCATACAACCCCATAAACTTTTTAACTCATTTCTTGATCATAACTGATAAATAATCTTCACATTAAGAGCATAGCTCACTTCCCAGACCCGTAAATAAAAAAGTCCTTGATCTTTTTAATTTGATTTAAAAAATTCATTGCAAAATTTAAGAGCATGGCTCATAAATTTAATCCCGTTGAGACCCTACAAGTGAGGCAGCAGGAAATTCCAGTCCGGTCGAGAGGTTTTGGTGAGACCTCACCAGACCACCTCTAGGAATTTTAAATCTCCCTACTCGCGTGTTGATCTGTTTAATTTTTTTCTTTTGGAAGGGAAACTGACAATAATTTCTTGCGAGATTAACGACTAGTGGCCCACCTATTGAAGATTCCCCGTGCCTTTCTCTGACGTAGTGCCAGTGCCAGACTACTAAGCAATGGCAGAGAATCTCACGTTTCGCCGAGTAAATGCTTTAAAAGACTCGTGTTCGCGAGTGAAAGAAATTTGAGCGATCTGTGCTCTTTAATAAACGATCAGATTCTGCTAACAAATGGCGACACCGGGTGCTATTTATACTTTCTCGACACTCCGTAGGGCAGGGGTCGGCAATTGGCGGACCGCGGTCCGGATCCGGACCGTGAAGGGTATAAATCTGGACCGGCTACGTCTATCCATTTGTTTCTATTGTACAATATGTATGATGTAATACATCCTACGTTCCTATTTTAGTATACAAATTTGCTTTTAATTTTTTTTTCTGGACTCCCGAATGAAAGATTTTAATCATCCGGACTCCACGAGAAATTAATTGCCGACCCCTGCCGTAGGGTCTTTTAAAAGGAAACCAATCAGCTCTTAGCGCGGCCCGCCAAAGCTTTGTGTCTGCGCCGCCGTCTGTGTCGGTGTCTATGCGCCGTTCCCACCGATAACGTGCAGTTTATGTCTTGGAATTTCAACCGTCTTTTTTATTTTTATGATTTTTTTAGGTTCTTGTAGATCGTTTCTACAACACCTACTAAAACCGAGTTTGCGAAAACGAGAGCAGACAATACTTTACACAAAATATTCCTGATATTTTACGAGGGGACGTGCAGTGTTGTCATATTTCGAAGAAACATTCAAAAACTAAAATTTTATCATATCATAAATGTAAGCACTGTGAGCATTATTTTAACAATAGGCCTATGTTATACCATTGTTACAGAGATTTTCTTTTCTCAAAGAACAAATATATTTAGGTCACCTTCTAGTTTGTAGTTTTGAAGATTCTATAAAATCATGTAACATTTTATTAGTGATATTTAAGAATTGGCAACGTTGTGATTTCAGTAAAAGGTCGCTAGGAAGTGGCATTTCCAAGGAGGAGTTTATCCTCTTTTGTTGGCAAGAAGGGATATGCAACATTGCCACGTTTTGAACGGAAATCCAACAATTCAAATTCTTTTATACTTGTTACAAAGGCATGTATATAACATTTTATTACTTTATTCAATCTTTCGCAACATTGTAATGATGGATGAGTTGTGTCCTATCGTTATGTCCATTTTACGAGCGTCAAAATTATAGCATTGGAGTAACAGTCTTGTGTTTATATAGTCTTTGATTGAAATAACTAACCTCAATTTAATTTTAATTTAATTAATATGTATTATTCGTATTATTTTACTGAAGCCCCAATTAATAATTTCAGAGCTTGATTTGCTCTTAAACAAGTAAATGATTTTTCTCTGTCCTGGAAAATGTACTTTTCTTAACATGTTTCATTTCTTAGTTCAATTAAATATCAATTCGTATTGTAAAATAAATAATGAAAATAATCGCCTCAATTATAAAAAATTACTGAGTATCAGAAAACAAAAAAATAAATAAATATTTTCGTTAAAAAGATTTGAAGCACAACAAAATGGACCTAGTAGAAATTCGTAAAATAACGAACTCTATTACCGACCTTTTGCCCCGAGACTTTAATCGTCCTTGAGATAATTTCAAAAATATATCTAGCCAAAATAATAAAATACTTAGTTTCCCTAATCTCTGTTAGAAGTACCTTTTGTTTATGTTGTCTAACATGGTCTCGCACAATATCCAATACCATTTTTTCAGTAAGTACTCCATCTTCCGAAGCATAAGCGGCCGCTTGCCAAGCTACTCCTAATTTGGCAATTTCTCTGCCTGACATACCATCTGTGATTTCTGCCATTTTGGTACACAGCGCGCTGTAGTCAAAGTTATCGACTTTTAATCTTCTGAAAATTGAAGATTCATTAATAAAACACAAAGTTTCTACGAAGCTTGGTTTACTGGTTTGACTGATATATATCAGTATCTGAAATATTTTTGGCATAAAAGATTAATGAGGAATTGAAGCATTGGCTGAAAATATTGTAATGTACTTTTCTAAATATCGTCATTAGGACTGAAAACAGTTACATTTTATCAACAAACAAACGATATACAATATGTGTCAATTTTTTGTTGACAAATAGGCATTACCGACTATTATAATATAAATAACAGACTGTATATACCAATCTCAAATAAATATGTTAAATTAAAGATTCATTGAGTCACTTGCATGTTACAGTATTGAACGTAATTGGAATTTTCAATATTTCAAAATATTTGATTAATTATGACACAAACATTTTTAATATTTATAAAAAAAAGTCGCTACGGAGGTATGAATAAAATATGAACATAATCACACTTGGATTTACAGTTTATTATTTTTTAACCGTCAAAATAACAATATATGCTGGACAAAATGGTTGAAACAAAAAAAGTTTAGTATGAAAATTTAATTTTATTAAATATAATTACAAATACATTAGTATTTTATGTGATATCATTTCGCTCTGATCACATTTGCACATCTCTTTGGCATAAGTCCATTAAATTTTCAGTCGTTCTTCTGTCTATACTATTCCAGCCTTCTCTCAGTTTTCCGAAAATTGGCATTTTTCATATCTTCTCTTTGAATTTTTCGGTAGACTAGCTTCCAGAGATTTCCTCCATTACGAGCTTCGAAGCGTGTATAAAATATCAAATTAAAAAATAAAAGTTTGTGCCATTACTTCAAACGTGCACAGAGTGTCCAATTTTCGATGGTTTTACAGGCCGTTATTAGTAAAAATGGAAGAATAAAGTTTTCGTGACACCATTGCTATTTTTTTAAGAAACGAACGGCACCACTAACAGAATTTTCATACACCTTTTCATTTTGGAGATACAGAGACTGTTTCGGAGAAATAAAACAAACTTGCCTTTTTTAAATAGGACACCCTACATACTTTTGAACAATGTGATTTAGTTTGTTACAAGCTTTTCAAAAATATATAACACTCTATATTTATTATTAGTATTGAGTCTTACATTATGGTTTAAACATGTGTTACACGTAATTCTTATTTTCTTTAAAGACCCTTTCAGTTGCATTTCTTAAATCCGTTATGGTTTGGTACTCAACAGTATAAATTTTATTTTGAGGTACCCCCACAAAAAGATATCCAAAATCGACAAAATCGGGAAACCTGGGTTGCCATCTTATAGATCCATTTGTCCCTATCCAGCGGTCCGAAAAATTAGTGTCCAAATAAGCCCTTGAAATTTGCGCATTAAGTGGAAGCTCCGTCTTGCTACAGGTACAGGTTGTTAAAATGCATTAAGGGCATTTTTTCTCTTATTTCCGGAATGTGTTGCAGAATTTGTAAATATTTATTTGCAGTAAGGCTGCCTTCATATAAATCATATACGATTTTTGTTCAAAATATAAAACATGAAACGTCGAAGCCAAACCTGCCGTGCCTTTCCCGTGAAAATATTACATGTTTATTTTCCTGAAACCAAAACCTAGTATTCTGTGGATTTAATATACCGGTGCTGATAAAATAAGCCTCATCAGATCATATAATGGCTATTTCACAATTTTGTCTCTGTTTATATTTTGTAAATACCAATTACAAAACTCTACTCGGCGCTGTGCGCCACCAGAATATAAATTTTGTACCAGGTGATATTTATATGGTTTAAACTTCTGTTTTTTCAAGATTGTTTGAACCCTTGACTTATTAACTCCTACAGAGCCTTCTACTATACTGCAAAAATTACTTGGATTTGCTTCAATAAAAATTAACACATTGATTTCATCAATCTCACGGTTTTCCTTGTAGATTTTAGACCGTGGTTTAGAAAATGTACCGTGTTAAATAAAATTTGATTTTATTATCAAAAACATTCTTTTGTCTAGCTGCTCTCTGGATACCTACGAATTACAGACATTTATAAATTTCAAATTTTCGTTAAACTGAATATAACCAAAATAAGACGAATATCTAAATATTCTGACAGAAACCCCAGAGGACACGATTTTGACGTTTTGTTTCTTTAAATACCCATCACGGCCTAATAACAGGACCAGTTATTTTTTTTTTAAAACGTAAATTTAAGACTCGATATTAATAATAGATATAGAGTGCTATATATTTTTGAAAAGCTTGTAACAAACTAAATCACATTATTCAAAAATATATCAGGTGTCCCATTAAAAAAAAAAGACAAGTTTGACATATTTCTCCGAAATAGTTGAACCCACAAAGAAACTGACAACGCCAGTGAACCCTACATGAAAAACCATAGTTCTATTTTTAACCGACTTCTAAAAGAAAGAGGTTCTCAATCCGTTGACTATTTTTTTTCTATGTATGTACACCGATTACTCCAAAATGGCGGCACCGATTTGAATGAAATTTTTTACGTTACGTTCAGGAAGTTGCAGCGATGCTCCCATATTTTTTGAACGAAATGGGTGCAGTAAAATCCAAGATGGTGCTGACTGTATGGCGGCCAAAAAAATGAATTTTGTCCAATTTTCCCCAAAATTGGTATGTGGAAATTTTCAGAGTCGTACACAACGAATCTGAAATTATTTAAAAAAAATTCAATATCGCGGATCCAATATGGCGGACAAAAAAATTTATTTTGTCCGATTTTCTCCAAAATTGGTGTGGGGGAGTTTTCGGAGTCGTTTATAACGATCCAAAATATTTTTAAAAAATTCACTATGACAGCACATAACGGATCTAAAATGATTTTTAAAAAATTCAATATGGCGGACGAAAAAAACAATTTTGTCCGATTTTCTCCAAAATTAGAGTTTTCGGGGTTGCACATAACGAATCTAAATTTATTTTTAAAAAATTCAATATGGCGTATCCAATATAGCGGATAAAAAATTTATTTTGTCCGATTTTTTGGAATTGCACATTACGAATCTGAAATTAATTCTAAATGAAATAAATATATACAAATTATGGTAAGAAAGTAATTACAAATAAAGTATTTTTAATCTGTTTATGCGAATCACATTTTGTCAGGTATTAGTTTGACGCCGACTTCAAAAATTTCAATTTTATATAAAAATTTATAGTTATTTTTCACTTTTTAGCGCACTTTTAGAAGTCGGTTCAATTTTTTTTATAAAAATTTTATTTAACTTTGCGATAAGTTGCAAGATAACTGAGATACGAGGGGTGCCCCAAAATGTATAAACTTTAATCGCTCTGTATCTCTAAAACGAAGAGGTGTATGAAAATTCTGTTAGTGGCATCGTTCGTTTCTTAAAAAAGTAGCAAAGTGCCACGAAAACCTTATCCTTCTATTTTTACCAATAACGGAGATAACCCGTAAAAACCATCGAAAATTGGACACCCTGTATATTTTTTAGTACATCTCTAATGATCTCCCTGTTCATAAAATGATTTCTCATCTCTCGTATAATATGTAATGAGCCCATGCTGTACTATGAAAAATATCCCCACACCATAATGAATCCCCTCCCATGCTTTACGATTGAACGGAGGTACTTTTTATTTAAACGTTGACCTTTAGGACACCGTAAATACACGGTTCCGTCACTACTAAAGAAACTAGACTTCAACTTGTCGCTAAATATCATTTGCCTCCAATCTCTGGTAGTTCAGTTGATGTGACCCTCTGTAAATTTAAGGCCTCTGGTGTTCTTACTCAACAACGGCTTTGTTAAAGATCTATGGCTGTAAAAGGTCAATTTTCCGAATTTTTTAAATGTTATCCAGACTTAAATTTGTCTTCCTTGACCTCCTGAGACTTTTACTTGGAACAACATTGTCAAACACTATTCTTTTTACAAATTCTCAACACAGTAACTTTCAGTACACCCGAGTTCTTTTGAAACTTGTCATTGCTGAATTTCTTCTTTGTAAAAATTAATTATTCTTTCAAAAATATTGATGGATAGTAATTTTCCTTTTGCCATATACCAAGATGTTTGCTGTACACGTTTTTAATCCACAACTAATTTCAAAATAAATGATAGGAAATATTTTGATAAAATTAAAAAAGTTACAACCTTCTGTCCGAAAAACACGTGTTTTTATTTGGTTTCTTATCTTTCAGCATAAACAAAAAAAAATTGTAAACTCCACTAAAGATACTTACAGCATTAGAACACAAATACTTTTTCGGACACATTAGGCATGTAAATTTAATTTATTCCAACCATTATGTCCAATATGTATATATCACCAGATTATTAGCCCAGCCCATACTGGCATATCTTGTATATTATTTTGGAGATCTATGAAAAAAACTGACACTAAAACATGTATCATATTCTATACCTGTCAATGATAGATTCCGGGAAAATCGTATTTGGAAAAGTCGAATTAATGAAAATAGGTGCAAATTAATATCTATGATATTTCCAGCTTCTTTTAGAAATACCAAAGATTGATATAAATATGTAGCTCCCAAAGAGGTTCTTTTAATCTAAAACCGCTGTGGTAGCTCCCATTTCGAGCAGAAAAATACCAGAATTCAACTTTAAATTGCAATTTACTCTAATAATTTTAATGGACATGCCCTGCAAAGAAATCGAAATTCGTATTTTAGAAACTAATCCAATCCATTATTTCCTTTTACCTAAACTTCATAGTTTATATATTGAATGTACCTTCTGAATACCGCCAATGGGAAACGATAATGTGTCAAGGCTTTTGTTTTTAGACGCTAAATTTGTATTTTTGCATCATTTGTCATTGTTATTTATCATGTTTGGTGGTAATTAAATTATTTGATAATTATTTAAAAGGGAGCATCAAACTGGCATTTTGTTACAATCGATAGGTTTTCTACGACTTTGACATGCTATAATGAATGGATTTCAGCAAGAATATTTTATACCATAGGTGTGCGTTCTTTGTTGACATAATTAAGTAATATTTACTTTTATTTTATTATTATTTTTTTTTTAAATATGCACTCATGGAAAAAATCAATTTTGAAAAAATAAAGTTCGATGAATTAAGGAGTAACGCAACTCTAGAATTTTAGAAAAATCTTTTCATTTTTTTTTTGCTCAAATGATAATTTGGGATGTGAAGAATGAGGAAAACAGTTTCATGTGGGAAAAAGTAGGAAACACGTTTTTTTTTTCGGGGAGAAGCGCTACAGGTCTATTTATTGTGACTTGATGCGATGCGGATACATTCTTGTGAACGATCAGCAAACGCAATCAGATTGAGCTTTTTTAGATCAAGCCAAAAGAAAGCGAAACAAAAGAACATCAATACAGAACGCCAAATGTGTGGTGCAGGCATAAAAAGTTTCTCATGATGAATGAAAACTAAAACTTAAAGGTGTTTATCTTGAAACCACTGACTGAAAACATAATTAAAAAAGTTTTCAATCAAGCTACTTGAATATTTCGGGTAAAGTTTTTTTTCAAAACCAAAATTTTTTATTATTAACACTTTAATTCAAAATGTCCTGTTCTATTTTTTATTGTTTTCATATGCCAAATCAATAGTAATCATATTTTTTAATTTCAGTATGTACTTCCCTAGATTTTGGCATATAAAATCAGAATATTCTGGTTTTTCATTTTAGAACCATCCGTTACTGAGCCAAAATTTAGGATTAAAGTTTTTCAAAAAAAAAATCATATCTAATCTTTAATACTTTCAATGCTTTTTACCTGCTAGCTCTATATTTTGCATATTTTTTGCCAAAAAAAATACCGAAAATCACCTTTTCTTCGACCTCTAGTGCGGCGTTACCTCTTAAGTAGTAATTTAAACATTTTGAACTAGGAAGAATAGTTTATTTTACAAATTTAAGTGAACAATTTTAAATTTTTACGATAAACAAAGTGTGAAAAAAAATTAGTGCTTAATGTTGTGAAATTTTAGGATATTTATTTATAAACTTAATGACTAAAATGTGACTGTCGGACTTGCATTGTCTTTATTTTTTTTTTGTTTGTACGACGTTTCTATTACGTTGTATCTCTAACCGTCAAGTATAAACTGATTGATAACGATTAGAGATACAACCTAATCGAAACGTTGTATCATCAAACAAAAATAAAGACAATGCAAATTGGATACATGTTAGTCAATCTTCAACATTGTCTACAATCTTCAATGTTATAGGTATGGTAAATACTAGTATTGCCGCCGCCAGCTCTGATTCCTCCTTGCATCTTTCTCGGCATGCTATTAAGTAGAGTTTGAATGTATTCTAGAGGAATTGTGTTTTATTCATATTGCCCTACAAACCGTTAAAGTAATTGGTCACTATTCCAGCTCCATGTGGCCGAGCGTTTCTGTGCATTAATATGCATGTTTCGTATCTAATGAGGCTGACATATAGCAAAACGGGATCTAGAAGAATTTTTTCGATATAAAAGTCACCAGCCATTCTTCCTTCAGTCCCGTTCACGAGTTTAGACAGTCCCTCTCAATTAACACCTTTCTCCATCAAAACTAACGCTTTGTATGAGATAGCGACTGGTGTATTGTTCACTAGCTCTTCAATGGACGTTTTTTCGTCAATAAGTAAGTTCTAATGTCATTCGTAAACAGAATATTTTTCCAGTTCTCGATATTCTACTAAATTTCTGAAAATCGATGAGTTTTGTGATTTTGGAAAATATGTGGAACTTGGACGACATCGTGGCTTCAAACATTCTTCTTTTAATCCTTGTCTAATTATTTTCAAACTAATATTAATTTATCTTATCGCACATTTTTGAAATGAGTAGACGTCAATGTGTGATTTCGTGTAGAATTAAGTATCAAAAAATGATTAATAGCTTGTTGTTCACCTTTCACGTCCTTGACAGGGTCTTGGTACGCAATTTCCAGTGTCTCGATATCTTTTAAAAATATTCGATGATGGAGATTGGCCTCTTCTGACACGTCGTGCGATATCTTTTTGTCTATATCCTTCATTATATAAAACTATCATTTGTACCTCTCCAGCTTTATTGCCGTATTTAACTGGGGACATGCTGTTGTTGCGGAAAACGCAACGTAAATCACTATCACTCATTTCACCACAAATCACTTAAGATATCTTAATTTTTAAATTACATAAAGATTTTTTTTATGATGAAATACACGACTGACAATAAACACCAACAGTATGAATTAAACATCAATATTTTTGTGTGAATATATCCGCCTACCAGATCAACATCAACATATATAAATGTACGGCCCCAATTTAATATTATTTTCAAGTTAAGGCACTAAAATTTTCTATGATTTTAGCAAAAAAAATATAAACATAAAAGTATAAAAATGAAAATGTCAAATAAAGAATTGACAATCTTACCACTAAAGTAGGTATATTTCGACAAGGAATATTACAAAAACTAAATGTTCCCGCAAAATTTCGTGTTCATTGTCGCAATCAATGCACCAAAATGCATCCATAATGAAAAAATGGTTAATTTTGTCGTGGTGTGATACAACTAAGTAATTAATTCCATTCGACTGTTAATATACGAAAAGACGAGTAGTATTTTCCTTAGTTAGAACTTTATTTGAAGACTGAAAGATGTTAAGAACATGAATTAATAGTTAGTAAAGAGACGAAAATTAATACTTTGGCCTGCGCTGAAGTAGATCTTACGTCAACAAGACAAATTACTAATATTTCAATTGGGAGAGAAAGTAACAATATTTTTGAAAAATAAAGCTTTAAGTCATTTGAATATCAAATACACCATCTTTCCTTTTGAAGCTGATTATCAATGGAGGTTAAATTTCTGTAATTGGGTTTTGAATACGATGTAGCCTAATTTAAATAAATTTATTCTTTTCTCCGACGAAATCCCCAGGTTCACGAATTTGGGATTATTCAAAAGGAATAATATAAAGTATTGGCGGGAAAAAACACCAATTCAGGAAAGAGCTTTTCAAGAGAGATTTGTTGATAACATGTCAATGGGAGTGATAAGAACACACATCATTGGGTCAGTTTGTTTTACGATCTGCTTATACTGCTCTCATAAAAAAAACCGCGCTATATTGAACAAATGGCAAAATCAGCAAGTAAAACAAAGCAAATCAATATTTTCAAATCTACTGTCAACAAAATGGTGCTCCAGCCCATAACGCCCAAAAAGTTATGAAATATTTAAATGAAACCTTTGAAAATCACAAGCAGGGTACACATGGACTGGTTAGATGGTCCTCAGAATCATTCGATGTAAGCCTTTTGCACTTTTTTATGGAGCCAAATCGGACAAGTTAAGTTAGATATGATTTAAGCTAAAAAAAAAGTTCAGATCTAAACCATCATCAAGTTTCAGGTATTTTTATCGTGTGAAATTTGTTAACATTGTATATATTTAAAAAGTCAGTATATTATATTATTATATAGAACGTGATAAGTTTTTGTGATGGTATTAGCCTGAAAGTAAATTGCTATTGAAATAAAAACTGCGAAAAACTCTTTTCTTGGTTAAAATGGGAAGGACTGCCCCTTTTGTCATTTTAATATTTTAACTGGGATTTCAATACTTTTTGTTCATAATTGTTTTTTGCTTTCTTTTTAGAATCACACTTACTTTTCTATTCTTTCTTATAACAAACATTTTATAGGTTTGGATTGAATAGAAAGTCAACCAAGTTTACCGAATATGTCGAGTGCAAAAAAACATTAGAAAAGTAAAAAGTTCAACTTATCACTGAGAAAATTTGTGCTCTTTCTGAATTTTTCCTTAAAGGGCATATAAAACACTAGCTTTGTACCAAATGAAAGTAATCCAAGGTTTTGATGATCTGTCAGTGAGTCCGTGCTAAAAGTAGCGATATTTGGGGGGTTCATATTTCAGGATTTTTAACACTGGATTTCTAAAATTTAAGGTGCTTTGTATGACGAATAACTCATTACAACGGTAAAATTTTGACTCTGTAGGTATTTTAAATTTTGGGGTATGTAAGAGTCAAAAGTGATTCAAAGTGGTTCGTGTTAATAGGGTTATGCGTGCGTGTAACCGTGTGCTGAGATATATGACTAATTCTCCTAGAGTTAAAAATGGAGACAATTTTGATCTTACCTCTGCCCTTCAGTTGCAGGTTCCAAAACAAATTTTTGGAAATATAACCTTATGAGTCTTTCTCTTTCAGCTAATCCTGGCAATATAAATTCTACCATTTCATCTAGACGATCATTTACAGCCCAATCAAACTGTTCAGGCGTATTTGATGCTAATACCAACATAAATTTGTTACTCTGTTCGCCTAAAAAATTAAATAAAAATATTTTATAAAAAATTTTCATCTAAACAGCAAACTATACTAGATCATAATGATTTAGGCATATTTTCAGTTGTCATTCAATTCTAAAAAACATGGCAAAATTATTATCTTAATCAGTATTTTTTTACAAAAAGGAATTATATAGTATTAATTCTGCAAAATACAGACTGACTGAAAGAGCCCCAGATTTTTATTGTATCATTTAAATAAAGAGTTTGTCTTTAGACTGAGAAAACGTTATGCTTATAGAAAAATGTTAAGTAGTCTTAAAATTTGAGTAGTGCTTAATTTGACGTTACCATATTCAATGTGGGACAAAATAAAACTATATACTATCACAAATTTATGAATTTTAAATATCTGATTACATGGAATAATTGGCAAAATGACAAGATGGCTCACACAATTTATTGTTACAAGTTACTTCTTGTAAAAAAAATTGTTTATTAAAGTTCAAATAAAAAAATTTACAATATAAAAATGGATTCTCCACAAGTTTTATTTTTAACAATAAACTATGACCAACCTGTTCTATACAAGAATGCATTAAGTGTTGCTCTTAAGTCCTCAGAGATATTTTCAGACGATCGTTTCCTTAAAAATGCATCTGCTTCATCTATAAAAAGTAATAAACCTCTGCCTGTGCTATGGGCCCAGTCGAAAACTTTGTGAATTGCCGTCACACCATCTTTTCCCATTGGAGCGATGTCTCCACCTGTCAGGATAGCATAATCCATGCCAGAGTGTTTGGCCAGTTTCTAATATAGTAAATGTTTATTTACTGTAAACTTTTAATTCCACAAACATAATTTTAATCTGAATATAACATCTGATAATTTAATCAAAAAAAAGAAAAAAAAATTCAATATCGCACGTGCAGCATGACATTGTAGAAAATGATGTTTTAAAACAGTCTCCTGTTTCATTACAACTTTATTGATCCTAAATAATAATTATTGTATTGATATTACTAATTTTTATGTTAGCGCTACTTACCTTTGTGAACATAGTTTTGCCAGTACCGGGAGGGCCATGCATCAGAATATTTCTGTACATTCCTTTATTCTGTTTGGTATTTTTGGTTGCTATAGCAATATCCCTTAATCTTTCCTCCAATTTTGGTGCCAAAACAACCCCTTGTAGAACATCACCTTCTTTTGTTTTTATTTTTTTTAATGTTTCTACAGGGTGCTTAACAGCTTCAAGTAAAGAGAACCTTGAAGTTTCTCTAACTAGGGAGGGCTTTCCTATGGAGAAATAGTATTTATAATTTGAATCAACTGATTATTTTTAAAAGTTTTAGTAAGATTTAGTCATACACTTTATATAAAAAAATTTTTATATTTACTCCAGATGTTAAAAACTTGATGCATAATACTAGGAACTTAAGAATTTATGAGGTTCAAAATGTATAGTGCCACAGAGATTGAGAAGTATCTTGTTTCTATTTATCCGAGATTCTCGTGTACTACCAAAATTCATCGTGTATACTTCTTAGACATACCTAATCTTGACTCAATATATCTAGACGTAACTGAAGTTGCTCCCTTCGCTGAATACACTCCTAATGCTAGTAATGTAAGTCCTCCAGCAGCAGTAAGAACTTTGTTCCAGTCAGTAAGCATTGCCTGCGCTCCAGCGCCAATAACTGAACCAGCAGTTCTATAAAAATAATGAAGAAATATAAAAGTATAAAAGAAGGTATGTATGTATATGAAGGTTTTCGGGTATTCTCTGTATGTGTCGAGTCCCTCTCAAAACTATATGGCAGCTGACGTTTCGGTGAAATCTCATTCACCATTTTCAAAGCTGCCTTACAGTCCTAAGAAGGACTCAGCACATACACGGGATACCTGAAATCCTTCGATTGCATACATACATACATACATACATACATACATATATATATATATATATATATATATATATATATATATATATATATATATATATATATATATATACAGGGGCGGATCCAGCCTATCTTTATCTTTTTTTTTTTTTTTTGGGGGGGGGGGGGGGTAGTGATATGACGGGGGTGAACGATAGCAACATTTCCATTTTTAGTGTAAAGGGTAGGGTGGGGTCAATTTTTCTGAATTCGAAGCTCTTGGAGGGAGAGCGATCGTAAGGAAAAATGTTGTTGACGGGGGGGGGGGGGGGGGGGGGGAGGATTCCAGTGGTATACACATTCCTAGTATAAAAGGCAAAATCGAGTCTATTTTCCTGAATTCAAAGCTCTTGGGGGAGGGGGGATTGCCCTCCCCCTGAATCCGCGCCTGTATATATATATATATATATATATATATATATATATATATATATATATATATATATATATATATATATATATATATATATATATATATTACAAGTTTCCATTTTGGAATACGTCAAAATTTTTTACAATAAATAAAACAAATTATTACAACAAGTATAAACTTACTCTGATATACAAGAAATTATTTTACAGTAGAGATCTTTAAGAAATTTTTAGTGATATATACAAAATAATTATATACATTACATATGAAATAAATCACTCAAGTAGCCATCAGCCGTTGGTAAGTACATACTGTTTTGTGAAGTTTCGAAATACGTTTTTGAGTAGGAAACGCTCGATTTTGTGATTATGACATTTAGTTCCTTTGAATTTTTGAATTATCTTGAGATAGTTCGCTTATATTTCACTTTATAAAAAACTCAGAGAAAGAAACTTGTTATCGGCCAATTTCGGTCTCCAAAACAAGAGATAACACGATCTGGGAGCTTCGTCTGTAAAGTAATTGTTTCGCGTGGGGTGTGACAAATAGAGTCATTCTGTTTAAACCACAAAAACACAATTTTAGCCAAAAACTATTTTCAGCTCCCCAGACCTGAAAATTCTGCTGGATGGCGACGGGGTTGAAACGAAAGTGAGTCTTGTCATCTAAGATTATTTTGTTATGGCATGCAATTCCTCCAAGATCCAGTTGGAAAAGTTTCTGCGCTGTCTCTCACTAATAGGCGACTGTCGAGTCAGCTGAATCTTCTAAATATGCAGGTACAGATCTTTTGTAAAAGTTCATTGGAGAGTGTTGCGGTGGAGGTTTAATTCCTGGGAGCAATGCCGGCTGGATGTGTTTGGTTATTCTGCGACACTGACATAGCCGCAATATTTCCAGCTGATCTTGTATGGCTATGACGGATAAGGTTTCTTTCGTCTTTCAATGAAAAAGTTCGCTTCAACTTCTTGATTACATTTTCAATAGCGGGCTGCAGCGATCGATTACCCCATCAAAATGATCACGTACCTTATAAATTTTTGTAATGGGTTTTCGTAAATGTATGTTTCAATTAAAAATCTACCAAATATGGTAACCTCGACAACTGACTGATAAAAATGGTGCGCGATTCCACATTCAATTTCTTATTGAGATACCTTTTAGCTCAAAGGTCCCCAAACTTTTTGTCCCGTAGTTATTTTTTTATGTTTTCCGTAGCGCCTTCCCTTGTCTTCCTAATATTGAATGTTTGCTACATTATTAACTTAAACGTGTTTCTCATAGCGGAAGCATTAGTTTTGTGATCGAACGTACAACGTGGCGAGACGGGAATAATATGAAAAAGTCGACGTAACAATAGACACCGTTGACGTTTTCATAGTATCTCCGGCACAGTGCCGTGCAATGCGTTGTGCGTTTTTTTTTTTAAATCGGGTTTTCAAAACGGTACAGATGTAGCTCTGTCGAATATTCTAGACATTATCGTTGGGGATTTTGACTGCGGTCGCGTGTTGGGTTTGATTTTGTTCGACTTCTCAAAGGCCTTCGAGACGATAAATCATCCTCTTCTTTGTGCCAAATTGAAACACTATGGTTTTGCCGATTTAGCGGTGCAGTTTTTCCGATCTTACCTACTCTACAGAACTCAAAGAGTGGTGTTTCCAGTAAGATCGGGGGTTCCACAGGGCTCCATCTTGGGAACCCTTTTATTTCTGATATACCCGGCTGATGTTCCGAAAAATTTAAAGAATTGTTCCTACCAAGTTTATGCTGATGACATTTAGTTGATTTTTTACCCTACAAGCATCACATCGCCGAGTATGTAAAGAACCGTGAACTGGACGATATCGACCGCCAATCAGGGATGCATAATTTACAACTAAATCTATCTAAATCAGTGCTTATTTACTTTGGAGGTGTTAAAGCCGATAGGGTGAAGCCACTTATGCACCTTTGGGTGGCTGGTGCATCCCTGCGGGTAGAAACCTTGGTAAAGTCACTAGGTCTGCTCACTGATAGTAGGCTGATATTCACTCCCCAAGTAGATTTGTAATTGAAGAAGTCATTTTATAGTCTAAAGGTGTTATATAGTAATTGCCGTGTGTTTTCAAGGAATTTTAACGTTATGTTGTCACAGTCGCTGGTGTTGTCCTTTTTCCGGTACTGTAATTTTATCTACGGGCCGTTTCTAAATTCAATACAAAAAATCGTGTTCAATAGATACAGAGCGCTTGCTGTCATTTTGTTTGTTGCTTAGGAAAGTTTGATCACATTTCGAAACACCTTGGGAACTTAGGTTGGCTAAAAAATGGATAGGCAAAGATATTTACACTTCATTCATTCATAAAATAATTATTTCACGCACCCCCAGTACCTGTCGGATAAACTTGTTTCTAGTAATCGGACTCATGCACTTAATATTAGGCGGGGAGGATTGTTGGATGTTCCTAGACACTTGATGGCTTTGTTTAAGAAATGTTTTTCATACCGAGCTCCCCATTTTTATAAGAGAATTCCCCTTGTCTTAAGTATTTGAATATCCATCAGTTTAGGACCACATATCGTAAGATACTTTTCAATGAAGGTAAGTAAAAGAAAGGTTTTTCTGATAGATGTTTTCCAGTGTCATTTTTTGTTTTTCACACTAGTCAGGTTTTCTTTTGGATCTCTACTTATTTGCTTTATGAATGTTATTTGTGTTATTTTAAAACCTAATTGTATGTAGGTATACTTGATTGTATTTATTTTCTCGTGTTTTTAATATTATATTTAGTAGTACTTATTTAGTTATTATATTTTTCTGTGTAGTAGTAATTTAATTTTATTAATTAAAACCGATGAGCACCTTGCTAAAGTTATGTGTAAGAGTAGTTGTTTTGGCTAAACATCGTCTTGGTTTGAGTGCTATTTGACTCGTTATTTTATATAATATTTTTCCATTGTTGAGTGATACAAATTTTTTTTAAATAAAGACGATTTTTATTATTTTTTATTACCAGGCTAACGCTTGGTACAGAGCTATGCAATTTGATATAGTTTAGTTATAACTCATACCTTTATTAATTGAAACGACAGAAATTCAAATCTTGTAAAGTTCTTATATAAATTACAAACACAAATAAATCATTCCTGTTATTTCTACTAGTCAATTTTATGGTAGGTGAGGGACGATGCACAGAACGCAAAAATCGCTTCAGGTTATACTTTGACGATAGTTATAAAATACTTTTAATGGGAGCGATAAGCCTAATGCTTTAATGGCAAATTTTCAACATTTTTCAATTTGGCCAGTAATTTCCAATCTGGTTCTTTTTTTTTTGTAAGACTGATAACCGCCATGAAACCCCTTTCCTCAAGATATGAAGATGGTAAAGCTATTGAAAACATTCTTGCGATCGTCCATAATGAAGCCAAAATTGCTCATATATATTTCTAAACTGCACCTTAAGTTCTTCATTAGTACTTATTCAGATCAGTTTTTCTTGTAATATGACATCCGATTTATCAATGTTATCAATAATCCACTATGGCATTTTCATGATCAAAACATTTTCAAATATGGTTTTAAAATCTGTGTATAGGACATTTAAATGTTGAACGTGGGCCGAAACGTCATCATCCTGATAGCATGTTTGTGATAAGTTGGGGAACTAAGAAAATACTCGCTGTTTAAGGTTAATTCTAGCAATAAAAACTGCAATGTCGGACTTTGTTTTAGTTAAATTCAGTAATTACAAAGTTAAATTTGGTAAACAAATCTGTTAAATAGGCTGTTTCCATCTGATAAGTTTTCTTTTAAAATGGGATCTTTAGCACCCAAAAACTCTATATAACAGTCTCAAAAACTGACAAAAACCTTGCCAACCATAAGCCTTTCGATTGCCAGCATACTTCAAAATGAAAGAGTAACTGATAAAAGTTCTCACCGTGTTCTTCACACAACTGCGAAAGTAACATAGAATTCAACGTGTTGCTCCGAATTTTGATAACGGCATTTATGATAAATTGAGAAATTGTGCAATCTACCACTTGGATTTTTAGCCACTAAACGTTGTCTATAGTGACCCGGCGAATTGTAAATACTCAGACGATTATTGCCCAAAATGCTAAACTTCTCGAGGTATGAGAGTAAGTTATTTGCAATTAAAAAAAAAAATCATCTTAATAACGTTTTCAGCCCACTCAGTCGCGCCCTCAATTTTAATAGCGATCCTAACAATTCAAATTCTATTCCTGTTATTGTTAATGATAATTCCATTCTCTCAAATCCTGCTCTTGAGGACAATTCTAATTTAAGAATTAATAATGATAATGATAACATATTCGCAAAATTTAAATTCAAATTCAAGAAAATTTGAAAGTATGGAAGAAGATTCGTTTTCAGGATCAGGAGAGCAAACAGATAGTGAAGCTGGAGTGAGAAGGAGGCCTATAAACTCCAATCCACAAAACATAAAAAGACAATAAACAATGATAATGATAATGCTAGCAACGATACAATCAGGAGCATTTGAGATGCAGAATGGTGACGCTATAGCTGCAATGGAAGCAGAGCAAACATACAAATACCTATGTATGAAACATGCTAAAAGAATTGACCATCGCACTACGAAGGCCGAACTGACCACCAAATTTGTTAGGAGGGTAAGGTAAGTATTACGAATTAGTTTAAATAGTAGAAGATTGTTTAAGATTGCTAAAACACTGTTAACTAAAGCACACAAACACTACCCTCGGAGTGCTATTGAACGTACAGGGTGAGTCAACGATTGGATGAAGTAGGTTTGTGCCTTTTCGGTGAAATTAACAAAGAAACTATATTTATTGTTTGATACAGTTTATTTTTACGCAGATTTTAAAAATATTTAGGACTCTACAGGGTGAGCAAAAAAACTAGGATAGCATAAAGTTGTATTTTTTTAAATAGAACACCCTATATACGAATCGTATTTTCGATTTAGCTTATAATTTTAAATCTTTTTTATTAAGGGTTTACTATAACAAAACTTTATAGTTTCTGAGATAATTAAGTTTAAAGAAAAAAAATCACATTTTCAAGCATCAATTCAATCCTAAATAACGTTTTCAATTTTGTGACAAATATATTCAAATTTGGAATTTAGCAAGGCCAAGGACAAGTTAACATAATTTTTACCTAATAATTGCAATAAAAGCTACAGGGTGTTGAACACATCGGCTCAAATTTGAACAAGTTTAAATGAATAAATATCTTTTTTTTTTAAATGGTACACCCTGTATATTTTCATGTTATTTAATAGAGTAATAAAAACTCTAAAAGTTTTGTTGAATATATCCTATACCTATTTATAATAGTTTTTGAGATATTTCAGTGTTTCTTATTTTCCATACTTTTTTACAGAAATAGTCTTCATTATCATAGTAGCCATGGCAAAAACAATGTAAAAAAACATTTTTCTGTGTGTCAAATTTATAACCGCAATCGCTTCTTTTGGTTTTTATGTAGTGTAGTTTGGTTTTTTTTGCATTAATCTTATATTGTAAAATGAATTTTCCAAAGAATGAGTTAATAGATATGATTTATACAATAGGAGAGGCTCAAAAAAATTGCCTTCTTGCTCAAAGAATTTACAAAATGAAGTATCCTGATAGACGCCAGCCTAATACCCATACTTTTCAAAACTTAATGCAAAAATTTGATTCTTCTGGTACTGTTGATTATCCAAAACGTAAAGTGGTCAACAAACCAGTAACTAATGAAGAAAAAGAACTACAAGTATTGTTAAATGTTCAGGAAAATCCTTATATTGGTAGCCGTCAGTTAGCAGCATTATGTAAAACATCACAATCCACCGCTAATCGTACTATCAAGAAATATAGGTATCATCCATATCACATGAAATTACAACAAGAATTGCATGGACAGGATTTTGAAAGTCGTGTAAACTTTTGTCGTACAATAAATGCGGAGATTCAATTAAATCCAAATTTATTATGCAAGGTAATGTTTAGTGATGAAGCTACTTTTAGAAGTAACGGTGCCGTAAATAGACGCAACATGCATTATTATGCCACAGAAAACCGATTTTGGATTAGAGAGGTGCAACATCAAAACCACTGGTCATTAAATGTTAGGTGTGGTATTCATCATAATCGAATTATTGGACCCCACTTTTTTAATGAACCACTAAATGGCCATAGTTACCTGAACTTTCTACAAGAAGAACTACCCCAACTGTTTCAAGGTCTCGATAGGGATGAGCTCGACAGTATGTGGTTCCAGCACGATGGTGCGCCTCCGCATTACCATCGTGAAGTTCGTGCATTTTTGGACCAACGATATCCGCAAAAATGGATTGGACGTGGGGGTTTCATTGAATGGCCACCAAGGTCTTGCGACATCACCCCATTAGATTTCTTCCTATGGGGTTATATTAAAAATAAGGTGTATGTTAATCCACCAACAACAGTGGAAGATATGCGAAACAGGATTAGGGATACCTGCAGAACAATAACGCCACTAATTTTGTCCAGGGTCCGAGAAAATCTGCAAAAAAGACTAAATTTGTGCATTGCACAAGAGGGTCGTTTATTCGAACACTTATTAAAAAGAAATAATTAATCTCAGTATTTAATAGGTAATTTTTTTGTTTCAATTTAGTATAAAAGAAAATATGTATTTGCCTTGTCGTTATTGTTGTGCTAATTTTTTCACATTATGTTTAATTAAACTATTGCCGTTGTAATATAACGAATAATGTATTTCATCATATTTAATCACATTCTGTTTGTTTCTGTAGTTTCTTTTTATTATTTTACATGGCTACTATGATAATGAAGACTATTTCTGTAAAAAAGTATGGAAAATAAGAAAAACTGAAATATCTCAAAAACTATTATAAATAGGTATAGGATATATTGAACAAAACTTTTAGGGTTTTTATTACTCTATTAAATAACATGAAAATATACAGGGTGTACCATTTAAAAAAAAAAAGATATTTATTCATTTAAACTTGTTCAAATTTGAGCCGATGTGTTCAACACCCTGTAGCTTTTATTGCAAATATTAGGTAAAAATTATGTTAACTTGTCCTTGGCCTTGCTAAATTCCAAATTTGAATATATTTGTCACAAAATTGAAAACGTTATTTAGGATTGAATTGATGCTTGAAAATGTGACTTTTTTTCTTTAAACTTAATTATCTCAGAAACTATAAAGTTTTGTTATAGTAAACCCTTAATAAAAAAGATTTAAAATTCTAAGCTAAATCGAAAATACGATTCGTATATAGGGTGTTCCATTTAAAAAAATACAACTTTATGCTGTCCTAGTTTTTTGGCTCACCCTGTAGAGTCCTAAATATTTTTAAAATCTGCGTAAAAATAAACTGTATCAAACAATAAATATAGTTTCTTTGTTAATTTCACCGAAAAGGCACAAACCTACTTCATCCAATCGTTGACTCACCCTGTACAATGCTTCCAATACATCGATGAGGAAGAGGACTGGTGGATATTGGTAAGCAGCTCGACCAACAAATAATAAACTTACGTTCTTATTTCCACAGGTTAGCGGGCTTTTCCACTCTACATCGAGCAATATGCGAGGCAGACGATTCAAAGCCGTTACAGTTGAGGGAACAGGATGTTGCTTCTCACGACCAACCAAACCAAGAGAAGTTATAAGTCTGGCTACGGAAGCCACTTAATGGACGGCATCCAAATGAGGTCAATCAGGACAATGTCGACAACTCAGCGTCGAACTACTGGTTGATTTTACGACAGATGCCTCCGAAAACGGAGGGCTTTTTGTTAGCTATCCGAGACCATGTTATTCCGACGAAAAACTATCGGAAGTTCATAATCAGAGATCCCTCAATAGAAAACGACCAATACAGATATGGCTATCAAACATCAGAGACAATCCAGCACAGAACTGGAGGATGCCAAGCGTTTGCCGAAACCGAATATAAGGAACGATACGACTCCACCAAGAGTTAGCAGATAAGTTAAATCTATTGCAGGTAGGAAAAGTGCCTTACTACAAATACAACTCGGAGTCTATTCTTGAGAACAAGTTCAAGCTATATTGGGACCGAACGGTTTTGACAGATCAGACAGTTGCTCATAATAGGCCAGACATTATACTAACAGATGAAATTTCTAGGTGAACTACACCAATTGACATTGCTATACCCAACAACAACCCAAGGTCAAAATACAATGAGAAAATCGCTAAATACAGAGATCTGGAAGTGCAAATTCGCAGACAATGGGCAATGAATAGCATTCACACGATTCCCATATTTTTATTTTATCAACAACTGCAAAACACCAAGGGGCTGGGCCTTAGTGAGCATCTGTATAAACTGATTCAGAAAGCAGTCCTTGCAACCGCGCGAACCGTCCGAAAGTTAGTAGTAAATACAGACCACGTCACCTAGGACCTAATAACATGGAAAGGGTTCCCACGTAGCACCATACTTTTGGTATCTTTGTATGTCTGATAAGAGTCAATATTCCTTGGAGGGAGTGCGAAGCGGTTTGGCTTGAAAATCGTAATAACAATCAGAAAAGCCGAGTAAAAACCCTCTTGTGGTGTTACGTGATAAAAGACGATACAACGAATTTACTGGCGTAATGAGAACCCACGAGATGGATTTCGGCAAGGCGGTTAATGTGCCCAAAGGAGTGAAATTTCACTCTCCAACTGAAGACGACTACAAAAGAATAACTTCATTTTTCCAGAAAAATGGTGTCCCATTCCATATGTTTAGCTTCTACATGTAGTCTTACGTGGAACCCTTGAAGCTTGGTCTACGGAAAAAATTAAGAACGATCTTGAAGGGTTAAGTTTTACTCCTACGTCGGTCACTTGTTGGTATAATAGGGACAGAACACCTAGGTTATTGGTCCTCGTCACCATACCGAGATTAAAAACGCATTTACAATTTGAGATTCTTAGATAAGCTGCTGAGGAGATGAGAAACGAGCTACAAAATTTGTACAATTGAAGCTGGGAAGCAAAGCTTGAATCTCTTGAAGCTCAAGATGGGAGCTTTTTTAAAAAGGACTAGGACTCTTAACAAAGCGCTCCAAAAAACTACTACCGTATATCACAGACAACAGACTCTATACAGCACCTTAAAACAAGGTGAACGGTTCTGCGGAAAAATTGTTCAAACAATTCTAATTAAATCCCAGCTTGGATTGTACCAAAGAAAACAATATTAACAGAACGGGGCAAATATATAAGACCATCCATCTGACATGCAAACATACCTGTCATTGGCCTTGACGAAGTTAAAGAAATTTCTTCACACCTTAATGTCCATAAGGACCTGGTCTGAATGGAACTTCAAATGCAGTACGGAAAAGAGCTCCGTAGAGGACTTTACCAGTTATAAAATATATCACCAATGCAATATTAATTTAGGAGCACTTCCCTTCGGGATGGAAAACTGCAAAGATAATTTTAATTAAAAAGGAAGGGGAAAAAGCAATCGATATTAATGCTTATTGTCCTATTTCTCTATTACCAAGTTTAGGCAAGTTAATAGAGAAAATTATTCTGAAAAGATTAAATGATTTTATAACTGATAAAGATATCCTGCCTCCGAAGCAATTAAGATTCAGACAAGATTATATTTGCGTGCACCAAACCATCAGACTAGCGGCCCATATTACCAGAGGTTTCAACAGAAAGTTTCATATTGGAGTGATTTTCTTGGATGTAAGCAAGACCTTTGACGAGGTATGGCACAATGGCTTTACATTAAAAATGATCAGACTGGGTATGCCACATTATTAGACATACCTAAGGTTAAACATATATGCTCGCTGATGACATTGCTATAGCCGCATCTGCAGACAAATTCTGGATTATTCTAAATAGACTCCAAAAACAATTGGGCAAACTTGAGAAATGGATGACCGATTGGAAAATTTAGATAAACCCAGAAAAAACTTAAGCGGTGATGTTCTCTAAGTCAAAATTTCCTAAACCTACTAACTGAGTATCCATTTCTCAAGTTCCAATTCCTTGGAAGCTTCAAGCGAAATACTTAGAGTTAATGTTTGATCGCCGGTTAAACTTGTTCTTCAATAGGAACGCGTTCTAGCAAGTGTTCTATTAGCGCACTTTACTCGCTTCTTAACCATAAGAGCAAATTAAACTTAAAATTTTAGTTACCTAAAATCAATGTATCCTTAAGAAAAGTCATCTTTTACGGTGCCTTTACTTGGATTACTATGGCTAAATCTAAAATAGATAGCTTGAAAGTTATCATAATAAAGCAATGAGCCTTATTATTAATGCTCCTCGCTTCGTTAGAAATTCCGTCATATGCAATGATTTAGTAACAGACAATTTTCAAACCTATCCAAATAAAATTGTAACGAAGCACTTCACGAAAGCGTTTAGTTTACGTTCCACCATCTGTGAAAACTTACTGAAACATACACATTATATATATATATATATATATATATATATATATATATATATATATATATATATATATATTTATTATTTTATTTCTATAACAGTGCTTGGCATGTCCGACTTGTATAAACTCAAAAACTATATCATCTTCACCCGGGGCTTTCTATTCCCTGTACCATTATGTTGGGGAATTTCTTCCGATCTCTGGCTAGTTCATTTCTTCCATTCTCTGTACCTTTTGATCCCTTCTACTTTTGTATATATAGTACACCATACAAGTTATGCACTATCCTATACAGCCCAACAACCGTAACAGCACCTCATTTAGATCGAGAGATGATCGGATACTGACAACAACTACAAGCTGAATTCTGCAGAGTACCCACACATACAGCTGTCGCAACAGAGAATGCAGATCAATAATCTAACCCCCCCCCCCCCCCCCGAAACATGTCTTAACATAATAAAAATGGAAATTGACAGAGATATAATGCACTGACAAGAACAAATCGCTGAATCTGAGCCACATCCAGAATCTGAACACGAAGAACAACCAAAAAAAGACAATCGAAAAAAAGGTCGCTGAAGTCCATCACCAACTACATTAGCACGAGAGCCAAGCAACAAGACCTCCACCCGTCAAAGATGTTGCGCGGGAACCTTAACCAGCGCTCACTCAAACGGGATGACCTAGGCAGTGCATAAAATGGACTGTGCCCATTAACGAGTCAATAATGCGCATTTTTTACAAGGTAACTCAGCTAGGACATAGAACAACTTCATGCTGAATTCTGCAAAAGTATCCACATATTCAAGTGTCACAACAGAGAATAGTAGACCAATATAGTGTTATTCTTCGAAATAAACTAATTCCAGAAACGCGACTTAACATCATAAGAATGGAAATCGAGTGAGAGATCAGAGCCATCGACGATAATAAAAACAAATCGTTAACCCTGAACAACAACCAGAACTTGAAGTCGATGAACAATCAGCAACGACATTCGATAGGACATCGCTGAAGTTTACTGGAAACTATTCACTGAAATAAGTAAGGCTGTACTGAAGTATGATGTAACTAATCCATTATGTAGGCCACTACTGCCAAGAGTAAACTCATCTAAAGACCTATAGTATTAGATATAATAAACAATAGAGTTTTACCAGCTTATGTTTCAGAGGCTCACAGGCTAGAACATCTACATATGCTGATCTATTGCGTCACAACTGCAGCAGCTAAAACTATGGAGGTTAGGATCACTACGAGGCAACGAAAAAACTACTCAAGGCCATAACCTACGATCCCACAATGGGAGAAAATACTTAATAAAAATATCGAAAATCTTTGTATAGGCATATTGGAGGTGTTAGAACAAGAAAACTGCAGAGATGAGTACAAGAAATACCGAATCGAGTCCAATACCACTCGTAATATGACCTAATAAACAACATTGCCCAACAATGCATCGACACTCAAAACAAAAACTTACCCCGACTGCAGGATGGTTAAAGAGATATAAAGCCAGCTGCGAGACAATGCTCTTTTTGAGCAATCAGAAAGGACTTTTTATAGGAAGTTAAATTCTATATCAAATATGGCAGATAATAACTACCGGAGTATAGACCAAGCAGAAGAGTTATGAAGAAATAAACTAGCTACAACCACACACTGCAGCATCAACGCTATCTGGATCAATGAAGAACATCAAGTCTGCCAGATTACAGTCACGTGCAACTCAAGCCCTTCACCGCCGAGGAAATAATTAGCATCCTCAAGGGACATTGCAATTGAAAAACCCTGGGTCCTGATTATGTCCCGATCTACTGGCTTACAAAGTTTTGAAGTAAGCACCAACCACTGACTGTTCTTATAAATCATGTTTTGCTTGATCCACAGAAAATGTCGTTGTTTCTTAGAGGAGTCACGTATCCCTTGTCAAAATATCAGGATAATATATAAGATTCAGTCAAATATTGCCCAATCATCTATCTTTCTACGATGAATAAGGCGATCATATCCTGCTTGACACATCTTATACATGCACCCTGAAAGCAAAATAATATCACTGCGAGAATTATGTACGAGAGGAGCAATAAATTGCAAGGAGCAACTTATTATCGATTCGGTCATCTGCATTCAAACCTATACCAACAGAAGGGACCTTTTACCGCCTGTGGGTACTACCAAAGAGCCTTCGATTCAGTACCGAATAACTGTATAGAGTCGACGTACATGGGGAACTAGGATCCAAATTTAAATACCTCCCAGCCACAATGTCGAAACAGATACAATTCTGATACGAAAGGGAATATTTCAGAGATTCATTAATCCCATTAGGTTCTGCCTTACCATATGAACCTACTATCACACTATTTAAATTTCACCATATATCGATTCATTATTAAAAACATACAATCTTAAATTGATGATTGCCACCAGAAATCAGCTGGAATAAATACTCAAAATTGTGGAGGAGTTTTCCAAGGATATAGGAATTCTGTTCGGCCTTGATAAATGCCGCATTTTAAACATAACTACAGGAACTATACAACGGGGAGCATTTGAGATGCACAACGGTTAAACCATTGCTGCAAGGGATGCCGAACAGATCTTTAAATACTTGGGTATGAAACAGGCACAAAGAATTGGCCAAAGAACTATGAAGATCGAATTAACCAATGAGTTCATCAGATGGGAGATGCAGGTACTGCGAACTAACCTAAATGATAACTTGAATAATAAAATTATATTTAAGACACTCAACACCTATACGTGCTCTGCACCCAGTTATTCCTGTGGAATTATGACATGGAGCAGGGCGATCGTAGAGTGTCTGTAGAGAAAAGTAAAAAAAAACACTGCTGACAGGCGCAAAAGCAGCATCATTGTAGAGCTACTGAACGAACAATGCTACCAAGATACTACGAAAGAAGAGAATTGATGGAGCAACTGGACAAACAACTAACACCCCTACGTTCATATTTTCACAGGCTGACAGAGCTTTTCGTAGTAATATACGAGGCCGTCAATTCAACACTGCGGTTGAGGGCTTGCTACTAGCTATCCAAGATGAGGTCATCTCAATGAGAAATTATCTGAAATACATAATCAGGGACAATCCAGTACTTAACAGGAGGATCCAAGCATTTTCTGCCTAGGAATACAACGAGAGACACGATTTAGCCGCCAAGAGTTAATAGAGAAATTTATACTGTTGCAGGTAGAGAAAGTGTCATACTATGAATACAACCCGACGTCTACACTGGTTAACGAGATCAAGAATTACTGTGCTTACGGATCATACAGTTCCACATAACACACCAGGCCTCATTTTATTAGATAAAACATCTAAGCGAGCAACACTAATAAAAGTCGCCGTCCTTAATAACAACAATCCAAAGGACAAGCATTATGAGAAGATCACCAAATATGGAGACCTGGAAGTACAAATGAGTAGCGTCTGGACGATTTCCATAATTCTATCAACAACCGGGATAGTACCGAAGAGTATTCTGCTTAATATCAAGAGATTGGGCCTTAGCGAACACCTGTATAAGGTTATGCAAAAGGTAATGTTACTTTGGACCGCTCGAACCGTCTGGAAGTTTATGGGAAATGCAGAGGACCATAACATCATCTCGGGCCCGATCCTTATGCTATCTGAGTTTATCTGGGATGAGTAAATGTTCCCCTGAAAGGAGTGCGAAAGTTGTTTCGCCTGGTCCATGGAATAAATGTCCTTAATTTAAGAAAACAGATGTCCAGTTTTCTTATCTTGAGAGTTTCTCCTTGTTGCTTCTCCTAGCTCCTATGACGTACCTTTCGATCTTTGAAAATTCTATATCCATCTCGATGATTCTTCTTCTCTCTGTTGATAAAGTTCTACCAATGTATTTTTTCTTACCTTCAGCATGCCTGCTTGTCATATTTTGGCCCTCCGCCATCCTAAATTCACTGGTCGGACCCAAGAGATTCAGGAATAGTATTCTATTTTGGAAACAACGAATTTTCATTTAAGGGGGTATCCGACGTGGTTTTAAAAACCTGCCGCGCTTGCTATGCTTGTTGGATGTTTTTTGATTCTCAGCTGCCAATTATGGGACCAGACGCTGCTTGCAGTCATTCACTTTGGACCAGACGCTGTAATGCCTTTACATTTAATTCCAAAAAGTCATGGTGCTACTTCTAGCTTGTCCACCATGACGAGGTTTCCCGTTTCCGCCGTTGCGGTCTTTGTCCGTAACATGGGCCCTTACAGGGTGCTATTAACCAGAGCCAGCTCAATCCAGGTTTTTTAACGAGGTATTACTACTCGATCTCTTCTATTTCCTCACTGTTTGTAATGAGGACCTAAGTTTGGGACTGGCATAGCGGCATACTACTCGAGAATTTCTCCGGCAAAAAATTGTATTATTTTGGGTTACCTCTAACTTCTATGAAATAAAAATATTAAATAAAATACGAAAAGAATCACTAATCTGTAAGAAGTTTTGACAGACTGATGGATCAACGCACAGCCTAAACAGTTATCCAAATGGAATCTTGCACACATGTTCCTGACGTAAGATTCTTTATGATATGGTAGTGGATATGAGCCCGAGCACGATCACCTAGCAAACTGTGTATGATTATATTAGCTTTGCGGTGGTTCTGAATGGTTGTATTGTGTACAAGTCCCTGTAGTTGCTTCTCAGATTATCGTTAGATACAGGTATATATATGTCCGTATTTTTAGAAAAGTAGTTTTATTACTTCAATTTATAAATCTGGAAAATGCGAAAATGTTGATAATTATAGGAGTATCTGCGTCCAGTCTATTACGCCAAAGTTGGTTGAGGGAAGAGTATGTAACAGTTTACTGCCGAAAGAGCATCATGGATTTCATGCTGGTAAATCTACAACAAACCTTTTGTGTTACAAGTGGTATACTCAAAACGCTGTATATCTTTAAAAATTTAGTAATTGTAACGGTTTTTAGTTGCCATACATCAAAAAAAAATGTTCCTCATAAATATAACTAGGGTCGTTCATTTCGATTTTCTGTCTTCCTCTCGGAGTAGAAAAAATAAGTTATTTTTACAATTGAAACAACATTTATATTTATTTCATAATTTTTAACATGTTTTATTATCTAAAATTTTATAATTCTTCAAAATATCCCATTAATATTTTTATAAAAATATGAACGTTAACACGCTTACCTACTCTGTATCTACTCCAGACACAACATAAAGCGGAAAATACTGATGATTTTCCCTCCTTGTTTCTCTTAATAATAATGAAAGAGATAAAAGATATCACAGGTCAGGAGCAAGGAACACAAAAGAAAGCCGCTGTTATTTACATAACCTTGCCTCAGACTAACTGTGTCTTTATTTTGTTCTTCTATAATAACGGCAAACAATATTATTAAAGGCATTTTTGTCGACAACGTTGCGATATTTTTATTATATTACGATATAAAATAGTTTAGACACTTTGTGCCGCTATTTAATATTGTAGTGTTTAGTGTTTGTGACTTTACTAGTGCTTGTTTTTATTGGATTTATTTAGGTTTTCTAACTGGGTATGGATGTACATATGGAAAATTTTAATCAGCTTGATATACCGGTAAGTAACTAACAAAGAGGTTTTTCTTGTAGTATCTCTTTCGAAAACTTTAAGCAACATTCTGTCGAGCTTTATGAAAATACACAGTATTTCAAACTCATGTGTACACTATGATTAGTTAATACAGCTTGTACAGAATGTAATTAAAAATATTATAACAAAGAATAATACAATAGCTGAAAACAAGGGAAACTGTTCCTTGAAACATATGCCTGAAATGCTCAATTTTGGAAGAGAAAAATAAGATGAACAAAATAGTACACATGCACAAATTTTTTAGTTATTTTTACAGGGAACGTTTTAGATTTCTAGGTATTTATTGGATTTAGTGAAGATTTAGGAGATTATTAGAGTACTTTAAGGTAGTTTTTGGAAAAGAAAACGAAAATTTCTTCATAACAATTTTTTATTTATGAAGGTACCTCAATAACAGTCTCAATATTGTTGGAACGATTAAAGGCAAAAGAAATATACCATGGAGCAAGGACAAGTCTAGGCATATTACTAAAGCAAATAGGATTTATCTACAGGTAAACAATCATTTACATACAGCAAATAAATGTTAGATACAAATATAAAGCAGTTGCAATTGGGCCAAAATAATAAGCAGAATTTTTCACAGGAGACCTGTGTAATTTATTTTTGGAGGATACACATTTCATTTTTATTTATATATTTATATAGGAAGGATGACCCACGTAGAGCTTTAATGGAGAAACCACAAATTCAGAAAATGAGAAGGGACTTTCTTGAACAGTACTTAAAGAACGAAAAAAAAGGGGAAAATAAATTTGAGCCAGTCTTTATAGACGAGACATGGATTTTTCAAAATGGCTCAAACAGACGATCATGGCAGGACAATAGCACTCAATCAGTACGAAAAATATCTGGGGAGGAATTTAGGTAATAAATCAGTTATTTGCACTACACAATTTGAATTTTGTTTATCTATAACAGGTTGCAAAAAGCTTTATTTAAATAATCCTTGGATCATTTCCTATTAGCAGGATGTTAAATATTAAATTTTTACTTTAATACTTTATTTCTTGGGGAGATTGAGAAATTTCTTACTTTAATTTCTGTATGTTTTATCAAACAAGTTTGAACCTTTTTAGGAAAAATTTTTACTTAATATGATAAAAATGTTTCCTTAATGAATGACAGTTAAACAAATAATTTAATTTACATTTTACAAAATAATAATGATCATCTTACTTTGATACAGGCTTTCCAGAAATCCAAAAAAAAAAAATCTTGTAGTGATTTCTTAAGCGGTTTTATAAAAGAATTTGATATAAACATATATCTAAAATATTTCGTTTTCAAAATACAGGGCGTTAAAAATTATGAACAAAAAAATAAATTATCAAAATATAAAAACTGCTTACAGGTATTTTGCTGAAACGTGAAGTAAATCTGTATCGCGTAGAATCTAATTTGTTTCGGTTTAAGGAAACACAACTAATATTTTTATATTAAAATATGGTACATCAGTGTTCTTGCCCAAGTTCTCAGACGAGTCAATGCTTCGCCAATCGAAACTGCTGATATGGTATCATGTTTTATTGTGCTAAAAATAGCCGATTTGGAAAAAGTATTATAATTATTTAATTGCACACTCCTCACCCATAATTTATACAACATAAAGGTGCTTAAAAATAAACCAAAAATGGGTATAATACAGTATATTTTTAACAATGCATCATATTTCTAAAAAATAAACAGATGAAATAAATTTTCCAATTTCAAGGCATTAATGACATAAAAATTGAGAAAAATAAATTAATTTTGATATTACCCTTTAACTAAGACCATCAACACATGCAATGCTCACTGTTCTAATTACGTGAAATGAAGATCCCTAAAGATGTTTCGAGCAATCTAGGTAAAAAGTTGCATAACAATTCAAATTTGACTTGGTATAAACTCAAGAACCACTATTTCTCAATTGACCAAAACCATGAAAGCTTCCGTTGATTAAGACCAATTTGTGTTTCTGCAAAATATTTCAAATAATTTGTACTGCCACATACTACTCTACTTTTTTTCAGGTACATAGTACTGAATGCAGGAAATGAAAATGGATTCGTTGAAGATGCAATGCTGATTTTTAAATCAAAGTCAAAAAATGGATATTACCATGGAGAAATGAATTCGGAAAACTTTGAAGCTTGGTTAAAAGATATTTTGCCAAAACTGGAAACACCTTCTTTAATTGTTTTAGATAATGCTCCTTATCATAGTAGGCAACTTCAAAAATGGCCAATAAAGGGTTGGAGCAAGGACGCTATGAAAGCGTGGCTGAAAGAAAAATATATCAACTTTGGAGAAGATGCTACAAAAGATACTTTGTGGTCTTTGATATCTCGGTACCAAAGCCTGCAAAATGCTTTGTAGTAGATCAGCTAATAGAATCTTCTGGACATAAAGTTTTACGCTTGCCTCCATACCATTGCCATTTTAACCCAATTGAAATGGTATGGAGTCAGGCAAAGAGAAATTATGACCAACTGATTCTACAAGTTAAAGAACCAATAGAGGCTTGGAAAAAGGCGTTAGGAACAGTGACAAAACAGAATTGGGCTAACTATGTCAAATACACAAATAATATTAAAAAGCAGTGGTAAATTGAAAAGAAAATTCGAGTTCCTTTACAGCCACCTATTATTAATGTTGGTGAGAGTGATGGCGATTCCTCAGAATAAGAGAAGTCATTTTGACCCTTAATCCTCTTTCCAGTTTTTGATAATATGTGGATGTACAGACATTTTTAATAATTTTCATTTGTTTTTTTTTTTAATCTCTTTTGGCATTTTCATACATAAAAATTTCACCACTTCTAAAGTATTCTCATAAAATTCATTTTTACGTATTTTCTAAATTTTTAACTTAAATTTTTTATTGGCATTTTTTAAGCACTTCTTTTCTTTTTCCATTTCTATATGGAATATTTTTTTCTTTTGCCCATGGCATTATATAAAACAAGAAAGAGTATGATACCATTTTTTTTATATTTATTATATATAAATAATCAATCTTAATTGTAATTAGTTCATTTACGATTTCTATTTTTTTATGGCAGTATTATTTTCATATATGGGTTACTCTGTTTCAGTGAACTTGATGCAATATAGGGGCCCTAGATTTTGCCTCAAATCTAGATGCCCCCAACCGAGCCCCTTTCATTATTTTACATATTTATATGCTTACACATTTATGTGTGAGGATGTTGCATGTGGAATCTTGAAATTAGGTCAATAAAAGACTCGGAGCCATGAGTCGTGCGATGTATTAAATCTTACCTTTTGGGGCACCCATTTTTTTTAATTTCTGTATTTATTTTTAAGAAAACTAGCTATTTAATGAAGAAGAAACTAATTAATTATTTATATTTTTATTCAAAATTTTTGTAGCTTGAATACCTTAGTTTTTGCAGTCAAAGATCATAAAGTTACAATAATTTAATATAAAATACTTATCATTTGTAGGATATTGTATATATACCTATAATTTTTGAAAATAGTGTTAGGTATATAAATAAATAATTAATCTTAATTGTAATTAGTTCACTTACGATTTCTATTGTTCCATGTCTGTATTATTTTTTATGCATGTATTACTCTATTTCAGTGAACCTGATGCAATATTGGGGCCTTAGATCTGGATGCCCTGGACCGAACCCTTTTCATTATTTTACACATTTATATGTTTATAAATTTATCTGTGAGGATAGGGCATGAGGAATCTTGAAATGTAGTCAGTAAAAGACTCGGAGCCATGAGTCGTGCGTTGTGTTAACTATTATCTGTTGAAGCATACATTTTTTTTTAAATTTATGTATTTATTTTTAAGAAAACTAGGCTATTTGATGAAGATGATTAATTATTTATCTTTTTATTCAATATTTTTGCAGCTTAACTACTTCATTTATTGCAGTCAGAAATCATAAAGTTAGTCATTAAGTATAAAACACTGAATAATTTCTAGAATATTGTATACTTACCCACTGTTTCTAAGAATACTGTTTTTTAGTTCCGATTCAATTAGAATAGTCAATTTATTTTTAGTTTTCAGTTAGACTACCCTAATATTGTTATACCTAACTGGAGTATTATAATAAAAATAGAACTTTATCAACAAATTGCGTATAATTTTTTCTGTTACCGAAATAGTTACCAATAATTTAGAATATAAAGGATTTACTTTATAAAATAAATAAATAAAGCTTTTATTGTCATAAATTTCATAGGTGAAACATTACAACAACATAGGTTCACTTATAAAAGTGAACATACACGTAAGCACCCCACACTTGTACCTTCAGACATCACCCTACTAATCCCAAAATTAAAAAGAGTGTTTAAAATTTTTAGTACAATAGTTTCTACAATTTCAAAATTATCAGCTAACAACATATTAAAAAGGCAATGTTTATTAAAGAATGTACTAATACGTAAAGTAAATTATTTTTAGCAGTAGTACATCTCTTAGTGTAGTAATATAAAAGTGGAAATTTTAATCCGCTTTTAAAATCTCTCATATTTAAAATTTCACTTAAAATATCAAACCCATTATAAGCACATAAACTCCTTCATTAAATAGCCCTATACAAATGGGATATAAAATTATCGATATGTCTAAACAGAAAGAAAAACTTCGATTTTAAAATTTTTGTGTATAACATTTTTCTTTTTTAAGGATATTTAGTTTGTAAAACTTGCTTATAAATCATTCGACAAATTTCTTGTTATATATATAACCGAAAAAGAAAATAGTAGAATGAGCCACTCCGATCCTGTTACAGTTCTCAAAAAAAAAATGTCACTAGTTTGATGCATATGTCAAATTTTGACGTAAAGATATACAGCGGTTTAACTATATTTGTTGAATGATTTTGAAAATAAACAGTAGGTTGACAGTATTTTTACTGATTTTTCAAAAGCGCTCGACAGCCAATTATGTCTTGTTGAGATATCTGAAGAAATTATGGCTTCAGATCTATCACAGGGCTCACATTGTACTCCACTCCTCTTCAACCTATTCATGATTGATATGTCTAGAGTACTGCAAGGTTCTAAATTTTTGTTGTTCGCAGATGATTTAAAATTGTTCAGGGTTCATCTACGGATAGTGGTCGTCTTCACAGAAATTTAGATAGATTTCAATGTTGGTGTGGACTCAATGGACTGGGTCCAAATGCGCAGAAATGTTGTTTCTTGTGCAGACATCTCTTAAATATGCATCTCCGTGTTCATAAAGGATTTGGGAATTCTCCTTTTTTATAATGCGTTAACACAATATATATTTAGATTATTGTGAGAGACTTCCTGTATAAGCTATTAAATGGACGAATTGATTGTTCTAAACTACTAGGTCATGTATCGCTTAATACGATTTATCGAACATGAATACTGAATTCCTGCATGTTGGACATCACTCTTCTAATTATAGGTCGAATGGCTCCCTAACGCGTACGTGTACACTGGCAAATTATTCCAGACTAAATTTCCCTGAATAGTGATGTTTGCTATTTCTGCCAGGCTATTGTCATTATTATAGATTTGTTTTTGTTGATATTTATTGTAGATAAAACAGAGTTATTATGTCAATAATTAAATAAATAAGTAAATGCTGTAGGTAAACATTAAGAAAGGATTTTTCAATATTTCAATTAGAAGGGGTTAAAATAGGGTAAACTGGTTTTACATTATTATTTGCAGGCGGAGCCGCCGATGGGTATATTCTAGATTAACATAAATTCTATTAGCTTTAATTTTTCGCCGCAGTTTATCTATATAACAAATATTCTAGCAACAAATTATTAACCATTTATTTTTGTAATCAAAAATTAAAGTTAAATCTGAACCCTGTAATCATATCCTTACGCAATGCATCTTGTAAAATTTAATGATGAAATTATTGAGTAGATAATTAATTGTAATAAAAATGATAAATGTTTTTGAAAAAAATGTATCACAAATGTTTTTGTAAGAAAATTATTTCGTAGATTCTGAGTGTTTCACAGATTAATTTTTTGAAGAAACTTAATAATGTACTAATTTTAATGCAAAATTCTGTTCATCGTTTTTCTAAATGTCTTAAGTTTCTTTTTGTAGTAAAATTGCATCCTAGGTTATCTTATAGTGGTATTTTCCAGTAAAATTGAAATTATTGTGCCTAATGTGAATTGTGATTCAAAATAATTTACCTTAATAAATTTTTTTTTCCAATATTAAATATTTATATATATATATATATATATATATATATATATATATATATATATATATATATATATATATATATATATATATATATATATATTCACTTTTCCACCACCAACGTGTAAAGGTGTATCTATAAGAAAAAATAAAAACTTACTTTATACTTTCTAAAACAGTTACTCGATTTTCTTGAGCCTTTAGTCTAATCTGCTCAAGAGTTAAGTCACGGTTTTCTCTGTCTACCTTCGCTTTAGCTCTAAGTTCTGCTTCCACTCTCTTCATTTCATTTTTATGCCTCAGCTCCATCTCATGTTCTATTGTGGCTTTCCGCATGGCTTCTTGTTTAGCCACCGATTCTTCTTGTCTGGATAAAAATATTTATATATTTTCTAAACTAACTATTTTTCGCGAATTTATAAGATATACAAACACATACATACAAATTTTTTTGTATTAAGGTTGAGGTATTCAGTACAACGTTTACTGTTCGTACTGTTTTACGTATTTATATTACCATATTTAAAAAAATATTATCATACTTAAGAAATATGCTCTTTAAGTGATATTGTACTCGAAATCTTTAAAATATACTTAGATTACAAAAGTACATAGATTTCTTTCAAATATACGTATTGGAAAATAACATGTAGTATAGATTTTTTTTTTAGTTTTGTTAGCAAATAATAAATGGAGCAAAAATAATGGATATAGCACAGTATATCAAGTATAACGATTAGAGATACAACCTAATCGAAACGTCGTAAAAATAAATACAAATAATGACAATGCAAATCCGACAACCACATTTTAGTCAATCTTTAACATTGTCTACAACCTTCAAACAAACTATTATTATTATTATTTAAAATCTTCCCCTACATGTTGGCAAGATGTTACTCCAGCAAAGTGCATGAAAAATTTAAACTATAAGGTTGAAGTAACTAAATTCGTAAATCAAAAGATTTTTGAGTCATATAAAACATAAGTTAAAGTTTCAAAAAAAAAATTGGAAATGGGATCATAACATAAACAAAAGTTGGGGTTACATATACAGAGTGTTAGGATAATGCATCAGATACATGGAGGGGTGATTCCACATGGTAAAATAAAGGCAGTAAGTCATATAACAAAAATTTGAACACTCAATATTTTTTGAGTGTCAAAGTTCAATTTTTTTTCTTATTTTTCACATATTGCAGTTAGTTTTTAATTCATCAACTCAATATTTGGCGCAAGGACTATGTTTAATAGTCTTTATCCTTCTGTTATAAAAATGTTTCCCCTCTGTGCCACCAGAGGTAAGTTTATCTGAAACTCAAATATTATTTTCACAGATCTTTTTGTTTCGACAGAAAAAAGGACCATTTTACAGATAAAAGAATATCTACTAAAAAAGGTATTCATTATTCAAGTTGATAAAAAAAACACATCGTTTAGGCGTAAATTATATATAAAATAAAATTTGAATTTCACATTAGTTCTGGTTACACACTAAAGAAACATTTTTATAACACAATGATAGAAACCATTAAGCATAGTCTCTGTGCCAAATATCAACTTGATAAGTTAAAAACTAACTACAAGATGTTAAAAGTAAGAAAAAAAGTAACTTTGACAGGTAACTAGAAAAGTATTGGGTTTTTGATTTTTTGTTATATGCTTACTACCTTTATTTTATCATGTAGAATCGCGTCTCCAAATATCCTGATGCATTATCCAAACATCCTGTATATACAGGGTGATTCAAAAATCGATCACGAAACTTAAGGGGGTGATTCTACTTGACAAAATAAGGGTAGAGATTCATATAATTTTTTTTCAAAATGTCATTCGTTTTCGAGTTACAAGCCGTCCAAGTTCAAGTTTTTATTTTTTGTTTTTTGAATTACTCGCTTACAGGAAAACCGATTTGACTAATATTTGAAAGATAGGCTAAGTCTTCTGCGCTTCATCATTTTAGTAACAATTGACATTGATTGTTTGCCGCTAGAGGGCACTTTACCTACATTGAAAATTGTTTTTTGTCATAATTTTTTAGTGTTGACAGCTACAGTAGTTTTTGGCATAATTTCTGAAAGACTGATGCCAGGCCTTTAAAAAAGGTGCTCTTTATTTACATCGCTAAACCCAACGGTTTAGACGTAAATCACCCTTAAAAATTAAGTGGTAAATTTACTTTTCTCATTTCATTACCACCAGCTACCAGGTAAATAGCTATCAAAGTATACTAGAGCTGTCAGTTTAACATCAAATAAATTCGCTTTTTAAACTATTTAATTTATAATCTTAAAATAACTAATAATGGCTAATCAGTAAATATTCATATTATGGATTATTGCGATATACATTTAATTGATAAAAATTAATGAAACAGTACTAAACAAACTAAAAAAGATTCTCAAAATGTCCCCCATTTTCTTCAATACATTTCCTAACACTCTTCAAAAAATGTCGCCTAACTCGATGAAAAATTTCTGGTGTTTCTTTAATAATTTGGCACTTTTCGATTATCCTGAAGCGAAGATCCTCGACGTTGATTACTGGAATATCGTACACCAATTGTTTCAAATGACCCCAAAAGAAAAAATCCATAGGATTAAGGTCTGGTGACCTCGCTGCCCATGCCAATGGTCCACTTCGTCCTATCCATCGCTCAGGATACGTTGCATTCAAATACTGTCGGACACGTATACTAAAGTGGGGCGGAGCTCCGTCTTGGAGGATCCACATGTTGGCCCTTACTTCCAATGGCACATCTTCCAGATACAATGGGAGACGATTTTGGATAAAATCTAAGTATACGTCACCAGTTAATGGGCCATCAAAGAAATGAGGACCAATAAGGTAATCTCCTATTATCCCTGCCCACACATTTAGTGAAAATCTACGCTGATGTTTCGTTTCTACCACATTGTTTGGGTTCTCGTAAGCATATGTGTGGATGTTGTGTAGATTTGTTATGCCATCACGAGTGAAACCAGCTTCGTCAGTGAATAATATGACGCCAATTAATCGATTATCGTGTTCATACTTAGCTAGGATCTGATTGCACATTTCCAACCGTCTCGGCCGATCATCGTCATAAAGAGCCTGCACCTTTTTTGAATGAAACGGGTAGAGTTGTTCTTCTCTTAGTATCCTCCATGAACTAGCCTGACAGAGCCGCACTTCATTCCCAATTTTTCTAGTACTAATACCTGGATTATCTTCAATAATTTCAAGCACTCTTTCTTCTTGTTGCACGTTTCTAGCAGTTCTAGGTCTTCCCCTATTTCCATTATAACTTTTAAAGGAACCACATTCCGCAAGCCTCCTGTGCACACTGGAAAATGTTTGAGCATGAGGGAGATTTCTTTCCGGATAACTCTCCATATAATATCTTCTTGCCAACTCTGCATTACCATTTGCTTTTCCATAACAAAAATGGATATCACAATATTCGATATTTGAATATTGGTGATTAGCCATTATTAGTTATTTTAAGATTATAAATTAAATAGTTTAAAAAGCGAATTTATTTGATGTTAAACTGACAGCTCTAGTATACTTTGATAGCTATTTACCTGGTAGCTGGTGGTAATGAAATGAGAAAAGTAAATTTACCACTTAATTTTTAAGGGTGATTTACGTCTAAACCGTTGGGTTTAGCGATGTAAATAAAGAGCACCTTTTTTAAAGGCCTGGCATCAGTCTTTCAGAAATTATGCCAAAAACTACTGTAGCTGTCAACACTAAAAAATTATGACAAAAAAACAATTTTCAATGTAGGTAAAGTGCCCTCTAGCGGCAAACAATCAATGTGAATTGTTACTAAAATGATGAAGCGCAGAAGACTTAGCCTATCTTTCAAATATTAGTCAAATCGGTTTTCCTGTAAGCGAGTAATTCAAAAAACAAAAAATAAAAACTTGAACTTGGACGGCTTGTAACTCGAAAACGAATGACATTTTGAAAAAAAATTATATGAAGCTCTACCCTTATTTTGTCAAGTAGAATCACCCCCTTGAGTTTCGTGATCGATTTTTGAATCACCCTGTATAGCCCATAACTTTTGTTTATGGTATGATCGCCAAAACGATTAATATCAAAACGTTAGGACTTAATGCTTTAACTTTTTTGAATATCTCGCAAACTCAAATTTTGTTCCATAATTTTCAAGACATTCTTAAACAACATCACATTATTAATAACTTTTCTAATTTAACACGCTTTATATATTTAATAATAAATGATACCTAAATAGTAAGCCTCAAATTTGGGACAAACTGTATATTTAACTACCTTCTCAAATTTTCTTCATTCATTCTCTGCTGCTGCGCCAACTGATCATCATATCTTTTTCTAGACAACTGATCCTGATATTGCGCTCTGGCCTGGTGTTGTCTAGTCTCTTCTTGAAGTAATTTTCTTTTTTCTTCTGCTTCAGCTCTTTTGCCTTCAATTTGCATTTGAGAAATGTGGGCTTCATATTCTTTTATTTTCGCTTGTTGTTCAATTTGTTTAGTAGTTTCTTGTTGTTTGGAAAGTTCTAATGCTTCTTTAGCATGTTCTACAAAAATTATAAATTAAAACTAGTGAACCTTATTTATTTTTTTTTTGGTTTAGATTATTTATCTATACTTTTAAGAATATTTTAAACATTTTTTCTATTTCAAAATTTGAATTGTTGCTGGAGATATAACAATTTGTAATGGGCGCACAGAAAATAGAACCGCATCTCGGGTTTCGATCAGCCAAGCGACAGTGAACAAGCGTTGGAACATTCAACGTTATGAGATCAGTATGCTTTGTTTTACAAAAATAATTTTCCCTTTAATATTTTAAATAAAAAATATAAGAATGTCGGAAAAAATAAGTCCTGATAGAGAAGGCAAAATAATAATAGCTGGACGTCCTCATCACAGTAAGAAGAAAAGACACGACCCACTGAATCGTTATTTAATGGAGAAGTAGCAAGCTAGTAGCAGTACATCAGCAAAAAAAAATCAAAGAGCAGTGTTAGCGCTGATTTTGAAACTAATGCTTTTTGGGGTACAGGTTAATCAATCTTGTAACAGTTTTTTCCGCCATCAGTGAAGTTGTAAAATGTAAAGACTGGTGGTGATTTTATAATCTTCTTGGTCTTGGTGTCATGTGACAGTGCTAATAAACTCATATTCAATTATTGATAGAGAATATATGAAGTAAATAGACGTTTAGTTTTTACGTTCTAATTTCTCAGTATGGATTTATTACGAATAAATAAAAGTGAGCTAAAAACAGGTAGATACACGTTTCTTAATAATTTTCTGCGATTCTTGGTATTTATGTTTATTAGCGGTTCCTCTAAGCACATATAAGGATGATTAAAATATTTTGCTGAATTTTGGGTGTTACATGTATAATAATATCCTCTAAGCATTTATATTGCAGTCATAATTTGTTTCCCAAAACAACCTCATTGGCCAGGATAGTTTTTATATTTTAAGAAAATCATAGAATTCACATTTAATAAAATTTCTGTGCATTTTTGGTATCATACTTATTACAATGTCATTATGTAAGTTATATAATTTGTTTCCCGAAAAACAAATCCATCAGCTGGGGTTAAGTCTTTATTTAAATAAGAATCAAAAAATTCACATTTTTGATAACTAAACTTAAAATAATGTTATAAAACACCCTATGAATTACATTTGTTCTCCTAAAACAATCCCAGCACCCACGATTAAGCTCTTATTTGATTATCTACTCATATTTTTTACTTTAAAACATAACCGTCCCTTTAAATTGAAGTTTGATCCATCAAATTCCATTAGATTACATAACCTTATTTTAAATCAAATATTCTCTTACTAGATTTTTCAAGTTCCCTTGCAGCTTGCGCTGCCCGCTCTAAAGCCGTCGAATCGAACCTATAGGCTTCCATTTGCCGCCTTTCTGCTTTGGTCAAATTTGGTTCCCTAGGAGCTCCATCATCTGATCCCCCACTAGCACTTGCAGGTACTCCAAGCCCCAGTTGAGATAAATCTGGGCCCTGATCTTTGTTTCGACCGTAACCAAATATCCACGACATTTTTATTTATAGTCTGAAATTTTTCAAAATTTAAAAATAATTTAAAAGCAATTTGAAAAACCTAGAAAACATGAACTTTTTTGAGGTTACTTTGCATGCTTTTTCTGACAACTGTGACGGATTAGCCCATAGTTGACAGATTTTAGCCATATTCTTTTTCATTTACTGCCCTCAATTCATTGGCATGGGCAGCTCAGAGCTGTCCAGGTGCAAGAAACGCTCGCTTTATTCAAGTAGTGCATTATGTCTCGGCGCTTGTCAGATCTGCTTTCCCCTAGCCCCTCAAACATCAATAAAATTATTTGATGTATAAAGCCCTAGCAGCTATCAGTTATCATTTTTAGATGTTATTTATGGATAAAAAGCATTTTATACAAGAAATGAAGACACAAAAATAAGATTATTCAAAATTCAAAACTAATAAGTAATAATAACAAGGTTAGCATATAAAATAGGACAAGTGGAAAAACATAATTTAGAACAATATATACAATTAACAAACCAAAAGTCATCAATTAATGATATTAACAACCACACAAATCAAGCACCAGTGACCGTAACCAATGAAAGATCTTACAGTAATATCCTGAAAAGAAATAAAATAGTTAATACAGAAAATGAAAAATGGACTACACCCCCTAAAACAGAGAAACATAGTACTATTGTTAAACTAAGAGGTGAAAATGATTGCAATAAAGTCCTTAAAGAAATTAAACAGAACCTAAACAAAGATAAAAATCCTCAGACATTCAAAAATGTAAAAAGGTTACAGGGAGGTCGTATCCTGGTGGAATGTCAGAATACAGAACAACAAACTCAATTGAAGGAAACCCTGAAATCTAGCCATAATTTTGAGATCAAAGAAATCCAAAACACCGACCCAATGATAATGTTTACAGGAATCGAAAAGGGATATAAAACCGAAGAATTCGTGTCAACTCTAATTGAGGAAAATCCTGAAATGCAGCAGAAATTTGGTGAAAATATAGGTGAAAAAATTAAAATTATTACTAGAAAAGATTGTAGAAATAAACAGAAGGAAAACTGGATCCTACAGACAAATCCCATGATATTTAAATGGTTGATAAAAAGTGAAACACTTACATTTGACCTAACAAGAGTGTATGTACAAGAATACTTTAATATTCCTATCTGTTATAAATGTTGTTTATTTGGACATGTCTCAAAATACTGTAGAGGAGAAGTCTGCTGCCATAAATGCGGTGACAAACATGAGGGAAAAGGGTGTCCAGAAAACACACCAATGGACTGTCCAAACTGCAAACGGTTGAAGTTAAAAGATCGGATACACTCAGCAAGAGACCCAAAATGTCCAGCATTTCGAGATAAAATTGAAAAATATAAAGAGAATATAAATTATGGACAAGCTACTCAAGAAGATGTTTTTTTTTAGGATAAATAAAAAAGAAGCCCTAAAAGGTAATTTCTGCATAATTCACCAAAATGTTCAGTCAATTGGAAATAGTGTAGAACTTGTAGAAGAACTTTTGGATAATAATCCGGAATGCTTTTGTTTGTGTATTACGGAACATTGGAAAACACAAGATCAACTCAAAAACTATGGAATAACAAGATTTACCCTAGCAAATAGTTTTTGCAGAAATTTGGAAAACAAGCATGGTGGAAGTGCAATATATGTGAGGAAGGATGTGCAGTACAAAACAAGATTAGACATAACTAATATAAGTGAGGAATACTGTTTTGAGTGTTGTGCTTGTGAAGTAAAAATAAACAAAAAAACTGTCGTTCTAGTATCCCTGTACCGTCCACCGACTGGTGATTTTGAGACTTTTCTTGAAAAAATTGAGCAATTGCTACTTCTTTGTAATCCTAGAACTATTACTGTTGTTGCCGGTGATTTTAATATAGATTTTTTGTCAAAATCGAAAGTTACCAACGATTTTATATCAGTTATTAACTCATATAACTTTTTTAATGTTATATTAGAATATACAAGAATAACAGAAAAAAGCAAAACATGTATTGATAATATACTAACTAACTTTAATGGTAACATGAATACTGAAGTAATGCATACTGCTATTTCTGATCATACTGCGCAAAAATTATCGATAGAATTAACTTACGACACACCAGCTTTCATTCAAGGAAGAATATTTAAAAATGAAAATAAAATGCAGTTCAAAAAAGCACTTGAAGTGGAGAGTTGGAATAAAATTTATACACTAGACAAACAATCAGTTAATAATCAGTGGAACTTATTTATAAGAATATTTTTAAATAGATTTTATGAAAATTTTCCAGTTCAAAAGGTACCAAATAAAAATGTTCACAAACCAAAATATATTGCGCGGAATGACCCAGAGGTAGCAAGATGTAAAAAGGATTTGGATATTCTTTTTTTAATGAAAAATGTAAATGTTCGATATAAAACTTTGTATGCCTCAAAAAAAAGAGAGTATGATACCCTATTAAAAGAATATAAAAAAAGAAGTTTTGAAGAAAAATTGAGAATTTCAGACAACAAAAGTAAATCAGCCTGGGCAATAGTGAATGAGATAACGGGAAAATCAAAAGTTAAAGAAATAAATATAAATGATAACAAAGAAGCTATAGCTAATAATTTTAACAACTACTTAGTAAATGTTGCCCCAAACTTGTTAGCAAAATTACATAATAGACCCTTTAATTGTGATATAAAATACAATCCAGCTGAATTAGAGTTAGAGTTAGTAGATAGTGAAGAAGTGCAACAAATAGTTAAAAAACTTAAGAACAAATTTAGTAGTGGACACGATGAAATATCTAATAACACAATAAAATTTGTAATAAGTGCCATTCTAAAACCGCTGGTATACATAATAAATAATTCTATTCAATACGGAATATTTCCAGATCAACTAAAACAGGCATTGATTGTTCCAGTTTTTAAAAAAGGCGATGAATCAAACATCGAAAATTACCGCCCTATAAGCTTATTACCATCATTTGCCAAGATATTCGAGCGTGTTGTTTGTAACCGAATAATTAGCTTTATGAACAATAACAATCTTTTAAATAAAACTCAACATGGATACATTCAAGGCAAAACAACGCAAACTGCATTATTCGAGTTCATAAAAAAAATTATTGAAACAATAGAGAATGAGGAGATCCCTGTAGGGTTGTTTCTCGACCTATCAAAAGCATATGACACTTTAGACTATGAAATATTATACCAGAAACTATATTTATATGGTATACGAGGAACAGCTCTGAAGTGGGTCAAATCATATTTGACGTCAAGGCAAGAAAGAGTAGTGATAGGAAAAGGTATTGATAGAGTATATTCAGGGAACAAATATATAAGAGTCGGAATACCGCAAGGAAGTGTAATTGGACCTATATTGTTCGTATTATATGTAAACAATCTAAATGAATTATGTGAGAAGAATGAAAACTGTAAAATAATAAACTACGCAGACGATACCAACATTTTGTTATCATACAGGGGCATTGCCTCTCTTGAACCTGACATGCAACAATTTATGATGTTGGTTGGTGACTGGTTTACAAAAAACAAACTTATATTAAATAATTCAAAAACAAATGTCACAATTTTTAAAACCAATCGTTCCAAATTAATAGAACCAGAGATACTGACTATAAATGGTTGTGAAGTACAGGTTATGAACAATGTAAAGTCTTTAGGTATGTTTCTAGATAGTTGTATGAATTGGGAATGTCATGTTCAATATTTAACAGGTAGGCTAAATGCTGTGTGTTATACACTTAGAATTATAAGTAGATATGTAGGAATGAATATTAAGAAAATGCTTTATTACGCAAATTTTGAGGCCCGGTTAAGATATGGAATAATCCTGTATGGAAACTGTAAAGACATATCGAGTGTTTTTATATGTCAAAAAAGGGCACTGAGAATATTATTAAATCTAAGTTATCGGGAATCGTGTCGGGGTAAATTTAAGGAACATAAACTACTTACTGTTCATGCAGTTTACATACAGGAATGTATATTGTTTTTTATTAAAAATAAGCACTTATTTGTAAATAGTGAGGGGCAAAAGATATATCCAACACGAACAATGGATTACATATATCCTAAACATAGACTGGTTATGAGTGAAAAAAGTCCTTATTATCAGTGTATTAAAATATATAATTCTTTACCTAACTATATTAAGCAACAGAAAAATTTTAAAAAGTTGAAAAAGACAATATTTGATCTACTTGTCGGCATAGAACCATATTCATTAAATGAATATTATTTAAATTTAAATCAAAGTATGACATTAAGCAGAATGTAATGTAGCTACTAATGTATCTTTTTGTATGACGCTATTTTATTGTATGTGAGTATACTTTAAAATAAAGATTGTTTATTATTATTATTATTATTATTATTAATATAATATTTTTAACTTTTTGTCTTCAATATGTTTCGCTATGTATATTAAAAACACAAATTCCAAAAAAAAAATAATTTGTAGGTTATTTACTGTTCAAATTAACACTTTAATCGCTTTATTCGATTTGCTCGGAGCTACTCAGGGTTTGATACACCCGAGTTTAAAATTCTTGAATCGAGGGCCGTAATATTAGGGCTATTCTTTTGAGTCATTGTCACTTGAAGTAATCATGATCACTTCGACCCAATGACAAGTAAATGCATATTCAAACGAACATGAAGTTATCAGTTACACTTTTTTCACTTTGATCAACTGATAATTACTCAAAAGAATATAGCCATTATCACCGTAAAGATAGGGGCTGTATTTTTTAGAGTAATTATCAAATGATCAAAGTGAAAAAGTGAAACTGATAATTTCATGTTCTTTTGAATATGCAATTACCTGTCATTAGGTCGAAGTGATATGATTGCTTCAAGTGGTAGAACTGAAAGTGATAATGACTAAAAAGAATAGGCCTGGGGTATTCTTTGTGATTATCACTTTTAGGTCTATATTTCGAGCATACACTACTGGAGGCCGCTTGCCTTGGAGTGTTACCACCTCTAGCGACTTTTCGGTTGATCTACCGATTTTCTCTTCGATTACTCGATCTACCGAAATACCATTGAGTTATACCGAAATTTATGCTCAAAAAATATTGGACGATTTTTGGAAAAAAAAACGGTGCCAAGATCGATTAAGAAAAAAACATATTCTCGATGTATCCGTGCAGAACTAAAATTTCAAATGAAAATTAATTCAAAAAGTTGCCCACTTGCAATACAAACCTGTTTTAAATATTCCTAACGTAATAATAATAACCTTCTGGGTCCGTATCCTCGAAAGCGTGATTTGAAGAGTGATGTTAATTACTGCCCTCGATTCATTGGCATGAACAGCTCGGAGCTGTACAGGTGCAAGAAGCGCTTGCTTTATTCAAGTAGTGCATTATGCTTCGGCGTTTGTCAGATCTGCTTTCCCCTTACCCTTCAAGCACCAATTAAAATATTTGGCGTATAAAGCCCTTGCAGCTATCAGTTGTCATTTTTAGATGCTATTTTTGGGTAAGAAACATTTTATACATGAAATGGAGACACAAAAATAAGATTATTTCACAAGATATCGGACTTATGTTCATAGTTTTTTTAACGAATTGCGAAATATTTATGGTCGAAAATGCCATGACACCAGACAAAATTCAAAACTAATAAGTAATAATATAATATTTTTATCTTTTTGTCTTCAATATGTTTCGCTATGTATATTAAAAACATAAATTCCAAAAAAAAAATAATTTAGAGGTTATTTACAGTTCAAATTAACACTTTAACCGCTTTATTCAATTTGCTCGGAGCTACTCAAGGTTTGATGCACCTGAGCTTAAAACTTTTGAATCGAGGGCAGTAAATGGCGATGTGAACTGTCACTTCATACTTTTGACAGTAAAAGCAGTATTCTTGAAAAAGCAATGTTGCCCGATATGAACGTACTAAAACCCGTGGATTTCAAAATATAAAATGGATGACAGATTGAATTGAGCTGTCAGACCAAAAATGTCCATAGTATGTTCTGTCGCCATTTTAGACAAAAAGTAGTGAAATTAACCGTCAAAAGTAAAAAAAATAGTGTCGTTGTTATTGTTGTGAAGTTATTAATTGCCATTAAAATGTTTGTACTTTCCCTGGGTTAAATTTATTTTATATCACTTAACAACCAAGAAATATAGATCAGTCAAATATTTAGGTATAAATATAGACCACAAAATTTTCTTAAATTGACACTCTAGAACTGTTAAACAAAAAGGCATACAAAGAGCACAATACTTTAGGATTCTAATATATAAAGAAAAATGGATATCAAGAAAAGCAACAACTCATATATACACAGCCTCTCTCTTTGGGGGTGGGGGTAATATCACAAAAGTACAGTATAGCAAGCGAAAGTAAGTTGTCAACGGGGGGGACGTCTGTATTGAGAATCCATTTCTAGTGTAAAAGTCAGGGTCGGGTCTATTGTTCTGAATTCGAATCTCTTGGGGGTGGGCGATCGCAAGAAAAAAACAAGTTTTCGACGGGGAGGGGGGGGGGGGTAGTGCCAGCAGCATACACATTCCTAGTGTGAGGCAGAATCAGGTCTATTTTTCTGAACCCAAGGCTTTTGAGGAGGGCGATCACCCCCACCTTGGATTCGCGCCTGTACAAAATATTATACCCTGGTAGCAAACAGTTCGCAACTCTGACGCAAATCTGCATCTCATATAGAGTATAAACGCTTAATCCGAACCATATCTCTTCTGTTTCCGACTTTTATATATTTACTTACATAGCACACTGATGGATATGACGTGACAGCAGTTTTGAGTGGGTTTTGAGAAAGTATATACCCTTTAAAAAGAAAATAATTTGAACAGGAGGAATCCAGACTGCCATCAGAACGAAGTAAGAAATTTATATACAGCAGTTATACGGCAGAATCAAGTCAGTTTTACCGCAATAGTAGATTTTCTTCATAAGGATATGAGCGTCGACTGGCGTCAAATTTGAGTAAGAAATCGATAAAAGTCGTTGGTAGTTCAGAACCGAGTCAAATTTGCCGAAATGCTCGCTCTTCTTTAAAAAGATAATAAGCGCAGATTGCCATCAGATTCGAGTAAGAAATTGATATCATTTGATCGTACGTCAGAATCGAGTCAGATCTGCCGAAATGCTTATTCTTCTTTACAAGGGTAACAGTACGCGGTATGAGCGCAGACTGCCGGCAGATTTAAGTAATAAATTGTTAAAAAGCGATTTCAGTTAGAATTAAATTAGATTTACCGAAATACTTGCTATTCTACATATACATAAAATTCGTGCCGACTGCCGTCAGAATTAAGTAGCAAACTGAGCATATATTCCATATCATATATATATATATATATATATATATATATATATATATATATATATATATATATATATATATATGTATGAGATAATTTAATAATACGTAATTCTGGTGTTTATGGAACATATGCTCATTTTGTTACTTGATTCTGACTACTTGCTACTGCAAAAGCCTTTCGGTTCGATTTTTCATAGTAACAATTCGCATCGCTACAGTTAGTAATATCAGATGAAAAAAATATTCTTGATATAATATCCCGTAAGTAACGATAGGAATAGCATATAAGGTTAAATGGCGGATTTCGCTAGCTTTAAATTTAGCATAATCAATAAAAGGACGTGAACGACGAGCGAATTCACTTGGATAACATTCTCTCAACTGTTCATACCTCGAAGATATTTCATTTATTGAAGCAGCGTTCAGCTTGGCGCTTTGCTTGAATTTGCCTTTGAAGAAACCACCCAATATCCTTACACCCCCTCCAAGGTAGACCAGGTGCATTATTTCAAATGGAACTCCCGTTACAAGGGGAATATGAAGTTCCACCAACGAGGTAGATCCTTTTATGTGGTCCTCATAAATACCTTTTGCATATTCATCATCTTTACGTTTATTGTGCCCTGTTCCTAAATATACCATGGTTCGGTTTTCGAATTTAAACCCAGTAATATTACACTTAGAGCATGGCTCTGTAGAGCAATGGTTGGTATGGTTCAGTATTAAAGACCTGCCTGGAGCATCACCGACAAATGTTTCAAATCTAATGAGTCGAAATTTATTTTTGATTTTCACCCCACCAAGTCTTTCTATTTCCTTAACTTCATGAATTAGATTTTCCATAAATAAATGAATATCTGATGGATGTTGAAGTCCTTTATATATTCCGATTATCAAAAGTTTAAAACCAGCTATATTTTTGATTCTAAACTGTAATGGCCAGAATTGATTTGGATTAGTGCGTGATAATGATAGACCATCAGTATTCAGTTCGATTTTCAGAACTTCTGGAATAATTGTTTCATTGTTTAATGGTAGATGTTTTTGTAAACAATTTTTGAACCCAATATGCCAATAGACTCCATTGCTTATTAGTAAAAGACCAAGACTCTTTCGACCAGTTTTAAGAAGAGTTTGACTGTCGAAAACATGGATGCGTAAGTAGAACTTGCAAAATGCCGTTTATTTGCACATGATTTATATTCAAATCCACACAACACTGAGCGAGTAGGTTGCGGAAATTTTCAAACGAATGCACATCTACATCAATATCCATGAACGACTCAATATTTTTAGCATTATTGACATTATTTTCAGTAATTGTATCGTCTACAACATCGGCATTATTATCAGTCACGAATTCATGAATGACAAGATCGTTGTGGTTAAGCTGAGCGTTATTTAATTCATCTGTTTCCATTCTACAATGTGAATTAGTAGGTTCTGTACATCTTTCTGCATATCCATTGCCTAGTGCTTTTTCCGCGTTGTCATGATTGACTGGATGAAATAAATTTTATGAATCCAAATGTCTCTGATATTCATTAAACTGAAGTAAATATCTGCGCTTACAGTCTCGATTTTTTTTCTGTCTTCATGACAGTTCGTCAAACTTTTTACGAGACGAACCACTCATTTTGAATCTGTAATAATTAATAACAATTGGATTATATCAATATTTAATTTCAACCACTTGTTTACATTCCACACATAATACCAAAAGATGAAAGGCGGTCCACCCATGATTGTAGAAATAATTTTTTCAAGTCACTGTATACCTCACAACAATTTTTTTTTAATTATATTTCAAAAATGAAGTTTTTCTAAAATTTCACACAATTTTTCATTAGATCAGAAGCAGAAATATTACTATTCCTCTAAAGGAAATCATAATTTAAAAATAATGGAATATGCAAACTTCTTCAAGGAAATTTAACCAAATAAGAAATTTTAAACTATTCATATAATTTTGTTCGAAAGTCGGCATTTACTCTTATTCAAAATCTGACGAAATGTATTTTTATATTTCTTTGTCAATTAAATGTCAATTGTTTAGAACTTTTTTTTTAACCAAAGTCTTATTTGGTCAGATATTGTGGAGAAGAGTCCACATTTCATTTCTAAAAAAAAAAATATTTTTTTTCTAATAAAGAGTATAATTTCTGAATCTAATTCATATAAATGTAATAATTTTGTATAATCACTGCAGGTAGGCCACCTCAAAGTAGTTAACATTTAAAAATAGTGAATTGTCAACTTTTTAGAGAATCAATTATTTTGTAGGTAATTTGCTGTACAATCTCCAAATATGTCCTTATAATATACAAAAGGTGCTAATTTAGAGGATGGAATGAATTAAAATTCAGATTATTAGCATACAGCCTTTAAAAAAATTATTCATAACCATAGAAATCATTGACTCAAGTATTTCAACAATTTTTCTTTTCACTCAACTTGCAATGTGGTGAAGACTTTGAAAAACATTAAAATTTGAGAGAGCTATACAGCAATAAAGTTAGTTTTTCAAATTTTTTTTATACATATAACATCAGTTTATAACGTTCTACGCCGTCTTCTGATTTCCAGTCTCCATTGATCTCGGTTTGTCCATAGGTTTCATCCATTCCTCTTGTTCTTATATCCACTCCTTCTCTCCGACTTAGTCTGGGTCTACCTCTCTGTCTTCTTCCCGGTGATGCCCAATTTAAAACTTTTTTTGCAAGTCTAGTATCGTCCATTCGTTGAACATCTCCGTACCATCTCAGTTGGTTGATTTTAATTTCTTCTGTTATCTTGTGCTTAACGCCCATAATTTCTTGAATTCTTTCATTTCTGACTCTGTTCATTCCAAATTTTTTTTAAACCTTTAGAAAGTATAATGAAAAATTAGCACATTACTGTACATAACTCTTTCAAAACTTACTTTTTTAAGGTGAAGTTATACCTGACTCCACCAAAATAAAAATGATGTCGTTCTAATAAATCCTATGTCATATTATATAATATTGTGTAAATAAAAAAAATAAAATTTTGGATATTTTCAAGGAGATCCATGGAATCCTTAAGATTTTATCTACATTTTACTTTAAAAAATAATCAAAGTATTTCTATGCATTACGTTTTTAGTTTTTGCACCCATCCAGCATATACTCACATTAGATATTTGAAGCCTACATTTTAAAATAGAGACATCACTGGTTAATTCTTTTTTGTTCATCTGACATAAATTTTTAATAAAGATACTTACAATGCTTATACTCTTATATTTTTATTCACAATATATGCAAGAGAAAAAAAAATTAGTAACATGTGATATATGTCTCTGTGTTTTAAAATGCAGGCTTCGATATCCACCATGGGTGGGTGAAAAGGATGAAAATGTAATGTGCAAAAATACTTTCTTTACAGACCTATTTTTCGGAGTAGAATGAAGATAAAATATTAAAGATTCTACAGAACTACTTGAAATTTTTAGAAAATTCATACTTTTTCCTCAAGTCAAACATTGCTTTCAAAATCCAGTCTCACCTGTAGAAATACACCAACCACCAAGACTACTATACAGAGCGTGAAAATTTACTGTAATGCTTCCTCGATATCCCTCATCCTCTTATTAGAAAGCTTTTCATTTTCATGATCTGTAGCACTAATACCCAATATATAGGAAAAATTCACTTTACTGATTCATGCAACCATGCACCAATACCCGATATTAGTAGGGGTGAAGAGAAATTTTAATTTAGCACCTGTCAACAGACATTCAAATAATCTCACCAAGAAAGTCTTCAGCAAATTAAAGTTTCTTCCGGAGAGAGGTACTAACTACTAAGGTTGAAGAAGGTTATGTTGTTTCAGAAAAAAATTAACGATAACTATTGAATCAATATTAACATAATTGTCATCATGCTTGGTGCTGGTACACCTCTGCATGCATAAGAGACTTCAGTTCGCTGTATTAATGACCCCTAATATATTACAGAAAAAAACAACTTATATATTTATATTGTTAAATAATAAAAATAATATTACCTGTTACAAGTAGTCCGTGTAAACCCAGAAATACTATATACTGTAAATAATTCACTATTGTAAATTTTGTTATCGATGCAGAGCACGAAGTTCTCGCCACAAAATACGAAAAATAGTTCACAAAAGATCCATCTACTATTTTGTGAAATAGTTTCAGATGCTACCTATGTGAACCCCAGAACAAAAAAGGTTAGATGTTAACAATGAAAGAAAGAATAAGATCAACGAGGAAAGTGCGCGGCCGCGAGCATGCGCTTCGTTCTATACTCCAACAGCTGCGTTCGCAGAATAGTCAGAAGCTAGTCACAGCGCCCATGAAATCATCCAAAACAGTTGGCAAACTGTCACCCGAGCGATCTTTCTAATTGGAGCCGACTGTAATTTACGTACGAACAAGCCTAATGTTAATAATGGCGGCAGTTATAAAATTTTCGTTCAATTTGCTTTTATTTTAGTATAAAAACTGCTGCTCCTTGGTTACTGAAGCCATATATATATATATATATATATATATATATATATATATATATATATATATATATATATATATATATATATATATATATATATATATATATATATTTCTATACGTGAAACGGAATTTATTTAAAGTAGAAACTTAACACAGGCCGGATTTATTTCTGCAGAACGAATATAAAATGCAGTAACGGATCTTTTCTGTACAGCAGAACGTGTCTTGCTTCTACTGTAAATCTGATCACCTAATCTGCTCTTGAAATGAGATTTACCTAAAGCAGAAACTTACCCAAATCTGACTTATTTCGGCTATATATATATATATATATATATATATATATATATATATATATATATATATATATATATATATATATATATAACATGAATTAATACTCCGCATCTGACCTGCAGAGACTTAAAAATGCCTGTCACAAATCTTAATTAATTTCATGCACATAAAAACGCTAAATTATACGAGTAGAATCTTCCGAACTAATTACGCAAAACTGATGCACTCATCATACGGCTTGAAATACTCTGTCTTTGATGTACAGCATCTTACTGATATTTTGCAAATGTTTTACTTATAAATCTGCTCTACATTTTTAGAAAACAAATCGGAAGAAACGTATGTAATTCTACTCTAGATCGTTAGGAATTATTCACAGATTGCAGCGTCTTACAAATTTCTGCTGTAAATATGCTGTCAAGATAGTATGTCATTTCTGCAGCATTATCTGACGAGCAGATTGTGTTATCAGGGTACTGACGTCAATTGGAATATATGCCCCCTGTATGCAGTAATTGCAAAAAGTCAGCACTAATAAACCTTGAAACGGTGGAAATTACAACTCTACGTAATATGACTAAAAGCCATCATCCCAATCCACTACGGAAACTAGCCAATCAGTTATTTATTGTATGAATTCACAAAATATCCAGCCTCTTACTGCAACACGTCCTGTCCTGATAACTAAACTTGAAAGAAAACCTGAAACTTGAACAATGATAGAGTAACTGTTTAAGACCAGGGACCGAATCCAAAGGCCAGACAGAAGACGTCCATTAAAGATACTGGCAGATCTCACATTCAACTTTTAATATATTTTTTTTTCTTATAAAGATTTGTAGAGGCTTGAAGATCAAATGTACCATAAATAAGGTTTTTATGCTGAAGGACATCATTCGTTGGTCTGTAGGGTTCATATTTATATGTCCCGATAAATTATAATCATAGTATTTATTTAACTGTACTGTAGTATAATGTTTAATACAGTCTGATTAAATTAAAAAATGTAGTTAACATTATTTAAATATAAAATTTGCTACTTATTTAAATAAAACTCTCAAATAGCTGGCAAATTGTTATTTCTCAAATTTATTATAAGTTGCGTAGTGAAAAGAATTCTGTTAGATTTAACTGTTGAAAAGTAAAATACTGGGCTGTTATGGATACAAGTATTTATGTTAAATCCATAAACAGAACTAGCCGTAGAAAAACATTTTTTATAGCACGCTCGTACAATTGAATTAAGAACAGAATCTCATGTAATAATTTTATTACATTAATATTTGCGAGACATACAACTTTCTAAGGATATTTTAATTAACAATTTGAAAATATTAAAAATATCGGGGTATCACCTAATTAATATTTCAACTGTTTATTCAAAAAATAAAACGTCTTAAAGAAACGGTTCGTCGACATATTACTTTTTTTAATGACGAGTTATTTTGAACAATCAAAAATGAAATAAATTTATTAATACTAATCGTCAAATATGTCATTTAGCGGCTGACATTTCATTTTGCGCATGTTTCACCGTTCGCTTGCCTTCTACCGGGCGAACAAGCATATGAACGATGATTGCGTCCAGCATACACGTTCGCCACCCTTTCACCGTCAACTTCACGTTCCCCAGTTCGAGGATACGGCCCCTGCTCTCTGTAGACAAGTAAAAGAAACATTTATTTCAATTTTGGAAATCCTCAGGCCACGTGAAAGGTGTGTAACTGTCCAACGGATTTCTGACGTCACCTAACCTGAACCAATCTGAACTTAAAAAAAGAACGAAAATAATTTTACGAATCAGAACATGATAATTAACTAAATGATCATTGGCTTCAGTGGATAATATTATACGATTTTGAAAATATATCGAAAATTATCGCGCACCTACCGAATTTCTAGGAAACTACTGAATTCATTACATCCGAAGATGGCACCCAACACATGCCAAAGTTAGACCCGGGCGATATATATCGATACTTCAATGTATTAATACATGCAGCACAGGCGTGGATCCAAGGGGGGGGGCGGTGGGGGCGATCGCCCCCCCCCCCCCCCTCCCAAGAGCTTTGAGTTCAGGAAAATAGACCCGATTTTGCTTCTTATAATATAGTTTATTCAAGAAGTAGAGAGTGTAATAAATAATTTTTTACCCTATTTTTCTCCGCAAACTACCTCCGGTGTCTTTGGCAAAATCTGTTAGACACATATATTTTTCATAGGAATGGGTTAGACATTTTATAATCAAAAATACCGATATATAATAATGGACTATTTGGGTTGAATATCAATAGATATTTAGAAGTGTGAAGTGTTAAAAAGGATTTTAATGCTTGTCATAGACGTCGGAAGGAGGTTTATTTTATCACTAAGTATTTATTTCGGTAATAAACTTAAAATAAAAAGTTTTTATAATATTACTTTATTTCTTATGATTTCTTAATAATTCAGATACATTAGAAAATATAGACAATTTTGACATATTTAACACAAAGCACAACGGTATTTTTATTATTTTTAATTTTGGCATAGAAACCGTTTTAGGCACATTCAGACTAAAACGGAGCTTTTTTCTCTCAAAAAATTCTAAGTTATAATTTAAATACATACAACATACCCATTGTCAAAAATACAAGAAGTTAAACATATATAAAAAAATAAATTCGTCCATATAATATTAAATTTTTTTTGGGGCTATCGGTCATTTTATTATTAATTAAAAACATTTTTAGGACATTTGACGTTTCAGTTTATTTATTTCTTAAACCATCTGCAGAATTACAATTAAACACTAAACAGGGATTCAAATGTCATTAATTTTCCTATGTTACAGATAAAATTAGACCTACTTATTTTTATTTCTATTGCAATGATATCTTAATTTAATTTACTTTATTATATGGAAGTCCGATAGCCCCAAAAAAATAAAATAAACGCTTAAGAAAAAGACACAAATACAATGATAAAAAAATTACGGATAATTGGGATTAAATATACATAAAATTAAAGAGTGGGACACACTAAAATAAAAATATATAAAAAAATAAAAAAATATATAAACAACATAAAACAATAAAATATAACAAAAATTTAAATAATAAATTGTGTTTACACTGGTAAACATTACGTATCTAATTCGTAATCAAAGTCAGTGAAGCTATCTTTGCTCAAATTAATTATAATTGGTTCCTATATCTCACCGATCATGAGATCGAGTTTCCACGTTCTGTTTTATTCTTTTATTATATGGATTTTTCCCAATTTTCCGCAATAACTTTATTCAAAAAAATCTTTCAAGCTACTAGTTTTCTAAGTTGTGTTATTTCTAGCAACTCTACTTTTTACTTGAGAGATATATTTCCTTCTCCAACGGACAGTTTCCGAACGATCTATAAGAACAGATTTCCTATCTGGTTTTTTTCAGCAAAAATTAAGTTCTCTGAGCAATTTTCAGAGCTCAGTTCTTTTAATTTCAGGTAAATCTCGATCTTTATTGATTTTAGTTAGAATTATGTCGACGGTTGAGATCTGCTTCTCATAATAAAATTTATGTACAACTTATTTTGTTGCAGTTTTCATCTCTTCTTCCAACGAGGTTAATCGTCTGCCTGTGATCGAATATGGCTTGGGAGTATTGACAATTTCAGTCGTTTTTACTCCTTCAGTATTCGGTACATAGTAGATTTTCCAACTCCTGTCATGTTGGAACACATCTCAACAGAGCTTTTAACATTATTATCTAGATATTGTTATCTTAAGGCATCATAAACATTCATCGTAATACATTTTTCGTTGAGGAAAAAATGCCTTGGTTTAACGATTTTGGCATAAATATATAGGTGGAATCTTTTGGGTATCTCACTAATTTTAAATAATATATAAAAACAAGCGCGAACAAGATAAATTACTAAGAATACACTGTAAAGTGTACTTTGCTCACTGACAGAAATTAAATTAAACTATCAGAAATTTTAATGTTGCAGTAATATTTATATATAATTAGATTTACGGCACTGCTCAGTTACCTGCGGCAATAGAGCAGGTACGTTGGAGGTTTCGGTAACAGTTTTATTACTCTCTCTAGTTCTTGACTAGAGTATAGGAATGTGTATGCCTGCGATCGCCTCCTCCCCTTCCAAGAGCTTTGAGTTCAGGAAAATAGAACTGATTCTGCCTTTTATATTAGAAATGTGTATGCTGCTGGCACCCCCCCCCCCTTTGACAACTTGTTTTTCTTGCGATAGCCGCCTTCCAAGAGTTTTAAGTTCAGGAAAATAGACCCGATGTAGCCTCTTATACTAGGAATGTGTATGCTGCTGGCATCCCTCCTCTCCAAGAGCTTCATATTGATGTTGACTCATATTGAGTATTGCATTTAAATATATGGTTCTCTTTTAATCAGATCCGATTCCACTGTAACAGTTAATTATATAAGGTCAAACGGTCCGCAACTGCCCTTCTCGAACATCGAACGCACCCAAATATTTATTGTAGTTATGCCACAAGGGTGGCACATATGTACTTTATTATTTTTTAATTGTATAAAAAAGAGAGTAGGCATACACTTGGGTATCTTTATGCAGGAAGAGCTACACCAATTTACAGTACTAACAAGCTAAACTTTATTATTCTGTGATTAGCAATTCATATTCTGTATTTGCAGAGCGTCATTTATATATATTTGCGGGCTTTTAGTTATTTGTGTTTGTTGTTGATTATTATTTTAACCATGCCTCCTACGAAAAATAATGTTTGAAAATATTTTATTAAATTATATACCGAAAACACATGCAAACTGTGTTGTTCACAGGTAAATTCTGCTGGTACAGCAATGAGGGTGAGTCTGGATGACAAGAAAAATCTGAGCGTAAGTGTATTACGTCCTTTTAAGTTAAAAATATATCGTCCACACGGACCATTTTGTTCCGCAGTCATGAGGGGTATGTGTGTTTTTTTGGCTTAACTTTTATCAGAATTTTTGGTAATATTTCTTTTATCTAAAAATTAAAATGAAGCAAAATAAAAAATTAATTGCAACAGTTTTGTAATCTAGAGAAAGAAAAAGTTACAAAATATAAGGAAATTTTTGATATATTCTTAAAAAAAACAATAAAGTCGTCGATACTAGGTCCTATTTATATTACAGGAAAACACTAGGGAAAGACTTGGACATACTAAAAATTTAATTCAAGAAATGCGAGAAAATGATCCTGATTTTTGAAAAATATTTTCGTGTTACTATCGACGAATTTGAAAAATTCCTCGATCTTGTTTCGCCAATAATTAGAAAACACCGCACGGAAATGCGTAAAGCTATACCCCCATTACTAGGTTGGAAATTACATTGCTATATTTAGCTGATGAAACCAGCATTTGCCATTTCAATGTCATGAGACCAGGGAGTTTGAAGACGAGAATTTCATTATAATAGTGTAATTCTAACAATCATTTTAATAATTACAATTGTTGGTAGTTTTTAAAAGAATATGTTAAATATGATACTAATTGGATTTCTTTTAGTAAAGTTTCATTAATAGTAATTATTCCGTTGTAGAATCCACTTCCGGAAATTGTAAGGGACCATTACTCTCATTTTCTTGACCCTCAATTCATTTTCTTCCGGCTGGGTTGAGAAAGTTATTTTAAGGTTTTGGATGGGTTGAGGATCTTGTATGGGCTCCTGGTCACTTCTAATTAAAATTCTACTGTTATTATTTACTACTATTCTAAAATTTTTTAACATTTTGCGTAAATAAATAAAAATTACTGTTCACCCCCTGTTTGGTAACCAAAAATGATTTTAGTCACCTCGCCTATCATATTTTCTCTAAAAAGTAGGTCAAGGCGAAAAAAAAGAAAGCCCCGCACCTCGCTGCAGATATCTCCGAGGTAGGCAGCTTGGCCGCCAAAGGCGGCGGACCTGCTAGACTTCGGCCTTTCGGCTTTCGCGGCCTATATTACTCTCGGCCTGCGGCCACAACTTCCACCTCTTCGTCTCTGAGCCTCGATCCACTTCCAAAAATTAATATCATTTCAAATATATTAATGAACATCAACATTTAAGTCAGAGGACGCGCAATTTTAATAGTATGGTCAAAAAATGCAAGTAAACAATTTAGAAAAGGAATTGCTGCAAAATTCTACAGAACCTGATATTACTTTTTTAAATAAATTTGAAGATTTTCCTGATTAAGATATTATTCACAACATTTTGAGATAGAAAATTCAATTTTAGCTCAAAATATAGATTTAAATAATATTTTAACTCCAGAAACTACAAGTATTTTAACGCCAGAATCTCCAAACATAACTTCAGAGACTACAGACATAACAGACGCAACTCCTGACATTTCAACTCAAGACCTAGAAAAACTTATACAATTTAAAAAAAAACTAATTGGAATTCTAACAAATGTAACTAACGATGATACCAAAAGTGATAGCGATTCGGATTCTAATATATCACAAAATTTCTTTAGAATTACTAAAAATACAAATGTAAATTTATAAATTTCCAAAAATGAAGATAATTTTGAAGTATTTCTCCTTCAACGTCATTCAAAATTTCAAACGATCCAAAAAAATTATAAAATTTTTTATTAATCTGAAAGTGCCAGTAGTGGTGATAAGGGGAGGATGGTTCACAAGAAACTTATGAAATTTCAAATCCTTTTCAAAGAATTGAATTCGCGAGAAAGTCAAAATTCCTTTGATATGTCATGTGACCAAAAAAGATTTAGGGGACCATTTAAATTTAAGAAAAGTAATGTACCTGAATCTTTTTCTGCTAGTTCATCGGCTTCTCGATCCATAACTAAATCAGTTCACCTAATTCTTCAGCTAGGTCAGTGGTACTATATAAAGTACGAAATGGCTTATTAAAAGACTTTACATCATGATTTTTAAATAAAAATAAATTTAAATTTAAAAAAAATCAAATTGTTTATAATTAAGTTTTAATTTAATTTTAGGATGGATTTTATTGAAAATTTTATACGTGGAAGTCAATATAAACAAATTCAACCCACTTAACGCTTGTTCATATATTCCTCTGCCAATGGTTATATGACAGAAAAATGCTGTGATAAACATTCAAAACAACGACGAATATTGTTTTGCATGGGCTGTAGTTGCAGCTCTGCATTCACCTACAGGACCAATAGACAGAAGGGAATCGTATCCTCATTATACAACACTTTTAAACTTTCAAAATGTTCATTTTCTTATGATTTTAAACGAAATATTTAAATATGAAAATCTTAATAATATTTCTATTAAATGTTTATGGTTCAGAAACAAAAAGGAATTTTGAAACCTGAATACAAATTATAGGATCTTCACATTATACCAAAAATAAGCGAGATCGTCATATTAATTTATTATTAATAGGAGGCGATGATAATGGGAACTTTCATTACTCTTACATTTCAAATTTAGTAAGATTCATTTCAAAACAGATATCTAAACATAATAAAAAAAAATTCTATGTGGTAGTTGTTTGCAATATTTCACTACTGAACAGTAGTTGGTTAGACATAATGCAGTGGATTGTGATTTTGTGAGGATAAACCTCCCTTCTGTTGAAAGCAAAATAGATAAATTTGGAAAAATTGTGCCTGGAAATATTTTAAAATTTTAGAATATACAAAAACAAATTGAAGTTCTGTTTGTTATTTATGCGGATTCTTAAACCTTTGGAAAATAATAATCGTATTAATTTAGATCCTACTTCTCCATATACTGAAAAAAAAATTGAACGTATTCCATATTCATTTGCATATTACATAAAATGTTCTTTGATGATTCCCTTTTAAATTTCAAAATTATACGGGTCACAATTTTAATCAAATTTTTATACCTTCTCTAGAAAGAGATGTTTTGAGATCCATAATAAATATTTAAAACATTCAAAACCAATGAAAAAATTAAATTGAAATTAAATATTTTTTATGAATATACCAACGATTGCCTAATTTGTGATAATTCTATAATTTCAGATGAGGTTGCTGACCATTGTTACTTAATTCTATATGTAATTTAAATTATAAGGCTTTAGCATTTTGATTTAAAGAATTACGTAATATTTTGAATTCTGTTACTATTGACTCTGTTCGGGATATTGGCATAATTTCAACTCTTAAGGGAGATATTTCATTTAATTAAAATGAAAGTGTTAAGTTGCAAAATGCTGGTTGGTATCCGAAAACAAAATCCAAAGAAAAAATTATGATTGATAAAGGTAATGTTTCATTATGTATACCATTGAAGATGTATTCAGGATTTTTTGAAGATTATAACAAGATTATTCTAAATTCACAACAAGAACTTATTCTTATAAGAAGTAATGATGATACTAATGCATTAATATCCAGTAATGCAGATGAAAAACCTAAAATTAAAATTACAAAGTTGTGTTGGAGAGTTCCTCATCTTATTGTAGTTATTCCGCAGGAATTAGCAATTACCAAAATTATTGACAAAAGTAGTGATATATTAATAACTTTTCGAAGTTGGGAATTAGTTGAATATCCAGAATTACTGGAAACTACGAGACATAACTGGCCCGTAAAAACATCTACAAAAGTTGAAATACCACGTCACATTCTGATTGCTTTTCAGAAAAATGGATGTGGTAATCTAAAAATGGATATTAGTAAGTTTGATCATTGTGATTTAAGAAATATGAATGCCTTTTTAAATTCGGCTAAGATATCCTTATAATGATCTTCAAATTGATTTTGAAAGTAATAAATTTGCTACCCTGTATGACATGTTTCGTCATTATATTTTTCCAATGGAACCAATTTTTAATCCAAAAGAGTTAAAAAAAAGTTAACGATGAGGATTGAATTTGAAACAAAAGAAAAAATACCGGCTACAACAGCAGCATATTGTGTTATAATTCACGATAAAGTTTTTAATTACAACCCATTAACGAAAATTGTGAAACAACTGTAATGTTAATTCCTTAAGATACATTGTTTTAAATTGAAAAAATATTCACTTAGGTCCCACCTATACAAATTGTTAAGCTTAAGCGCACATGTGTCAGTTATGTTATTTAATAAATTACCCAAACAAAAATTCTTCATTTATAAAATGTCGTATGGGAATTTACTTCGAATATTAGATTTTCAAGTTAAGTTTCAAAAATTAAAAAAGCAAATAAGTGAATATCAATCGAAAGTTGAAATGATCAAGAAATTTAAATATTTGAAAATATGAACATTATTATATATATTCAAGGATTTAAAATTGAGAACAATAAGTTTATTGTAAAGGAATTAGCAGCTTATAATGGACATAAGATAAGACATTTTATTTTTAAAGCTTCATTTGCGATGAGTCACTTACCACCTTATTTACACAAACAAGCTCTATGGTTAACAAAAAAACATCATTGCATTGAATAGCATGAATGAATTAATTCATTACACAAATGTGGAGATAACATTAGAGATTTAACTAATAAGGTATACTACGCATACGTAAAAGGTGAAGAAAAATATAATTTTGTGAAGAAGTATTCTATGAAGACAATGATCGAGTTAAGTGAATAATCTACTTTAAAAGAAATGGATCCTTGTTGTTTTATTATCAAAAAAAAAACACCATGTATATGTGCATTATCTGATGTTTATTATCTTTATATCCAATTATTTATGTAATAAAAGACCTAATTATACAATATGTGTTTTATTTTCTAACATTTTTCTAATACATGAAACATTACTATTTAATCCCAGTTCGTTAATTTTGCATATTAATATATCTATATTTTTATCTTTTAAATATTCCCTACAACACATGGCTGCTAGTGTACATAATTCAGCATCTTCCATATAATTAATATACAAAATAATATTCTGGGCCTCCACCTCTTGTCCTTCATATGCATAAAGCTTAGAACAAGCTGCTGACATCACAAACTCTTCATACATTTCTCTTACTAATTCTTTCATAATAAATTCTATAATGAAACCTCTTCCTTTTTCCCTTTTGCTTCCTCTTCTTCTTCTTCCTCTTCTGGCAAATTTAACATTGTACAATATTTAGAACACTCTTCCACAACTTTTTGATATTCGAAAGCATAATAACAATACAATTGCATCCACTGAGGTCGTCTTAGCATTAATTCAGTGAAGTAGCAATTTCTAGTTTCAGAACACTCTTTACCTATTTTGATAATTGCGTTTTTCAAATCACTATTCATAATTATCATTTATGTTTTAATTTTACAATATTTTTTTATTAGTAGCGGTGGACCATCTAGATGACTACGAGATTGGTTATAATGTATATAACATGTTAAATTTAACTGCAATTCCTTATCACTTCGATATCGTTCTGGTAGCCTATTCCAAATTTGCTGTAAATTAAGCGAAGCAATGTATCTTCTCAAATAACAAAAGTAAAGAATCAAAATCACACATACTTTTCACATTATTTTGATATAAACAAATAATTCTACATCTGACATTATACACTTTGCACGAATGAAGGTATGTTCAGATATCCTTACTTAAAAACTCGGTTTCCTAGCCAGAAAATAAATGTCGTGTAAGGTAGGAGGCAGTGAAATCAGAAAAGAATTACATAACCGAGTATGTCGAGGCGGTGCATTAGAAAGTAGGGTTGGTGAGTCATTTAGAAAGTAAGCCAGGGAAAGTAGGTCAAGTAATAATCAGAAAATAATTGCGTAACCAAGTATATCGAGGCAGTTAAAGAGAAAATAAGCTTGGTCGTTTAGAATGTAGGTCACGAAAAGTAGGAAAGTAGGTTGGGTGTGGTGGTTCCCTACACCTACTGGTTTTGTATTTTAGACATATCAAAAATTGTGTTGTACGCCTTTTTTTATGTTTTGTTTTAAAGCATTATATATTGATAATATGAAACTTCTTTACACTAATACAGATTTCTTTATTTTACAAATTTTGACAGATAATGTTTATGATGATATTGAAAGTCACACTGACAAAATTTGATATATGAATCTATTCTGTTATTAATATTCATTATATACCATTAAAGAAGTCTGTTGTTGGAAAGGAATATGCTGGTGAATCAATAAAATATTTTTATGACACACAAGCAAAAATTTACTGTGTAAAAACAAGAAATGACTTGCTAAAAAAAAGCAGAGGGAATGAAGAAAAATAGTATTAAAAACAGTTAGAATTGATACATCATAAAGATGTGGGAGAACAAAATTCAAAAGCTTCTTGTACTATGTATTCGTTTAGATCTCGACTTCATAAAATTTATATAGAATTAGTTAATAAACTAGCTCTTACTTTTAATTACGACAAAACATTTAAAATTCAAACAGTTACGATATTTGAATATAGGACCACCAAGTTATTTATCTTTTCCAGTGGTTTATAGAACATGAAAATGATTTATAAATTCAAGGTTAAAATATTTTTCTATTTTCAAGGACTAAACCAAAGTATTTCAGATTAGAATATATTTCAAAATATCAGCTTAAACATACCTTTGCTAAGTTTACAGTAATAATGTGTTTAGAATTTTTTGAAAAGAATTTGATAATAAATTATATAGAAGTTATAACAATAGACTTGATTTATTCAAGTATTGGAACGGAAAATTAAATTCTGAAGAATTAACTCGTTCAGGTTTTTATTATTTGTCTCTCTTAAGACCATTATCATCACTTGAAAAACTCTGATTTAATTGAATGTTTGTGGTTATGTAAAAAATATTATATGCATAATCAAATTATATGAAAAGTCGACACGCTGCTGATAGATTATTAGCTGTCAAAGCTACAAAAATACGTCACTTTTGGAGAATAAATTATAGTAATTGGAATAAGAGGGATAATGAAAATTAAAAGAAAATTTGGTATGGAAGTGAGTAAAGGAAGAGAAAGTAGAAGTTGAAAAGCTCGCATAGGACGAGGAATATTTTTATCAAACTATTTCGAAAGCAAGACAAGCATTATTTCGAAAGCAAACTAAAAATTTGACTGATAGTATTCAAATTACACTAGTGGGATATTATCACCAAAAAAATAGAATTATGCCTATTTTGAAAACTGGTGACTTTTCTTCTTATTCGTTCATTTGCTGGTTTATCTGCTTTAAGGACCTTCGGAGGAGGGGCTCCATGTAATGTAAAGGTTAAGAACCATACGAAAGCTGCTAAAGCAAGTTCAGAAGAATCCAAAAGACATAATAAATTAATAGAATTACTAGCCCTAGGAAAAAAAGGAAGTGGTCTTTATTTAAAATCTTTGAAAACTAGATGTAAACTGTATCTCAAACTTTATTCAAAAAACTGTTAAAACAAATACCTCGGAAACCACTTACAAATTATGATTTAAATAAATATATTAACCCAACTTTCGAAGCATATTTATGAAAGATGAATTACCAAAAAATTGAATAAAAATGAAAGTCGTATTTTTAATTTCGATAAGAAAATTGGTGATGGAATTGATTGGATTGCAGACATCTACCGAATTAACGAATTATTTTTTAGCGTTAAAAGATATAGTGAAATATAGCCATTTTCAATCATTTAACAAAGCAAATTGTGGTTAGCTATGTCTCAAATTTCTTTGGTTGAAAACCAATATTAAATCATTTTGTTAAACAATTTTAAGGAAACATTTCTTAAAGTTTTCGCATTAGTGATAATTCTCCCACACTTTCTGTTAATTTTCGTCCTCCGATATATTTAGATGAAAATTTTGACTTTTCCATTGGGCATGTAAGTTTTGAAAATTATAATGCAATTTCAAATATTGACAGGGCTAATAAGTCTTTCATAAAAATATTAAAATACTCCCAGTTAGTTATGAAATAGATGATAAGAATAACTTTATTAAAAATTTTTTAGATAATCGTACTTTTCTTCATATTAATGTAAAAAAGAATACTTTACGAATACTTATTTAAACAAATATTCCTATCTCTTTTCGTAATAGAACTATAGAAAAAATATTAGGTTTTAAAAATAAGGAATTAGAAGGTCTCAAGGAGCATATTTTAAACTTTCGAGCAGAAATTGATAAAGTAAACGCTATAAACATTGATTGTACCGTAACTAAGGGATCATATTTAAATGAAAAACCTGTTCATATAATACATCAATTTTTTCCCAGTGTAGCTTCTGCTTCTAAAATAATAGAATCACCACAATTAAAAAAAATACCCGAAAAGCATTAATAAGAAAACTACCAAATGGAATTTAATTAGTACTTAATTAAATTCTCAAAGGTTAACACGTCCTAAAAAGAAATTTCTTATAAGTTTAGGTCTCAAACTCAAATAAAATGAAATTTTTAAATATAAAAAAATACTCTTGTGGGTGAATCAGTATTAATCTAGGAAGTACAAGCTTTTGAAACTTTCAATCCTACAAAATAAAAGTTAAATGATGAAATCAGAAGTGCTCTACAACAAACAGGAAAATATCATTAATCTTACAAACGTGAATTATATTTAGAATTTCAAGTTACCAAAGAAGACGATACTCCATAAGCTAAAACGGTATTTATTAACAATGCTCCAGCATTCTTGTTAAAACAATTACTTTATATTTTAAACGGTGTCACTCTTGACTCTGTTCGGAATCTTCGAATTACTTAAATCTTTAAAGGATAAATATCATTTAATCAAAACGAAAGTGCTAAATTGGAAAATGCTTCGTAGCATTCAAAAACGAAGCTCAATGAAAAAATTATGACTGATGTTTCCTTATGCATCCCATTAAAAATGTACTTTTTTTTGAAGATTATAACAAAATAATTTTAAATTGTCAACAAGAACTAATACTAATAAGAAGCAAGGATGACACTGATGCGTTGATAACTACCAGTGATGATGAAAAATAGAAAATTAAAATAACCATATTTTGCTTGGAAGTCCCATATCTTACTGTAAGAATTAGGGATCAATAATATTATTAATTAAAACAGTGATATCCTCCTTACTTTCCAAAGTTGGAAATTAATTGAATATCCAGTTATTAGAAAATACCTAAAGAATATAAATGTGTTTTTAAATTCAGAGAGATATCCTTACCAAGATTACTAGCTTGATTTTAAAAATAATAAATTTGCTACACTGTATAAGATGTTTCCTGAATTTCGTCAAATACATTATAACTTTCCAATAGAACTAATTTTTAATCCCAATGAATTTAAAGATAATTTTTCTATTGCTTACATTAATTGCTCTCATTAGAAAGATTTATTACAATGCGGCCTAGTAACTATGAGAATTGAATTTGAAGCAAAAGAAAAAATATTAAGAAAAGGAGCCGCATATTGTCTTGAAATACATGCTAAAGTATTTAGCTATAATCCACTAACAAAAATTGTTAAACAACTTTAACTTTTAACCCACGCTAAATTTCAGTATTAAAATTAAATTATATTGAATAAAATCAGTTGTTACTATAACTTTGTTTGTTGCACATCAGAAGAAATGTCCAAAATACAAAAAAGAAAATGAAACTAATAAAAACACCTTAAAAGTATCTTATTAAAAACTATTCGAATAACAATTTGTGATTAAAAAAATTTCTAATTTAACAATTGGCTAAATAAAAAAATTTGAGAAAAGTTTTCGATTTACAAGGATTTAAGAATGAACACAAGTTTATTCCTAAAGAACTTGCACTGTTTGCACTGAGCAAGCAGAATGGTTAATGAAATTTCCTCACTGCATCAATTATGATATGTTCCTCTTCATCATTTTTCATCTACAGCAAAAACTTAACAGAAAAAGGAGAACTTATTCATTTTAAAGAAAAAGAAAAAGCTAATTTTATTAGGAAATATTGTATTAAATTCATAATTCAGTTGGATGAATAATCTGATTTAGTTAAATCATCTCCTAGTTGATTTTACCGTTCACAATCACCTTCAGTGTGTGCACGTTCTAATGTATTATATATGTATGAAATTTTTTTTATGAATGAATAAATTAACTTTAAATGTATTAATATTTTTTATTTATTCACAACTAACAGTAATTATAGAAAGTTGTATTTTTTGTAATCTTCAGATAATGAAAAAATTATAAACATTTAAACATTTTATTTACACTAACCTGAATTAGCCATTAAATCATTACTTAAATTTTTACATTATTTAGTCCAATTTTTCTAAGTTCATGAAATAATTTTACCAAATTCTCTGTTTTAAAAATCACTACAGTGTTCAGCTACTTTTATGCAACAATTTGTATGATTCTGATATTTTAAATATAAAAATAGATCTTGACTATGATTTTCTTCTTTGGTTAAAATAGATATATATCTGGAAATGCTTCGTTCATAATTAAATCTCCATATAGTTCTCTCACAAAATTTTCCATTTTAAAACTGAGCATCATCTTCACCATGCGATTTGATTAATGTTTTTAATATAACTGGGTCTGTAATATATTGTTTTACATCACGGACTTCATCACGAAAGCAACTTAACTTTACTAATTCACGTATAAATTGTGAAAGTGGGAGCTAACCTTTTTTGTTCCAGGAGTGAGAGTGGCAACGTCGCATGTTGTTTTAACTTTGATTGCTGTTATTGTTATGGATTTTTAAGTGTTTAACTCTTCTGTTGCTTTCTAAAAATTTTCTGATGTATACTATATTATTATTAATTCCTTCTTACATCAGAAGAACTCTCTAATTTTGCCTATATTGATTATTATGAGCAATTTATTCTGAATTTACTGATACTCTTTTTCCCGCCAGAATCTCGAACGTCAGCTCTTAGAGGTTTTGTTCTTCTCTTCTTTGCTGGTCTTAAGGACTGGTTAACAGTCTTTCTCCTTACGCGACGTTATCATATATCGTTGAATTATTAAATTTTTAAACTTGAATGTTCTCTTTTTTTGAGAAAAAGATTTTAATTTAATTAACGATATTTGAACCAGATGTAACATTCCTTTTTTTTTGTTTTGAATTTTAGCCCTCTTTCTGTTCTTGTCTTACTTTATTTTCATTTAAATTATGGTGGTGTGCTCAAAGTGTAAATTGTCCTGTGTGTTCGAGAGGAGACCGAAGGAAGATGAATTATTTATAGCTCTTTGTGATTGTTGTGAACTGGCATTTTGTAAGACTTGTGCGCATGTCTTCACAACAAAAGCTCATGCTATTGTTTGAAGCCAAAGGAGTTTGCTATTTTACTGTATAGAATGCAAAATTGGATTCAAGGATCTGTCCAGAATTAAGGAAATTACTGAACAACTAGAGAGGGCTGAAGCGTATTGCAAGGAGAGGGAAAAGTATGTTGACGGTCTTAAGCAAGAGTATGAGGACAATTTAGTGAATTGCGCGTCGAAGTTGATAAATTAGTTCAAGAGAATAGGGATAAAGATTCTCACATAAGAAGGTTGACAGCAGGGACAAAGGGACTTAAGACGGATCTATATAATACTAAGTAGGAGTATATTGATAAAATTGATAGTCAGAAGCTCAAAATAACAACGTTGAATGAAAAATTGCTAGAACTTTTGGATAAAAACAAGCAATCGACCGAATGTATGCAAGGTTTGGAGAAGCGAAACGTGAAATTGGTCGCTGATTTAAAAGATTTGCCTTCTATTAAAAATAAGATGCTGATAAGCATAGAGGCATTCACGAAGGATACCGAAGTTTATGTTAATGATTTGAAGAAATCCAACCTGGAGATACTTAAATTACAGGATAAAGTTAGAAACCGTCTGGGTCCATCTTGCGGGGAAATAAATGATTGTCAATTGCCGAGTGGTTGGAGATTGAATGGATCAATATTCGTCTCTAAAGCTACGTGCGTTATAGGAACTGGTACATTATTTAAAAATCATTTTCGGAGTTCCTTTGATATTAACTGTCAGTATCGAAATAGGGCTTCATTGGAGAGTATTACTGATGAGCTGGACAACATGTCTAGTAAGTTTACTAAGGGTGACTTTGCAGTGTTGTTTACAGGAATGGAAAATGCGGTTAGGGGATCAGTCCCTCAGGAGAACAGCTGAGGAATGCTTGCGAAAATAATCAGACGTACAAACTTAATTATTGTCGGACCGCCCTATACATGTGATAGACAGATTTTCAATCGGTTTATCGACGAAGAGAATCTAATGGTACATAATGATGTATATAGCGATGGCCATAAAGTTTTATTTCTCAGTCTGGACAACTTAACAGATCACAGAGACTGGTATGCGGAAACAAACTTTCAGGCGAAACTAAAGATTATTCCCTATATTAGCGGCAAAATTCTAGCTTGGTTTGCGCACAATCACAATCTTATGTCGTGCAGTGATGCTATAAATAACGAGTTACAGTTAAAACACAATCAGTGCTCAGAAGAGCCTCAAAATTTTACAATTCTTTGCCTAATAAATTAAAAGATCCTTCACATTCTGACTTTAAAATAAATTATATTAAATTTATAATGAGTAAGCGCTGATCATTTCTTCTGTATCTATCTTATTTTTTCTGTTTTTGTATAAATACTTTTATTTTAGTTTCTTTATCATCTTCGCCTAACGTGAGCCATATAATCAGTATAGGGTAACAAAAATATTAATAACTCATGGGTTGACGATGATCAGGAAAGCTCACCACGATGTCTCATCTGACCTTCGCCTTTTTCTAAATATTGGCAATTATTATTTTTTTAATTAATCTTCCCTGGTAACACAATCTGCTCGTGAGATAATGCTGCAGAAATGATATACTATCTTGACAGCATATTTACAGCAGAAATTCGTAAGATACTGCAATCTGTGAATAATTCCAAACGATCTACAGTAGAATTACATACGTTTCTTCCGATTTGTTTTCTTAAAAAGTAGAGCAGATTCATAAGTTAGACATTTGCAAAATATCAGTAAGACGCTGTACATCAAAGACAGGGTATTTCAAGCCGTATGATGAGTGCATCAGTTTTGCGTAATTAGTTCGGAAGATTCTGCTCGTATAATTTAGCGTTTTTATGTGCATGAAATTAATTAAGATTTGTGACAGGCATTTTTAAGTCTCTGCAGGTCAGATGCGGAGTATTAATTCATGTTAGATATATATGGCCGAAATAAGTCAGATTTGGGTAAGTTTCTGCTTTAGGTAAATCTCATTTCAAGAGCAGATTACATGATCAGATTTACAGTAGAAGCAAGACACGTTCTGCTGTACAGAAACGATCCGTTACTGCCTTTTATATTCGTTCTGCAGAAATAAATCCGGCCTGATTAGCTTCCGACTATTCTGCGAACGGAGCTGTTGGAGTATAGAACGAAGCGCAAGCTCGCGGTCGCGCACTTTCCTTGTCGATCTTATTCTTTCTTTCATTGTTAACATCTAACCTTTTTTGTTCTGGGGTTCACATAGGTAGCGTCTGAAACTATTTCACAAAATAGTAGATGGATCTTTTGTGAACTATTTTTCGTGTTCAAGAACTTCGTGCTCTGCATCGATAACAAAATTTACAACAGTGAATTATTTACAGTATATAGTATTTCTGAGTTTACACGGACTACCTGTAACAGGTAATATTATTTTTATTATTTAACAATATAAATATATAAGTTGTTTTTTCCTGTCATATATTAGGTGTCATTAATACAGCGAACTGAAGTCTCTTCTGCATGCAGAGGTGTACCAGCACCAAGCATGATGACAATTATGTTAATATTGATTCAATAATTATCGTTAATTTTTTTCTGAAAAAAACATAACCTTTTTCAACCTTAGTGGTTAGTACCTCTCTCGGGAAGGAACTTTAATTTGCTGAAGACTTTCTTGGTGAGATTTTTTTGACAGTCTGTTGACACTTCTCAGGAGGTGCTAAATTAAAATTTCTCTTCACCCCCACTAATATCGGGTATTGGTGCATAGTTGCATGAATCAGTAAAGTGAAGTTTTCCTATATATTGGGTATTAGTGCTATAGATCATAAAAATTAAAACCTTTCTAATAAGAGGTTGAAGGATATCGAGGAAGCATTACAGTAAATTTTAATGCTCTGTATAGTAGTCTTGGTGGTTGGTGTATTTCTACAGGAGAGACTGGATTTTGAAAGCAATGTTTGACTTGAGGAAAAAGTATGAATTTTCTAAAAATTTGAAGTAGTTCTGTAGAATCTTTAATATTTTATCTTCATTCTACTCCAAAAAAATAGGACTGTAAAGAAAGTATTTTTACACATGACATTTTCATCTTTTCACCCACCCAGCATATACTCATGGTGGATATCGAAGCCTGCATTTTAAAATACAGAGACATATATCACATGTTACGAATTTTTTTTTCTCTTGCATATATTGTGAATAAAAATACAAGAATATAAGTATTATAAGTGTTTTTATTAAAAATTTATGTGAGATGGACAAAAAAGAATTAACCAGTGATGTCTCTATTTTAAAATGTAAGCTTCAATACCTAATGTGAGTATATGCTGGATGGGCGCGAAAACTGAAAACGTAATGCATAGAAATACTTTGATTATTTTTTAAAGTATAATGTAGATAAAATCTTAAGGATTCCATGGAACTCCTTGAAAATTTCCAAAAATTTATTTTTTTTAGTTACCCATGTATTATATAATGTGACATAGGATTTATTAGAACGACATCATTTTTATTTTGGTGTAGTCAGGTATAACTTCGTCTTAAAAAGTAAGTTTTGAAAGAGTTATGTACAGTAATGTGCTAATTTTTCATTATACTTCCTAAAGGTTTAAAAAATTTTGGAATGGACAGAGTCAGAAATGAAAGAATCCAAGAAATTATGGGCGTTAAGCACAAGATAATAGAAGATATTAAAATCAACCAACTTAGATGGTACGGACATATTCAACGAATCGACGATATTAGACTTCCAAAAAAAGTTTTAAATTGGGCACCACAGGGAAGAAGAAAGAGAGGTAGACCCAGACCAAGTTGAAGAGAAGGAGTGAATAAAGATATAAGAACAAGAGGAATGGATGAAAACCTTTGGACAAACCGAGATCAATGGAGACTGGAAATCAGAAAACGGCGTAGAACGTTATAAACTGATGTTATATATAAATATATATATATATATATATATATATATATATATATATATATATATATATATATATATATATATATATATATATATATATATTAAAAATTTGTTATATAGCTCTCTCAAATTTTAATGTTTTTCAAAGTCTTCACCACATTGCAAGAAAAATTGTTGAAATACTTGAGTCAATGATTTCTATGGATATGAATAATTTTTTAAAAGCTGTATGCTAATAATCTGAAATTTAATTCATTCCATCCTCTAAATTAGCACCTTTTGTATACTATAAGGACATATTTGGAGATTGTACAGCAAATTACCTACAAAGTAATTGATTCTCTAAAAAGTTAACAATTCATTGTTTTTAAATGTTAATTACTTTGAGGTGGCCTACCTGCAGTGATTATACAAAACTATTACATTTATATGAATTAGATTCAGAAATGATACTCTTTATTAGAAAAAAAATCTTTTTTTTTAAATGAAATGTGGACTCTTCTCCACAATATCCGACCAAATAAGACTTTGGTTAAAAAAAAGTTCTAAACAATTGACATTTAATTGATAAAGAAATATAAAAATACATTTCTTCAGATTTTGAATAAGAGTAAATGCCGACTTTCGAACAAAATAAAATAGTTTAAAACTTCTTATTTGGTTAAATTTCCTTGAAGAAGTTTGCATATTCCATTATTTTTAAATTATGATTTCCTTTGGACGAATAGTAATATTTCTGCTTCTGATCTAATGAAAAATTGTGTGAAACTTTTAGAAAAACTTCATTTTTGAAATATAATTAAAAAAAAAATGTTGTGAGGTATACAGTGACTTGAAAAAATTATTTCTACAATCATGGGTGGACCGCCTTTCATATTTTGGTATTATGTGTGGAATGTAAACAAGTGGTTGAAATTACATGTTGATATAATCCAATTGTTATTAATTATTACAGATTCAAAATGAGTGGTTCGTTTTGTAAAAAGTTTGATGAACTGTCATCAAGACAGAAAAAAATCGAGACTGTAAGCGCAGATATTTACTTTAGTTTAATGAATATCAGAGACATTTGGATTCAGAAAATTTATTTCATCCAGTCAATCATGATAACGCGGACAAAGCACTAGGCAATGGATATGCAGAAAGATGTATAGAACCTACTGATTCACATTGTAGAATGGAAACAGATGAATTAAATAACGTTCAGCTTAACCACAATGGTCTTGTTATTCATGAATTCGTAACTGATAATAATGCCGATGTTGTAGACCATACAATTACTGAAAATAATGTCAATAATGCTGAAAATATTGAGTCGTTCATGGATACCGATGTAGATGTGCATTCGTTTGAAAATTTCCGCAACCTACTCGCTCAGTGTTGCGTGGATTTGAATATAAATCATGTGCAAATAAACGGCATTTTGCAAGTTCTACTTACGCATCCATGTTTTCGACAGTCGAACTCTTCTTAAAACTGGTCGAAAGAGTCCTGGTCTTTTACCAATAGGCAATGGAGTCTATTGGCATATTGGGTTCAAAAATTGCTTACAAAAACATCTACCATTATACGATGAAACAATTATTCCAGAAGTTCTGAAAATCGAACTGAACACTGATGGTCTATCATTATCACGCACTAATCCAAATCAATTCTGGCCATTACAGTTTAGAATCAAAAATATAGCTGGTTTTAAACCTTTGATAATCGGAATATATAAAGGACTTCAACATCCATCAGATATTCATTTATTTATGGAAAATCTAATTCATGAAGTTAAGGAAATAGAAAGACTTGGTGGGGTCGAAATCAAAAATAAATTTCTACTCATAAGATTTGAAACATTTGTCGGTGATGCTCCAGCCAGGTCTTTAATATTGAACCATACCAACCGTTGCTCTACAGAGCCATGCTCTAAGTGTAATATTACTGGGTTTAAATTCGAAAACCGAACCATGGTATATTTAGGAACAGGGCACAATAAACGTAAAGATGATGAATATGCAAAAGGTATTTATGAGGACCACATAAAAGGATCTACCCCGTTGGTTGAACTTCATATTCCCCTTGTAACGGGTGTTCCATTCGAAATAATGCACCTGGTCTACCTTGGAGTGGGTGTAAGGATATTGGATGGTTTGTTCAAAGGCAAATTCAAGCAAAGCGCCAAGCTGAACCCTGCTTCAATAAATGAAATATCTTCGAGGTATGAACAGTTGAGAGAATGTTGTCCAAGTGAATTCGCTCGTCGTTCACGTCCTCTTATTGATTATGCTAAATTTAAAGCCAGCGAAATGCGTCATTTAACCTTATATGTTATTCCTATCGTTACTTACGGGATATTATCTCAAGAATATTTTTTTCATCTGATACTACTAACTGTAACGATGCGAATTGTTACTATAAAAAAATCGAACCGAAAGGCTTTTGCAGTAGCAAGTAGTCAGAATCAAGTAACAAAATGAGCATATGTTCCATAAACACCAGAATTACGTATTATTAAATTATCTCTGATATAATATATATATATATATATATATATATATATATATATATATATATATATATATATGATATTGAACATATGCTCAGTTTCCTACTTAATTCTGACGGCAGTCGGCAAGAATTTTATATATATGTAGAACAGCAAGTATTTCGGTAAATCTAATTTAATTCTAACTGAAATCGCTTTTTAACAATTTATTACTTAAATCTGCCGGCAGTCTGCGCTCATACCGCGTACTGTTACCCTTGTAAAGAAGAATCAGCATTTCGGCAGATCTGACTCGATTCTGACGTACGATCAAATGATATCAATTTCTTACTCGAATCTGATGGCAATCTGCGCTTATAGCGTGTTATTATCTTTTTAAAGAAGAGCAAGCATTTCGGCAAATTTGACTCGGTTCTGAAGTACCAACGACTTTTATCGATTTCTTACTCAAATCTGACGCCAGTCGACGCTCATATCTTTATGAAGAAAATCTACTATTGCGGTAAAACTGACTTAATTCTGCCGTAAAACTGCTGTATATAAATTTCTTACTTCGTTCTGATCGCCGTCTGGATTCCTCCTGTTCAAATTATTTTCTTTTTAACGGGAATATACTTTCTCAAAACTCACTCAAAACTGCTGTCACGTCATATCCATCAGTGTGTTATGTAAGTAAATATATAAAAGTCGGAAACAGAAGAGATATGGTTCGGATTAAGCGTTTATACTCTAAATGAGATGCAGATTTGCGTCAGAATTGCGAACTGTTTGCTACCAGGGTTATGTAATATGTAGTTGAATATCTAGAAATAAAAACATTTATTATTATTATTATGATTTACAAACCAAACGGCTTCGCACTCCCTTCAGGGAATGTTGACTCATACCAGGTACACAAAGATACCAAAAGTATGAAGCTCTGTGGGAACCCTTTCCATGTTATCGGGTCCTAGGTGACGTGGTTTGTTGTATTTCCTACGAACTTGCGGACGGTTCGCGCGGTTGTAAGGAGAGTTGCTCTCTGCATCGGTTTATACAGATGCTCACTAAGGCCCAATCCCTTGATGTTCTGCAGGAGATTCTTTGGTATCACTCCAGTTGTTGAGAGTATTATGGGAATCGTCTGGACGCTGTTCATTGCCCATTGTCTTCGAATTTGCACCTCCAGATCTCTGTATTTGGCGATCTTCTCGTTGTACTTTGGTCCTAGGTTGTTGTTGTTAGGTACTGCAATGTCGATTAGTGTAGTTCGCCTAGAAATTTTATCTATTAGTACAATGTCTAGTCTATTATGAGCAACTGTCTGATCTGTCAGAACCGTTCGGTCCCAATATAACTTGAACTGGTTGTTCTCAAGAATAGGCTCCGGATTATATTTGTAATAAGGCACTTTTCCTACCTGTAATAGGTTTAACTTTTCTGCTAACTCTTGGTGGAGTATATTAGCGGCTGAGTCATGTCTTTCCTTATATTCGGTGGCGCCAAACGCTTGGCATCCTCCAGTTATGTGCTGGATGGTCTCTGATGTTCGACAGCCATATCTGCATTGGTCATTTTCTGTTGAGGGATCTCTAATGATGAACTTCCGATAGTTCTTCGTAGGAATAACCTGGTCCTGGATCTGTCCTGAAATCAACCAGTAGTTTGACGCTGAGTTGTCGACATTGCCCTGATTATCTCATTTGGATGCCGTCCATGTATTGGCTTCTGTAGCCACGTTTATAACTTTTCTTGGTCTCTTTGGTGGTGAGAAGTAATATGTTGTTCCCTCAACTGTAGCGGCGTTGAATCGTCTGCCTCGCATATTGCTCGATGTAGTGTGGAAGAGTCCGCTAACCTGTGGAAATATGAACGTAAGTTTATTATTTGTTGGTCGAGCTGCTTACCAATATCCACCAATCCTCTTCCTCCTTGATGTCTAGGAAGCATGGTACGTTCAATAGCACTCCGAGAGTGATGTTTTTGACCTTTTGTTAGAAGTGTCCTTATTTTTCTTTGCAGGTTTTGAATGTCCGTCTTGCTCCATTTTACGATTCCCAAAGAGTAGCTCAGCGCAGAGCAAGCATACGTGTTGAGCTCCTTAAACAAATTTCTACTATTTAAGTTAGTTCGTAATACCCGCCTTACCCTCCTGATAAATTCGGTTGTCAATTCGGCCTTCATAGTGCGATGGTCAATTCTTTTAGCCTGCTTCATACCTAGATTCCATTGCAGCTATAGTTTTACTGTTCTGCATTTCAAAAGCCCCTGGTTGTATCTTCCCTTTAACGAAGTTCAAAATACGGCACTTGTCAAGTCCAAATTGCATTCCAATATCCCCGGAGAACTCCTCTGCAATTTTAAGCATTTATTTTAGCTGGTTTCTGGTAGCAGCCATCAGTTTAAGATCATCCATACATAGAAGATGATTTACTCTTATTACCTCTTCGTTGTTATTTCTAATACTAAAACCGCATCTGGTTGAGTTCAAACGGCGTGATAGTGGGTTCAATGCAAGACAGAACCACAATGGGCTAAGTGAATCGCCCTGAAATATTCCCCTTCGTATCGGATTGGTGTTAGTTTCGATGCAATTGAATCCTAGTTCTCTAGGTTGACATGATGCGTTCTAAAAAGGAAACAAAATTATTCTCGACTCTATACATTCCCACTCATGTGGCACTGAGTCGAAGGTCTTCTTATAATCCACGTAGGCAGCAAAGAGGTTTCTTCGGTTGGTACAGGCTTGGTTACATACGACAGAGTCAACAATCAGTTGTTCCTTGCATCCCATTGCTCCCCTCGTGCATCCTTTTTGTTGAGTTGCAATGATGTTATTTTGTTCACAATGTGCTTAGATGCGTTGGGTCAAGCAGGAGGTGATCACCTTATACAATGTGGGTAGGCAATTGATTGGCCTATACTTAGCTGGGTCATGTGTGTTGTGTGGGTTCTTTGGTAGGAGGTACGTAATACCTTCGGTCAAGGACAATGGCATTTTTGCTGGGTTAAGAAAAACATCATTAATAAGATCAGCCAGCTGACGGTGCATACACCAGAACTTTTTGAGCCAGGATCCCGTCGAGACCTGGAGCTTTCCAGTTATGAGATTCCTTGATTATTCTTGAAATTTCCTCGGTTGTAAATGGCGCAAACTGCCTCTGGCTGTAGTCTTGGCAGATTTGGTGTTCTTCATTGATCCAGCCAGCTGTGATGTTACAATTGCCTGGTGTGGAAGGTTGGTTTCCCCAGAGCTCTTCTACCTGCTCTTTATTTAACCCATATAGATTTTTACAAGGTATCATTATACTGAAAACTCTAATTACCAAAAATCACCCTAAAATTTAAAACATGTTGATTTTATGGCATTTCTTAAATAAGGTCTTAACCTTGGTCAGTAGGGTCGTCTTAACAGGACAAATTAATTAATGTATATAAGTGTTTAGAGGACATGACTAGAAGCTTAGTTATAAAAATTAGCAAAAATTTTAATAAATGAAAATTTTATGATATTTTTACAAATAATGGTTTAGCCTTGGTCGATGGAATTGTCTTAGGGGAACAAATTATGTGAATTTAGAGAATATTATTGTAAGTTTAATTACCAAAAATCGCTGAAGATATTCCAATAACCGAATATATAGCCTCAATTGAATCTGTTAGTAGCAATGAGTCAGACGACAAGAAGGACATAATTAGAGCTGAAGTAACTAATGTTTTAACTAATCATAAAATCAAAATAAGACACCAAACAATAAAAAGTAACAGCCTCCAAAAAAAGTTAAAAAAGAAATTAAATCGAATAAAAAAATTTATCAAAGACAATCCTCAAATCATTGTTCTAAGGCCTGATAAAAGCAATAAAACAGTAGTTATGAACAAGGCAGATTACGAGACAAAAATGAACAACTTACTAAAGGACGAAAATACATATAAAAATATTAAGAGTGATCCAGCGAACTTATATCAAAAAAAAATAATATCTTCATAAAATAATTGCTCAATGTAAAAGAACTAACTGAAAAGATGCAAAAAGGCTAACCATTCACAATGCTATTCCACCAAAAATATACGGCCTACCAAAATTACATAAACAAAATATACCACTAAGACCTATTGTTTCTTGTATACAATCGCCATTCTATAGTTTATCAAAATTCTTATCAGATTGCATTGCAAATATTACAGGCAAAAACGATTTTTTTATTAAAGATTCATTCGCCTTTAAAAAATTTATTGATAAAGTAAACCTACCTGAAAATTACAGACTCATTTCGCTAGATGTTATATCTTTGTATACAAACATACCAAATCAACTTGTCTACACTATTTTAGCAGAAAAATGGGAAATTTTAAAAAACATACAACGCTATCAAAAAATAATTTTATGGATGCTGTTGACCTCGTTCTTAATACAAATTACTTTCAGTACGAAAATACCTTTTACAAACAACTTGATGGATGTGCTATGGGATCACCAATGTCATCTACCATTGCTCAGCTAGTAATGAAATATTTAGAGGAGAAAGTTTTAGAAAAATTAAATTTTAATATAATATTTTTCAAACGTTTTGTCGATGATTGCATAGCAGCCGTACCACAAAATAAAATAAATGAAATTCTTCAAGAGTTTAACAGTTTCAACGAAAAATTACAGTTCACGTCCGAAACAGAGAATAATAATAAAATAAATTTTCTAGATATGACACTTATACGCAGAAAAAAACAAAATTTTAACTGAATGGTACACCAAACCAACTTGGTCAGGTAGATATCTAAACTATTTCTCTAATTATTCAAAAACTCAAAAAAATAGCGTTATAATCGGTCTATCTGATCGTGCTATCTCCCTAACATCTCCAGAATTCCGACCAAAAATACTGCAAAAAGTAAAAGAGACTAATAAATAATAATTTCAACGAAAAGACTATCACAAAAATAATTGATAAACGAACATATAAGTTTTATAATAATGTAAAAATAAAAAACATAGAACATAAACCGCAAAAATATGTGGCATTACCTTACACTAGTGAGCTGTCAGAAAAAAATAAAATACATTTTAAAAACATGATATTATCGTATGCCACAGGTCACATAATAAATTAAATACATTGTTCACAAATTTGAAAAGTAAAACTCCTCTAATGAATAAATCAAATATAATATATTCGATCCCTTGTATAAATTGTCCCAAAAAATATATAGGCATGACGAGTCAATTACTGAAGAACAGATTAAATAGCCATAAATATACAAAAAACGCCTCAACAGCGTTAAACAAACACACACAGGACGAAAAACACACTTTTGATTATAACAGTACCATTATAAAAAACAAAGATATGAATTACCAAAAATTACAGATTGAAACTAAAAAAGATAAAAACACTGTTAACGACAGAACAGATATGGGAAATTTGAGCCACATTTACGCAAGCCTAATTTAAACAAAAATATTAAGTATTCGATCCGATCAAATAAGAATCAAAAATGGAATATCCTCTTAAACATAAAATCAAACATATACCTTATTTGTTTTTTTATGCATTGTAAAATATAAAAAATATTAAAAAAATAAAACACATTCGCATTCCACGAATCCTCAGTAAACGATGTAAAATTTAAATTTTATTTAGTAACAGAACAGCAAAATGTCAAGGTATGTATCGTTAAAATTAAATATTTTTAAAAAATTTTAAAGTTTTGACTACCGTTTTTAAGTGTCTTGTTTGTTTTTCGAAATGGTAAATATGTTTTTTATGTGATGTATTTTAATTATATATTTTTTTAGGAAAAAATTTTGAAAATGCCTTGAATAAAGGGCGAAACGTCAATCGTTTTGTGTATTTATTAAATATAGAACCTAAACCAAAGAAAAGACAAAATATATATATATATATATATATATATATATATATATATATATATATATATATATATATATATAATACATATATCTATATCTATATCTATATCTATATCTATATCTATATCTATATATATATATGTATATATATATATATATATACACATATATCTATATATATATATATATATATATATATATATATATATATATATATATATATATATAGATAGATATATATATATATATATATATATATATATATATATATATATATATATATATATATATATATATATATCTATATCTATATCTATATCTATATATATATATATATATATATATATATATATATATATATATATATATATATATATACATATATATATATATATATATACATATATGTATATATATATATATATATATATATATATATATATATATATATATATATATATATATATATATATATATATGGATTTCATAATATTACTTTGTGTTTTCAGTTTGTATGGTTTTAGGTTTATTTTCTTTATTTGCTAGGAGTTTATAATTTATTTATTTAATATTACCTTTTGTTAATTTCCTCATGGGACTTCGATGAAAGAACGTCTGGAACTTTTTAGAGAATTCTATTTCCTTATTTTTAACCAAGGAACACATATTATAGAAGGTCTAGAAATCGCTGGATTATTCCTTTTTCCTATTTTTATTACACCATGTAGTATGGAAATCCTTCTAGAAATTTAGGGAATTTTCCGGTATCGACCGAAAGGATATATAAAGGGTCCAGATCGGCTTTCGTGGTCAGTACAGTTTGAGATCTCCTCAACGCAGCTTGAAATTGTTTGACAAGTGTCAAAAGTAAGGTTGACAATAAAAATCTTTTGAAATAATAGTGTGTTCAATAATACAGTGTGTGTTCGAAAATCGGCCGTCCGGAAGAAATTGGTGTCGGAAGTGGATCAAATCCAGAAGAGGTTAGTTCAGGTTTTAAAATTTAAAAAAAGTGAACTGAAATATTTGCCTGTGGAAACTAGAAAACAGAAAGCGAAAATGGAAGAACAACTTCAAACTAATTTAAATCAGATACTGATGATGATACAAGACATGAAAATAAGTCAAGAAGATGTGAAGAGAAGCCAAGAGGAAATGAAATAAGCATTGAAAGAAGATATAATGAAAAGTCAAGACGACATGAAAGAAGAATTAATGACACTGAAGAGCAACCAAGAAAACATGAAAGAAGAATTGAAAGAAGATATGACGCAAAATCAAGACGATATGAAACAAGAATTGATGCCAATAAAACATGCCAAGAAGATATTAAGAAAAATCAGTAAAGTATAAAACAGGAAGTAAAAACAAGTCTGGAGGACATGAGACAGGAACTTAAGACAAGTCAAGAAGATATGAAACAAGAACTGAAAGAAGACATTACAAAAAATCAAGAAGATATGAAGCGCATAGAACAAGAAATGTAACAGAAGATTAGCAAAATTAGAGAAGACGTACATGGTGAAATACAACATGAGGTGACAGGAATCCACAAACAGATGCAATAGTTACATTTACAAATGGAGAAGGTAGCCAATACACGTATAATAAAGGTAAGTAGTCATGAAGGCGGGGTTCTAGCCCACCTCGATGGCATCTGTCCCTTTTTAGGCCCTTACCATCCGAAGAAGTGCTGAAATCCCGCTGAAACCCAAACCAAGAGGCCTTATTGCCGAAGAACGTAACGTAATAGCCTAAGAAGTACCTGAAATTCTCCTGAGACCCTAGCCAAAAAGGCCTTATTGCCGAAGAAGTCCTGAAAAAAAAACTATCCAAAAGGGCCTTATTGCCAAAGAAGTGTCCTAGTAGCTTAAGGACGAAAAGAATCCTTAGCCAAAAAGGTCTTATTGCCGAAGAAATATCGACAATGACGTCATTTGGCAGAGGCGGTTGAAATGACCTTGAATCGTAATAAAATAATATTGTTTCGTAAAGTAGTTGGTAGAAAAAATAAGTTAGATTGGAATATTGGGTAAAATAAAACCAAATTTTATATATCAGAGTGGTATATTGGGTAAATTAAATTACAAAAATAATTAAATATGTTAATTATGTATAAAAGATGTTTTATATAATGTTTGCTTTATTAATCCAACTGTTGTGTTTGTCGGTGAATTCAAACCATGTGACAAATACTCGATCTTTATGTCTTTTTAGAAAGTTCTCAACTAAATATACATCATGATTGTTGGTTTTTCATAATTGTTCTTTGTAGAACACTCCAAGTACGTTTTCATTTTGCATATCTTTCAAGAGATAAGTGGTTGGATTTGTTAGTTGAACTTTACGTATAATAAATACTTCAAGAGACCAATTTGGATTGTATTTTTTATCGAAAACACCTCTTAATTTAGAAATACGTACATAGTCACCAACTTTAAGTTTAGCGTTTAAATCACTTATTTTTATTTTGTTGTAGACTGTTTGAAGCAAAAATTGTTCATTTTTATTAGTTACATCTACTGGTTTCATTTTAATTGTTCTGTGTTTTGTGTGATTATATTTATAGACAATTTTAGGTAGTAAATTAATCCCCTTGTAGTTTCCCTGTATGTTAAATTCCTTCCACATCCAGTTTTTTAAGGTTCTATTAACTCTCTCCACTATGGATGCCTTTTTTTCACTGAATACACTATAGTGGTTAATATTGTATTTTTTTGTGAGATTCTTAAATTCTTTATTGTAAGATTCTTTACCCATGTCTGTTTGAATATTTTGTGGAGTTTGTATTTTGAAAATTTTTTCCATATTTTAGCACACTTTCACAGCTGATTTGTTTTTTAATGGGAAAGCCCATACACACTTTGAAAAACAATTAATAACAATAAGACTGTATTTGTAACCATTGTTTATTTTTTTTGTTTTTTACTCAATAATTTTAGTTTCACGCAGTTCTTCTACAATTGAATTGATTTCGTTATTGTGATTAGTGTGTCCAGCCTGTTGAGAAGCCAACAGTAAACTTAATCTATCGACTAGTTCATTAGGATTATCCCAATGTACATAATCAATTGCATGATCGGTAACATTCATGTATAGATTATCACCTGTTACATATGGTGCTATAATTTTTTTGTATTTTTGTAATTTACTTCCATCAATTTGTTGATTGGACTGATAGTAACGACGATGTACATTTGTTTTAAATATAATTTCTCTATAGTTTTTTCATCATCTTTGAAGAAGTTTACAGGTTGTTTTTTAAAAAGTAGTTCGTAAAGACCTGGAGTCCCCTTGTAACGTTTGTTTTTCACTATAATATCTTTACCATCAATATTTAGATTAGAATCACCAATGGAAAATTTTTCAGTTTTAGCATTAAATCGAATACCATATTTGTGACCAAACTTGTTTTGCGAATCGTTATGCAAATCGTACATGTATTTTCGAGGCAATGGATCATATTGTTTTAAAGCTTCCACTTGTTGTAAGAAAGATGAATTATTTTCTTTTTCTTTATTTTCATCTTTTTCAGTTTCGTTTTCACTATCACTTTCCTTAATTGAATTCAATGTTTTATCTACGTTTTTATTTTCATTCTTAATATCGTTAACATTATCATCATCAACACCATCAGCATCATCATCATCGTAGACAATTTTTTTTTTACCATAGAATCGTTTAGGTGTTTCAATTATTTCATCAGATTGTTTTTCAATTCTTGGTTGTTGTGCAACTACAGCTGTAGCTTTTGTACTTAACTCACTTTGAATATTTTGTAAATGTTTGGTTATGGGTAAAACAACTTGTTCCTGTGCAATTTCACTATGTTTCAATAAGTTTCGTTTATTTTTAACATTTTTTCATTTAAGAATTAAATTTTTTTTTTCAGTTCTTTTTCTTTAGATTTCATTTTCTTGATCAGTGTTTAATCAATTTTTCATCCGCTTTTTGATCCGCTTTTTTATCCGCTTTTGATCAGCTTTGATCAGCTTTGATCAACTTTGATCCGCTTTTGATCCGCTTTGATCCGCTTCTGATCCACTTTAAACAGGTTTGATCAGGTTTTGACCCGCTTTGAACAGGTTTTATCTGATTGACTGTAAATAAGTTTGATCAGGTTGAAAAGAGGATTTGCTGTCTGCTTTTTATAGGGTACAGATCTTGACTAAACTATTTTTGGAGATATCATGCTATTATAAAATGATCAAATCCCAGTCGATAACGTCCATTATTGAGATCATAATCTTTAAAACTAGTTAAAAATCCATAGAGTTTCCTGCAACAATACGAACACATATTTTTAAAGTTATCGAATGACATATCAGAACCAATATGATCATTATAAATATGTTTTAAATTTAAATCATCTTGTTTGAAGATAACAAATACATTGGCATTATCTCGTGTTAGATGTTTGGGAATCTTTGCGTACGTTTGACACAAATAAAACAAGTCAATGTTATTGTGTCTACCCATACTAAAATACTCTCGAATAATATCTTGATTGTCACATGCCACATCATCAAAAATAAATATGGGATTGGGTTTTGCTTCAGATGGATGCATAATATTCTCACTAGCACTAAATGCATAATAATTGATTCCTTTTATAGGAGTCAGTAATTCATTTAAATATTAATATTTTGGTTGGTACAGCGAACGTGAATACACATAAACATTTTCAAATTTCAATCCATTTTCATGTTCTATCAGCGAGATCATAACATTAATTTTTTCACAGTTTGATGGACCGACAATGAAACATCGTATTGTAAAAGGAAATAAAACTCCATGTTTTCTGCACCAATTTTGTGGTTTGAACTCATCAGCGTTCTCAATAGGTAAACTGGTTTTTTGTTTTAGAATTTTCATGATCTCGATATATGTATATATATATATATATATATATATATATATATATATATATATATATATATATATAGATATAGATAACTTAGAAGAGAGAACTCCAACAGAAATGATTTAAATTAACGTATTACATATCATTTATAGTCGGTTATTGTCAACATGAAATTTTACTCAGGTTCAGGATTTGTGAATAATATGATCAATAAATTACCATTTGAAATGCATTTGCCTGGTTACAATTTTTGTGGACCGGGTACAAAACTTCAGACTCGTTTATTACGCGGTGATCGTGGAGTGAATCAGTTGGATGAGAATTGTCGTGCTCATGACATTGCATATTCTCAAAATAAAGATTTAACATACCATCATCAAGTTTATAATATATTAGCTAAAAATGCAATGAAACGGTTCAGATCGAAAGCCGCGTCCATAGGTGAAAGATTAAGTGCATTGGGAGTAGTTGGTATAATGAAGGCAAAAGTAAAACTTGGCATGGGAGTACAACAGCAACAATAACAAAGTATTAAAAAGTGTCTTACAACATTGAAAAAAGTAAAACGTACTTTATAGAACTTATTAAATGATATTCGAAAAAGTATTGAAGAATTGAAAAGGAATCAATCAATATCGTCATCATCATCATCGTTGGTAAAAACTAAAAATAGTACTAAAAACGATACAAAAAATACCAAGAAAAAGATTCCTAAAGCTCGTAATCATTCCACAAAGAAGAGAAAAAATGTGAAAAAACAAAAAGAAGAAGAAGTAGAAGCAGAACCAGTGAATATTGATACCGAAAGTATAAATTTACCATTATTAAAACCAAATAGACTTGAAGCAAAAAGAAGACTTGATACTAGAAATATTGATGATGATGATAGAAATGGTCAAAACAAGATGTTAAAATTGAATTCAAATGAACCAATACATTATCGATCAACATCATCATTATCGCTGTCAAAGAACGAGAACAATAAGAAACGTAAGATGGGTGACAATAAAATAAGTATAGAAAAAAGACAACGATTGGTTTAGTAGCTTTTAAATTATCAAAATGGTTAGAACTAAACGTAAACAAAAACCAAAGCAACGAAAATTTAGAAAAAATAAACAATAACAAAAAGGACAACGGAAAAGTGCTGGTATAAAAAAAGTTAAATTTGAAAAAGTGTTAAAACAAATTAAACAGCATATTTTAAAAACTAAACCCAATAATTTGGGAAATGCTATTTTAGTAGCTTTGAATGCAGCAAAACAAATTAAATGAAATTTCAAATAATCAAGTTTCAATCGTGTTCGTGTTATTAAAATTCCAAAAGTTGGTGGTGTTTTACCTCTTATACCAATATTTGCTGCCTTGTCTGCATTAGGCTCTTTGGGTGGAATAGCTACCGGTGTAGCAAAAGCTTTCAACGATGCACGAGCTGCTCGAAAACAATTGGAGGAATCACAACGTCATAACCGTTCTATGGAAAGTATAGCCTTAGGTAAAGGTCTTGTTTTAAAACCATATAAAAAAGGATTGGGTGTTTTTTTATACCCACCACCACTACAACCACAAATCAGTTAATAAATTTACCAAATAGACCATTAACCAATATTGATTTGATTATATATGTCAAACAATTTTGTATTTCTCATTTTCGTGGTGTATTTATGCGTGATGCCTTACCAAAGAAAATTAGATCCAACAATGAAAAAGGTATAATAAGTTTGGATAATTTGAATGGACATGGGACACATTGGACAGCCTACAAGAAATTCAGAAATAAAGTTGTATATTTTGACAGTTTTGGCAATCTTCGACCGCCCTTGGAAGTTCTCGACTATTTTCGATCAAATGGACGAGTAGACATTATTTATAATTATGGTATTTATCAGAAATTTAATACATTTAATTGTGGACATTTATGTTTAGAATTTTTAAATAAATAAATAGATATTGTACAGCAAATATATTTTAGTTTTATTTTAACCTTTAAATAGATAATATGAGTTATATATTTACCTTATCGGGTAGACAATCTTTTTTATCTCTAAAATTACACCCACTAATAATATTACAAGAATCGAAAAATTATGAATTGGGTTTAATTCATTTTGTTACCTACAACTCAATTCCAAATGTTGACAAAATAAACAATAAATTCTATTTTGGTGAATCTGTAATTGAAATACCCGAAGGGACATACGAGATCAATAATATTTCTCGTACAATAAATGATTCTTTTAGAGGTGTTAAAAAATTACAACAACAACAACAAAAGGAGGCAATACCACAACAACAACAAAGATTAGTAGAAAATGAGAGTAGTAATGATGATGATAATAATGATAATCAGGATGATGCTAGAAATCAAATTGTAAAATCAAACGATCCTCCTATTCCATCGAAGAAGAAAAAGAAACGAGACAGTCCTACTAATTTAAAAGAAGCCAGTGATTTAGTTCAAATTCGCGTAAAATATAATACTCTAAGGTTTGAGATAAAATCTACAAAGGATATTCATTTTGAAAAACCGTACTCTATCAATACTATTCTAGGTTTTAAAAAACGAACATTAACAGCACAAAAACTTCATGTATCCGATTACCTCATTAATATAACCAAAGATAATGTTGTATGTTGTGAATGTAATTTAGTGACCAATTTCTTCAATAATGATAAACCGTCCCATATTTTACACATGTTTTATCCAACTGTACCACTAGGTTATAAAATTGTGGAAACCCCCACCAATAAATACTCACTATTTGGATGAAATTATTATAAAAATGACCGATCAAAAGGGTGATTTAGTTAATTTCAATCGGGAATTGATAACAGTCAGAGTTCATCAAGTGCCAACATAGAAAAAAATTGTTGTTTAGATATAATTACCATCTTTATTACTCTGATCCTCTAAACGACAACAACAATAGTATTAGTAGTAGTAGTAGCAGTATAAATAAAACCACAATGTATGATAAAACTAGTGTACGAAAGAACTTGAAACCGTTAACATCACAAAATCGCAAATTTTTAGTCTTTGGGATTTAGGTTGTTACATTAAAAAAGAAAAATTGCTCGAAGAAAGAAAATTAAAAAGGCAAACTTTTAGTATAGATACAAATTGAATTTTAGATCTGGTGTACGAAGACTCTTTATAGTTTGTTTTTGTAAAAAGGAAATTATTAATAGTAGTAGTAGTAGTAGCAGTTGTAGCAATAATGAATATTTTGAACGTGAGTGAAATAATCATCAGTGATAATTCAATTATCAGTAAAGAATACCACAGTTATTGACCCTATGCCAATACAAGCTTAAATAAATCCGATGAAATTCGCATTCCTATTCAGACTCAAGACATTTATACATATCCAGCTGAAAGTTTTCTTGAATTTGAAGGTGTCGTTGTAGAAGAACAAGAGAAAGCAAGTGATACCATTGAATTGACAAATAATGCTTTTGCATTTTTATTTGATAAAATTCGCTATGAATTGGGTGGAACTGTAGTGGATCGTGTAAGAAATCCAGGTATTACATCTCTCTTAAAAGGTTATGTCAGTTTTACAGAACAAGACTGTTTACGTTATCACAATGCCGGTTGGAATCACCTTGAAAAACCGAAAATGTTGTCAAAGGGACATTTTAATGTTTGTATCCCTCTAAAAATTCTTATGGGTGTTTTTGAAGATTTTCGAAAAATCGTCATAAATATTAAACAAGAATTAACGCTTATACGAAGTTTTTCTGATGGCAATTCAGTCACTACAAATAAGGCAGGTGAAAAACCAAACATTCGCCTCGATAAAATAACATGGGAAATTGAACATATTAGAGTGGATGATGAGGCAAAATTGAAACTTTTAAGTTACATTGAAAAAGGAAGAGATTTAACGGTGGCATTTCGAGGATGGGAATTGCATGAATATCCGCTTTTCCAACAATCCATGCAACATAATGTAAAATCGATTAATCAGTTAGAAAAGGCACGTTATCCCATTTTTGGTTTTCAAACGAAATGAATAAATCAATTATCAAAGGAGATTAGTCACTTTTATCATTGTAACGAAATTGCACCTTTAGTATTGGTAGATTGTTGTTATCAAGTGGACACATTGAAAAATGGTACTGTTGACATCAGATTGGAATTTGAAACCAGTGAAAAAATTTCCATGCCTATGTATTAGTTTTACACGATAAAAAACTTAAATATAGTCCTCTAACAAGTATTGTCAAAATACGAACTGATTAAAGATATCCCCACTCCAAACAATGTATATAAATTGGTCTGAAATTGTATCCTGCCATTATTTTAGTATTTTGTTTTGATTGAACAAGGACAATACTAGTAGCAGCAGCAGCAAACAAACAAACAAAAATGTCATTTGAAAACAAAACAAAAGTGTCGTGTGAAAACAAAACAAACATTCTCTTTGTTGATGTTCAAGGGTTCCAGTATGATGTTTTACCATTTATGTATCAGGAAATAGCTATTTACAATTCAGTAACCAAAGAACATGTGCACAGATTAGTTAAATTACCAATAAATGTGGGAGAATTTAGTGGCAAGGTAAAAAGTTTTATCAATTATACCACTAATAATATACATGGAATCGAAAATAATTTTTGGGGTGACGATGTTGATGATGCTACTGACGCCTATTACGCTAAACTTAAACCAGAAAAAATGTCTGCGTTTTTAAATGCTTATATTGGTTCCACGAATATGACAGTTATGGTGAATGGCATCACTATCGTATGCATGATTATAATAATAATGTATACTGTGCTTTAGAAAATGTTTATAATTTGTATCACTGGTATATGCTATATTCTTTGAAATAAATAAAAAAACCTAAACCTGCTTAGTGTTTTATTGATTTAGCAAATTAATTAATTATAACCAAACAATCCTATGGGTTTGAGGGGAAAATAAAATGCTACATTCAACAAAAACAAGATTTATTTTAACATATTTTAAAATAAATATTTTTCCAATACTGTGATCTTATTTCGTTTTGACATACTTTTGGCAAGTCCAAACGAGATACATCATTGATATCTTTCAGCTGTACTTATTCGATTCGCAGCTACTTCAAAAAGTTTCGGTGGTGTCAAACAACCATCTTTATAGTCTGGAGTGACACAGCAGGGATAATCTTGGTCCTGTTGTTGCTGCATTTGTGCTCCAGCTGCCATTTTTTTCTAACGATGATGATGACGATGATGAGATAATTTTACTAAAGGAATCTATTTGGTGTTTTAAAATAAAAAAAAAAACAATTAAAAAAATAACATTTATTAGTAAAAAAAAATACATCAGACGGTTTCATCATTTTTGACTAAATATTAAGTCGTCATAATCTTCAATAACACTACCACCACCACCAGTACTACCACCTACCTCTTGTTCTGCTGCTGCTGCTGCTGCCGATGTTGATGGTACTGCTTTAGCTGCTGCTGCTGCTGACGTTGATGCTGATGGTAGTGGCGGTGGTGGTGATAGAGGTGGTAGTAGTAGTGGAAGTTGATGAGATAATTTTTTCATTTTTTTCCTTGGTGGTTCTTCGTTCCTACTATTCCCATTATCATCATCATCACTATCACCATCAACAGTAATTGATGATGATGATGAGGTGGATCCAAGATATTTTGGATAGTAACGTGAGGGCAGAATTTTTTTGATGGGGCCCGCCTTCAAGGGAACATCTTCCGCTACCAGGTTGAATTTGTAGGGTCTTACGACCTGCTCTAAAATCTTGAATTCCTTGTCGTTATTTAGATGCACCCTCATAAACCGGATCGGCAGCTGACCAAACTTTTGTTTTAAAGTTGGATGAAAATTTTATCCTTTTTTATTTTAATTTTTTTAAGGTCCCATCTGAAAACCAAAAAAAGAAATAAATAAATATTTTATCTTAAATTTTGTTTGTTAAAGTTAAAAGACCATGTTTCCTTCATAACTGCTAAAAAAAATACATTTAAAACAATAGTGCCTTACGCTATATACATAGGTAAAATGAGACTCAAAATCACTTAAAAATAGTCTATTTTGAATTCTCCAGACCTAAATTTTACGAAAACAGCAAAAAAAATATTTTTTTTCAAAGTGTGCAGTTGACCAAAAGGCGTTTTCTAATGAAACCAAAAGAGTGAGACGTGCGCAAATAGCGAAAAAGTGACTTCGTCATCCCGGCTGATAACGATCTTTCAAGAAAATCAAACTTATGGTCATTATAAATATTATTGGTTAGATGAAAAAATTTAATATTTTTGACTTTTGTTCAAAGTTGAAAATTTGGAAAACGTTCTTTAGAAGCAAAGGTAAAATAAAAGAAATTAAAAAAAAAATAGTTAAAAAAATAAACTTACGGAAATAGTTGTTTCACCACCACCGCCAACCATTTAATAGGCAAATTCTCAGGGTCTAACACTACAATTGTTGATGACATTACCAGTGGGTTGTTTACCATTTTTTTTTGGTTTGCTTGAAGTCTTGATATTATTCTTGAATGTTGTTGTCGATTGACTATGCTTCTTCAACAATTTCTAGCCGTAGTTAAACACATTTTTGAAATAAATTAACCAACGTCACGTTTGATAGTCATACAACAGAAAATTTCCTAAACTTGAAATAGAATTGAACACACATTTCTGGCCTGACAAAATTATACACATATATCTTGGAAAATTTTCCTATAGTCGCAATATTTAGATTATGTGTTATATGTTTGCATTTTTCTATTGATAAAAACTATCTATCACTCACATGTTTTGCATTAATTTTAACTTATCTTGTGGATGATTTTCTGTCGTCATCATTCATATAAAAGCGCTCGATTTGCCTAATCGAGCATACAGTACAACTCAACAGTCTAAAGAAAACAAATCAGAAGCCGACTATAATAACAAATACCAAATAGAACCATTGGAAAGTTTTTTCGTTTTATTATTATTTATAATTTTAAGAAGTGAAGTGAAGTGAAAAAAAAATTAGATTCGCGACCCAAGGAACAGTGAGTAACATCACCCTACCATATAGGGTGTATGTGTACAAATTCGCTGTTCGCGGAAGGTTCAACGCTAAGGATATTTTATTAGCTTCGTGACCCAAGAAACAGTGAATAACATCACCCTACCATACAGGGTGTATGTGTATAAATTCGATGTTCGCGGAAGGTTCAACGACAGGGATATTTAAGATTATTGTTGCTATTTAGTATTATTAGTTTAAAGTCTCATGCATGTTTTTTTTTTTATTTTAATGTTTGTAGTAACAAACATGAGTTCACAAAAGAATACGAACGCCTTCTCCTCCTCCACCACTACTACCAGTACCAACGACAACAACAATGTCCTCTTCCTCGATGAAATCTCAACCTAGGCAATAAAGAAAATCGAACAAGTTAGTAGAATTATTAAAACAAGGGGGGAATATCTAAGATTTATTATTCACGTAAAAAAAATCATTTTGAACTTGAAAAAAGTTATAAAATCTAAAGATGAAAAATGTGTAAGAAATTTTACAAGAATCGACTCCAACTTAAGTATTTTGAAAAATTATTTAATTAACTTTAGAATTAAAGCCAATCATGTTAAAAAAATTAGAAATTTAGTTTGGCAGGATATCGATTCTTGTTTCAGTGGAAGAATAAAATCCGGTCTTATTTCGAATATAAGTATTAAAGATCTAAAGGAATTTTTATAGAAATGATTTCGACGCTTTTCATTGAAAATTAGAAAAGAATTAACAAAATCATTATTGAAAGTGAATGCTTTTTTACTGGTCTGTTTATAAGACCTCAAATGAATGAGACTGCTTTCAAATTTTTTTCCAGTAAAAACGAAGTTATTGATCATACAGCTAATTTGCTTTCGTGGTATAGAGAAAATTTAATTGCTAAAATTCTCGTCAAACTTGAAGAATTTCAAGAGCGTGACTCTGGTTGGAGTTTATATCAAATATGATATCTTAAAGTAAATATTAATTCTTATAATCCCATTAGAGGTGGTGGTGGTATTTCAACCTATATTTCTTTACCTGATTTTATTAAAAAAACTAAAAGTGTTATCAATATTCCAAATAATGATGAATATTGTTTTCTGTATGCTGTTACAGCAGCATTATACCCACCAACTATTGTTAAGAAACCCTATCGTATTTCATCATACCCAAATGTGAGACAAGTTTTAAAATTTGTCGGTATAGAATTTCCCATTTCCCTTAAGGATATTCCAAAATTTGAAAAAATGAATAATTTATCAATTAACATTTTTACAGTTCTTAACGATAATGATGATGATGATAATAAGAGAAAAATTGTTCCACTAACTCTAAGCAAAACAGACTTTACATCCAAAATTAATTTGCTTATGATATCTTGTGAATATTATAATAGCTGGAAAGAAAGTAAGAACGATAATGAAAAGTCACAAGAAAAATCATATTTCCATGTTGCTTATATTAGAAATTTATCTCGTTTGATTAATCATCAAGTGGGGAATTTGAAGAATCGCAAATGGTTTTGTGAAAGATGTCTTAATCATTTCAAGACAGAAGCAATTTTAAATGGACATTTAATTGATTGTAAAATGTTAAATAATTCGAAAATTATTTTCCCCAAAGACAAAATTTTAAAATTTACAAATATTAAAAATCAAAATCTTGTCCCACTTGTAATATATGCAGATATTGAATCTAATAACTATACTGAAAAATCACAACGAGTACAAAAACGTGAAGCTTTTAGCGTTGCATATTATTTAAAGTGCTCGTATGATGACTCATTTTCTAAATTTGACATGTTTACTGGAAAAAATTGTGAATTGTGATTTGTTCAACAGCTTTTTAAAATTGCTCATGATATAAAATATATTCTTGGAAATCCTATTCCCATGCAACCTCTAACTACTCAGGAAGAACATAGTTTCTATTACGCAGATAAATGTCAGTTGTGTGCAAAACCATTTTGTTCTAGTGATATTAAAGTAAAAGATCATTGTCATCTAACGGGGAAAATATCGTGGAGCTGCTCATAATTATTTTAATTTGATATTTCAAGATTCACATGTTGTTATTGTAGTGTTTCATAATTTATCTGCATACGATAGCCATTTTTTAATTAAGCCATTGTGTACGGAAATTAAAGGTTCAATGTCTTTACTGCCACACATAGAAAACACAAAAGTTCAGTTTCGTTTTTTGGATTCTTTTCGATTTATGGCTAGTAGTCTTGATAAATTGGCATCGTATTTAATCGATTCACAACAAACAGTTTGTCGGAAATATTTCCACGATGATGAAAAATTCAAATTAGTAACCCGTAAGGGTATATTCACATATGAATATCTTGATTGCTGGGAAAAATTAAACGATAAAGAAAAATTATATAGTAAAATTAACAATAAAGACATTTCTGGAGAAGATTACAAGCACGCTTATAATGTTTGGCGTACATTTTTCCCTGGAAACACTACAGGAATATGAAGAATTATATGTAAAAACAGATGTGATTCTTTTAACGGACATCTTTGAAAATTTTCGCCAAACATGCTTAAAACATTACGAATTGGATAGCCTTCAATATTATACTGCTCCAGAACTTGCATTTGATGCTATGTTTAAAATGAGTAGTGTAGAATTGGAACTGTTGGATGACATTGATATGATTTATTTTATTGAACGTGGAATTAGAGGTGGTATTTTCCAATGTTCCAATCGTTATGGTAAAGCAAATAACAGATATATGGGAAATGATTATAATCCTCATATTCCCGAATCATATCTCAAGTATCTCGATGTGAATAATCTCTACGGAACAGCAATGAGTTTTGCTTTTCCCACAGGTGAATTTGAATGGTTGGAATTACAAAATTCCAATGATGAAATTGCTTTTCAACATTATCTTCTTAGCCGTGATGCAAATAATACTCATAGCTATATTCTCAAGGTAGATCTTCATTATCCCCAAGAACTGTTTGAAACTCATAAAGATTTACCATTGTATCCGGAACATTTGATATCACCCAATTCAGAATTGATTATTCCCAAATTGTTAACAACCTTTTTTGACAAAAAACGATACGTTATACATTATTTAAATTTACAACAAGCTCTAAAGTTTGGTGCAAATTATTATATACCACAACTTAATTTTCTCAGTTGTGAAATATTTGATGATAATATGGTTATCATTGAAATGAAAAGATTAAAATTAAAATTTAATAAACTTATTTACTTAGGTATGTGCATTTTGGACATTTCAAAAACGTTTTTGTATAATTTTCATTACGATTTCATATTACCAAAATTTGGTCCCAATGTTAAATTATTATACACAGACACGGATAGTCTAATTTATCATTTTAAAACTGACAACATTTATTCCTTCATTAAAAACAACATAGATTAATTTGATACATCAGATTATCCTCCTAATATATATATATATATATATATATATATATATATATATATATATATATATACATATATATATATATATATATATATATATATATATATATATATATATATAAATATATATATATATATATATATATATATATATATATATATATATATATATATAATATTCCATTAAAAAATAAAAAAGTCTTGGGGCTAATGAAGGATAAAAATAATGGGAACATTATGAGAGGAAGAAGGAAAATAATGAAAAAAAGCAAGATAAGAAAAATAAGGAAAAGAAGAAGAATGGAAAAGCAAAATAGAGAAGAAATATGTTAGTAATAGTAATGGTATCCTCCAAATCTCTGAATATGAAGACGATGATGATGATGATAATTTCTTCTTCAATTATGTGAAATTCTCAGACGATGATGATGAGGACGATGAGGAGTCAGAATATTAAGGGGTTGGACCGCTTCTAATAACACGAAGCGGTACAATATATGTAAACTGAGAGTAGATATATACGTTTTTCCTTTTTTTTGACTTTTTTATTTCACTATACCTAATATATTCAGTTTTTTCCCTTATAGTAGTAGTCCTAGTAGTGTATATCAAATAAAACCATTTAAATTAACATAAAATTTTTAATTTTAATTTTTAAATATATATATATATATATATATATATATATATATATATATATATATATATATATATATATATATATATATATATATATTGTGTATAAATTTTATGATCTTCGTGAATTGGATGGCCCCTGTCAATTTTGACGATCATTGCCTCTGTTTTCTTGACTATTTAAATAGTGCGATGGTACATGTTTGGCACCATGGATTTCTTTCAAGTATTGACGTACTTCACAAGCCACACATTGATGATTGTATAAATCGTTCTCACCCTTACATTTAGGACACTTTACTCTTTCTGCTACTGGCATTTTTCTTGAATTGAATAAAATGATGCAATTTTTAATGAAATCAATGCTTTTATACCTTCTGATCATCATCATTATCATCTTTCTACTCTTTCCCCCTTCTCCTCTACCATTTATAAAACCAGTTGATATTGAGGAAAAAAGTTCATTCCATCAGTGATACACTCATGGGTTACAGTTATGCAATTAAATTGATTTGGTTCAAAGACAACAAACTAGTCAGAACTGAAAATCTATCATCCCATAAAGGGGAAAGTATATATCAAGGATTTTATTTTAATCAAAATGAAAATTATTATTATGTAGAAATGTATTTCTATAACAGTGACAAAGAAGAATAACAAGAAATTACTTCAGAAGACGATGACGATGACGACATTGAGGATGATGATGGTGATGACGACAGTGATGATTAAAAATCCAGTTTGTACGTTTGGTAGTTGTAAAAATGGTACTTATTATAAAATTCAAGTAGCAAGAAGAGGTTTTCGTCGTTTATGTAAAGCTCATAGTGTGTGTAAATTATTCAAAAAACCTTTAATTTGTTACATAGTTAAGGCACATTATAAAAGCGGAAAATATCTTTGTCTCAAGTGTTACAAAGAAGAACGAAAAAATACAGATCCTCATTTTGCTAAGACTATTTTACATTTTTTTAATATTAAAAAGTAATAACATTTTATACATAATTAACATATGTAATTATTTTTGTAATTTAATTTACTCTGATATATAAAATTTTGTTTTATTTTACCCAATATTCCAATATAATTTATTTTTTCTACCAACTACTTTACGAAACAATATTATTTTATTACGATTCAAGGTCATTTCAACAGCCTCTGATAAATGACGTCATTGTCGATACTTCTTCGGCAATAAGGCCTTTTTGGCTAAGGACTCTTTTCGTCCTTCTTAAGCTACTAGGACACTTCTTTGGAAATAAGGCCTTTTTGGATAGGGGTTTTTCAGGACTTTTTCGGCAATAAGGCCTTTTTGGCTAGGGTTTCAGGAGAATTTCAGGCACTTCTTAGGCTATTACGTCACGTTCTTCGGCAATAAGGCCTCTTTGGTTTGGGTATCAGTGAAATTTCAGCATTTCTTCGGATGGTAAAGGGCTGAAAAGGGACAGATGCCATCGAGGTGGGCTAGAACCCTGCCTTCATAACTACTAAGGTAGATGGTGTTCCTGCAACTAGTGTGATGAAGCCTACCTTCGACGGCAAATTACCTTGGGCTTACCTATGTCCGTCAATTCGAAGCCGTCGCCACCGCCAATAACTAGAGTTCACCGGAGAAGGCACGTACTCTTGTTCTAGCACTACGAGGTGAAGCGATGGAGGTTCTACGTAACATTCCTGAAGACAAACATAATGATTACGAGTTTATTGTTGCTTTTCTAGAGATGTACTATGGGGAAGCCCACCTCCAAGAAGTTTATAAGTCCCAACTTCAAGGAAGAAGACAAAAATACAACGAAAGTCTTCAAGAATATGAGGCGGATATAACGAAACTAATAAATTTGAGCCACCCAACATACCCAGATGAGATAAAGCAAGAGTTAGCAGTGAATAGTTTTATTGAAGGTCTACACGACCCAGAAACAATTCAGATACTAAGAATGGTCAGACTGGAGAGAATTTGCGAGGCTCTTGCTTATGCCCTTCAGCTTGAAACAGCCAAACAGACATCAAGGAACCAAGAACAAATCATAAGAAGAGTCAATGTTTCCCGGGAGTATCGCAACACCAACGAGAAAATTTTCATGAGGCTAATGAGAGAGTTGCAAGAATTTTTGAACGAAGGGAAAACACAAGACACCAAAAATACAACTTTTCGTAGCAGAAATAGAATTCGTTGTTGGAAGTGTGGCCAAGAAGGGAATCTACAAAGTCACTGTACTCGCAATACTGCTCCTAACAAAGGCCCTGATGGGTATCGGCATCATATTGCTAATATAGGTAATGATGTTCGAAGAAGCGACTTGGAGAAAGTCTTTGCTCCTTATGGTGGACTTAAAGAAGTCTGGTTAACTAATCATATTCCTTGTTTTAGATTTGCTGTTAATAAAGATAAAAAAAATGCTGCAGTTGCCGTCAAGGCTTGCCATGAAGTTGAAGTATGCGGTTGTCGTATTAAAGTGACTTATGCCAGACTGAGAAGAAGGAGTTAGGGACGCCGGTACCATTGGAAGAACATGCGTTTTTACCAGTGCGGATACAACGGTCACTTTTACAGAGATTTTCCGGAAATTATTGCTGGCAGAGCCGATAGAACAAAGAACCATTATGGAAGAGATAAAAGGAGTACTCGAGGCGACCGTGGAGAACGAGATGAGAGGGACCGTGACTACGAACGGGGTTACGGCAGAAGAACTTTCTATAGGTCATTCTTGAGAGGGTACATCGAGAAAGACTGTGACCGCGGAAGGGACTATGGAAGAAGGTCATCCTCGGAAAGGTGCAGTGACGACTACAAATAAAAAGCGACGAAATGAAGACCTTCTATGACCTCAAAGCCAATATTGGAGAATTCATGGTTGAAGTGTGGTTGTAAAATCCGAAAAGAACAAAAGGGCGTTCACTAAAGCTTCAGAAGTCAGGAGAAAGTCCGTTCAACGTAGTGACCTAATTAACGATCTGGTGTACTTAATTTAGAGAAGCCCTTCTGCGAAGATGAAAGTAACGCATCTTGACAGATTGGCATATTAGCAGGATCAAGAATGTTGATCGAGACGATCAAGGCTGGGAAAGTGGCAATGTAACAAACTTTATAGCGTTACAGATTTCATAATATTAGTTTGTGTTTGTAGTTTGTATGGTTTTAGGTTTATTTTCTAGGAGTTTATAATTTATTTATTTAATTTTACCTCTTGTTAATTTCCTCATGAGACGTCGATGAAAAAAGGTTTTGAACTTTTTAGAGAATTCTATTTCCTTATTCTTAACATGGAACGCCTATGATAGAAGGTCTAGAAATCGCCGGATTATTCCTTTTTCCTATTTTTATTACACCATGTAGTATGGAAATCCTTCTAGAAATTTAGGAAATTTTCCGGTATCGACCGAAAGGATATATAAAGGGTCCAGATCGGCTTTCGTGGTCAGTATAGTTTGAGAACTCCTCGACGCAGCTTGAAATTGTTTGACAAGTGTCAAAAGTAAGGTTGACAATAAAAATCTTTCGAAATAATAGTGTGTTCAATAATACAGTGTGTGCTCGAAGATCAGCTGTCTGGAACAATATATATATATATATATATATATATATATATATATATATATATATATATATATATATATATATATATATATATATATATATATATATATATATATATATATATATATATATATATTTATATATATTTACTGGTATTTTTTCGGTTTTCAAACCGTTTGTCAGTAGAAAAATCTTCACGATGTTTCACCAACATCTCAGCTGGCATTTTCAAGTGATGCTTTTGCGACGGCTGTTCAGCTTGGAATGAGCATGCTGGTCCTCTGTATATTTGTTTTAGTTTGGCGCTTGCGCAGGTTATATCATGGTTCTACCTGGTTGGTTTTCTTGCTTCCTAGGTCTGAGCCTCCTCTCAGCTCGCTGTCCTATTTCTCTGGTGTGTTGTTTTGGTTGGGTTTTTATTAAATTTTTCCATGTATTTGAGATGGTTTGTGTTTTATCTCTCTTGTTAAAGTTTTTAGTGTTTCCTATTTCGAGAGCCTTTGTGATGATGCGCTTTGTGGATGCAATCTGTTTTGTTTCCTGGAAACTTATAGTGTCTCCTGTCTCCTAAGGATGTTGGAATAAAGCTAATGTGGTTTGTTTATTCTTTATGCTGTTTGTGTTTGGCCGATTCTTCTTCGCAATCTCTGCATGGAATACTGTACACTCCCTGGTTTTCCAATGGTATTGTTGTTTGCGGCTTGCAAATTGTGCATATATCATGCTTCCTAAGAATTCCTCCCATTACGTCTGTTACATCTTTTATGTATGGCAGTATGGTTTTTTGGTTTGGATTTGTCATTTTGTCTTTTTTTCTCTGCTATTGCATTTGTATTCTGTTTTATTGTATTTTTGATACCCTATTCTTTGTAGTTATTTTGTTGTAGAGCTGTTGTGATGTTGTGGAGTTCTTCTTGGCGGTTTGTGAGTTTGATTAGTCGCAAGGGTCTGGAGATCTGTGTATTGACGACTGATTGTAACTGTGATGAATGGTGGTGAGATTAGGCATTCAGGTATCTGTTTGTGCATATGGGTTTTCTGTACACCATATAATCGATGCCTAGGTCGTCTTTTCTGGTGATTCGAAGGTTAAGGAACGGTAGCTGCTTGTTGACTTCAACCTCTAATGTGAACTGTAAAGACTTCAACTACGCAGTAACTCCAAAGACCATACCAAATAAGGACATTATCTTCAGTATTGAAGCCACGCTACACCATAAGTCAGAAGAAGAAGCAGAAATAATACGACTGGAACTAGATCGCGTGTTAAGAACTAGCAAGGTGCCAAAAGCAAACATAAAATGCTCAGTAATAAAAGCCCTAAATGGTCTAAAAAGTAACAAAAATATCATCATCCTACCAGCAGGCAAGGAGAATGCAACTGTAGTCACGAACACAGGGGAATACAAAACCAAGATGACAGAAATCCTCAAATACCACATCTACAAGCAAGTTACAAGAGACCCGACTACATACCTCAAAAAAATGAGAAAAAATATAATCAAAACCGCTAAACTAGGAGATGAAACCGAAAATTGCATCGTTCTTCGGGAAAAAGCAAGCGGATGATCCAAACTGTATGGATTACCAAAAATTCATAAAGAAGGAATGTGACAGAATTTGATCATAGACTCTTGCAAATGATATATTGTGGTAGCGTTAACCATTTCATCTATAAGCATTTTTTCTGCCTCGTATTAACTAGTAACTATTTTGATAACCTATAATTAAATTTTACAGTAATAAAGACACTCTGAAAGTCTGGACGTTCATCTTCTCTCTTGCAGCTTTAGTACCAAACAACTACGGTTATTTAAGCTTATCAAAACCATAATTCAGAACTTGAGGACTCAGACAAGACTGCTTATTAGTTGGTCAGATGACATCTTTTGTTTTGTACCTCTAGCAACAGCGCGGCCGCAAGTTAATTCGCGTGAAGGTTTTTGATTAAAATTAAACAAAACAAGTTTCATAAAACACTTAGTCTATTAACAAAAATAAATAGAAAGAACGAACTATTTACAATGAGAAACTTAAAACTAATAACAATTACGAAAAAAAACTAACACAATTGCTCTTCTTGGCCATTCTTTTAACCAAAAACGTAAACCTCAATTTTGAAAAAACACGTATAAATAGCTTAATCATTAAACAGAAAAAAGAATAAAACGCAAAAAAAAACAGCTATTTATATTTCTTAACTAAATAGTATTAAAAATCGCAAAATGCTAGACTAAGATTACACACGATATTCTCCTAATTTCCCAAATTAAATGAAGGACAAAATAAAGAAAACATTTTTTCCCGACGATTATACCCGTTACGTAAATTTTAGCACGGCACTGGACGGCGGTACCGAATCTAACGAATTTCAAATTGGAACAAACTTTAATCAATTTTTGAAAATCAAATTCAACTTTCATCCCTTGGAACCACCCCTGTTTTAGACGCGTTGGTTCCGACATGCGTGCTTTTCCACCAATAGAACGTACTTTCGCGATGCATCCCCGCCCGCGAAGGGTAGTTTTCGGTTCCGAACGTCTGTAAGTTTTCGGTCCCCTGGTTCATAGATGGCATAAGTCATCCATGCGGCGAATTTAATTTAATTTAATATTGAAACTGACCAGAGCTCAAAGCTAATAATTATTTTATACAAATGTAATCGGTAACTATTCTACACTTATACTAAAAGATCGTGTAAGAACCCATGGAAAAAAAAACTCTAGGTTTTAACTATTTTCACATTTTCTTATTCTTATTTTCGACCATTGGGGAAAAAATGGGTAACAGACGCGAACTTTGTACATAACAACAAATACTAATATTGCATTTTAGCGATTTTATTTAAATATTCTTTTGTTTTCTTATGATGGGAAAATTTGCTCAACTTAAGTAAAAGAAAGCTCTCTCACGGTCGGCCACATTATAACTTTAGCGCTTAACCGTACACCCCTAACGAATTGAATGTTACGACTATTAAGTTACTTTGACAGGTTTATATTAAAATCTTCGATAGGGTAGAACCGTTTAGATTTTGTGTCATATAAATTGACTGAGATTATGTTGTTTTTTAGAAAAAATTAATTACCCCAAAAGTAATAAAACTGGGCTTAAGTTTAAGTATGTTAATGGATTTATATTCCCTGATACGTAACTATTTTTGGGTAGACATGAGATATAGATTTCAACGGTCAAATCCTTATACAGAGGGACTCAAGTAAATTCTTCAATTTAGTAGAATTTTATTTAGAGTTAATGAATGTTAAAATAAATAAAAATCACAATGAACTTTTGTTCCCTTACAGGAACACCGATAAAAACAGTAGTAAGTGCAGTAGGTTCATCAACTCAACAACTGGAAAAATACCTGGCACAAAATATGCAACCGGTGACCGAAATTGCAGACTCATACCTGAAAAATTCCGATTACCTGGTCAGCATACTTCAAGGGTTAAAACTGCAAAAACATGACATTCTTGCTAGCCTGGATATCAAATCTCCGTATCCAAGCATACCGATTGAAGAAGCTCTAGACCAGATTGCTATAAACAAGGAGATCCCACATCACTTCATCGACATCTCCAAACACTGTCTCAAAAACACATATTTTTCCTATGAAAATAACTTCTGCCGACAGACTCATGATGCTCCTATGGGATGTTCGCTATCACCAGTCATCACAAATTTTTTATGAAATATTTGAGGAACGAAAAAGCTTCATGAGCTGTAAAAAGATCTTTTCACTGAAACATTTGTGAGCAATCTTCTTCTGAACAATTAATCGTCAGAGCTCGTCACTGAACCAGACAGGAAAAACCGAGCTTCTATAGTGCTTCAAAGGCATGAAACCAGATACTGAATAATTCAAACCTCTGTTCAATTAATTTAAGTTTACATCATTCTTATCCAAATAAAAATCCCAGGCAATGCCCGACAAATAATCATTCAAAGATATCATGTCCGCACTGCTAAAGTCATAGCATTCCAGGCCGAACTTTGCTGCAGGATTATTATCACCACCAGAAATTACACAAGAGTATGTAATGTAATCGTTAATGTCAGGGAGAATTAAGTCGGCAGCTGCACGGAGAGCGCAGTCCCACAAATCTGAGAAGCACAGGTCTAGGACAACACTATTACTATTAGGGCCAGTTATTATCTGATATAAATTTAAATAGATGACAATATCACCAATATCATGCACCAAGCAGGCAAGCGGAGCCACTAGGTGGGTACCCCGATTTCATTAATCCATAATGTCTGAGGAAGATTGTAATCACTAAATAAGTCTCGGAGCAGTCAGACTTTAGACTACTGGAGCAGTGGGCATCATAAACTGCTTGACTGGATCTTGGCGGAATATACGCGGCATCAAAAATATATTTACAAAACTAAAGTTAATTGCAACAAACAATTGTTCAACATTAGACTTTAATTGGGGTACCTGACTAGAGTTAAGGTTATTTCGGACGGCAACTAGTAATATTTTTCGATCAAATAGGCCATTTATAAAGCTGCGAAATCACTAACAGGGCATCTTTTAGAACAAAGTCACTTTTATTAAGGAGGGATGATGCTATATTTTTCTGTGATTAATTCAGGAGCTGATCGTTGGTACAATTCACCACCTGTAATTGTCGTTGTTGAAGATTTTGTCCCATATTCACGTCATTTGTACAATCGGTGACTACTCCACAACTCTAGTAGCTGGTGCTAGGCAAATCAACACCGATGGATGGTCTCGAAGTGCTATGTCTAGCCTCCGCAGTAGTGACAGAAATAGATAGAGCACAACCATAATATGTTCAGGCTGCTTATCTTTAGCAGGATTGTTAACCTTACAAACATCCCAAGCGAAGGCATATTTTCTAGTTTTTCTCCATTCCGCTAGATGCCGATTAAATTCTTTAGTAGAAAACTTGAACAACCTTTGCGCTTGACTGCATTAACAACACTTTAGAAAGACATTATGCTTGTCCGCCATTTTTAAAATCTGTCTGTAATATTTAAAAAGGTTGGCCACAAGATCTTGTCGTTATGTATACTTTCCTTAAATTATCAACAAAAAACTTCTTGAGCACCTAAAATTGGTGGCTATAATCTTTTCGGCACTTTGAATTTATGAGAGGGTTAAGAGCCATGATGTTTTCTTTTCATACTTTTTATTTTAGGGTCGTAGTGATGGACGCATGTTTTATACATTGTTACGAATTTATCAGGAAGGTGTTGTTTGTTTTATTTAAACCTATCCAAAAGAAGCTACTCTACGAGTTCGAATTTATTATGGCGAAGTGGACCATTTTGCCAAATCTATATATTTTGTTAAAATATAATGAACAGGTACATATACGTTTCTTCAACTAAGTCTCTCATCATCAGTTATTTGCCTTACAGAACAAAATCATGTACCTTATAAATATTTTCCTGGTTCTTTACAGTTATAGAAAGTCTACCTGCATGTTCGTCTTTACGTGTAACTCTTCCACACAATTACTCAGATTAGAATTAGAATAAAAGAATACTCTGATTAATTCTCGAAACTGGGTTCGTTCTTCGAGTAGCAATCTGATTTTGGAAACTACTATTCATTCATTTTATATTGAACTACCTCAGAACACGTAAATAAGTTAGTGAATTACATGTCAATTACAAAAACTGAATCGTAATAGACGTAAAGTTTTGTTCTGTTCGTTCTGTAACCAAAAATTGGGATTAATTCCAAGTACTTAATATAAATGAATTCCGTATTTTCACTAAGTTTTGCGATTCGATATAAAAATTTAGAACTTTATTTCTGTTTTCATATTTAAGACGATTAAGGAACAGAAAATAAATTTAAATTAAGAAAATAAATTACTGCATTGATACGAAGTTTTTTCGCGTAATTGAAAAGCCTACAACTCTACTCCATTTCGACACTTACTTTTATAAAGCTTTGTAATATTTAATATTAAGGGGGAATTCCCTGTAGAGTTATTTCCACAATCGTCGGCTTGCAGAAAAAATTATAATTATCTTATCCCTTAAATACTTAGTCATTAACATTGCTATGTTCTTGATATTTTAATGTAATTCTATGTCTACAAGAACGTCCAATAAAATAGTAGCTTTAAATCTTTAATCCGCTTTACTCGTAACAAAATTTCAAACGGAATATTTTTATAGCATGTTTCGCTTTCTCAATAAAAATTGTATCCTCATAAAATCGATTTGAATCATAAAAAACCAAATAATCAACTGTTCTAATCCTTTTTGACCTCTAGGGTAGTTGCCTTCATCGACTTCAAAAATTCAAGTTATTTTTTCCTCAAAATGTATATTATTTCAGGTCCTGTATCTCGTCAAATTTAATGTAGGGACATAAAAACAGCCACCAAGACAAAAAATCATATACTAGACAAGGTTTGACGAATAGTCAGAAACTAACAATACATTTCGTATGTATATTTTCAGTATTTATATCTATGCCAAAAAGATTCCCCTACACAATACTTTTTTTGTAACGTCAGTTTGAAGTAACATTTTAAATTACGATTTTTAAATTAAACAAAATTGAAAAAGGATACAGGAAAATTCTATAAAAAACTATATCTAATTTAATAAGATGTGATAACTTGATTATAATCGAGATGTTGACCACATCTTTATCGAAATTTATTCACCAGCTATTAGACCAGTGGTTCCTAACCGGTGGGTCGCAACCCACAAGTGGGCTACCTTGGCTTTTGGGGGGTCGTTGGTTTTCAATTTTAAAAGGAAAATTTAAAATTAAGTGATAAAATGTTAATAATTTATTAATGCTTAACAACAAGTGGGATACACAACATAATTAATGGACGGCCAGAGCACGCACATCTTCTTATGTCTGGCGAAATCCGACTAGGGCAAGCTAGCCAAATGGTTCGCAGTAATCGCGACATTTCTTTGTCTCTCGAAGAAATGTAAAAGAGATAATAATGGGAAAAGTACTCACAACTGATATATAAGCAACCAGGAAAGCTATAGGAGACAATCTTCTGATATTCAGCAGCAAGCTTATAGTTTCAAATATAAATGTACAGATAAACTGTTTGATCCGAAAAACGTTACAATTTGATTGATTGCCCTTTTTGTATAGTTACATCTAAAAATATAGGCTGTTCTATTATTTATCGACTTGGTAATATTAAATAATGTTAATCCCAAATTTTTAAAAATTATCTTGAAATATTTGATTTTCCAGATATCGTCATGGAGAAAAAGAAGACACTATTCGGAAAACCGTATACTCCTTCATTCATTCTTTGAAATTAATGACTTACAATGGAAAAACTTGTATGGAATATGTACCGATGGAGCACCACCCACGCTTGAATCAAGGTCGGGCTATCAGTCAAAAGTTAAAAGATTGCGGAGGGATAATTCTGCATAATTCACCGATTTGCCCTTACTACTACTAGGACTCTTCCTCAGCCTTTGCAAGAAGCGCTCGACTCTTCAGGAACAATTATTAATTATATAAAATTTAATGCTATGAATACTCATCTGTTTAGTGAATTATGCCAAAGTATGAATCCTGATGACGAAGTTCTTCTTTTCTATATTGTAATTCATTGGTTATCAAAAGCAAATGTATTTAGCCGAGCCTTCGAATTGAAATTGAAATATAATCGTTCTTAGAAGTGAAAGGAAAACGTGACTTTGTGATACACTTTAATGTTGAGATCTGGATCCAAAGAGTAGCTTATTTATCTCATATTTTAGATCAGCTAAATAAGCTAAATTTTAAACCATAGGATAAATAAATACGCTTAATTCACATCAGATATAATATATATGGATTTGTCTTAAAGCTGCTAAACTGCACTGTAGATAGAATTTTGAAAATTTTGTTATGTTTAAACACGTTTGCTCCAAAACTGAAGATTCTGAGACGTAAAATATATTTAAATTTTCTCAATTCAAAATCTTTATTTATGCTATTAACAACTTAATGTAGTTTTACATATGTTCAAAAGGAATATTATTTTAATAACAAATTTGATGATATAAAGTATCAACATCACACAATTAATAAAATTACACTGGTATAAAATCACATTTGTCATTATCACAATATCAACCTGTCATGATACTTTTGTGTATTTTTATAAAATGACTTAGCCTTAAGAAATTTACTTGGAGGTCATCACTTTGACGAATATTAGTGTAATTTTTAACACTAATTAATTAGTATCTAGTGGTTTTCTCCTTTACGTGTTTATGGATGCTAATCACGTGACTACTATTTTTTTGTTAATATTCGTCGAGGCAGAAATTGATGCCAAAATCAAATTTCGAATATATATATATATATATATATATATATATATATATATATATATATATATATATATCTTTGGTTAATTCTCTAAATACCATTTCTACGTAACTTTCCCAAATATGCATGAGATCCAAACTAAAACTAAGAAACGTAACGTTTTTTATAATTTTTGAATGATACAGTCTGAATCTTATTATGAGAAAATAACATTCTTTGCGTTTTATTGGAATTCGTAACTAAGTTGCTCTCGTTAAACCATGCTTCAACCAGAGAATGGACCGAGTCCTTGTTTTCATGCAACTGATGAATTTCCCTTCCTATAACCAAAAATGTTGTGTCATCTTTAGATAATCTAAGAAAGGAAATTAATAAGCACCTTCAAACCTTTGAATTCGAAATTTAACCTTAGTTCCTGTTCTCTGAACATGAATCTGTATTAGTACGAAACCCAGTTTACGTATCTTTAAATGTTACCAACATTCCCGATAAAGTGCAGAATGAATTTTTATAGCTGCAAAAGAACTCCTCAGTACGTGATATATCTCAGGAATAATTGTTATCTCAATTTTGGTGTGCTATGCATCAATCATATCTTAAAGTTTCCAGGCTTTATTTTTAAATATTAGTGTCATTTGCCTCTACTTACCACTGGAAAAGTTGATTTTCAACTCTTATGCAGATTATGAAAAAAGCCAGACATAAGCAGGATATTCAAGATGATATGAGATTGGGTTTCTCAAGAAATCAACCAAGCATTATAACTTAGGTTAAGCAGATGCAAGCTCAATCATTACATTAATAATTACCAACATTCCCGATAAAGTGCAGAATGAATTTTTATAGCTGCAAAAGAACTCTCAGTACGTGATATATCTCAGGAATAATTGTTATCTCATCATTAATAACATAAGTGTATGAAAAAAAAACATAAGATCTCCGAAAATCATATACCCCAGACAGAGCATGTATGAGAGTTTGGGATTTGCGTTATACACTTATAAAAACTCGCTTCGCTAGCCTAGCTGTTATGTAACGGATATCGATCTAGCTGCGTGTGTGTTATTTTTTTACAGTTATATTTAGTGTTTTTTTTTCAATTTGTTCTTGAAATGGCCTCTGGTTAACCTTGAGGTGTTAAACAAACTACGAATTCAGATTCAGTGCCCCCCAAAAGTCTTTTACAGATCTATTTAGTAGATTATTTTTAGTTTGACCTTGAAGTGACCATGAAATGACCTATATCTGAACTTGGTAGATTAAATAAACCACGAATTTGAATTCAGCGACCTCAAAAATGTAGGTATATTGTTCAGATTTATTTAGTGAATTTTACTCTATTTGACCCTGGAGTGACTTTGAACCTAACGTGATAGAGGTTATCGGACCTCAGATTTGGATTCAGGGCATCTAATTACATAAGAATAAAGTGGTCTGGTCAAATAGGCATCCACTTTCTTTTTGTAAACCTATGTAGTTAATACTTAAAAATATATATATATCATAACTTTTGTCAAGCCCGGAAATATGTATTTTTAAACCCTTTATTTTTGTATTATTGAGCACATATGATGGATGAAAAAGCGAATTGTGAAATTGTTAAAAATCGTAGAAAGGGTCGGGATTAAAAAAAGAGAACCATTGTATTAGAGTGTCGCAAACGACTAACTATTTTTCAGATGTACTTGCTTTATTTTCACTTAATGTTAATAAAATACTGCCAATTTTGCTCTACCAATTTTAAATTCAGCAGTCTACTTTTTACCGTTGAAAATGAAAGGCAAAAATCCTTTAATTCTTTTTATATATCCGTCGGGATTAAACCCTTCACAACACTGGACTTTATAACAACTCGAACCTTAATTTTAGAATGTTTAGAAATTGTTTTACTCGATCGTCATAAACACAACTAAACGAACGCGTCTGAAACTTCACAGCAGGCCATTTAAAGTATCATGCATGACAAACATCGTAGTTATTTGATGTTCTTGCACTACCTTTATGTTGGACCGAAAATTGTTCGAATGACCCTCGTATATGAAAGTTAAAGGAGAAAACAGGAGAATAATGGGATAACGGATAAAATGTCTAAAAAAGGTATTTGTAATATATCTTAATTTCGAAATAAATGGGTTTTCTTTTAGCTTACTCATTTAAGTTAAAAAAATTATCTCAAAGGTTTTTTTTCATAAAGGTGAATGACCTCATGTTGCTAAAGCTTTATATTAAAATAAAATCGATCACGCATGAACGTGGTAAACAAAGTAATATAATAATATGTAACATAACAAATAAATATTATTATAAAACATGGACAGCTCTAACCTTGATATTAACTTGAAATATATTTTTCATAGCCTTTAATTAGTAAAAAGTATTTTTTTAGATTTTGGGACTGAGAGTTAGTGGATACATAAATTATTTATAGTTTTTAAGGACGCGTTCCGATTTGAAGTATGAAGTGTTATTTCGTTGAGCGCGAGCTATGGCTTTCCTTACTCGAGTACCCTATGAATCGACGCACGGCGACCACTTTGACCAAATTTTTTAAGACAATTTTACATCTAATTCAAAAAACCTATTATACTCTGATGTAAGGTTTTCACTAAAAACCGGCAAAATTTCAGTTCTCAATGTTAATAAATTACGATGCAGAGGTCTTTTGACAAAAAGCTCCATCTTTGCGTCTACGAGGGTAGCCAGTTATACTTCAGGAAATAACATTGATGTGTGCCTTCAGATATATCCATTTTAAAGTTAGATATTTAAGACAGTAAATGTAGGCCGAACATTTTGGCATACGGGCTTTATTTGTGTTGTTTACAGTAACTACAAAATTTGATCTCTCGGCCAAAAAATGGAATTAACTCGAAAATATTTTCGTGAGGTTATTTTTCACAACTTTCGACGAATCTAATTGGAAGGATAACGACTGAAATTGTGTATATGCTACTGAACTTTCTGAGTCCATCTGTTATCAACTTTTATATTTATTACTAACTATATATATATATATATATATATATATATATATATATATATATATATATATATATATATATATATTATCATCCAAAGACTGATTTACAATTTTAACATTTTTTTACAAAGTAATTAATAATAACAAGAAAAATGATTTTTACAAATATCTCGGTAATAATTGGATGAATTTTGACAAAAGTACTAAAGATGAGAGAGCTCTGGGGCCACCTCAAGGGCGTAGCCAGTGTTGCCGCATACGTGGAATATGATATTTTTTTAATTAACTAACGAAAATCTACCTAACCTAACCACGTTTTTCCCTTAAAACAATGGGTTTAAGGGGTATTTCTATTATTTTGAATTAATTCACCTAATTAGTTGCCTCTTATTAATTAAATAATCATAATAAATTAAATTAAAAAACGAGGATCTGGCAACATAGCCCTGTATGGAACTTGGATGGACATTCTGGATTACGTCATACACGCTATTGTTCGTCAGATGCGTCACCACCTGCCTTCTTTTATCGAGGCGAAAGGTTCTATTGTATTTCCGCACCTTATTGTACCTACTTTTTACCGCCAGGAATATGCCTACCTTTTTAATTAGGTGTAAAGTGTTAGAATTTGAAAAGAGATAAAGAGTTTGTAATGGCTTTGGGTTCTATATGTTCCTTTATTGAATCATTTTTGTTCTATCTATTTTTATTTGATCTCATTTAATGTATTATTTCGATTGTTGTGGACTCAAAGAGATTAAGTTTAGAATTTAATAACTACAGGTAATGTTAAAATTGCATTTTTCATATTACCCATACCTTGCATTTCAAATAGTTTCGTATTCTTCAATTCGAATGTCCGGATGGACCAAGACTCGTCCTTGCCTGTATGCCACCGCCGCTCGTTGAAAGAATTTTTAGAATGTTAAAAGGGATAAATTATACCTATTATGGCCGCTTTTATACTTGAGTTCTATTGTTATTTTAAATAATATTTTGAATAATAAACGTTTTGATCAAAATATGTCTTTAGGTAGTTTTTAATTGCGTTCCGTTATATATATATAAATATATATATATATATATATATATATATATATATATATATATATATATATATATATATATATATATATATATATATATACCTATTACTTTACATCCATTTTAAATGATCTCTTGAAATCATTTTTACCAAATCAGAATACCGGATATATCTTTACCTGGACTCGACCGTGCCTGTATATAATCGCTCCTCGTTAGGTAGTTAGAATTTAAAAAGAGGTAAAGCATGTGTATAGGATTAATGACTTATATACCCCTTTAATGATATATTTTGCTGTATAAATTTTTTTATCTGATTTAAAGTGATATTTCGAATATTGTTGATTCAAAGAGATTAAGTTTAGAGCTTAAAAACTACACTTAATGTAAAAATAGCTTTACTCACATAACCCATACCTTATATTTATTTGATCTGTGTTAGTTAAATAATCATAAGAAAGGAAGAAAACGAGTATCAGACATTATAATCCTCGAGCAAACCTTTGAGCCCAGTCATACATATATGCTATCGATCGTCAGATGCATGCTTTTTATCAGGAGTAAAGAATGGCTAGAATTTTAATAGACACAAAGCACATGTATAACTAGTGGAATGTGGTTACATTATCAGAAATAATAGGTGAACGCATATAAATTATATTATTGATATCCAAATTATTATTTTTGTTGAGGTTTCAGCTCTAGGTGTTGATACCACCGATCTATATACCCTCTCTAATGAAGCATTTTCGGTGTTTCTATTTCTTCTAATTTAAAGTAATATTTCAAGTATTGAGGGTAGAGTGAGCAAAAGAGATTAAGTTTACAGTTTAACGGATTCTATAAAATCTTTGTATATATACATCTATTTGAATGGCATTAATGTTGACTGTTTTCTCATATTAATAACATCTGTATAGGGGGCATATATGCGTATATCTATGCGTATATGTATATATATATATATATATATATATATATATATATATATATATATATATATATATATATGAAGTAAAATGCGAACAGTAAATGCAAACTTCGTTCAAATCATATCTCTTCCGTGTTAGAGGTTACACAGTTTGCTAAGGAACACTATTTATCCTATTCCACCACCATCGAGATGATGGCCTACCTGTACTGCCATACCGAGAAGAAAGTCAGAAGTTACCCTCCCCGCCACCGTGATACGGCAGAGGTACATGTTTCGTCTCTACTAGACTCATCAGGGTACCGACATGCACCTGGCTGTGCAAAGGACAAGTCGGAAGGAAACATGCGAATACTGAACGCGGCTTCGCCGACCTCTCGCCGGATGGCTGAAATCACATTCAGCAAACGTACAACTATATGCAACTCCATGTAAGAATGAAGTAACTACAACGGCATAATGTGGATATATCCACTGCTATTGCACCTCATACGGAGGAATTCGTGAAAGCCACATAAACATATATACGGCATCCGGCGGGAGATCGGCGAAGCCGCGTTCAGTATTTGCATGCTCCTTCCGATCTGTCGGAATGCAAGGTTAGAATTTTTTAAATAAATTCATTTCGGTGGAAATAAGCTTTAAGGTATTACCATTTTTGTTCGAATTAGTGCTTTTATTTCGGTTAAAGTCTCTTCTATGTACATTAGTAAGTCGTAAAATATCCTTATATTTTTCTAAATAATGGTCGGAATAATGATTAAATCATACATGTGTTAGCAGATCCAGTAAACCATCAGTTTAAGGATAATTTACATTCCCAACTATAAGAATGTGGTCTTTCAATTTACGCGATATTATAATGAATATTAATACCACAATCCCGACTCATTCAAATGATTGGAAGATAATTATCAACTGAGAGTGCTAAAGGCATTTTAATGTTATGTGTGTATATTTCTCGTTTGAGTTTAGCTAAAAAGACTAGTTTTGTTCTACTAGTACACCTGTTGGCATAGGACAATAAGGTTTTTAATATAATAAATGAAATAAAATTGGAAAACATATATTGATATGTGTGCATTTTACAAGAATCTCTAACAAAAGTTTCTGAAATTTATTCGAAAAAGGTTCGAACCTTCCTGTATACTAATAAATTTCTTAATATGTTTTGAATTTAAAAAATGTAGAGTACTGCAAAGAATTTCGGGAAGACGAGGATTGGAGAAATGATGACGACAATGAGACCATTGAAGCCTATGTTTCAATAGAGGAAAATGACGAAGATTTTAATTAATTTTATTATACGATTTCAATCATATGACCATTATATTATCAACTATGAATTTACTCGAGGATATTGAAAGGAAAATATGATTCCAATGAATCCTATACTGCTAGAAAACATAAAAATACACCACAAAAACTTAATATACAGTAAATTTATCTAGATAGATTTCTCAATTCTGGATATACCCAAGACTGTTACCAATAACTTTAATACACATATATCAAGTCTACATATGAAAATCACACTCGGCGCTGTGCATTGTCAGTCGCTTGATATTCGTGAATTCTATCAGACATATTAATTTCACATACTCAAACTAGAAATTTCCCTAAGGCTATGTGCGAGAATTTACACAAATTTGGTATTTCTAATTACACTAAGAACAACCATCACTTGTAAACAAATCTAGCGAAAATTTATCCTGAGATGCCAGCTTTTCAATTACATTTATACGATATACAGGTCAAAGTAAAAAAAAGGTAGCTTTATTTCACGCGGGAGATAAGCCCTATTTTATATCTATACTCGAACACACACCTGAAGGTACTATAATTTGACTTTGTAAGAAGGATTTTATGACAATTAAGACAGGTAACTACCCTGTTCGCACAAAGAAGATATAACAAACAATACAACCTTCAAGTTGCAGTACAAGAACTTCTTTAACCCAAACGGCTATATAACTCAGTCAATCAGTTAAAGACTATCCTTATAAAATATGTTTTATTTATTCATAGGGTTGCGGCATTAAGCTAAGTTATATTTTAATTTTTTCTACGTCTTCCGATATATAAACCTGCATGATTTTACAATCTTTTACATACTTAATATACCCTGGTGTCTTATATATAAACTTACATATATTTACATACTTTTACACTTTACGTCTATTATTTTATTATATTAGCCTTACTTATATGCATCGTTGAACCACATAGATTATTACAGTAGTAATAAGAAATTTTTCTAGGTGTAGGACCATCTATAACATTACCTTCTTGATTATTGTAATGCTCAGTACAGAACAAATATTTTTTTACTTCAGTCTTGTTGTCGTGCTTTTAGGAGTTTATGATAAACCAAGACTATTTCATCACTACAGGCGACAATTATTTCTTTAGATAACCCAACAAGTTCTTCTCTAGTCATATATTTTAAACATTTTTTCTTAGTAAAGGCTTTCATTGAATTTAAGATCCCCTCCATATTTTCAGAATATACAACCACTATTTTTCCACTTTCAAATTTTAGATATAACAACCGCAAACCATTAAATTAAATTTGTATTATTTTCTAAACGATTTTCAATTTTTACAAGTCTTCATAAATTTCCGCAGAAAAGAACTAACAGTAACTACCTAAGATCTCGACTTTATACTTGATTTTTCGTCATGAGTAGACTAAGAAATTAAATGTTTCGTAGTCGCACACAATAAGGGGTGATTAGCTTCATTTGTATTTAAGACTAATGATATTTCTTCTAGGGAAAAACCTAACAGTCTAGGATATGTGAATAAATACGATTTATAAGCCTATAAAGTAAAAAGAAATAGGGTTCAACTTGTTACGGCAAGTCTTTTTCAAGACTAAACATTTAATTTCTTAGTCTACGCATGACGAAAAATCAAGTATAAAGTCGAGATCTTGGGTAGTTACTGTTAGTTTTTTTCTTCTGAAAATTATGAAGAAAGTTGTAAAAATCAAAAATCTTTTGGAAAATAATAGGAATTTAATTAAATGGTTTGCGGTTGTATATATCTAAAATTTGAAAGTAGAAAAATAGGGGTTAAATATTCTGAAAATATAGAGGGGATCTTAAATTTAGTGAAAGTCTTTGCTAAGAATAAATGTTTAGAAGATATGACTAGAGAAGAACTTGTTGGATTATCTAAAGAAATAATTGTCGCCTGTAGTGATGAAATAGTCTTGGTTTATCATAAACTCCCAAAAGTACTACAAGACTCTGAAATAAAAAAATATTTGTTCTGTACTGAGCATTACAATAAGCAAGAAGGTGGTGTTATAGATGGTTCTACACCTAGAAAAATTTCTTATTACTACTGTAATAATAAAGAAGTAGCTATGTGGTTGAACGATGCATATAAGTAAGGCTAATATAATAAAATAATAGACGTAAAGTGTAAAAGTATGTAAATATATGTAAGTTTATATATAAGACACCAGGGTATATTAAGTAAGTAAAAGATTGTAAAATCATGCAGGTTTATATATCGGAAGACGTAGAATAAATTAAAATGTAACTTAGCTTAATGCCGCAATCCTATGAATAAATTAAACGTATTTTATAAGGATAGTCTTTAAGTGATTGATTGAGTATATAGCCAATTGGGTTAGAGAAGTTCTTGTACTGCAACCTGAATGTTGTATTGTTTGTTATATCTTCTTTATGCGAACAGGTTAGTTACCTGTCTTAATTGTCATAAAATCCTTCTTACAAAGTCAAATTATGGTATTTTCAGGTGTGTGTTCGAGTATAGGTATAAAATACGGCTTATCTCCCGCGTGAGATAAAGCTACCTTGTTTTCTTAACTTTGACATGTATATCATATAAATGTAATTGAAAAGCTGGCATCTCAGGATAAATTTTCGCTAGATTTGTTTACAAGTATACCGTGGTGGTTGTTCTTGGAATAATTGAAAATATTAAAGGTGTGTAAATTCTCGCACATATCGTTATGAAAATTTCTAGTTTGAGTATGTGAAATTAATATGTCTGATAGAAATCACGAATATTAAGCGACTGACAACGCACAGCGCGGAGTGTGATTATCATATGTAGACTTGATATATGTGTATAAAAGTTATCCGTAACAGTCTTGGGTATATCCAGAACTGAGAAATCTATCTAGATAAGTTTACTGTATATTAAGTTTTTGTATATATATATATATATATATATATATATATATATATATATATATATATATATATATATATATGATACATACACATGTGTGCGCGCATATACTCACACACATGCATACATACACGTAGCCATCTACACATAGGTATACATACATACATTTATATATATATATATATATATATATATATATATATATATATATATATATATATATATATATATATATATATATATGTGGCATTCTATCATTATTGCGTCCTAAAAAAACGATCTTATTGCAACCACTGGAAGGAGTAATCTTAGACAAATTTAAGCCGTGTATGTTGGTAGAGAATTTAATTCTCTATCGGGTAAGCGTCTTCAAATTATAGATTTCGTCTTTTTTATATGCGTTTTTTTACAAGTTTCATACTTTGTTGACTCCTTTCAAATTCCAAACAATATCAGCTCCACAAGAATGTATATTGTACATTTTTTGTACATTATTACGCCCGGCGCTATTGCCAAACTTTTATTTTTTATTAAAGTCAAGGAATAAATATAACATATTTTTGTATTGTAATACTGATGTAGAAACAGCCACCTGAGTAACATCTTACTGGTAATTTCTGACGCCAAGAAGATTCAAATATCAGAAATTACGTTATAGAATGTATGTCAAAGAGTGTTTGTGGAACCCACTAATGAGTCCACCGCAGGTGTCAGAACAAAACACCCGAGATTTTATTGGTCGACAATTTGCAAGTCGTATTGGGTTATGATGAATTATAACAATATTTTCAATAGCAATTCCTTTAAGATTAAAATGGAAAACTTAAATACTAGGTCTGAGACTATGCTGTTGTCATCGACCACTAAAGATTATTATATGTCATTCATTAACATTAGTTTAGCATGTCTAATGTGCAGGTTTACTCATTATAAATGGATTACTTATCTAACTCATTTATTTGATAAGCTTCGTGAAGATGTAATCGTAGTATTTCTAAGCAATTTTTTACAAAAGTAAAAGAAAAACAATCAAACATTAGATTTTGAATTTATGGGTGCATGTCCAGCTTCGAGAAAGTTTAAAAACCTTAAATGATATGATATTATAGAGGGTGTTCCATTTAAAAAACTTATGGCCAGATTCACTAAGAAGATTTAAACCCGATTTATTTGCCATGAAATTTAAATCTTATAGTCGGCCAGTTTTATTGTGCTTATGATATTGTCAAAATCTATATTACATATGTCAAGAAATAAACGCTTATAAAGGGATATTAAGGATAAGAACCTTACGATAAAACCTTGAAATAAGGAAAAGAAATAGTTGTATACCGAAAATAAATCAAATTCTCCATTTCTGCCGGTTCAGTAATAAACCAAAATGATTTTTTTATGCTCATATTTTTAGGGTTTAAAACTTGCTTGACTTATTGTTGTTCTTGTCAGTTTAAGTCCTCTGCTGTCAATTTAGGGAAGTTTTAAATTTAAGCCATGTTAGTGAATTCAGCTGTTAAATTTTGTCATATAACCCAAACCTGATATTTTATTGTTTTTCTTAAAAAAATTTGTAAAACATTCTTTAGAAACGCTACCAAAAGAGTTAATAGATGGCCCATTTATAATGATACACCCTGTAGATGAAGAGGAGGTCTACAAGTGAGATTACCTGTAGCCTATATTTATTTCCATGTTTAAGAAAAAAAGATGAACGGTGAACATTCTTGTTCGTATTATGACAAAATAAATCGGCGCGAAATAAATATTGACATTTTATTCAAAAATAATAAAGCATTAAGAAATAAAACATTAACTCACTAACATGGTTTAAATTTAAAACCACCAAAATTGACCGTAGAGGGCTTAAACTGACAAGAGCAATAATAAGCCAAGCAAGTTTTAAACCCTAAAAATACAAGCATATGAAAATAATTTTGTTTTATTACTGAACCGGCAAAAATGGAGAACTTTATTTATTTTCGGGATATAACTATTTCTCTTGCATATTTCAAGGCTTTATTGCCAGGTTCTTATCCTTAATCACTATATAATCATTTATTTGTTGAAATACATATATACATTATGACAAGATCGTAAGCAAAACAAAATTTGCCGACTATAAGATTTAAATTACATGGCAGCTAGATCGAGTTTAAGTCTTAAATCTTCTTATTGGATCTGGCTGATATACTTCCTAAACTTCCTTCACTAAACAATTTCAAAATTTAGACATATCATGAAAGTGAGAACTGTAATTAGCCAATTCGTATTGTAACTGTCACACAAAATACCGTTTTTTAGTTGCAATAAAAAACGAGGGGAAAATTTTTGTAACTGTTAAATAGAGAGCTGTTTTTACGGAATTGAGTAAAATTTTTTATCAATCTGTATTTCCTCATTAGAAGCTCTTCTCGGAACAAATGCTATATTTCTAGTCTATGATGAACATATTTAAAACTAGACTAGGTTAATGTTGCATGTGTCAATTAAAAGCTTTCGTTGTCAAATTGGCATGATTCAAAATTAGATAACTTTAGTGAATTAGAATGGTAGATTTTATACATTTTTTACGGGTATTTTTGCTCAATATACAAGGATACCTTCTTTAGAGACAAGACCTATTTATAGTCATACAACCAGCATTGCGCTTACTATGCTAAAGTTAAATAAATCTCTTTCCTAATAACTAATCATCAGAAATGCTTTTAAAATAAAGAATGAGTTATGTTGACGCAAAAACAAGAAATATAAAGTTATAAAAAAAATTAAAAAATATGTTTTTGTTCTTCTAGAAAATATAGAATCAAGATTTGGTAATATGTTCTCATCAATATCGTCTTCAGCATCACTCTCGTCGTTATTACTATCTAACAAGTTTTTTCCATAGCGATATTAATTTCATTGAGAGTTTTACTTTTAAATTTATCAGCTACACCTTTTTCATTATGGTTCAAAGCTTGATAACTTTGGCTGCCATCATCTGGAAGTCTATATTGTAGTGAGGACCACCTGAATAGGAATCCTGTTCCTTATCGAGATACTATCTATATATTTTTATTAATCATTGTGTAGTGAAATTCTAGACTTTTATTTTGGTATGTACTACAGGTGTATATAAGTAGAAAAAGTATGAATTAGGATGGTTGAAATTTAATAATAAAAGTGTAAACAAGTAATTATTAAAGTGTTGAATGTAATTAGTGGACAGTAGTGTTATTATTCGAAGAAAATGAGTCAATATAAATAGGATAAAATCGTAAGAACTGTTGCCAGAAGTAAGGATTATCACCGGATTTCCGGAAGAGATAAAGAAAAACAGGCCTAACTATCGGATTTGTCATAAAGTATGATGATAAAACTAATTTTAGATAAAGTTCTTGAACATTCTATTTTGAATCACAAGATAGCGAAAAACTGACTTTACCATCCAATTTGTCATCAAAAACGAAGCCTAGAACCGAATTTTCGACGGAGTTCTACAACATTCTATTTGGAAACTGGAAGAGGTAGCGAAAAACTGACTTTACCGTAGAATTTATAATTAATAACATTTATTTGGAAACTAGAGAATATCTCGAAAAACTGTTTACATCATCAAATATATCCTCAAGAAACAAGTATAGAACAGGATTTTCGACATATTTCTGGAATATTCTATTTGGACACTAAAAGATATAGTGAAAAACTGACTTCACTATCGAGTTTGTCAAAAAGAAAGCAGCTTAGTGCCGAATTTTCGATCAGTTTTCGACCATTCTATTTAGAAATTAGAAGATGGCGAAAAAGTGACTTCACCATCGAATTTAACATCAAAAACGAAGTTTGGAACCGAATTTTCGACAAAGTTTTATAACATTCTCTTTGGACACTAAAGGAGATAATGGAAAACTGATTTCATCATCGAATTTGTCGTTAAGAGAGAAGCGAAAAGGATCTTCACTATCAAATTTAATATCAAGAAAGAAGTTTAGAACCGTGTTTGCAACAATACTCTAGAAGTTTATATGGTAAATACTTGACAACAAACAGCCGAAATGAAATATATAGAAGTACGTTGCTCTAAAGACAAAAGTGAAGAAAAAGAACGTCATCAAAAAGAACGTCGTCGTCTTAAAGAGAACCACGAAAAAGAAGAATGTCGCAAAAAAAACAAAAAGAATAACGCCACCAAAAGAAAAAAAGATCAATATAAACTTTGCTAATGGATAAAAGGAACCATTGTAAAAGAATTAGATAAACGCCAGAGGTTAAGAAAGAGAAAAGTTAAGTGTGACAAAGCATGGGAGAAGTACGCCAAGAAGTAGTAGTATTGAATCAATTGTGAAACAAGACAAAGGAAAAGTGTGACAAGAAGTGAAAGAAATCGTAGACCGGAGAGAATCTAAAATGAAGAACATTCATACAGAAATCAATAAAATAAAGGAGCATGAGCTCTCCTAAATACTGGACAGAACATCGACCATAGAATTTACGACGATCAAACAACTTGGATAATCTGTAAATACCAATTTGAAGATGTCGCTACTGTAAATAATTGAAAATACGAAGAGATGGATACTTCATCAGTAATTGCACTTCATGGACCAGAACTGGAGTTATTGTAAACCATTTCTACAGCTCAACAAGTACAGCGTATGTTACGTATAAGCAAGTTTAGTTATTATAGTTAAGCCTTGGGCATGACTTTGGAAATAGAAGCAGCCTATAATGTATCAAGACCAAAAATAAGAGCTGTTTCCAGAAAAGAAATTAAAGACTTATCTAGTCAAATAATGGAGAAAATGTTATATGATATCTTCAAGAAGCGATACTTTACACTATAGAAGAAACCAGATAGAATGCTACAAATGTGGACCAAGGTGGTGACCAATATCAAGAATGCCCCCTGAGTCATTTTTATTCATAGTTTAAGAAAGACCGCTAATAGTCTTATAATTGAAGGATGTCAATGTTAAGCCTTAGATCATAAGTGTTGTCATTGGTGAAGCAATATCTCTGATAAAGTCAAACCCTGTGATAGAATTGAAATCCTACTACGATTCAGAAGAACAACAATGGGAACTGTAACTGTAGAAGCAGATGCTGTGATTGGAGAAAATTTTGTAGAGTTTTAAATTAAAAAGGCTAAAATTAAACTATTTGGTGTTAGTTGCTGATATAGAAGATGAGTTTTTTTCTGGCTATAGACTTGATTCGTCAACGTGGATTTCTTTTCGACAACCAGCTTATCATCCTAAAGTTTGGCATCAAAGAATTTATTCTGTCTATAAAACGTAATACCGATCTAATCAGAAGCGTTGCCGGGGGAAAAAAATAAAATAAAGGTGAGCATAGAGAAGATAGTTTGCGAAAGACTGGACAAGAGTTCTAGCAGCCATGTCGAATTAATTCAACATCTCAACCGGCCCTATAAATATCTAGTAGGAAAAGTATTAGTCAATTCAAATGATATCATATTAATAAGAGTAATGAATATTCTTCCTAGCTCTGTCAAAATTATTAAAGAAGACGAAGTAGCATTTTACAAGCCAATTAAATGTGTGGTAAAATGTGAACAACTTGGGAAATCTACATTAAATTCATCATATAATGAACTTAAAGAAGAGCTTCAGACAAATTCGAAACATCTTTCACCTCAAGAACTTGAAGAAGCTATGACATTTATAAAGAGACAAATAGATGTTTTTGAATCAAAAAATGGCAATACATGTACGACGAACATCTTCTATCATGATATAAATACTGGCACTGCACAATCAATACGGCAGCGATGAAGAAGACTTCCCATAGCCAAATGACAGGAAATGGAGTTATCTGTAGAAAATGCTGAATGAGGGGACTATAGAAATATCATCTGGTACTTGGTTATCTCTTATAAAATTGGAAGCTAAAAACAACTAGATTTTATTTTGACTACAGGACGCTTAAAGACGTTACTAAGAAAGACTCAGCGTTTGTTAGATCTAATAAGGGGATATTGTTGGCAAGTAGGCATTCAAAATAAAGGTAAGTAGTGGATATATGAGAGAAGGAAAGAGGAGGAGGAGTAAGAAGAGTAAATCATCAACACTTTTCATCCTCCTCCTCTTTTCTTCTCTCATTATACTTTTCAAAAATCCTCGTATACATCACCTTGAGTTTAATCTTAAAGCTAACAACATGGCTAACCTTTCATCGAATCCGATCATAGTAGGAGATCTAACCTTATGTTTGACCTTGAGGTGGATAACCTTATTTGACCATAAAGTCGATATAAAGTCCTACCACCAATGAATTTTTACTTTAGTAAATTTATAAAATAGATACGTGGAGCAACAAAAGATGATAAATTGAATACCAACAAATAATAAGTAAATAATAAGTAAAGAATTTTATATTTAATAGTAAATATTACAAAGTAAATATTAAAAAAATTCATTCAAAAATTTATGGATAATAATATTGAAGAAGATCCAGATATAGATGAATTAATTGGAGTAATGGATTACAATACATATCTTAACGAAAAAAAAAATTCAGAAGAACTTCAGAAATTGTTTGAACTACGATATAAATAATTTCGAACAAATTGAAGCTGAATCTGGTGACTCCGATATTGAAGAAGATAATGAAGAAGAAAGTGCTAATGCTAAATTTTGTTTAGTGAAACATAAGTACACTGATCCCAAAGAAGTTCTGTTCTGTATTACTCAGAGTTATATCACAGTGTTTGTAGTGACGGAAAATCAAGAAAAAACTCTTTGTCATGCATGCTATCAAATTATACAATATTATCAAAGGGCAGGTGCTCATAAACATGTAAATACTCATAATAAGAGAAAATTAAAACGCTTAAGTGATGATTTACATTGCGATATATGTTCAAGACAGTTGTATCAAATTATTACCCCCAAAGTTTGTTTAATTTGCAATAGTAGTGTTAAAAATATTGATTTAGATTGGGACACAAATGTTCCAGTGGTGCCAATATAAAAAATAATTATAATGCCTGGTAAAAAACCAATATATAAAAACGGTAGGAAGTCGCGAAGGGTAAAAAAAAAGTTGTTAACGAAATTATGGAAAATAAAACCGAAGAATGTCCTATATGTCTTGAAGATATATTATCTAATAAAATGATGTCACCAGAACCTTGTCATTATAGATTTTGCATCCCTTGTTTAGGAATGTGGCTGTTAATTAATAAAACATGTCCAATCTGTCACAATGAACTATGCGTAATTAAATGTGAAAATGAAGAAACTGTAGTCCTAGAATATTTATTTTAGAATGTCTTATTTAATATTTATGTGTTGCACACCACTTCATACATGTGAAAATGAAGAAATTATAATCCTAGAATATTTATTTTAAAATGTATTATTATTTATGATTTTAAAATTATTATTGTTTGTATTTAATTTATCCATTTATTCTTATCTTATTGGAATAAAGAATTGAACAATTTCGAAAAAAAAAATGTTTTATTTATAAGAATAACGAACAAACATAACAACTCAATACAAAAGTTTTTATTAGTCATAATAGAATGAAAATTTTTTTAAATTAACCACCACCCTGTTCAAAAATTCTTAATCCTTTTTTATTTTAGAGAGTTTTAAATCTAAAATTAATAAGTTTATAAATATGAAAGAAAAAATATTATAGGAAATTTAGGTACAGTTATCTTCATACTCCTTTATAATTACATCAATTAAATAAAATTTACATTACCTTAAATCGTCTCCGTTACTATTCACTATCACTTAAACACTTTAACTTAACCTAAAAATAGTTTCACTTAACACTGTCCCTAAACTTGGTTTATTGTTTGTCTCTCTGTCAACTGAAAAAAAAATCAGTTAGTATTTCGATATTAGGAAGACTAATAATAAATTAAAACATTTAATATAAGCTTAATATACACTGGACTGGTTCCTCCGTATTTATTTGAGGTTCCACTTGATGTTCCACATTTTCTTCTGGGTTTGTTGTAGAGGTTACGGATGGTACTTGTACCGGAGGATGAACGTTGATTCTTCTTATTATAATCCTGTTCCCATCCATAACCTGAATTTGTAAATTTCTGTTTCTGAACATTTAAAAAAATAAAAAAAAAAACTAAAATTTATGTGAACAGCAATGGTGACGAACCAAAAATGAAAAAGTCACTTCGCAAAACAGTCATTTTATGAAAGTAGGTCAAGGTCAAATTTCGATTTTTAAATCGTGGAGAGGGCCTCAAACCCGTTTTCCCGGGGGGGGCGTCCCCCCCGTTGAGCCCTCCCTGACCAAGGGGGGCTATGTGCCTCCCCTGGACCCCCCGCACCAGGCGAGATGCCCCGAAAAAAATTTATGTTTTTTATACGCCCGCAAACCTCCCGAGTTCTTATAGTTACAGCATATTTTAGGACGTCTCACTGAGAGTTATAGGGAACCCCTAAGGTAAGATGCCCCGAAAAGAATTTTGTGTTTTATACGCCCGCAAACCTCTCGAGTTTTTATAGATACAGCACATTTTAGGACGTCTCACTGAGAGTTATAGGGGACGTAGCTCCCTAAGCAGCTCAGCGGAGGGACTCACCTGGGGGGCTCAGCGGGGGAAAGGGAGAAAGGGGCGGGGGAAAGGTGTTTTGCGGGTGGAGAGGAAGGGGAATGGGGGGAAGGGGGCTCCGCGGGGTGTGATGAGCAGAATTGAGGTCATTGACCTTTATTGAGGTCACTATACTTACGAGGACAAACCGTGGTCTGCTTTCATATAAAACGGTCGAGGATCAGTTTATAGCAAGCTTAAGTCGAGTTTACCACGCTTTAAATTTAAAGTCTCCAATTTTAGTTTGTTTTAGTGTGTTTTAGTTTGTTGCTGTCAAGTGTACTCAAATTTTAAAGATATGTCTTTTCCTTTTGCCTTAACTTCCACTGAACAGTTAGGAGTGGTGAACAAAATTAATATAATATCAGATATAATAATTCAGCCTGCTTTTTTGAAAAATGAAAATGAAAGTGACAACCAAAATTTAAGTCAGAGAACCCAATATTTTAACGCGATGATTAATACGATGCAAGAAAAAAATTTAGAAAACAAATTACTCCAAAGTTGTTTAGAAACGAACATAAAATTTTTAGAAAATTTGGAATATTTGCCTGAACTAGAGAATATTTCGGAGACAGATTTTGACTTTCAAAATTCAATTTTATCACAAAATTTAGATTTTAATAATATTTTAACATCGGAAACCCCAAATTTTTTAACTCAAGACTTAGATTTAACAACGGACACTCCCATTACAAATACTCCCGACATATTAACTCAAGATTTAGATAATATCGACAATTTTAAAAAGCTAATGGGTATTCCCAAAATTAATAAAAATTTAACAAATTATGAGAGTAACAGTGACAGTGACAATGACAATGATTCGAGTTCAAATAAATCACAAAATTTTTTTGGAATGTTGATAACTAGAAATTTTGAAAGTGAAAACAATTTTGGAGCAATACCGGGTTTTCAACTAATCAATCAAAAAAACCTATAGTAGGAGATTACGGTCTAGGACAAAGGAACGACAGGGGACGGAGACTGATCCAATACTGCGAAGAAAACAATCTGGTAATAACAAATACATGGTACAAATTACCGCCCAGACGATTATATACCTGGAAATCACCGCAAGACGGTGGGCAACACATCGTTCGCAATCAGATTGATTTTATTACAATCAACCGCAGATTTAGAAATTCGATCACCAGGGTCACAACATTGCCAGGCGCTGACATAGAGTCAGATCATAATCCGCTTTGCGCAAGCATTAATCTGAGACTTGCTAGGGCCAAGAGAAAGAACAGCAGAAAGACACTAGACCTCAAACTACTCCGAAATAGCGAGACGAGATCACAATATAAACATCACTTAAACTTAGAGCTCTCTAGTGTCACTGCGACAGAAGACATCGAGGAACACTGGTCTAACATCAAAAAAGCCTTCAATGACACAAATAGTACATTTTTAATTAGAGAAAGACCAACAAATAAAAATCAATGGATGACTAGGGAAATTCTTGAACTAATGGAAAAACGTAGAATCTGTAAAAACCAGGGAGACGTCAATAACTACCGAAACTATCAGAGAAAAGTTCGAAACGAAGTAAGGGTGGCTAAGGAAAAATGGTTAACAGAACAGTGCATGGAAGCTGAAAATCTACACAACCTGGGTGACAGCTTCCATCTCCACAAAAAGATGAAAGAAATAGCTGGACTCTATAGGAAAAAACCGATAAGCTATATTAAAAACGATCTTGATGAAATCATATTAGAACCCGAGAGAATATTAGAAACTTGGAAAACCTATGCAACCAGTCTCTTTAGCGACGACAGGCCCCAGGATCCACCAAATATAGATAACAACTCACTGTCTGGACCGAGTATATTGGAAAGTGAGATTGTTCACGCTATGAAACTATCGAAAAACAATAAAGCCCCTGGGCCAGATAATATGTACTCCGAGACTTTCAATTTGATAAGTGAAGATAACTTAAAAATACTGGTAAGGCTTTTCAACCAGATCTACGATACTGGAATATTTCCTAAGGACTGGCTCCGCTCTACATTTATCACACTGCCAAAATCAGCTAATGCACGAGCATGTAAGGACCACCGTCTTATTAGCCTAATGAGCCACTTTTTAAAGCTCTTTCTGAGAATCTTGCACACTAGACTATACAGAAGATGCGAAGAGGCTAGTGGACTTAGTCAATTTGGTTTTAAAAATGGATTTGGAACCAGGGAGGCCGTTTTCAGCCTTTGTATGTTGGTGCAAAACTGCCTTGATCAACAGAAAAACGTTTTCATATGCTTCATAGACTATGAAAAAGCTTTTGATAATGTGAAACATGAGCTTTTAATAACATGCCTTCAAGATCTGGGCCTGGATGATAAAGACATTAGACTTATTGCCAATCTATACTGGAATCAGACAGGGGAAATGCGAATTAACAATTTAACAACAGAAGAATTCGAGATAAGGAAGGGTGTTAGACAGGGTTGTATTTTGTCACCAATGTTGTTTAATATGTATGTGGAAAGTGCATTCGTTGAGGCGGTCTCGAATAGCTCTATAGGAATTAAAGTTAACGGCATTCCCATCAATAACATACGCTATGCAGACGATACTGCAATCATAGCAGATAATGCAAATGATATGCAAACGCTATTGGATGCTGTTAACGAGGCAAGCAAGCAAATCGGGCTAAAAATTAATATCAGCAAGACAAAATTTATGGTTGTGGCTAAAGATAACATACCTAACATCAACCTGAACATCGAGGGACAGACCATTGATCAAGTAACCAAATTTAAATACTTAGGTTGCCTCGTAAACGATAAGTGGGACCCGGAGCTCGAAATTAGGAGTAAAATAGAACAAGCCAGAACCACCTTTCTGAAACTTAAAAGGTTCTTGACCAACAAAGACCTGAGATTTGAACTAAGATATAGGATGGTCAAATGTTATGTTTGGTCCGTTCTTCTGTACGGTGTGGAAACATGGACTCTCAAATCAACAACCATAAATAAAATTGAAGCGTTCGAAATGTGGACGCTAAGGCGAATGCTTAGAATTCCCTGGACCGCCCACATAAGAAATGAGGAGGTGCTTCAAATCGCCAACCTAGAAGATCGCGAACTGTTTGAAAACATTAAAACGAGAAAAGTCTCCTACCTTGGCCACATTTTGCGTGGAGAACGCTATTATTTCCAGCGTCTTGTGCTGGAAGGGAAGATCGAAGGAGGAAAGAGAGGATTGGGTAGAAAAAAAACTGTCCTGGCTCCGGAACATCCGCCAGTGGACGGGAATGCACGATTTCCAGACACTCCAGAGTGCTGCTATTGATAGAATTATATGATGGGAGGAAGTCGGAGGACGCCTACGCAGGAATCTGCACGGTACTTTGAGAAGAGAAGAATCAAAAAAAAAAATAAAATTTCGGAATCGACTAGTAGTGGAAATAGGAGGGTTGATGTTTTGGGGGAGGAGGATGGTTCACGGGATAGTTACAAAATATCAGATTGTAGTGAAGATTTGGGAGCATCGTTTACTAGTGGTGGTGGTTCCCAAGAAATTCTTCCAATAATAAGTGAATCATCTAAAAAAATTGAAGATTTTAGTCAAAATTCAATTCCGTGCGGCCAAAATACATACTGTCAATTTAATATTCCAAATTCTCCGATAATTTTTGAAAACTCGCCACCAGATTTCGATGAAATTTTAAATTCTGTTTCCACACAAACAGATGAGACAGTTCAAAATTCTGTTTTAACACAAACGGAAGTGTCAATCCCCTTCGAAAACGATTATCCGAAACTAAGCTTTCATTCTAAATCAAATTTCAAAATTAAAAATAAACATTTGTCTTATCAAAGATCATTAGGATTTGTTTTGGATTCTATTTTAAATTGCGATCCTAATAAAACAGCTCAGGAGAAAAGGAAGATGTGAGAAAGGGCGATAGAACTTTATAAAGCTACTCTTAGCTTTTTCCATCCCATTCCTTAACTCCCCTCCTACTTCTTTTCCACCATTTAAATTCATACCTGACCATGTTACCTTCAGTGTGTTAAAATCGACTTGGGCTTCACAATAAGAGATTCATTTTAGAAAAATGGATTTTAAATGTGAAGAGTGCTTCAAAATTTTTACTCGAAAAGACAATTTGAATCGCCACAAGAAGATAATTCACTCCAACAATGGCCCCCAGTTAGAACAGAAGAAGAAGAGCTGTAAGTTTATTTTCAAATAGAAATTTTGTTTCAGTTTAATAATTAGTTATTAATTTGATGAATTAGAGGCAAATTTAATAAAGAAGTTATTAAATTTTAGGTGAAAAAAGATATTGTCAATTCTGCAAAATATTTATAAAAAAGTCATTATTGTTCTGTCATTTGAGAACAAATAAACATAAAACCAATTCAATGGTGGTTAGGGATGAAAATGTGTCTGTAATAAAATCGGCATTTAAGGAAAGAATCATTTCATATAAAATATCATCGACTCAATACCAAATCATCATTTATGATTTTTTCTTCGAAATACAACAAAAAATAATTGAGGTAATCAGTCATGAAATCCAAAGACACACCTGCATCAAATTCAACATGGAGTTATTTGGTCTTTACTTAAATCCTTCCAATGAAAGTCATGAAGTTAAGTCTTTCAATATCCCATTTCTGATTTTATGTAATAGTTCAGAATTAACGCAAGAACTAGAAGATATTATTAAAATTATTGACCGGAAAGCTGATGAACTGGCAGAAAAAGATTCGGGTAAATTATTTTTTATTAAATATTTAGTAACTAAACTTAAACCAAAAATAAATTTGTTGTTAATTATTCTTCTTTAATTTCAGGATGGATTTTAATAAAAATATTACACGTTGAGCTTAACATCAACAAATACAACCCCTTAAAAGCTTCTTCATATATACCACTACCGTCAGAGATCAAGTTGAAAAATGCTGTAGTCAACGTTCAAAACAATGATGAATGTTGTTTTGCCTGGTCTGTGGTTGCAGCTCTTCATTCACCTAACGGACCAATTGAAAAGGTGGAGTCATATCCACATTTCACCACTATTTTAAACTTTAAAGGTATCAATTTTCTTTTAACTTTAAAAGACATAAGTAAATTTGAAAATTTAAACAATATTTCGGTTAATGTTTATGGATTAGAAAAAATCAAGAATAATTTTAAAACTGAATTCGAAATTATAGGACCTTTACATTATACAAAAAATAAGCGAGAACGTCACCTTAATTTATTATTAATTGGAGATGATAATGGAAATTTCCATTATTGTTATATTTCGGATTTATCTAGAATAATTTCTAAACAATTATCTAAAAATTATGGGAAAAAATTTTTATGCGACGGTTGTTTGGAATATTTTACTACTGAAGAATTATTAGTCAGGCATAACACATATGATTGTGATTTTGTAAGAATAAATCTACCTTCAACTGAAACCAAAATAGATAGATTTGGAAATATTATTCCCGAAAATATTTTAAAATTTCAGAATATACAAAAACAAATTGAAGTTCCATTTGTTATATATGCAGATTTTGAATGCATTCTTAAGCCTTTAAATAATGAAATTAATGATGTAGATCCAAGTTTTCCATATACTGAAAAAAAAATGTCAACATATTCCATATTCGTTTGCTTATTATATAAAGTGTTCATTTGATGATTCAATTTCCAAATTTCAAAATTATATGGGTCCCAATTGTGCACAAATTTTTATAACTTACTTAGAAAGAGACGTTCTTAATATTTACAATAAATATATGAAAAAGTTAATACCAATGAAAAAATTAAATGTGTTGGAACAATTACATTTTGAATATACGAATGATTGTCATATATGTGATAAACCTATAATTTCGGATAAGGTTGCTGATCATTGTCATTTAACAGGTTCCTATAGAGGTCCGTCACACTCTATATGCAACTTAAATTATAAATTATCTAATTCCATTCCAGTAGTTTTACACAATTTGCGTAATTATGATTCTCATCTGTTTATAAAAAATTTATGTCCAAATCATGAACAATTATTTGTCATAGCCCAGAATAAAGAGAAATACATTTCATTTCAAAAATCTATTGAAGTAGATCAATATTTAGATAAAAAAACTGGTTTCACCAAGTCAAAATTTCTATATCTTAAGTTTATTGATTCATTTCAGTTCCTACCATATTCTTTGTCAAATTTAGCTTCCATTCTTAATGATGAACAATGCAAAGAAGTGTTCACATATTTTAATGAAAAGGAAAAATTTAAGTAAGCTCGTCAAAAAGGCGTTTTCCCTTCTAAATATATTGATAATATCGCCAAATTAAATGAAACAGAGTTATCAGATAAAAAATTTTTTTATAGTGACCTCACGGATGAACACATTACTGATGAAGAATATGAGAGGGCTAAAAATGTTTGGCATTTATTTGAACGTAAAACAATCGGTGAATATTCCGATTTATATCTTAAATCTGATGTATTACTTTTAGCAGATGTTTTTCAAAATTTTAGAAAAACGTGTATGGAAACTTACAAACTTGATCCTGCACAATATTATACTTTTCCAGGTTTAAGTTTTACGCTTGTTTAAGATATTCTGGAGTTGAATTGGAGTTAATAACAGACCCAGATATGTTACATTTTTTTAAAGGTAGTGTAAGAGGAGGAATCAGTACCTGTGTATGTAGGAAATCTATAGTAAACAATTTATTTCTTTCAAATTATGATCCATTACAACCATCTAAATATATTATGTATTTTGATGCAACTAATCTTTACGGATATGCGATGTCTTAATATCTGCCCGAAAAAAATTTTGTTTGGTTGTCAAATCAACAAATTCAAAATTTAGATATAATGAATATATCTGAAACTAATGACAAGGGTTATGTGCTAGAGGTTGATTTAGAATATCCTGAAAATTTACACAATTTACATAATGAATTTCCATTCTGTCCAGAAAATTATAAGCCTCAAAATTCTAAAACTTTTAAATTAATTCCAAATTTAAAAAATAAAGAAAAATATGTAATTCACTATACTTTATTAAAACAATGTATTCAATATGGAATTAAACTAACTAAAATTCATAGGGTTGTAGAGTTTACACAATCTCAATGGTTAAAAAAATTTATTGATCTAAATACAAATTTAAGAAATCAATCTAAAAATCAATTTCAGAAAAATTCTTATAAATTGGCAAATAATAGCATCTACGGTAAAACAATGGAAAATGTGGATAAAAGGACAGATATACGGTTGGTTACACAATGGGCGAAAAAACCTAAAAAAGATGGGGCAGAAAATTTAAATGCTAAACCATCCTTTAAAGATGTAACAATATTTTCAGAGAATTTAGTAGCTGTGCAAATATGTAAAGTGTTAGTGCAGTATGATAAACCTGTCTATGTAGGCTTTAGTATTTTAGATATATCAAAAATGGTGATGTATGACTTTTTTTATGGGTTTTTAAAACCTTTATATAAGAATAATATTAAACTTCTGTACACAGATACATATTCCTTTATTTTGGAAATTGAGACAAGTAATGTTTATGAAGACATTAGGGATAATATTGATAAATTCGATACTTCAAATTATGATGTTAATAATATTCATGAAATACCAATAACTAAATCTGTTGTTGGAAAGTTTAAGGATGAATATGCTGGTGAACCAATAGAAAGCTTTTATGGCACAGGGGCCAAAGCTTATTGTGTTAAGTCAGAAAATGGGTTGCTTAAAAAAGCTAAGGGGATAAAGAAAAATAGCATTAAAAAACAATTAGAATTAACACATTATAAAGATGTTATTGAACAAAATTCAAGAGCTTTCTGTACAATGTATTTGTTAAGATCTCGACTTCACACTATTTATACAGAATTAGTTAACAAATTAGCTCTCACTTCTAATGACGATAAAAGATTTAAAATTCCCAATAGTTATGATACATTAGCATGGGGTCACCAAGATATTCCACTTTTTCAATGGTTAATAGACCATGGAAATGAATTATAAAAAATTCTTTTAAGGTTAAAAGTTTTACTCTTCAAGGCTAAATTTGAAGTATTTAAGAACATGGTAAATTTTAAAATTATATCAGTATAAAATATACCACCGTCTAGAATAAATATGTGTTTAGAATCTTTTGAAAAATAAATTGATAACAAATTATATAGAACATATGAAAAAAGACTTTCCTCATTTAAATTCTGGAATGGAAAATTAAATCCTAAAGTGTTAGCCCAATCAGGGTTTTATTATTTAGCTATTCATAATGTTTGTAAATGTTTTTACTGTGGTGCAGAAATATTTGCCTGGAAAATTGATGATTGTCCAATTGAGGAACATTATCGTCACTGGAAGAATTGTGACTTAATCGAGTGTTTGTGGTTAGGTGAAAAAAATAAAAAATGTGAACCTGTTGTCCTGAAAGTGAAAGAAAATATGTCAACATCTTTCATTTTTTTATTAGTTTTAATAACTATGTTTGTATCTCTAATTTGTAAACAAATTATTTAATGTCCTTAAAGTGAAAGAAAATATGTCAACATCTTTCATTTTTTAATAGTTTTAATAACCATGTTTGTATCTCTAATTTGTAAACAAATTATTTAATATTTTGAAAAAAAAATGTCTATATATTGTAGAAAATTAATTAAAACTGTTCAGTCTTATTTCAATTTCTTATTGTTTTGTTAATAGACAATTAAAATTGAAAAGTGTAATGGCATCCCTTATTAACTACATTGTTTTGCATTCAATTTTAAATAATACTTTATATGTATCCTCCAAGGGTTTTACATGGAATGGTGTGTTTTGAAAACGATACCTCTACTATTAAACCTGAAATATGTAATTATATGAAAGCTATGAATATTAATAATTATTCAACTGCTTTCGCATATAATATGAATAATAGTCAATCTAATAGTAATTTTTTCAAAATTTACTTTCATTATCCAAATAATACAATTTTTGACACTAACTGGATTGAAAAAAATAAAAAACCATTTACGATTTCTAGCTGTACTCATGTTAAAAATGATGAGGAAGGTAAAAACTGTTTAATTCTATTTATCTTCAATATAATTTTATCAATAGGTAGTTTTTCACTTTTGTCGTTCTTGACAATTTTGTTTTATCGAGATAGGTCATAAAAGTTTAATAAACTTGCTTGACCATGAAATTTATAGAGGAGTGGGGTGGATAAGATATATTCAGACCCAGTATTTTAGTTTTCAGTTAGCATCAAGACATCATGTTTAATAGTAGCAATTTTAATGGATATAAATCGAGTTCTAGTGAAACCAATGATAAAATTAGTCAGTGTAGTGAAAAATTATTAAATTCAAAAATCTACTATCTTAACAATTCCTTATCAAAATTTGTTTGTGTTGGAATTGGTATAAATGATTTTACACCAAAAGTTCTAATTGGAGGTCGAAATAGATTTCACATTTACTTGAATGAAGAAGGATGGAAAGAACTTCAAAAAAATCAAGGAGTATTGGTGAATTATTTTTATTCTTCTCAAGCATATGCATTCCCACTAAAAATTGAAAAAATCACAGTGTTTTTTGTAAAAATAAATCATTCTTCTGTTATCAGAATTCAAAAGGATGAACATTATGTGATTCTGGGAAAAGAATCAATAGATAAATTAGTTGAAATCGACGAACTTGTTGACTACAGAATTCATATAATTAAAAAGCAAGAATTTTCCAAATATTTTAATTTGTTTCATCACTATAATTATCAGTCAGGAGATGTGTTGTCTCATATTTATAATGTTTTGGATTCATGTCAGAATTTAAACAGTGAGAATGTCGGAACTGTTTTAGAAATGTTATTTCTACATAAACAGGAATTAGAAAACAAGTTAAGAAAATCCGGTGCATTACAATAGAAATATGAAGAAATCAGTGACAATCAGTGAGAACAATATTAAAGTTTATATATTAGTGACATGGGACTTTGCATTTAGACAAGCTCGAAAAAGTGAATATCAGAAATTTTATCTTGACAGACTAAGATTTGAAAAACGAGTTGAACAATGTGAAAGTATTCTTAAAAGTATTTTTGATGTAGATCATAGAAAAAATATATATATTGAAAGATTTAATGTAAAAATATAAATTTATATTGTTAATCTCAGTTGTAAACATCTTAAAAATTATATTGTTAGTATTTGTTGTAAAAAAGGATTATCGTAAATAAAAAAATATGTTATATAAATAGGTCTTTTATTTAAAAAATTTGATATACAATACTACTTAAAATTAATTACAATACATCTTTTTTAAGAATCCATGAATTATGTGATTTACCGGATCCTAAGCATTTAACAAAAACTTGGCTCCCTTTCTTCCTTAAAATTTTTTCAACCAAAAATACATCTGAATGTTTAACTTTTTGTAACTCTTCTTGGTAGAAACCTCCTTCAATATATTCATTTTTACTAGCTTTTAATAAATAGGTGGGTAGATTTGTTAACTGAACCTTTCTAATTTGAAAAATTTCAGTTGACCAATTTGGAGTATATCCTTTTTCAAAAGCTTCTCTTTGTTGGAAATTCTAACAAAATCATTTTCTTTAAATTTAATGCGCTTTAAATCAAATGTTTTTTTAAAAGTAAAAGAATTTTGCAGTATAGTTTTTTCATTTTTTTTTATTAACCTCAACAGGTCTATATCCGGTAGTTCTATGAATACTATTATTATATTTTTCAATAATAGTGGGTAAAATAGAGTACCATTGGTAATTCCCTCTATTACTAAGATATTTCCACATTATATTTTTTAAAGTTCGATTTACCCGTTCTACAATACTCGCTTTGAGATTAGAGTAAGTATTGTAATGATTAATTTTGTAATAATTCATAAGATCTTTAAAATCTTTATTGAAAAATTCTTTTCCCAAATCTGTCTGCAAATTTTGCGGTTTACTTGTTTTTTCTAAAATTTTTTTCATAGCTTCAGTTACATCTTTTCCTTTTTTACTTTTAAGTGGTTGAGTCCAAACATACTTTGAGAATGCATTTATCACCACCAAAATATATCTATAACCTTTATTAAATTTGGAATAGGGTTGCATCTCTACCAAATCAGCTTGCTATAAGTCATTTAGGCTTACAACTGTTTCTTTAATATTTTTACTCATAGTACTAGAATAAAATTTCTTAATACCTTCTTTAAATAACTTATTTTATTTGTTTGTTATCTTTTTTTAGTAAATCTTCGATTTTATATTCCAAAGTTTTAAAAGATGCATTATTCGAATCTTTGACTTTTTTGATTTCATCTTCGAATTTATATTCCAAATTTTTAAAAGATGCATTACTCGAATCTTTGACTTTTTTGATTTCATCTTCAATGTTGCTAATTCTTACATTAATTTTAGTTTCAAAAAGAACAAGTGATTTTATACTTTCGTTTCTCATTTCTCTTACTGTTGCATTTAATTCTTCTCTAGCATATGCCATTGTGTCATTAAACTCTTTTCTAGAAACTTCGGCTGCTCTTTGAACTAATTCGTTTAATGATTTTATTTCTTTTACCAATTTATTTTCTAGATTTGTTATATCTTTTCCTAATGTAGAATTTCAACATTTGTTAAATTTTATTTTATTTCTACCAATTTTTTTTCTATTTTCTTTATATCTAAAATCGCTTTTTCAATTTCAATTCTTACATCGTTCAAAGATTTTTCATAATCATTTAACTTTGTTGAAATTTCTTCAATTTTTGAACTGTGTTGTGCAAGTCCTTTTTTAAATCATGGATAGAGGTGTTAATCATAGCTTGTATTAGTTCTGCTAAAGATTCTAATTTTTTTTTAATCTTTTACTCGACGTCTTTTGAAAATATTCATCGTCAACAGTGGTTTTTAATTCTGTTTCTAGATTGTTTAGTTGTGAGATTATCTCCATGATTTGTTCACTACTTTTTAAAATTTCATTTTTAAATTTATTTTCAATTTTTTCATCTACATTTTGAAAATCTGTGTTTAATTTCTTTTCCAAATTTTTTAAGTTTAATAGAATTCTTCCAGCATTATTTTCAATTAAATTAATTTTCTGATTTATTTCATTAATATTATCGCTATCTTTTTTATGGATTATAAAGTGTGTATTCATAGCTCTCTCTATTTGTTGTATGTTTTTATTCATACCATCATGAATGTTTTGAAAATTACCTATTTCTTCAGAAACCCTATTATTAAGTTTGTTCGTAAATTCTTGGAACTTTGATACCATATCTTTTATAATAATTTGTTTAACATTTTCTATTGCAGAAGTATCATTTATTTTTGATTTAACCAATGTTATTTCATTTTTTATGTTATTTTCAAAACTCTTTACTTCATCATATTTCTGTTTTATTGTTTTAAAATCATCTTCACACTTCGATGTTTTTTGAGAAATACTTTTTAATAGTTCATCATTGTCTTTGACAATATTTTTTATGTCATCATAGTTTGACACAACATTTGCTTCAAATAACTTATTTTTTTTTAAATAGATTTCACATTTCCATTATTTTCACTAACTCTCTTTTTTAAATTTACAATATCATTTTTTAACACAGGTTCAAATCTTTGAACAATTTTATTTTCAATATATTTATCATCACTTTTAAAATTTTTTAATATTTCATTTTCAACATTGGCTAGTATTTTATTTTCTATTGTAGGTATATCTACTGTATACTTTTTAGAAATATGACGTCCAAATTTATCAATGGTCATTTTAACAATGTTATGTAACAATATTTACTACATTCTTTTATATAATTATATTGGCTTCTTTCAATTTTTCTATAATAGAAATAATTTCGTTGTTATGTCCTGTATTCCCAGCCATCATAGATGCTACCAACAGTCGAAATCTATCAACAAGTTCATTTACGTTATCCCAATATACGTAATCGGTATAAGGTTTATTAACTTTTAAAGTTATACCGGATCCTGTTCTTTTCGAAGATATTCGAGTTTCTCTGTATGGAGCTTTTCGTCTTTCAAAAAATCCTTGAACTATATTATGCGTTTCGGGATTTATGGTTTTAGTTTTTGTAATTCCTTTATTTTGTAAATATGGCCCTATTATAGAAATATATTTTTGTTATCCATTTCCCTGTACCTGCTCATTTGGACCATAATTTCTACGGTATGCATTGGTTCTCTTTAAAATATCCATATAATTTTCCAAATCTGGTTTTTTATAACCTACTGGTTCTTTTTTAAATAATAATTCATATAAACCTGGTGTACCTGTATAAGTTATACCTTCAACTTTTATGTTTTTACCGATAATTTCTATAGGTCTTTGTGTTAAACCCAAAAAGAATTTCTCAGTTTCAAAATCGTGTACTATTCCATAGAGGTGATCAAACTTATGTTCCACATCTTTTATACCTCCGTCAATATATTGACGAGGTAATTCATAAAATCCTGATAAATATTCTTGATATATAGGTGTACTGACAAATGTTTGAATTGTTTGGCGTGAGTTATATCACCGCCTAACCCTAAGATGTGCTGACCAAGCAATCCAAGATGTCACGTTTTTATACCCGACTTGGAGAAGACGCCGTCAGTCAGTTGAAGTCCGTTGAAGACGTAACATAGTTAAAATAATAATTATATATTGTATTTAATCAATAATTCTGTAAACAATAAAATAAATTGTTTTTAAAAAGAATCTCCTCTGATCTCGTGAGTTAACTGGCGCAGTCGTTCGGATCTTCGGAAATCAATTGAATCGATCATTTGATTTTTCGTGCAACGATTAATCGAAGGAACCAAGTTGTGACGTTGATGGTTGGTGCTTGAAGTGGAGTGGATTCTTCCAGAAATCGAAAAATTCCCAATCCATAGAGGATCTACAGAAACCCATCAATCAGCTGAACATCGGAGGACAGGACCGATATTGCTTGTATTCGTGAGGACCAAGATTTTGGGGAAGACTCAAATTGCTGAACCGAAGCCTTGACCTTATAATTAAGAAATGACCACAGAAAGAGAATTCATCATAAGCTTAATGTAAGTGTAGATAATAATTGAATAATTAATGTCAATTGATCTCTTAATTGAAAACTTAAATAAGTTATAAATAACGCATTTAGCTGACTCTGTTTCTCAAGAAAACTTAGAAACATTAAATTTAAGTGGTTAACCAGTAAAACTAGTGTAAGTGTAACTAATAAAAATAATTTTGAAAACAATCTATCAAATACAGAATTAATAATTGATAATAAAATGTCACAATTCAAACCGGAATATTTAAATTGCGTGCCGAATTTTGACGGAAATCCTAATGATTTGACTAGATATTTGTCTGCTTGCCAAACTCTAATCGATTCATTTTACGATAGAACCAAAACAAAGGCAGAATGTTTCCAAAATGTTTATTTATTAAATTCTCTAATCAGTAAGTTACCTGGCCAAGCCAAAATAATAATTAATATCCATAATATTAGTACGTGGGACGAACTTAAAGATACTTTAAGACGAAACTTCGCTGATCAAAGGGACGAAGCTTGTTTAAATCGTGACCGAGTTATGACAAAACAATTACCTAATGAAAAGCCTAATCAATTTTACGACAGAATATTACACCTTTTAAATTTATTGTGTTCATATGTCGATTTGCATGAAAATAATGAAGCAGCAAAAATTCTAAAAAGACAGCTTTATAATGAACTAGCTTTAAAAATGTTTTTGTCGGGATTAAAAGAACCCTTAGGCACTCCAATACGCTGTATGCGACCTAACAGTCTTATGCAAGCATTGCAATTTGTAACACAGGAATATAATGTACAATATCTTCAAAATCAAGCTAAATCAAATGCTTTTATTCCAAAAAATAATAATAATTTTAAACCAATTTCTAATAATAATAATAATAATAATATTTTCAGACAACAGTTCCAACCGAATTATTCATTTAATGCGAATACTCCTCATAATATATTTAAACCAAACTTTCCTTCGCAGACAATAAATATTAGGCCGAATTTTAATAGACCACAACCAAAATATTTCACTAATTCTCAAGTTTTTGGAAAAAATAAAACAAATGTTTTTAAGCCAAATCAACAAAAACCAATTTCTTAGCCGACACTTATGTCCGGAGTGTCAACCTCTAGATTTAAGCCATTACCAGGCCCATCTAATACAAACTATAATCCTCCAAAATTTATTTTTGAAGAGCTATATCACACTCAAACACAAAACACTGATCAAAATAAATCCAATGAATATGACAATAATAATTACTATTATCCTAATCAACATAATGACCTACCTTATTATTACCATGACCTATCTAATAATAACCAACAATTATATGATGAATATTATGAAAATGTTATTCAACCTGACTATGACCTAAGTCAACAAAACTCTAACGACAACGAAAATAATGAAAATTTTCAAGAATCGCCTCAAATAGAAGAAACAATTTAGTACCGCAGGTAATTTCTTTAAATACTTCTAATAATAGTGAATTATCATATATAATTTTTCCCGAAACCAATATTAAAATTCTAATCGATTCTGGATCGACTAAATCATTTATTGATCCTAATATTGCAAGAAAATTTTATCCTGATAAAATAATTAATGATCCATTTATAGTCTCGACAGTTTTTCAAAAATCTGCTCATCAATACAGTGCATTAATACCCTCTTCTAAAATATTTAAATTACCAGAAAATAAAAATCTAAAATTTCATTTGTTTAAGTTTCGCAACGTTTTTGATGGTCTTATAGGACTTGTTAATTTAAAAATATTACAAGCAAATATCAACTTTGATAAAGGATTTTTAGAAACGCCTTATACCCGTATAAAATTACTTTTTTATGAAACAAAACCTGAACTTAATTGTATTACGATTCCATCTAGAGTTGAACAAGTCATAAAAATAAAAACTACGATAAGAAACGGTGATATAATTATACCGCATCAAAGATTTCATAACTGTGAGATACCGGAATCCTTATCAATTGCAAAAAATGGCTTTGCCTTGACAACAATATTAAATAATAGGTGCGAATCAGTAACTTTAGATTTTTCTGAGCCCATTGAAGTAGAAAAATTTAATTTACAGGAAATTAGCGAAAATGAATTAAATAATTTTAATAACGAACCAGAACAAAAATATTTAGATTTTTCCAAATTTAGAACTGACCATCTTAATGATGAAGAAAAGCATAAAATTTTAAATTTGATAAAAGAATATTCTGATATATTTTATAACGAAAACGATCCATTAACCTTTACAAGTAAACTTAAACATTAAAATTAAAACTACCGATGAAATACCCGTTTATTCTAAATCATACCGTTACCCTTTTATTTATAAAAAAGAGGTAGAAAATCAAATTAAAAAAATGTTAGATCAAAAAATTATACAACCAAGCAGTTCACCTTGGAGTTCACCGATTTGGGTGGTTCCCAAGAAGGCAGATGTCTGGAGTACCAAAATTTAGGGTAGTTTGCGATTTTAGGGGTTTAAATTCAAAAACCTTAGACGATAGGTATCCTTTACCGAATATTACGGATTTGTTAGATAAATTGGGAAGATGCCAATATTTTACCACTTTAGATTTAGCTAGTGGTTTCCATCAAATCCAAATGCATGAAAATGACATAGAAAAAACAGCCTTTAGTACCGAACACGGACATTATGAGTTCTTACGTATGCCTTTCGGACTTAAGAATGCTCCAGCGACGTTTCAGCGCGTAATGGACAATATCCTTCGTGGGATACAAAACGAAAAATGCCTTGTATACTTAGACGATATAATAGTTTTTTCAACCTCATTGCAGGAACACTTAGAAAGACTAAAAAATGTTTTTCAGCGACTAAGAGAATCTAATTTTAAAATTCAGCTAGATAAATCAGAATTTTTAAGAAAAGAAGTAGCATATCTTGGACATATAGTTACAGCAGAAGGAGTAAAACCCAACCCTGATAAGATAAAAGCAATTAAACAATTTCCAATACCAAAAACAACCAAACAAATTAAAGGATTTCTAGGTTTACTTGGATATTACCGAAGATTTATTAGAGACTTTGCTAAAATTACAAAACCACTTACGAAATGTTTAAAAAAAGGTGCAAAGATAGAAATTAACGAAGAATATCTAAAATGTATTGATACTTGTAAAAATCTATTAATAAATGAACCAATACTCCAATATCCAGACTTTTCTAAACCTCTCAATTTAACCACAGACGCTAGCAATGTAGCAATTGGCGCAGTATTATCGCAAGGACAAATAGAGTAAGGTTTACCCGTGGCCTATGTATCGAGAACATTAAATGATTCAGAAAGAAACTATTCTACAATAGAAAAAGAACTTTTGGCAATCGTTTGGGCAACCAAATATTTTAGACCATATATCTTTGGAAGAAAAATAAATCTAATCACAGATCATAAACCCTTACAATGGTTATTTTCACTGAAAGATCCAAGTTCAAAATTACTAAGATGGAGAATTAAACTTGATGAATTTGACTATAATATTATATATAAAAAAGGCAAATTAAATACCAATGCTGATGCTTTATCACGTATCGAATTACATACAAAAGATACTGAAGAAATCTTTCAATTAAAAAACTATATCGATGAATTTAATAAAGAATTAGAAACTGAAAATTTAGAGCAAATATCTACTATAGCACAGGCGGACGCCAATGAATTCAATGAACTTAATGAAGTTAACGACACTGCAGCACATAAAACAGCTGATGAAGATTATATAACAATACATACGAATGAAACAGAAGACCCAATCGTAGGTATACCAATATTTGACATACCAGTAAATTACAGAGCAAATCAAATAATTATTTCATCTGTATTACATTCACCTCTGAAACCAAAAATAACTATTTTATTCGAGAACAAGCGTAGAATATACATTCAAATATGCTCAAATGATCTTTTTGATATAAAAATAGAACAATTAATATTAAATGACTACGTGAACGCACATAAAGAAAAATCACGCTTATTATATTCTAACATAAATCAGAAACTTTCCGAAAATAAAGAAAAAGTAATATCAAAAATCAATACTAATCGAGATAAACCAGAAATATTTCAAAATAATCAACAGGTATATATACGAAAACACGTGAGACAAAAACACGCAGATAAATTTTCTAAGCCTACAGAAATTGAATCAATCAATAAAGAAAGAAAAAAGATAAAAACACAAAGCAATCTAAAATCCATATGGATAACTTAAAACGTCCATTAAGACAGACTTATAGTTTTGACTAAAACCAAATATTTTATTTCAGGCTTATTACCGCCGTTATCGGAGACGGAAAAAAACAAAGAAATACTAATCAAACCTATAGACGATAATCCTGGACTTTTACCCTTAAAACTAGGACAAGTAAAAATTACAGAGTACACTCACACATTGATACACTACTATGATTTAAATCCAATCATATTAGAAATTAATAAATTACATTTTAAGCCTAAAACTATAACAGATTCATTACTTCTACATAAAGAATACTTTAATGAAACTTCTAACTATTTAAAAATATTAAAATTAATACAAAATAGGGTAGAAAATAAAATAAAGGACATTTTGCCCCATCCTAATAGAGTAAAAAGAGGCTTAGTTAATTTTATAGGCTCAGTATTCAAAGCTGTGACCGGAAATTTAGACGCGTCGGACGGCGAACGATACGAAAACCTAATAAAAAACTTACAAGAAAATCAAAACAAATTAGCCGAAAATATTCGAACACAAAAATTCGATTTCTAAAAGTATTATTGAAAAATTCAATAACACTATTCAAAAAATAAATCAAAATGAAAAATTATTGGAAAGTAGAATTAATCAAATCAGTTTAATAATTCAAAGTACAACACAAAGGGAAAATATAATTTTTATTAAAGACATTTTAAATCAAATTATTAATTTATATGAAATAATTGACTCAATTCTACAAGATATAGAAAATGCTATTACTTTCTCTAAACTAAAAATAATGCATCCAAGCATAGTCACTTTAAAAGACCTCTTAATCGAATTGAAAAAACTTGAAACAATAATAGGCGCTAATAGACTACCTTTGCAAGTAAATTTAGAAAATATATTTTATTTTGAAAACTTAATAAATGTAGACTGTTTTATACTAAATAATAAAATTACATTTTTAATAAGAATACCAGTTCTTAAAACAACTAATTTTGAATATTTTCACTTATACTCAATACCAGTTTTACAGCAGAGTCTGTTCAAGGTTGTTATCCCTCGTGATAAATATTTAATCAAAAATCAATTATACTACGCTTATCGAGGAACCTCTTGTAAAGAAGTATTGCCAAACAATTATCTATGCGATAAAGAAGACTTGCAAGAAATTGAAGACAGAAGCCCTTGTGAAGTGCAGCTGATTCAATCCACAAAAAGCACCTCCACCTGTCAACAAATCGAAGTCGTTGTAACCAGACCAATAATCAATCAATTAGATTCCTCAACGGAATGGATACTAGTTGTGCTAACCGAAGAAGTAATTGAATTAAAATGCCAATTACAAGATGAAAGACGAAAACTATATGGTACTTTCTTATTAACCCTGCCAAATGGATGCAGAGCAAAAATCAATGGACTATCGATCACTAATAGCCAAAGTACGATCGAGTCAAAGAAACAACCGATAATGTTCCCAGATTTTGAAGCAACGCCGCCGCAGTTCCCTCTACTCAACCTGAGTCTTCATCTACAAGAAATAAAACTAGATGAACTACATAAACTAAAAAATAAAATTGAAGAAAATGAGCCACGCCTATTCTTTGAAGAAGTGCCCAAAGTGCCCAGCCTATGGACAATTTTAATTTACCTAATATTACTATTTATTCTAGGGTACTTCATATACAGATACTTGATCCGAAAAGGTTACTTAGGAAGAAAAACCGCCCCGGATGAAGAAGATGGACCACGTCCACGGATTGAACTACCCCTTGGCAAGGTATAGTTCAAGCTAATGGGGGAGGAGTTATATCACGGCCTAGCCCTAAGATGTGCTGACCAAGCAATCCAAGATGTCAAGTTTATATACCCGACTTGGAGAAGACGCCGTCAGTCAGTTGAAGTCCGTTGAAGACGTAACATAGTTAAAATAGTAATTATATATTTTATTTAATCAATAATTCTGTAAACAATAAAATAAATTGTTTTTAAAAATAATCTCCTCTGATCTCGTGAGTTAACTCGTGTTTGTTCTAATATATACGAAAGATTTCCTACCGTAGATTGTGAAATTGAAGAAGGGGTGGTTTCTGCTATGACACTTGTTTGTTGTAAAGATGGCATCTGACTATGTGAAGCTATACTGGTTTCCCAATCAATAATTGTTGGTATTTCTATAGGAAGAATTGGAGTTTTCCCTGTCTTTCTTTTTTCTGGTGTTGATGTTCCATACTGTAGTTTTTTTCTTGGTGTTAGTGTTGGAAACAATCTTTTTTCTGGTGTTTCATAATTTTTTATAATGGGTGTTTGTAGCTCTTCCTTTACCTCAGCCAATTCAATTTTAAAAATTGTTGAAATTAATTGTTGTAGGGGTGGAGTTATTGGTTTATAGGTTTCCTCCAATTTGGATTGTGCTTCAAATTCAGCATTTTTTAAACTTTGATATTTTTGTTTAACAGCTTTCCTTGACTTAACAAGCTCTCTTGCTAAGCGTTCATTCATGATTAGTTAAATTTTTCACAAAACTTTTATTTTTATAAGAAAATATATGAATCAAATCCTTTTCGATATCGACCGGATTTTAATTTCGAATCCTTGTCTATTACCAAAAATCCAAATTTATCTTTCCAACACATCAAACATATCTCATTAAATTGATTAAATGACATATCATCATTAACATGATTATCATAAATATGTTTTAAGTTCGTTTTGTCTTGTTGAAATATAACAATCAAATTCGCATTGTCACGAATTAATTGCTTTGGAATCGAAGAATACGTTTGATACAAATAAAAACAATCAGTATTTTTATGTCTTCCGAAACAAAAATAATCTTTTACAACATTCTGATTGCAACACACTATATCATCAAATATTATTATGGAATTTGGTTTTATTTCTTGTGGAGAAACAATATTTTCTTCATTTTCGGATTCATAATATCCAATTTCTCTCAATGGTTTAAAAAGTAATCTCAAATATTCATATTTTGGTTGATATAGACTTTGAATAAATATGTAAATTTTCAAACCGTAAACCATTAGGATCTTCAATTAAACTTATAATGATATTAGTTTTACCACACCCTGATGGACCTATAATTAACCCCCTTTTACTAGAGCCTTCAAACAATTTTCCATGTTTTCTAAAATTATTTCTTGAAGTCTCATGGTCTTTAATAATAATTGAATAAGGTTGTTTGACAATTTTCATATATAAGAGGATGTATAAAGGGTAAGTTCTAATTTAAAACTAGTCAGTTTGTTCCAAGATTTCAATTATATAATGCCAATCTCATATAAGCAACAATCCATTTATAAAAGAAGAGTCAGAAAAAGAGGTAGTGGTTTAATTAATACTCTAATAAATAAGTTACCTTTTGAATTACATCTACCTGGGTATAATTTTTGTGGACCTGGAACCAAACTAGAAAAGAGACTAGCTAGAGGCGATAAAGGCATAAACTTATTGGATGAAGCTTGTAAAGAGCATGATATTGCCTATGCACAATCAAATGATATAAAAAGCCGACACGCTGCTGATAAATTATTAGGTGACAAAGCTGCCGAAAGGTTCAGAGCAAAAGACGCCACTTTTGGAGAAAAAACTGCTGCACTTGGAATAAGAGGTGCAATGAAAATTAAAAGAAAATTTGGTATGGGATTAAAAAAAAGAAGGAAAAACAGAAGTCGAAAAACTCGTCTAGGACGAGGAATAACTTTATCTCAAGCTATTTCAAAAGCAAGACAAGTACTAAACGGAAAACAATTTAAAAGTTTGACTGATATTATTCAAACCGCACTTAGATCTATCGGAGATAGTAGAATATTATCACCAAAAAATTGAATCATACCAATTCCAAAAACTGGTGGATTTCTACCTCTTATTCCTTTATTTGCTGGTTTGTCCGCTTTAGGTGCTCTTGGAGGAGGAGCAGCAGGTATTGCGAAAGCTGTCAACGATGCAAAAGCTGCTAAAGAAAAATTAGAAGAGTCCAAAAGACATAATAAAATGATGGAATCTATAGCAGTAGGAAAACAAGGAAGTGGTCTTTATTTAAAACCATATAAAACTGGATGTGGATTATATCTGAAACCTTATTCAAAAAACTGTTAAAACAAATACCTCGAAAACCACTTACAAATTATGATTTAAGTAAATATATTAATCTACTTAAAATTCCCAACTTTCGAGGTATATTCATGAGAGATAAATTACCAAAAAAAAATTAATAAAAATGAAAGTGGTATTGTTAATCTCGATAAGAATAGTAGTGATGGAACTCATTGGACTGCATATATAAAAAAAGGGAAAAATATTTTAAATTTTGATAGTTATGGCAATTTGCGACCATCTACCGAATTAACAAAATATTTTTTCAGCGATAAAAAGAAAAATATTGTGAAATATAACTACGATCATTATCAATCAATTAACAAAACAAATTGTGGTGAGCTCTGTCTTAAATTTCTTTATAATAATGGTTGAAAAACAATATTAATTCATTTTGTTAAAAAATTTTAAAGAGATATGTCGTACAGTTTTGTCATTAGTGGTAATTCCCCCACGCTTTCTGTTAATATTCATCCTCCAATATATTTAGATGAAAATTTTGAATATTCCATTGGACTTGTAAATTTTGAAACTTTTAATGCTATTCCAAATATTGATGAGACTAATAATCTTTTCATTTATGACTCAAATAAAGAAATAAGAATACCACCAGGTAGTTATGAAATAGATGATGTAAATAATTTTATTCAAAAATTTTTGGACAATCGTACTTTTCTTCATATTTATGCCAATAATAATACTTTACGAACACATATTAAAACAGATATTCCTATCTAGTTTCGTGATGGAACTATAGGAAAAATATTAGGTTTTAAAAATAAGGAATTAGAAGGTCTTAAGGAGCACATTTCAGATTTTCCAGCGGAAATTATTAAAGTAAACGCCATAAACATCGATTGTAATATTGCCGAAGGATCATATTTAAATGGAAAACCTGTTCATATAATACATCAATTTTTTCCTAGTGTAGCTCCTGGTTTTAAAATAATAGAATCACCACAAAATGTCCTTTACTTTCCTGTTAGTGTAAAGGTAATAGACAATATAAACATTAAAATAGTAGATCAAGACGGTGATCTCATCAATTTCAGAGGAGAAACGGTAACAGTAAGACTACATCTTAAAAAAATAGATGAATAATGGTTATTTTATATAATAAAAAAGTCTCAAATTATAATTTTTCAAAAAAATTTTACTCTAAAAACATTAATAAGAAAGATACTAAACGACATTTAACTAGTAATAAATTAAACTCTCAAAGGTTAACACCTTCTAATAAAAAATTTCTGATAAGTTTAGGTTTCAAACTGAAATAAAATGGAATATTTAAATGTAAAAGAAAATATTCTTGTAGATGAATCAATATTAAGCTGGGAAATACTATCATTTGAACCTTTCAATCCTACAAAATTTGGATTAAATGATGAAATTAGAATTGCTCTACAACAAACAGGAAAATATCCTTTACCTTGCAAAAGTGAATTATATTTAGAACTTCAAGTTACCAAAGAAGATGATACTCCATTGGCTAATACGGTATTAATCAACAATGCTCCAGCATTCTTGTTTAAAGAATTACGTTATATTTTAAATGGTGTTACAATTGTTTCAGTTCGAGATGTAGGAATTACTTCAACTCTTAAAGGATACATATCATTTAATCAAAACGAAAGTGATAAATTGGAAAATGCTGGATGGTATCCAAAAACGAAACCTAAAGAAAAAATTATGACTGATGAAAAAGGAAACGTTTCCCTATGCGTCCCATTAAAAATGTACTCGGGATTTTTTGAAGATTATAACAAAATAATTTTAAATTCACAACAGGAACTAATACTAATAAGAAGCAATGATGACACTAATGCTTTAGTAACCACAAGTGATGATGAAAAACCGAAAATTAAAATAACCAAACTTTGTTGGCGAGTTCCACATCTTACTGTGGCCATTCCCCAAGAATTGGCACTAACGAAAATTATTGATAAAAACAATGATATTCTTCTTACTTTCCGAAGTTGGGAATTAATTGAATATCCAGAGTTATTAGAAAATACAAGACATAATTGGCCTGTCAAAACCTCCACAAAAATTGAAACACCAAGACATGTACTAATTGCTTTTCAAAAGGATAGACGTGGTAATTTAAAATCAGATATGAGTAAATTTGATCATTGTGACCTAAGGAATATAAATGTGTTTTTAAATTCAGAAAGATATCCTTACCAGGATCTTCAGCTTGATTTTAAAAATAATAAGTTTGCTACCCTGTATGAAATGTTTTCTGAATTTCGTCAAGTATATTATAACTTTCCAATAGAACCAATATTTAATCCCAAAGAATTTAAAGATAATGCACCTATTGCTTACATTAATTGCTCTCATCAGAGAGATTTATTACAATCCGGCCCAGTAACCATGAGAATTGAATTTGAGACAAAAGAAAAAATATCGGGAAAAACAGCTGCGTATTGTGTTATAATACATGATAAAGTATTTAGCTATAATCCATTAACAAAAATTGTTAAACAACTTTAACTTATCCCACCACATCAAATATCATTATTAAAATGAAAATATATCGAATAAGATCAGTTGTTTCTATACCATAGTTTGTTGCACATCAAATGGAATGTACAAAATACAAAAAGAAAAAATAGAACTATTTTTAAAAAAAATTAAACATCTAAAAAATCTTATTGAAGACTATTCGAAAAAACAATTTGTAATAAAAAAATTTAGTACTTTAAAAATTTGCTAAATAAAAAATGAGAATAGTTATGGATGTTCAAGGATTTAAGGATGAACACAACAAGTTTATTCCTAAAGAACTTGCAATGTTTGATGGACATAAAATGAGTCATTATATTTTTAAACCACCGTATCCACTACAAATGCTTCCACCAGAAACATACAAGCAAGCAGAATGGTTATTGAAATTTCATCACTGCATCAATTGGAATACAGGATATATTCCTCTTCATAATTTTTCATCTATAGTAAAAAACTTAACAGAAAAAGGAGAATTCATTTATATTAAAGGAGAAGAGAAAGCTAATTTTATTAGAAAATATTGTACTAAGCCAATAATTGAATTGGACGAACAACCTGTTTTAATTAAATCATCTCCTAAATGTTTTTATCATTCTCAATCACCTTCAATGTGTGCCCTTTCTAATGTATTCTTTATGTATAAAAATTTTTTTATGAATGAATAAATTAACAATGAATGTAATAATATTTTTTTTATTTATCCACATCCCCACATTACTAACAGAAAATTATATTTTCCTATCTTTACATAATCAAATATTTAAACATAACAGCCGTTACACAATAATAAAACAACTATACAAATTTAAATAGTTTATTTCACACCAACTTTAATTAACCAATAAATCAATACATAAATTTATTTCTTTATTGAGTCCAATTTTTTTAAGTTCATCAAAGAATTTTAACACATTTTTAGTCTTCAAAAATTCACTACACAATTCTGCTGCTTTTTTACAACAATTTGCATGATCAACATATTTTATATATAACAATAAATCTTGACCCTCACTTTCTTCTTCAACTAAACAAGATAAATATCTGGAACATGCTTCGTTCATAATGAACCCTTCATAAAGGTCCCTCACAAAATTTTAAATTTTAGGCATCATCTTCACCACGCGATTTGATTAGTTCTTGTAATACAACAGGATCTCTAATATATTGGTTTAAATGACGAACTTCATCATGAAACCAACTTAACTTCACTAATTCACGTATAAACTGTACAATATCTTTGTTTTGAAAATAACGTTCGCACAATTTCACAGCCTCTATATGGTTTTTAGATATATCCAAATAATATTGAAACCAAGATGGACCACTATCAACTGCATAATGTTCGAACTCAAAAGCAGAACTTTTACATTTTTTATAAAATTTTTGAATTAATAAATTTAATTCACTTTCGTTAGAAGCAGAAGACATATTTCATTTTAGTATGTTTTAAGCTGGTAAAGTGTTGCTTTTATAATCAAAATTTAAAGAAGGGATACAAGGTCATGTTAACATGTATACGAAGTAACTCGAATGTATACGAAGTAACTCGAATGTATACGAGATAATTCGAATGAGAAAACAAAAGAGGAGGAGGATGAAAAGTGTTGATGATACGAGGTTTTTTAATAAGTATAATGAGAGATTTGAAAAGTATAATGAGAGAAGAAAAGAGGAGGAGGATGAAAAGTGTTGATGATTTACTCTTACTCCTCCTCCTCCTCCTCTTTCCTTCTCTCATATATCCACTACTATGGTACTTGTTTAATAATGGAAATGTTTATTTAAACAAGCAGAATTGGAGAAATTAGGAAATATTTCTCAATGATAAATTATGATACTCGTCTGAGAAGAGAGCTAATGTGAAATGGGGTTAATTGTGTATGATGAATGAATAATTTGAGAAGTAGAAAAATTCTAACAAATTATTTTCTTTGGATAACTTTCAGAAAAAGATTTATGGGACAAATACTCTGAGTCTTGAATTGAAAAAATATGCCGATGAAACTCGAAGATTTGGAAAAAAGTTCGGCCGCTAAGTTATCCGAAAAAATTTCTTTCCTTTATTCTAATTCCCGAATTTAGCTAAAAAGCCTTTTTGAATTTAAAATTTTAATTCATTTAAAATAAATTCAATGCCGCAAAATCCGCTTTAATTTTTTAGTCAAAGTCCGAAAAATTCTTTGTCTATCGCAGAGCAAAGAAGTTCGTATCTTTTTGACTGTGGCGAGAAAAAGTGTGGGTTTGAAAAATTAAATTAATAAATAATGTATGGGTAAGAAGTCTTATTTACAAAGCTTGTGGCGCAAAAAAGTATGGGTAAGTCTAACTCAATAGAACTTTCGATGCGGTGAAAAAAGTAAAGGTAACAAGAAGATTAATTTATTATGACTTTCAATTGCGGAAAAATAAAAATATTTATGATGAAAATTATTTAATTAAAAGTCCAATTAAATGAATCTTCTTAAAAAAAATTAACTGAAGATGATGATGATGGGCAAAATGGCAAAAGCCCAAAGTTATAATGTGGATACGCGAAGTTTGTATCGGTGATCCGTGATTGCAACCTTAGTTCAGGTATGCAATCAGGAATAACGCCCGATTTTCGAACTCTAGTGTACCAGGCTCTGGAAATCGAAACTTATTTTACCTTCAACCTGTTAATTATGAACCAGAGGACTCCCGATACACCGTATTTAAACCGATTTTATGCAAAAAAAAAACAAAAAATATGATTATTATTATAGTCTTCAGGCGCCCCAGCCTTTGGCAATTTCCCGGGAAAAAGCTACTAGTTCGTCCACTTTCAGATCACGTCGGGGTCACCAAATTTTAGGGTTTTATAGTGCGCTAAACTTATAGTTTTTAGTATGCGTGTAAGTGTAAAATTAACAACGCGATTTAAAAGTTAAACAATGTTTATTATGTAGTCTCGCTTGCACTGAAAGCGGATTTATTTAGAAAGAGAATTCAAAGCGGGAACACTTAAAGCAATATTAAAACTGAACTATAACCGATAGAGAAAAAGAATAGAATATTTCACTCTAAACGGAGTTAGACTAGTAAAGAATCGGAATGGAGTAAAATAGAATAGAAATAGAAATAGAATAGACCTCTAATTTGGAAGTTGAGGGTTTTTAAACGGACCTGCCTATAATTTACTAGTATCGTACGGTGTTGTCACTTTCTCCAACTTTTCAGCGGTCTATTAATAGTGATTCAGAAATTTGGGAATAATTCCGCCTAAATGGCAACACCGTAACACATGTTCTTGCAAGCCGTTGGTCGATTTCGTTAATTAATTTTAAAAAATAGCATAGACCACGTATGCGGCAACACTGGCTACGCTAAACTAATACCTGACAAAATGTGATTCGCGTAAACAAATTAAAAATATTTTATTGGTAATTACTTTCTTACCATAATTTGTATAGACGAGTATTAGTAGTTATTTATTTCATTTAGGAATAATTTGGTGCCGACTTCAAAAATTTCAATTTCATATAAAAATTTATAATTATTTTTCACTTTTTAGCGCACTTTTAGAAGTCGGTTCAATTTTTTTTATAAAAATTTTATTTTTCGATTTTTACTTTCTAATTTATTATGATATCCATAAATTATTTAAACTAAGTACTGATCGAGATTAGTGTATCTTGCAATAACTCCAAGGTTGCAAAAAAGTATCCATTTTATCTAAAGTTGTAAATCACTAAAAATTCTTTCATTCTTAGAGTTCTCCAAATAGTAGTGATATTGTGTTAAACACTACGACAGCGCTGTTTCGTCCTAATATGGGACTCGTAAGGCCATTGCATTCGGTACAAACCATCATATCGCATCTGTGTTTTATAAACAGATTTCACGGTTGAAAAATAGGAAATAAGACACAGTGGCGACATCTCGATGGTTCACTCGATAAGACAAGGATAACACAAATCAACAATATTGTATAAAGCCGCCATGTGGTAGCGAGACGGTAAATTAAAAAAGCAATATATCAAAACTTGAAACACGAAACTTGCTACTCTAAGGATAGAGGTCGCATTATCCGGTATCGGAAACCAAACTAACTATGAATTTCACGTTTAAGTAAAGTATCACACCAATGATCTCCCTAAGGGAGCTATTGTGCGTTTTTAAGTCAACAAATATAAAAAAAGGAGAAGTTATCATCCGTGTAATTTTAAAATAAATTAAGAAATTCTCATCTATGCGGACAAGGACCGTTCATGAATATTACTTTTGTGCTAAAAAGTGCGGAGAACTCCAAGGAAACATGGAATAACTCCGGGTCCGAAAAATGACGACAGCACTGTTTCGTCCTAACATGAAACTCGTCAGGCCATTGCCAACAGCTCTCTTAGGGAGATCGTTGGTGCGATACTTTACTTAAACTGTGGAATTTATAGTTAGTTTGGTTGTCGATGCCGGATAATGCGACCTCTATCCTCAGAGTAGCAAGTTTCGTGTATCGAGTTTTGATATATTTCTTTTTTAATTTACCGTCGCGCCACCACATGGCGGTTTGATACAACATTGTTCATTTGTGTTATTCTGGTGTTATTGAGTAAACCATCGAGATGTCGCTACTGTGTCTTATTTACTATTTTTCAATCGCGAAGTCTGTTTATAAGAAATAGATGCGAAATGATGGTTTGCACCGAATACAATGGCTTGACGAGTCCCATATTCGTCATTTTTCGGACCCGGAGTTTTTCCATGTTTTTTTGAAGTTCTCCGCACTTTTAGCTCGAGAGTAATATTCACCAATGGTCTTTGTCCGCATAGCCGAGCATTTCTTATTATATATATATATATATATATATATATATATATATATATATATATATATAATAAGTGGATATATCTACTGCTATTGCATCTCACACGGAGGAATCCGTGAAAGCTGCATATATATATATATATATATATATATATATATATATATATATATATATATATATATATATATATATATATATATATATATATATATACATACATACAGGTGTGGAAAATCCAAACCAGAACCTGGACGTTTCTTAAGTAAGATAAAAAAAATACTATATTATTAATCAAATTAGAATGAGACAGAATAGAAGCATTGTAAGCATCGACATACGTGTTTAAATTTAATAAATTACTATTTTGGCCCTAGGATGAGGGGTAGTAAAATGCTGGCGCGGTGAGAGCGGACGGCAGCATACGCCACGCACTAGCACAACAACAATTTCCGTGTTTCGCGCCAATTTTTTTAAATTTAAAATGGTAGTTTATTCAACGGAACAAAAAGTGCAGATTATTAAGTGGTATTTGCATTTACGTGCGAAAATCATACTGTTCCTTCAAAATTTAGAATGCCGGAAATTATTAAAAAATTTGAGGCAACCGGTTGTCTAAAAATTTGTAAAAAATGCACTGATAATAATGAGGAGTAACCGGTTCCTCAAATTACTGAAGAACGAGCAAATCGGGAGATTGACGTTTTCAGTTTATCAGAAATTAAATTACCTTGCAATAGTACCGTAATTGCCGAAGAACTTGATATGAACGCTCGAACAGTTCGGAATATTTTAAAGCGGAACAAATATCGCTATTAACAATTGTGAATAACTCAAGAAATTTTTCCGGAAGACCAGGAAACACGTATGGTGTTTTGTGACGATATGATGGAAAGGGCTAATAGGGATATAACCCCTGAAGTTTTGGCAGATACGCGAACCGTATTTTACAATAGACTGGGTTATTGTCTCGCTCAAAGTGGAGGTCTGTTTGAACACCTCTTGTAGACTTTAAGTATTTCTGTTGATTTAAATTGAATTTAATTATTTGTTTATTTATTTACAATTACTGAACGTGTTACTTTTATGTTTTACCAGAATAAAAGTTTATTTTTACGAATGATTTTTAATTTTAAATTGGTCTATTAGCTTATTTACTTAGAAATGACCGTAGCGTTTCACTAGTATTTTTATTAGAATAAATGTTTATTTTGTAACAGAAATATCAATTTTCTTTATGCTCAACGGCCAACAAAAACTTTTTTTTTTGTATTTCGACTATTTGATGCATTTATAACAATCAATGTATCAAATAGACATTAAATATTCCAAATTCCGTCGATTATGTTATAAGTTTAGACGAAAAATAAATACACTCTCTCATTGGTTTCAAGGTACTTCTCGTCTTCGTGTCGCACGGAAGTTAGCGGGAGTAATATTGCGCCTAGGCATTCCCTACGATCTTCTGTCCTGAACTAACCTGAAAGAAGTTAGGGGCTTAGTGGGTTAAAATTTGAAAAGACGGGCCAAAATAATTTCTAGTTAACAAATTTAAAATAGAAGGTTGGATATAGTAACGTTTCTATTAAACCTCGGTAATATGAACGGCCAGTCTTTTCTTTCTAAAGTTTCGGCTCAGGTCAAAGGCAACAGTGTTGTGGTGGCGTCACGTCCAGTTACATTTGTGCGCCCCTCTTTTATTTGACATTGGATTGTCGAGAGACAAATATCAACGATTACGAAATTGGGCTAAACAGAAAGGCAGTAATATATTTTCGCCGTACTCTGGTACGTAAAATTTAAAAAAAGCATATTATCCACATGACGATTATCTAACTTTTTCTAAATCAAAAGCCGAGATTAATTTCCAAGGCTTACTGGATCACACAGGGGATCGAATTATATTGTTTCAATAGACGCCCTTGAACGAATCGATAAATTAGATTTGTAAATATTAGTTTCATTTGCAAATGGGGCTTCGATGGAACGTCAGGTCAGAGCAGTACAAAATGAAATTCACTGATCCGAATATTTCTGATAAAAACTTATTCCTCACCTCTTTTATTCCACTTCAATTAGCAGGTGTTAACACGCAAACTGAACAAGAACATATTTTGTTGTAAAATTCCTAACCCTCCTCTACTATGAATTGAGCCGCCTCTGAAATTTGAATTTATTAAGGAAACCGAACAAAAGTCTTTAAAGAAAATGGAAAATTATAAACTCGAACTAGACAACTTGCATAATATAAAAGAGTTCTCTTTGCCACCCCAGTTTCAGTACACTAGAACGAAATGTATTCGATTCTTCAAATGCTGGTTGTATTTGTCGTATCAACGTGACACACAGCAGTGGCAAGCTCCTGAATAGAAAGACAAAGAGGTGAAAGCACAGACAAAGGCTACCATCCAACAGGCCTTTAAGGAGAGAGATTAGGACTTCTTGTTAATATGCCAAAGAAAGAGTTAGGAAGCACTAACGATGGCAACACAACTCTACGTTTCTTCGAGAACAGTGATGAGTCAGCTATTATAACAAGAGTAAAGCGAAAACTGATCCTCCGATTTCCCGTCATTTTGCAAACTATTGGAAGCGGACATTAAACTGCAATAGAGAGATTTGGGAATACAAACTTCAAACAGCTAGATTATTTTTCAAAGGATATTCTTGGTACAACATGCCAACAGGAATCCACAAATTACTTACTCCATTGACAAGACATAGCATTTGCAATATTACCGATAGGTAAACTATCGAAAGATGCATAAAAATCAACGGCCAAGTTGATAAGAAACTATCGCCTAGACTTTGCCCGAAAATCTTCTCGATAAAAAATATGGAGTATGTATTTCAAAAGTTTTGGCGTTGATGGATCCTTACACTGCTCTTTGACATCGTAAGGATTTGGACAACAATTCGTACGTATTTGAGAATAAGAAAAGAGCTGTTAACACAGAAGGCAATGATTAAAAAGTTCTTTTTATTATTTTTATTACAGTCGTATTATTTTTTCCTTTATGTGAATCAATAAATATTATATTACTTACAAATTATTTGCATTGGTATTTGTTAAGAAGCCCTAAGTATAGAGGAAAAAGTACTTTCGCCTTTTTAACGATTATCGATATCCATGTATTGATTATGTATTTAATATTAAAGTATCATTTTTAAAATGTACCTTGAACTCAAGCGCAATATTTTATTCATGGAAATACAATTATTATTTTTATTTTGTTTTTAAAATACATATTTAATAGCTATTAAACCACATTAGACTTTTTTTAAATTTATTATCATGGTTTTAAAGATTCAGTCTGCTATGTTGGATCCGATTTTTATTTTTAATATTATATCAGTGCTTTCAACCCACTGTGTTTTGATGACCCCAAACCATCTTTGCTGGAAACCAGGAAGCAAGCTACGATACAATAGTATGCTTTATTTCGCTTCTTCAACCGAGCTAAACGGGTTGTCCGTCCCTTTCTGTTACATTCCCATTATTTAGAGGTTCTCTTTTGGATTTTCCACACCTGTATATATATATATATATATATATATATATATATATATATATATATATATATATATATATATTATACAGTTTGACCAGTAAAGTCCACATCATATAGGATTTTTTTATTAGTAGCTTTATTCGAAATTTGACTTTGGCATCAATTTCTGTTTCAATCGAGATGAAAACTAATCAAAAAAATAGTAGTTACGTGATTAGCATTATCTGTCAAATTTTAATTTTCTTCTAAAAAAAAATTAAAAGTGGGGTTATATCTCAAACTATCAAATAAAGGTTTTTCTAAATGCGATTTTAGCCCTCATGCAAAATTTCAGCTGTATGAGATAATTTAGATGTTTGGCCCATTTTTTGTAAATTTTACCACTATTGCAAAATTAGACTCAACGCATCCTACATAAAACTTCTTAGTTTTGACAATGCTTCATTCCAGACATAGTTTGTTTAAAGTTGCGCCATATTAAATGTTTTATCTTCAAAATCCAAATAGGGCTATTAAAATTTGGCCACTTGTTATGCAAAGCTGGTAATTTCATAAAATAACTATTTTTGAAAACGTAATTTGTGTCTAAAAGTAATACACATTATAATTAAGACAATCAAGTACACAGTGTCATCAGTAAAGGTGGAAAAGAAATGTTTATTTAACTTAATTTTTATATTATGATTTTTTATTAGAAAATTCGAGTCTTTTCAGTTAAACTATTTTCTTAATATTAATGTGTATTACTTTTAGACACAAACTATGTTTTTAAAAATAGTTGTTTTATACAGGGTCAAAAATAAATAAAATTTGCATCACATGTGACAAAATTTTAATAACTCTATTTGGATGTTGTAGAAAAAACACACATTTAATATGGCGCTACGTTGAACAAAATATGTCTGGGATAAAGCGTTATCAAAACTAAGAAGTTTTATGTAGGTTGCGTAGAGTCTTATTTTGCAACAGTGGTGCAATTTACAAAACATAGGCAAGAAATTTAAATTATCTTATACAGCTGAAATTTTTCGTATGGGCTAATAATTGCATTTAGAAAAACTTTTTCTAAAAACTTTTTTCGATATTTTGAGATATAAGCTGACTTTTGAATATTTTTTGGAAAAAAATTAAAATTTGATAGATAATGTTAGTCACGTGACTACTATTTTTTTGGTTAATTTTCATCTCGATCGAGCAGAAATTGTTGCCAAAGTCAAATTTCGAAAAAAGCTATTAATAAAAAAAATTCCATATGATGCGGACTTTACTGGTCACACTGTATAATGGAGACTAAACTCAATATCAGTAATGGAAGTTTTTTTTTCAATATTTAGCTAGAAAACTTCATAAAAATCATTTGACCGTTAAAATTAGCTTAGGTTTTTCACTGGTAAAAATCAAAATCACTTGTCACTGTGGAGTTTAAATATGACCTAAACCTTATTTATCGGTGCTATTAAGTGTGCTAAATTCATTGATTTTGGGAAGAATATCGGTAAAGCTAGAAAAACATAAAAGCATAAGAAATAAACAGATATAAGCCCTTTTTCAATATTAGCTCGAAGCAGGACACATAATTGATTCTAACAACTGTCTGTAAATCGCCTACCTAGAATATTACAAGCAAGATTGATTATTCGCGAGCCCATGGAAATTTTTAAAAAACCACAGAAAAAAATATATCAGTGGAGAGACCACAGAAAAGATAATAAGACGACGTTAGTATTCTAGTTAGATTCCGTTTAGAATATGAGAAAAATGTGGAATGACAATGAATGGTTACAGGTTGATACACAACACGAAGGAAGAAATTATTAAGATAAATATGAAAAAATGAGTGAAGCACATATCTGTACCAAAAAATGTGGATGATGTTCTAGCATGTTTTAAAGGCACTACTAGACAGCTTCGGAAATTCTTACAATACATTAATAATTGCCATCCAAAAATTCAATTTACTCTGGAAACTGAAAATAACCATAAAATAAATAAATCTCACCATATCTCACCTCAATAATCAGTGTAATTTTAAAATTTTTAGAAAACCAACGTTTACAGGTAATACTATATGTACTAGTACTGCTCTTTTCACCCCTTACAACACAAAATGGCTGCATACAATTCAATAATACATAGAGCATTCTCTCTGCCTCTCTCTGAAGATCTTCAAGAGGAACTAAATATCATTGAAAAGATTGCAATATCAAACAATTTCTCCCAACAAACCATAAAAAAATTAATAACTAAAAAACAAAAACAACTAGCTTTTAATTCAATATATCCCAAAATAAAAAATGATAAAGATAGTTCATCTTATATATCTTTGTCATACTGTGGTACCCTATCAGAAAGCATAGCTAATACTCTTTCCAAACATAACATAAAAGTAGCCTTTAAATCTCAACACAATCTGTCCACTATCCTTTACAATGCTAAAGATAAAATTAATAAATTTGATAAATCAGGAGTTAATAAGTTAATAAGTTCAGAGTGTGATGGCTTGTAGATTGGACAAAGTGGTAGAAGCTTTAAAACTCGCTTTTCAGAACACCACCGATCATATAGACTACAAAAAACACACTCGAGCTTTGCCAACCATTGCTTAGAACACAGCCACAGTTTTCCTAATTTAAGCAACACTGACATATTACATTATTCAACAAAGGGCCAAAGGTAATTTTATTGTTGACTAAGGATTAAAAAATTATACGTAACTCTGTATACTGAAATTTAATTAAATAAAATTGAGGAAAAAAGTTCGTTTAATATTCTGCTTAAGATTTCCATTAGAAACTTATTGCCTTGCATTCAGTTTTTCAGTCAATTTGTCCATCAGTAAATGTCTTCCAGAGCTTAACCTATTACAAATAAAATTTAACAAAATATATATGTATTTGAATATTCTGGAAAAATTTCTGTATACAATTATACAATATAAATTGAGTGTAAATAGGCCTAAAGTCAATACTACATTATAGTTACTCTTAAGTAACTTATTAAAGTACTGTAACTCTAAAGTGCACTTTTATAGCTCGGCTATTGTTGGTGAAAATGTATATGATTTTAATAATAACTATTATTAATAAAAATTATTTGACATTTGAAATTCAAGAATGTAAAATGGTTTGTACAATTCCTACATATTTTTTCAAACGAAATTAAGAAAATGCTGATCTTTTCATCTTTATTTCTGTTCCTCTTGAAAAAAAGGGGGTTTAAATTAGATGCGACGTAGATAATTATTTAATCGATTCAATACACGCGCTACCCGAAGATTATTTAAAGATATAGAACTTGTAGCACGCGTCAACCTATTTCTGACAATTTGTATATTGTGTATATATGTCATCTTTATAACATATTTATACCTAAAAATGAAAAAGGGCTATAATAGAAATTACGTGTTATATAATAGTAATATTTTTATAGGATTGGACATACTTATGTGGGTAATTTTCTTCTGATTATATTAAGAAACATCTATTAAATTTTAGAGTAATTGTGGTAAAATTATCTGATTTTCTTATATTTGTATTATTGTCATAAAATTTCCAGCCGCATAATTTTTATTTTCCAGTTCTTGGTAAGTAAATGGTGGTTCATAATAACTAAGGTAATTTTAGAGACTATATCCTTTTTAAATAGGATATTTTAAACTACTTGTAAGTATTTTATTTGTTATTATTATCGCAAATAATATTAAAAGGCAAAATAAAACTTTTCATCAAAATCAAATAACTATTCAATGGTATTGAATTTTTCAAATAGAATCCGCAATAAATTTAGTTGGGTGATAAAGATCTCATAAAAATAAATAAAATATGTATCTTTGTAATATATATGCAGTATATTGAAAAAATTATATTAAAAAGGCTAAATTGGGTCAATTGACAACAACGAGTCCTACCTTTTTAAAGCCAAGAAGTACTAATATAACGAGGTTTGATTCGTTATATCTATATTTAACGATATGAATATTTAGAGCAAAATCCTGGATATGATACTGAACGGAATTCTATTAAACGATTTACCCTTTTTAGTTATTAATATTAAGAAAATAGTTTAATTGAAAACATCCAAATTTTCTAATAAAAAAAATTATAATATAAAAATTAAATAAAAATTTATTTTCCACTTAATGCAGACTTTACTGATGACAATATGTACTTTTTTGTCTAAATTATAATGTGTATTACTTCTAGATACAAACTACGTTTTCAAAAATAGTTATTTTATGAAGTTACCTTATACAGGGTCAAAAACAAATAAACTATGCATTATATGTGACTAAATTTTAATAGTCCTTCTTGGATTTTGTAGAAAAACACACATTTAATATGTCTTGGATGAATCAATGTCAAAACTAAAAAGTTTTATGTAGGTTGCGTTGAGTCTTATTTTGCAACAATGGTGCAATTTACAAAATATGGCCAAAAAATCTAAATTATCTTATTCCGCTGAAGAAACGCAAACTATTATAGAATATCTCTACATTAGAGGCATTATCGAAAAATTTAGAAGAATAGGAAGACCATATAACGTCGATATTTCTTTTAATTCACATAACTCTTTGGAAGGCAGCTCACTAGGGTCTAACCAATAACTCAAAGGGACATAAAGAACAGTATGTGTCATATACCATATGAATGTGACAAATCGTACGTTGGTGAAACAAAGAGACCCCTTGAAGTAAGTATCAAAGAATATCAGCAGAACATATCTCGTGGAGAAACAGAAAAATCTGGTACCTCTACTGAACCAACCTAAATCAACCACGCCTGGATTCATGGACATTACCTAAAATGGTCTGAAACTAAAATCTTACTGAGAACAATATTGGAGAAAACGAAAATTCAAAGAAGCGCCGGTTTTATATCGGAATCCGAATTTCTTTAGTAAACCGTCTTTAGATACAAGGGAAGCATATAAACCAGTTCTTGTATTTGTAAGTTAAAATTAAATGCAGCATAAATGGAATCATAGTGTAGCATGCATGGTTGCACTTATTTCGGTCAGACTCCACAGTATTTACTTTTAGTTTACATAGTTGTGTGGCTTAAAAATTTGTCCTGTTTCACTTGAAAATGGCTAGCCTAAATGTCGTTATATTCAACAAAAAATAAGGACCATGGAAGTCCAACATATAGTTACTACTTAGCAAAAAACATCGTTGTCTGTGGCCTTCAAATAAACACCCTGTATATATCTATATGGGCCGCATTTTACGAAATTACGAAAAATTGGGAACAGTTCTGAACAATTTTATACTCCGTAAGACTTAACAAAGATGCTATCTTTGCTAGTTTCCAGATAAAATCCCTATACCTAAGCATATCAATAGATGAAGCACTGGATCAAGTCGCCTAAATATAACATCTCCAATAAAAGAGGAAAATGGGGAGACTTCCTACAATTACATTGGTGGGAAGGACTCTTCAATACACGCGGACAGTTAAATACTTGGGAGTAACTCTAGACTTAGGACTGAGTTGGAATGATCATATTGAGGCTCGAATCAAGAAAGCCATATGTGCTTTATAAGCTTGTAAATGAGCACATGGGGGCTCACAGCTAAAGTGCGATTTTAGATATACACTATGGTGATCCGCCCCATGATAACGTACACCGCTATGGCATGGTGGCGTAGTACAACAAAGCGTAAACACCGTCTTCAACTTGACAAAGTTCAAAGAATGGCTTATGTGGAAATATTGAGTGCGATGAGGACTGCTCCCACTAGGACTTATGAAGTCCTGGTGAATCTGCCTCCTCTTCACTTATACATAGAGAACGAGGCCCTGAAGACTGTTTATCGTCTCAGTTGCCTAGGTCATCTTGGAATTGGAACGGGCGGCTACTCAGGTGTCTGAGAAAGCGCGGTGTAGAGGTGTCCATAGTAGTGAACATAACCCGATCCTCTCTATCCCCCCACTCCTCGACCTTGACCTTGACCTTGCTTCACCCCTCTTTGGCCCCGCCCACATGTCCTTGTCATTGACCTTGAAAGTGCACGTGTGCTTTGGCCTTGGCCTTGTGTTCAAGGTTGTGTGTGTGACCTTGACCTTGACCTTGGTCGAGACAACCTTGACTTTGTTGAAGGTCATCTTGGGTGTGTGACCTTGAAGTAGTTATTTGTGCATTGTAATAGTGTGGGATGATCTTGAAATGATTTTGACCTTGCAAATTGTTCTATAAATTGTGTGAGTCTATTTGCATTCATTCAGTGTGAAATGTCAGATACGGAACTATCTAAAGAAAAAATTATAGAGCAAGTCGGCAGAGTAATTTGTTTATATCAGAGTAATTTAAAAAGTTTGTGTGATTTTGAAGAGAAGGATCTAGCATTTTTTCGTCTTGAATATTTAAAAACTTGCGTTGATACGCTGAGTTTACGGCAAATTTGGGATAAGCTGCCAGCGCCATATCGGTGTGACAAGGAACTACAGTTAAGCTTACCCTGTTACATTCACTATGAACAAATATATCGTTATTATATAGATGGGCCACCACCAGCAATAAAAAAGTGTCGTGAATGTAAAAATGAGTGAATAATATGAATAGTGCTTTGCAAGAGGCAGTAAAAAAATTGGGCGATGAGTTCACTGAAACGGCTAGTAATTATTTCAATGATGCAATGAAAAGTCGAGCAGAATGGGCGTCGCGCTATTGTGATTTGGCTTATGAATATGAAAAGGCTGCGAATGCATGTCGTAAATATTGCAGCAAAACAATAAATTTACAAGGCTTTGTTCGTGAGATAAAAAAGTTGGGGTTTAGTGACTGTTTGGAAAAACTGATTAGGTTCATTGCAGATCCGGTTGTGTTAGATGAAATTAGAGTGTAGGACTTAAGTTTAACGTAGTAGTAGTTAATATGGAAAGTTTAGTGCGAGAAATGTACGTGGAATTTCTAATTTCTGCAGCCTGTTCGGAATTTTACGCATATGAAATGCAAGATTCGGAGGCTCAGGACTTTAGTGTATTTTTTAAGTATATGGACCATGCCGAAGTGTGTCTTTTAGCTAGTATAGTTTGTAAGAATTTTCTAAGAGATAAAAACAAACAATTATTACTGAACAAATTAAGGAAATTAGGTTTAGGTGATAATGTTACACGCATAGAAGAATGGCAGAAAAAAATCAATGAATAAAGTACATAAAATGTAGTTATTTGTTTCATTATATTTTGTCCTTGAAGTTATCCTTATACCAATTTAAATGTGTGACGTCATTTGACCTTGAATACTCCTCCCACTATTTCTATCGTTAAGCTACCCCCACCATTGTTATAATTCGACCTTGAAACCCCGCTATAAAGGTTCGTGGGAAAAGAAGTGACTTCAAATAGTCGCAGATATCAGTGGCATAAACATCAAATATTGTGTTCGTGTAGTGTTCTGAAAGTGCTTTTATATTCACGGTAATTTTTGGATTTATATACCATTTTTTCAATAATGAGTATTGCAAAAGAAACTCTAGATGAAATTAATGAAATGTTTAGCAAAGATTTCGAGGTTTTAGAGAGAAAAAAGGTTACCGAAATGATTGTAGGCAAAGTGTATAAAATTGTAAAGATGGTTTCAATGACTACACGATTTGGTAAAACTCTTTTAGTGGCTTTACACGATGACGGTGATAATAGCACATTTGAGACTTTTTTACCAAAACGTGTGGCCGAAACACTATCTGACGATATTGTAGATATTATGAGTAAAACTAAAGATAAATACACTCTAACTTATTTGGGGCAGGGCACTAGAGTTTTTGGAAACAATACTCGAACATTATTACGTTTTGGCTCATTGGAGTAAATTGTATGTAAATTGTTTGAAAAAAAGGATGTAATTAAATTTAAAATATAGTTGCACATGTCAGAATACTTACGCGTGTTCATTATTTCTGTTAAAGATGTCTGCTGATGCGACGACGACGACGACCGCCAACGAATGTGTAGATAGATACATATTTTGGTTGGGGAGAGAATTAAGAAATATGGCTCACGATATGTTAGATAGCGTAAATGATTGGTCGCATATTGATGTAACCAAAGATCAATATAAGAACGAGATCAGGGATACAATCAATTTTATGGCTGGGGCACACTTGTGCGACAAATTTTTATATGGTTCCATAGACATGGATACATTTTGTGCTGAAATGGTTGAAGAAGAATTAAAAGAATACCTCGTCAATATTCCACATTTACCAGGTGAGCTTGCTGCAAAATATGAATTGGTTTCTGCAACAGCAACAGCCCAAGACGTTGACGATCGAAATAGTGTCGGATGGGATAGAATTTTTAGCAACGAAAACGAAGACATGGAAAATTAATTTTTTATAATTTTTGTATTTGTGCAATTAAATAACTGTAAATAAATATCTATTACAATCACAGTTTTATTTTATTTCTTTTATAAACATACCAACCCAGTAGATCATAGTCAGTGTTTCTTTTTCTCAGCTGAAATATTTAATATAAGTAGGGCAAATAAAAATAAAATAGTTTAGTAAAGATTGAAAATGAGTCGAGGAAACAACACAATTGATAAATTTGGTCGTCAGAAATATAATGAAAAATATCATATATTATCTGGGCCACAAGGGATTGGTTTTAAACTTACAGCGGATGGGCAGTATGATATGGGTGGAAAAATCATAACCAACTTAGGCGAACCTAAAGATGATGACGATGCTGTGACAAAACACTTTGTTAATAGAAAGTTTTACAATTTTGCAGTTGTAATATGTGACATATTTAACAAGGATGTCCTCCCCATGATATACAAAAATAATAGTGAGCTTAAAACAAAAATTGAAGTTATGCAGAAAATACTCTATCATCAGCCTTTAAATGACTCATTAAGCGCACTGTCGTACGACTCGACTTCAAAAAAAATCTAAAAAAAGCAGGTTAAAGAATAGGAGAACGCACTCCGAGTGGCATAGCCTTGAAGATAACGTCGTAGTCGTCGGTGAATTGGACCTTCCCTCCAAGAATATTGAAATGTTATTTATGTGTATGATGTTTTATTGTCATTGTTTTTAATAATGAAGATTGAAATAAAAAACTTTATTTTACAATATATTGTTTATTTATTTCACATTTTAAATAAAAAATATAGTCATACAATATGTTATTTAAACAATATTAGCTTTATCTATCCAAGAGTTGAAGTGGTTGGGAAATCCTAGCCATTTGACAAATAATTGTTCGATGTGATTTTTCTTGCGTTGTCTAAGGACCTTTTCTACTAGATAAACGTCAGGACTGCTTGTTTTTTGTAGTTCTGATTCGTAAAAACACCCTCTTATAGGCTGACCATCTAACGATTCCAACAAGTAAGTAGGTGGATTTGTAACGTTAACTTTTACAACTTTAAACAATTCGGTTGACCAAGAGGGCGTATATCCTTTCTCGAATAAGCTTTTGTACTTGCTAATACGCACAATGTCACCCATGGAAAACTTAAATTTTTTAGGTACAATTTTTAAATAATCATATGCTTTAATATGTGTTTTTTCTTGCACGTCTGCAGGCTTCATTCCAATGGTGCGATGTTTCGAATGGTTATAGGTTTTTGTATCTATTTGTAAGATCCTCTTGTCGAGAATTGTTTATATAAATTATTTTTTAAAGTCCTTATGACTCGCTCAACAATTGCAGCTTTCTTTGTGCTGTAAGTGGAATAATGATTTATATTATATTTTTTCATCAGGGCTCGAAAGTTTGTATTATAGAACTCCTTTCCTTGATCACTTTGCAGATTTGTTGGTGTATATGATGCCTCTTCAATGATGCTTTTCATCGCATTAGTAACTTCTATACCAGTCTTGTTTTTTATGGCTTTGGTATAGACAAATTTCGAGTAACAATTTATACAGACCAAAATATAACGATAACCATCGTTTTCATCAGTATACTGTTGCATTTCAGCCAAATCAATTTGCCACAAATCTCTGTATCCTTTTATTATCGTGCGCCGTCTTACAAAATTTTTTCTAGCCGTTCTATGTAGTTCATTAACAATCTTGATTTTTTCTAGACTGGGCTCCATATTATTAGTAATACTAAAGGTTTCAGATCGAAGGAAGAACTGAATAATATCATTAAATATTGAGCTTAATATATTATATCTTCTTCTCGTAATTCCTCTATGATTGACATAATTTCATTTTCGTGTCCAGTGTGACCGGCCATTTTGGAACTCCACAACAAACGTAAACGATCCACCAACTCTTTAGCTTTGTTCCAGTAGACATATTGAAATTTTTTCGAAGATAATTTCTTTTTTGTGGGTAACTGTAGTTTTTCCGAGAGATTTTTTCTTGTAATAGTACCACCTAATTTTGTGCCCATTATCAGAGGTTTAATAATTCGTAAATATTTGTTCCATCTAGTGTCCCGTAAACCATCACTTTTTTTAAAATTGTTGTAGACAGCATTCGTTGATTCCAAAATTTCCTTGTACGTTGAAAGTACATTATCACTTAATTGTTGTTGTTCCTTGCCTACACTTGGGGGTGTTTTAAGAAATAACAAATCATAAAGTGCCGGTGATCCACCATATCCTGCAATATTTTTCCCTTTTTTGTATAAGACAATATTTCCATTTCGAAAACGCACCTCTAAATTACCAATAAAATTTTTGTTATAATCTGTTTTTGAACCAAAACGTACACCATATACAGTATCGTATAGAGATGGTTTCGAACGTAATCCTTTCAGGTGTGCGTTTAAAGTATCGGAAGTTGTGGTGTCAGCGGATGCGAGAGATGTATTAGTTGATGTCGAGGGTGTATCAAACACCGATTGGCTAATATCTTCTTTTGAAATGCGATGCTGCTGCTGCTGAATAGGTGTGGAGGTTTGAAAGGAATGTGTAGGTTGGGGAAAACCTGATATTTGAGTCGACTCCACTGATGTACTGAGACTATGTGACTTTGTAGCTGGATAATGTTGTTGCTGTTGTTGTTGCTGCTGCTACTGCTGCTGACGTTGCTTAACCACATCAGATATAGTTGTCAATGGCTTAGAAATGGGTTCGTAAAACTTTTCCAATTCCACAACATTAAACTCTTTAGCCGCTTTAATTTGTTTAAATTTTTTTCTGACGGCATTGGTAGCTTCCACTAGTTTACGTTTTAAGTCGATCGCGTTATTCATGATGTTAACAAAGGACGTTTCAACAATCAAATGAGCGTTTTCTCTTATTATTACAGTAATATATAGCTATCAAATCCTTTGCGGTATCTTCCCGATTTCACATCACTGTCTTTATCAATTACTAAAAATCCATACTTATTATCCCAACATTTTGAGCACATTTCTTGAAATTGAGTAAAAGTTAGATCCGGTGAAACGTGGTCGGAAAATATGTGTTTCATATTCAACTCATCTTGTTTAAACATAATAATAAAATTGGCGTTGTCTCGCACAAGCTGTTTAGGCACTCGCGAATATGTTTGCGCTAGGTAAAAGGAGTCGATATTTTTATGACGTCCCATGCTAAAGTACGATCTTATAACATCTTGTTTTTCACATATAACATCATCAAAGATAAATATAGAGTTTGGTTTTGCATCGGACGGTTCCACAATATTACTGGAATCACTAAAGGCATAGTAGCCTAAACCTTTGATGGGCGCTAAAATTTTCCTTAAATACTCATATTTCGGTTGATACAGAGATTTCGAGTAAATATAGACATTTTCGAAACGTAGCCCAAGGGGGTGTGTAAGCAGCGAAATCATGACATTAGTTTTTCCACAATTGGATGGACCAATTAACAGGCCGTGAATAGAGGAAGGAAGTAGAGGACCGTGTCTCTTCATTATCTTCTTTTCAAATCCAAGTCCGACTTTTTCATCGAGATTGTCAATAGGAAGTTTTTGTTTAAGATCGATAACGCGCATCTTAGGAAAATTTGATATTTTATAGGCAATTTTTCACAAAAACTGTCATTCAGATGCCGAGCGTCAAACGAAGTGGACGGTCTCACGTTTCCAACAAAACTGGATACGGTATTGTGAATTCGTTAATAAATAAATTACCATTCGAGGTACACATTCCTGGTTATCAATATTGCGGACCCGGAACAAAAGTAATAAAACGTGTAACAAGAGGTGATCCAGGCATTAATCCTTTGGATGCCGCATGCAAAAAACACGATTTAGCCTATTTACATAATAAAGACAACATAAGTGCGAGACATCGAGCGGATTACGAGCTCGAACAAAGTGCTTGGAATAGAGTAAAATCGAAAGATTCCAGTTTAGGTGAAAAAACAGCAGCTTGGTTAGTTACAAACATTATGAAAGGAAAACAACGTTTTGGTATGGGTGTACCATCATCATTATCAACAAAAAAAACATCTAGTAAAGGCACACGTCATACAAAAATAAAAGGTGTTAATAAAAATCGACATGTTCGGAAAGCCAGTTTCGGAACAGCTATTCGACAAGCAGTTCGAAGGGAATTATTAAAAGCCGGAAGTAAAAATGTGTTGGAAAAAAATGTCATGAATGCATCTAAAATAGCTCTGTCGGTAGCACGTAGATCGGTAAAAGCGGCAGGTGGCAAAAGGAAGGTTCGTACACCGAGAATAATACCGATTCCTAAAACTGGTGGAATATTACCATTAATACCAATTTTTGCCGGGTTATCAGCTTTGGGTTCATTAGCCGGTGGGGCAGCGGGAATTGTGCGCGCCATAAAAGCAGTAAAAAAAAGCAGCGAAGATAAAACCGGTGCCGGCCTGTATTTAAAATCGAAAGGAAATGGTTTGTTTCTAAAGCCATATCGTAAAGGTATGGGATTATTTTTAAATCGTAGATCAAAAAACTAATTGAATCCCTACCTCGAAGACCACTATCTAACATCGATATAGAAAAATATGCCAAAAAGAAAAGAATAGGACACTTTCGAGGCGGAAAACATCACTATCTAATGCAGTGAGAAAAGGTGTGAAGATGAATCTTTTTAAATGTTGCCGCTAAGAATAAAACCGAGATGTGTGATGTTTTAATGGTTAGTCATGTCTTATACGTTCACACTAACAGGACACTCGAGCGTCTTAAGCGCCGATTTTTATCCACCAGTCGAATTAAATAGAGAAAACAAATATGGTCTGGCATTGCTGGGATTTTACACATACAATTCAAGTTTTAATGTGGACGAAAGCAACAATAAGTTTGCCTACATGAAGGAGGGTTACACCACAGAGTCGATACAATTGCAGATTCCACCTGGGGCCTATGAAATAGATGAGATAGGTAAAGCTATGTTGGAGGCTTTGAGGATTTCAACTGAAGAAAAGAACGATGGAATCTTTTACTTGGTCGCTAATAATAATACACTGAAATGTGAACTGAAATCCCAATATACTATAGATTTCCGGGGAGAGGCGAGTATCGGTAAAATGTTAGGATTTAATCATGCAGTGTTAAAAAGAGACAAAAAGCACGAATCAACCGAGATGGTGGAAATAATGAAAGTACGCATCATACGCGTAGATTGTAATATAATTTCCGGAGCATATATGAATTCGGTGGAAGGTCATACCTTGTTCGAATTCGATATCGACGTGGAGCCCGGTTACAAAATCAGTAAAGAACCACAAAATAATATTTATATGCCGTTAATGCCGGCAGGACGTCAGTTTATCGACAACATTACTTTTCGCATCTTGGACGATAGCGGTGATCTAATCAATTTTCAAGGCGAGAAAATAATCGTGAAATTGGAACTGAAGAAACTTTCATAGAAATGGGTTTTTGCTTCAATCGTCAATTGTGTGTGCTGTCGACTAAGATGGGGGAACCGCCGAAACATAATAAAAGTAAAAGAAGAGTTAACGTCAAGGTTAGTCGTCGTCCAGACGTTAGATCACAAACATCTCAACAGTTATCTGCCGAAGACTATAAATTTTTAAAATCAATCGGTCTTAAAGTGCGAAAATGATTTCCACCACCAGCGATAAAATAGAGGTTTTCTCCGAACCCATCTTGGACAATTCCATTATTAGTCTAGAAGAGCATACGTATAAACCATACGGATCTCCATCATTCAACAATTCGGATGAAGTCCGTATCCCCATTAATTTTCAAGATATTATACTGGATATCGCCGAAAGTTACATATATATCGAAGGAAAATTTAAACCCATAGACGCAACGAAAAGATGTTTTTTATCAAATAATGCCCTCGCATTTTTGTTCGATGAAATTCGCTACGAGATGGGAGGTGAGCAGGTCGCCGTGGTTCGTAAACCTGGAGTTACGACGACAATAAAAACCATGGTTTCATTCGGAAGTTTGCAACAAAGATCTCTCATGACGTGCGGATGGGGTCTCGATGAAGCAAACCAAGATATCGTAGACACGGCAAGTAACGTATTCTCCGGGAAATTACCCTTAAAATATCTTATGGGATTCGCCGAAGATTACGCAAAAGGTGTTTTCAACGTAAAACAATAGCTTATTATGATTATAGCTCGCACTTTTACCAATTGTTACGTCGGCGAAGTAGAGGCAGAAATTAGTATCGACAAAATCGAATGGAAAATTCGTCACATCATTCCAGACGACAAGCAAAAATTGAAAATACTGTCTCGCATTAATAAAGGAGGAAACAATGCCAGTATTCAAATGGCATATCGTAAATGGGATCTGTACGAATTACCAGCTTTAAGGCAAACATCTTCCGACGTGTGGGCGTTGAGAACGAGTACAAGTCTGGAAAGACCGCGCTATATAATCGTCGGGTTTCAAGACAGCAATAATTGCGACAAGAAAGAAAAAAACGCAACCCAGTTTACCCACGCCGACGTATGCGACATTAGACTGTATCTGAATTCAACCGTTTATCCCTACGAAAGATGGAATTTAGATTTCGCCAAGAAACTGTACGCAGCAGCCTATTACAATTACGAAAACTTCCAAAGCAGCTACTACGGGCGCGAAATAAACGATCCGATGATAACGTTCGCGGAATATATGAAAAACCCCGTTTTTATTATCAATTGCAGTCATCAACCAGAGGCGATTAACTCATCGACAGTGGATGTAAAATTGGAGTTCCAAACGAGAAAGAATAAATTCCCCAAAGACACTAAAGTGTACGCATTAGTTATTCACGACTCATTTTTTAGTTATAATGTATTAAACGGTTCGGTGACCAATAAATCTATATTTTAATGTATCTATTATATGTAACACAAAATAATGTTCTTGAATCAATAAATTTGTAATGAGTGAAGTAGTAGTTTTATATTTATTTGAAACCCAACAAAAAAAAAAAAGCGGACGGAAAAGCCCGCTCTTTAAGAAAAGAGTACGGGAATTTAGAAAATGGTGGTTTATTAAGTGGAAAAAAGAGCTTAAATAACATAAGAAAAAATTTTTAAGGCAAAATATGAAAACAACGATTTAGAAAATTTGTAGGAAAGTAACGGTTAGGAATAGGGAAAAAAGTTATAAGAAAAAATTATAGAGGAAATCGAGTACTATAAGCAAGCATTTTTCTCGATAGTAAAAACGTAAAAAAAAATTTCTTCAAAAAAAAAATTGAAAAATGGTGAATGCGCGCCAAAGTTGAAGTTTTGGAGCAAAATGATATTAGGAAATTAGAAAGAGAATTTTTTTCTACATATGGTAGTACTTTTCAAAATTCGGAAAGATGAAATTTTAAGAAAAGGGTTATAGTAAGTTAGTAATTTGGATTTTTTAAAGCGCTGTAGCTTGGGAACCGTTCAAGATAGAAAAAAAATAAAAGCACTTCGATAGCCCAAAATTTTGAGGAGAATGCGATGGTGTAAAAAAAATTATAATTTTTTTTTTTTGAAAATGCTGAATACGCGCTAAAGTTGAAGATTTAGAGAAAAACGGTATTGGGAAATTAAAGAGAGAATTTTTTTCTACATATTGTAGTATTTTTGAAAATTCGAAAAAATGAAATTTGAAAAAAAGGGTTATAGAAAGTTAGTAATTTGAATTCTTTAAAGCGCTGTAGCTCGGGAACCGTTCAAGATAGAGAAAAAATAAAAGCACTTTAATTACCTAGAATTTTGAGTAGAATACAATGGTGAAAAAAAAATTTGGAAAATCTTAAAAATGACAAAAAATTTAGACGAAAAAATTGAAATTCTCGAGTTAGGAGGCTAGAGCCGCCGAACGGGAGTATGTGGAAGTTGTAGGGGAGGGTTTTTTTTTTTTTTTTTTTCTAAGTCTAAATAATTAAAATATATGCATAATTTGCATTTTTTGTAAATATGTAGCAAAGTAATGGTTAGAAATATCAAAAAAATTTTTTTTGAAAAAAATGTAGAGAAAGTCTAGTACTATATGCTAGAAAAGTGGAGGGGGGTAGTTTGTGTCCATAACAGAGATACGGTGAGTTATAAAATCATATCATTCTCAAACTTATATAATGCATATATGCACTCCACCTTACCCCCTCCAACTTTTTGAATGTATATAGAGGCCGGTATTAGAATTATTTCATCATTACACATTCGATCGGCAAGATGGAAGATATACCAAAAAGGATCATTGGCATTGTCTGGCCATTCGTGCCCGGCAAAATATGCAAGTGTGAGGAGTGCGGGGGTACCGCACCAGGAGCGGCACCTTCGGCACCGCCTGCAACGCCGACACCACCAGCGACGGCGACGGTGCCGCCAATGAGAAGACCAAGAGCTGCACCTAGGTCGGTGTTAATATCGTTGGGTATTACTCCACTTTAGGCACCCCACCCTCCCCCCAGGCCCTTTTAGGGCCACAAAAACGGTCCTTTTCAGGACCACATTATATTTTGATCGTAGTTTAGTAATCGTCACTTATGGGGCGAGATATTCGTTTAACGACGATTTGTCTCGTAGCTTAAGTGCCAAGTTATATGCTTGAGAACCTATGAAAATGTTAACAGTCCAAACAAGGTTTCTATTATTTTTTTTGTAATGTATTCTTCACAAAATATTAAGAATAAGTCTTATTGTCTAAACAAATCTAATTCCTTATTTAAAGTTTTTGAAAAAATCAATAATTCTATAAGCTCTCACCAATACATAACATTTAGAATCCGTTGGTGGGGTGGGGGTAGTTCTATATATATGAGACTGGGTCAGTTACACAGTCATATATTCATCAACCCCCATACGATGAACATGGGGGAAGAAAGACCCGCCAGCCGAGGCTCATCCATCTTTAGTGATGACACCGTAGCCGACAACGTTGGAGACCTGCAAGTCTGCGACGACGACGAGGTGGATTTTGAAATTGACGTCCTACGTTGGGACGACTTGGATGAGCCGATTCCGCTAGTATATGACCATGATCCGGGTCTAGTGGAATTAGACGATGCGGGCGATTGGGTCTTACAAAGACTCGAAACTCCGTCGCCGCAGCCAGAGCCGGACTCGACGGAAGATGCGGTGCTGGAAATTCCAGCATCACCAACATCCGACGACCCGCAAGGCCCTTGCGATTCGTCAAGCTGGTGGTCGACCAGCGAGGATGGGGCACCATAAGCCCCACACTCTCCCTGGCCCTTTTTAAGGGCACACAACAACGGTCCTTTTCAGGACCACAAAATACTTTGATCGTAGTTTTAGTACATATTAGTACTTTGTTACTAATATTGTATGTATAGAATATACAATATTAGATACAAAGTATTAAAACTTTAAGTGCTGGTGGAACCCAGCTAAATCGTTCGTTCGTATTTGAGACCGCAAACAACTTTTGGTCTCAATACGTAATACGACATTTGTTTTCACCCCCCACCATTAATTTGTCTCTATATATACGACCACCAATACTTATTACAATCATTTTAGTTCAACATATCTGCGACTCAATAACAACAACAACAACAACAACCCATCCAATGCCCTGTGGTAGATTCTACCACAGAGAATTGTTTGGAGTGGGAGTTGAACGATCCCAGATGGGATGAACTTTGGCGGTTCATCATCGAATATACAGAGGACAGCACCACCACCCCCGTTGATGATGACGGACCGTGCGACTCCACAACACAATAAAAGAGTCGCATGTTTTACAACCAAACGGTCCTTTTCAGGACCACAAAATAATTTGATCGTAGTTTTAGTTGGTTATAATACTTTGTAACCAATATTTTATGTTTTTTTTCATTGAGATACAAAGTATTAGAAGTTCTGGCGACAGAACCTTTACTTCATAAACCGAACCATGTTTTAGCATACTTGTAAATATTATCAGAAAATATTTACAACTATTGCTATTGCGTAGTTTTAGTGGATTATTCACTCTTTTTTTTTTATTACCTAATGTTATGTGGGACAGGGCCTATATGAAATAACACACAAAAATAAATTTTCAAGTCATTTTTATTCTCATTATAAAATATAAAAATTTGATCAAACACTTTTTTTTATTAACTACAATATATATATATATATATATATATATATATATATATATATATATATATATATATATTTACAAACTTAATACTATAAATTAAAAGCTAATATCTACAACTACCTAACACCTACTACATAATTTATTAAAGTCCTCTAATTGTCTTTTTAACCGCGCAGATTTCACCTTTTTTATCTCTAATTGTCTTTCAAGTTCTAAAATGTCACTGTCACACTCGTTCACTTCTTCCACTAAACGTTTTTTCATTTCATAAATGTCTGTCAATTTGCTCTTCTGAGAGTTGGTGAAGTCTTCGACCCACTCCGGTTGCGATGGCTCGGAATATATTAACGAAGAAGAAGCGGTTTTATTTGGTGAAGACGATGACGATGACGATGACGACGACGACGACGAAGCAGCGGAAACTTCATCGCCTTCAAAACACCGCTTAAACCGCTTTTTCATGGGTTTCCGGCACCCCAATATCGGCGACAGTGGCGCTGGGGAAGACTTCACCTCCGACACTATTTCCTTCTCTACGCTGGCCGGTGTTGGTGGCGTTGGTGGTGTTGGTCCATCGGGGCCTTCTATCACTTCAACTTCTACCGACAATGGCTCTTGTGGTGCTGTTTTTAGGAAGTCGGGTAATGGAACAGGGGTGGAGGGACGCTTAAAGTTAAACTTTTTCTTCTTCCCTTGTCCCACACCTTTAATCGCCGAATAAAATGTTTTTTTATCGGATATTTCCGACTTCCGCATAGTCAACAGCTTTTTCAATTTAGAAGCTTTCGGAGAAGATTCCCTAGGCCGCGATGCTTTTCGCACAACCACATCACTTATCACATTGATTTTTGGCTCCTTCTCCTCCGTCCAGCATTCGAGGAATTGCGCTGCCGACTGAACTATCTCTTCGTCGCGACCATCATTGAGGGCTCGGTCTTCGGCATCTTCATGCTGCATGCCATTCCAATTCTCGAATACCCCCGGACTTAACACTTCCAAACCACTCATGTTATCCAGCATGCCTTGCTGCGAACCGCAGCTCACGTCAAGAGCATCTAAAAGAGACCGTACACTCGACATCTTCGATATTAAAACTCACACTATTTACTTTATCTTAGCACTGTACTGTTTGGTGTTCTGACGAACTGTGAAGAGCTCGAGCCAGCAAGTCTGCTTTTATGCCCATTTCCCCCACTACACCACCTTTATTCCTTTTGTTCGATGCATTAAGTATAATATTTAAACTCGTCAGATGCAAGGCCAAGGCCAAGGCCGACGTAACCGGCAATACCAGGGTCGTTTTCAAGGTTGTAATTTTCATGGATTTTTTTTTGTCCCTGTCAAGGTTATTTTAAAGAAGCATATAAATATAGTACTAAACTTGTTAGATGCGAGGCCAAGGCCAAGGTCAAAGTACCCGTCAATGTCAGGGTCGTTTTCGAGGTTGTAATTTTCAAGGATTTTTTTTTTGTCCTGTCAAGGTTATTTTAAAAAGTAATACATAATTAGAGTACCGCGATTGAAAAGTACAACATATTCAAACATCATGTTGCCAACTGATGAACAACCTAGTGAAGCAGCCAAAAGATACAGTCATATACCAAAAGTTTTTTATTTAACTTGTCATCATTGTAAAAGACTAGGTATCTGCTGGCGAAATGATCTTACGTACGACTTCAACTACATTGACCTTTTCAGGGTTAAATTTGTACAATGCGGCTTTTGTGGACTAGTTTACTACCAGTTCAAGGACATTAATGAACGTGCCATCCAGAGAAGAAATTGGGTCATAGAAGAAGCTTACCTGTACAGAAGAAATTAACATGTATTTTATTTCTTAATTTTTAATTTTTTTGTTTGTTATATTTTTTATTTTTTTTTAATAAAAAGTAAACTCAATCTTTTGTTATATTTTAATTTTTTTTTTTTTCAATAAAACAATAGTAAAATGAATCTGTACGTGCATTTATTAAACATCACCTAAAATACGTTTTGCAATCCATATTTTTCTGCAGAGTCCGTTTATTAATGAAATAGAACCATATATTAGGGTGAAATCTAATGGTTTCAAATCAGTCTCACATAACAATGTCAGAAGTAAACACTATTGATAAGTTCGGTCGCAAAAGAAAATTTAAGGATTTTAACTTTATGCGAGGTCCTTCAGGAATAGGTTTTAAACTTACACCTAATGGAGATTACGACATGGGAAGCAAAAGATTGTGCTATTTAGCAGAACCTCTTGAAGGAGACGATGCGACCACACGAAATTATGTTGATAATAACCTTGCTCAGTGTGTGCAAGATACGCAGAAAGCTTTACATGACTCAACAATTGTTATTAAAGATATATTCAGAAACCAACTTGAAGGTTACGTACGCAAGAAATTAATTGAAACCGGTCAAGAACTTAGAGGATACATTGATGATACTGTTATTGCAATATATGAACTTAGGCAAGACGAACTGCGTGATGAACTTAACTCTAGAATGTTGAAAATTGAAAAGACTATGGAGGATCTTGTCAGCAAACCTGTTTCACATTAAACACTTACTCGTAGACCTGTGCGTTTAATTTACTATTAGACAAATTTTTCAACAATAACTTTTACAGTTTGTTATTTGTCGACACTTCATTATATTTATAATTTTAAAATAAAGGTTCAATAAAAAAGCAATCAAGTAATGAATACATGTTTTTTATTTAAAAAAAAAAAATAAATTACAATACTATCGTTACATATTAATGTTGTATGTTTAATAGAAATAATAAAAACAATACAAATAATGAAATATGGATTTTCCAGACTACGTGCTGTCCTGACTTAGAAATGATTCCAACACGGTGACTAAATTTGCTAAGTTTTCTTCCGGGTCTGTTTTGTAAAAATCTATGTCTGCATGCCCCCAAGGTAGAGTTTTGGTTGAACTGGGAATTACATAACGTTTATCATCGCTATGTGACAATGCTACTTTATTTATTATGTTGGTATAAATGTTATGTAATTCACTTCTAAATGTCTTCATCTTTCTTAATATCAAACCACCCCGTTCAACAATTCTTTGGTAGTCTTCCTGATGAAGGTCTTTCTCGATAACACATTTTTTGATACCTTTGGCTTTTTTTAATTCATTATTAATGGACTTTACATAATAAGCCTTCGCGCCGGTACCATAAAAACTTATTATCGGATCACCAGGAAACTCATCTTTCATTCTACCAACTACAGAATTACTTTTAATTATGTTGAAATTATTAATTTCGGGGTAATTTGATGTATCAAATTTTTCGGGGTTTTCTGATATAGTTTGATAAAAGTTTTCCGTATACACTTTTAATATAAGCGAGTCAGTATCGGTGTAAAGTAACGAAGCATCATCGCCAAACTTGGATTTAATAAAATTATAATAAAAATCGTATATTACAGTCTTTGATATATCTAATATGGAAAAACCGATATAAATTGGTTTATTGTACAATATTTTAACTTTATTCATATGTATAGCAACAAAGTTCTCGGTAAATATCGAGCTACTATTGAAATTGGGGCGGGATATTAGTGCTCTAGCTCCATTTCTGCCTACACTGTTATCCCAATGTGTTACTAATTTTATATCCTTTCGATTTTCCACATTTTCCATAGTTTTACCAAATATCGCGTTATTTTTTAATTTAAAAGTGTCCTTCGCAAATTTTGTGGTGGCCTTGTTACGTAAATTGGTATTAAAATCAATATACGATTTTAGCCATTTTGATTGCTTAAACTGTAATACTCGATGGGTTTGCATTACCACTAAGCCGTTGGCGATGGCTTGTTTTAAAGTTCTATAGTGTACAATGTATTTTTTTTATCTTGTAAATTAGGAATTAATTTCGGCAATTTAGCGTTTTCTGTTGGCGGTATGATATTTTCTACTAGAAATGGAAGATCAGAATGTGCATCATGCAACTCAGTCGGATAATGCACATCCACTTCCAAAACGTAGCCATGTAAACTATCATCACCAACAGCCATAATATTTAAATCCAGAATTTCGCGCTCGCTTAACCATCGAAAACCACCATATGGTAATGCTTGTGACATACTATGACCATATAGATTTGTAGCATCAAGGTATGTTATAAATGAAGAAGGTTTTGTTGGGTCATAGTCTGGTAAAAAAATATTATTAGCGATGTGCTTCCTTTCTGTACACTGGCTTATGCCGCCGCGTATACCTTTCTTAAAAAAATGTATCATGTCTATATCAGTTAAGAGCTCTAACTCTACCTTAGTCATACGTAGTATACAATCAAATGATAAACTTGGAAGGGTATAGTAATGTGCTGGATCAAGTTTATCGAATTTTAAACAATTATTCCGAAATTGCTCAAAAACATCACACAATAGCAACACATCTGATTTTAAATACACGTCCGAATAGTCCCCCAAAGTTTTACACCCAAACAAGCGCCATACTTCTTTTGCTCTTCTATAGCTTTCATCGCTAATATGTTCTTCCCGTAAATTATCATAAAATTGATCTTTACTTGGAAGACATGTATTTTCCATTTTTTCTATAGAGTCAATAAAGCTATAGGGAAAAACACCCTTTTGACGCATCAATAAAATCGTCGTCGTTTAAACCGCTGCCTAAATTTTCCAAAGACGTTGACAGAAATTTAAAACTATCAATAAATCGCAACTTTAAATATTTCCTCTTGACTTTTCCACATTTACTATCAAAATAATCGTGCACATAAATGCTTTTGGTAAATGATATGTACTTTTCCTTACTTTGAGCCAAAACACCAATTTTATCCCCATATTTACATAACTCTTTTATAAATAAATGGCTGTCGTAACCGCTTAAGTTATGAAATATGATAGGGATAAAAGAGGGTAATTTATAATTTAAATTACAAACGGAATGTGCAGCACCAAATCTTTTTGCACCAGTTATGTGACAGTGGTCTCGTACTTTAATCTCACCCTCTTCAAAAGGACCTTCACATATACCACATATTTTAGCATCATTAAACTCCCTTTTTTCTTCAGGCGTTAACGGTTTCATAGGCTTAATGTCTTTTAAATATGTGTTGTATAGAGCCCTTAAATCACACTCGATACGATCCACAAAGACTTGAGCTGCATTATTCCCCCGAAATAGCTCAAATTTCGAAAGTGAGTCGTCAAAAGAGCATTTAATTAAATAAGCAAAAGAATATGGTTCATGTTTAAAACTTTTTACAGTGTAAGAATTTTGTGGGTTTGGTTGTACCGTTTCAACGGGTTTTAAAACAGATTCGAAATCTGCATAAACCACGAATGGAACGCGCATTTGCTTTTCTATACCCTCGAATTTTAAAATATTTTCCGGCACACTCTTTCCAAATTTATCGATTTTTAAATCCACTGAGGGTGTTTGCGTGAAAATGTGGTTACAGTCGTAGCTTTGATGTAAAGTTAAAGCTGACGGTGTACTAAAATAAATGAGGCAACCATCACAGAAATATATTTTATGTTGTTGACAACTAATTTGACTTGAAACTAAACGTGATAAATCCCGAATCCAACAATAATGACTCTTTGAACAAGTCGTATCACAAAAATGTTCACCGCCATCTTTACTACTACAGTCTTTTGTAATTAACAATAAATTTACATGCCTATCCAACTTTTTTGACGCATACCTCAGTGGACCAATAACTTCATGTATTACTTCATTATTTTCATATTTAGATTCCAGACCGTATACGTTAATTGATATGTTGTTCATTTCCTCAAATTTTTTAATGTCACGTAATTTTACTGGAAAATCCATACCTGTTACATTTAGCACTCTAGAAAAATGGGGGTAGGATGTCTTCTGTGAAGGCTCTGCTGTTGGAGGAAACAATGCTGATGTTACAGCCCACGCAAAGCAAAATTCGTCCTGGTTAATCACATTGACGACAGCTCCTTTCTTTTCAATAGAACACGGCAACGTGATGTATGATGAGCCACCCATAGGCATATACTTGTTGATACCAACTTCCAAGTATAAAATTCGCACAAGAGCCCATCCTATAACAAGAAAAATAATATATAAAAATCAGTTTAATATATCGGGTTTTGATTTTTCCATACCTGAATCTTTCTCCTGGAACTCTGTCGCCTGCGTTTTTATTAATTCGGTGAAAGAATGGTAAACGGCATCCAAATCACTTTCTACACTAATTATTTGATTAGCAGTGTTGAAGGATTTTTCACTGAATATTTCTTGTGATGGAAGCATGTACTCGCCAACAGCTGTCATGTTAACTTTTAAAGCATGATGCACACGCAATAAATTATTAACAAGTTCCACCACCTTGGATTTAATGTCTGCAAAGAACATTACGTAATCGGAATGCTCCATATCACTGCTAACCCGATAGGTTGCAATTCTCCTTTTGAAGGCACATTCAACGAGTTGCACACCATGACATACCGGCAAACATGAATTATTTTTATGTTGTTGTGTTCGTTTATGCGCTGACATATGATTTATTGGAACATCTACATTACATGTAGCGCAATTAATTACCGGAATCGTCGATGTATACTCTTCAATTCGGAGCCGTTTTCCTCCAGGCACTTCATTAAATCTCGCCGCACACGATTCTCTTTGATGACGTCTCATATTATAAATATTAGTAAACTTAGAACCGCAATTTTCACAAACATATGCCATGATTTGTCAAATATTAACACATGTACTACCTATACAAGTCAGAGCCAACTGGTGAATGAAACTGCCCCATACCTTATATAAAACCATTCAAGGTCACCCCCAACCACGTAACATATCTTCAAGGTCACACACCCAAGATGACCTTCAACAAAGTCAAGGTCGTCTTGACCAAGGTCAAGGTCAAGGTCACACACACAACCTCGAACACAAGGCCAAGGCCAAAGCACACGTGCACTTTCAAGGTCAATGACAAGGACATGTGGGCCGGGCCAAAGAGGGGTGAGGCAAGGTCAAGGTCAAGGTCGAGGAGTGGGGGGATAGAGAGGATCGGGTTATGTTCACTACTGTCCATTACGCCCTATGCAGACAGATTACATAACACCGCTTTTAAAACCTAACCTCTTCCTGGAGATATTTCTACCAAATAGAGGGGATTGAGAGGGAGAGCAAAATCTTCCGAAAAATGGATCCCGATGGATCTCGACAGGATAGAAGAGCTGGAGCCGGAGTGTTCGACAACAGCACAGGAGTCAGAGAGTACTATCCTCTCAGACAACAGGCGAAAATCTTCACAGTGGAAATTTGTGCTATTCTGCGGTGTGCCCATGTCTGTGACAGGGATATAGAGAGGAATAGGGTAATAAATATATGGTCAAACAGTAAGGATATGATATTGGCACTGACGTCCAGTGTCGTAACTTCGCAACTGGTGTCAGTGCAAGGACTTACTGAATGGTATGACAAGGAAATGCTACACAGTCAGACTCGTGTGGGTTCCGGGTCAGTCGGGCATACGCGGGAATGAGGAAGCAGACCGTCTGGCAAAGTTGGGTTCGACAAATGAACCATATGGACCAACCAATGGGGAGGGGAGCGCCTGGAATGGTGTGTGCTAAGGAACATATAACTGAACCTAGCGTACGGCGTACTCAGGATCTTCTCTTCTTAGGAAGAAAAGAGCTGCGAATTATGGTGAGATTGTTGACAGTACATTGTCATCTAAAGGGCCATCTTCATAGAATCGATGTCGAAGACGATTCGACGTGCACATGGTATTTAGAGGAGGATGAGACTGTTAACTATGTCTTCAGAGAGTGCACAGCGCTCAACGGACTGAGACAGATATATTTCGGAGATACAATTCTGATACCGGAAACAGTTAGGCAAGTTCAACTAATGAGGCTGCTTGGAATCGCAAAGACGATCGGCCTCGAATGACCTGCACCTATGGTGGGATGTAAATGGCCCATTTTTTCATTCCTTCATTCATTCATTCACTTATGGTGATTTCTTTAGGTTAAGTTTCAGTTGAGAAGATTATTTTAGCTGGACGTTTCGCCTAGGTTTTATAAAATTTGTATATTCTTAATATACTTCTTACATGTTTTACAGCGGGGAGGGGGCTGACCACATGAGGAATTTGATGAAATTGGCTTGTTGTATCCTATATGCTTTTATCATCTTCTTTGACCATAGCTGCCGAAGCATAAGGTTTTTTTGATAAATTCGCGTGTTGAGCTCAACATTAATCGAAGTCGGAAAAATTCACAAGAGGTTTATCATGGGCGCGACTCGCTCTATTTATACTCACCTTTAATAAATAAGGTTTTTCTCAAATAACCATTTCCGTATTTATAAAATATCGTGAATAATGTCGATTTCTAGAAGAACTTCTCTACGTTTTACAATTGACTGAATCCAATTTTAGCTTCTCTAACACATTGAATAAAATTTAAAATGCAGCAAAATATATAAGTACACCTTGTTCAGTAGCCATAAAGAACATTTCAGGTTCGTTATTATCCGACACAATGGTTGTATATTTGGCAAACAATATTAGTCACTAAATTAAGTCGATTTACTTCAATCATTCAAAGAGTCAGACCTCAATTTGCTTATTTGTACACGTGGTATTATAAACAAGACCAAAATCACGAAAACTTTAGCCACTCCTAATTTGGATAAAATAATATCACGTGGGCCGCTGATTGAAAACCATTGGCGCCGAGACATCAGAGTAAATTTGTTACTGCTGTTTTTTTTTCAAAATATATACTGATCAAAACATTTTTTAAAAGTGTCTAAATAAGAAAATATAAGTTGGTTTTGGCTACAACAATAATTAATGTTGTATAGAATTATGTACATTTACAAAAATAGGTTTTAAGATAGATACAGAATATTGAGAAATAGAAAAATAGACATAAAATCATATACCATTAATTAAAAAGTACATATGGTGTAGTTAACATAGATATTATTATAAAAATAACGCTAGGAAACCATATAAAGAAGACATGTGAAATATTAGACTAAAAAAAGAGCAATCATGCAAGATAAATAAAAAGAAGAAAGAAAACCAAGAAATACAGGCGAAAGGAAAAATGTTGAATCTGATGGAATTATTGATCAAATATAATATCTAGATTTTTTTGAACCAGAGCAGGAATTACATAATAAGAATATCTGTTGCAAACGTAATATAACCTTATGCACTTTAACCATTCATAATATGTTATTAAAAAAAACATAATTTCTATTGCATAAATAATAAAATTTATTCTCTCAGTTTTGCTTAATAAGTTTGTCATCTAAAATATATATGGACAAGAGTGTGTTTATGTGTAAATAGACTATAAAAATTTATAGATACTTTCTGTAAAGATTAAGCATTAACTCACTGTCAGAATATCAAGCGCCTGAATAAAATAATATTTTAAATTTTTGGATAAATTTAACGCTTGTTCGAGACAAATTTAAACGGCCCGTCCTAGGTGAGCAGCATTATAAGTTTGGTGCATCGAACGCGTTTGACGCAGAAATTTTAATTACATTAAAAACATTGGTCTCTCCTTCATAAGTTTTGCCACTTAGTCAATACCTCTTAAGCGATTCTCGGCTCATTGAGGCGTTTTGTGTCCTACTTGAGAAGCATGTAAAAATCTCAAAAACTGAAAGGTTACTGGGCCTTATGGGATTTCGTGATTATGCACGATGATCTATTAAAAAGAGTATGGGAGAGCTGTAATGGCAAAGACTACAAATACCAGACGATATTACCCACCAAAAAGGTTACAGAAGTACTGCAAGCTTTACATAATTGTGTAGGTGGCGGACACTTAGGGGTTATGAAAATTCTTGAAAAAGTTCGAGATAGGTTCTATTGGCTAGGTAGCCGAGCAAATGTAAAATATTGGTACAAAACCTGTCCTGACTGTGCTGCCAGTAAAAGACCAAGGACCGGTAGCTATGGTAAAATGAACAGTACAATTTAGGAGTACCTTTTGACAGAATTGCAACAGACATAGCACGACCATTTCCTATTAGTGAATCTGGGAATCGTTATATTTTGGCAGCTATGGATTACTTCAGTAAATGGCCAGAAGTCTATGCGATACCAAATCAAGGAGCCATCACCGTTGCTGAAATATTGTTACAGCAGTGGATTTGTAAATATGGGGTGCCAGAAGAGATACACTCTGATCAAGGCAGAAACTTTGAATCTGACATTTTTACGAACCTTTGCAAGCTTCTGAAAATCAACAAGACTAGAACAACACTTTTACATCCACAACCAGAGGGAATGGTTGGGAGATTTAACAGAACGCTAGAGAAGTACATCAGAATACAGGTAAATGAACAATAAAATAACTGGGATAAATGCATTCGGCCATTTTTACTAGCCTATCGTTCAGCCATTCGCGAAACCACTGAAAAAACATCTGCTAGCATAATTCTTGGAAAAGGATTACGTCTTCCAGTCGATTTGCTTACTGGACGTACTCCCAATTCTGAAGCAACTTGGGAAGACTACTCCAACCAACTTAGTAAGCAGCTTCAGGTCTTACACGAAAAAGTTCGTCGAAAGTTACAAATAGAAAGTGACAGAATGAAGACCCCCTATGACCTCAAAGCCAATACTGGTGGATTCATGGTCGGTGAAAAAGTTTGGTTGTACAATGCGAAAAGAACCAAGGGGCGTTCCTCAAAGCTTCAAAAGTCATGGGAAGGTCCATACAACGTAGCGACTCGACTAAACGATCAAGATCAAAAAGTTGATAGGAATGATCAAGGTTTGGAAGGTGGCAATGTAACGAATTTTATAGCGTTATACATTTCATAATATTAGTTTGTGTTTATAGTTTGTAGGGTTTTAGGTTTATTTTCTACGATTTCATAATTTATTTAATTAATTTTACCTTTGTTAATTTCCTTAAGAGACGTCTATGAAAGAAAGTCTGAAACTTTTAAGAAAATTCTATTTTATTACCTTATTTTTAACATGGAACGTCTATTACAGAAGGTCTAGAGATCGCCAGATTACTCCTTTTTCTTATTTTCATTATATCACGTATTATGAAAAGCCTTTTAGAAAGATCCGCAATCTTCTGGTATCGACCGAAAGGGTCCAGATCGGCTTTCGTGGACAGTTTAGTTTGAGACATGGTTGATGTAACTTGAATTATTTGACAAGTGTCAAAATTGAAGTTGACAATAAAAAGCTTTTGAAATAATAGAGTGCATTCAATAATACAGTGTGTGTTCAAAAATCGGTCGTCCGGAACAATATTAATTCAATATTAATTATTATCTTTGTAGGGCTAAATTAAACCATCACGATAATAATTTTTGATTTTACAATTCGAAACATAAAAATAAAAAAAGAAATCCGTGTAGGTGATTTGAATCCGCACCTTTTGCCAATGCTAACAACAAAGTCGAACTTAATTTTGAAAACCTTTTATTCATTCATTGTTACCAGGGTTTGTCCTCTTCTTATCAGAGACGTTAGACAGCGTTTTTGCTTTGTGAAGATCTCAGTAGATGGTGCTAATATACCAATAAAGTAATTTACCCATTTGTGAAATTGATTTCGTTGTTTTTGAATTCGGGCGGGTGTTAGGTGATTAAGTTATTGTGTATAACGTATTGTGTATTGCTTTCAAAAATCATAGTGAAGAAATAGTTAAGTAAATTTAATTTTTGATTAAGGTATATTGACCGAAACGACATATATTATTAATTCTTTCTCTATATATCAACATTTCAAATTTGTGCTCTTTTTCAATTACTGTAATTTAAAATGTAAAATAAATAAACAATATATAGTAAAACAAAGCTTCTTATTTCAATCTTCATCATCATCAACAACAACAACAACAACAAAAACAAAAACAATAATAAAACATCATACACTTAAATGATATTTAAATATTCTTGAAGGGAAGATCGAATTCACCGACGACGATGACTTTATCTTCAAGGCTATGACACGCGGAATGGATTCTCCTTTTCTTTAACCTGGTTTCCATTTTTAGATTTTTTTTGGAATCGAACCATACGACAGTGCGCTTAATGAGTCATTTAAAGCCCGATGATAGAGAATCTTCTAAATAACTTCAATTTTTGTTTTAAGCTCACTATTATTTTTGTATATCATGGGGAGGATATCCTCGTTGAATATGGCATAAAGGACAACTGCAAAATTGTAAAACTTTCTATTAAGAAATTTTTTTATCACAACATCGTCATCATCTTTAGGTTCGCCTAAGTTGTTTATCAATTCTTCATCCATATCATACTGCTCATCCTATGTAAGTTTAAAACCAAACCCTGGCGGCCCCCATAATATGTGATTTTTTTCATTACATTACTGACGACCAAATTTATCATTTGTGTTGTTTACACGACTCATTTTTAATCTTAACTAAACTATTTTTTTATTTGCTCTACTTATACTAAATATTTAACTTGAGAAAAAGAAACATAGATTATTATCAACTGGTTGGTTTATTTATAAAATAAATAAAGTAAAACTATGATTCTAACAAATCTTTATTTACAGTTATTTAATAGTACAAATATAAAAATAATAAATAATTAATTTTCTACATATGGAATGTCGTTGTTCAAAATGCTATGCCAATCAAAATTATTGCGATCGTCAACATCTCGGGCTGTTGCTGTTGCAGGAACCTATTAATATTTTGCAGCTAGCTTACCAGGTAAATGTGGAATATTAACGAAGTATTCTTTGAATTCTTCTTCGACCATTTCAGCACAAAATGTATCCATGTATATGGAACCATATAAATATTTGTCGCACAAGTGTGCCCAGCTATAAAATTGATTGCATCCCTGATTTCATTTTTATATTGATCTTTGGTTGCCTCAATATACAGCCAATCATATATACAAACTAATCTAACATATCGTGAGCCATATTTCTTAATTCTATTCCCATTCGTTAACAGTCGCATCAGCAGACATCTTTAACAGAAACAGTGAACACGCCTAAGTATTTTGACATGTGCAACTATTTTTTAAATTTAATTATATCCTTTTTCAAAAATTACATGCAAATTACTCTAATGAGCCAAAACGTAATAATGTTCGAGTATTGTTTCCAAAAACTCTAGTACCGTGCCCCAAATAAATTAAAGTGTATTTCCCTTTAGTTTTATTCATAATATTTACGATATCTTCTGACAGTGTTTCAGCCACACGTTTTGACAAAAAAGTCTCGAATGTGCTATTATCACCGTCATCGTGTAAATCCACTAGAAGAGTTTTAGCAAATCGTGTAGTCATGGAAACCATTTTTACAAGTTTATATATTGTCCTCACAATAATTTCAGTAATTTTTTTTCTCTCTAAAACCTCTAAATCTTTTTATTAATTTCGTCTAGAGTTTTTTTTTGTGAAACACCCATCATTGAAAAATGGTATAAAAATCCAAAAAATTACTGTGAATACCAAAGCACTTTCAGAACACCACACGAACATAATATGTGATGTTTATGCCACTGATATCTGCGACTGTGTGAAGTCACTTCTTTTCTCACTGTCGGTTTTCGGGCCACCCTTGCGGTCCCGGGTTGCGGTTTCATCCATAAATGTTTGATTTATAGTATTACCGAACGCGTCTGGGAACCGAGCTTCGTCGAATCCTGGTGTTGTTAATTGACTGGCGCAATAAAATGCGTTGGGAATTTCGACGGAGGAATTAACCGAACTTGAATCAAAATGATGTACAGACGGGTTTGCGAATCGAATTTGCTGTTGTCGTTGTCCCGGAAACGCTAACGATTGAATTTTATTACCCAAAGGCCGTAACCCAGGGATAGATGGGCGCCACATTGTAATGGGAATATCTGTCGTTGATTGAACGTCATATGGTGACGCGGGGTCAAGATTTTCGATCATTGGATCGATGTGTCTGCTGATTGGAAAATCATGCGTGACAGGGTTATCGAAACCAAAGTTTGATTGTTGTTGATATTTTACTATGTTTTCCGCTGGTTGATTTTGAAAGGAAGGGCACCACACAGGTGGTGCCGGAGAGGACCCACCGTAACCGCCCGACCCAGGGAAAAGCCAGGCCTCCTCACCTTTCCTGAAGCTTGTTTGTGGTACTTGGAAGTTTTGTTGAGACATTGCTCTTAAATTTGGAAAATCAGATTTTTTTTTATTTTTTGAGCCCAAAAGTAAAAAGGGGATTTCTTTAAAACAAAGAAAGCGTATGGAAAGTTAGCTAAATTTCTTTCCGTGTAATTGTAAAAAGTGAAATGGGGTTCTAGTTTTTCTAGAATGAAATTAGATTTTTTGTTGCAACTTGAAGTCGTTATTTGAGTTTTTGTGTAAGTTTGTATCCGAGATTTCACGAATTGTGGTGAATCGCGGTTGATTGTAGGGAATGACAAAAAAATCGCGTTTTTTTATTTCGAAGAAAAATCGAGCGTGACCCTTCCTAAGAAAACTGGTTTTCTAAGTTATTTTGGATCGATTTTTTGTTGTTTTAGGGCTTTGGAAAAGTCCCTTGATTTTTTGTTATTTAATTTGAGTTTGGAAAACTGTTATTGAAAAGCTACGCGATGTTTACGACGGTGATCCGATATCGCAACCTCAGTTCAGGTATACGATGCCGAATATCGCCCGTCTTTCGAAGTGTAGTGACTGGGGGCTCTGCAGTTAAAGAAACTTACCCAGGAGTTCACAAGCAGATACTCCTATAGTTCGTAGCACTTTCTTTATGCAAGAGGAATCTCCAAAATACCTTATTTAATCCGGAAGGTGCTTTCGCTTTAATGTCTTCTTGAACCACTCGTTTTTCGCTATTGGGGTGCAAGTGATAGCTACTAAACGCCCAGTGGTTCCGAGAAATTGTTTTAAGTTTCATTTATTGGTTCTTCTACGACGTTCTAGAAGTTCTAGCTGCCGTCAAAAACCTCGTCGTTATTGTGGGGAAGGTCTAAGCTTGAATCTGAAAAAGAAAAAGGCGAGAAACGTCTCTTAATCCTGTTCCTGATTGTCTAGATGGGAATTTTCTTGCTAAAATCGTTTTGTGTTATAAAAATTGTTATAAAAATAACATGGGTTTTTGCATAAAAATCGGGGTTATTCTTCCTTATTCGAAGTTTTCTCTCTTCTTGCTTCAAAACTGGTGTCCTCTGTTTTCGAAACTGATTATTTGAGTAATTTTCGTGATTTTCCGTCACTTCCAAGTGCAAGAAATGAGACAACTGCTTTCTAGCTGCTCCTGCTCTAAAGACAGCACTTTATATAGTTTTCTCCGACTTTCTTAGTTAGGGTCAAACTTCGTTAAATAGACCAATCAGATTCTTTCTGATTTCTCCACGTGTTTCCAATGCTACTATATAAGACATTTCTTTCTTGAATTACAGAATTTGTACTTGACCGATTTGCAAGATTTGGAAATATATAATTGTGGTTATATATTTACAATACCCCTAACCTTTATAGACAATTTTCCACGTCGAATTATACCAATCGTGGGGAGTGGCTTAACCACACACACCAACGATAGTGGAGGATGTCATCAAGGTGAAATGACATCACACGTTTAAAATGGTATGACGAGAACTTCAAGGTCAAAATATAATGAAACAACTAACTACATTTTGTCTGCTTTATTGATTAACATTTTTCTGTTGTTCTCTTATACGTGTAATACAATCATTTAAACCTAAATTTCTTAGTTTTTTCAATAATATATGTTATTCTTTATCTTTTGAAAATTCCTTACAACTACACTTGTTAAATAAGACTCGACTAAACGATCTGGTGTACCGAATTCAGAAAAGCCCTCATGCGAAGATGAAAGTCGTGCATCTGGACAGATTGGCCCATTACCAAGATCAAGAAGGTTGATCGGGACGATCAAGGCTTGGAAGGGGGCAATGTTACAAACTTTATAGCATTGTACATTTCCTAGTATTAGTTTGTGTTCGTAGTTTGTAGGGTTTTAAGTATATTTTCTACAAGTTTATAATTAATTTAAGTAATTTTACCTTTGTTAATTTCCTCAGGAGACGACTATGAAAGAAGGTCTGGAACTTTTAGAGAATTCGATTTCCTTATTTTTAACATGGAACGCCTATGATAGAAGGTCTAGAAATCGCCGGATTATTCCTTTTTCTTATTTTGATGACCCCATGTAGTATGGAAATCCTTCTAGAGAATTAAGGAATCTTCCGGCATCGACCAAAAGGGTATATAAAAGGGTCCAGATCTGCTTTCTCGGTCAGTATATTTCGAGAGTTCGTCGACGCAAGTTGAAATAATTTGACAAGTGTCAAAAGTAAGGTTGACAATAAAAAGTTGTTAAAATAATACAGGGTGTATAATTTGTTCGAAGACCGGCTGTCCGGAACAAATTGGTGTCGGAAGTGGATCAAATCCAGAGGAGGTTAGTTTGGGTTAGAAAATTAGAAAAAGAAGGAAAAAAAAAGTTAATTGAAATTGTATGCCAGTGGAAACTAGAAGCCAGAAAGCAAAGATGGAAGAACAACTTCAAGGTAGTTTAAACCAGATACTGATGATGATACAAGACATGAAAACAAGCCAAGAAGATATGAAGAAAAGCCAAGAAGAGATGAAACGAGAATTAAAAGAAGATATGACGAAAAATCAAGACGATTTGAAACAAGAACTGATGACACTAAAGACAAGCCAAGATGACATGAAACAAGAATTTAAGATCAGCCAAGATGATATGAAACAAGAACTGAGAGAGGACATTAAGAAAAATCAAGAAAGCATAAAACAAGAACTAAGAACAAGCCTAGAAGACATGAGGTATGAACTTAAAACAAGTCAAGAAGATTTGAAACAAGAAATGAAAAAAGACATGACGCGCATTGAACAAGAAATGCAACAGAAGATGAGCAAAATTAGAGAAGACGTACATTGCGAAGTACAACATGAGGTGGCAGGAATCCAGAAACAGATGCAACAGCTACATTTTCAAATCGAGAAGGTAGCCAGGACAGGTATAATAAAAGTAGATGATGTTCCTGCAACCAGTGTGATGAAGCCACCTACCTTCGACGGCAAGGTACCTTGGCTTACCTATGTCCGTCAGTTCGTAGCCGCCGCCACCGGCAATAACTGGAGTTTACCGGAGAAGGCACGTGCTCTTGTTGTAGCACTACGAGGTGAAGCTATGGAGGTCCTACGTAACATTCCTGAAGAAAAACAGGATGATTACGAGTTCATTGTTACTTTTCTGGAGATGCGCTATGGGGAAGCCCACCTCCAAGAAGTTTATAAAGCCCAACTCCAAGAAAGAAGACAGAAATACAACGAAAGTCTTCAAGAATATGAGGCGGATATAATGAGGTTAATAAATTTGACCTACCCAACATACCCAGAAGAAATAAAGCAAGAGTTAGCAGTGAATAGTTTTATTGAAGGTTTACGCGACCCAGAAATAAGTCAGACACTAAGAATGGCCAGACTAAAGAGAATATCCGAGGCTCTTGCTTATGCCCTTCAGTTTGAGACAGCCAAACAGACCTCAAGGAACCAAGGAAGAGTCATAAGAAGAGTCAGTGTTTCCCGGGATGACCGCAATACCAATGAGGAATTCTTCATGAAGTTAATGAGGGAGATGCAGGAATTTCTAAACAGACAAAAGGCAAATGACAACAAAAATACAACCTTCCAAGGCAATAAAAGAATACGTTGTTGGAAATGTGGCCAAGAGGGGCATGTACAAAGCCGCTGTACTGGCAGTACTGCTCCTGACAGTGATCAGAATCAGGAAAACTCCCAGTAGCCAGCTTAAAGGGGCGAAAGCTGGCTAGGTGCTACCAAGCCCCACCAACAATAACAATTAAGGTATCCCGGCTGCAAAACAATGGTTCCAGCTTGGTAGTACCTGGAAAGGTGTGCGGTCGGGTATGTTAAATGGTATTAGATACTGGTTCTACTCACAGCATTGTAAAGCCGAACATCGTGGCTCAATGTAAAATTGGTCTTCCAGAGAAGCATTATGTCCTGCAAACCGCCAATGGGGAAGTAATACCTGTGAAAGGGATACATGAAGCCAAAATAACCCTGGGAAGCACCACTTTCACACACATGGTCATTGTTGTTGATATTTTGGATGAAGTAATACTCGGTCTAGATGTCATGGAACACCAGAAGCTTGTCCTTGATCTTCCTCAACGAGTACTGTGAACTAGAAATGAAGAAATTTTTATGAATATACCGAAAAATAGTAACTTGTCGATCCGGGAAGTTGTACTCCTTGAAGATGCGATGTTACCCCTAAGTTCAGAATGTATAGTAAAAGTAAAGGTTGATAATTCCGAAGAAGATGAAATAGTTTTAGTTGAACCAAGTCAAGATTGCTCGTTGAATGCAAAAGGGAATCTTCCTGCTAGAACACTGATCCAGAATAAAAGATGCCATATATTTGTCAAGATGCTAAACTTGAAGGATTATCCTCAACAGATGAGAAAAGGTGACGAGATTGCTACCTGTCAACCTGTCGACGTGATAGTTACCGGTATCCCGTTACAACCTGAAAAATTACCTGCTAGTCTACCTAAAGTACTTCAAGACCTGGTTAGTACGTCAACACCTTTACTAAATCAAGTTCAGGTAGCTAGACTAGAAGATCTTTTAAGAAGAAATCAGGATGTTTTCTCTTTATCAGATAGCGACTTAGGAAGGACCAATGTAGTCGAGCATAGAATAAATACTGGTGAAGCAACTCCAATTAAACAAGCTCCAAGGAGATTACCATTAGCAAAACGTGACGAGGTTGAGAAGATGCTTAAAGACATGCAGGATCAAGGCATTATAGAACCTTCCCAAAGTCCCTGGACATCCCCAGTTGTACTAGTTAAGAAGAAAGATGGCTCAACTAGATTCTGTATTGACTTTAGACGGCTTAATGACGTCACAGGGAAAGACAGTTTTCCTTTGCCTCGTATTGATGATACTCTAGATACTTTAACTGGATCAAAATGGTTTTCCACATTGGACTTAAAAAGTGGCTATTGGCAGGTACAGCTTCATCCAGAGGATAAAGAAAAGTCCGCCTTTTCTACTGGAATGGGGCTATGGCAATTTAATGTTATGCCATTTGGTTTATGCAATGCCCCAGCCACTTTTGAACGTTTAATGGAACGAATCTTACATGGACTAACGTGGACAATATGTCTACCTAGATGACATCATAATTCTGGGAAAAAACATTTGACGATCATCTGAAAAATGTTGAAGATGTATTTCAAAAACTGAGAAGTGCACAATTAAAGCTTAGTCCGAAGAAATGTCAATTTTTCCAGAAAGAAGTGAAATATCTAGGACATATAATCACAGAAGCTGGTGTACGAACCGATCCAGAGAAGACAGAAGCCATTCAAGGTTGGCCAATACCGAAAAATAAGCATGAACTGAGAAGTTTTCTAGGTCTCTGTACTTACTATAGAAGATTCATAAAAGGATTCGCCGATATTGCAAGACCTTTGCATCGACTGACTGAAAATAGCAACAACTACGAATGGTCCGCAGACTGCGAAAACTCCTTTAATGAATTAAAGAAGGCACTTTGTAATCCTCCAATACTGTAATATCCTGAGCCTGATCAGATGTTTGTTGTGGATACGGACGCTAGTAACTCCTCTATAGGTGGAATTTTGTCCCAGATACAAAATGGCCAAGAAAAAGTGATTGCTTATTTTAGTAAAGTACTCTGCAAAGCTGAGCGAAATTATTGTGTAACAAGAAAAGAACTACTCGCCATTATAAAGACATTGGAATACTTTTACAAATATCTATATAGCCAAAAATTTCTTGCATCATTAAAGTGGCTTTTACAATTTAAAAATCCTGAAGGTCAAATAGCACGATGGTTACAACGCTTGCAAGAGTACGATTTTAAAATTGAACATAGAAAAGGCTTGAACTACAAAAATGCAGACGCTTTGTCAAGGAGACCATGTCCAGAAGAATGCAAGCACTGTAACAGGCACGAAGAGCGAGAAAATCCTGACGATTTCTATTGCCGAAAGACACGACTACAATGCTCTTTGGATTGGAATCCCAAAATCATCTCCAAAGAACAACAAGAAGATCCAGATCTTAATCTTATCATTAAATTAAAGAATAATAATTCAAATCGACCCACTTTTCAAGAAATCTCGTCAAAATCTCAAAAAGTGAAAGGTTACTGGGCATTATGGGATTCCTTGACTATGCACAATGGTCTTTTAAATAGAGTTTGGGAGAGCTCTGATGGCAAATACTACAAATACCAGACTGTTTTACCCACCAAAAGGATTCCAGAAGTACTGCAACATTTACATAATGGTGTAGGTGGCGGACACTTAGGGGTTATGAAAACTCTTGAAAAAGTTCGAGAGAGGTTCTATTGGCTGGGGAGCCGCGCAGATGTAAAAGATTGGTGCAAAACATGTACCGACTGTGCTGCCAGTAAAGGCCCGAGGACCCGTAGCCATGGTAAAATGAAGCAGTACAATATAGGAGAACCTTTTGAAAGAATTGCTATAGACATAGCAGGACCATTTCCTATTAGTAAATCCGGGAATCGCTATATGTTGGTAGCTATGGATTACTTCAGTAAATGGCCAGAAGTCTATGCGATACCAAACCAAGAAGCCACCACCGTTGCTGAAATGTTGTTTGAAAAGTGGATTTGTAGATATGGGGTGTCAAGAGAGATACACTCTGATCAAGGCAGAAATTTTGAATCTGACGTTTTTACGAACCTTTGTAAGCTTCTGAAAATCCACAAAACTAGAACAACACCCCTTCATCCACAGTCAGATGGAATGGTTGAGAGATTTAACAGAACGCTGGAGAATTACATAAGGATACAAGTAAATGAACAACAAAATAACTGGGATAAATGCATTCAGCCATTTTTACTAGCCTATCGTTCAGCCATTCACGAAGCCACTGGAAAAACACCTGCCAGCATAATTTTTGGAAAAGAATTACGTCTTCCAGTCGATTTGCTTACTGGACGTCCACCCGATTCTGAAGCAACTTGCGAAGACTACTCCAACCAAGTTAGTAAGCGGCTGCAGGTCTTACACGAAGAAGTCCGTCAAAAGTTACAAATAGAAAGCGACAGAATGAAGACTCGCTATGACCTCAAAGCCAATACATGTGGATTCATGGTTGATGAAAGAGTTTGGTTGTACAATCCGAAAAGATCCAAGGGGCGTTCACCAAAGCTTCAAAAGTCATGGGAAGGTACAATGTAGTGACTCGACTAAACGATCTGGTGTACCGAATTCAGAAAAGCCCTCATGCGAAGATGAAAGTCGTGCATCTGGACAGATTGGCCCATTACCAAGATCAAGATGGTTGATCGGGACGATCAAGGCTTGGAAGGGGGGCAATGTTACAAACTTTATAGCATTGTACATTTCCTAGTATTAGTTTGTGTTCGTAGTTTGTAAGGTTTTAAGTATATTTTCTACAAGTTTATAATTAATTTAAGTAATTTTACCTTTGTTAATTTCCTCAGGAGACGACTATGAAAGAAGGTCTGGAACTTTTAGAGAATTCGATTTCCTTATTTTTAACATGGAACGCTTATGATAGAAGGTCTAGAAATCGCCGGATTATTCCTTTTTCTTATTCTGATGACCCCATTTAGTATGGAAATCCTTCTAGAGAATTAAGGAATCTTCCGGCATCGACCAAAAGGGTATATAAAAGGGTCCAGATCTGCTTTCTCGGTCAGTATATTTCGAGAGTTCGTCGACGCAAGTTGAAATAATTTGACAAGTGTCAAAAGTAAGGTTGACAATAAAAAGTTGTTAAAATAATACAGTGTTGTAACGAAGTTACTAAAATTTTGGGCAAGTGTATGTTCGCCGGGATTTAATTTATTTATTTACATCCGAAAAATCTGATTCTTGCGGGAAAAGATTGCTTAAAGTTTAAATAGTACCGGAATATAATTAGATTCACCGCGCTATGCCGAGAAATATAATTTTCCGAGATTTTCAGAGCGTCCGACCATAGTAATCGCGCGCCGCATACAGCAGTATCGTATGCGCGATCACCGCACACCGTCACACGTCAGCGTAGTGGGAGCTTGGGCTGTCTATTTAAGTCCGAGCAGACCATTATTTCGCGGAGAACTATACGTTCTCTACCCGGGTCAACAGTCAACAGTGCAAACGAACTGGACTGGGTCGCCTGCTGGGCCGCGCCTTCCTGGTCTGGTGATTTAGGTGAGGCTAAGCTTGTGTGTATATGGTTTTTACCACACACTTCCTTCCTTACGTCCTGCCCCTCTAATGACCAGGAATGTGTTTACCGCCAGGTGCCCTCCGACGTCCATTGACAAGGGCGCTAAACAACTGCCGCCCCGACGCCTATCGCCGCCGCCGCGTGTAAAGACCGTCGCCGTGTAGAGACGCCGCCTATCGCCGATCGATGCCGTGTTATTGTTACATACCGCGTATACCGCCGTCGGTCGAATTTTAATACGAAGCGCCGTGAATCATGAACGCGGATTTTAGATACGAGGCGCGATAATTTGCGTACAAGCCGTCGTGAAGAGCGTCGCAACAATATAGTACGAGGTACGTGAATAGCGTCGTGAATGATACCGCCGGGTTACCGTCTTTAGCGCAACCGACCAGTATGAGCTACCGTTAACAGCTCTAAAACATACTCTTGCCCTCCAGACCATTTATTTGTTAATATTGTTGTATATCTTAGATTTTAAGTTAGTTTTAGGCCATGTATTTATATAAAAGAATGGAATACAGGATACAGGATGTTTTATAACCGTTTGTTTTATTACCTAGTCCCATTTTACCATTACATGTAACAATTGGCAGCCTGCAGCCAGCACTAATACACGCAATTGACCCCTGGCTTGCCGTTTCTCCACTGTAACAAGCTGCCCGGTGCATAAAGTGGGCACTCGACCACAATAAATCCCGAGGGTGGCGCCCGAGAACCAACCCCCGAGTGGATGTTTTGACCTTCAGGCAGTCAAACCGTTGATCAGCTGAGAGAGCAGGGATATCCCGAATTTACGTAGCTGCCGCTGACCCGATACCCCTGCGCTGATCGACTGCCTGCACGAGAAATATCCAGTGACCGATGTTCCGCTGCCGTGAACGCAGAAGAGCCGAAGAGCACGACCTGCTCCCCCGCTTCCCGCCTACGAAAACGCGTCACAAATTTGGCGCCCGAGCAGGGACTTTCAAAAGTTAGATAGGAAGAGCAGGGACTCTAAAACGTTGACAGGAAGAGTAGGGACTCTCATACCGTTTGATTCGAAAGATAGGGACTATGAAAACGACTTGAAAAGCGCATAACTCTTGAAAAGAGTATAACGGAGGAGCATAGGACCGGAAAGAAGAGCAATACTGAGGTAGTACCGAGATTGGCCGACACCGGGAGACAGTTGGGCGTGACTGTGGTGGACCGTTTTACCGAAGGAGTATTGCTGTTTTTTTTTACCGTCACCGTTGAGAGTGTTGTATTTTGTCGAAGGAGTACCGACGTTGAGGGAATGCTTTTCCACCGCCGATCAAGTCCGTTTAGTCAAAATAGTCGTGATAATAGGTAATCCGAGTATTCCATTCTGTATCCGCCGACCGTAGCAGTGTATATGAACCGATTTAGGTAAATTTTGTTATAGGAGGTAATTAGGGCCTAAAACAGTAAGAATACCGACTTTTTACAAAAATTTGTTCTGCGCATGCGCGAGGCAGAAATGTGAGCCGTATATCTTTTTCGACTAATTTTGGGTCGTAAATTTCATTTTTCGACTATAGAAATGTTAATTTTTAGTGTACCGCGAGATACGGCCTGTTTTACCGACTTATGTTAAGATATTGATGTTGAACGCGCTTGCGTCGCGCATGCGAACCGGAGAGTAAACTGGAGGGAGAGTATGCGCGCACCGAGAGTATATACCCCCACCTAATGCATACCACCGAGAGTAGTATTAATTTAAGAACCGTCCGAAATAGTATCAGTTTCAAGCCGACCGCTCAACCAGAAGCATCTCCAGTTTCAAGCACCAACAAAAGAAGCAGTACCGAGAGAGATGACTGAAGAAGCAATTCTGACTACAGGTACCGCCAAGTCTTCGCAAAACGATCCGAGCAACACAAGGGTGAGTTAGGCTTACCAGACGCAGAAAGAAGCCAGCCGCTACTGTTACCGCAAGCACTGATGGATTTGTTTGTTCCGCCGACGCCGCCCATGATTATTCCGCCGAAGGGTAACAAATTATATTTCTGGTCTATAGTATTTTTGTTTTCAGATTATGGACCGCCTGCCGGACGAAGGACAGCATCTGAACCCACCATCCAATTGCAAGGTTCTGTTCTGCCTACCACTTTTGATTTCTAGCCAAGATGCCGCCAAGTTGCTGCCAAAATGTCACCAAGCTGCCGTCAAGTTGTCGTAAGGCCGCCGGCTACAGGTGATGACGTCTAGGATGACGAAATGGTCCAGTTTCCAGTCTTGTCAAGCGGTAATATATCTGGCCGCCAGAAACGTCAGATATTCGTTGGAGTTCAGTAATGCTGCCAAACTGTTTAATTCCGGCCTTTCCCTTTTGGCCGCCGTCAGCCTTAGGCTCAACATGGGAAACGGTGAGGTACCATGCGTAGCATGAGGAGCCACCGCTACTAGACCATCATGGAACCATCACTACCAGCCATGAGGAATCCATTCCACCAGCCACCGAAGAAGACGAGAAGATTAGGTTAAGTTTAGAATTGTATCAGGTTAGGTTTTTTTTGTTTTGTTGTAAATATTTATGGAATAAATATTTTCCGAAGAAGGGGGGGGTGTGTAACGAAGTTACTAAAATTTTGGGCAAGTGTATATTCGCCGAGATTTAATTTATTTATTTACATCCGAAAAATCTGATTCTTGCGGGAAAAGATTGCTTAAAGTTTAAATAGTACCGGAATATAATTAGATTCACCGCGCTATGCCGGAAAATATAATTTTCCGAGATTTTCAGAGCGTCCGACCATAGTAATCGCGCGCCGCATACAGCAGTATCGTATACGCGATCACCGCACACCGTCACACGTTAGCGTAGTGGGAGCTCGGGCCGTCTATTTAAGTCCGAGCAGACCATTATTTCACGGAGAACTATACGTTCTTCACCCGGGTCAACAGTCCAAACGAACTGGACTGGGTCGCCTGCTGGGCTGCGCCTTCCTGGTCTGGTGATGTAGGTGAGGCTAGGCTTGTGTGTATATGGTTTTTACCACACACTTCCTTCCTTACGTCCTGCCCCTCTAATGATCAGGAATGTGTTTACCGCCAGGTGCCCTCCGACGTCCATTGACAAGGGCGCTAAACAACAGCCGCCCCGACGCCTATCGCCGCCGCCGCGTGTAAAGACCGTCGCCGTGCAGAGACGCCGCCTATCGCCAATCGATGCCGTGTTATTGTTACATACCGCGTATACCGCCGTCGGTCGAATTTTAATACGAAGCGCCGTGAACCATGAACACCGACCAGTATGAGCTACCGTTAACAGCTCTAACACATACTCTTGCCCTCCAGACCGTTTATTTGTTAATATTGTTGTATATCTTAGATTTTAAGTTAGTTTTAGGCCATGTCTTTATATAAAAAAATGGAATACAGGATACAGGATATTTTATAACCGTTTGTTTTATTACCTAGTCCCATTTTACCATTACATGTAACAATTGGCAGCCGGCAGCCAGCACTAATACACGCAATTGACCCCTGGCTTGCCGTTTCTCCACTATAACAAGCTGCCCGGTGCATAAAGTGGGCCCTCGACCACATTAAATCCCGAGGGTGGCGCCCGAGAACCGACCCCCGAGTGGATATTTTGACCTTCAGGCAGTCAAACCGTTGATCAGCTGAGAGAGCAGGGATATCCCGAATTTACGTAGCTGCCGCTGACCCGATACCCCTGCGCTGAGCATTTGACCGATGACTGCCTGCACGAGAAATATCCACTGACCGATGTTCCGCTGCCGTGAACGCAGAAGAGCGGAAGAGCACGACCTGCTCCCCCGCTTCCCGCCTACGAAAACGCGTCACAGTGTGTATAATTTGTTCGAAGACCGGCTGTCCGGAACAATAATATAGTTCTACATGTTCCATATATCTAAAAATATAAAAAAATTCCTGAGAATCCGAATCCATTTCATATGTGTAAAATTCAGAACAGGCTGTGAAATTAAAAACTCTTCATACATTTCTCTAACTAAACTTTTCATATTAAGTATTACGTTAAACAAAGTTCCACACTCTAATTTCATTTAATACAACAGGATCTTTTATGAAACTAATCAGTTTTTCCAAACAGTCATTAAATCCCAACTTTTTCATTTCACAAACAAATTCTAGTAAATTTATTGAAATATTTGCGACATGCATAGGCAGTCTCTTGATATTCAGAAGCTAAATCATAATAACGCCACACCTATTCTGGTTGACTTTTCATTGCATAATTCATATAACTACTTGCCGTTTCAGTGAACTCATCACACCATTTTTTAATTCTCTCATGCAAATCACTGTCCATATTCTTTTTTAACTTATTTTTTACACGACACTTTCTTATTGGTGGTGGTGGACCATCTATATGATGCCGATATATCTGCTTATAATGAATGGAACAGGGTCAGTACAACTGTAGTTCCTTGTCACACCTATATCGCTCTGGCAGCTTAACCCAAATTTGTTGTAAACTAAGCGATCGACGTAACTTCTCAAGTGATCGAGAGGGAAAAATGATAGATCCTTTTCATCAAAAACACACAAATTTTTTAAATTATTTTGGTATCAACAAATTACTCTGAGATATTTCTGTGTTTGGCATTTCACACTGAATGAATGAAGAAAGGCTCAAGCAGTTTTATAGAATAATTTTAGGGTCAGAACCATTTCAAGGTCATCCCACATTATTGACAACTATTAAGGTCAAAGTCAAGATCATATTCGGGTCGACTTCAAAGCCATAACTCAATGACCGTGAAAACCAATTGACCTACAACATGCCATTGATCCTGAAAAAAATTGACCTTGAAAATTTTGAACCTTGGGAACAATTTGCCCTTGGAGACAATTTGGCCTTGGAAAATTTGACCTTAGCCCTGACCTTGTGCACGCACACGTGTGCTGTCAAGGGCGTCGCTTCTGCGCATGCGGAGGAGGGGTAGCTTATTTCTTATCTACTGGTCTCTTAAAATTGTAGGTACTAGGTAAAGAAAAATCTCAATTTTAGAATTGTCACTCACAGTCGTTTGGTGCGGTGTAATGTGTCATATAATAATTGGATTTTATTTTTTGTAGACGATTTAATCAAAATTCGTATATGGAAATTTTATCCAATTTTGTTAGGACCGAGCTGGAGGATGAAAATATGCCCCCTAATTCACTAACATCGTCTAACTTTAAAACTGATTTAAATTGACAATAAAGGGTTTCAATTGACAAATACAACCATAAGTCAAGAAAGTTTTGAACATTAAAAATACAATGTTAAAAAAATAATTTTCTGGTATTTTTAGACCGGCAAAAATGCAAAATTTTTTTTATTTCCGGAGACAAGTATTCCTATTACCGATTTCAAGGTTGATCCCCAGGTTTCTATTTTTAATATTTCTGCATAAGCCTTTATTTGTTGACATATGCCAATATCAGAAGCAAGACAAAACAGACCGACTAGAAGATCTACCTTTCATGGCAACTAAATCGAGTTTAAGTCTTAAACTTTCTTAGTAAATCCGGTTGTTAGAGTTTAGAAGAAACCTTATTTTTCAACAAGATGGATATCCTGCTCACTCTAGATGACAAGTGATAAACTGGTTAAGTAATCCCATTAGATTATTTTCTGTGGGGTTACTTAAAGTAAAAGGTTTACAGAAATTATTTGAATGATAACACTGACCTACTAAAAGAAAAAGTTGTGGAAGCTGTTGCAACTATAAATACAGATATGAATGCATATGTGTACGAAGAATTTAGAAATAGATTAGAGAAATGTGTACTAGTTTCTACTAGACTGACCTCCTGATCAACATATAAAATAATTATCTTTTTATTTCAAACTTAATGTTAAGGTTTCACAACATTGTTTCAAAAATAAATTAAAGGAAAAATTAATTTTGTATTTTTTTTTTATTTAACTACGTTTCTATTCTGTCTTATATATTCTATTAATGGATTACGTGGTCGAAATTTAGAGCATTTTAGGCCGATTGCCTGGATGAAAAAAACGCCGAAACACATCGTATTTCTAGAAAGCTCTGAAATAGATGATTATGCAAAGAACTAAAACTAGATTGCATCTTTAACTTTAGATGTGTAAATAAATAAAGAGATAAAGAAATTAGGTAACAAGTATATCAACTTTAATCTGTTTTTAACTGAGGAGTAGGTTCTCAATTCGATTGCTATTTTTTACTTCGGAATGGCTGTGTCGACTAAACACAAATCATTTGCATTAGGTTCAAGAAGTTGCTGCAGGGGAGTCATATAATTTTAGCTGTAACTGGTTAGGTAAAATGGAAGATGTTCTTTTTTCTTCAAAACTGGTGTGGGAGTTTTCGAGTGCGCAGATTTTGGATCTTAAATATTTTTTCAAAATTAAATATTGGTATTGGGGAGTTTTGGAAGTATTACGAATCTAAAGTTAATTTCATAAAATTCAATATGGTGGGCTAAATTTTCAGTTTGTCCAATTTCTTTTAAAACTGGTATTTGGAATTTCTCGAATTCAATTAATTTTTGTTGTATCACGGTTCAATTTTGTTCTTAAGCTCACTATGGCTAATTTATTTAATTTAGCCTTATTTGCAAATACTGTCGTTATGGGTAAACACAGGATCATTTTCCTTAGGTATTTCCCAGGGATTCTTTGAAGACAAGCATTTCATTAAGTTTCGATTAAATTTATTTGCCATTATATTTTTCCTACTTTGGTATTTCACTACACTGTGCTTAAGTATTTTCTTATCAATATCAAATTTACTGCTACCTTTTTTTTTTGAATTCAGATAGATCTTGTTTTTTTTTCTACCATTCATATTTACGTTCGATATTACGATGTTGGGTTGCAGAAATGAGGAAATTTCAATTGATGTATTAATATATATTTCTTTAATTTAAAAATTACTACTGGGATACTTATTAGATTTATTATTTTTGTTTTGACTGAAAAATGCTAGTGATTAACGAATAGGCTTAACTAACAAATGTATTTTAGCCGACTGTTGTTGCCCGGTGTCTTACTTTTTGAACTGTCATTTCTTTCACACGTGGTAATTGAACGCGCCTAACGGAAGTGGATTAGTGCAGCAGGTCCATGATTATAAAAGGAGGCCGTTTTGCCTTGATTTTTCACTTTTTCCCGGTTTGATTCGGCCGAAGCATCTCAATTTTTAGTTGTCAAATTTTTGGGATTCTGAGATGGAAAGTCGAAAATTATCCCTGTAATTTCGTTGAGTTTTGGTGTACCGTCTCTTTTGCCAGGTTGGCAGTTTCGGTTTTTTTTATCGGGATAAACCCAGAGACAGAGATTTTGGGCAGTTTGCACGAGTCAACGAAGGAATTAGTCTGACTCCAGAAGATCGAGGTCCACCATCTGGGTCGAAAAACAACCTCGATCCACCCTTTGGGTACAAACATTAGTCCACCCTCTGGGTAGAAGAAAAACTCAGATCCACCCTCTGGGTCAAAAAACAACCTAGATCTACCCTCTGGTTAGAGAACAACCCAGATCCACCCTTAGTGAAATAAAAAAGTGCACCCTTAGGCACAAAACATCACTCCACCCTCAGAAACAGAACTTCAGTGCACCCTTAAGGACAGAAAACTCTTCTTATTCGTAAATAAAGAGTAAAATTAGTATTAAAAATGATGAGTTTTATTTGCCCCACAACGTCTTGTCGTTTTTTTCAGTGCGTTACCTTTTTTATTATTTTTATATTTTGTGTAGCAATTTTTTTGATTTAAGAGCTGAATTGAACGCTAGGCCCAAGCAACAACGTGGGGGGGGGTTCTATGTTTACCCAGCAAAGTTCAGTGGCGCCCTCTTTAAATATTCACCCCTACTCTACGGCATAGGGGCTAGCTTGGCCCTTTGCTTGCTGGTGTTGCCTATAGTCGTCAGCTATGCTTTGCTCTCACGAGATAATCTTTACTAGCGCCTTTACATTAAATGCCAGTGTAGCAAGTTGGCGCCCAACTTGTGGCAATCGTTGATCAAGAAAGACAATTTATTGTACACTTACAATAAATATAAATTAAACCAAAAATCAAAAAATAAAATTAAAAAAAAATATATAATAATGAAATAACTCTCTAGATTTTTCTCAGTAAATGAAATTTTTGAAGCCAACTGACAACTTATTCATCCTGCAATAGACAAATAGATCTATAAGCTGGTGTAACGATCCTTCTCTTTAACGGATTTTATTTGTAATTGCTTCGTTAGTTAAATTAGTTTTTGTCAGTATTGGTAGTAATTTGTTTCATTTAGTATTAAATAGAAATTCTAAAATTAAATATAAAATAAGTGTTACTGTATATTTACCTGTACTTGAAAGAATTGTCAATATTTATTTTTAAATTTTAAATAATGAGCTTAAGAATTTTTGAAGAAAAGTTTCGGCCCCTTCTTATTACAAAATATTTTATACATACAGGATGTTTTAAAAAACATGCACGAATGCTCATCTGAAGATTAACCTTCTTAAAATAAGAGGAGAAGTTGATTTTGTTATTTAGATACAGGGTGATTAGAACTGAAAAAATGTATCGTATTTCTTATTAATTTATGAAGTGCTCACAGATATTTTGTTGAAACTTCGGGTCAATTATTTCATGCTAAAAAGAAATTTTATATCCAAATAAATATGTGAAAATTAAAGAGAATAACATAATATCAAAATAAATTTACTTACAATTAATTAGAACTCGTAAAGAGTTCGTGTTATTATTTACTAATTGGCTTAAATATTACATGATCTTGTAATTTTTTTAAAAGAAAGCGCTCATTAAATGACCAAAATATTCCAATTTTCCTTTTTTTCATTGTTAAAATAGTTGTTTTTCTTTGGTCATAATAAAGGATTCCTTATTGGAGACATGATCCGTACTTGGTATCCGCTGTACACTTAAAGGTCAAAGGATTTTTATTTTCTTATGTTCTGTTGTTTTAGGATCTAAGTTTTCATTCCATATCACAAGAACAAGAAGCATCTAACCATGTGCTTTCTCAGTCCTAGTGAGATATTAAAATTTGCAAGGAACCAGCTATCTCAATTAGTCTGATCATTATAACTATCTATAATAGTTCGTAATTACTGATATTTCTGAATCCTCTCGATATTACTGTTCTCAGCTTTTATTTCTGTATTTTTAAAATTTTCTTCTGTTAGGTGGTTTTCCTTAGTCGGTGGCATAAACACAGATCTCAACCAATCTTTAGGATGCTTAACTTTCCGTAAATTTGATATATAGATCTACTAGAAAGTGTGAAAGCCCTGGTGCCTTCTACTTTATTCTCCTTATATTGTTATGATTTTCCCTCTCCCACTTTCGCACTGGGTTCGGATAATTACACTACTTTTCACTAATTACTCTCAATTCTTTATTAGCTACTTGCTTACACTTTCACTGTTAAAATATAACTTATTCCTACCTCATACTCTACCGACTTAAATACCTATAGAACATACTAGAATAAAAGTCTAGAATCTTTTTAGAAACATGACTAATAATGAGACTAATGAGACGGTATTTCTGTAAGAACAGGGTCGGATTCAGGTAGTCTTCGTTGCAATATCATGATTGTGTGATAGGGTTTAAGCCAAGAAAGCCCGGACATCTTGTTCACTGCTGGATGGTCAGTAGAATTAATAAGATTTTGTTCGTTTAACGTCATGATAATTCTACAAGGATTTTGGGATTCCTCTTCAATATCATTTATCTCGCTTGGGGTTTTTCTTTTACAGATCCAAAAATTAGCACTTACTAAAATTATTGATACAAACCGTAACGTAATAATATTTTTTCGAAGTTCGGAAACAATTTAATAATTAAAGATGATAGAAACATATAACTAGTCTGTAAAAACATCTTCAAAGGTTGAAATATCAAGTCATGTTTTAATTGCTTTTTAGAAAAATAGACTTGGTGATTTAAAAGAGGATATGAGTAAATATGATTGGTATAAATTAAAAAATGTAAGTGTAGCGCTAAACTCCGAAAGAAAGCCTTGTGCCTAATTTCAATATTAATAAGTAAATTTGCTTCAGTAAACAAAATGTTTCCAGAATTTGGACATTTCTATAAAACCAATTTTAGTCCCGGCTAATAGGTTAATCCTTTAATTCACTGACATGTTCTAACTTTAAAACCGGCCTAAGTTGACAGTAGAAGGTTTAAATTGATAAATGCAACAATAAGTCAAAGAAGTTTTGAACCTTGAAAATACAAGGATAAAAAAAATTTTTCTTTTATTACTAAAGCGGCAAAAATAGAAAATTTTGTTTATTTTCAGGAAGCAACTATTTCTATTATAGATTTCCAGGCTTTATCTCTAGTTTCTTAGCTATATAATCACTATATAAACATTATATAAATTATAACAATATCATAAGCAAAACAATACTGACCAACTAAAATATCTTTCATGGCAACTAGAAAAGGTTTAAGTCTTAAACCTTCTTAATGGTTCAGTCTGTAATGATTTGTTATCAATCTTATGTCTTGGGGTGGGTAAAAATTATGTAGATTAGATTGAAACTCGTCGTTTTAGTTTGAATAGGTGTGGTGTCTCCTACCAGCGCAGAGCAAGTTTGCTTCCTGTTGTTACTTTAAGCATTTTTCTATTTATGCATGCCTGAAATAAATAATTATTTTTCCCAATACTGAGATATAAGAATGTGAGATATGTACAGACGGACATGACAAGCTGGCTACTAAACCCTAAAAAGGATTTGCAATCATTAAATTACTGTCGAAATTGACAAGTTTAGAACACTACACTTATATAAACTTGTACACGAATATTTACACTTTATATAAAATCTTTTATATAAAACAAAAATATAAGAACAAAAAAGTATTTTATACTCAGTTGGAATCTGATATTTGGATGAAAATGTGATAATGGGCTATTCCGATCCACCACTATTTAACATTTATAGATTTTGATTATTCTTAAATAGTACGTAGTGTTTCCTTCTACTGTGAAATCTCGCACTATAAAATTATAATAAATACGAGCGATGCCTGCCACTTTTACATTTGTAATATTATCTTGTTTATGATTTAACTATTAAATTATAGCTTCAAATCGACAATATTATTTTAAGATGAAATAAATAAATTTCACGTATTGATAATGTATTCCAGCTTTGTTTTAAAGCTATTTTCCTTTCTTTTCTTTTACGTTAGTAACTTGTTCCTTCATCACTCTTATATTTATTTATATAGTATCCCTATAATTTCACTATAAGATCTTTGGATTCTCAAGTGGGGCCGTGTCCATTGACTTTTTCCCAGTTTGACGTTCTATTGGGTTATGAGTTTGTAATTTGTACTTTTAAGCCAGGAATTTGGAAGAGTAAAATTCACCCTGGTTAATCATCAAAGAGTCAGTTTCTGACGGTGGCGCTGCTGAGGTTTGGCGGTGAAGTTGTGGGATGTTTGTATAAGCTTATAAGTATTGTGCTCTATCAAGATATTTAGTAATCTTGTTCTTAATAAATACCGAAAAGATTTTAAATCCGAATTCCGTATAGTTGCTTTACGTAAGAAGGAGCTCTACAGATTATACGGATGACTTTGTCTTGAAATCTCTCTAACCTGCTAAATTTTGATCTGCCAGTGGTGATCCATGTGGGAGCACCAAAAGTCAGAGTGGATCTAATGAAGAGTTTATATATCATGAGCGTAAGCTTTATATTTAACTTGCTATTAAGATTTAGCAGTGAGTAGAGAGCTATTAAAGACGCTCTAGTTAGTAGGAGCGAATTGAGCCTTCTACCAAAAACCAGCCCTTGGTATTTGGTCATCGGGGATCGGAAACCTAGCTTTAATCAACATAACCGCCTGAGTTTTGTCAGGGTTTAACTTAATTTTTCAGTCGGACATCTATTTTTTCAACTTGTTTATATGCTTTTGCAACCTGAGAATTATAAGGCAAAACAACCCTGAGGATGTAGCAAATGCTGTATCGTCAGCGAACAAATATAATTTGCTTTGTTAGTATTGCGAAGTATCTGTTGTATACAGAATGAATAAAGGGGGATGAAAAGGGGAACTGTGAAGAGTCCACACTCTAATAGGCCTTCCAGTAGACATTGTATCATCTGACGATACCGTGAATATTGTATCCTCAAGGAAATCTAGAATCAGTCTTACGAGGTATTTTAGGATTTTTAGTTTATTTACAAGTCCATTATGCCACTCCTTAACAAAGGCCTTGCTGATGTTTCTTCGACATCGATAGCACCCGGGTGGAATTTTCTGTAGAATCCTTATGTTATGAAAGAGGCTAGTCTGGTAGTCTATTGGACGTTATTGTGATACCTCTATCTATCGTTCTGCCAATATTGTTGTTTTATATTTTTTTAATTCTTTACTTCCAGTCCACGATATTTATTACTGTTGATCGATTTCCTTTGGTCAGTGTGGATCTCACTATAGGTTTATAAACTCAGGTATTTGTTTTTTTATAACGTGTTTTTTAAGTTCTATCTCTTTAATTGTTAAAATGGATAATCTGTCATCGTTTTGGCTAACCTGAACTAACCTAACTACTAGTTCTTTGCGGACGATATGGATATTTTAAATATTAACGATAATGTTACCAGTCGAAAATTAGTAACTGAGAGGTTACATGCAAAAAACAAATGTGAATTAAATGTATTATTAGTAAACTAACGATCATTACGCCATACGGGAAATCGCTTGTTTTCTTATCTCACTTATTAATGAGGCTTATTTTTCGTAGTATCTTTTTATATAGTTTATTCCTTGAATCTTTCCTTTATTCATCACCTTCACTTTTAAACAGAAAAGATAAAGATTTGACCTTTTATTAGTAACTGAGAGGTTACATGCAAAAAACAAATGTGAATTAAATGTATTATTAGTAAACTAACGATCATTACGCCATACGGGAAATCGCTTGTTTTCTTATCTCACTTATTAATGAGGCTTATTTTTCGTAGTATCTTTTTATATAGTTTATTCCTTGAATCTTTCCTTTATTCATCACCTTCACTTTTAAACAGAAAAGATAAAGATTTGACCTTTTATTTTAAACTTGAACAAAATATTTTTTCCTAGATTTAATATATATTAAATAAAAAAGTCATTAAGAACTTACAACAATTTCCATCTCCTTTGCGTCTTAACAATCCTTTTGAGACAATAATTAAAAATAGTACATGGACCTGTAAAAAATTGTTCAACTAGATGATTTAAACTATCGATTCAAAACATATATGCTGCGGGATTGCTTTGCAGCTTACTGTATAAAACTGGTTAAAGGTATTTTTTGTTGCTTACCTAAATAATTTTATCTTATTTGCTCTAGAGCTTTAAGCAGAAATATAGGTCAAATAGTTGTTGCATAGGTTTTATAAAATTACTATCATTTACAGGATAACTTATGTCAACAAAGTAAATCTGGTATTGAATTTTCATTATTATTTTTCTTTATTTTGTAGACAGTGGGAGTTATTTCCATTACACTTTATTGCTATTAAGCAACATCATTTAAACGCTTAAAGTTGTTCTCGTTTAATAATATAAGATCTTTTTATTCGAAACAATAATTTGTTTACATGTGTATAACTCTGTTATAATTAAATTTACTAATAATAAATTTTTTGTGTATTACTTCGGGAGCTGGATAGCTTCCCGTAAGAATTCGACAATAAACAGATGAAAACTATGTAATCTTATGTATTTTTTATCACTGAATCCGAATATGTTATTCAAAAATCTTGAAAATTGGTACATTTTGTTGAAATAGCAATTGTTTAGACAAATTAGAAGATATTAGTTTTTAGATCTGAAATCAATCCTATCGCAAAGTATGGATAAAAACAAGAAGAAAATCTCATATATGTTATATATAAAAAGTCAATAGCTTTAAAGTTATTACAAATTTAAGGTTAAAAATTGCCCCAATTAACATATTTTCATTATTCGTAACTAATAATTTCGTGTAATTTTTTTTTAATACCATATTGTTGCTCCGATTTAATGCAGCTCACTGTTTCAAACTCTTGTTAACAAATGACATTTTAGGCTGAAGTACGGGTCTTTACTCGCGAAGTACCGCTCCCCATTCACGCATGACCTGGCTTTATATTGGCATGTGTGATGAATTAAAATTTTAAATTATAACTTAGATTAAGCCGAATACTGAAATATATTAATTAATAATTGCAATAAACAATCTAATCACTTGCTCAAAATTGTGGATTTCAGATTTGATAAATATAATACCTTGAACATACTTATAGATCAAATAGTTGCTTATAATGGATCAGACTTTGTATTAGTAGATGAAATGCTCAAGCAAATAATTATTATTAATAGCACCATCCCAGACACCAAACACATTACGGAGATATATAATGAACGTTTTATTAACAACTGGTATTGAACCCAAGAACCTGTATAAAATTCAAGACATACAAAAGGGAGTATTACTTGGATTATGGTTGACGGGGCGCCAAATGGCTTTTCATCGCCAACATATTAATAAGGAGATTATTTGTAGAATTTATCGATTCGGAGATATTATTATCTTTGAAGAAAATAATTGGCAAATAATTATTTGGCAAATCGTATGGTGTATTTTTGTTTATTTTCGTTGAGAAGAATATATATATATATATATATATATATATATATATATATATATATATATATATATATAAAGAAGTTATACACTGAAGATATGTTAATTATGAAATATTTTTCTACTTAAAAATATTTAATAAATCACATCGACATTTGTGCTTACGAGTGTTTATTGAATGTTTTGTATGAAAAAAGTGTTTTTTTTTTGGAATAAAACTCTAATTGGTAAATTAAAAAAAACTATTTTAAGGTGTATCACGCATGAATTTAAAAATGAGCTGACTTTAAAGTAAATTAAGAACAGTGTATAAGCATTTTTTCTAAATAAAATTTTATTAAAAATTTTAACGCAAACTTATACGTTTAAGTAAGAGTTCTTTATCTGAGAGAAATAGACCATTTTTTCAACAGACGTGTTTTATTCATATGCAGCTGCTTTCTGAAAAAGAAGATTTATCAAATCTAAAAAATATATTTTATTTCTAAATTCCCTACAAATAATAATCTGACAATCTCCAGTATTTCATAATTCCGCAAATATTAGATAAACAGGTTTTGACATAAACAGTGCCCTCAATTTACAGAAAATTTTGTTAGGGAAAATTCCTCTAAGACGTAAGAATTTTAGTTTTGTACGAATGGAAATGACATCCCTTAAATACAAATAGTTTACAAATTGCGAGAGGAAATGTACGTTGGTAATAAATAAATATTAATGAAATTTACTAAACATGGATAGATAAACTGGAAGCAGTGTTTGCAGTATTATGATGCAATATCTCAATTTTTAAAGCATTATTATATATCCAGTTTCTTTATCTTATCCACCCATCATTAAAAATTTTATATTCTAAGTAAATACTAAAGAAGTGCCAATATACCAATAATATTGTTCCATTTACAATATCATCTACCGTCATAAACCAAATATTCTACAGTCTCTATTGAGTGATAAGTGCGATGTAACATTTACCCGTAGTTATACTGTCTCCCCATAAAAGACAAAAAATCGAAGGTCGGCCCATCAACGGACATTAAAGTATAAAGCAATTGCTGTCAATGTCCCATGGTATGGATCTAATACAAAGTTCTTTTAAAAACAGACTTGTATCATATTGAAGAATTAGCGACAATGGTCATGTGGACTACTCAACTTTTTTTTGAAACCAAATGAAATTGTTGAAATTAATAAGTGAAAAACATTAGAAACTAACATGCTCGTTGTTGGCCGGTATTGTCTACCATCGTAGGCGAGAGTGAACAAATACATCGACAAGTGTGCACCTCTATGTGGTTTATTATATGTAAAGCTGCTAAGATTCTTTGAGCTTAAAAGAGCGGTTCTCAACATGGTGGGCCAGGGTGTATACTTTTTTGCTCGGGCTGACACGTCAGCTTTATGCCTTTCAGTCGCGATGCCTACTCACTACATATTTCATTGGTTTTAAATATAATACCTAGATATGAATTTTCCAGTTAAATTGCGCTACATTATAATATTTGAAGAGCTAAATAATATTTCTATTAAAGTTTACGGTTTGGAATGTAGCTATAAAAACAACGAACTAAAATGTGAGCTTGTCGGCCTATTAAGATAAGCTAAAAAAAAGCTACCATTGGTTGTTCGCTACGCAAGAGTACAATATTAAAGACGATGACAGTTCAAAAAGTCATTACTGCTGGATTATGGATTTGTCTCGATTGGTTTCAAGTCAAGTCTCTGGTCATCATGATAGAATATATTTATATATATCTCAAATATTTTGTTTCGCCAGCAGCTTTAATCATACATAAGAAAAATTACGGTAAGCATACCTTTTCGACGAAACTCTTAATAGATACGAAAGTAGATAAATTCGGCTAGAGTATTCCGGAAAATATTTAAAAATTTGAAGGTACCGAAAAAAAATGCGTTTACCATTTGTGGCTTACATGGATTTTGAATCAGTTTCAAAACCCAAAGATACTGTCAAACTCAATCCTGAAAGTTCTTAAATGTTAAAAATTTTAAAACATGAGGCCTATTTTTTTCATTTCTGTTTCTAAGTTTGAGCTATATCGCGAGGACGATGCGGCAAAAGTCTGCGTAGATCGTATTGAAATGGATTTAAGGTATTTTTATAATAAAATTTAAAAGAAATTAAAGCTAAAAATCGCGTAACACATAATGAACTGGAAAAGTTTTAAAAAACCACGATTTGTGGTATATGTGAATGATCTATTGAAAATAATGATTTTAAAGTAAGTGATCATGGCCATATAATTAATAAAAATTTCGTGTCGCACATTCAATTTTTAATTTAAATTACAAATTATCCAACCTTGTCCCTACCCTCCCATATTTCATAAAATCTGAGCAGTTACAACTGCCACAGGTTTATAAAAAAGCGAAGTAGATACTAGATAATAATAATGTTATAGCTCAAAGCAAGTAAAAATATGTCTCATTTACACAGAGGGTGTATATGCACGATTATATCGATAAAAAACTGGTCAAGCAAGAAAGAAATATTTAAAACTAAGATTTATTTATAGTTTTCATTTTTTGCCTGCAAAATTTAGGTAACGGCCTAAATGTTGATGAGTTTAATAAAACACGTAAATATTTTTATAATGATTATAAATTTATTGTAGTGCGCAAAAGGGTGTTTTCCCATAGAGTTTTATCGACTCACTGGAAAAAATAAATAACCTGAATCCTCCCAAGAAAACGAATTTTATGATCATTTACGAGAAGAACATATCAGCGATGAATTATATGAGCCAGCAAAAGAAGTTTGGTGACTCTTTGTCTGTAAGAATTTGGAGGAGTATGCTAAATTATGTTTAACGTCAGATGTATTATTACTAACAGATGTTTTTGAACTTTGCAATATATGTTAACGTTTATAAATTCGATCTTGCGCAGAACTAAACTCCTCCAAGTTTATCTTTTGACTGTATGTTGCATATGATCGAGGTAGAGCTAGGGCTTTTGACATACATTGATACCATTTACTTTTTCAAAAGGGTTGTTCGCGATGGTATAAGTCAGTGTACAGAAAAGAAACATATTGCAAATAATATTTATTTATCTTTTTATAATCCCCCTAAATCTTCTTTATTTATTAGTTATCTTAATGCCACAAATCTGTATAGTCACAATATGTCCCAGGCATTACCATTTGGTGGTTTTAGATGGATGCCAGAACGCAAAATATTAGATTTAAATATATTGAATGTTGACGATGATGGTCCGTATGAGTATGTTTTGGAAGTCGATGTGCATTATCGAGAAGAATTACAGGATAAACATCCTGACCCTTCCTTCTTGGTTGAAAAAATCACTCCACCAACCGACAAAGCAAAACTACTCAAACTGATTCCCAACTTAAATGATAAAACAACATACGTTGTTCATTGTAAAACTCTAAAACAGACCATCAACATCTATGGTAATGGGAAGACATCGAACTTTAAAATAAAACTAGTCAAAGTGGCTTAAAAATACATAGATTTTAATATTTATACTCTAGCAATGAATAAAGCCTCCATTTCACATCACGCCTTGGGGCTATACAGACATACATTTTTAGAACACAAATTCACAAAAAATTTGGAAACATTAATAATAAACTGGAAAATCCATATTTGGAAAAATTAAATAGTGGCATTGTTCTGTTAGCATCACATGTATACTAATAAATGCAATTAAATTTATTAAGTAACATTAAGTAGTCTTGATTTTTTCCTTTGTTAATAAAATACTTTGAATACTGATTTGGTTTTTATTGAACCCTTGTAACAATTAAAATATAATATAATCGTAAACAAAATAAACGAGGAAGTAATTGAAGAAATTTTTTTCAGGAGAAATAAATATATATTGATTAAAGTTGCTACTCTAGGCACACCCATTAATTTTTTTCTGCATTTATTAGATTAATTAACAATATATAAAATATATCGATCAAAAAATAAATATTTAAAACGAAGCAGCTTTGTTGACAAGATCCTTCATAGCCTTATCAATTCTCAACATTCTAGAATTAAGTTTGTCACGCATTTCATCTTCATATACAGCAATAACAGCATCATCATCTGTGTATTCTCTATGTTGTCGATCAGTTTCAATTAATTTAAGCTTCAATTTGGGTTTTTAAGATATCTTTAATAACCATTACTGAATTATGCACAGATTTATACCTATCTTGCATACATTGAGCAAGGTTATTATCTACTTAATTACGAGTCCGTGTGGCTCCATCATTTCCTACTGTAGGCTCTGCTAAATGACATAATCTTTTGTCCCCATATCATAATTTCCATAAATCAATCTCTAATATCTCTAAATTTCCTTTTTGCCACCGAATTTATCAATAGTGTTTACTTTGGATATTCTTATTTGAGACTAATTAAAAATCATTACCTTTCATTCTAAAATATTTTAATAAAATTTGCGTATTGTAAACAGAATATGCAGAAAATACTGATACAATACAAAACCAATTTCTAGGTAAAATCTAATAAATGCTAATAGTTTCACCCTACCATTGTTTCATAATTTAGTTATAAAACAACCCATTTACGTTTTGCATTTTAAAATCTCTTTACTATAGTAGTTTGTACAATAATGTGCTGCAATACTTTATTTGATTACGTTAAGATTTTTCTGTCACATGACAGCAGTATCCCAGTCAGAAGTAATAGCAGCCGCAGCTGTGGCTGGTCTTAGGTCTTGGTAAGTTGCAGCACATTTTAAGTTAAGAAATTTAGTGAGCTTTCGGCAGACCCATAAACTGCATTGTAGTTATGATATGTTCTGTAGAGCTCGAATGGGTTTAAGCAATTATTTTATATTAAATTTGAAGTTTCTTAAATGTGATTTTTCAGGGGAAAAATATTATAACAAACCTTCTCAATGTTTACAGGTACAATGTAGCTTTTAGTTTGATAATCGACGATACACTGCATGTTTTTTTTTTTGTAATATTTAATGGTGCGAATTTGGTTACTAATATTAATGCTATTTCGTCTCCTCGATAAGGGACGATATAAGGGCTAGCTATGACTAGGGAGCGACGGGATAAGCATTAATAAGAACAACTGTCATTTAAATGGATTATAATATATATATATATATATATATATATATATATATATATATATATATATATATATATATATATATATATATTGTCCTTTCAAGCAGAGGAAAAGAAAGAATATATACAAACAGTTTGCTTCCTGGGAATACAACTCTGGTCCCCTCTCCATTAAATACGGTAGATGGATTTTATTTCTTACTGAAATTTTGATCTTTAAAAATGGATCATAAATTGTTTGGGGAACATAGAAATTTAATTCAGAGTTATGGGAAGATAGTAAACAAAGTTTTGGACATCAGAAATTCACATATAACGTTTAATTCGTGGATTTGTTATTTAACGGTAGTATTTTTAAGATAAGTGAAATTTTTACACATAATTCAGTTATAATGGTTTAAAGTATAGCGGAAGCTTGAAATATAAGGGTTTCTGTTTAATGTTTGATTCAAGATTATATCTAATATTTGTTGGGTCACGAGTTAATGTAGAATTTGTTATAGAATCTTTATAAATTTTTTTGCCTAATTTATGTATATGATCAATGAAATATTCTACGCCAGTCATATTATGTAGGTATAGCAGCCTGATGAAGTAATGTAACATAAAAATTTATTTTGCATTCTTTGGAGTCTTGCAAATTGCGTGGTGCTTATGGAACACCATATAGGCGCTCCATGAGCCATCACCGGACTAATTATTCGTTTATAGAAGAACGATTTATGATAATACTGATCTGACATTCAATAGTATGGTTGTTGCATTGCAGTTCATGTTTTATTTGAAATAGCCGTTGTATGATGTAAAAATGGCTCAAATCTGTGATCACTCCGAGATATTTTACTGCATTTTTACAGGAATATTAATCTTGTTTATTTGTAATGGAATGATAATTTAACGATTTGTAAATTTTTTTGTCATGACCATAGATTCGCAGTTGTTAAGGTTGATTTTAATCTGTCATACGTTTAAATACGGTAACAGTTTAGCTAGATGATAAAATATCTATTTCTTTGCTACCTCCTCATAGAAGGAATTTACCACCAATAGTACGTCGTCTGCGTACATATAAGAGTTGTTGCGTGATAACTTGGGATGTCTGCTGTATACATACATACAAAGAATGGGGATACTACTGTACCTTAGGGTTGTCCTGTACCAAGGTTCCTGGAAATAGATAATTTGCTTTCTACTCTTACTTTTAAACTTCTACCCTGCAGATAGGATGCGTACAAGGTGATCATATAAAGAGGAAATGAATGTATGGTGAGGAGCGTGTATAACAGCTACAATGTATCGAATGCTCGTTCTATGTCAAATGAATTTTGTTTTTATTGATTTTATTTAATTCTTCCCGTAGAACTCTGAATCCGAGTAACACCGTCCCATGTCCAGGTTTAAATCCAAATCGGCTGTCTGGAATGACTTTATCCAGCTTTAAGTTACTGATCCTCGACATTATGAAGTGTTGGGGAAAGATATTGGCCAATAGGATGAGGAATTAGTAGAATCTTTGTTAGCCTTTAAATTGGAATAATTGTCGCCTCTTTCCAGGCTTTATTTGGCAGATTTTTGAGGGCAACATTAGAAATTACATCCGGTCCAGAAGTCTTGCTGTTAGGGCTGTTTTAAAAGATATTTTTAAGATCTTTAGGTTTGGCAATCAATATAAAAATCCAAATATCTTCTGCTTAAGTATGCTTCGTTTATCACCTAATTTCTTCTTTGTATGAAGCGTTTCAGTAATGCCCCGCCCCTTTGTTCTGCAATGAAAACAATTTAAATAAAAAACTTTGGTTATATACCTGTATAGTTTGGCTGTTTCACAAGGTTGTTAATTAGTAGGTGACATGAAGTTTGAATCTTTTGTAATTTTTCAGCTATTGTACTAGACAGGTTTTTATATGTTACTTTCAAAGGACAAAAGTCCTTGAAAACTACAATCCCAAAACTGATTCTGGCATTAACGGCTACATTGAATTCGACCTTGTCTGTGTGGAGAGAATAGCCATAAAACCAGACTAGCTGACTAAAGCACTTTACAGTTCGTTAGAAAAGAGTACAGTGTAGTGTTCGGTTTATTAAGTTAAAGTTTTGCTAAATAAAACTCCTAAGAAGTTTTTTACTTTTTATTAGTACACTGTACAACATATATTTCGTTATAACCTAGCTTTGAACAATGTATTTACTGTACTGAGAAGAAATTAAGAACTACGGAAGAATTTGATGTTTTGGTACCTACTTTTATGTTCTAAAATAGTTTTATGGTGTTATACATATTAAATAAGGGGATGAGTTGATTTCTAATTGACTATTTAGGGATATCCCAAAATTTTAAATTCTGTTAATTTCTAGGCGTTCATAAAAAGACAGGTTTTGCTCTTATCTAATACATGTAAAATCTTAGATTTAACATTAAGGATATGCTTTTCTTGTAACAAATATTGTGCAAATGTGGAGTCTTTTCTTATTTAGCAAAAATAAAATGAATTTCTACTATGTTGCGATTTCATTAATTAATTATTAAGTTAAATTTAAAGTTAAATTAAACTTATCAAGATGTTTTCCAGACAGGAAAGTGCAGGTTTACTTTGGATTCCTTGAATATAATTAACACATGCAAGGAAGTAATTTTGTTAAACATGACTGGCCTCGAAGTGTTAACTACGGGGGTATTCGATGCTTGGCATAGGGAGCAAGAGAAAACAGAAGCAGACACAGCCCTCAACGATGGACAATGAAGAATTGGTGAAGTCAACGTCGGCTTTTTAAAAACATTTATATTGCATTTTGTAGGAAATCTAGTATGTAATAGTTTATAAGCGAATTTTAAAATTAGAACGTTATTTTAAACAACCAGTATTATGACCGGCAAAGACACTTGTAAGTTGTCCTAATAACACAGTTCTACAAAAAGTGGGGTTACGACTGTTGTTGGGCAACTGGGGATCATTTCCGAAGAAATTTGTTACGAACATTCCAAATTTGAGGTCAAAATTCGTTCATCACATCAGGATTTTGAGATATTTGAGGTTAGATACTCGAAAGATGTCTTTTTTTTGTTATGCGCAGGATGCACAAAATTTTTTTGGTCTTTTTTTTTCTAGTTACATCATTTAATTCTTACCTTTCAAAATAAGCTATTGAGTGGTCACCTATGATTTTTTCTTGCAAGCTTACGCCATTTTAAGTACAGGTTAGTAAGTTTTTAAAAACCAAATCTCGATTCGCCATTTTGAATCCACCATCATAAAAATAAAAATCTCTATTTTTTGATAGAATATTCGTAATCAGCGATTCCGAAAACCCTCAAGTGAAACTTTTAAGATACCAATATCATTTTTTCTAAATTTTCATGAGCCTTTTTGAATTTGCCATCATGAAAACGAAAATTTCAATTTTCTTACTTCACATTCGACACCAAAAATTCTCTGGTACAAAATGCTCGTAACATTTTTTGAATGTATATCATAACTTAAAATTGCCGCAATTGCTAGAAAAAATCGTAGGTGACCACTCAATAACTTATTTTGAAGGGTATAGTTTTATGTAACAGCTTATGAGTACCGACAATGAAATTTCAGAATTTTATCTTCATCGAGCCCCATGACCTTTACTTTATTGGTCGATAAACTTTACCTATCTCTCTCCTACTGCTCATAAAAAACGACTGCATTTTGTTTGGTTTTAGAAACTCACAGTTCATGTTAGCAAGTTATACAAAGTTTACACCACAAAATGGTAGTATATCAAACTGTTTTTTTTATCGAAACTTAATATTGGTAAAATATTCTCAGCAGTACAGATGTTTCACATAAACCTTTTGGTTCTAAATATGTTTTAAAATTTATTACTTTTGCCAGTTGGATTAAGTTAAAGAACAAATCTTTACTCTTCGAAAGCCAAACTTGAACTCGATAGGCATAATACTAAAATATCTTCATATTTAATTGTATCTGTATTTATTAAATTCGGACAAAAAATTATCTATTTTATAGCATATTTTACATATTTTACGTTAAACATTTTGTCTTGGAAAAATGTGATTTAATTTATAAAACATTTTTGCAAATTTTTTTTTTATTTTACGCTTAGCTATACTTTAAGATATACATTTAATTTAAATAATAATATTTTATAGTAGATTACAGTACAATTTATCTCCATAGAGGAAAAAAATTATTAATACTAGATTATTAATTGTCCCAGTCTGAGATAAAGAATATATTAAATCATCATTATAAGTGAAAAGTTTAAACTAGTTGCCATGGCAAGAAGCTTTTCTAGTTGACCAATTTTGTTTTATTTGTGATATTGTGATAACTTGTTTCATATAAATCAATAAATAAATCTTTATATATTAAAATTAAGAATCGGTTAGAGGAAATTGTTTCTCGAAGAAAAAAAAACAAAATTTTCTATTTTTAACGGCTTAATAATAAGAGAAAATTATGTTTAATATTGCGGTTTTAAATTTCAAAGCTTGATTGACATATTGTTGCACTTTTTTGTACCCTTTATTGTCAATTTAGACCAGTTTTTAAATTGGATTATGGAAGTGAATTAGGAATGTAACATTTGAAATGGATGTTACAAAAAATATAATATTTCAAACTTAATTCCTTTAAAATACTAACTCAAGACGTTTTGCATGGATTTATAATTGTACAGGTCAAATTGGCTAGAATTTATGATAATAGTCAGTACATCTAGTATGGTGTGTACTTAAGGTAGTAAAACTTCAATCTAATAATAAAATTTACTTTGGCTTTTCATAAAAAGTTCAAAGTTCAGAAATACACGGTAAAGGCCACAGAGGTGCAAAAAAAACAGGTTTGACCAAAATTTTTTATAAATTAAATCATTTTTTCTTTATTTTGTCTTTTCTTGGGTTTAGGTTCTAAATAAAGGCAAAATGATATAATCTATGGTTCAAGAATCAAGAATATATATATATATATATATATATATATATATATATATATATATATATATATATAAATATGTAGATAAGTTTTTGTCCGTGTAATTTAAAATAAAATAGAATAAAATATTTGGCGAAGCGGACGTGAAAATTTGTCAATCTACATGATTCTCGTATTAAAAAGTGCGGAGCACTCCAAAGTATGGAATAACTCCGGGTCCGACAGATGGCGACAGCGCTGTTTCGTCCTAATATGGGACTCGTCAGGCCACCGCAGTCGGTACAAACCATCATCTCGCCTTTGCATCGTATAAGCCATACTTATAATCAAAATACGGCAAATAAGACGACAAAGGCGACATCTCGATGGTCCACTTGATAATACAAGAACCATACAGATTAACAAAGTTTGTAAGAGAACCGTCATATGGTGGCGCGACGGTGAATTAAAACAGAAATATGTAAAATCGAGTACACGAAACGCGCTGCCCAAAAGATAGGGGTCGCATTTTTCGGTACTGGCAAGCAAGCATGCCGCTATTTAAGCAGCCAACGCCACGTGCCGCACCAAACGATCCCACCATGAGAGCATCGTTTAGCGTGTTTAAAGCCAAACAAGTAAATAAATATGTAGATAAGTTTTTGTCCGTGTAATTTAAAATAAAATAGAATAAAATATTTGGCGAAGCGGACGTGAAAATTTGTCAATCTACATGATTCTCGTATTAAAAAGTGCGGAGCACTCCAAAGTATGGAATAACTCCGGGTCCGACAGATGGCGACAGCGCTGTTTCGTCCTAATATGGGACTCGTCAGGCCACCGCAGTCGGTACAAACCATCATCTCGCCTTTGCATCGTATAAGCCATACTTATAATCAAAATACGGCAAATAAGACGACAAAGGCGACATCTCGATGGTCCACTTGATAATACAAGAACCATACAGATTAACAAAGTTTGTAAGAGAACCGTCATATGGTGGCGCGACGGTGAATTAAAACAGAAATATGTAAAATCGAGTACACGAAACGCGCTGCCCAAAAGATAGGGGTCGCATTTTTCGGTACTGGCAAGCAAGCATGCCGCTATATATATGTGTGTGTGTGTTTTTTTGTCCACATTATAATCATTGAAGTGTAGTAAATGTCTTTTCTTGCTATCCGTCTCACAAAATGCTACTAAATCAAAGGAATCAAAGGTCAATAATTTCCTAAGTACCGAAATTACAGCTACTATAGCTATTTTTTAAGTAAATTTTGAATAATTTGGCCGATATTTATTAATTGTTCCATGGTAACGTCGAGAGGCGTTAAGAACAATGCTTAATTATAAAAATATTTGTCCATTTACCTGTAGGTTTTATATTTTGGAAAGTTTAAGAAAGTGAAGGAAATTGCATTTTTTTACTGAATCCTAAGCTGTGAGAAAATACGCTAAATAATAAAGAAATAAGAATAAAGTCCTGTTTGTATTTGCCTAAAGTGTGAAAAAATATAACTGAAAGACGATTACTTTTCATAAGGGTGAATAGTTGACAACGGTGTATATAGTTCCCTACATTCTTTAAGCTTGTTAATTTTGCCAACTTTTTTTTTCAATTTTGGCATCTGAAAACATAAATTAGGTTGACGCAAATTTTTTATAGATTCTGTTCATAAGGTTTTCAAGATTTACTTTGTTTTAATATATTTGTTTTTTCTTTTGGTTTAAATAGCTTATATAAAGATATAAAATTTCGACTCTTCATTTTTAGGATAATAAATTTACTTTTAGATACTATTAATTTTAAATGTTTACATTCAAAATTCTATGTTTACAAGGCAGACACTATGTTAAATCATTTGTAAATTATCAACAGAACGACGGAAGTGTTGTTGATTACCTTTTTTTAGTAAGATTAATAACAGATATTGAACTTAAATATTCAAAGACTTTTTCTTTCTAATAAGATTTATGGTGTGTTCGTTTTAAGTTAATAGTTTGATGACCAATCATAATAAAAATATTTTTGTCTTAAAAAATTATTTTGAGAGAAACGAAAACACATGCAAAGTAAATACGTAATTAATACAAGATGTTTTCGACAGTAAGAGTTATATACTTCCTTGCTTAAACCAATTTATAAATTTTACATTTGAATAAACGATACAGAAGTTCTTCCATCTTCAAATAAAATAATTATAATGGCCGGCGCAGTTGTATGGATTCAACATTGGGCTACTGGTTTTAAAGGTCTGTCATTGGAGAAACCTTGCCATCATATGTAGGCAAAAAAAGGTTGCCCCAATATCAGAAAAATCAACAAAGAAAAAACAAACCAACTATGAAAACATAGTACGAAAAAACGTTAGCAACAAGGAAACATCTCATCACATCTACTTCTCAACGGAGCTAGGATGAAGCCACAAAAACATTTTAATATCTTTTAAGAGTACCAGCGGAAAAAGGTGATTTTTACACAAACCACAATCTATATCACATGCTTAGTGGTTCACGTACTGAAACTAGCATGTGAATCATGGATCATAATTGCCCTTTAATTCCAATAAAGATGCGTTCAGATCGTTAATAAGGAACGCAAACCTTGATGGCGTAATGCAATAAACAGACCAATCATCATCACCATTAGCTTATAGTGTCCATTGCTGGATAAAGGCTCTCTCAGATTTTACCATCTTTATCTGTCTTAAGCAAATAGTATATATTTTCTCGAGAGTCCTTCATTTCTGTACGCTTCTATTCTTCGCCTCCACAACATCTTGTATCTCTTACTGTGACTTCCTTTAAAGGAAAGTATTTTATTTTGATCTCATTTAATATAGAACTAATGTCCTAGATATTCATATACAGTGGCGTAGCGAAAGCTCCACAAGGTCTGCGGCATGGGAGAGACCCGGGCATGGATGGCCCAGCTCGCCGAAAAAAATTTTAGAATTCAATGTAATCAATCTCCACTAAACTTTCTACTGTGCAATCCATTTACCGCAAGCTGTCCTAGCTTATCGTTTACCCGAGATATATATGTTTGAAGTTTTCTTAATTTAAAACAGGTTGAAAATTTTTTCCCATATAAAAAAACATTGTAAATGACATAAAAGCGATTACTCACAATTCAATTGACTGTAGAATTTTATATCCTTTTGGACGCTTAAAAAAAAAAGAAGTACGCGTTTTATGAAGACGCTTTTTTTTTTTCGCGTTTCAACCATTCAGAAAGCTCCAAATATTATTCCTCAACAGACAGATAAAGTTGCGGAAAACTTGTGTTCATTTCAAATTTAAATGCTTGTCAAATCTCGAGATTTAGAGCTTTTTAGACGTTCAGGTTAGTCAAAATGAGTCATATTTCAAATTTTTGAGAACAGACTTCCCTTTAAAAGCTATCTCTAAGCATATATATATATATATATATATATATATATATATATATATATATATATATATATATACATGTGCTCTAAGCAAATAAGAGGTGTGTATATATATATTTCGATCGGGGAGTACATCTGTTCGTTTCTTTTTTTTCATAGAGACTTGTTGATGCTGACAGAATTTTTCAAAATAGAAATAAAAGGTATTTTAGATCAAAAAAAAAAATAAACCTTAACACTGAAGAATGAATCAGAAGTCAGCATTCTATGTGAGTTTGAACCTGCCCAAAAATCATTAAAATTCGCAGAAACAGCGTCGCATGACCAGACGCTTATCCAAAAGGGGAGCGGTGGTGGCGATTGCCCTCCCCCTAAAACTTCGAATTCAAAAAAAATATACTCGCCTGCTTGCTGCATTAGGAATGTGAATGTCACTGACACCCCCCTCCCTCCGTCGACAATTTGCTTTCGCTTGTCATGCTGTACTATCATGTAAACAAATGGGGTGGAGGAATTTCGATCTTTTCTTTTCTCGTGTTATATCATAGCCCCTCCCCCTACAAAGAGAGAAAAGCTGAATCTGTTTCTGTGCATGACTGGTGATGTATAAAGACCCGTTTGAATTAAAGGTAAATAGACCAACGAGTTTTTTCAAGAAGTCGGAAATGCTTTTTTCAAAATTCATATCGAGCCTGTCTATCAACTTTAAGTGACATATCTCAGCTTTTTGAGTTTGTTTATGTTTTTAATATTACAATAATATATATATATATATTTTCCAGATTCTTTTGAAACTTAAAGGGAGCAGCGAAAACTCGAAGTCCAGATGAATATATTATATATATAATCCAATATTACTCCGGTTCTACAAGAAACCAAACGGATAGACTGTATTCCGTGAATCCATTCATGAAACGACAACTACGCTACAACATCCAAGATGACGCTTATAATATGACGGACAAAAAAAATTATATTTTTTTAAGTCGGCTTTAAATATAGTTATAAAAAAATAAGTGCAAACTACAAAACACTCTCAACTAAGGCACAAGAATACCAATTCACCCATAGTTAACTAAAAACTAACCAATTCGACTGACACAAAGTCGACTTTAAAACGGTTCCTAGTAAATAGGTAAATCTACATTAAATTAATAACAATATGAAACAATTGTAAGTTCATTTTTTTACTTTTTATTGACATATTTTGTGGTCGGTTTATTATTTTAGCAAAAAGTAAATAATTTTTTTGTGTTTTCATATTTGGGTATACTTAATTACGTGACAATAATAAATCAACAATATTAAACATTGGTGCATTTAGTTGAATAGAAAAATCCAGTAGTTAAAATTAACATAAAAAAAGTAGCTTTGATAAAACAAATAGAATTTCATGGAACATTTTTAATGTGCACTATTTAAACTTTTGATAAGACAATATTTAATACATATATATTATTTATATATATATATATATATATATATATATATATATATATATATATATACATATATATATATATATATATATATATATATATATATATATATATATATATATATATATATATATATATATATATATTTTCTTGATTCTTGAACCATAGATTATATCATTTTTCTTTATTTTGTCTTTTCTTGGGTTTAGGTTCTATATTTAATAAATACACAAAACGATGGACGTTTCGCCCTTTATTCAAAGCATTTTCAAAATTCTTTCCTCCTAAAAATATATAATTAAAATACATCACATAAAAAACATATTTACAATTTTGAAAAACAAACAAGACACTTAAAGACAGTAGTCAAAACTTTAAAATTTTTTAAAAATATTTAATTTTACCGGTACACACCTTGACATTTTGCTGCTCTGTTACTAAATAAAATTTAAATTTTACATCGTTTACTGAGGATACGCGAATGTGTTTTATTTTTTTAATATTTTTTATATTTTACAATGCATAAAAAACAAATAAGGTATATGTTTGGTTTTATGTTTAAGAAGATATTCCATTTTTGATTCTTATTTGACCGGAACGAATACTTAATATTTTTGTTTAAATTAGGCTTGCGTAAATGTGACTCAAATTTCCCATATCTGTTCTGTCGTTAACAGTGTTTTTATATTTTTTAATTTCAATCATTTCCTTTATCTGTAATTTTTGGTAATTCATATCTTTGTTTTTTATAATGGTACTGTTATAATCAAAAGTGTGTTTTTCGTCCTGTGTGTGTTTGTTTAACGCTGTTGAGGCGTTTTTTGTATATTTATGGCCATTTAATCTGTTCTTCAGTAATTGGCTCGTCATGCCTATATATTTTTTGGGACAATTTGTGCAAGGGATCGAATATATTATATTTGATTTATTCATTAGAGGAGTTTTACTTTTTAAATTTGTGAACAATGTATTTAATTTCTTATGTGACCTGTGGCATACGATAATATCATGCTTTTTTAAAATGTATTTTATTTTTTCTGATAGCTCACTAGTGTACGGTAATGCCACATATTTTTGCTGTTTATGTTCTATGTTTTTTGTTTTTTATGTTATTATATAACTTATATGTTCGTTTATCAATTATCTTGGTGATAGTCTTTTCGTTGAAATTATTATTTATTAGTGTTTTTTTGTAGTTTTAGCCGTATTTTTGGTCGGAATTCTGGAGACGTGAGGGAGATAGAACGATCAGATAGACCGATTATAACGCTATTTTTTTGAGTTTTTGAATGATTAGAGAAATAGTTTAGATATCTACCTGATCAAGTTGGTTTGGTGTACCATTCAGTTAAAATTTTGTTTTTTCTGCGTATGAGTGTCATATCTAGAAAATTTATTTTATTATTATTCTCTGTTTCGGACGTGAACTGTAATTTGTCGTTGAAACTGTTAAACTCTTGGAGAATTTCATTTATTTTATTTTGTGGTACAGCTGCAATGCAATCATCGACAAAACGTTTGAAAAATATTATATTAAAATTTAATTTTTTTTAAATTTTTTCTTCTAAATATTCCATTACTAGCTGAGCAATGGTAGATAAAATTGGTGATCCCATAGCACATCCATCGAGTTGTTTGTAAAAGGTATTTTCGTACTGAAAGTAATTTGAGTAGTGAACATTACCCGATTCGCTCTATCCCTCACTCCTTGACCCTGACATTGCTCCCTCCTACGTCAAGAGTAGTTATTCTGGCGGTATAGAACGGGCCCCTTTTTTGAGCCCCTTTCGGGAGCCCCATTTTCTAGTGCTCCACCCGAGTACCCCATAGGGCTCCGCTAAAGTTCCGTCCGGGATCCTTATTTTTCAGAGCCCCGTCCGGGTTCCCATTTTCTAGTACTTCACCCGGGTACCCCATAGGGCTTCGTTAAAGTTCCGTCCGGGGACCCCATTTTTTAGAGCTCCTTCCGAAATCCTCCTTTTCTAAGCTTCATCTGGGTACCCTATAGGACTCCTATAAAGTTCCATCCAAGGGCCCCATTTTCTAGAGCTCTACCCACGTGCCCCATAGGACTCAGTTCAATTTCCGACCGAGGGCCGCATTTTCTAGGTCTTCACTAGCGGATCCCATTCAAGCTCCGGCTAAAGGCAAAATTTTTCCCTGAACCCCCACCCAAGGGCCCCATTTGGGCGTTGGCTTTCGCATTTACATCAGCTGTCAATTGTTATATACGTCAGCTATCATTGACATTAGGCTTTAACCCCGCTTTTTATTAGACCCTATTTAATAGAGCGAAAATACGCTTTTCAGTAAAAAATAATAGAATTTGAACAAATATTTCATTCGATTTAAAGACTTATAGACAATCCGACAAGGAAATTCTGTAAATAGAGAACTTACTGTGGACCGTGGTGATGCAAACCCGCCATTTTACAATTTCATTTTAACAAGTTTGTAGCTAATTGAATAGATGCTTATAGGAATACTGTATTTCCCTTATTTTATATGTCCTATTTTTAGGATTAAGCCCCCGGAGTCCCATTTTCTAGTTATTATCTGTCATACGTCAGCTGTCATGTCAAATAATGATCGCTCGTTAAAGTTTAGAGAGAACACCATTTGATATATATTTTTTTACTTCGAAAAGGTAAAATTTGGAAAAAAGAGTTGATACGAAGCTACGAAATATATGAATTTTATGTAATAAAAAGTGGAGTTATACGATATGCCCCTTAGAACGCACGGGGAAAATAAAACAAATATATACTTCATTTTTGTTTCATCAAACATTATTTTTTACTGTAATATAAAGAGTGAATAATAAACAAATATTTAGCTGGTAAATCAACAATGTGAATTTATATTTAGGGCCCCCTATGGCAAGCAATTTTTTTTGACATATATAATAGGTAAATCTAAATTACTTTAATAATAATTGAAAGCATAATATTTTAATTTATTTATACAAACATATCCTTAATCTGATATATATTGTCACATATTTAGATTTTATTCCTGGGTATAGAATGTTTAGGACTGGAGGAGGAGGACCATTCACAAACCAAATAGTTTCTTGAATCGATTTTCACATCATCTGGAAGGTCTTTGTCAGCATAAGGTATGGTATATCTAAAAAAAAATAAACAATTTTTAGCAAAAATAATTAAGTTGGATTTCCTTTAACCATAGGTGCCTCGTTTTCTTTAATGTGATAAAAAGGGCTTAAGAGGAAACTGATTATTTAAAATACTAACATAATGGTGAGAGTTATTAAAGAGATAAAAAGTAATCTAGGCATGAGTTTTTCTTTATGTCTCTTTTAATTCAATATAATAAAAAATTTCAAGGTATGTATAAGCAAAGTTTTGAGCATAGGTATATATAAAATATGAAATAAACTATTTAACAGTGTACAGCAAAACCACAAGTTTTATTTATCATGATGAGCTATTGGTTCAACGAATCGATAATAGCCTAACTAACTCACTGATATGCTTTTCTCTAATTTTCGGTGAAATATGAAAGTGTTTTTTTATTTTGCTATTTTAAATACATAATTTCCTATTTTTTACAAATTTTAAACGCTTTTAAATAGTTATAATTATGTTTTAGATATGACATCTTATATCAATATTAAAAACACTCTAGTGTAAGAAATTAAATATTTGACTTTGTTACTACTCAAAATTCACCAAAAGTTGTATAAATAATATGAAAATATTAGAAAGGTTTCTTACTGCATTGGAAAAGACATAAAATTATAAAAAAAACTATAATAATGGGTTAAGTATTAAAAATGTGTAATTTGAAAAATTAAAAGCTCAAGTGATGCCTTGTGTAGATTTTTATCCAAAAATAGAGTGTTTTCAGGAGAGAAATTAGTCACAGACTAAGTAATATGGATAATAAATTAAAGGTTCAAGTATATCTTGTATAGATTTTTTGTATGAAAATAGGGCATGTTCTGTAGAATACTTTAAATCGTGGATAATAATTTCGTTTAGATATGAGTTTAAATATTAACATTAAAATCACTGTGATGTAAGAAATTAGATATTTTGCCTTTTGTTGACTTCTCAAAAATTCATCAAAAGCTGTACAAAATAATGTGAAAAATAATATCAAAGAGGTTTCCTACTGCATTGGAAAAGACAAAAAATTACAAAAAAATGCTATAACAAGTAGTTAAATCAACTGTTAGAAATGTCTAATTTGAGAAATTACAGGTTCAAGTTGCATCTTGTAGGGATTTCTATACAAAATAGAGCGTTTTTAGAAGAGAAATTACACATTGACTAATTGATGTTGGCAATAAATTAAAAGGTCCCAGTGTATTTTCTGATTTTTAATATAAAAATAGGGTATGTTCTGTTAGATACTTACAAGAAGGGTTATTTTGACATGTTAAAATGTATAATTTGAAAATTAAAAACTCCTGAAGTGTCTCTTACGAATTTTTTATACAAAATATGGTGTTTTCTGGAGAGAAATTGTACCCTAAGTGATGTTAACAATAAACTAAAAGTCCAAATGTATCCTATATAGATTTTTTATTTAAAAATAGGGTATGTTCTGTAGAATACTTAAAAAAAGAGTTATTTCGTTCTGTTAAAAATGTGTAATTTGAAAATTAAAGACCCATGAGATGTCTTTTATGGATTTTTTATACAAAATATGGCGTTTTCTGGAGAGAAATTGTCCCCTAAGCGATATGGACAATAAATTAAAAGTCCAAATGTATCTTGTATAGATTTTTTATATAAAGATAGGATATGTTCTGTAGGATACCTACAAAAAGGGTTATCTTCATATGTTAAAATGTATAATTTGAAATTAAAGACTCCTGAAATGTCTCTTATGGATTTTTTATACAAAATATGGTGTTTTCTGGAGAGAAATTGTACTCTAAGTGATATGGACAATAAATTAAAAGTCCATATGTATCTTGTCTAATTTTTTATATAAAAATGGGGTATGTTCTGTAGAATACTTACAAAAAGGGTTATTTTGATATGTTAAAATATATAATTTGAAAATTAAAAACCCCTGAAGTGTCTCTTACGAGTTTTTTTATTCAAAATATGTTGTTTTCTGTAGAGAAATTGTACCCTAAATGATGTTGACAATAAACTAAGAGTCCATATGTATCCTATATAGATTTTTTATATAAAAATAAGGTATGTTCTGTAGAATACTTAAAAAACAGAGTTATTTCGTTCTGTAAAAAATGTATAATTTGAAAATTAAAGACTCATGAGATGTCTTTTATGGATTTTTTATACAAAATATGATATGTCTCGAAAGAAATTATACATTAAGTAATATGGACAATAAATTAAAGGTCCAAGTGTATCTTGTGTAGATTTTTTATATAAAAATAGGGTATATACTGTAGAATACTTACATAAAAGGATATATGTTCTACAACAAATCCTCATAAAGTTCCAGAAGGCCAACACAGTCCCAAGTAGCCTATATTTCAATATTTTTTTCAGTTCTATTATGTATCTCTTCTGGACGTATTACGTTTACCTACAAAAAATTTTTAACACAAAATATCAGTTAACTATTAAATATATAATTATCACAATGAGTTGATGATTTAATAAATCGATAATAGTCATAACTTACTCACAGATATGTTTTTCTCTTTTTTCCCTAATAGAGAGGTGTAAGCCATGTTTCAACGTTAATACATTAGTTGCTATTGTTGTCGAAACTGTTGTCACAATAGAAGTATTCACGTATTTAGATTTTACCTAAAATTGGAAAAGTTACAATATTTTTCTTCAAATTAACAAAAAAAACCATACCACTAAAATTGTTACTTACAAAAAGGGTTATTTCGTTCTATTAAAAATGTATAATTTGAAAATTAAAGACACGTGAGATGTCTTTTATGGATTTTTTATAAAAAATATGGTATGTCTCGAAAGAAATTATACACCAAGTAATACGGGCAATAAATTAAAGGTCCAAGTGTATCTTGTGTAGATTTTTTATATAAAAATAGGGTATATTCTGTAAAATACTTACATAAAAAGGATATTTGTTCTACAATAAATCCTCATAAAATTCCAGAAGGGCCACACAATCCCAAGTAGCATATATTTCATTATACTTTTCAGTTCTATATGTATCTCTTCTGGACGTATTACGATTACCTACAAAAAAATTTTAACACAAAATTTCAGTTAATTTTTAAATATAGAGTTATCAAAATGAGTTTATGGTTTAATAAATCGATAATAGTCATAACTCACTCACAGATATGTTTTTCTCTTTTTTCCATAACAGAGAGGTGTAAGCCATGTTTCAACGTTAATACATTAGTTACTGTTGTAGCCGAAACTGCTGCGACAATAGAAGTATTCAGGTATTTAGATTTTACCTAAAATTGGAAAAGTTACAATGTTTTTCTTCAAATTAACAAAAAAAATATCACTAAAATTGTTACTTTTTATTAAATTAAAAATGAAACTTCTTGTTTTAAAATTGATATTTGCATCAAAGAAAAATTTATATCATATTAATAAGTTTTCCACTATACAGTACTTTTAAGCAAGTTAAAAACTGACCTTCATTGGTTTACTGCGGGCATTGTTGTGATAAATGTAAATATGTTTGACTAAATTCAAGCTTATTCTAAAAAGTCGAGTTAGTAAAAAATTAAATAGCAATAAGGTGTATAATTTTTAAATAACAAATAAAAAGCTAATTTATATACATTAGAGTAAAATTTACGCAGTTGATAATTAGTTGTCCTATTACTTTTTATGGTTTATTGGTAAATAGGCTATCATTCTTGACATCCTCGTCGTCCCACCACCACAAATAAACAAAACAAATGTCTGCATATTTGATTTTTCTCTCTCAAAATTGACTTCAGATATTTTTATTCTTGTCTATCTGTTTCTATATGCTGTTTATTTCACATCGGGAGTATTCGTTACATGCCAAATTCTTTCTTGAATGTATTTCTGGCCCATATTTAAACCATTTCCGATATAAAGTACGGCATATCTAAAAAATTAACTTTTTCAAAATTTTTTATTAAGAGGAGAAAGTAAAGCTAGAAGAAGAACACCCTTTTGTAAAATTAAGAAAATCATTATTTCTGTTTTAAATATTTCCCAGCCCTCATTTTTACAAAGTAGTTCTGCTTTTTTATACCTTTACATACACTAAAAATGTGCTTATATATCTCAAATACTATTAAAAAGTAATTTTTGAAATTCACTCCACCAAACACAACCAAAGCTACCTATTAAATTTTTCTTAAGTATTTTATCAGAAAAACACTAAAATGTACCTGACATAAAAAAAATCAATGACGTAATTTGAAAAAATATTTCATTTTCGACAAAAAAAAATAATCCAAAAACTTATCTGTCTAAATTTTAAGCATTATTTCGAATAGAAACTAATTAAAATGCTCTCTAAACATGAATAAATCATCCACCATTCGTTGAAAGTATAAAATAGAAAAAAAATAAATCCACCATTTTTAGACGTCGTTGTCGTGCAAGCTATACTTTGTACCAATCAGATATTTACTATAAAAATTACTATTTAACTACGTAAATTGAAAATATACTGCTTTTTTCTAACAGAAAATAAGTAAAAATGCACGTTAAACATATAGAAATCAATTAATATTCGATCAAATTGTAAAATAAAAGAAAATAAATCCCAGAGCTCTGTTACCGGCATTCATTGAGCGTGCCAGCCATGTAAGCCATTGCAGACATAAAGTACAATCTAAAAATTTTCTGGGTTCCTCATTGTCAGATTTGATTAATTTACAGAAACTATATCTTAATACCTTACTAACGCAGCAATCATGCTATAAAAAATGCAATAACCCTAACGGTTCAATTTCCTATTACCGATCTTTAAGATATCATCTTGTTAGATTTTATGAATAAAAATAAAACTGTTTTTTATAAGATCATTCGCCCTGGAATTATATCAAAATTTATCTTAAAACTTACCTCTTTCAATTTTCTTAAGGGTTTAGTCGAACAAAAACTGATTAAAAATGCACTCAACATATAAAATTCAATTAAAAATTCACTTTACACGCTTAAAATTTGTAATAAAAAGAATATTATCGGCCATTATGGTTGCGGTACGAATATTGACATAATACTGACACATTTTTTAAAAGCAGTTCTACCGGCGGATCGATAAAAAGATCGGGTTTGTTACCTGCTTTCACATCTAAAGTTCCATGAATTACATACAGTTCCGATCGCACTTTTCAGTACTGGAAACCATACTTTCAAACCTTTTTAAAATTCGAATTGTGTCTGCTTCTATTTTTTCAACAAAATAACATTGTGGAAATCCTAAGTAGACTATAATTTATTTTAGATTGCTAAGTTAAAGGTGAAACACAATAAACAAGCATGTAAAATGTGTGTCTTTGGGTAAAATAGGTATAAATTAGAGTTTTTAGAGAGTACGACTAGTAATAATATTTATTTAAATTATAAAATCAGATGTTGCTGTAATGAAATGTAACGAAAATTTTCGTTGTTCGAGCTGTCTTACTTTTTAATAAAAATAATGTAATTAATACTGATTTGTTTTTATATAACAGTTCCAAAAATCGAATTGTCCATTGGGTAGTAATTCACCCCTTCCACGCCTTAAACTTTGTCACGACCTTAAAAAATATACGAGTATATGCTAATGTCTTTGAAAGCTGGCGTGATAATTCACCCCCACTCTTTAAACTTAATCCACGCCTTGAAAATATGCACGCTTCCTCGATGCCTTGAAAACTTGCACTCGACCTAACATATGTGATGAATATATATGACGTCATTTTACCCTGAAGTATACCATTATAAACACCCATGCGCCGAGGAATGATTTTTATATTCACGTTGATATCATAATGTTAAAATATTTTTTGTAGTGCATATTTTAAAAGTGATTGTTGTTACAGGTAATTTTTATTTAATACATTTTTCCACAGCCAGTATTTCAAAAATTTTTTAATAATTTGACTTTTTGTTTCTTACCAGTTGAGTTATTTTAATAAAATTCTGTGTACTTTTCAAAAATAATCTTTTATGAAGGAATTATTCCCAAAAAATACGCCCAGAATTTCCTTCGCTGTATTTGAAGGAGAAAAATACCTTTTTATTATTTCCGTTTTCAAATATCATGGATTTCTTTTACAATAGCATTTTGTTCTTATAGATCCTTTTTAAAGTCTGATTCTTTAACTTTCTGTGTATAAGCTAAGTTCAGAATCTTGTACTTCTCCTACAGAAACCAAGACATAAGTTAAATAATGTCAAAATAAATGCGAAGTATCTAAATTCAATGATTATTTCGCCTTTAGTGCTCTAATTTCCTTGTTTTCCTGGAGAAGTTATAACAAAGGTATCGAAAATGCAAGATATTAGTTAAAATAAATCCAATAATCTTTGAGATATTTTCTTATTTCCCTAAAAAATGAATTTCGGGGAGTAATTTAATACAAACGTTTGTGACATTCTGTCTATAAGCTAAGTTCAGAATCTTGTACTTCTCCTAAAAAGAAAAACAAGGAATATAGGTTCAATAAAATCGAAATGAGAACGAAAGATCTAAATTCAATGACTATTTCGCATTTGGTGCTGTAATTTCTTTGCTGTTCCTAGTTAACCTATAAAAGAAGTATCCAAAATGCCGGATTTTTAAAATATTATAAAAACTAATATTCTTAGAGATATTTACGTATTTCCCTAAAAAGTGGACATCGGGAAGTAAATTAAGAAAAACGGCCCAGTTTCGATTTTCTGTCTATAAGCTAAGTTCAAAATCTTGTACTTCTCTTGTAAAAAAAAACAAAAATTATATGTTAAATAATGTTGAAATATGAACGAAATGTCTAAATTCTGTTATTTTTCGCCTCTTGGTGCTATAATTTTTAATATATTTGGGCAGCACAACTACAAAAATCCCTGAAGGAAATCAATTATATTTAGAATATAAAATTTTACTTTAGAGTGAATAAAATCTAAATATGAACAGAATATCAGTAGTTAAATTTTCTGATTTCTAGAACACCGCAGGCGATATATTAGATAATGTGGTTGTTAATGCAGGTAATGGTACTTATTATTCGAGTTGTGTGTGTAATTGGCGTGTTAATTGTCAGTTTGATTTATTGCGGCACTCTAAGTGTGTGTTAGGCGTGTAATAAGTAGTTGTTCTACAGGGTGATCCAAAAAAGTAAGTAAATAAAATAAATTACAGTTCAGGAACTCCGCTTCTGGGGTGGCAGCTGGGGCGGGCGGTCTGTTGTGGGGTGCAGGGTTTTTTGTATGTTGTTGGTACTGTGTTGTGTATATTTGTAGAGAGAGATGTGAAATAATTGTGTATTTGTTTGTATTTTGATATTTATTTCTATGTGTATGAAAAGAGCCCGGACTATATAGAAATGCCCACGGACTATTGCAGAATTACGTGTGCGGTTGGTATTCCGCTCGATGGCTGGTTTATAATTTATGTGTTGGTATTCCGCTCGAAGGCATTTATGCGAGTGTGTATTTAATTTATGGCGATATTATCTGGTTAGCGAAGAAATAACTATAAAAATGTAAATGTTATTGGGTTAGCGTTAATAGTAGGTAATTGATATCTAGAATGAGGAAAGCAATTCTAATCTGGTTGGTTTATAATTTTAAGGATTGGATATATTTTTAAATAAAAGAAACTAAACAAAAATTAATTGAAATTTATTAATGTAGTAAACTTATTTACCAAGGGATCTAATTATTTACCCTAAGGTTTTTATGTTACAAATAAAAAGATGTAAATCCAGAGTGAGCGGGTCAGTGTTGAAAAGAGTGCTTTTTCCATTGGGGAGGATGGGACAATTTTCGAAGTTATATAGGTCGAGCTCTGCACTATATGAGGTTGCTCCTAGTTAGCAGGTGTTTTTTTCTAAAATTTATGGGTAGTCATCTGTAAAATTTTAGAGAAATGTTTTTTTTTTTGTTAAATAAATTTTTGTGCAAAAAGTTTAAGTATAATTTAGAAAAAATTAAAGCTATTGGTACTTTATGAAACGCTTACATTTTTCATATACCGTTTTTAGTGATGATCCTGTTAAGGTTCAAAACGTCAATATGAGTTAATTTCATTAAAAAGAGGGAGGTAAATTTGTTATATCTTGGATTTAAATTATTTGAATAGCAAGAAATTCCAAACTTGGTGGATTAATATATTTTATTGAAGACATGTATTAAAAATAATAAAAAGTTAAATTTATATTATTAAAAAAATTCTTACCTTTATAAGTCATCATCGGAGCTTTCTATATCGAGACAATCAGAATTGGAGCTACCAATTTCCACCGAGTTATTTTCAAAAGATACACACGACAAAGGAAAAAATGTCAAATTTGAGAAAAAAAATGAACCGGTTTTACAAATTTGGCAATAATTACCTTTAAAGTTATTAATTATTAATGTACATTTATGGTATTTTTTAAAATAATGAATGTATTTATATACAACAAATTTTTGGTTGTTTTTTTTTAAATAACTATAGCAATTTTTACAAATTTCATATACTTTATTATTTACACTAATTATATATTTATATTTTTTGATAGAAAAATTACCTAAACTAGAATTATCGATATTGTTTAAAAATATTTGGCAACATGGCTCAATTAATCCGCTATTTAAATTAATGTGGTTAATACAGTCAAATATATCACATTTAAAAGTTTCAAAATAGATTTTCCAAAGACTATGTCGATTTTTGAAAAGTTGTTTTTGAACTGAAAAAGGTAATTGGAGATTGCCTGTTAATAGTTTTACAAAACCATTAGGAATACTAAATACTGGTTTGAAACAATTTCCTAAAGAAATAATAAATAAACTTTTAGGATTATATATCTTTTCTTTTTCATTATAATTTTGAATAAAACTATTTTTATATGACGAAAACATTTTACTTACACTTTTACTTTGTCTTGTATCTAATGTAAATGATTTCAGTTTGCGAACATTAGGTAATAAATGCAGTATTTATATGCAATTGCGCACCTAGTTTGTGATTTTTTATTTCCATCAAGGCGAATAAGGTGAATGTGCAACGTATATAAATAGAAGAATTTAAACGGAAAATTATTGTAATAATCAAGTAGTTTCCATCGTCAGAAATAAAGAAAAGAAACGTAAGTAGATTTTCCATTTTATTTTTTATAATGTCTGATTTTAATGACGTTGAAGATTTTGATTTTAGTGAGTGTGAAAATATAATAAAAAATAAAAAAGTACCTTCTCTAAAATCCTTTGCATCAAAAGCTATTTTGAGAAAATTAACAAGTGGATTAGGTATTATAACATTACCTATACCATCACAATTAAAAAGCCAGCTTTTAAATCAATTTAAAAATGTGTATTTAGAACAGGAAAAAAATAATAATTTTTTAATTAATTCTATACTTCAGTTTGAAGAGGGTGTTTCAGAATATTATTTAAGATTATATAAAAAATGGGGTGGTTTTCACAATGGGGGAATTAATTCAGTTAGTTTTTTGGATTTTATCGACGATTATATAAGACATGAAATAATTTGAGGGTGCTATAGTATATGCTGGTATGGGTGTGTTATAATATGTTGCCCCGAATGTTTTAAGAGGGTTTATTGGTCTATTTGGTCCAGATGTAATTTAACTTATGCAAAATTTAAAAAAATAAAACTTAAAGAAGATATTTCTAGAGAATCTCTTTTACAAGAAATTGGGGGTAATATCAGCTGGTGTCAAATTTGTTGTTCTGTATTATGTTTTAAATTAATTTCAATTACAGCTCAAAATATTATAGGTTTTTCTAAATAAAATATATACGAAACATTTGGGGTATTCACTAACACTTTATAAAATTAATTTATTTTCCTCGCTTATTTTATTTTCACACTCAAAAAGTAAGAAATTAATCTTCAAACACAACTCACCCTTCATTTTTATTTGCAGAACATGAATACACTTGAAACTCTTAATTTTCTAGGAAAATTAGACTATGAGGTGATTAAATTTGCTGATGTGCCTATAAATGTAAAAAAACCTATTTTACAATTCAGAGCGGTCGACACGGTATACGGCCGAAGAATTCTGATAGTTTTCGAAGAGGGGAAGGCTCTATGGTTACCCGAACGCTTTAAGGATTTGTCAGATGAATACCTAGAATCAATAAATAAGGGTAAAAAAGTCCTATTTATTTATAGGGGAAAAAGGAAGATATCAACAGGTCGCGAAATTAATGACATTGAGTTCGAATTTTTGAGTGAGTGAGAATGTCGGGGGTTACAAAGCTAGAACCAGTAATCGTGGAGACAGCTTTTAAATGTAGATTACTTACTATAGAAATTAGAAATACTTTAGGTTTTTTAGATCCTATCAAATTTTTACAGGAAATCGAAATAATATTCCCCGACTTGGTTAAAAGAGTCAATAATTTTCCGTGTAAAATTAATGTAACTATGTTGGGAAAATTTATTATTCCTAAAGGGGGTGAAAATGATTCAGATGCGGGGGAAGATATAAATCAAAGAGATATATTTATAAATACTAAAAACGAAATTTTATATAATATTAATTTAGCAAAAAAATTTTATAAAGAGAATATTTTTGATGTAATTTTAAGAAAATTATCAGAATTCAGTGATCAGGGATCGGGGTATACTCTTAAAGAAATAATTAAATTAGATATCAAAATTAATAGATGCACAATTTTTTCGGTCGGGGCTTGTTACAGAGATTTACCTGATGAAATTAAACGTAAAAAATGCTGTGTAAATATTCAAACAAATGATGGTGCATGTTTTGCTTGGGCTGTAACTTCAGCATTGGAGCCGGCTAAAAATAATGTTCATAGAGTTAATTCATATAGACATTATTCTGAAGTTTTAAGTCTAGAAGGAATAAGTCAACCATTTACTCTTAATCAGTTATCAAAATTTGAAAAACAAAATAACTTAACTGTAAATATATATACCATTAAAGAAAAAAATAAATCAAATAAATTTTATGTCGGGGAAACAATTACGTTGATTAGTGAAAGTGAGAGCGAAAATGAGAGCAATGATGAAGTTACACCCGAAACACAAAAAGATAAATATGAAATAGTACCTATAATTGTTTCAGATGTTATTAAACCAAAGCATATTAATTTGTTATTAATACAAACTAAGGAGGGAAATGATAGGATAAATGAAAATGAAACGCGTTATCATTTTTGTTGGATCAAACATTTTAGTAGACTACTCGGAAATCAATACAAAACACGCGGAACAAAAAAATTTATTTGTTACAGATGCCTATCAATTTTCTCAACTGAACAAAAGTTAAACAGTCACAGTACTTACTGTTCAGAATTTAAAAGTGTAAAAAGCGTAATGCCCAACGAAAAAAATAAGTTTGTATATTTTAAAAATTTTTCTCATAAGGAAAGGGTCCCCTTTGCACTGTATTGTGATTTAGAAACTTTACCAATTTCAATTGCAAATTCTATGCCTTCACCTGAATGTTCTTATATAACAGCCACAGAAAAACATATTGCGTATAATATAGGTTACTTTCTGCACTGTTCTTATGACAAATCACTATGGAAATTTGAATCTTATTCGGGTCGAGACTGTATTGATTGGTTTATAAGTGAATTGTATAAAGTCGCTGAATTTGTTTGTAAAACATTTGATAATATTATCCCCATGAGAAAACTAAACCCTCAGGAATTAGTTAATTTTGAAGAATCCTCTGTATGCCATATTTGTGAGCAAGCTTTCTCTGAATCTGATTTTAAGGTTAAAGATCATTGTCACCTAACTGGGAAATTCAGAGGTGCAGCACATTATACTTGTAATTTGAATTATAAGCTTCCAAATTTCATTCCAGTGGTATTCCACAATCTATCTAATTTTGACAGTAAATTTTTTATTCAAAAGCTTTGTTCTGATTTGGAGGGTCCTATTACAGTGTTACCTTATAATAAGGAAAAATATAAATGTTTTACAAAGAAACTTAAATTGAAAATCTCAAAAGATAACCGTGAGTACTATAAAATTATACACTTAAAGTTTATAGATAGCATAAATTTTTTATTATTTAGTTTGGAACGTCTTTCATCATTTTTAACGAGCTACGAAATTAGTGAATATATGCTCCATAATTGGCCTATAGAACATATTAGACTTTTGTTTAAGAAAGGCGTCTTCCCTTATAGCTACGTAAATTCTTTTGAAATCTTATATGAATCTCAATTACCGCCAAAAGATAAATTTTTTGATAAAATAAAAAATAAACATATTTCTGATATAGACTATAAACATGCTCAAAATGTTTGGTCAGCCTTCAAATGTAAAAATATCTTAGACTATTCGAATATATATATGAAAACAGACATTCTTCTTTTAGCAGATGTTTTTGAGTCGTTTAGGAATCTTACTATAAAAACTTATAAAATTGACCCTATTTTTTATATTGGAACCCCGAGTTTATCCTGGTCTTTAATGTTATACACCACAAGAGTAAAAATTGAGCTTCTTACAGATATTGACATGTTACATTTTATAGAACAGGGTATCAGAGGTGGTTTGTCAACATGTATTCATAGACACGCTAGGGCTAATAACAAATATATGGAGAATTATGATAAAAACTTGGAGGATGTATTTTTAATGTATTTCGATATAAACAATCAATATGGATTTGCGATGTCCCAAACTCTTCCCTTGTGTGAATTTCGATGGTTAAAACCCAATGAAATTAAAAATTTAGAAATAAAAAATGTCCCATCTGATGCATCAGTAGGTTTTATTTTAGAGGTTGATTTAGAATACCCCACTGAATTACACGATTTACACTCAGATTTACCGTTTTGCCCACAACGTTTAGCACCTGAGGGGGGTAAACAAAAGAAACTTTTAGCTACTCTTTACGACAAAAAAATTATGTAATACATTACATTGCGCTTCAACAATGTCTTAAACATGGTCTTAAATTAAAGAACATTCATAGAGTTTTAAGTTTTCAGCAATCTGCCTGGATGGAGCCTTATATATCGTTAAACACTCGCTTAAGAGCGCAGGCTGTAAATGAGTTTGAAGTGCATTATTATAAATTAAATAATAATGCTTGTTTTGGAAAATCAATGCAAAATGTAAGAAAATTTAGAGATGTCAAATTGATATCAAAATATGAGGGTTCGTACGGGGTAAATTATTATATTTCTAAACCAAATTTTAAAGACAGAGTAATTTTCGATGAAGGGTGTGTTGCTGTTGAATTAAATAGATGTAAAGTATATTTTAATCAGCCCATATTTATCGGTTTTACAGTTTTAGATTTAGCAAAGGTTCGGTTATACAAATTTCATTATGAATATATGTTGAACAAATATCCTCTTGACCGTTTAAAATTATGTTATTCTGACACTGATTCGGGTATCTATTTAATTAAGACTAGCGATGTATATGAAGATATTAAGGGTGATTTAACTAAGTGGTTTGATACTTCAGATTATCCATCTAACAACCCATATGGTATTCCACAAGTGAATAAAAAAGTAATGGGTGTAATGAAAGATGAGTTGAGTGGTAAAATACTAGAAGAATTTGTTGGTCTTAGACCTAAAATGTATTCATTTAAGGTTCACAAAACAAGCGAAAGTAAGTGTGTTGCAAAGGGGACTCCTTCACAAACAATAAGGGCATTAAATTTAGAATACTATAAAAAATGTTTACAGAGTGGTGAACGCTTGAGAAAAGAACAATATTTAATTAGATCGGTGGGTCAGAATGTATATACTTTTGAACAAAATAAAATTGTATTAGATAGGTCAGATGATAAGCGGAAAATATGTGAATGTAACATTAAAACTTTACCATATGGGCATTATTCTTTGCGAGATGATTTGTAAAGCATCATTTGTCTTGAATATTAGTATTTTTCTCTTTTAAATGATATATTGTACTTTAAATTTCCTAGTTATTATATTAAAACAAAAATTTATATAAATTTATTTTAATCACTGTAGGGTGTATATAATAACCATGTCATCGTTACCGACAAAGAAACAAAGAACCACCAAACTAAGACGTTACGAAATAAGACAAACATGTGTTGTGTGTGGGTATACTCACACTAAAATTAAAACTTTAAACCCAGTTCCGAATTGTGTGTTTCTAATGAAAAATAAAAACCTATTGTTCTCAGTGTCTGTGTTTTTATTTATATTCCTTTTTCCTCTCCTTTAAAACAAAGAAATAGGGTAACAACTAATAAAGTGCAATTTATTAAGTTATTGAATAAAAAAAGGAAAAAATCTACAAAATTTCATCAGTTCGATCTTACCTCGTAATTAGATCTTTTACTACTTATCAGAGACCCTGTATCAGCGTATAGATGATGGTGCGGGGGTGGGAGCGGGCGCTACATATTTTGGTCCAGACATCTGTTAAACACCACCATCACCACTATTTTTCTCTATATATACTAAATTAAAATCTCGAAAAAATAAATAAGTAGACATTCATTTGTATAAGGTTAAAGGGAATGAAAACATTAGTAAAAACGAGTCTCGACAAGTTTAAAGCATTTTTTCTACGGCTGGTGGGTGTGGTAGGTTAGTTCTAACAAAAACGTATATTTAAAGTAGCGAACAAAGGATAATTATTAGTTGTTATATCCGAATGTGCTTGGAAAGTTTAGATTCAGATAAAGTTAGGAAGAGTTTTGAAGAAAGACTCTTGACATTTAAAAATTGGAGGGGTGCCGTCAACCCAATTAACTTAGCAAAGGCAGGATTTTATTTTACACAATACCTAGATATTTGCCAGTGTGCTTATTGTTCAGTTGAAATTTTTAAGTGGAAAAAGGAAGATTGCCCGATAGAGGAACACTATAAGATTGCATCACATTGTAGTCTTGCGCACATCTTATGGTTGGGTAAAACGTTTAATAATAATCAAAGGGAAGCACTAACATCGAAAAAGAATTATTGGACAGTTGTTTTTTTTATACTTATATTACTACTGCTATTAGTGGATCCAACAGTGTTTTGTAAAAAAAGTTAAAAACAAACAAAATGAAATTTATTTTACTCTATTGGTTGACAGCTAGTAATATATTATATATTCACTATCAACCGAAAGTTGCCGAGTCTCAAATATGTTTTAATAAAAATAACAATACCGAAATAGACTGTTGTTCTTGTAAAGCAATGAAGATTACCAGAATTAATGAAGATTTGCCGGTTTTTTCGTATACTATGGATAGCTTCGAGTTGGAAAAAAGTGATTTCAGGTATTTCAAAATAATTTACACATATTCAAACAGGAGTAAATTTAATTCTGAGTGGGTACCTTTCAATGAGAATTCTTGTCACGACATCTCCTGTAATTACTTTCTATGCTACAGTTTGTGTTGTGCAATATTGATAGCCTCGAGCATTGTAATTTTTATATTTTATAAAAAGTTAAGATAGAGTCCCCACTTTTTTAATTTTTCAACTCCTCGACAACTGACATATAAAAGATAACCGCAGTGTGAAAATCTAGTGTGTGCGCGTATGTACGTCAAATAGAAAATGATGAATACGTTTGCTTCGAGCAGTACTAATACAGGATCGATACCAAATTATATAGTCCAGTACGAAAGTTGTGACCTTTTAAATGGCAAACTTTATTATTTAAACAATTCGAATACGAAATATGTGAACATAGGATTAAACCTTCGAGATGAATTTTTACCATGCATAGAACTTGCTGCCAGTAAAGCATTTGATGGGTCCGTATTACTGAACGAGGACGATTGGAAGTGTTTACTACAACATCAAGGTACAATTACAAGTTATTTCTATTGTACTGGTTATTTTGATGTTCCTATTAGATTCAACAACTTTACCATTTATTTTGACCAAATTGATGATTATAATGTGGTGAAGATAAAACACGACAATCAACGTTATATTTATTTTGGTTGTGAAAGCATCAACAAACTATGGGATTTAATACCTGTAATTGAATATCGACTAAACATGATAAAAAACCAACAATTTGAAAAATACTTTAATACGCTGAAAAACGATGCAAACAGGCAACAAGGTGATTTGCTCACAAATGTTTATAATATTCTGTCGCCGAAACAAAACCCCAACAATGAAAATATTAGCACTATGTTGGAATTACTTACAAAACACCCTGATTTACTGGAGTATAAGTTGAAATATCAAATAAAGAAGCCCACCTACTATTATGAAGAAATCAGTAACATTTAACGAATCGAAAAATCAAGTGTACTTTATGGTAGTGTGGAACTTTGCGTACAGAAAGGCCAGAGAATGGGACTTTGAAGCCTTCTCAAATAGGATCCATTTTCAAAGAAGAATAAAAAATCTCGAATCTATTTTAGATAGTATATTAAATGTAAATTATAGATTATTTATTTATAATCAAAGGTTTAATAAAACAAATATTTTTATTCAATTATTGTAGTTTTATTTTATACATTTTAAAAAATAATATATTTAACAATATAATTAAACTTGTCGAACCATTTTTGTAAGAGGAGTGTAGCTAAATACTTTATCATGAAGAATAAGACAATAGGCTGAAGTGCCCTTTTCTGTTTCTTTACTAGTTTCAAATTCAATACGCATTACAACAGAACCACTTTGCATATTTATCTTTTGGTGTGAACAATCTATATATGCAATTGGGCATATGCTTTTAAATTCTTCAGGAGTAAAAATTGGTTCTGTTGTTTTTTCGTAATACGATGTTCTGAAATTTGCAAACATTTCATAAAGAGTTGCAAATTTATTTTCTTCAAAGTTTAGATACAAGTCGTGGTACGGATATCTTTCAGAATTTAAAAAGACTCGAACATTAGTTAGGAAGCAATGATCAAATTTGCTCATATCCTCCTTTATTTTGCCCCTTTTATCCTTCGATAATGATAATATACAATGGGCAGGGCTTTCAAGAGTGTTGGCGGTCTTAACTGGCCAAGTATGTCGTGTAGTTGAAGGTAACGCTGAATACTCCACCAACTCCCAACTTCTAAAACCCATAACAATTTCGATATTTTTCTCTAATATTTTAGTAAGAGCTAACTGTTGTGGTATATCAACTGTAATATGTGGCACTTTCCAGCACAATTTTTCAAATTCTACTTTTGGCTTTTCACTTTCGTCTTCGCATATTACTGCATCTAAATCGTTGCTAGCACGAATTAAAACCAATTCTTGTTTCATCCCCATTATAATCTTCTGATAATCTTCAAAGAATCCCATCAGCATTTTTAAAGGTATACAGACATTGAATGCACCCTTATCGGTAACGGTCATACTAGAATCAGATTTTGGAAACCACCCAGCATTTTGCATTTTGATACTTTCATTGGTATTATAGGATAGATACCCTTTAATTGTAGATGTTAAACCAACATTTCGAATAGAATCAATCGTTACACCGTTTAATTCATAACGAATTTCTCTAAATAGAAAAGTCACCCCGTTATTAATAAACTTAAGTTTGGTAGCCCTAGTTCCATCATCCTTGGTTAATTTTCCTTCAATATATAAAAGACTCTCACAAGGTAATGTGTAAGTATCAAGTTCTTGAATAGGAATCCTAATTTCATCGTTATACTCAAATTTTGATGTAACAAAGGGTTGATACGTGTGTAATTCCGAGCTTAAAATAGAATTGTCAACAAGAAGCTTTTCGGTAATGTTTAAAAGGTCCATTATTATTTTGGAAACACTTTAAATCCTAAGGTACGTAAAAATTGACGATTTTTTGCTGTCAATCGTTTCAGGTTTGATTTCGAACTAACAATGTTTTTTTGAGTTGTTTTTTTATAAACAGTTTCAGGCTTTGTAAGTTTTACTTCTTTCAATTTATTATTATATCTAATAACCATTGTTCTTTAGTGTTCTCGTTAGATGGAGTCTCACAGTAATAGTTTCACCTCTAAAATTAATTAAATTATAATCTTGATCAACCACTTTTATAGTTATATTGTTAATTGTTTTAACACTAACAGGAAAATACAAAATGGGTAGTGGGGATTCTACTATCTTATGACCAGGGGGCACAGATGGAAAAAATTGATGAATTATGTGAACAGGATTGCCATTGTGGAAAGAACCTGTCACTATATTACAATCAATGCAAATGGCGTTTACTTTTAAAATGGCTATAACATTATCGGATTCCATTCTCCTTTTACCAGGAATAATCCTTTTTTCAAAACCAAGCAATTTTCCAATGGAATCTTCGTGAGTAAAGTCAATCGGATGAGAACACTTGATTATCGTCTTTAGAGTGTTCGTATTACCCCTGATATATAAATCGAATTTTTCCATAGGAAATTTCTCGTACATTTCCCTTTTAATAGTTCTTTCTAAATCGTTAATTTCATAAGAACCTTCTGGAATTGTTATAACTTTGGTACCCACATAGAATTTATTAGAACCCCTTTCTATATTTGGTATTGTGAAAAATGTTTCAAAATCTGCCAAACCAATAAAGTAATCTTTGTCATCTTCTAAATATATTGGTGGATTAAAATTTGCACTCAAAACCGATTCATTTCCGGAAATTGTGAAAGTAGTGGACATTTTGTCTCTCGAACGGGTTATATTTAAATGTTAAAATTTTGTTATTTACAATTATTATATAAAAACATAATACAGTGTTGTCCGCATTTAGAAGAACCATAAGTTTGTAAACTATCATAATTATATTTTATTCTATTATACCCTGAACTATTAAAATAATAAATCAGTTCAAGGGGCGGCCTTAGGTTTCCAAAAGGATCGAAATAAATAATTTCTTTTTGTTTCTTAATATAAGCAGTCCAGTGAGATCCCTCGCCATCTTTATCGTCTAGATTAACGATACCACATTCAAAATTTCTAATCTTCCTAGGCAAATTATTTCTCATAAAGATACCTCTAAAATGAGGTATTTCTAATGTGTTAATAATTTTATTCAAATCGATATTAGATAACGCATGCCGAGGAAGACTTATTGGAAGTTTTTTTTATAAGGTGCCAAAAACATTCCTCGTCCTTTCTTACTCGATTTAATTTTTAACCCTTTGCCCTTTGCTAGTGTTTCCATTGCTTTATTGTGTCTTTGGAACTCTTCAAGTTGTTTTTTTCCAGCCTTAGAATCATTGACAGCTTTTGCTATTGTTGCTGCACCTCCCCCTAATGCCCCCAACGCACCCAAAAGTGGAAAGAGTAATGGTAAAATACCACCTATCTTTTTTGGGGTTTTAATTATACGTTTCCTCTTAGCTCTACCCATCAATCCCTTCCCACGTTTAACCCGCTTTTTGTTCACTATTCTTGAAGCCTGTTCATTTTTTTTCAAACCCATTCCTAGCTTTCGTTTAATTCGCATTGCACCTGTAACACCTAAAGCTGATAGTCGTTCTGGTATAGAAGAGTCCTGGGCAATAACACGCTCCCAAGATTTTTCCGCCAAGAGTTTATCAGCTTTATGTCTGGCTTCTAAATCCTTATACTGTGAGTAAGCAATATCGTGCTCCTTACAAGCACTATCTAATGGATTTATTCCTTTTTGATTAATTCGCTTGTCTAGTTTGGTTCCAGGACCACAAAATCTGCAAATTAAAAACACTTTCTTAACATAACTTAAATAAACGGTGCTATTTTTTTATGTATACTCACCTATATCCTGGAATATGCGCTTCAAAAGGTAGATTACTGATAATTTTATCAAATAAACCCGATCCTTTCTTCACACGACCTCGGCTGTGAATAAAAGTAGGATCTTGATGAACTATCATTTTATAGCACCTCTTAAAAACTACTAAGCCAATTTCCATTATTACTAACCTATAAATATGCTTTTAAAATATTTACAAGTTAGTTTTTAGAATAACATAGTGATATGAAGATTCGAAAATCTAAAATTACGCTCCCCATTTCTAACATTGATGTTAAAACTGAAATAAAAAAATATCAAAAACATGGTGGTTTATTTGGAGGGCAATCAAAAAGATGTTTATTAGTTGGTGCCTCGGGATCAGGAAAAACTAATGTTATGATATCCTTAATTGAACACCCAAACGGTTTAAGATTTGAAAATATATATCTTTTCTCGAAATCTCTTCATCAACCTAAATATGAGTATCTAAGACAGCTTATAAAACCAATAAAAGAAATAGGTTATAATGAATATGAAGAGGGTGGTGACATTATACCACCAGCCGAAGTTAGTCCAAATTCGATAATAATATTTGACGACATTGCTTCTTGTAATCAAGATATAATTAGAGACTACTTTTCTTTTGGACGTCACAAAGATGTAGATTGTTTTTATTTATGTCAAACGTATTCATCAATTCCTAAACAACTGATTCGTGATAATGCAAACTTAATAATAATGTTTAGACAAGACAATACAAATTTAAAACACGTTTTCGATGATCATGTTAGTGTTGACATGTCATATCAACAGTTCAAAGAATTATGCCAAAATTGTTGGAAAGATAAATATGGGTTTATAGTTGTTGATAAAGATTGTGAAATGACGAAAGGAAGGTATCGTAAGGGTTTTGATAGATTTATTTCACTATAAATTAAAAGTAATTATTAGAAACACCATCAGTCGCTAAAAAATTAACATGGATAAACACACATCCCAACAACTTGTTAAAACGCGAAAAGCCGTTAAAGAAAAGTATCAAAAACTAAAATCTGACACGGCAGCGACAGAATTTAAATTAGAAAAATCTTATAAGCCAATAATTCAACCTCTAAAACAACTCATAACAAAAATTGATCACACAGAATCAATTATACCAAAACAAGAAATTAAAGAAGAAGATTATGATCGTTATGTTTTTCCATATGTTTCTACACCCAAAAAAAAAACCAAATTGAAAATGTCTGAAACCCCACAAGTTCCTACAGAGATGTCATCGTTTTTTAATGAAAATAGATATGATAATTTGTTAAATAAAACTGCTCGTGAAGTACCATTTCAAGAAACTAGTGTAATTGCAACAGCCGATGACGCAGAGCAGGAAATACAAGACCTAACACCCACAGCAACTCTAGAGGATATAATTAATCAAACTAGACAAAGCATACAACAGTATGTAGGTCAACCTGGTTATGATGAGTATCTAGACTATTTTGATGAATTACCTAGATCATACATTGATGCCAATATACGTGACACAGAAAACGAGTTTGACCATAAATTTGGAATTATTCACGATTTTCAAGAAAATAAATTTACCTTAGGTTTAACACAAGCACCTATAGACTTTATTGGAAAAGATATAAAGGTTAAAACAATCAAGTACCCTGGCACCGTTGGATTATACGAACTTTTATTTAAAAAGGAACCTAAATTGTATACATCAAAAGATTTAGAGAACTACATGGATATATTAGAACGAACAAATGCATATAAAGATGAAACAGGAAATATAATTACAAGTTCAAATCGATATGCAAAATTTAGACGAATTATTTTACCTTATTTGCATAAAAAAGGATTAACAAAAAAGGGATCGAAAATCTTAAGTGACATTGCTCGTGATATATCTGTGTCATCACAATTTGTCAAACCTCCTCCACCTACCAGAACTATGCGACCAAAAACTGGCAAATTAGGGAAGGGAATAACATTAAAAACCAACAAACAAAATGTTGATTATGTGTATTGGGATAACCCGAATGAATTAGTGGATAGACTTCGATTATTGATGTCTTCTTCAGCTGCAGGGCACACCTCCCATACAAACGAAATCATTTCTATAATCGAAGAGTTAAGAGAGGCTAAATTAATTCAATAAAAGTAAACGTTTCAAACAATTTACAATAGTTTAATCATGTCAATTGATAAATTCGGAAGTCACATTTCCAGCAAAAATTTTGATAAAAATGTGTATTATCAATGTTTTATTCCATTACTAGCTAGTGACTTAGAAAACAAATTCACGTTAGGAACTTCAACTACTGTCTTTTCCTATAAAATTAATAAAAAAAGCTATAATTGGGTTTATCCTTTACCTTCTGGAACCATTGAAACTTGTAGAAAATTTCACCGAGAAATTAAGTTTATATTAAACCACAAACTTATTGACACCCTTGAAGGGGAAACTTTATCGGAAGGAGATAAGATTTTGATAATAAGGTCTTTGGATTCCCCAAAAACAGGAGACGGAATAATAGAGTTAGTCATAAAGGTGGCTGTTTCCAACGATGAGTACGACTAATATCAAACAAATAATTGTAAATGAATTGCATAAACCCGCTCGTAAAAATTATGCTCGAAGAAAGACAATTATCAAGGGGCTTAAAGATCTTCTTCAAATAGATTTAATTTCACTTATCCCTTATGCCAAATTTAATCGAGGTTTCAAATACGTTTTGGTAGCCATTGACGCATTCTCAAAATATGTTTGGGTTGAACCAATTAAAGATAAAACAGGTAAAACTGTTACAAATGCCATGAAAAAAATACTTAAAATGAAAAATGCCGTTCCTCGAAATCTTCAATCTGATAGGTAATATAGAACTCAGTTTATTATTATTTATTTATTGTCTACTAATATACCACTTTTTTTTATTTTAGGGGTGGAGAATTCTACAATCCACATTTTAAAAAATTAATGGATGAATATAATATAAACCATTATAGCACATTTTCTAACCTTAAAGCTAGTATAGTCGAAAGGGTAATTCGAACTTTGAAAACCAAATTATGGAAGCAGTTTAGTTTACAAGGAAACTATAAATGGTTAAATAATTTAGATAAAATTGTATATAATTACAATAATACAAAACACTCTGTTATCGGACTTAAACCGAGGGATGTGACAAAAAAAAATGAAAAAGAAATTTTATCAAAAACATATAGCCCTATAAAAATCATTGATTCAAATCCTACTAAATTTAAAGTGGGGGACTTTGTAAGAATAAGTAAATATCGCCAAGTATTTGAAAAAGGATATACACCCAATTGGTCAAATGAAATTTTCAAAATTAGCAAGATACGTGAAACTAATCCTCGAGTTTATCTTCTGACGGATAACAATAGCGATGAGATTCAAGGCACGTTCTATACCAGTGAACTTCAAAAAGTGAAATATACTGAAATGTATCTTGTTGAACGCATCTTAAAAAGAAAGGGTGATAAAGTTTATGTAAAATGGCTAGGATTTGATAATAGACATAATTCGTGGATTAACAAAAGTGAATTAGTCTGATACGCATGCCTATAAAAAGCTATTTATATTACTTCAAACCACATAGAACCTTCAGTACAAAAGTAACATGAATTTAGTAATAGACATTCAGGGGTTCAAAACTAAAAATAACCAATTTGTACCAAAGGAACTGGCCGCCTATGATGGATCACAAGTATGTCATTATGTTTTTAAAAAACCCTTTCACATTAAATTATTAACAAATGAACTGCACCGACAAGCTCTATGGTTAATGAAAAATCATCATTGTATCGATTGGTCGGAAGGATTTACTCCATTGCACCAGCTCCCGAATATTATTAGAGAATTAACAGCCAAAGCGAATCACGTATTTGTCAAAGGAAAAGAAAAAGCAAACTACATTCGAAAATACTCTTCTAAACCTGTTACAGAACTTCCAGAACAACCATGTTTAAAACCATCTGAACCTCTATGTTTTTACCATTTAAATCAAAAATGCATCTGCGCACTAAGTAATGTTTATTATTTATACAATTATTTAGCATTCTTAAAAGGTTGATAATTCTATAAATTACTCATTATTAATATTACCAGCGTTGTGTGCACATTATAACCATAATGGATTGTTCTAAAATATGGGATGATATTTCAACATTTCCAGGCCTCCAAAATAATTTCATTATCTTTTTTCAAGATAAATTGAACTGGAATATACTATCAAAAAAACAAAAACTAAGTGAAGATTTTATTCGTACATATCTTACAAAAGTTAACTGGGACTACATATCTCAGTATCAAGTATAAAGTGAAAAATTTATTACTGAATTTCAAACATCGGTGAATTGGGACTATATTTCTACATATCAAAACTTATCTGAAGAATTTATTAGAAGGCACAAACAACAAGTTACCTGGGAATATATAACCAAATTTCAAAGAGTTACTCCAGAATTTATGACTGAAATGAAACCATACATCGAACGAAGACAAAATATTTTTGAATATGAATAATTTTTAAATATACCTCGTATATGTATATAGTTATTTAAATAAATAATTGTCAATATATAAAATAATTATTTACTATTTACCATTTACCAAAAACAGACCTAAACCGCACACACCCGTATTTTCTATAACATCCTCTAGAATTGCTTTACACATTATAGATATCAATTACCTATTCTTACTACAAATCCATTAACACCTACATTTTTATAGTTATTTCTTCAGTAAACCAGATAAAACCCCCCATAAATTATAAATCAGCCAGATCACATTATGTAAATTAATTACATACTCGCATAAATGCCTTCGAGCGGAATACCAACCGCACACGTAATTCTGCAATAGTCCGTGGGCATTTCTATATAGTCCGGGCTCTTTTCATACACATAGAAATAAATATCAAAATACAAACAAATACACAGTACCAACAACATACAAAAAACCCTGCACCCCACAACAGACCGCCCGCCCCAGCTGCCACCCCAGAAGCGGAGTTCCTGAACTGTAATTTATTTTATTTACTTACTTTTTTGGATCACCCTGTAGAACAACTACTTATTACACGCCTAACACACACTTAGAGTGCCGCAATAAATCAAACTGACAATTAACACGCCAATTACACACACAACTCGAATAATAAGTACCATTACCTGCATTAACAACCACATTATCTAATATATCGCCTGCGGTGTTCTAGAAATCAGAAAATTTAACTACTAATATCTAAATTTAGTTACTATTTCGTCTTTGGGGTTATGATTTCCTTGCTTTCCTAGAGAAGTTACAACAAAAGTATTGAAAGATGCAGGATTTTTAAATATTATACAAAATAAAATTAATAATCAAAGAAATATTTTTGTATTTCCCTAAAAAACGGCATTCGGAAAGTAAATTAATATAAACGTCACATTTTTGACTTTCTGTCTATAACCTAAGTTCAGAATCTTATATTTCTATAAAAAACAAAAAATATAGATTAAATAAAGTTGAAATATGACGAAACATCTAAGTTCTATGATTTTTCGCCCTTTGTACTATAATTTCTAATATATTTCGGCAGCAGAACAACGAAAATCTCTGAAGGTTTTAATTTTCAATTATATTACGAATATAGAATAGCATTTTAGAGTGCAGAAATGAAAATATTAACGAAATATCTAAATTTAGTAATTATTTCGTCTTTGATGTTCGTCTTTCGTATCAAATATGCAGAATTTTGAAGATATTATGCAAAATAAAACTAATAATGAAAGAGATATTTTCGTATTTCCAAAAAAAAGAAATGAAATTCGGGAAGTAAATTGATAAAAACGACTCATTTTTGACTTTCTGTCTATAAGTTAAGCTCAGAATCTTATACTTCTTCTGCGAAAAGATAAAAATATAGGTTAAATAAGGTCGAAATAAGACCGAAATATCTAAATTCTATAATTACTATGCCTTTAGTGCTATTATTTCCTTGTTTTCCTAGAGAAGTTATAACAAAGGTATCGAAAATGCAGGATATTATTTAAAATAAATTCAATAATCTTTGAGATATCTTCGTATTTCCCTAAAAATGAAATTCCGGGACTAAATTAATACAAACAGCCCAATTTTGAGTTTATGCCCATAACCTTTCAGAATCTTGTGCTTCTACAAAATCCAAGAGCTTAACTTATATACAGAAAGTCAAAAATGAGTCGTTTTTATCAATTTACTTTCCGAATTTCATTTCTTTTTTTTTGGAAATACGAAAATATCTCTTTCATTATTAGTTTTATTTTGCATAATATCTTCAAAATTCTGCATATTTGATACGAAAGACGAACATCAAAGACGAAATAATTACTAAATTTAGATATTTCGTTAATATTTTCATTTCTGCACTCTAAAATGCTATTCTATATTCGTAATATAATTGAAAATTAAAACCTTCAGAGATTTTCGTTGTTCTGCTGCCGAAATATATTAGAAATTATAGTACAAAGGGCGAAAAATCATAGAACTTAGATGTTTCGTCATATTTCAACTTTATTTAATCTATATTTTTTGTTTTTTATAGAAATATAAGATTCTGAACTTAGGTTATAGACAGAAAGTCAAAAATGTGGCGTTTATATTAATTTACTTTCCGAATGCCGTTTTTTAGGGAAATACAAAAATATTTCTTTGATTATTAATTTCATTTTGTATAATATTTAAAAATCCTGCATTTTTCAATACTTTTGTTGTAACTTCTCTAGGAAAGCAAGGAAATTATAACCCCAAAGACGAAATAGTAACTAAATTTAGATATTCCGTTCATATTTAGATTTTATTGCCTCTAAAGTAAAATTCTATATTCTAAATATAATTGAAAATTAAATCCTTCAGAGATTTTCGTAGTTGTGCTGCCGAAATATATTAAAAATTATAGCACCAAGAGGCGAAAAATAACAGAATTTAGACATTTCGTTCATATTTCAACATTATTTAACATATAATTTTTGTTTTTTTTTACAAGAGAAGTACAAGATTTTGAACTTAGCTTATAGACAGAAAATCGAAACTGGGCCATTTTTCTTAATTTACTTCCCGATGTCCACTTTTTAGCGAAATATGTAAATATCTCTAAAAATACTAGTTTTTATAATATTTTAAAAATCCGGCATTTTGGATACTTCTTTTATAGGTTAACTAGGAACAGCAAAGAAATTACAGCACCAAATGCGAAATAGTCATTGAATTTAGATCTTTCGTTCTTATTTCGATTTTATTGAACCTATATTCCTTGTTGTTTTTTTTAGAAGTACAAGATTCTGAACTTAGCTTATAGACAGAATGTCACAAATGTTTGTACTAATTTACTCCCCGAAATCTATTTTTTAGGGAAATAAGAAAATATCTCAAAGTTTATTGGATTTATTTTAACTAATATCTTGCATTTTTGATACCTTTGTTATAACTTCTCCAGGAAAACAAGGAAATTAGAGCACTAAAGGCGAAATAATCATTGAATTTAGATACTTCGCATTTATTTTGACATTATTTAACTTATTTCTTGGTTTCTGTAGGAGAAATACAAGATTCTGAAATTAGCTTATACACAGAAGGTTAAAGAATAAGACTTTAAAAAGGTTCTATAAGAACAAAATGCTGTTGTAAAAGAAATCCATGATATTTGCAAACGGAAATATTAAAAAGGCATTTTTCTCCTTCAAATACAGCGAAGGAAATTCTGGGCGTATTTTTTGGGAATAATTCCTTCATAAAAGATTATTTTTGAAAAGTACACAGAATTTTATTAAAATAACTCAACTGGTAAGAAACAAAAAGTCAAATTAAAAAATTTTTGAAATACTGGCCGTGGAAAAATGTATTAAATAAAAATTACCAATAACAACAATCACTTTTAAAATATGCACTACAAAAAAATATTTTAAAATTAATGCCACTGATGTCAACGTGAATATAAAAATCATTCCTCGGCGCATGGGCGTTTATAATGGTATACTTCAAGGTAAAATGACGTCATATATATTCATCACATATGTTAGGTCGAGCGCAAGTTTTCAAGGCATCGAGGAAGCGTGCATATTTTCAAGGCCTGGATTAAGTTTAAAGAGTGGGGGTGAATTATTACGCCAGCTTTCAAAGACATTAGCATATACTCGTATATTTTTTAAGGTCGTGACAAAGTTTAAGGCGTGGAAGGGGTGAATTACTACCCAATCGACAATCCGATTTTTGGAACTGTTATATAAAAACAAATCAGTATTAATTACATTATTTTTATTAAAAAGTAATACAGCTCGAACAACGAAAATTTTCGTTACATTTCATTACAGCAACATCTGATTTTATAATTTAAATAAATATTATTACTAGTCGTACTCTCTAAAAACTCTAATTTATACCTATTTTACCCAAAGACACATATTTTACATGCTTGTTTATTGTGTTTCACCTTTAACTTAGCAATCTAAAATAAATTATAGTCTATTTAAGATTTCCACAATGTTATTTTGTTGAAAAAATAGAAGCACAATTCGAATTTAAAAAAGGTTTGAAAGTATAGTTTCCAGTACTGAAAAGGTCGATCGGAACTGTAATTCATGGAACTTTCGACGTGAAGGCAGGCCGATAATATTCTTTTTATTACAAATTTTAAGCGTATAAAGTGAATTTTTAATTGAATTTTATATGTTGAGTGCATTTTTAATCAGTTTTTGTTCGACTAAACCCTTAAGAAAATTGAAAGAGGTAAGTTTTAAGATAAATTTTGATATAATTCCAGGGCGAATGGTCTTATAAAAAAACCATTTTATTTTTATTCGTAAAATCTAACAAGATGTTATCTTAAAGATCGGTAATAGAAAATTAAACCTTTAGCGTTATTACATTTTTTTTAAAGCGTGATTGCTGCGTTAGTAAGGTATTAAGATATAGTTTCTGTAAATTAATCAAATCTGACAATGAGGAACCCAGAAAATTTTTGAGATTGTACTTTATGTCTGCAATGGCTTACATGGCTGGTACGCTCAATGGATGCCGGTAACAGAGCTCTGGGATTTATTTTCTTTTATTTTACAATTTGATTGAATATTAATTGATTTCTATATGTTTAACGTGCATTTTTACTTATTTTCTGTTAGAAAAAAGCAGTATATTTTCAATTTACGTAGTTAAATAGTAATTTTTATAGTAAATATCTGATTGGTACAAAGTATAGCTTGCACGACAACGACGTCTAAAAATGGCGGATTAATTTTTTTTCTATTTTATACTTTCAACGAATGGTAGATGTTTTATTCATGTTTAGAGAGCATTTTAATTAGTTTCTATTCGAAATAATGCTTAAAATTTAGACAGATAAGTTTTTGATTATTTTTTTTTTGTCGAAAATGAAATATTTATTCAAATTACGTCATTGATTCTTTTTATATTGGGTACATTTTAGTGTTTTTCTGATAAAATACATAAGAAAAATTTAATAGGTAGCTTTGGTTACATTTTTATCTTAAAATGTCAGCTTAGAAAATTTTTCGATGAGTGAATTTCAAAAATTACTTTTTAATAGTATTTGAGACATATAAGCACATTTTTAGTCTATGTAAAGGTATAAAAAAGCAGAATTACTTTGTAAAAATGAGGGCTGGGAAATATTTAAAACAGAAATAATGATTTTCTTAATTTTGCAAAATGGTGTTCTTCTTCTAGCTTTACTTTCTCCTCTTAATAAAAAATTTTGAAAAAGTTAATTTTTTAGATATGCCGTACTTTATATCGAAAATGGTTTACATATGGGCCAGAAATACATTCAAGAAAGAATTTGGCATGTAACGAATACTCCCGATGTCAAATAAACAGCATATAGAAGCAGATAGACAAGAATAAAAATATCTGAAGTCAATTTTGAGAGAGAAAAATCAAATATGCAGACATTTGTTTCGTTTATTTGTGGTGGTGGAACGACGAGGATGTCAAGAATGACAGCCTATTTACCAATAAACCATAAAAAGTAATAGGACAACTAATTATCAACTGCGTAAATTTTACCCTAATGTATATAAATTAGCTTTTTATTTGTTATTTAAAAATTATACACCTTATTGCTATTTAATTTTTTACTAACTCGAACTTTTTAGAATAAGCTTGAATTTAGTCAAACATATTTGCATTTATCACAACAATGCCCGCAGTAAACCAATGAAGGTCAGTTTTTAACTTGCTTATAAGTACTGTATAGTGGAAAACTTATTAATATGATATAAATTTTTCTTTGATGCAAATATCAATTTTAAAACAAGAAGTTTCATTTTTAATTTAATAAAAAGTAACAATTTTAGTGGTATTTTTTTTTGTTAATTTGAAGAAAAACATTATAACTTTTCCAATTTTAGGTAAAATCTAAATACCTGAATACTTCTATTGTGGCAGAAGTTTCGACTACAACAGTAAGTAATGTATTAACGTAGAAACATGGCTTACACCTCTCTCTTATGGAAAAAAGAGAAGAACATATCTGTGAGTGAGTTATGACTATTATCGATTTATTAAACCATCAACTCATTGTGATAACTCTATATTTAATAATTAACTGAAATTTTGTGTTAAAAATTTTTTGTAGGTAATCGTAATACGTCCAGAAGAGATACATATAGAACTGAAAAGTATAATGAAATATATGCTACTTGGGACTATGTGGCCCTTCTGGAATTTTATGAGGATTTATTGTAGAACAAATATCCTTTTTATGTAAGTATTCTACAGAATATACCCTATTTTTATATAAAAAATCTACACAAGATACACTTAGACCTTTAATTTATTGCCCGTATTACTTGGTGTATAATTTCTTTCGAGACATACCATATTTTTTATAAAAATCCATAAAAGACATCTCATGTGTCTTTAATTTTCAAATTATACATTTTTAACCGAACGAAATGACCCTTTTTGTAAGTAACAATTTTAGTGGTATGGTTTTTTTGTTAATTTGAAGAAAAATATTGTAACTTTTCCAATTTTAGGTAAAATCTAAATACGTGAATACTTCTATTGTGGCAGCAGTTTCGACAACAACAGTAACTAATGTATTAACGTTGAAACATGGCTTACACCTCTCTATTAGGGAGAAAAGAGAAAAACATATATGTAAGTAAGTTATGACTATTATCGATTTATTAAACCATCAACTCATTGTGATAACTATATATTTAATAGTTAACTGATATTTTGTGTTAAAAATTTTTTGTAGGTAAACGTAATACGTCCAGAAGAGATACATAATAGAACTGAAAAGAATATTGAAATATAGGCTACTTGGTACTGTGTGGGCCTTCTGGAACTTTATGAGGATTTATTGTAGAACATATATCCTTTTATGTAAGTATTCTACAGTATATACCCTATTTTTATATAAAAAAATCTACACAAGATACAATTGGACCTTTAATTTATTGTCCATATTACTTAATGTATAATTTCTTTCGAGACATATCATATTTTGTATAAGAAATCCATAAGACATTTCATGGATCTTTAATTTTCAAATTATAAATTTTTAACAGAACGAAATAACTCTTTTTTTTTAAGTATTCTACAGAACATACCTTATTTTTATATAAAAAATCTATATAGGATACATTTAGACTCTTAGTTTATTGTCAACATCACTTAGGGTACAATTTCTCTACAGAAAACAACATATTTTGAATAAAAAACTCGTAAGAGACACTTCAGGGGTTTTTAATTTTCAAATTATATATTAACATATCAAAATAACCCTTTTTGTAAGTATCCTACAGAACATACCCCATTTTTATATAAGAAATTAGACAAGATACATATGGACTTTTAATTTATTGTCCGTATCACTTAGAGTACAATTTCTCTCCAGAAAACACCATATTTTGTATAAAAAAGCCATAAGAGACATTTCAGGGGTCTTTAATTTCAAATTATACATTTTAACATATCAAGATAACCTTTTTTGTAGGTATCCTACAGAACATATCCTATCTTTATTTAAAAAATCTATACAAGATACATTTGGACTTTTAATTTATTGTCCATATCGCTTAGGGTACAATTTCTCTCGAGAAAACACCATATTTTGTATAAAAAATCCATAAAAGACATCTCATGGGTCTTTAATTTTCAAATTATACATTTTTAACAGAACGAAATAACTTTTTTTTAAGTATTCTACCGCACATACCCTATTTTTATATTAAAAATCAGAAAATACACTTGGACCTTTTAATTTATTGCCCATATCAATTAGTCAATGTATAATTTCTCTTCTAAAAACGCTCTATTTTGTATAAAAATCTCCACAAGAGGCAACTTGGACCTGTAATTTTTCAAATTAGACATTTTTAACAGTTGAGATAACCCCTGGTTATAGCATTTTTTTGTAATGTTATGTCTTTTTCAATGCAGTAGGAAACCTCTTTGACATTATTTTTCATATTATTTTGTACAGCTTTTGGTGAATTTTTGAGAAGTCAACAAAAGGCAAAATATTTAATTTCTTACATCACAGTGATTTTAATTTTAATATTTAAACTCATATCTAAACGAAATTATGATCCACGATTTAAAGTATTCTACAGAACATGCCCTATTTTTATACAAAAAAACTATACAAGATATACTTGAACCCTTAATTTATTGTCCATATTACTTAGTCTGTGACTAATTTCTCTCCTGAAAACACTCGATTTTTGGATAAAAATCTACAAAAGGCATCACTTGAGCTTTTAATTTTTCAAATTACACATTTTTAATACTTAACCCATTATTATAGCTTTTTCTTATAATTTTATGTCTTTTCTAATGCGGTAAGAAACCTTTCTAATATTTTCATATTATTTATACAACTTTTGGTGAATTTTGAGTAGTAACAAAGTCAAATATTTAATTTCTTACACTACAGTGTTTTTAATATTGATATAAGATGTCATATCTAAAACATAATTATAACAATTTAAAAGCATTTAAAATTTGTAAAAAATAGGAAATTATGTATTTAAAATAGCAAAATAAAAAAACACTTTCATATTTCACGGAAAATTAGAGAAAAGCATATCAGTGAGTTAGTTAGGCTATTATCGATTCGTTGAACCATTAGCTCATCATTATAAATGAAACTTGTGGTTTTGCTGTACACTGTTAATTAGTTTTTTTTTTCATATTTTATATATACCTATGCTCAAAACCTTGCTTATACATATCTTGAAATTTTTTATTATATTGAATTAAAAGAGACATAAACAAAAACTCATGCCTTGATTACTTTTTATCTCTTTAATAACTCTCACCATTAAGTTAGTATTTTAAATGATCAGTTTCCTCTTAAGCACTTTTTACTTTTTCCGATATTTTATTAACTTTTTATCACATTAAATAAAACGAGGCACCTATGGTTAAAGGAAATCCAACTTAATTATTTTTGCTAAAAATTGTTTATTTTTTTTTTAGATATACTATACCTTATGCTGACAAAGACCTTCCAGATGATGTGAAAATCGATTCAAGAAACTATTTGGTTTGTGGATGGTCCTCCTCTTCCAGTCCTAAACATTCTATACCCAGGAATAAAATCTAAATATGTGACAATATATATAAGATTAAGGATATGTTTGTATAAATTGAAAAAATAAATTAAAATATTTTGTTTTCAATTATAATTAAAGCATATCGTATAACTCCACTTTTTATTACATAAAATTCATATGTCTCGTAGCTTCGTATCAACTCTTTTTTCCAAATTTTACCTTTTCAAAGTAAAAAAAATATATATATCAAATGGTGTTCTCTCTAAACTTTAACGCGCGATCACTATTTGACATGACAGCTGACGTATGACAGATAACAACTAGAAAATGGGACTCCGGGAGCTTAATCCTAAAAATAGGACATATAAAATAAGGGAAATACGGTATTCCTATCATCATCTATTCAATTAGCTACAAACTTGTTAAAAAGAAATTGTAAAATGGCGTATTTGCATCACTACAATCCACAGTAAGTTCTCTATTTACAGAATTTCCTTGTCAGATCGTCTACAAGTCTTTAAATCGAATGAAATATTTGTTCACATTCTAATAGATTATTTTTTACTGAAAATCGTATTTTCGCTCTATTAAATAGGGTCTAATAAAAAGTGGGGTTAAAGCCTAATGTAAATGATAGCTGACGTAAATGCAATTGACAGCTGATGTAAATGCGAAAGCCAACGCCCAAATGGGGCCCTTGGGTGGGGGTTCAGGGAAAAATTTGACCTTTAGCCGAAGCTTGAATGGGATCCGCTAGGGAAGACCTGGAAAATGCGGCCCACGTGGGTAGAGCTCTACAAAATGGGACCCTTGGATGGAACTTTATAGGAGTTCTTTAGGGTACCCAGCTGAAGCTTAGAAAAGGGGGACTTCGGAAGGAGTTCTAAAAAATGGGGTCCCAGGATGGAACTTTAACGAAGCCCTATGGGTACCCGGGTGAAGTACTAGAAAATGGGAACCCAAACGGGATTCTGAAAAATAAGGATCCCGGACGGAACTTTAGCGGAACCCTATGGGATACTCGAGTGGAGCACTAGAAAATGGGGCTCTAAAAAAGGGACCCCTTAAAAAATGGAACGCAGCCCTAAAATGGGGCCCTCTGCTTGGAGCCCATGGGGGCGCAGCCCAGTCTATACCGCTGGAATGACTACTCTTGACGTAGGAGGGAGCAATGTCAGGGTCAAGGAGTGAGGGATAGAGCGAATCGGGTAATGCTCACTACTAATTTGTATCAAGAACGAGGTCAACAGCATCCACACTATTTTAGCAGAAAAATGGGAAATTTTAAAAAAACATACATCGCTGTCAAAAAATAATTTTGTTTTTTATTATATATATATATATATATATATATATATATATATATATATATATATATATATATATATATATATATATATATATATATATTTTTTTTTTTCTTGTCGTACTAGACTCAAGATAATATTGGTATATGGATTAAAAATATTAACTCATAACAATATTAATAAATCAACCTCAGGGACCTTTCTCACCCTCTACGTCTTCTATCAAAAGGACTTGACTGAGTACCACATATTAATGTAGACAATGAAAAAATCTCACAACATAGCCATTCAAATTTGTGTTCTGAAAATTTAATTAATTATGTGAACAATTTCTTGAAAACATTAAAGTAATAAATAAAAAAGATTTATAATCTAAAATGTTTAAGTTTACATTTATATTAATCTATTTTAGTTCTCAACCTTATACTATAAAGGTGAGTATACTCTATTCTAACAAGGTTAGAGACAAAGCACTATGTCATATTACAAAAGAACACTAATGGTTTAATATTTTCATTACTATTTCTTTTGTGCCTCATAATAATAATATAGAATAATCCATTTTTTATTTTCAATCTAAGTACAATATAAACCCCTATCTTAAATCAACCCCATCACAAGAATTGGTTATGTAAAATAGATTTGTCTCCCTCTGATGTGGTCAGTTAAACTATGTCACCGATTTATCTTTATACCCATAACTAACAGGCATAAAATAATGCATCTAACATCACTAGTCTCAGTCGAAACTCATAGACAGCCAGTTTCCAATACATTCTTATTTCGTACGGTTTTGCTGCGGAAAATTAATAACGCAGCCTGCTATAAGCGTGAGGTATCTAGTATAAACTTTGGTTCTAGGTATTTTCACAAAACAGAAATTTATATAGAGAAAATACAACTGTTAAGGAATCAGGTATAACTTAAAATTTGAATACATTCAACAAAGATACTGATAAACTTTATCTGTTAGTAGCCTTGCTTGAAAGGAATTAATGTTTTATCATCTTTCCAAAATTGCAACTGATAGATCTGGTTGTCATATTTCATACCGTTACAAGATCATATTGAATTTATATTCTTTAATGTTATAAATAAAATGTTAAAAGTTTTTATAAAAATGATTTGAAAACATATTTAAAATATAAAATAATTCAAAATTTTAAACTTTCAGTAAAAAAAATACATTGATATTTTGAAAAAACTACTTACTCAAAATTGTGAAAACGAAATATATATTATAATATGAAACAAGATAGAAAAGCAAATGTTTAACTGGAAAAAAATTAATAACAGCCAGAGTCAATAAAATGGTTTGACTTAGATCCGATCTAGTTAACAAATATATCAAAATATTTTTGCCGGTTTCATCATAAAATTTCCTTCTTTTAATCCTTGTGTTTTAAAGTTCTAAACTTAATTAACTTATTGTTGCAATTTCAGCACTTGATGATCAACTGAGATCGGTTTTAAAGTTATACCATATTAGTGAATTAGAGGGTAAATATTTAAACATTTGCAACAGTAAAACGAATTATGCAAATTTAAAAGGAATATAAAAATTAAACCACACTAATTGAATTAATAGTTAAGAACATGATCAGATTAGGGAAAGTATTATATTGTATAAAACTTTATAGTTTCATAATTTTACAGACATGTTTATAGGATTACAGAACAAGCAAATTTCTTAATGTTTTTGATGGAATTTGAATACAATTATACTAAATAAAATATTGATAGATCTATGAATTCTCATTTTTCAATTTACAAAAAAGTTAGCGACAAAGTTAGTGACTTAAACAATAAATTTCGAGAAATTAAAAATCAATTGCAAAATATTGTCAAAGTAGGCCGATGGCGATTCAATACGCAGTCTGTAAGTAGTGCGGTGCACATAAAAATTTGTGATTTAAAAAATTAAAAAGTCGCCAGATAATTGTTCACAATGTTAATCGACCTCTTAATATTGTTGTTAATATATTCCCTGCCTCACAAAATAAAAAAGTTTAAATAAAAGGATCACTATAGTTTTTAATTTTACTGACCTTGAAGAGATTGGGAAAGTTATCAGATGAGAAATATTCTTTCGAAAACTTTAAAGATGACATTTGTAAGAAAATTGAGGCAATATTTGAAGAGAAGAGGTGTAAAGTAATCTTAACAACAAAAATAGAGTTACTATTTGTAAAAAGGGAAAATTTGAACTTAATAATGCTCCTGGATAATAACGAGCAATATTCAACTGAACAAAATATTCCAATTTTTGGGATGAAGGAGCCCGAGAACGAAAATTTCTTCAATTTGATTTGGATTTATTTATGGGAGAAATGAAAATTCATCCAATACCTGATAAGTCACAAGCGATTCTGATCGAGTTTGCTAATGTAAATAAATAACCGGAGGTGTTAAAAGTCGAAAATCACTTAAAAATTCTTAAAAATAGGAATACGTTATCTTGTAAAATTTTTTGTGCGATCATTGCTAAATATTCCTCCAAGGTGTTTGTATGGTGTAATATAACGAGTGCAAAATGAAGCTAAAAATTTAAGCAAGTGGGTGCAAATAACATTTTTCTTCAACAGATTTATAATTTTTGCCAAACCATGACATTTTTCTTAAGCTATGTCTTTTATACCAGCATATATTAGTGCACAATAAAAGAAGATTCGTTTATTTATTTTTTTTAATATATAATTTTTATTGGTGGTTTTTATAAGTAGGTCAACTTAGTAGATGAAGATTTATTGTTATTTAAGAAAAAATCAAATCTCATTGACTTGGCAATGAAAATAATTCAAGTTAGTTCTTTCAAAAATTTTCTTTTGTTTCTTTCTTTTACTGTGAACGTCATATGCCATAAATACCAATTTTACCTATACTTGTATTTATATATTTATATTGGATTTTGTTAACCGGATCACTTTGTTTTTCTCCTAACTTAATTTTTTGCTAGAACCTCGTTGTATTTTAAAAACCATCCTTTGTAATTCATACTATTTAAATAATATATATTTCTTCTAGGTGTTTTTTAATGTATACTGTTAAAATTAACCTAAAATTGAATGAACATTCATTAATTCGATTTAATGATTTTTTACTTTAATCGTGAATAAGTTACATGTACTTTGAAATTAAAACTTTGTATATTAAATTTAATTGAATGTTACCTTAAATTTCAATAAAGTAACTGAAAACATACCAAATTTAATGTATAATTACATTAGATTTATTGTAAAAATTATTGAATTTAATTCATTAACAATAAAAGCATTTAACAAACGATTAATGAAATTTACTTCCAGCACTTTACCTGTGAATGTGAAGTTTTTTGCATAATGTATATAATATTTACATTTTATTATAGTTTGAATGATTATTGTGAGACTAAGTTGAATAATATGTTATATTTTTATCTCTAAATTCTTATTCAGGAACTTTTGCTCGTACATACATATCAACCATATTTTTTTTTTTTTTGCTATTTCGATTTTTTAAAGACTATACTACTTTCGAAGTATGAAGTTTGTTTGGTATTAATGTAATAACTAAAAAAGACATGATTTATTATATTAATGGTCGATAAGTTATTTACATTTAATTATACAGTGTAAAAAGGAAATGCATTAAATTTAAGGTAAATGTACCGGAAGCAAATTTCATAAATGTTTATTAAATGCATCTAATATAATGCATTAAATTTGATAATTTACATTAATTTAAATTAATTTATTCCATTAAATCTAATGTAATCATATATTAAATTTAAAATTTTGATCATTACTTTTTAAGGTGACTATGTACATTAAATATACAGCCAATATTCATTGAATGTAAGATATGTTATCACATATTTAATGCACCAACATTAAATGACGTTAAAAAATTCTGCTAACAGGAAAAGGTGGAAATTTTTCCCATAGTTAGTGTACTGTCATCTGTAGACCTGTAGAACTCATTGGTGTCCGTTAGTACCGGCAGACATGTACACTTTATCATAAGAAAATTGATTCCTTTAAGCAACTTATATCATACTACACATCAAGTTGCGCTATCTCCGGAATCTTATGCAATGTACCATCACCCTTTTTGTCCATATTCTAGACATAGAACAATAATTAATTTATTGTTCCTTTTCATGGACAGAACGGAGTGATTGAGCTCAATTTGAGGAAGAATCTTACATTTTATGATACCTTCTGTTTCGTTTAGATTCAAATTTTTACACTCTAATCACCCTAAAATTTTCGTATGACTAACGGAAAATTTGCCATATTTACAAACGTAAAGGTATAAAGGACACACATCAGAATATTTAATTTTTCCTCCATCTTTAACTTCATAATATTGCCAGATATTTCCAGTTCGACCCCCATAAAAATTATCTCCAGGATTTAAAGGAATCGAAGTAACTAGAGCATATGTTTTGGTGTCACTTTTATTTTTACAGTTGTCTTGTAGCTCTTTTCTAAATTTGCATGTCAACATTTCCTACATACCCGAAACTTTTTAATGGTGCAGTGCTTCATATCTTAAATTTAGAGTTTTTGTTGGATCCTTGAACAAACGATTATTTCTATCATTTGAATAGCATTCCAGGTACTCATCCGTGAATTTTGAAAATTTCGTTTGTTTCAGAACAAAAACCATCAACTTTTACTCCATGTAAAATAACTTTTTGATCTTTAGCAGAGTGTATTATATTTAAATGTTTTTGATTCTCCACACAGATTATTCACTGAACTGCGATTTTACTTCGGTTATCCCTCCACCTATAACGATTTTTAGAAAGTATGCCTATTGTTTTAGATTTCAGAAAATTTCTTCTAGATTCCTTGTTATAAGCAGATACAATGATAGTGCCTTCGATAAAAGAACAGATATTCGTAGTTTTCAATCGTTGTTCTCTAAACTAAAAGCAAACTTTGTCTAAAATCTCAACGTCTGAAACGCAGTAAGCAACTAGATCTTTTTGCATATCAAATTGATCATTTTTGTGCTTTTCATACCATTAAACTTTTCTCTGTCTTCAGTCTTTATACTGTCTAGACCAGGGGCGGATCCAGCCTCTCTCCTTAGGGGGGGCGGTGATATCACAAAAGTAGAGTATGACAAGAAAAACAAGTTGTTAACGGGGGGGAGGGGGGGGAGGAGTGCAAGCAGCATACTCATTCCTAATATAAAAGGCAGAATAGGTTCTATTTTCCTGAATTCAGAGCTTTTGGGAGGGGGGGGGCGATCGCAAGCATACAGACTCCTATACTCTATTCAAGAACTAGAGAGAGTAATAAAACTGTTACCGAAACCTCTAACGTGCCTGCTCCAGTGCCGCTGGTAACAGAACTGCCGTAAATCTAATTATATTTCATTATATTTAAATATATTTTATAAATTTACTGCAACATGGAATTTCTAATAGATTAATTTAATTTCTGTCAGTGAACAAAGTGCAACTTACAGTTTTTTCTTAGTGATTTATCTTGTTTGCGCTTGCTTTTATATATTATTTGAGATTAGTGAGATACCCAAAAGATACGGCTTTCACCTCTATATTTATTCCAAAATCGTTAAATCAGGGCATTTTTTCCTCAACGAAAAACTTATTACGATGAATGTTTATGATGCCTTAAGATATCAATATCTAGATAATAATGTTAAAAGCTGTGTTGAGATATGTTCCAACATGACAGGAGTTGGAAAATCTACTATGTACCGAATACTGAAGGAGAAAAAACGACTGGAATTGTTAGTACTCCCAAGCCACATTCGATCACAGGCAAACGAAAAACCTCGTTGGAAGAAGAGATGAAAACTACAATTAAAGGGGTTGTATATACATTTTATTATGAGAAGCAGATCCCAACCATCTACAAAATTCTAACTAAAATCATTGGAGATTGCGATTTACCTGAAATTAAAAGAACTGATCTCTGGAAATTGCTCAGAGAACTTAATTTTTGCTGGGAAATACCAGATAGAAAATCTGTTCTTATAAATGGTCCGGAAACTGTCCGTTGGAGACGTAAATATCTCTCTAAAGTAAAAGGTAGAGTTGCTAGAAATAACACAATTAATAAAATTAGTAATTTAATTAAACTTTTGAAAGATTTTTTTGAATAAAGTTGCTGCGGAAAATTGGGAAAAATCCATATAATAAAAGAATAAAACAAAATGTGAGAACTCGATCTCATAATCGGTGAGATAGAGGAACCAATTACAATTAATTTTAGCGAAGATAGTTTCACTGACTTTGATTAGGAATTAGATACGTAATGTTTACTAGTGTAAACACAATTTATTATTTTACTTTTTGTTTTTGTTGTATTTTATTGTTTATATGTTTTTTATTTTCTATATATTTTTATTTTAGTGTGTTCCACACTTTAATTTTATATCTATTTAATTCTAATTAGCCGTAAGTTTTTTATTATTTTATTATTGTGTTTGTGTCTTTTTCTTAAGCGTGTAGAATTAACATGTTTATCTTATTTTTTTGGGGCTATCGTATTTCCATATATAAAAGTAAATTAAATTAAGATATCAGTACAACAGAAATAAAAATAAGTAGGTCTAATCTTAATTACAACATAAAAAAAGTAATTACATTTGAATCCCTTTTTAGTGTTTAATTGTAATTCTGCAGATGGTTTAAGAAATAAATAAACTGAAATGTCAAATACCCTAAAAATGTTTTTATCACTACATAGTATAAAACAAAGTCGCTTTCTCTGTCCCTATGTCCCTTTGTATGCTTAAATCTTTAAAACTACGCACCGGATTTTGATGCGGTTTTTTTCAATAGATAGAGTGATTCAAGAGGAAGGTTTATATGTATAATAACATCCATTAAATAGTGGAGAAATACTGTTATTTTTGAGGTTTCTAATGTGATGTCGTTAATTATCATATTTTTTTCCGCTTACATTGCAAACGCAGGCTGAACCCTACGAGATTTATCAAAATAATGTACTAATTATTTGTACACATTGAAAAGGTCTACAGAAAACTCCGCGATGGTATATGTCTATCTCTCATGGATATCCCACAATAACATTTTTTTGTCATTTACTTTTTACGACAAATAATGGCAAATTTTGAAGCGATTTTAACCAATACAGCATTAATCCTTATCCAATTAAATAGCTTAAATACATTGTTGATTTAATATAGATCTATATGGTCCTTTACAGAACAAGATTTAAATGAATATTTTCGAAGATATTACAGATTTAAAATTGCGGAAAGTAGCGCTTACGGCGGTACTGGCCGACCGGGGCGGCGGCAGCGTGCCTATAAATAGCGCGTCGGAGGCCGATGTAATAATTGTTGTAAAAATAAAATAAATAGTCACAGTTTTTCTGTAGTGTATTTAGTATCAGCATTGCACCCGTGCGAAGCCGGGGCGGGTCGCTAGTTTAATAATAAAATGACCGATAGCACCAAACATATTTTATTATTATATGGACGAATTTATTTTTTTATATATGTTTAATTTTTGTATTTTTGACAATGGATATTTTGTAAGTATTTAAATTATAACTTAGAATTTTTTGAAAGAATATTCCTACGTTTTAGTCTATTATTATAGACCGGTATTTTTGATTATAAAATTTCTAACCCATTCCTATGAAAAATATATGTGTCTAACAAATTTTGCGAAAAACACCGAACTAAAAAACACAGGTAGTTTGCGAAGAGAAAAAGGGAAAAAAAAATGATTTATTACTCTCTCTAGTTCTTGAACAAACTATAGTATAAGAGGAAAAATCGGGTCCATTTTCCTAAACTCAAAGCTCTTGGGGGGGGGGGGGGCGATCGCCCCTACCGCCCCCCCCCCTTGGATCCGCGCCTGGTCTAGACTACAGAGTTCGAATGGCGATAACGATCTAACAAAATCTTCGTTTGCTTTGTTATTAGATAAGTGTGGAATATGACCATTTTTTAAACCATCTTCTAATTTGAAAACTTTTGGTAACTTACTAAGAAGCATCGAAAAATAATTTTGGTCCCTTTCATAACCAGATCTGACTTTAAATCGGCCTCTGTTAAAATGTAATTTAAGATAACGGATAGTCAAAGGCGTGACCATTAAGTGCGATAGCCAGGGGCGGACCAAGGGGGAGCGAAGGGGTTGGCCAGTCGATAAGTCCTTTTTATTCAAATCCCAAACAAGACCAAAATATGTTTAGTAAATAATAGGCAATTTGGAGTTAGAGGTCCCGTAATTATAAAACATAAACATAGGTAGGTAGGTACCTACTTATCTATTATCAGATCATGGCAATGGTAAATGAGTATGTTCAGCAGAGAATTTACATAAAACATAATGACATCAATTATATATAACCATAAGGGTTAGGTTGATTTTTTTTAATCAAAACTATCAAAAGTCAATAGAATCATGTTTTTAATAAAATTATTGATTTAAAAGCCATGATTGAGATTTCTATACAAAAACTCATATGAAACAAGTCGAGAGGATTTAATCATATTTGTAAAATGCATTTTATGATCGAGTATAAATAATGGAATTTTGTTGTGATTTTTTCATGTGAACTAAAATATCAGTGTTATATAAAATATTTTGTGTCAAACAACGCGGCGAGCAGGGCTGGCATGAGGAAAAGTATCGAAGAAAGAACCAATTTTAAAGTTTTAACCTATGATTGCTAGGCACATCTTTTGAATTTGCTGTGAAAGGACTTCGAATAAAAGACATTAAAGAACACATTATTTAAATAACCAAATATTTTTGTAACAATCATCTAGCCGACCGAAATTCAGCTAAGCATGGGGTAAAAACATTAGTTGTTCTAAGCGATGTGCATTGAAATAGCGTTACTGATAGTTTAGAAATGTAAGTAAATCAGTGGGACATAATATCAGAAATATGTGAAGGAAACAAAAAGAGATTGATTCTGCCATATACCAAAGGTACTTCAGATGTTGTAAAGCAGTGTAAACACTTACAACATACTTTCGAAGACAAGCTAGAGGCTAGAGCTTTCTCTACAAAAAGAACAAGCATTTCATCTTTAATATGACCAAGCATTAACATCGTATCATTTTGTAGCTTACATCTTTGATTTCCCAAAAACAAAACTGTAAGTTGTTTATAGAAGAAATAAATTTGGCTTTAGAAACTATTTGTAAATTATTTGAAGATACGGGATCGCTACCACAAGCAATAAAATTAAATGCACATTCTCAGTCCCTTTAAAAAAATAATGTTTCCGGGGGAAGTAAAAAAAAACAGAAATACGTCACGGGCATCCCGTGTATGTGCTGAGTCCCTCTCAGGACTGTAAGGCAGCTGACGTTTCCATAAAATCTCATTCAACATTTCCAAAGCTCACTGTATGGCGCCTACGAGCAAACTGACGGCTGCGACTCGAGTGCTGTCGGTCCCGTGCGTGCGTCGGAAGCATTCTGGCATTCAGGTTGCGAGACCTGCTGCGCGTCATCGGCCCTGTTGCCAGTGTTTGGGGTTGCGTTGCTGAGTTGTAATCTGTTTCGTTACTAAGTGGCACTGGTTGATGTTTTGTAAGCAGATTTTTCCAAGTATTAGGTACTTGCTGGCTATCATTTCTGATATTTAAGCTGTTGGGTCTCTTTTCAATTTCAATGGCTCCCTTATAACTCTCGATAGCATTTTTGTTCCTGAGAAATTAATCTTATGTCCTGTGTTTAACCAGTTTTGGGCCAGAGCAGAAGAAGTTGTTTTTTGCTTGACAGCGTTCATATGTTCATCTCTTCCGGCACTTACTTTACGGTTGGTTTGGCCTACGTAAGATGAGCTGCATTCTCCACATTGAATTTCGTACACTTCCTGATTTTCTAGAGGGATTCTTTCTTTAGGTGTTGGAAAGAGATCTTTTACTTTACAGTCTGTGATTAAAATGGTTTAAGTGTTGTGTCTCCTGAGAACTTTGCGATCTTGTCTGTGGTGCCTCTTACATAAGTCAAGCAAAAAACAATTTCTTCTGCTCTGGCCCAATACTGGTTAACCATAGGACATAAAATTAATTTCTCAGAAACAAAAATGCTATCGAGGTGTGAAAACCTGTCCACAAGAGTTATAAGGGCAGCCATTGAAATTGCAAAGAGGCCCAACAGCTTAAATATCAGAGATGATAGCCAGCGAGTGCCTAATACTTGGAAAACCTTGGTTACAAAACATCAACCAGTACCACTTAGTAACGAAATAGATTACAACTCGGCAACGCAACCCCAAACACTGGCAACAGGGCCGATGACGCGCAGCAGGTCTCGCAACCTGATTGGCCAGAACCATTTGGAAAACGAACGCTCTCTACGCACGTACGGGACCGACAGAACCCGAGTCGCAAACGTCAGTTCTCTCGCAGACGCAATACACCTTTGAAAATGGTGAATGAAATTTCACCGAAACGTCAGCTGCCTGATAGTCCTGAGAGGGACGCAGCACATACACGGGATGCCCGAAAACCTTCGATTACATATATATATATATATATATATATATATATATATATATATATATATATATATTCACCCTATACAATTATGTTATATTGCCGTTTCCCCACGTGTTCACGTTGACCTTAAGTAACACGACAGACAATGCAATTGCACCATTCCCGAAATGCAACGTAATCAGTATTTTCATTTCGTAATATTGTAAAGAACGAAAATGTTGATTTTGCATAAACACTATTATAAATAGAAAAATGTACGTAGTTTTAAACATTATTGATATAAGTATTGTAGAATGTTGCTCTGTTAGCTAAATATTTGTTTTGTATTTAATTTTAAGAAATATCGAAAGTTGTGAAGTGAATTAATAAATGTTTTAAAAAGTGAATTTTGAAGAAAGTGATACAAAACTGGCGCAGTCGGTCGGATCTGTTAAACGCTATTAAAACAAGAGAAATCTAACTGGTTAGAACAAGAGAAATCTAACTAGTAGCGGCGGATCCTAATCCCTTAACAGAAAAAGGATCAGCAGCATTGAGATTGTTCCCACTTGTCGAGGCTACGGAAGAAACACCTGGTGAAACCCCTGGTAGGACATTATTTTCTCCCTTTTCTCTCGTATTACCTTTGCATACTAGGTTAAGAAAATATTTTACAGTTATTATTTAATATAAAAACAAAATGTCAATGCTAGAAAATCATCAAACCGGGAACAATGTGCAAGTCAAGTCTGAAGAAGAGCCCTATAAGTTATATAAATATTTTCAATTATACACGCGTTTGAGGGTGACCAAATCTTTTTGGGAACATTTTTCAATGCGTGTGAGCATGCATACAATATATCCACAATGAAACAAAAATTTTTATTATCAATTAACATAAAAAATAAGCTTAGAGGAAGACCAGCCCAACTTATTAGTTCTAGGAGTCCCAATTCCTATCTAGAAATAAAACAGTTACTAAATTCACATTTTTGTGACTTTAGAGACCTAACGTTCCTTATACAAAACTTACAAAGAGTTAAAAAACCATCAAACGAATCACTGACCAAAAGACAGCCCAAACTCCCTGATAGACACCATGACATTAAACACCCTATTAACGAGATTAGGCCAACTCATTCGGGCCGGTAATTCTACATCTCTTTTGCAAGCCCAAGCTCGTATCAAAAGAAAGTTACAACTATCGTATTTTGAAAACCAAAGGAAGGTTAAGCCCAACCCTCGAAAACCAATGCCAATCATTTGGAGACCACCCCGTCAACCCCTAAAATGTTTCAAATGTGGACATAACGGTCATATTTCTAGCCAGTGTCGTGCACAGCAAGAACGTTATAATCCTCCTCCAAATTCTGGCTTTCAAAGACCACCAAATCAAATCCCTGGAACAAACTATTCACAACCTACAAATGAATTTTCTTCAAGTTATTCCAAATCGCCACAATATAATATTTTACCACAAAAGCGCCCGCAAATGCAGAAACGGAATCCTAACTTCCGAGTTAACCCAAGCAACTATTATCCCTACAATTGTCAGGAATCCGATAGCTTCCAAAACCAACCTTACTACCAACCATACGATGACAATTAAAATCAAACCTAGCAGGAATACCCAGTCGAACACCTAAATCCGGAAAATTATCAGGATTTTTTGTCACTCTTGATTCCGCCAAACCCCCCGGACGAGTCTCATCAGGAAACGGAACTCCTACAGGACATATAGACAAAAATCCGGACAATAAATTTAGACGACACGAATCCCAACCTGAACTTCCCCGAACAGGAATTTCTTTAAAATCCCTCTTAACAATCAACTCAAAAATCTTGCACTATATAAATGATGCTTCGCAAAAATTTAAATTACTCATTGACTCCGGTGCCGGAATTTCCATTTTTAAGGAACATACTATTCAAAATTTCCGCCAGAGATTGCCTGAAAGTGTCACAATTCAAGGTATTACAGATCAGAAACTTTCTATAAACCAATCAAATCTTGTTCCCTTCACTCCGGGCGACCAGCACAAGGTCTACATCTACAATTTAGACATCGAGTTCGATGGCATTCTAGGGCTAGACTTCTTAGAATATTATGAATGCGTAATTGATCTTAAAAACAAACAACTAGTTACAAATTTGAAAATTCTTCCCTTATACAAAGTAGGAGAAAACAAAAATGAACAAATTAACCCCAATATTTCGGATAACCAAAATCTCAGCAGATTTTCGAATTAAAATTTTATCTTGCCAACGTAGACGCCATACTAATCGCGCAGGAAAAGAACAAGATTATACTCCCTAACGCCTTAGTAAAAATTAACGAACGCGGCGAATTTTTTACCTCAATAATAAATGCAAACACGATACCAAAAGTCTTCGAATTTTCAAATATAATCCTAGAACCGATAAACGACAATGCTAAACTTTTTATAATTTTAAAACATGCAAGGATCAGAGAGACAATCAGTACGATAGGGTCTCTACAATAAAAAATCTTTTAAGAATCGATCATCTAAACGAGGAAGAAAGAGATCTTATAACGAATGTATACTTAAATTTTGCGGACAGTCTGACATTTACCAATGAAATAAAACATTCAATTGACACACCGGTCATCGCCATTATGGGTAGTTTCGAAAAAAATGGACGCGCTGGCAAGCAGAAATGGCTTGTTGTAATCGAATATCTCTAAGCTAAACGAGCTTAGTGTTGACGATAAGTATCCCTTACCCAATATTTCTGATCTCCTAGACCAACTAGACAAGTGCGAATATTTTACGGCACTTTATCTTACCTCTGGACGATAAGTATCCCTTACCTAATATTTCTGATCTCCTAGACCAATAAGATATCCAAAAAACGGCTTTCACTGTAGAAAACAGCCATTACGTATCAGATATTCCATGATAGAACGCGAATTAGTCGCCATTGTTTGGGCAGTGAAACACTTTCGACTCTATCTTTATGGCCGAAAATTCCCCCGTGATTACGGACCATCGAACCATCGTCTATTAACGTGGCTCTTTTCTATCAAAGACCTTGGTAGTAGGTTAGCAAGATGGCAGCTAAAACTGGAAGAGTACGATTACAAAATAGAGTACAAACCGGGAAAAGTAAACAAAAACGCCGACGCGTTATCGCGGATAAAAATAAATCACTTCCAGGAATGCGCAGATTTTCAACACAAAATGACGAAAACAGATTTCAATACATTTGTTCATTTGTATAAAACCAGATCAACTATTGACTATTCCAAATTCAAAATCTCAAATGTTCAACTTCTAGATAAAAATCAAAAAAATATCGTTACATTTTTCCACCAAAACAAAATGCAGGATCTTCATTTTAAAATTATCGATGATATCTTTGAAGAATCTCCAAATTTCGTACAATACCAAATAAATACATTGTCACGCAAAACAGTTAAACAACGAAAATATTTTATAATGCCTTTACGATTTGAGCCAGAAAATGTGGTGGCAAATCTATTTTTCATTCCTTTTAAATGTCGAAATTAATTTACCTACTGTATCAAAAATATTTTAGACCTGCCAATGTTAGAAATTTTTTTCTTTATTTTTGCTAATAAGGAAATAAAATTAAAAATCTGTCTAAACGTCGTCAAAACTCTGGAGGACGATCAAATCCCGATTATTCTAGAACAATACCATACGGGAAAAGGCAATTTATATCGCAGAATCAATGAAACAATAAAAAGTATAAAAGAAAAATATAATTGGCCGGGACTAAAGACGTAGAAAAATATGTAAGAAGCTGCGAAATTGGTCAAAAGTAAAACTATGTGGAAAAAATCTTAGCATCCCTTTGATTATTATCGAAACACCTAAAACTCCTTTCGAGAGAATCAATATTGACAAATTTGAATATCCTACATGAAATCACGCACTGACAATTCGCGATGAATTAACGAAATTCACTTAAGCTTACCCACTAGAAAATAAAAAGGCCTCATCAGTAGTTAATACCTTACAGGTATTGTTCCAACATTACGGTAAGCAACTGAGAATTCAATGTGACCACGGTCGAGAATTTGATAACGTTCTAATGAAAGACCTCTGCGAACTGTACGACATAGAATTGACATTTTCCAGTGTCCACCATCCATAGACGAACGGCTCTTTAGAAAGGTTTCATGCAACTCTCACGGAAATGCTGAGAGCTCATACGGCCGAAAACCCCGACGAACACTCTTTTAATATCCTTCCGTACGCGGTTATTTGTTACAACAACACCAAGAACAAAACACACGATTTTAGACCTTATGAATTAATTTTTGGTCACACATCGAGTAGATTTCCGGAAACCCTATACAATCAAAAGGAATTAATATCAAAATATGTTAGGGACCTAACCAATCGGATGGAATACTATTACAAAGTCGTACGTATCAAAACCAAACGACAAAAGGAAAAGGCAAAAATTCTATTTGATAAGTCAGTTTCTGAAAATATTCCATAACGGAGATAAGGTGTATGTAAAAGAATCCCAGATAAAAGATAAAGCCCAAAACACATTTAATGGCCCTTTTGAAATACAAGAAGTATTTGGAACTTCAGCAACCGTACAAAACCCCGAAACAAAACAAATTTCTAAAATTAATTTTGATAGACTAAAGCCCTACTACTAATAGTCTCCTTCTTTTCAGACTCTTCGGGCAACTATCAGCTACTAACTCACAGTTCACCATTACGCCGATCAATAACACCATAGGATTCCTCTTCTACGAAGAAAATACTATCAAGGTGTCAAACGACAAATGGACGCTCCTGGTATATAAAGAACCACAGGCCCTGAAGGAAACCATATCAAATAATGATAGAATCTTATCCTGTCTTTGACATGCTCGAGAATTCTTGACCCAAAATGTTAGCCATCAAGGCGGAAGTTCAACCGCACATAAGCCTTCTAAAGCAAAATGCTGACTCAGTAAATCAAAAATATAAAGAAATAATGACCGATACTAAACAATATGTCTTTCGGTCGAAACGCGGTTTAGTAAATGGAATAGGCACTATCTGGAATTCTCTCACGGGTAATTTAGACACCTCAGATGGCGAATATTTCAATGAATGCATAGAAAAGGTCACTCGGGATGAACACCAGAATGAAAATTTACTAAAAAACCAAATTTCTGTCACTATATCTGTAATTAGAAACTTCAACTCCACAATTCAAAAATTACAAATAGACGAGAAGACGTTTAATAATAATAGAGAGGAAACTCAAATCACGATATCGAACATTCCAACGTCATGATATTTTTCGAAGGTAGAATAAAAATGGTAAATTTATGTGAATCATTAATGGAAAGTTGCGTATTCCTCGAAGATTTTCTGAATGACATCTTAAACGCGATAACTTTTGCACGCCTAAAAATAGTGCATAGTTCAATTATTACCCCAAGAGCTCTGGTTACCTCCTTACAGGAAATTTCTAGATCTCCCATAAGAAATAATTTACCTTTACCAACGTACTCGTACAATATTTAGACATAATAGAGATAGAAGCCTATCAATCGGATGCAAATATAATTTTTGTCTTAAAAATACCGTCAACTGATCCTGAAACATATACCCTTTACCACCTATCCCAATATTAGATAATCGAACAGGTCTTTACCATATTCTATCAACGACTCAAAAATATATCGCGCGAGACGATGATCCATTGTTCTACTTGTCACTCCGAAACCTAAAAAAATGCAAACCACTGTGAATCAACACAAAAATTTGCTCCGATGTCCTTCCTTACCCCATCGATACCGATGCCATCTGCGAGGTCCAACTATTAAAGCCACTAAGTGAACTACCGAAAACTTGCCAACCTACAATTTTGATAGCTAAGGAATACACTGTCCAAGAACTTAGCCAAAACTACTGGTTAATCACTGTCTCCGATCCTCTACTTGTTACAGTCAAATGCGGTAGCAAGAAAATCATTACAAGATTAATAAATACCAACTTTTTGCTTCAGTTACAACCCGAATGCAACGTCTTCGTTAGAAGTCCCAGAGTACACGCGAAGTACCCTGTGGACAAGTATCAAACCGTAACATACACGAGTCATACAGTGGAGATTCCTTTCGAATGTTGTGCTCATCTTCCCGACAAAATTCATATTTCAGACTCAAGCCATTGAAGCTAAGTAAGATTGATGTCGAAGATCTGAATATCGCCCAACACAAATTTGGCCAATATTTCGACGATTTAGATAAACTTATTAACGAGCCATTTGTGACCAAGCGCACCTCCATTGGTTCACAATCTTCACCATCACCTTGATTGCTACCCCATTTATGTCGTCTGCAAATGTAGACGAAGAAGAAGCCCAAGAAATGGACTGGCAATCACCAATGACGCCAATCCACTACCGTGTCCTCCAGTGCCGAAATCCCGGGACACACTCCATCTCGTCCACCAAAGGTTGCGAGACCTATTATCCAAGAGAAGACCCAGTACCCGTTCTACCAGCGATGCTCTACACGAAGAAGAAGAACTTCAGTTCAGCCAGGAATATTAAAAGTTGCTGCGGAGCACCAAATTTCCTTTAAAAGGGGAAGCTGTTATATTGCCGTTCCCACACGTGCCCATGTTAACCTTAAGTAACACGACAGACAGTGCATTTGCACCATTCCCGAAATGCAACGCAATCAGTATTTTTATTTCATAATAATGTCACGAACGGAAATGCTGATTTTGCATAAATAGGAAAATGTACATAGTTTTAAGCACTATTGATATAATTATTGCAGAACGTTACTCTGTTAGTTAAAAATTTGTTTTGTATTTAATTTTAAGAAATATTGAAAGTTGTGAAGTAAATAAATAAATTTTTTAAAAAATGAATTTAGAAGAAAGTGATATAATATATATAAAATCTCATTTGGCATCTTCTGTGCTGGTGGTTGTAGGGCAACTGAAAGAAATTCAACGTGTAGCGTGCTTATTAGTTTCTGTTTGATATCCAGTTCTATGGGTGAGTCCATGATTTTGGTCTTTGTTGTTTTCTCAAAATATGTAGCGGGATCCCTTGATACAGGTTTGTAAACAGAATTTTTCAAGATATCTTTCATTTTGGCAGTATAGTCTTCGGTATCCATGACTACAGTCGCATTGTCTTTATCTGCTGATAATATTATGATATTATCATTTTTGTTCAGGTCTTTTAATGCTGTAAATTCTGCTTTATCTTGAAAGATCCTGTTTAAAAGGGAAAAATCCAGTAGGTGCCCAAGACTGTACGGACTTCCAAAGATCCACAAGCCAAAAATCCCTCTAAGACTCATCGTTAGCGCTTACAACTCTGCCACTCAAAAATTTGAAAAATAACTTGCTGCTTCTTACATCAAAAACTCGGAGCACTTCTTAAACATTCTCGAACGAATCGAGTGCTATAGTCTAGACAGAAAAGTTTATAGAATGGTACGAATAGCACAAAAATAGTCAATTTAATAAGCTGCAAAATCTAGTTGATTAATGCGTTTCAGGCGCCATAGTTTGCTTAAAGTTTAGAGAATAATTATCAACAACTACGAACGTATGACCTTTTATCGAAGCCACTATCGCTATATCGGCTTATAACAAGGTATTTCGAAGAAATTTTGTGAAACCTAACACAATTTTAATAATATCTAAAAATGATTAGTGGAAGGATAACTAAAGTTAAATCGCAATTCAGTCGATGATCTGTCTGGAAAATCGAAAACAAATAAATGTTACACATGCTGCTTAAGATCAAGAAATTATTTTACATGGAGTAGAAGTTCTGGGTAAAATTTGGACAGAGAGAAAACCAAGTAAAAATGAAGATTATACAGATTCTGCAGAGTTTATCCAAATGTTTAAAAATGCAGCTATTTACCTTAGTGGCATCATTTCTATTAATGAAAATACCAACATTGTTAATTATAAGTTAAGAAAAGAAACTATGACTCTTTAACAATGGTTAATATAGCAACAGTTGTAAATATCATGGCAAAATCAACACTTTAATAATATAAATATCTTAACCAGATCGGTAACAGAGAACAGTATATATAGACGAAATCGATATATCAACGGGACAGTTTTTTGGCGATATAGCCGATGAATTGAAAAATTATGGACTTGGTGTGAATATTAACAACTTAGTGTCTTACGGTTCTGAGAATTATGCTTTTAAAGTTCTTTCTACGAAAAATAATAGAGAAGAAGTTATTTGCAAAGTTAAGGAAATTTCTCTAAACTACGAAGCAGCATAATTAATTTTGACTCTATAAAGGATATGGTTTTTCAAAAGTCCGATCCAGTACCAGTTTGCTCAGAACTCAAATTATATGAACCAATTTCAACCGAGAGAAAGTTTTTACCTGATGGCAGCCCAGATCCTTACGGATATAAAAGACTCCTCTATTTTAAATTTACATCAGTCAAAATATGATTTGGACAAAAGATAATTCGTTACAGAAAACTGATAACGGAATATTGTAAGTAATATCATAACTAATGAAGGAAAAATAATCCGAATCATCGGCGACTCACTGGGGTAAAATGGGGGCGATTTTTAGTGGTGAAAAACAGTTTTTTGCGATTTACGGCTTAACTACGCATCTTATCGAAAAAAGTTGTATAGAAAAATTGTAGGTACTAAAAAGGTTTATAATTTTTCCTTAAGCTCAAAATTTTCCAAAAAAAAAGCATAAATATTTTTTTGGTTTTTTATTTTTTTTCTTTCACAAAAATAATTCGATTAAGCTCAGACTTTAAAAAAATATACGTTTTAATACTACAAATGAACTGAATTTGCTTTGTGCAAAAATATTTAACCGTTGCGGTTTTATTGAACTTTAATGAAAAAAAGTGACATTTTCAATCGCATTTCCTCTTAAAATTAATTATCCAATAGAGTTTGGACTAGGCTCCCTTTTTTTGTCTTTGCCTCTACTTTTAATAAATGCAATAAAAATATATATAGTACGATGCATACATGCGTTTTACGATAATTGTCAATAATTTGTTATTATTTATTAAAATTATTATAATTTTATAAAACTATTATTTACTACAAACAATGGGCAAAAAAATTATAAATTAGTTACATCGCTCATTTACGTTCAAATTATTAAATAGACAAAAAAGTATGTTATTAACCCCTATGCCTTTTACCATAACAACATAGGTGCGGCATATAAATGACCCCATTTTTGTATATTTGATTATCTTAATATATTTACTTTCAATTTTAATAATTAATAACTTTTAAATTGATTATTTAGATTGTTAATTGTTTATTAGTAAACAAACTAAAAAATTTTAAGCAAAAATAAAAAAATTACTTTTAGCATATATTAATATACTGAATTTAAATTGTTTAATAATGAATGATGTTCAGTTTGAAATTCAAATTGTTTATGTAATTAGAAGTCGGTTAAAAATAGTTGTAGATACGATAGAAATATTAGAGTTGATTTAGGATTGAACAGAGAGATGCAAAATGACGAGACCATAATTGCACGTCGCAATAAACTTGGTTATTATTGCCAGTCTTTTTCTTACAAAACGTGCACTAAGAAAACTAATTAATGTAATAACTAATAGTTAGTATCAGTGATAAAGTCATTTTATATATTAAAAATAATAATAAAATTAATAATTTTAATATAATACTAATTATTTATATTTAATAAACATACAATTGTCACATATTATGTAAAAATTTTTTTTTATATATCATCATCGTCAAGTCTCATTCTTTTTACAGAAAGTTGTGATTTTTCTTAACACTACTTACAGGTTCTCCAAGAAATTCGGAAATATCATCAACTGTTTCAGCGTTATTGTGCTACATTTCTTCTGAATTACTATCGTCACTTGATATTCTTTGAGCTGCTGCATTTGTACAATTTTTGATATTGTAACAAGTTGAATATGAATTAGTGCATTTAAGACCATGTTTCCTATATTTACATCTTGCAGTAGAACAGCTTTTTTCGTAACTGCAACATATTGTTTTAAGGAGACTATCGGGTATCAACTGATCTTCAATGATATTCGGCTACATGATTCCTTCCACTAATATTTTCCAGCCCCAATTCGTAGCGATAATTTCATTTCCAAGCAATGTTTTTTTGCTGCTTATGATGTTGGTGGTAATTTGTCGAATTTGAAGATTGATTTAATCGTGGCTGTTGGGTATATGTGAAATCTCAAATCATGAAGAGCTACATTTTTTTTACTGTCAATTTATGCTATTAATTTACAGTCACTTCAGCTATCAACTCCTTGCCTGCATTTTTTTGTAAAAGATGTTAGCCAAGTCAGCCAATTGTTATTTTACAGGAATGTTTTTATCGTCCTTTCCCTGCAAAACCTAAGGTAGTGTCGCAGCCAGTGAAACAATGCAGAAAAGCCAAATATTTTCGTTGTGATGGATCTTTAAAGCTATCAGAAGTGTAGTAAGAATCTCGAATGTTACCCGTGGATGGTTTGTGAAATAATATTTCCGAATTTCTGTCATTCAATTCATTTAAAAGCATAAGCAGATCAATGTTTTGTTCAACGACTATCACAATTTTATCATCTGCGGCGACTTCAATACTGTACTTATTATGAGGGTATCAGCACCTTCTGTTGCCTGTTTACATGTGAATCCTGCTGTTTCAAATTCTTGTGTTAATATATTGATTAACTTATTTTTATTACTTTCATTAGTTAAAAATGTTTCTTCCAAATATGGTATATTGCTCCGCTACGCTGCTCCTTTAAACTAAAAATAATCTTAACTGCATAGCACCTCTACTAGTGGAAGCCGGCCCATTCTCCTGCTTTGCTTACAATACAAGGGCCTGGTATTGCTCCATTTTTATTATATTCCAATATGTTCCAAAACTTTCTAGAATGTTACAAAATTCTAAAATATTGACAGTACATTTGAATATACGGAGAATGCTCTCAGCGGGAAGGGGGGTAACAACTGCAAGAACCAGGGTTGCCAGCATTACTCGTAATAATTATGAAAAATTTTGAGTCTGAATTGAAAAATTATAAAGGTCATTAAATACATTGGATCTATTTACCGCTAATAATCCTATTTTAAATACTATAAATTCCGTATAATGATTAATTTGAAATTTATCACTTTAGACCTTTGCATTTGTCGGTTGCAAAATAAGACCGACCGGCATCTCTAAATATTTACAACGTAGAAAACATTTACCTACCACATAGTTTATTTTTAAAAAAATATTCAACGCACAAACACAAATTAATAATTTATCAAGTTACTGAATATTTAAAAACTGTGTAATTAATAGTTTTAGGAAATTGATACTTTATTAATTTCAACAGGTATAGATAGACCAGTAACTCTATGAGAAAATTGTTCTCAAAATTTTGTCACTAATCAGATTGTGAAAATAAATATTCAACTTGCTTATTATTATAATTTTAAAAAAACAATCCAATGGGAATGTTAATTAAAAGGGAAAATTTATCAATGTTGTAATTACTTTCATTTAATTTTGTTTAATTGATCAAGATTGCATGTAAAAGTTGTTGTTTATTGCTATATTAATTATAAATCTCTCTCTCTCTCTCTCTCTTTACGTCACTGCCGATCACTTTTACTGCGATGAGGTTCTTGTCAAACATATGTATTATTCGCTTAAATTTATTCTCCCTTTTCCAAGCAGTTAAAGGAAAGAATATTACAGATAATTTATTTTCTGCTAATACAACTCTGGTTTTCACTCCATACGCGTTTCGACCACTTAGTGGTCTCGTCAATGGAGCTGTATCGAACTAAGGGCACATTTTTAACTGCGTGGGAAAGGAGAATAAATACAGGAAACGAGTTAAACACGGCAGCAAATATATTTATTTATTTCTTACTTAAATCTTAATATATATTATATTTAAAAATAGGGTGGAAAAATTTTAGTTAGCCTTATTTTGCTGCTATTATTCCTTACAAGACCAATTTCAATGAAAAGACTATCACCAAAATAATTGATAAGTTTTATAATAACGTAAAAACAAATATAAGTTTTATAATAACGTAAAAACAAAAAACATAAACAGCAAAAATATGTAGCATTACCTTACACTAGTGAGCTGTCAGAAAAAATAAAAAACATTTTAAAAAAGCATGATATTATCGTATGCCACAAGTCACATAATAAATTAAATACATTATTCGCAAATTTAAAAAGTAAAACTCCTCTCATGAATAAATCAAATATAATATATTCGATCCCTTGCACAAATTGTCCCAAAAAATATATAGGCATGACGAGTCAATTGCTGAAGAACAGATTAAATGGCCATAAATATAAGAAAAACGCTTCAAAAGCGTTAAACAAACTCACACAGGACGAAAAACATACTTTATAGCAGCAGCATAGATTATAGCAGTATCATAAAAAAAACAAAGATATGAATTACCAAAAACTACAGATAAATGAAATGATTGAAATTAAAAAAAATAAAAACACTGTTAACGACAGAACGGATATGGGAAATTTGAGCCACATTTACACAAGCCTAATTTAAGCAAAAATATTAAGTATTCGATCCTGTGATATAAGAATCAAAAATTGAATATCCTCTTAAACATAAAACTAAACGTATACCTTATTTGTTTTTTTGTGCATTGTAAAATATAAAAAATATAAAAAAAAAAATAAAACACATTCGCATTCCATGTATCCTCAGTAGACGATGTAAAGTTTGAATTTTATTTAGTAATAGAGTAACACAATGTCAAGATGTGTACCGGTAAAATTAAATATTTTTAAAAATTTTTAAAATTTAAATACTGTTTTTAAAGTGTCTTGCTTGTTTTTTGAAATTGTAGATATGTTTCTTATGTAGGTGTTTTAATTATATAAAAATATTTTTAGGAAGAAAAAATTTTGAAAATGCCTTAAATAAAGGGCGAAACATCAGTTGTTTGCATTTTTAGTTGAATATAGAACCTAATATATATATATATATATATATATATTTATTTATTTTCTTGATTCTTGAACCATAAATTATATCATTTTCCCTTTTCGTGGGTTTAGGTTCTATATTTAACAAAAAATGCAAAACAATTGACGTTTCGCCCTTTATTTAAGGCATTTTCAAAATTTTTTCTTCCTAAAAATATTTTTATATAATTAAAACATTCATATATCTAGAGTTTTAAAAAACAAACAAGACACTTTAAAAACAGTATTTAAATTTTTAAAATTTTTAAAAATATTTAATTTTTACCGGTAAACACCTTGGCATTTTATTACTCTATTACTAAATAAAATTCAATCTTTACATCGTCTACTGAGGATACATGGAATGCGAATGTGTTTTATTTTTTTTTTATATTTTTTAATGCAAAAAACAAATAAGGTATACGTTTAGTTTTATGTTTAAGAGGATATTCAATTTTTGATTCTTATTTGACCGGATTGAATACTTAATACTTTTGTTTAAATTAGGCTTGTGTAAATGTGGCTCAAATTTCCCATATCTGTTCTGTCGTTAACAGTGTTTTTATCTTTTTTAATTTCAATCATCTCCTTTATCTGTAATTTTTGGTAATTCATACCTTTGTTTTTTATTATGGTACTGTTATAATCAAAAGTATGTTTTTCGTCCTGTGTGTGTTTGTTTAACGCTGTTGAGGCGTTTTTCGTATATTTATGGCCATTTAATCTGTTCTTCAGCAATTGGCTCGTCATGCAAGGGATCGAATTTATTACATTTGATTTATTCATGAGAGGAGTTTTACTTTTTAAATTTGTGAACAATGTATTTAATTTATTATCTGACTTGTGGCATCGAAAAAGCATGATATTATATATATATATATATATATATATATATATATATATATATATATATATATATACAGTGAACTCTCTCTTGAATGGACAGCACTTGTGTAGCATAAAGTGTCCTTTGAATGGAGGTGTCCGTTGAATGGAGAAAATAAAATAAACTTCAAATATTTAAACATGTATATTACGTATATGTAGTCAATGTTTAAATGTTAGTTAGCAAAAACACAAGTTTTTAATACTAAATATGTATATAACCTATGTATATGTAATTAAAATATGCACATAAATCATTTGTTATTTAAAAAAAAACTTTCAAGGGTGATTTGCTTAAGGCCATTTAATTTATTTTTAACAATTTGGGTTTCTACTGAACTTACAGCTTGGGAGATTTGTTGTGCAATGTTAGAATTTCCCTGTAATACAAAAAATGTTTCAATGTCTTTTAGTTTTTTGTAGGCTTCATTAATGTCTTTTATATTCGAAGTATTCGTTTCTTCGTCGTCACTTTCACTTTCAGATAATGTTTCAACAACCTGATTCACCTGAAACTCACGTACACACTCTTGAATACTTAAATCGGGATTTTCAGTCAACAAAGTTCCATCAATTTCCGTATAACTTAATAAATCAATGGAAAAGTGTTTGTTTTTTTTCCATAATTCAGAAAGTGGCAGATCGTCCTCGGAATCTTCTTCAGGCTCAACGTTGTCCTGTGTACCGAATCCAGCTTTAAGAAAGCAATTGTTGATAGTTTTCGGTTGTACTTCCTTCCATGCAGTTACAGTCCAAATCAAGGCATTGGTAACGTTAATAGACTTCTCAAGTTCCCCTATAGAATCAGACTCTTCTATCGACGATAGCAGTCTTCGGATCAATAACTTTCTGTAGTAGCTTTTGAAACATTTTATAATCCCCTGATCGAGGGGCTGGCATTCAGATGTAGTATTAGGCGGCAGAAATATCAATTTAACATTACATAATACAAGTTGTGGATGAGACGCAGCATTGTCTAGGAACAAAAGTACTTTTCGATTTTCTCTCTGCATTTTTCTGTCAAATTTATTTAGCCAATCTGTCATGATTTCTCTTGTCATCCATGACTTCTTATTGTAATACCATTCGATAGGTAATTTTTCTACATAGGAGTTCTTGAAACAACGAGGATTCTTGCTTTTTCCAATTACCAGTGGCTTTTCTTTGTTTCCAATCATATTGGTGCAAAACAGAATTGTGAGTCTGTCTTTGGAAGCCTTACCTCCAGTGCATTTTTCTCCTCTCAGAGCATATGTTTTGTTAGGCAAGGCACGAAAAAATAGTCCCGTCTCATCTGCGTTAAAAATATCACGAGGAGAGTATTCTTTCATTATAGTGAGCAGTTTTTTCTTCCAGTCAGCAACCACTGATAAATCTACAGCCGCTGCTTCGCCACATATAGATTTGAAGGAAATATTGTGCCGCTTACAAAACTTCTCGAGCCATCCGCTGGAAGCCTTCATGTCAAAATTTAGTTCCGTTGCAACTTCTAATGCTTTTTCTTGAATAATTTTACCAGAAACAGGAATGTTTTTAGAACGCACTTTACAAAACCAATCGAAAACAATTTGATCTAATGCAGCACCCTCAGTTTTTAAAAATTTCCTTTTCTTTTCGGTGTTTCCGCTCTCAGAAAACTGCTTAATTATATCACTCTTACGTTTTAAAATTTCACTAGCTTGACTTTTTCCAATTCCAAACTTTTCTGCTAACTGTCTAACACTTAACTTATTCGTATCCGCATAATGGATTACATCGACTTTTTTTGCCAAACTTAAAAACTTTCTTTTGTTGGTAGCCATGTTATTCGCGTCACAAAACGTTTATGCAACTAAAATGATATTATCCTTTCCGCAGCAGTTTTAACAATACGTACACAATAAAGTAAAATGTGCTTAATAGAATTCACGTGCACCAATAAAATTCCTTGGAAAACCCTAAAACCCTAATTACCTACCAATATACCTGGCTGCCGCCTATTTTGTGGGTATTTACGCAAATAAAATGTGTCTTTAATAAAATTTAAAATTTAGGCAAATATTGAAAGGAAAATAGTAAAATATTTGTCCGTTAGAATTATTTTTTATAAATAATTTACTGTCCGTGTCCGTTGTTGAGAGCGTCCATTGGAGGGAGGTTTAAAAGTACAGACTGGTATATACGAATGGTTTTTGTCTCAAAAATTGCCCATATAGAAGAGGTGTCCATTGAATAGAGGTGTCCGTTAAGAGAGAGTTCACTGTATATATATATATATATATATATATATATATATATATATATATATATATATATATATATATATATATATATATATATATATATATATATATATAACCATCAGTGGATTTTTTCCAAGATTCATTTTTTAAGTGATTATCATAACAATCTTGGCCTACAGAATAAATATTTAAGAGGTCAGGTAATTGTCACATTTAATTTTAAACTAATCAGGAGGACATTTTGTAGACTGAAAGCATCCGGGACACACCACCACATTTATGATCATTTTTATTATTGTAATAAATTTGATAGTCTTTATAACAATAACTACTAGTAAGGGCAGCTGTCAAAGATGTATTGACATTAAAATAACCGTTGTGATTTAATAAATTAATTTTTTCAGAGGTTTTACTTGCGCTGTAAAAAATAAAGTATTTTTTTTAGCTCCATATTTATGAATAACAATTTTATGATCTTTTAGATGTTGTTGTGATTTCTGCATCGTAGGAATTTCAGATACTTTTCCGAGAATAGTTACCTCTTTATTTGTCAATTATAACATAGTTCTGATTATGATTATTTGAAATTTATCAGTTTAAACCTTTGCATTTGCCGGTTACAAAATAAGACCGACCAGAATCTCTAAATATTTACAACGTAGAAAACATTTACCTAGAACATGGTTTATTTTTTAAAAAAATATTCAACGCACAGACACAAATTAATAATTTATCAAGTTACTAAAAATTTAAAAACTGTGTAATTAATAGTTTTAGGAAATTAATACATTATTAATTTCAACAGGTAGAGATAGACCTTTAACTCTATAAGAAAATTGTTCTCAAAATTTTGTCATTAATCAGATTGTGAAAATAAACATTGAACGTGCTTATTATTTTAATTTTGGAAACACAATCTAATGGGAATGTTAATTAAAAGGAAAAATTTATTAAATGTTGTAATTACTTTCGTTTAATTTTGTTTAATAGATCAAGATTGCATGAAAAAGTTGTTGTTATTTATTGCTATATTAACGGCAAATCTCTCTTTTTACGTCACTGCCGATCACTTCTTCTACGACAAGCTTCTTGTTAAACATATTGTTACAAACTTTATAGCGTTGTACATTTCCTAGTATTAGTTTGTGTTCGTAGTTTGTAGGGTTTTAGGTATATTTTCTAATGTAACGAACCTTGTAGCGTTTTATATTTCATAGTATTAGTTTGTATTCGTAGTTTGTAGGGTTTTAAGTATATTTTCTGATGTAACGAACTTTGTAGCATTTTATATTTCATAGTATTAGTTTGAGTAGGGAACTGAAATTATATGCCAGTGGAAACTAGGAAACAAAAAGCAAAAATGGAAGAACAACTTCAAAGTAGTTTAAATCAGATGTTGATGATGATACAGGACATGAAAACAAATCAAGAAGATATGAAGAGAAGCCAAGAAGGTATGATGAAAAATCTAGATGATATGAAACAAGAATTAAAGACAAGCCAAGATGATATGAAACAAGAATTAAAGACAAGCCTAGAAGGTATGACGAAAAATCTAGACGATATGAAACAGGAATTAAAGGCAAGTCAAGAAGAGATAAAACAAGAATTATAACAAGCCAAGATGATATAAAACAAGAACTAAAAATAAGGCTGGAGGGCATGAGACAGGAACTTAAGATAAGTCAAGAAGACATGAAACAAGAACTGAAAGACGACATTAAAAAAAATTAAGACGATATGAAGCGTATAGAACAAGAAATGCAACAGGAACTTAAGACAAGTCAAGAAGATATGAAACGCATAGAACAAGAAATGCAACAGAAGATTAATACAATTATAGAAGACGTACATGGCGAAGTACAACATGAGGTGACAGGAATCCACAAACAGGTACAACAGTTACATTTGCAAATAGAGAAGGTAGCCAGTACAGGTATAATAAAAGTAGATGGTGTTCCTGCAACAAGTGTGATGAAGCCACCTACCTTTGACGGCAAGGTACCTTGGCTTACCTATGTCCGTCAGTTCGAAGCCGCCGCCACCGGCAATAACTGGAGTTTACCGGAAAAGGCACGTGCTCTTGTTCTAGCACTACGAGGTGAAGCTATGGAGGTCCTACGTAATATTCCCGAAGAAAAACAGAATGATTAGGAGTTCATTGTTAGTTTTCTGGAGATGCGCTATGGGGAAGCTCACCTCCAAGAAGTTTATAAAGCCCAACTCCAAGGAAGAAGACAAAAATATAACGAAAGTCTTCAAGAATATGACGCGGATATCATGAGGTTAATAAATTTGACCTACCCAACATACCCAGAAGAAATAAAGCAAGAGTTAGCAGTGAATAGTTTTATTGAAGGTTTATGCGACCCAGAAACAAGTCAGACACTAAGAATGGCCAGACTGAAGAGAATATCCGAGGCTCTGGCTTATGCCCTTCAGTTTGAGACAGCCAAACAGACCTCAAGGAACCAAGCAAGAATCATAAGAAGAGTCAGTGTTTTCGAGGATGACCCCAATACCAATGAGGAATTCTTTATGAAGTTAATGAAGGAGATGCAGGAATTTTTAAACAGACAAAAGACACATGACAACAAAAACACCACCTTCCATAGCAGAAAAAGAATTCGTTGTTGGAAATGTGGCCAAGAGGGGCATGTACAAAGCCGCTGTACTGGCAGTACTGCTTCTGACAGTGATCAGAATCAGGAAAACTTCCAGTAGCCAGCTTAGAGGGGCGAAAGCTGGCTATGTGCTACCAAGTCCCACCAACAATAACAATTAAGGTATCCCGGCTGCAAAACAATGGATCCAGCTTGGTAGTACCCGGAAAGGTATGCGGTCGGGAATGTGAAATGGTATTAGACACTGGTTCTACTCACACCATTGTAAAGCCGAACATCTTGGCTCATTGTAAAGTTTCTCTTCCGGAAAAGCATTATGTCCTGCAAACCGCAAATGGCGAAGTAATACCTGTGAAAGGAATACATGAAGCCGAAATAACCCTGGGCAACACCACTTTCAAACATGTAGTTATTGTTGCTGATATTCTGGATGAAGTAATACTAGGTCTAAATGTCATGGAACACCAGAAGTTTGTCCTTGATCTTCCTCAACGAGTACTGCGAACTAGAAATGAAGAAATTGTTCTGAACTTACCCAACAATAGTCAAGTGTCGATCCGGGAAGTTGTACTTCTTGAAGATACGATGTTACCGCCAAGTTCAGAATGTGTAGTAAAAGTAAAGATGGATGATTCCGAAGAAGACGAAATAGTTTTGGTTGAACCAATTCAAGCTAGCTCGTTGTATGCAAAAGGAATTCTTCCTGCGAGGACATTGATCCAAAATAAAAGAAGCACTATATTTGTCAAGATGCTGAACTTGAAAGATTATCCTCAACAGATCAGAAAAGGTGACAAGATTGCTACCTGTCAACCTGTCGACGTGATAGTTACCGGTGTCCCGTTACAACCTGAAAAATTACCTGCTTGTCTACCTAAGGTACTTTAAAACCTAGTTAATACGTCGACACCTTTACTGAATCAAGTTCAGGTGGCTAGACTGAAAGATCTTTTAAGAAGAAATCAGGATGTTTTCTCTTTATCGGATAGCGACTTGGGATGAACCAATATAGTTGAGCATCGAATAAATACTGGTGAAGCATCTCCAATTAAACAAGCTCTAAGGAGAATACCATTAGCAAAACGTGACGAGGTGGACAAGATGCTTAAAGACATGCAGAATCAAGGCATTATAGAACATTCCCAAAGTCCCTGGACATCCCCAGTTGTACTAGTTAAGAAGAAAGATGGCTCCACTAGATTCTGTGTTGACTTCAGACGGCTTAATGATGTCACAAAGAAAGACAGTTTTCCTTTACCTCGTACTGATGATACGCTAGACACATTAGCTGGGTCAAAATGGTTTTCCACATTGGACTTAAAAAGTGGCTATTGGCAAGTACAGCTTCATCCAGATGATAAAGAAAAGTCCGCATTTTCTACTGGAATGGGGCTATGGCAATTTAATGTTATGCCGTTTGGTTTATGCAATGCCCCAGCCACTTTTGAACGTTTGATGGAACGAATCTTACATGGACTAACCTGGAAGACATGCCTAGTCTACCTAGATGACATCATTATTCTGGGAAAAACCTTTGACGATCACCTAAAAAATGTCGAAGAAGTATTTAAAAAACTGAAAAGTGCACAATTAAAGCTCAATCCGAAGAAATGTCAATTTTTCCAGAAAGAAGTGAAATACCTGGGACATATAATCACAGAAGCAGGTGTACGAACCGATCCAGAAAAGACGGAAGCCATTCAAAGTTGACCAATACCGAAAAATAAGCATGAACTAAGAAGTTTTCTAGGTCTTTGTACTTACTATAGAAGATTCATAAAAGGATTTGCCGATATTGCAAGACCTTTACATCGACTGACTGAAATTAGCAACAACTATGAATGGTCCGCAGACTGCGAAGCCGCTTTTAATGAACTAAATAAGGCACTTTGTAATCCTCCAATACTGTCATATCCTGAGCCCGATCAGATGTTTGTTGTGGATACTGACGCTAGTAACTCCTCTATAGGTGGAATTTTGTCCCAGATACAAAATGGCCAAGAAAAAGTGATTGCTTTTTTTTAGCAAGGTACTCTGCAAAGCTGGACGAAATTACTGTATGACAAGAAAATAACTACTCGCCATTATAAAGACAGTGGAACACTTTCACCAATATCTATATGGCCAAAAATTTCTCCTTCGTACAGACCATGCATCATTAAAGTGGCTTTTATAATTTAAAAATCCTGAAGGTCAAATAGCACGATGGTTACAACGCTTGCAAGAGTACGATTTTAAAATTGAACATAGAAAAGGCTTGAATCACAAAAATGCAGATGCTTTGTCAAGGAGACCATGTTCAGAAGAATGCAAGCATTGTAACAGGCACGAAGAGCAAGAAAATCCTGACGATTTCTATTGCCGAAAGACACGACTACAATGCTCTTTGGATTGGGATCCCAAAATCATCTCCAAAGAACAACAAGAAGATCCAGATCTTAACCTTATCATTAAATTAAAGAATAATAATTCAAATCGACCCACTTTTAAAGAAATCTCGTCAAAATCTCAAAAAGTGAAAGGTTACTGGGCCTTATGGGATTCCTTGACTATGCACAATGGTCTTTTAAATAGAGTGTGGGAGAGCTCTGATGGCAAAGACTATAAATACCAGATTATTTTACCCACCAAAAGGATTCCAGAAGTACTGCAAGCTTTACATAATGGTGTAGGCGGACACTTAGGGGTTATGAAAACTCTTGAAAAAGTTCGAGAGAGGTTCTATTGGCTGGGGAGCCGCGCAGATGTAAAAGATTGGTGCAAAACCTGTACCAACTGTGCTGCTAGTAAAGGATCGAGGACCCGTAGCCATGGTAAAATGAAGCAGTACAATGTAGGAGTTCCTTTTGAAAGAATTGCTATAGACATAGCAGGACCATTCCCTATTAGTAAATTCGGGAATCGCTATATGTTGGTAGCTATGGATTACTTCATTAAATGGCCAGAAGTCTATGCGATACCAAACCAAGAAGCCACCACCGTTGCTGAAATTTTGTTTGAAGAGTGGATTTGTAGATATGGGGTGCCAGGAGAGATACACTCTGATCAAGGCAGAAATTTTGAATCCGACGTTTTTACGAACCTTTGCAAGCTGCTGAAAATCCACAAAACTAGAACAACACCCCTTCATCCACAGTCAGATGGAATGGTTGAGAAATTTAACAGAACGCTGGAGAATTACGTAAGGATACAAGTAAATGAACAACAAGATAGCTGGGATAAATGCATTCAGCAATTTTTACTAGCCTATCGTTCAGCCATTCACGAAGCCACTGGAAAAACACCTGCCAGCATAATCTTTGGAAAAGAATTGCGTCTTCCAGTCGATTTACTTACTGGACGTCCACCCGATTTTGAAACAACTTACGAAGACTACTTTAACCTAGTTAGTAAGCAGTTGCAGGTTTTACACGAAGAAGTCCGTCAAAAGTTACAAATAGAAAGCGACCTCAAAGCCAATACGGGTGGATTCATGGTTGGTGAAAGAGTTTGGTTGTACAATCCGAAAAGAACCAAAGGGCGTTCACCAAAGCTTCAAAAGTCATGGGAAGGTCCGTACAATGTAGTGACTCGACTAAACGATTTGGAGTACCGAATACAGAAAAGCCCTCATGCGAAGATGAAAGTCGTGCATCTGGACAGATTGGCCTATTACCGAGATCAAGAAAGTTGATCGGGACGATCAAGGCTTGAAAGGGGGGCAATGTTACAAACTTTATAGCGTTATACATTTCCTAGTATTAGTTTGTGTTCGTGGTTTGTAGGGTTTTAGGTATATTTTCTAATGTAACGAACCTTGTAGCGTTTTATATTTCATATTATTAGTTTGTATTCGTAGTTTCTAGGGTTTTAAGTATATTTTCTGATGTAACGAACTTTGTAGCATTTTATATTTCATAGTATTAGTTTGAGTTTGCAGTTCATAGGGTTTTAGATATATTTTCTACAAGTTTATAATTTATTTAAGTAATTTTACCTTTGTTAATTTCCTCAGGAGACGACTATGAAAGAAGGTCCGGAATTTTTTAGAGAATTCGATTTCCTTATTTTTAATATGGAACGCCTATGATGGAAGGTCTAGAAATCGCCGGATTATTCCTTTTTCTTAGTTTTATCACACCATGTAGTATGGAAATCCTTCTAGAGAATTAGGGAATCTTCCGGCATCGACCAAAAGGGTATATAAAGGGTCCAGATCTGCTTTCTCAGTCAGTATATTTCGAGAGTTCGTCGACGCAAGTTGAAATAATTTGACAAGTGTCAAAAGTAAAGTTGACAATAAAAAGTTGTTAAAATAATACAGTGTGTATAATTTGTTCGAACAATATGTATTATTTACTTAAATTTATTCTTTCTCTTTTTTCCAAGCAGTTAAAGGAAGAAATATTACAGACAATTTATTTCCTGCAAATACAATTCTGGTTTTCTCTCCATACGCGTTTCGGCCATCTAAGGGTCTCGTCAGTGGAGCTGTATCGAACCAAGAGCAACATTTTTAACTGCTTGGGGAAGGAGAATAAATACAGGCAACTAGTTAAACACGGCAGCAAATATATTTATTTATTTCCTACTTAAATCTTAATATATATTATATTTAAAAACAGGGTGGAAAAATGTTAGTTAGCCTTATTTTGCTGCTATTATTCTTTACAAGACCATATTGGCTCAGATTAACAAGTAAACACTTGCGTGTCTATAAACTTTGTCTTCCAACCTGAACATAGATAGCTCAATATTCACTGGAATTAATAAAATGAAAAAAAAAGTGACGTCATCCGAAACAAAATTAAAGTGCAGCTAAAAAGAAAAAGATTTATAGATTTACTTGACTCAGGTGGATAGATACAGGTGACAAGTAACAGGTGACAGGTAACGGATGATAGGTAACGGGTGACAGGTAACATGTAACATCTAACATGTAACATGTAACAGGTAACAGGTAACAGGTAACAGGTAACAGGTAACAGGTAACAGGTAACAGGTAACAGGTAACAGGTAACAGGTAACAGGTAACAGGTAACAGGTAACAGGTAACAGGTAACAGGTAACAGGTAACAGGTAACAGGTAACAGGTAACAGGTAACAGGTAACAGGTAACAGGTAACAGGTAACATGTAACAGGTAACAGGTAACAGGTAACAGGTAACAGGTAACATGTAACAGGTAACATGTAACAGGTAACATGTAACAGGTAACAGGTAACAGGCAACAGGTAACAGGTAACAGATGATAGGCGTCATTACTCAATGAGATCCAAACACATAGAATTAATAAAAATATTTATAACACAGCTGAATTAATTAATTAGAAGTGTGGCGCACCTGCCTCAAATTAATTTGAACAGTACGTCATCTTACGGCACGGTACGCATCTTACTTAGGTATGTGGGTAGTTGCGTGCCACACCCATGTCAAAAGATATTGCCGACACATTAAAGAATATCGACAATATTAGAATTGTCTCACTGTCGTTAGTTTTTTGCACTCCAGACTACTCCCATGATTATTGATGTGTCTATTTGAAAATCAAACATACCCCAATAATTGTTGGGTAGACACCAAGAAATTTTTTATAGGCATGTTTAAAAAATATTAAAAATTCGTGAATAAAGCTATTAACCAAATAGAAACTTACGTCTGACATGTCTATTTCCATTTTAACTGTCTTTTCATGTTTTAAACCACAAGCATTTAACTGAAATACTGTTTCCATAATGTCTATAATGCTCTTTAGCTCACGCCCAGATAATAATATCAGCTCCATAGTAAAAACATCAACATCGTTAAATATTGAGTGATTAGGTCATGAAATTCTATTTATATATAATGTGTGATAATTTTCCAGTGATGCATAACCATTGGAAAATCTTAAGATAGAGTTTTAGAATTTCATTTCAGTAGAAAAGAATATCATGGTGAGTAAATGCATCAAAACTGTAGGTGATTTTGTATCTTTAATTGTCAGAAGAATGTAGAACTAATTTATGGCCCATCTTAGTATTGTTCCGGACGGCCAGTATTTATACACACCTGTTTTGCTTTAAAACTGTTTATTGTCACGACTTGTCAACTTGTCAAACAATTCAAGTTACTTCAATGAACTCTCAAACTACACTGTCCACGAAAACCCATCTGAACCCTTTATATACCCTTTTTCTGGATGCCGGAAGATTCCACATCTTTCTAGAAGGATTTTCTTACTACATGGTGTAGTAAAAATAAAAAAAGTAGTAATGTAGTGATTTCTAGACCTTCTATCATAGGCGTTTTATGTTAAAAATAAGGAAATAGAATTTTCTAAATAAAAAGTTCTACACCTTCTTTCATAGACGTCTCCTGAGGAAATTAATAAAGGTAAAATTATTTAAATGAATTATGAACTCGTAGAAAATAAACCTAAAACCCTACAATCTACAAAGACAAGCTAATACTATGAAATGCATAACGCTATAAAGTTCGTTACACTACCTCCTTCCAAGCCTTGATCGTTCTGATCAACCTTCTTTATCTTGATAATGGGCCAAACTGTCAAGATGCACGACTTTCATCTTCACATGAAGGCTTTTCTGAATTTGGCACACCAGATTGTTTAATCAGATTGCTACGGATCCTCCCATGACTTTTGAAGTTTTGGTGAACGCCCTTTGGTTTTTTTTCGGATGGTAAACCAAACTTTTTTATCAACCATGAATCCACCAGTATTGGCTTTAAGGTCGTAACGGGTCTTCATTCTGTCGCTTTCTATTTGTAATTTTTGACGGACTTCTTCATATATGACCTGAAGCTGTTCACGGAGAGGATTAGTGTAGTCTTCTCAAGTTGCTTCAGTATCGGGTGGATGTCCAGTAAGCAAATCGATTGGAAGACGTAATTATTTTCCAAATATTATACCAGCAAATGTTTTTCCAGTGGTTTCGTGAATGGCTGGATAGGCTAGTAAAAATGGTTGAATGCATTTATCCTAGTTATTTTGTTGTTAATTTTCTTGTATTGTGATGTAATTCTCCAGCGTTCTATTAAATCTCTCAACCATTCCGACTGTAGATGTAAGGATGTTGTAATTTTGTGGATTTTCAGAAACTTGCAAAAGTTTGTTAAAATGTCAGATTCAAAGTTTATGCCTTGATCAGAGTGTATTTCTTCTGGTACCCCATATCTACAAACCCACTATTCAAACAATATTTCAGCAATAGGGATGGCTTCTTGATTTGGTATCGAACAGACTTCTGGGTATTTACTGAAGTAATCCATAGTTACCAAAATATAGCGATTCCCAGATTTACTAATAGGAAATGGTCCTGCTATGTCTATTGCAATTCTTTCAAAAGGTACTCCTACGTTGTACTGCTTCATTTTACCATGGCTATGGGTTCTCGGTCCTTTACTGGCAACACAGGTGGTACAGGTTTTGCACCAATCTTTTACATCTGCGCGGCTCCCCAGCCAATACAACCTCTCTCGAACTTTTTCAAGAGTTTTCATAACCCCTAAGTGTCCGCCACCTACACCATAATGTAAAGCTTGCAGTACTTCTGGAATCCTTTTGATGGATAAAATAGTCTGATATTTTAAGTTTTTGACATCAGAGCTGTCAAGAACTCTTTTTAAAAGACCATCGTGCATAATCAAGGAATCCCATAAGGCCCAATAACCTTTCACTTTTTGAAATTTTGACGAGATTTCTTGAAAAGTGGGTCGATTTGACTTATTATTCTTTAATTTAATGATAAGATTAAGATCTGAATCTTCTTGTTGTATCTTGGAGAAGAAATTGGGATCCTAATCCAAAGAGCATTGTAGTTGTGTCTTTCGGCAACAGAAATCGTCAGAATTTTCTAGCTCTTCGTGTCTGTTACAATGCTTGCATTATTCTGGACATGGTCTCCTTGACAAAGCGTCTATTTTTGTGATTAAAGCCTTTTCTATGTTCATTTTTAAAATCGTACTCTTGCAAGCGTTATAACCATCGTGCTATTGACCTTGAAGATTTTTAAAATGTAAAATCCACTTTAATTACGCGTGGTCTATTCGCAGGTGAAATTGTTGGCCATATAAATATTTGTGAAAGTGTTCCAAGGTCTTTATAATGGCGAGTACTTATTTTCTTGTTACACAGTAATTTCGTTCAGCTTTGCAGAGTACTTTGTTAAAATAAGCTATCACGTTCTCTTGGCCATTTTCTATCTAGGACAAAATTCCAATTACAGAGGAGTTACTAGTCTCAATATCCACAACAAACATCAAATCAGGATAAGGATATGACAGTGACAGACGCCTAGCCCCTCTTTTATCTCTTTTTTCATATAGTTTTCCAACTTCCAAAGGGGCTAGAGCGTCTGCAGTTAATAAAGAAGAGCGGGACGAGGTCCTAGAGTACTTACTACTGCGTTGAACTTCTTTATAAACTCATTTCTTACCATTAAAACACTGATAGCCTTTTTAGATTAAGTTTTAAAATTATGTACGAGTGGCACTAGTTTACAAAAAGAAATCAACGATAATTTAACTTAATTAGGGAGCAACTATAAAGTTTTTTTCTATTTTATTTTTAACAAAATTAAAATTGACAAAACGCTCACTTTCCTACTAGTTACTACGTTTTATAGTCCGCATTCCTCTTACCCACACGTCGCGGCTACGCGGGGCGAGCTAAAAGTTTGGTGTACCCCATTTTAAACCCCATATTAACTGTTTACTGGACTACAAAACACACCCGAAAATTTTACTGTGAGAATTATATTTAAAACTGTATTTAAAACATTTTTTCACCATACTGCAAAACACTCTACTGGAACTGTCTAAGTACTTTTTGAACTAACTCTTTATCTAACTGTTTCAACTACCCGTTCTTAACTCTTGTTCTTCACTGACTGCCTTAGCGAGATGGTTCGTATTTAAACAACATCTGCCGTGACGTCTTGGCAGAAATCTGGATTTTTCGAATCTACTTGTTTTACAAGAAACGTCGTGTGATGTGGTTTTTATACCACAGTCTTGTGATCCAGACCGACATTCCTTTCTTGGCCTACCTTTCCACGAAAAAGTCGCACGATCGAGACTTTTTATGTTTAAATAGTGGTTTTTTACCCAAATCTCGTGATTTTCGACGTCAGCACACGGACATTCCCCTCGTGGCCTACTTATTTTTCAGCGTTCCAGAACAAAATACGTCACATATCTCGTGGTTTCGATTTAGATTTTTTATTTTATATTTTATTCAAATATAGTTTCGAGTCGAAACAAGAAGTGCGCGACTGTGATAAAATTTGCACACGTTTGATCTTAGGTAAAGAAAAATAATTTTATTTTAATAGTTTAAATTCAATAAAGTTTTTTCTTCTGTTGTTGAATTTTAAAGTAAATACTTGTACTATTTTTCAAGACTTCCGATTTATTTATTTATTTTTAAATAAAATAGATTTTAATCCGACTTTTCCTTTTATAAACTTAGATATTTTTTACTTTTTTAAACATTTTTAATATTTTTAGTTTATTAACTTCTTTGAAAAATAAAAGTAGTAGCGGGGCAACACAACAGTATTGGAGGATTAAAATGTGTTCCTTAAAAGCGGTTTCGCAATCTGCGGACCATTCATAGTTGTTGCGATTTTTAGTCAGTCTATGTAAAGGTCTCGCAATATCGGCGAAACCTTTTATAAATATTCCATAGCCAGTACAGAGACTCAGAAAGCTTCTTAGTTCATGCTTGTTTTTCGGTACTGGCTAACCTAGGATGGTTTCCGTCTTCTCTGGATCGCTTCGTACACCAACTTCGGTGATTATATGCCCCAGGTATTTCACTTTTTTCTGAAAAAATTGACATATCTTCGGACTGAACTTCAATGGTGCACTACTCAGTTTTTGAAATATATCTTCGACATTTTTCAGGTAATCGTCAAATGTTTTTCCCAGAATTATTATGTCATCTAGGTGTACTAGGCATGTTTTCCAAGTTAGTAATCTATCTCATTCCATTAAATGTTCGAAAGTGGCTGGGGCATTGCATCAACCAAATGACATACTATTAAATTTCCATAACTCCATTCCAGTAGAATAGGTGGACTTTTCTTTATCCTCTGGATGGAGCTGTACCTGCTAATAGCCACTTTTCCGGTCCAATGTGGAAAATCATTTTAACCTAGTTAAAGTGTCTAGAGTATCATCGATACGAGGTAAAGGAATACTGTCTTTCTTTGTAATTTCATTAAGTCTTTTGAAATCAACACAGAATCTAGTTGAGCCACCTTTCTTCTTAACTAATATAACTGGGGATGTCCTTGGACTTTTGGGACGGTTTTATAATGCCTTGATTCTGCATGTCTTTAAGCATCTTATTCACCTCGTCACGTTTTGCTAACGGTATTCTACTTGGAGCTTGTTTAACTGGAGTTGCTTCATCAGTATTTATTCGATGCTCGACTATATTGGTCCTTCCCAAGATAAAGAGAAAACATTCTGATTTCTTCTTAAAAGATCTTTCAGTCTAGCCACCTCAACTTGATTCAAAAAAAGTGTTGATGTACTAACTAGGTTTTGGAGTACCTTAGGTAGATTAGCAAGTAATTTTTCAGGTTGTAACGGTAACTATCATCTTGACGGGTAGACAGGTAGCAATTTTGCGAAGTAGTAGATATCTGTTGGACTTCCATTGTCTTTATTTTTGTTGAATATCACGCCGTTTCGGCTAGTAGTTATCTCTAGCCGTTTTCAAGTGAAACTAAATAAATCTCTTAGCTACATGACTATTTATACTAAAAGTAAATGCAGTAGAGTGTGACTGAGACGGGTGCAGTCATGCCTGCTATGGCAAAATCCCATTTTTTTTATGCTGCATTTAGTTTTAGTTTACAATTACTAAGAAGTAGTTTCCACACTTCTCTAATATCTAAAGATGGTTTACTAAAACCACTCGGGTTCTGATGTATGCGGTTTGAATTTCCGTTTCCTCCAATGTTGTTCTCGATGTAGTATTTTAGCTTCAGACCATTTTATGTGGTGTCCATGAGTCCAGGCATGGTTGGCGGTACCAGATTTTTCTGTTTCTCCTCGAGATGTGCATTTTTGGAGTTCTTTGATCCTTACGTCAAGAGGTCTCTTTGTTTCGCCAATGTAGGAATTGCCACATTCACGTGGTATCTGATATACATAGTTCTTCATGTCTCTATGAGTTGTTGATTTGACCCTAGTGAGCCGACTTCTCAGAGAGTTATTTGAATTGAAAACGACGTTGATTTTATATCGTTTTCCTATCCTTCTAACTTTTTCTGAAATGCCTTTAACATAGGGGATGTTCAATACTGGTTTTCGTTCTTCATTCGTTGTCGTATTGTCCTATTTCTGCGTTGTTCAAGAAATTTATCCACTAGATATACTGGGTATCCGTTGGCTGTCAGATCATTTTTAATGTAATCTATCTCTTTCATCAAGTTCTCGTTGGAGTTGCAGAGAGTTAAGGCCCTATCTACGAGATTTCTTATAATTCTTTGTTATGGATACAAATGCATTATTATCGAATAATTAAGATGAAAAACCCAAACTTAAAATTACAAAATTATGTTGGAGAGTTCCTCATCTTACGATAGCAATTCCACTCCCTCTTTTTCAATATTTCTTTATTTCTCTCTTCCTCTTCCTCTATCTCTTGTAATATGGCAGGATCTCTTATATGATTCTTCAATCTCCTTAAATGAAAATTGAATCCTAATTCCTTTATTTGATGAAAGAACTTTGACAAATTTAAAGTTTTATTATAGATAAAACATGCTTCAGCAGCTGTTGGTATTCGAAAGCAGAATCACAATATACCTGCGCCCACTCAGGTTGCCTTTGCTTAAGCATTGCACCTTTTAAGTGGAAATTTTTAGATTTAAAAAACCGCTCAAGTAATTTCATAATTTAATTTTTCAAATCACTATTCATAGCTACCACCTATTTTTTTAATGTTGTAACACTTTGTAATTGTTGGTGAATCATCAATGTGAGTTTGACACTGAATCTAGCTCGCTCAGATTCCATCGTTTAAGATACCAGCCCCTCTCCAACTACTGTTGTGGATAGGAAGGAGGTAAGAGGTGGAGCAAAAAGAGGCGGAGATTACGTAACCAATCGATATAGGGGGCAAACTTGGGCAGCCAATCAGAAGCAAGGCCATTCTTGGCTGACCAATCCAAAAAGTGGTGGGGAGTCAAGTAGTTCCCCCTATATCCACTCTTATCTTCTTTCAGTTTTGTTGCATCTCTTCTTTGCTTGCTTTCATGTCTTGTATCATAATCAGTATCTGATTTAAACTGGTTTGAAGTTGTTCTTCCATTTTTGCTTTTTGTTTCTTGATTTCCACGAGCATAAAATTTCAATTCACTTTTTTTCTAATTTTCTAATCTGAACTGACCTATTCTGAATTTGATCTCACTTCTGACACCAATTTGTTCTGAACGGCCGATATTTATACACAACTATCAAACAATTCCAGTTACTTCAACGAACTTTCAAACTATACTGTCCATGAAAGTCGATATAAAGGGTTCAGCCCTTTATATACCCTTTTTCCGTATTCCAGAAGATTCCACATCTTCCTAGAAGGATTTCTATACACGGTGTAGTAAAAATAATAATAAGGTGGCGATTTATAGACCTTCCCTCATAGGCGTTCCACGTCAAAAATATGGAAATAGAATTTTCTAAAAAGTTCCAGACCTGAGGAAATTAACAAAGGTAAAATTAATTAAATAAAATATGAATAGATAGATTTGAAATTAAACTATTTACAATATGTTTTTATTATTTTACCAACACTGAGTAACTAACCTTATGTCAGTTCTCTTATCAATATTTTGCATGTTTTTCTTCACTTTATTTAAATTTAGTTAAAACTAGTTTTAAAAGTTTTATAATTTTGAGGTATATAATTTTTATACCAGAATGATAATTAATTGTGTAAATTCTATGTATATTCTGAACTTCTAACTTTCCAGGGTACCTATTCTCGTTCTTGAGAGAACGATCATCTTGATGGAAAGTGGGCGTGGTTCTCACGAAAAAGTACGAAAACGTATACAGAATACGGTTTCTTACTTTTTCGTGAGAACCACGGCCACTTTCCATCAAGATGATCGTTCTCTCGAGAACGAGAAAAGCTACCCAGAATACGGTTTCATACTTTTTCGTGAGAACCACGCCCACTTTCCATCAAGAACGAGAATAGGTACATAGGCGTGAAATATACATTATATATAATTTTCCAAATGTTGATTTGAGAGTGAAATAACATCTGTTTATGAAAGATATTGAGACATGTCATATCTGTTAATATTGGCTATTCTAAGGTACATATTATATTATATAATTGGTTGTTATGGATCATAATTTGAAGGAAACAAATTGTTTGCTATAGATTTTCGGTAAATGCAATGTTGATTCTTGTCTTACTAAATCAAGATAAATTAATAGTCCCAACTCTATCTCATTATATATTAAACAAAAATCAAAACTTCAACCTAGGAATCAATTGTAAGTTTAAAAGTAGTATTATAGATTTTAAATTTATAATAGAATAATAACTAATGGAATTAAAATTTTTGACTCATTTAACATATGTATATGTAAAAACTCATTGTAACGAATGTTCATAAGTTTTTCAACATCATTATCATTTTCCTATACTTCCTAGAATTGATTATCTTTTTTATAGAACCTTTAGATTAATTATGATTGAGGAAGTAGGAACTATCCAGAAATCTAAGGTCTAAAAGTTTTTTCCCTTTATTCCCTATTCTTTATTTAAATATTTATTTTCATACATTTTTTAAATAAGATATTTTTCTTTGTTCTAGGATATCACAGATAATTGTTTTTAATTTGAACGCACATTTTTTTATGAACAGGTTGTGATAACATCGTAGACTCCGGAATATTTTGATAGCATATGGCCGTTTCGCCCACGATTTATTGCTACCCCATATTAGTTAATAGCTATTCTAAAAACCTATAAATAAATATTACAATAGCAAAGGCATTTTGGAAGTCTAGTCGTTCCTCTTCGCTCTTGCATTTTAGTCCTAAACAACTACAGGTTACTTAGGGCTTACCGATACCAAAACTCAGAACTTCAAGAAAACCTGCTATCGAGCTGGTCAGATCTCGCTTCTCGTTTTAAAATTCTTGTTCAGTGTGTCCGTGAGTTTGATCGCGTAAAGATTATTATAAAATTAAACCAAGCAATTTTCTCAAAACACTTAAATCTATTAACAAAAATAAATAGAAAACTAAATCATTAACAAAAAAATTCATAATTAATAATGATGGACAATTCCAGAATAACTAAAATAATTGCTCTTGATGACCGTTCCATTAATAAAAATGTAACAAACTCAATCTTGAGAATAAATATTTAATAGCTTTAGAAAATATTAGTTACAAGAGATTAAAAAACAAAAAAGAGCTATTTAAATTACTTAAACAAACAGTACTAAAGTCGCCCTTCACGAATTCTTTGTGCATGTAACAAAACGAATTTATGTGCTTTATGGTGATTTTACTCGAATATTTTTTTGTTTCCTAATAATGGGAAAATCGTTCGCTATTTCAAAACATTTAATCGGTATTTGTCTATACCACATGTTAAGACTACCCTTCGTATTTATCCCTTCGGTTTTAATTACGTAGCCAAGAAAAGATTTTTCGACAGATTTATTTATAAATGATAAATGAGAATACGATATTTTTAGTTTATGTCGTCTTAAATTATCAGGGTTTATATATTTTTAAGAAAACATTTAAATTATCCAGAAGTAATAAAAATGTATTTTATTAATGGTTTTAGATCTTAGAGTGGTAATATAAAGTGTACACTGTCTCAGTTCCCATGGTTAAAATCCGTGATTATTTAATTCTTCCTTTTAGTAGAATGTGCCTTAAGTTAACCAACATAAAATAAAGAAAAGTCTTAATGAACTTAGAAGGTGATAATCATAATTTTTCAAATTATGTTACATTATGATATAAAATTAAAATATTGTGTGAGTAAATAAGTCTTCCGTATAAACAAAGTGGTCAGCAATCCAATCATATAATAATTTCTTGCTAATAATTCAATTTGTTGAATGCTTTTAGTACTTTAAAGTATTTACTGTATGAATTATGAAGATTCTTCTCTAAAAATGGATAACAACCTGATTACAATTATAACCAGCATAGACATCAAATTTTTTAGTTGAGATTCAAGATAAGCACAGTAATAAACCAATGAATAGTGAATCTTTTGAAGTCTTTTTAAAGATGTATGAGAATAAAACTCCTTATTATTTTATTATTAAACAAAAGCCTGAGATACATTCAGATAATTGTATTACAAATGGAACTTTCATTTCTTTCTAAATCTCCTTCTGAAGGTAGATTTATTATTACAAAGTCATAATCTTCCTTGTGAAGGAAGATTTATTATTACATGCCTCCGGACTAATCGATTCTTGATGGTGCCTCCGGTAGATTAGAAATTCGTATTCGAAGATGAAATTAAAGCGGCAAAGGCAGCCCTACTGTGCTGCGGGTTTACTTACAGTACCCGCATTATTCTTAGGTTTGGCAGTCTTCCTTCTTTTTTCCACCTTGAAAATTTGCTGGTTAGATCCAGGTATGCTTTGTATCCTGTCCTGGCCAGCTCCTTCGATGATTCTATGTCAAGGATCAACTTTACCTTCTCCGCTCAAACGTTGAGGATCGCCCGCTTTGCAGTTTTCAGCCTTATTTTCTGGGTTTTTAAAAGTTAAAGAATCTTTGCCGGTTCCTTGGTTCCTTTGATATGAGCAGGGACCAGAGTCCCTTACGATGTTTCGAGCTAGGTCAGCTCTTAAGACAGTGCTCTCCCAAGGCCTCAGATGAGGAACTATACCCTCTAGCCAAATTTTCGCCAGCTCATATACACAAGTCACAAACAACACCCCTGCATATTGAGATGTGCCGTAAACCGCGGACCTTTCACAGGTCCCAAATTTCTTTGGTATATACAATCTGAGTTCATTTGATCAGAATAATTGCCATCCTCAGTGTACTAAGAGCCTGGCTATAGGCTTTCCTAGTTGATGTACTGTATATTACCTCCACTGGCCCCTCAAACTTGACTTTTTTCAATTACCTCTGCAACGGAGATGGCGTGATGGACTCGAAGCGACTACATTTAAACGCAGCTAGATTTAAACCAGCTGGCACCATTTTTACGTCATTTGAGTCCTTGGGTTTTGGACCTGGATTTTCTGTTTCCCGAGATTTTGCAGATAGTTTTTAGTTTTTCTTTGTGTTTGTTCTCATTGCGGTTTCCTGTTGGTCCGAATATTCCTGGGGTGAATGGCTTCCCCCAGTAGTGAGCATTACCCGATTCACTCAATCCCCCCCACTACTTGACCTTGACCGTGCTTCCCCACTCGTGGGCCCGTCCCTTGTCCATGATATTCCACCTTGCGTTGATATGGCCTTGACTTTGAAAAATGTTGTGTTCAAAGTTGTGTGTAACCTTGCTGTTGTTCAAGATCACCTTGGCTTTGCTGGATAGCACTTTGGGTGTGTGACTTTGAAGTTATGTGCTGTAGTTTAGGGCGACCTTGAATAGTTGTATATATGGTATGGGGCAGTTTCATTTATCAGTTGTCTCTGAATTGCATTGGTAGTACATGTACTATTATTATTTGTCAAATCATGGCATATGTTTGTGAAAATTGTGGTTCTAAGTTTACCAATATTTACAATATGAGGCGTCATAAAGGAGAATCGTGTGCGGCGAGATTTAATGAAGTGCCAGGAAGAGAACGGCTCCGAATTGAAGAGCATTCATCGGTGATTCCTGTAATTAATTGCGCTACATGTAATGTGGATGTTCCAGTATATCATATGTTAGCACATCAACAACACAACAACATAAAAATAATTCATGTTTTCCGGTATGTCATGGTGTGCAACTCGTTGAATGTGCGTTCAAAAAGAGAATTACAGCTTATCAGGTAAGCAGTGATATGGAACATTCCGATTATGTAATGTTTTTTGCAATATTAAATCGAAGGTGGTGAAACTTGTTAATAATGTATTACGTGTGCATCAAGCTTTAAAAGTTAACATGACAGCTGTTGGCGGGTACATGCTTCCATCACAAGAAATATTCAGTGAGAAATCCTTCAACACTGCTAATCAAATAATTACTGTAGAAAATAATTTGGATGCAGTTTACCATTCTTTCACCTAATTAATAAAAACGCATGCGACAGAGTTTCAGGAGAAAGTTTCAAGTATGTAAAAATCAAAACCCGATATATTATAATAATATAATATAATTTTATATTTGGAAGTTAGCATCAACAAGTATACACTTATGGCTCATCATTCATCAAGTTGCCGTGTTTTATTGAAAAGAGAGGAGCTATCGTTAATGTGAACAACCAGGACGAATTTTGCTTTGCGTGGGCTGTAACATCATCATTGGTTCCGCCAGCAGCAGCGCCTTCACAGCTGACATCCAATCCCCATTTTTCTAGAGTGCTAAATTTAACAGGTATGGATTTTCCAGTAAAATTGCGTGATATTAAAAAATTTGAGGAAATAAACAACATATCGATTAACGTATACGATCTCGAATCTAAATACGAAAATAATAAAGCAATAGATGAAGTTATTGGTCCCCTGAGGTATGCGTTAATAAAGTTGGATAGACGTGTAAATTTATTTTTAATTACAAAAGACTGTAGTAGTAAAGATGGCGGTGAACATTTTTGTGATACGACTTATTCAAAAAGTCTTTATTGTTGGATTAACGATTTACCACGCTTAGTGTCAAGTCAAATTAATTGTTAACAACATAAAATATATTTTTGTGATGGTTGTCTTACTAATTTTAATACACAGTCAGCTTTAACTTTACATCAAAAAGTACTATTGTCAACACATTTTCACGCAAACACCCTAAATGGATTTAAGCTATTTCGGGGGAATAATGCAGCTCAAATCTTTGTGGATCGTATCGAGTGTGATTGAAGGGCTCTATATAACACATATTTAAAAGACATTAACCCTATCAAACCATTAACGCCTGAAGAAAAAAGGGAGATTAATGATGCTAAAATATGTGGTATATGTGAAGGCGCTTTTGAAGACGGTGAGATTAAAGTACGAGATTATTGTCACATAAATGGTGCAAAAAGATTTGGTGCTGCACATTCCGTTTGTAATTTAAATTATAAATTATCTTCTTTTATCCCTATCATATTTCATAACTTAGGCGGCTACTACAGCCATTTATTTATAAAAAAGTTATGTAAATATGGGGATAAAATTGATGTTTTGGCTCAAAGTAAAGAAAAGTACATATCCTTTACCAAAACCATTTATCTGCACGATTATTTTGATAGCAAAGTGGAAAAGTCAAGAGGAAATATTTAAAATTGCGGTTCATTGACAGTTTTAAATTTCTGTCAACGTCTTTGGAAAATTTGGGCAGCGGTTTAAACGATGATGATTTTATTGAAACGTGGAAACATTTTTCAAATATCGAACAATTTAATTTGATGCGTCAAAAGGGTGTTTTTCCCTATAGCTTTATTGACTCTACAGAAAAAATGAAAAAAACATGTCTTCCAAGTAAAGATCAATTTTATGATAATTTACGGGAACACATTAGCGATGAAAGCTATATGCGAGCAAAAGAAGTATAGCGGTTCTTTGGGTGTAAAACTTTGGGAGACTATTCGGACGTGTATTTAAAATCAGATGTGTTGATATTTTACGATGTTTTTGAGCAATTTCGGAATAATTGTTTAAAATTCGATAAATTGGATCCAGCACACTACTATTCCCTTCCAAGTTTATCATTTGACTGTATGTTGCGTATGACTAAGATAGAGCTAGAGCTCTTAACTGCTATAGACATGGAGGCGGTTTAAGCAATGTGATGAATGCGAAAAAGCATCTAATGTTTCATCGCCTTCGTCACTGAACGAAACTGATGCTTCAAAATGTTCTGGGACATCTCAACCGGAGTGGGCTGAAGGCTTTACCAGCTTGCAAAAGACAAAACTGTCAGACATGTTACGAGTGGAAAAAGACTTAATTACCAAAGTGAGAATGACAGTGCGATAGTTGAAAAACAATAACTAGAAATACAAAAACAATTAACAGTTAGACAAAGTGCGGGTGAGCGGTATAAAAGACAACTGGCGGACGTGGATAAGTTGTGTAGTAGGTGATAAGTAGTTATAAGTTTTAGTTTATATTTTATAGTATTAAGTTTATAAATATATTTTGTAAATGCATTTTGTAGATTAATAAAAAAAATTTGTTTGATAAAAAAGATTTTTATGTTTTAACCAATGTTTTTTTTGCAAATATATATTTTTATATATAGAATAAAAAAATTGCTTGAAAATATACATTTTAGTCTTTTATTTTGTATAGGACCTTTCCCGCATAATATTAGGTAGTAAAAAAATGTCAATAATCCACATAATAGCCATAGTTGTAAGTATTTTTTGATAATATTTACAACTATTCTAAAACATAGCTCGGTTTAAGAAGTCCAGGTTCTGTAGCCAGAACTTCTAATACTTTGCATCTCAATATTGTATGTTTTTTAAGAAAACAACAGAAAATATTAGTTACAAAGTATTATAACCAACTAAAACTACGATTAAAGTATTTTGTGGTCCTGAAAAGGACCGTTTTATTATGTAGCAAAAACATGCAACTCTTTATAGTGTTGTAGAGTCGCACGGTTCTTCATTCACATCCACGGTCGATGAGTTAATAGCCTCTGATGGATGACTGCAATTGATAATAAAAACGGGGTTTTTCATATATTGAGCGAACGTCATCATCGGATCCTTTATTTCGCGCCCGTAGTAGCAGCTTTGGATGTTTTCATAATTGTAATAGGCTGATGCGTACAGTTTCTCGGCGAAATCTAAATTCCATCTTTCGTAGGGATAAAGGGTTGAATTCAGATACAGTCTAATGTCGCATACATCGGCGTGGGTAAACTTGATTGCGTTTCTCTCTTTTTTGTCGCAATTATTACTGTCTGGAAATCCGACGGTTATATAGCGCGGTCTTTCTAGACTTGTGCTCGTTCTCAAGGCCCATACGTCGGAAGATGTTTGTCATAAAGCTGGCAATTCATACAGATCCCATTTATGATATGCCATTTGAATACTTGCATTGTTTCCACATTTATTAATGCGAGAAAATATTTTCCATTTTTTCTTGGCGTCTGGAATGATGTGACAAATTTTCCATTCGATTTTGTCGATATTAATTTAGGCGTCTACTTAGCCGACGAAGCAATAATTTCCCGAAGAATATGTTACTTGTGATGTCTACGATATCTTGGTTTGCTTCGTCGAGACCCCATCCGCATGTCATGAGAGACCTTTGTTGCAAACTTTCGAATGAAACCATGGTTTTTAATATCGTGGTAACTCCAGGTTTACGAATCACCACGACCTGCTCACTCCCCATCTCGTAGCGAATTTCATTGAACAAAAATGCGAGGGCATTACGTGATAAAAAAAACATCTTGTCGTTGCACCTATGGGTTTAAATTTTCCTTCGATATATATGTAACTTTTGGCGATATCTAGTATAATATCTTGTATGCTCTGGTAACTAATAATGGAATTGTCCAAGATGGGTTTGGAGAAAACCTCCATTTTATCGCTGGTGGTGGAAATCATTTTCGCACTTTAAGACCGATTAATTTTAAAAATTTATAGTCTTCGGCAGATAAGTGTTGAGATGTCTGGACGACGACTAATCTTGACTTTAACTCTTCTTTTACTTTTATTATGTTTCGGCGGTTCCCCAATCTTAGTCGACAGCAAACACAATTGACGATTGAAGCAAAAACCCTTTTCTATGAAAGTTTCTTTAATTCCAGTTTCACGATAATTTTCTCGCCTTGAAAATTGATTAGATCTCCGCTATCGTCCAAGATGCGAAGAGTAATGTTGTCGATAAACTGACGTCCTTCCGGCATTAATGGAATATAAATATTATTTTGTGGTTCTTTACTGATTTTGTAACCGGGCTCCACATCAATATCGAATTCGAATAAGGTGTGACCTTCCACAGAATTCATATATGCTCCATGAATTATATTACAAACCACGCGTATGATGCGTACTTTCATTATTACCACCACTTCGGTTGACTCGTGCTTTTTGTCTCTTTTTAACACAGTATAATTAAATCCTAATATTTTACCGATACTCACCTCTCCCCGGAAATCTATAGTATAATGGGATTTCAATCCACATGTCAGCGTATTATTATTAGCGACTAAGGAAACGATTCCATCATTCTTTTTTTCAGTTGAATTCCTCAAAGCCTCAGACATAGCTTTACCTATTTCATCTATTTCATAGGCCCCAGGTGGAATCTGTTTGCAACCGCACTGATAGAATTTCATTTAGGGCTAATGAAATCATTACTTCCGTGGGTATGTTTTCTAGCTGTTTCACGGCCATTCTGCTTAATCCACCGGCTAGATGAAATGCTTTCAGTGATCGCAACAATTTGATATAGTTGTTGCGATCCTTTTGCGGTATTAATGGTGGCGATGATGACATCTTTTAGGGTGATGATTCGACAAGAAACTTTAAGTAAAAATGTCCACACTAGACTGTTCCAAAATGCTGTTGACGAGCGTATGTATAGTAAATAATTTTTGATGGTTTAGATCCCGTTTGTAGATATTGCACCAATTCGATCGGTGGGGAAAATCGCCGAAGCTATCATAATTTGTTATTTTAGAATTGTTTTTCAATAAGCTACCCAATGAGTCCCTGCACCAGACGTAATATCTAAATTCACTATAGCTGCTTCATAACGTCGAGGACCTTGTCTAGGTAATGAATCCCTCATATAAACACCTCAAGTGAGTGAGATCATCAAAATGTCCTATTCTCTTTTTCTTGGCATATTTTTCAATATTGATGTTAGATAGTGGTTTTCGAGGTAGGGATTCAATTAGTTTTTTGATATACGATTTAAAAATAATCCCATACCTTTACGATATGGCTCTAAAAACAAACCATTTCCTTTCGATTCTAAATAGAGGCTGGCACCGGTTTTACCTTCAATGCTTCTTTTTGCTGCTTTTACGGCACGCACAATTCCCGCTGCCCCACCGGCTAATGAACCTAATGCTCATAACTCAGCAAAAATTGGTATTAATGGTAATATTCCGCCAGTTTTAGGAATCGGTATTATTCTCGGTGTACGAACCTTCCTTTTGCCACCTGCCGCTTTTACCGATCAACGTGCTGCCGACAGAGCTATTTTAGATGCATTCATGACATTTTTCCAACACATTTTTTCTTCCGGCTTTTAATAACTCCTTTCGAAATGCTTGTCGAATAGCTGTTCCGAAACTGACTTTCCGAACATGTCGATTTTAATTGACACCTTTCACTTTTGTACGACGTGTGCCTTTACTAGATTTTTTTTTGTTGGTAATGATGATGATGGTAGGCTTCCATACTAAAATGTGTTTTGCCTTCATAATGTTTGTAACTAACCAAGCTGCTGTTTTTTCACTTAAACTTGAATCTTTCTATTTCACTCTACTCCAAGTACTTTGTTCGAGCTCATAATCTGCTCGATGTCTCGCACTGTTGTCTTTGTTATGTAAATAGGCTAAATCGTGTTTTTTGCATGCGGCATCCAAAGGATTAATCCCCAGATCACCTCTTGTTACACGTTTTAATACTTTTGTTCCGGGTCCGCAATATTTATAACCGGGAATGTGTGCCTCGAATGGTAATTTATTTATTAATGAATTCACAATACCGTGTCCAGTTTTATTGGAAGCGTGAGACCATCCACTTCGTTTGACGCTCGACATCTGAATGACAGTTTTTGTGAAAATTTGCCTAGAAAATATCAAATTTTCTTACGATGTGCATTATCGATTTTAAACAAAAACTTCCTATTGATAATCTCGATGAAAAGTCGGACTTGAGTGATTCCAGTAATATTGTGGAACCGTCCGATGCAAGACCAAATTCTATATTTATCTTTGATGATCATGTTGTATGTGAAAAACAAGATGTTATAAGATCGTACTGATTTTACCTAGCGCAAACATATTCGCAAATGCCTAAACAGTTTGTGCGAGACAATGCCAATTTTATTATTATGTTTAAACAAGATGAGTTGAATATGAAATACATATTTTCCGACCACGTTTCACCGGATCTAACTTTTACTCAATTTTAAGAAATGTGCTCAAAATGTTGGGATAATAAGTATGGATTTTTAGTAATTTTTAAAGACAGTGATGTGAAATCGGGAAGATACCGCAAAGGATTTGATAGCTACATATTACTGTAATAATAAGAGAAAACACTCATCTGATAGTCGAAACGTCCTTTGGTAACAGCATGAATAACGCGATAGACTTAAAACGTATACTAGTGGAAGTTACCAATGTTGTAAGAAAAGAATTAAAACAAATTAATGCGGCTAAAGAAGTAAATGTTGTGTAATTGAAAAAATTTTAAGAGTCCATTTCTAAACCCTTGACAACTATATCTGATGTGGTCAAGCAACGTCAAGAACAACGTCAACAACTACAACAACATTATCCAGCTACAAAATCACATAGTCCCAGTGTATCAGTGCAGTCGACTCAAATATCTGGTTTTCCCCAACCTACACATTCCTTTCAAACCTCTATACCTATACAGCAGCAGCATAGCATCTCAAAAGAGGATATTAGCCAATCGGTGTTTGATACACCCTCGACATCAACTAATACATCTCTCGCAACCGCTAACACCGCAACTTCCAATACTTTAAACGCACACCTAGAAAGATTACTTTATAAAACCATCTCTTGACGATACTGTATATGGTGTACGTTTTGGTTCAAATACTGATAGTACCAAATATTTTATTGGTAATTTATAGGTGCGTTTTCGAAATAAAAGTACTGTCTTACACAAAAAGGGGAAAAATATTGCAGAATACGATGGATCACCGGCACTTTATGACTTGTTATTTCTTAAAACACCCCCAAATTTAGGCAAGGAACCACAATTAAGTGATAGTGTACTTTCAATTTATAACGATATTTTGGAATCCACAAGTGCTGTCTACAAAAATTATAAAAAAGTCGGTTCATTGAAGAGCAAATGTTTACGAATTATTAAACCTTTGATGATGGACACAAAATTAGGTGGTGATGTTACAAGAAAAAATCTCTCCGAAAAACTACAGTTACCCACAAAATAGAAATTATCTTCGAAAACATTCCAATATGTCAACTGGAACAAAGCTAAAGAGTTGGTGAATCATTTACGTTTATTGTGGAGTTCCAAAGTGGCCGAACACACTGGGCATGAAAATGAAATTATGTCAAACATAGAGGAATTACGAGAAGAAAGTATAATATATTAAGCTCAATATTTAATGATATTTTTCAGTTCTTCCTTCGATCTGGAACCCTTAATATTACTAATAATATGGAGCTCAGTCTAGAAAAAAAGAAAATTGTTAATGAACTAAGGCGTACGATAATAAAAGGTTACAGAGATTTGTGGCAAATTGATTTGACTGAAATGCAACAGTATGCTGATGAAAACGATGTTTATCGTTATATTTTGGTCTGTATAAATTGCTACTCTAAATCTGTCTTTACCAAAGCGATTAAAAACAAGACAGGTATAAAAGTTACTAGTGCGATGAAAGCATCATTCAAGAGGCATCATAGACCAACAAATTTGCAAAGTGATCAAGGAAAAGAGTTCTATAATAGTAATTTTCAAGCCCTGATGAAAAAATATAATATAAATCATTATTCCACTTACAGTACAAAGAAAGCTGCAATTGTTGAGCGAGTCATAAGAACTCTTAAAAATAATTTATATAAACAATTTTCGGCAAATGAATCTTACAAATGAATACATATATTATCGGCAGTAACATCGCACCATTGGAACGAGGCCGGCAGATGTGCAAGAAGAAACGCAAATTAAAGCATACGATTATTTCAAAATTGTACCTAAAAATTTAAATTTTTCATGGGTGACATTGTGCGTTTTAGCAAGTACAAAAGCTTATTCGAGAAAGGATATACGCCCTCTTGGTCAACTGAATTGTTTAAAGTTGTAAAAGTTAACGTTACAAATCCACCTACATACTTGTTGGAATGGTTAGAAGATCAGTATAAAGGAGGGTGTTTTTACGAGTCAGAACTACACAAACAAGCAGTCCTGGCGTTTATCTAGTAGAAAAGGTCCTTAGACAACGCAAGAAAATTCACACAGATCAATTGTTTGTCAAATGGCTAGGATTTCCCAACCACTGCAACTCTTGGATAGATAAATCTAATATTGTTTAAATAAGATATTGTATAACTATAATTTTAATTTAAAATAATGTAAAATAAATCAACAATATATAGTAACACAAAGTTTTTTTATTTCAATCTTCATCGTCAATAACAATGGCAATAAAACATCATACATATAAATGACATTTCAATACTCTTGAAGGGAAGATCCAATTCACCGACGACTACGACATTATCTTCAAGGCTATGCCACTCGAAGTACGTTCTTCTATTCTTTAAGCTGCTTCCCCTTTTAGTCGGACCGTACGACATTGCGCTTAATGAGTCATTTAAAGGCTGATGATAGAATATTTTCTGAATAACTTCATTTTAAGTTCACTATAATTGTTATATATCAGGGGGAGGACGTCCTTGTTAAACATGTCACATATTACATCTGTAAAATTGTGAAACTTTCTATTAACAAAGTTTTTTGTCACAGCATCGTCATCACCTTTAGGTTCGCTGAAGTTGGTTATGGTTTTTCCACCCATATCATACTGCCTATCCGCTGTAAGTTTAAAACCAATCCCTTGTGGCCCAGATAATATATGATACTTTTCATACATTTCTGACGACCAAATTTATCAATTGTGTTGTTTCCTCGACTCATTTTCAATCTTTACTAAACTATTTTATTTTTATTTGCCCTACTTATATTAAATATTTCAGCTGAGAAAAAGAAACACTGACTATGATCTACTGGGTTGGTATGTTTATAAAAGAAATAAAACAAAACTGTGATTGTAACAGATATTTATTTACAGTTATTTAATTGCACAAATACAAAAATTATAAAAAATTAATTTTCCATGTCTTCATTTTCGTTGCTCAAAATTCTATCCCATCCGACACTATTTCGATCGTCAACATCTTGGGCTGTTGCTGTTGCAGAAACCAATTCATATTTTGCAGCAAGCTCACCTGGTAAATGTGGAATATTGACGAGGTATTCTTTTAATTCTTCTTCAACCATTTCAGCACAAAATGTATCCATGTCTATGGAACCATATAAAAATTTGTCGCACAAGTGTGCCCAGCCATAAAATTGATTGCATCCCTGATCTCGTTCTTATATTGATCTTTGGTTGCATCAATATGTGGTCAATCATTTACGCTATCTAACATATCGTGAGCCATATTTCCTAATTCTCTCCCCAACCAAAATATGTATCTATCTACACATTCGTTGACGGTCGTCGTCGTCGCATCAGCAGACATCTTTAACAGAAATAATGAACACGCGTAAGTATTCTGACATGTGCAACTATATTTTAAATTTAATTACCTCCTTTCGTCAAACAATTTACATAAAATTTACTCCGATGAGCCGAAACGTAATAATGTTCGAGTATCGTTTCCAAAAACTCTAGTGCCCTACTCCAAATAAGTTAGAGGGTATTTCCCTCTAGTTTTACTCATAATATCTACAATATCGTCAGACAGTGTTTCGGCCACACGTTTTGGCAAAAAAGTCTCATCATTTCCGTAACCGTTTTTCACTCTAAAACCTCGAAATCTTTGCTAAGCATTTCATCTAGAGTTTCTTTTGCAATACTCATTATTGAAAAAATGGTATATAAATCCAAAAATTACCGTGAATATAAAAGCACCTTCAGAACACTACGCGAACACAATATTTGGTGTTTATGCCACTGATATCTGCGACTGTTTGAAGTCACTCCTTTTCCCACCAATTTTTATAACGAGTTTTCAAGGTCGAATTGTAACAATGGGGGGGGGATAGCTTAACGGTAGAAACATCAGAAATAGTGGGGGGCGTCTTCAAGGTCAAATGACTTCACACATTTAAAATGATATAAGGATAACTTCAAGTTCAAAATATAATGAAACAAATAACTATATTTTATGTACTTTATTGATTGGCATTCTTCTGTCGTTCTTTTATTTGTGTAACAGAATCGTTTAAACATAAATTTCTTAATTTGTTTAATATTATTTGTTCGTTTTTACTTATTAAAAAATTCTTACAAACTATACTCGCTAAAATACACACTTCAACATGGTCCATATACTTAAAAAATACACTAAAATCCTTAGCCTCCGAATCTTGCATTTCATATGCGTAAAATTCCGAACAGGCTGCAGAAATTAAAAATACATTTCTCTCACTAAACTTTCCATATTAACTACTACTACTAGGTTAAACTTAAGTTATACACTCTAATTTCGTTTAACACAACCGGATCTGCAACTAATAAATTTTTCCAAACAGTCACTAAACCCCAACTTTTTTATTTCACAATCAAAGTATAGTAAATTTATTGTTTTGCTGCAATATTTACGACATACATTTGCAGCCTTGTCATATTCAAAAGCCAAATCACCATTGCGCGACGACAATTCTGACCGACTTTTCATTGCATCATTGAAGTGATTACTCGCCCAATTTTTTTACTGTCTCTTGCAAATCACAATTCATATTAGTCACTATTTTTACACTCACGACACTTTTTTATTGCTGGTGGTGGCCCATCTATATAATGACAATATATTTGTTCATAGTGAATGTAACAGGGTAAGTTTAACTTTTGTTCCTTGTCACACCGATATGGCGCTGACAAGTTATCTCAAACTTGCTGCAAACTCAGCGAATCGACATAAGTTTTTACATATTCGCGAGGAAAAAATGGTAGATTCTTTTCTTCAGAATCACATAAACTTTTTAAATTATTTTGATATAAACAAATTACTCTGCCGACTTGCTCTATAATTTTTTCTTTAGATAGTTCCGTATCTGACATTTCACACTGAATGAATGTAAATAGACTCACACAATTTTATAGAAGAATTTGCAATTTCATAACCATTTCAAGATCATCCCACACTATTACAATGCACAAATAACTACTTCAAGGTCACACACCCAAGTAGGCCCCCAGCAAAATCAAGGTGGCCGTGAACATGGTCACGGTCAAGGACACGCACACGCAACCTTGAACACAACAATTTTCAAGGTCAAGGTCATATCAACGCAGGGTCGAATACAATGGTCAGTGTGTGAAGCCAGAGGGGGGAGGGGGGCAAGGTCGCGGTCAAGGTCAAGGAGTGGGGACTATAGCGAATCGGGTAATGCTCACTATTTCCCCCGTTAACCTGAAACGCTGCAATGTCTTTAGATATGGTATATCCGAAAGTTTTTGTTGAGGTTTGGGTTTTATAAAACCTCAATCACCTGTCGAAGCCTGCCGCTGAGTTTTTATCCCCAGAATTTGGTGTGGTTTGCATTTCAGTATCTCTTGGAGTAGAACCAAGATTACTCCCTCCAGGACGTGCTTGTTACCGTTGTGATGTGGTTAAACCTTTGGAGTCCTTCACAGTGGCGTCTAGGGAATAGGGTTGTTCCTAACTTTGGATTTCCATTCAGTTCCCATAAGTAAGACGGAAGGTTTGGTACATCCCAGCAGATCCGCTTACTAGGATAAAGCTACTTTCTCCATAAGGTCGCTCGGTATGCTAGAGGGATCTTTAGAGATACATCACCCTATGTGCTATGCATCTCTCTACTTGAAGCCTTCCACCTTATTTTAGGCGACTTTTGACCCTGTTGGTCTTCCCGTCACCGCCATCTCGAGGACGGTAGCGTGAAGTTCCCTCGCCGGGAACGAGAACGCCGGGGGGGCATGCTTTCTCCGGGTTTGGTCTGATTGTGCCATCCAATCTGGAACGAGGTCAATCTAAGCGTCGACCCCAAACTCGAAACATTCTATGAAAATCCTAGTGAAATTCCTTAATTTTATTAATGTGAGTCACTAAATTAATTGAATTAAACTCATATACAGTTGGTCCAGTGATAGAATACCCATAGGTCATCAATAATATTCGTATGAACTAAATCGAAATTAATTAAGCAATACAACCTTTATATTCATAGAGACGTGCACCGACGATGGAACTAAATAGTATATTGAAAATTCCGCTATATTTTCGGATTCGCCATCAGGAAATGGGAAAAATTATAACTTATAACAGAGAGAAATAATAATAATAATAATTATCACAAAACGCAAATAGGCGGAATTAGAACTCCGTTCTTAACCGAAAAGAACATTAAATATAACACAATAAAATTTACCTACAAACACTTGAAATAAGAATTTTTTAATGATACACACTATGAAAAGTAATTTATAATTTTTACCATAGCTCTGTTGAACGAAATATTTAAAAAATATTTATTAGGTTACAAAAAACAACAGCAATATTAATCATATAAAATAAAAAAAAAGTTCATATAAAATAATATCCCTTAAAAAAGCATAAAAAAATAAATTTATTGATTCATTTATTATCTAAATACATAACAGGCAAATGCCCAAATAGTTGAGTGAGCAAGAAATATATTTGCATATCCAAAACAGCATCAAATTACAATAAACAAATATTTGTCATAAAATTTTTAAAACCTTACATTAATCAAGCCTTAGAAAAGAAAAATGAGCAATAAAATATCAGACCAAGAGTAAATAATAAAAAATACACATTTTACAGTTCGTCTAAGAAAACTACTCTTGGATAAGAACTATTGAGATTTTCCATATACTTTCGAAGAAAACGAACTCTTGCAGAAATAACGCATATTGTTTCAATTAATGCTCTTCGCTTGTCAACCTTCTTGTATTAGAATCTCAGCTTCTTAAGAGGAATACTTAAAGACGATTTATCCAGGAATACAATAGTAGGTGAAATGAGCGGGTTCACGAACCACCGGATTGGTGATACACCAGAAAGCCACACACGTGGCCTATGCTATTTATTTAATTAATTAACGAAAATCGACCTTACCTGACCCAGTTTTTCCCTTAAAACAATGGGTTAAAGGGTTATTTCTATTGTTTTAATTAATTAACCTAATTAATTACTCTATATTAATTAAATAATCATAAAAAATACTATTAAAAAAACGAGGATCTGGCAACATCGCCAAGAGTGATTTTTCGGTGGACTTGCGGGGCTACGTCATACACGCTATCGATCGCCAGGTGCATCACCACCTGCCGTCCTTTATCGAGGCGAAGGGTTCTATTGTATTTTCGAATCTTATTGTACCTGCTCTTGACCGCCCGACAGATGCCTACCTTTTGAATTATATCAAAAGTATTGTTAGAATTTTAAAAGAAATAAAATATTTGCAATGACATTGGGTTCTATATGTTCCCCTATTGAATCCTTTTTGTTCTGATTTAATTTTATCTTATTTTATGTATTATTTCGAATATTGTGGGTTCAAAAGATTAAGTTTAGAATTTAACAACTCCAGTTAAAGTTAAAATAGCTTTATTCACATTACCCAGACCCTGCATTTAAAATAGTCTTTTGTATTCGAATTTCCGGATGGACTCACTCTTGTCTTGGCTACCGCCGCTCGGCGAGTTTTTAGAAATTTAAAAGGGATAAAGCGTACCTCTTATGGCCGCTTTTATATTTGAGTTCTATTGTTATTTTAAGTGATATTTTTAATAATGAACGTTTTAACCAAAATATGTCTTTACCGAGTTTTTAATAGAGTTCCGCAATATATATATATATATATATATATATATATATATATATATATATATATATATATATATATATATATATACCTATTATTTTACATCCATTTAAATGATCGTTTGAAATCATTTCTACGAAATCAGAATCCCGGATGTATCTTTACCTGAACTCGACCGTGCCTGTGTATCATCACTCCTGGTTAGGTAAAAATGCGTTGTTAGAATTTGAAAAGAGGTAAAGTATGTGAATAGGATTAATGGCTTACATTAATAGGATTAATGATACATTTTTGCTGTATCAATTTTTTTACCTGATTTCAAGTAATATTTCAAGTATTGTGGATTCAAAGAGATTAAGTTTAGAGTTTAACAACTACATTTAATGTTAAAATAGCTTTACTCACATAACTTAGACTTTGCATTTATTTGATCTGTATTAGTTAAGTAATCATAAGAAAGGAAGAAAACGGGAATCTGACAGCATGGTCTTTGGGTGGACTTTTTAGACCACGCCATACATATATGCTATCGATCACCAGAGACACGTTTTTTTATCAGGTGTAAAGAATGGCTAGAATTTGAATAGAAATAACGCACTAATGGGATGTGGTTACATTATCAGAAATAATAGGTGAGCACATATAAATTATATCATTGATATCTAAATCACTAATTTTGTCGGGATTTCAGCTCTAGGTGTTGATATCACCGATCTATATAACCTCTCTAATGACGCCTTTCGGTGTTTCTATTTCTTCTAATTTAAATTAATATTTGAAGTATTAAGGGTAGAGTGAACAAAACAGATTAAGTTTACAGTTTAATAGATTCTATAAAATCTCTGTATATATACATCTATTTGAATGGTATTAATGTCGGGTGTTTCCCAATGCTTTGTATCTCATTTTATGTGACTTTTCGAACAATACGGGTTTTGTAAGTCAAAATAGAGTAATTTTTAGAACCATTTCGAATGATCTTTCGTCATCTATAACAAATCGGGTTCTTGGATGTATTTTTTTTCTAGAAACACATCAATTATTTCTAAAGGGGCGAGGCTTCGCGCATAGATACAAAAAAAATTGGGTTGAGCTTTATCACTTATAGCATCTCGCTCGTATGTATGCATATATGTATGTATGCATATGGATATATATGTATGTTTGTATATGTATATATGTATATGTATGGATATATGTGTATGTATGTATGTATGTATACTTATGTATGTGTATGAATGCATATGTGAGTATATGCATGTACACATGTGTGTGTGTATATATGTATATGAATATGTAAATGAGCGGATATATATACGCATAATGTATACGTGTATGTTGTGTGAGCATATGGGTGTATACATGTGTATGTATATATGTATATGAGTGGGCATATGAACGTATATACATGGATGCGTGTGTGTGTGTGTGTGTGTGTGTGTGTGTGTGTGTGTGTGTGTATGTATGGGTGTATGTATGTTAACGAACTTAATTTTTTTAATTGCTATAGCTCATTTCTGTTATGATTTTTTGCATTTCGTTTCAGAGAACCATTCTTAGAATGCTTCTTGTGTACCACAGTACTATTTAATTTTATATTGAATTGTATATACTTCCATAATTAGGGTGTGATGGAAGATGAACCAAATCTTCTCATCCATAATGAAGTATGTACGCAAATAAAACTACATCTTGTTTATTATTATATCCATTTATGTTTATTAATAGATATTACTGTTTACTGAATGCTTTTTTTTAATACCATTCCTCTTTTTCAATGTCTAAAATCAAGTTGGACATGTTTACAATATATGGGATTCTAATTATAAACTCAACTCAGATCGAGTATTCTCCCTGATTTTTCAGTCATAACAGTTCCAACTACGATTCTGGGGAGGATGATACATCCTTCAAAGCCGAGGCCAAAGTCATAAATATAGTGGTAAAATATCGCAACTAGAGTGCTAATGAAGCCATTGAGACCTACTTATAATTGAAGATGACCATGTTATCCTTATGAACGGTATCAATGCCGGTAACATTTAGTGATTGAGATGCGATGACTCGATATTTTTAAGGAATGCGAGGTTCTATTAGAATTTTTTAAATAAATTCATTTTGATGGAAATAAGATTTGAGATAATATCGTTATATATTTTTGTTCGAATTAGTTCTTTTATTTCGGTTAAAGTCTCTTCTATGTGCATTAGTAAGTACTAAAATATCCTTATAGTTTTCTAAATAACTGCCGGAATAATGATCAAAACATGCCTTTGTTAGCAGATCCAATAAACCATCAGTTTAAGTACAAGACGCATTTCCCACTCCAAGAATGATATCCTTCAATTTAATTTGACATATCACCTAGAATTATAGTTTCTAAGTCCGATTATATTTTTTTTGACTGATCCAAAAGCTACAATTTGATTTTACAGCTAACTATCTTAACACTTTACAAGTCTGTTTTACTGATCACATGTTATTTGTGGTCTTATATATTCATAGAGACATGACAGTAACGTAACTTTTATATTAACTAGAATTTGTGAGATTTAACTATTATATAGGTTTGATGCGATATTATAATGAATATTAATACCATAACCCCCACTCATTCAAATGATTGGGAGATATTTATCAATCGTGTTGAAGGCATTTTTATATTATATGTGTATATTTCTCTCTTGAGTATACCTAAAAAGACTAGTTTTGTTCTAGTACTACACCTGATGGCGTAGGTCAATAAGGTTTTTCCTGTATTAAATGAAATAAAGTTGAAAAATATATTTTGATGTGTGCATTTAACAAGAATCACGAACAAAAGTTTTTAAAATTTATACAAATGAGGTTCTAATCTTCCTGTATACTAATAAATTTCTTAATATGTTTAAAATAAAAAGATGTAGAGTGCTGCAAAAAATTTTAGAAAGACGAGGATTGGAGAGGTGGTGACGAAAACGAGGACATTGAAGCCTATGGTTTAATAGAGGGAAATGGTGTAGATTTTAATTAAGTTTGTTAAACGATTTCAATTGTATGAATGTTACATTCCTACTATGAATTTACATAAAGACATTTAAATGAAAATATGATTCCAATGAATCCTATTCTGCTGGAAGACATAAAAATACGCCACAAAAATTTAATATATACAGCAAACTTATCTAGATAGGTTTCCTAATTGTGGATATATCCAAGACTATTACGAATAACTTGTATACACATATATCAAGTCTACATATGTCAATCAATCTCCGCGCTGTGCATTCTCAATTGCTTGATATTCGCGAAATCTATCAGACATATTAATTTCACATACTCAAAGTAGAAATTTCTATAAGGATATGTGTGAGAATTTACATAAATTCTATACTTCTAATTACTCTAAGAACAACCATCACGGTATACTTGTAAACAAATCTAACGAAAATTTATCCTCAGATGTCAGCTTTTCAGTTACATTTATACGATATACATATCAAAGTTAAAAAAATAAGGTGGCTTTATCACACGCGGGAGATAAATCCTATTTTATACCTATAATCGAACATACACCTGAAGGTACCATAATTTGACTTTGTTAAAAGGATTTTATGACAATTACAACATGTAACTAACCTGTTCGCATAAAGCAAACAATACAATCTTCAAGTTGCAGTACAAGAACTTTCCTAATCCAATGGGCTATATAACTTAATCAATCAGACTATCCTTATAAAATATGTTTTATTTATTCATAGGGATGCGGCATTAACCTAAGTTACATTTTAATTTATTCTACGTCTCCATATTATATATATATATATATATATATATATATATATATATATATATATATATATATATATATATATATATATATATATATATATATATATATATCGGAACGCAATTAAAAACTACCTAAAGACATATTTTGATCAAAACGTTTATTATTCATATATATATATATATATATATATATATATATATATATATATATATATATATATATATATATATATATATACCTGTTTGATTTTACAATCTTTTACATACTTAATATACCCTGGTGTCTTATATATACTCTTACATATATTTACATACTTTTACACTTTATGTCTATTATTTTATTATATTAGTCTTATTTATATGCATCGTTGGACCACATAGCTACTTCTTTATTATTAGAGTAGTAACAAGAATTTTTTTCTAGGTGTAGGACCATTTATAACATCACCTTCTTGATTATTGTAATGCTCAGTACAGAACAAATATTTTTTATTTTCAAATATACATTGAAATACAAAATCCGTCAATTTCTTAAAGAGAACTAGGATTCAACTTGTTACAGCAATTCTTTTACAAGGCAAAACATTAATTTTTTTAGTCTACGCATTATGGAAAAATCATATATATATAATGCAAAAATTTTAGGTAGTTCATTGTTAGTTTTTCTGATGTTTATGAAGATACCTAAATTTCGTATAACTGTAGCTCTTGTTAGGTGATCAAATTTATAGATATATCCATTCAAATCTTCTTTCAAAAAGAATACAGAAAGTCATATGTTCATTTCCAAGTTCACAGAGATGTGTCTACTACGTAGTCGCACACAATAAGGGGTGATTTGGTTCATTTGTATTAAAAAACCAATGATATTTCTTGTAGGAAAAACCTAACAGTCTAGGATATGTGAAAGAATACGAGATATAAGCCTCGAAAGTAAAAAGAAATAGATTCAGCTTGTTACAGCAAGTCTTTTACAAGACTAAACATTTAAATTTTTAGTCTACGCATGACGAAAAATCAAGTATAAAGTCGAGATCTTAGGTTGTTCACTGTTAGTTTTTTTCTTTTGAAATTTATGAAGACTTGTAAAATTTGAAATTTTTTTAAAAAATAATAGAAATTTAATTTAATGGTTTGCGGTTGTATATATCTAAAATTTGAAAGTGAAATAATAGTAGTTATATATGCTGAAAATATGGAGGGGATTTTAAATTCAGTGAAAGCCTTTGCTATGAAAAAATGTTTAAAAGATATGACTAGAGAAGAACTTGTTAGATTATCTAAAGAAATAATTGTCGCATGTAGTGATGAAATAGTTTTGGTTTATCATAAACTCCCAAAAGCACTACAACAAGACTCTAAAATAAAAAAATATTTGTTCTGTACTGAGCATTACAATAATCAAGAAGGTGATGTTATAAATGGTCTTACACCTAGAAAAAATTTCTTGTTACTACTCTAATAATAAAGAAGTAGCTATGTGGTCCAACGATGCATATAAATAAGACTAATATAATAAAATAATAGACATAAAGTGTAAAAGTATGTAAAAGATTGTAAAATCAAACAGGTATATATATATATATATATATATATATATATATATATATATATAATATGGAGACGTAGAATAAATTAAAATGTAACTTAGGTTAATGCCGCATCCCTATGAATAAATAAAACATATTTTATAAGGATAGTCTGATTGATTGAGTTATATAGCCCATTGGGTTAGGAAAGTTCTTGTACTGCAACTTGAAGATTGTATTGTTTGCTTTATGCGAACAGGTTAGTTACATGTTGTAATTGTCATAAAATCCTTTTAACAAAGTCAAATTATGGTACCTTCAGGTGTATGTTCGATTATAGGTATAAAATAGGATTTATCTCCCGCGTGTGATAAAGCCACCTTATTTTTTTAACTTTGATATGTATATCGTATAAATGTAACTGAAAAGCTGACATCTGAGGATAAATTTTCGTTAGATTTGTTTACAAGTATACCGTGATGGTTGTTCTTAGAGCAATTAGAAGTATAGAATTTATGTAAATTCTCACACATATCCTTATAGAAATTTCTACTTTGAGTATGTGAAATTAATATGTCTGATAGATTTCGCGAATATCAAGCAACTGAGAATGCACAGCGCGGAGATTGATTGACATATGTAGACTTGATATATGTGTATACAAGTTATTCGTAATAGTCTTGGATATATCCACAATTAGGAAACCTATCTAGATAAGTTTGCTGTATATATTAAATTTTTGTGGCGTATTTTTATGTCTTCCAGCAGAATAGGATTCATTGGAATCATATTTTCATTTAAATGTCTTTATGTAAATTCATAGTAGGAATGTAACATTCATACAATTGAAATCGTTTAACAAACTTAATTAAAATTTACACCATTTCCCTCTATTAAACCATAGGCTTCAATGTCCTCGTTTTCGTCACCACCTCTCCAATCCTCGTCTTTCTAAAATTTTTTGCAGCACTCTACATCTTTTTATTTTAAACATATTAAGAAATTTATTAGTATACAGGAAGATTAGAACCTCATTTGTATAAATTTTAAAAACTTTTGTTCGTGATTCTTGTTAAATGCATACATCAAAATATATTTTTCAACTTTATTTCATTTAATACAGGAAAAACCTTATTGACCTACGCCATCAGGTGTAGTACTAGAACAAAACTAGTCTTTTCAGGTATACTCATAGAATAGACTTTAACCGAAATAAAAGAACTAATTCGAGCAAAAATATATACCGATATTATCTCAAATCTTATTTCCATCAAAATGAATTTATTCAAAAAACTCTAATAGAACTTCGCATTCCTTAAAAATATCGAGTCATCGGATCTCAATCACTAAATGTTACTGGCATTGATATCGTTCATAAAGATAACATCGTCATCTTCAATTATAAGTAGGTCTCAATGGCTTCATTAGCACTCTAGTTGCGATATTTTACCACTATATTTATGACTTTGGCCTCGGCTTTGAAGGATGTATCATCCTCCCCAGAATCGTAGTTGGAACTGTTATAACTGAAAAATCAGGGAGAATACTCGATCTGAGTTGAGTTTATAATTAGAATCACATATATTGTAAACATGTTCAACTTGATTTTATACATTGAAAAAGAGGAATGGTATTAAAAAAAAGCATTCAGTAAACAGTAATATCTATTAATAAACATAAATGGATATAATAATAAACAAGATGTAGTTTTATTTGCGTACATACTTCATTATGGATGAGAAGATTTGGTTCATCTTCCATCACACCCTAATTATGGAAGTATATACAATTCAATATAAAATTAAATAGTACTGTGGTACACAAGAAGCATTCTAAGAATGGTTCTCTGAAACGAAATGCAAAAAATCATAACAGAAATGAGCTATAGCAATTAAAAAAATTAAGTTCGTTAACATACATACACCCATACACACACACACACACACACACACACACGCACACACACACACACACACACACACACACACACACACACACACACATCCATGTATATACGTTCATATGCCCACTCATATACATATATACATACACATGTATACACCCATATGCTCACACAACATACACGTATACATTATGCGTATATATATCCGCTCATATACATATTCATATACATATATACACACACATGTGTACATGCATATACTCACATATGCATTCATACACATACATAAGTATACATACATACACATATATCCATACATATACATATATACATATACAAACATACATATATATCCATATGCATACATACATATATGCATACATACGAGCGAGATGCTATAAGTGATAAAGCTCAACCCAATTTTTTTTGTATCTATGCTCGAAGCCTCGCCCCTTTAGAAATAATTGATGTGTTTCTAGAAAAAAAATACATCCAAGAACCCGATTTGGTGTAGATGACGAAAGATCATTCGAAATGGTTCTAAAAATTACTCTATTTTGACTTACAAAACCCGTATTGTTCGAAAAGTCATAAAAAATGAGATACAAAGCATTGGGAAACACCCGACATTAATACTATTCAAATAGATGTATATATACAGAGATTTTATAGAATCCATTAAACTGTAAAATTAATCCGTTTTGTTCCCTCTACCCTTAATACTTCAAATATTAATTTAAATTAGAAGAAATAGAAACACCGAAAGGCGTCATTAGAGAGGTTATATAGATCGGTGATATCAACACCTAGAGCTGAAATCCCGACAAAGTTAGTGATTTAGATATCAATGATATAATTTATATGCGCTCACCTATTATTTCTGATAATGTAACCACATCCCATATATATATATATATATATATATATATATATATATATATATATATATATATATATATATATATATATATATATATATATATCGGAACTCTATTAAAAACTCCGTAAAGACATATTTTGTTTAAAACGTTCATTATTCAAAATATCACTTAAAACGACAATAGAACTCAAATATAAAAGCGGCCATAAGAGGTACGCTTTATCCCTTTTAAATTTCTAAAAACTCGCCGAGCGGCGGTAGCCAAGACAAGAGTAAGTCCATCCGGAAATTCGAATACAAAAGACTATTTTAAATGCAGGGTATGGGTAATATGAATAAAATAATAGGTAAAAAAATATATACCTATTATTTTACATCCATTTAAATGATCGTTTGAAATCATTTCTACGAAATCAGAATCCCGGATGTATCTTTACCTGAACTCGACCGTGCCTGTGTATCATCACTCCTGGTTAGGTAAAAATGCGTTGTTAGAATTTGAAAAGAGGTAAAGTATGTGAATAGGATTAATGGCTTACATTAATAGGATTAATGATACATTTTTGCTGTATCAATTTTTTTACCTGATTTCAAGTAATATTTCAAGTATTGTGGATTCAAAGAGATTAAGTTTAGAGTTTAACAACTACATTTAATGTTAAAATAGCTTTACTCACATAACTTAGACTTTGCATTTATTTGATCTGTATTAGTTAAGTAATCATAAGAAAGGAAGAAAACGGGAATCTGACAGCATGGTCTTTGGGTGGACTTTTTAGACCACGCCATACATATATGCTATCGATCACCAGAGACACGTTTTTTTATCAGGTGTAAAGAATGGCTAGAATTTGAATAGAAATAACGCACTAATGGGATGTGGTTTATATATATATATATATATATATATATATATATATATATATATATATATATATATATATATATATATATATATATATATATATCGGAACTCTATTAAAAACTCTGTAAAGACATATTTTGTTTAAAACGTTCATTATTCAAAATATCACTTAAAACGACAATAGAACTCAAATATAAAAGCGGCCACAAGAGGTACGCTTTATCCCTTTTAAATTTCTAAAAACTCGCCGAGCGGCTGTAGCCAAGACAAGAGTGAGTCCATCCGGAAATTCGAATACAAAAGACTATTTTAAATGCAGGGTCTGGGTAATATGAATAAAGCTATTTTAACTTTAACTGTAGTTGTTAAATTCTAAACTTAATCTTTTGAACGCACAATATTCGAAATAATACATTAAATAAGATAGAATTAAATCAGAACAAAAAGGATTCAATAAAGGAACATATAGAACCCAAAGTCATTACAAATACTTTATTTCTTTTATAATTCTAACAATACTTTTGATATATTTCAAAAGGTAGGTATCTGTCGGGCAGTCAAAAACAGGTACAATAAGGTCCGAAAATACAATAGAACCCTTCGCCTCGATAAAGGACGGCAGGTGGTGTTGCACCTGGCGATCGATAGCGTGTATGATGTAGCCCCGCAAGTCCACCGAAAAATGACTCTGTGGCGATGTTGCCTGATTCTCATTTTTTTAATAGGATTTTTTATGATTATTTAATTAATATAGAGTAATTAATTAAGTTAATTAATTAAAACAATAGAAATAACCCTTTAACCCATTGTTTTAATGGAAAAACGGGGTCAGGTAAGGTCGATTTTCGTTAATTAATTAAAAAAATAGCATAGGTCGCGTGTGTGGCTTTCTGGTGTATCACCAATCCGGTGGTCCGTGAACCCGCTCATTTCACCTACTTACAATCTCTTTGTTGGTGAGTTCAGTATCTAAGCTTTTTAGAGTTTCTCTAAAAATAATAAAGAATAAAGACATTAAGATTATTAAATCTAGACCAAGGAATATATTTTCAAGGTTAGCTTATATTACAACAGATATTATACTCTTGCTTTCTTAATATATATTGTAGAGTCTATTTCGAACTTTCATTTTGGATCTTTCGGAAATATCTTTAGTTTTTTCTTTTCGACAAGGTCTGTTCATTCCAGGAGAGGAAATATTGAGATTATTTTCATTCCTTTTTTACATGGCCGCTCCTGTACAACAATTTATCAAAAATGGTAGTAAATTAGGTCTAGAACAAAAATAAGAAGGTTCAAGGAAGGCGGCCTGTAATATTAAAAATAAATGCATTTTTTTAAATTTTAACACTTTAACTTGAAAATATTCCTGCGCCCAGAAATTTAGATTTAAATAGCGTTCTCCAGATAGTAATAAAATTTATGGAATATCAGCAGTATCTGATATACAACTATACAATGATAGAAGGAAACTTTGGTCGTTATCAGATAAATGAGAGGGTATAATTTTATTTTTAACAAAATATAATATGGAATTATCTCCAAGTTTTCAGAAATATTTTTGAACACCCTATGTAGTTAAGGTTTTTAGTTTGAAAATCTTGCTATTAAGATTTTCAATAATAAGTTATAGGTAATAAAATAACAATAAGAGTCACGCTCAATTATTATAATATATCGTCACGTCAAAATATAATTTATATTAATAAACTTTCTAAAAAGATCTCAAATTCGTTATAAAAAAATTTAAAACGATATTGTTCAGTACAGTTGAATAGAAAATTCGTAATGGTTCGGAACGTTATAATGTAAGGAAAAGAAATAATTTCAAAGAAATTTACAGCCATTTTCATATTTTAAAAATGATTTTCTAATTGATACTGATATTTTTTTGAGAGCAAAGAGCTCCAAAATCCTTCTTAAAATAAAAAAGCCGGCAGGTTTCTTGTATATTGATTTGTACTTTACTGATATTATTTGATATATTTAAAAACCTCAAACATTAACACACAGATGAAATTTTATTGCTAATACGTTTCTTTTTTAAATTTGAAGTATTATTTTTAATCATTTAGACACATTTTTAATGATTTTAACATATCAGATGTGATTATTTTTTCATATTGAAACATTTTCATACACCTAAAATAATATGTTATGATTAACTTTATTACCAATAACGATGTACACATACCAAACAAATGTAGTCATAAAAAAGTCAGGTTAGGCTAATGAACTTCTTAAATTTCACAATATTGTCATATTGTTTAAAAAATTTTTTTTTGAATATATTAATATTAGGGATATTTTGAACCCTTGATTTTAATATATTTTTTATTGCTATTCATAAACAGCATTAGAAATATATCTCCAGTTTATTAATAAATAATTCTTTATGTGCAGAAGTTTATTGAACTTATCAGCTAATCATAAAATAAAGTGAAAAATCCCTAAAGCCGCATAATAAATGAAATACAATTAGATTACTTTAGATAATGATAACAAAAAAGTTAAAAAAGAAAATATAAAACTGAATGGAATAAATACAAATTTTGGAAGAAAAGGGAATTCGTTACCGGCAGTAAAGGAATTGACTAAATGTGGTTGTCAGACTTGTATTGTCATTATTTTTATTTATTATTCCAGGTGTGTTCTGCAATACCTGATCTCGACGTTTCCCCTTTTTGTGTATGAGTTTTATATTCCTTAATTATAACTTCTAGTGGCAGTTTGGTTTCTCCAATTTACATTTCACCACACTCACATGGATCTTTGTAAACACATTCTTTCTTATCGGTATGTTTTGGTTTTATTTTTGTTACATGAGTTCTAAGTGTATTTCCTGATTTAAAGGCTGTTTTTATATTATAACTACTGGCAATTAGTCTTATTTTTTCCGAAGTTCCCTTAATGTACGGAATTGTGAAGAAGAAATGTGTTTCTTGCTGTCCAGTGTTCGTTGTTCTAAAGTTATTTATAACATCGTCAATTAGTTTCAAAGGATAACCATTCTGTTGTAAATCGGATTTAATATTTGCTACCTCTTTTTCCAATGAATCGGCATTATTGCATATAGATATAGCGCGATTATAGAGGTTGCGTATAATTCCTCGTTTTATTACAACAGAATGATTAGAACTATGATTAAGATATTGTCCAGTATGTGTTAACTTTCTGTATACTCAAGTTTAATTAGTTTCGTTTGAGCAATTCACCATGACATTTAGGAAAGGCAATTGATCATTTACCTCTTTTTCCATGGTAAACTTAATTGTAGGTCGAATGCTATTTAGATGTTTCAAGAAATCATTAAGTTCTTGATCATTGCCTTTCCATACGATGAAGGTATCATCGACATATCTCAACCAGACTTTCGGTTTTACTGTTGCCGTTTCTATGGCATGAGTTTCGAACCATTCCATATATATATTGGCGACGACTGTTGAGAGTAAAAAACCCATCGGAAGCCCGTCGTCCTGAGTGTAGAACCTGTCCTTTACTTGAAAGTAAGCACTACGTAGGCAACACTCCAAAAGATCCATCACCCCGTCCAGTGGTAACGCGGTTCGATCTGATAAAGTAGTATCATTTGAAGGTCTAGTTTTGATTATGTCTAGTGATTCCCCTAATGGTATATTAGTATACAGACTTTCCATATCAAAGCTTATTAGTCTGTCGTCTGGCTCTAGATTGATGCTACTAATAATGTTCACGAAATGTGTGAAATTTTGAACATATGTGTTCGTCTCACCTTCTAAAAGTTGTATGATTTTTAGAAGAAACTTCGCCGGTGCATTTGTTGGGGATCCATAAAATAGATAACATATGCAACAAGTTGAAAAAAAATATGGCGAGGAAACACCGAAATAAAATAGAAAAACTAAAATCACATCAATAACCGACTCTACCTGAAACACCTTCAAGAAAAACCATCATAAACTTATCTTCAAGAATCCTTTCAACAGCAGAAGAACAACTACTAATCAAGGGGCTTAATTTCGCAGTAACACCAAAAAGCATGCCTGTTCTAGACATCATAAGCTCTGTAGAATCTATACAAGGCGATGAAAACCATTCTGACGAGTTTAAGTGGAAAATAAAATGAACTTTGGAATACAAGAAATATCCAGTTCAAGATCTCTCCAAGCTAGAAGCATTAGCCTTAAAAGAACTTCGTAAGGATGAAACCATAAAAATTTTACCAGCAGACAAGGGAAATGCAACGGTCATAATGGACATCGTAACGTACGACCAAAAAATCGGAGATATCCTGGAAAAAGGAAAATATAGACAATTACCTCGTGACCCCACTAAATCTATAGAGTCAAAAATCTATAAAACACTAAGGAAATGCCAAGACCATATACCTGACAACCTACGATCGGTGTTCACACCACACTACAGTAAGCCACCACATCTTTACGGACTACCAAAAATTCATAAAACGAACATACCATTGAGGCCAATAACCAGTTACAAAGGATCCCCAACAAATGCACTGGCGAAGTTTCTTTTAAAAATCATACAAACTTTAGAAGGTAGGACGAACACATATGTTAAAAATTCCACACATTTCGTGAACATTATTAGTAGCATCAATCTAGAGCCAGACGACAGACTAATAGGCTTTCATGTGGAAAGTCTGTATACTAATGTACCATTAGGGGAATCACTAGACATAATCAAAACTAGACATTCAAATGATACTACTTTCTCAGATCAAACCACGTTACCACTGAACGGGGTGATGGATCTTTTGGAGTGTTGCTTGCGTAGTGCTTACTTTCAAGTAAAGGACAGGTTCTACACTCAGGACGACGGGCTTCCGATGGGTTATTCACTCTCAACAGTCGTCGCCAATATATATACATATATATATATATATATATATATATATATATATATATATATATATATATATATATATATATATATATATATGGAATGGTTCGAAACTCATGCCATAGAAACGGCAACAGTAAAACCGAAAGTCTGGTTGAGATATGTCGATGATACCTTCATCGTATGGAAGGGCAATGATCAAGAACTTAATGTTTTCTTGAAACATCTAAATAACATTCGACCTACAATTAAGTTTACCATGGAAAAAGAGGTAAATGATCAATTGCTTTTCCTAGATGTCATGGTAAATCGCTCAAACGAAACTCTTAAAACTTCAGTATACAGAAAGCCAACACATACTGGACAATATCTTAATCATAGTTCTAATCATTATGTTGTAACAAAACGGGGAATTATAAGCAACCTCTATAATCGCGCTATATCTATATGCAATAATGCCGATTCATTGGAAAAAGGGGTAGCAAATATTAAATCCGATTTACAACAGAATGGTTATCCTTTGAAACTAACTGACTATGTTATGAATAAATTTAGAACAACGAACACTGGGTAGCAAGAAACACATTCCTTCTTCACAATTCCGTACATTAAGGGATCTTCGGAGAAAATAAGACGAATTGCCAGTAGTTATAATATAAAAAGAGCCTTTAAATCATGAAATACACTTAGAGCTCATTTTACAAAAACAAAAACAAAACCAAAAAGTACCGATAAGAAAGAATGTGTTTACAAAGTTCCATGTGAGTATGGTGAAATGTATATTGGAGAAACCAAGCGACCGCTAGAAGTTAGAATTAAGGAACATAAAACTCATACACAAAAAGGGGAAACGTCGAGATCAGGTATTGCAGAACACGCCAGGGAAAAAACGACATCACATAAAATGGTCTGAAGCTGGGGCAATATATATGGAACCCAACATGAAAAAAAAAGAGAATTTATTGAAGCAGCTTTCATTAAATCAATAATGGATTTTCAGTAAACCGAGTGTTGAGATACCTAATCTTTGACAACCACTACTTTGTAACATCGAATCATTGAGGTGTGTACAATGAAGCGAAACTTTGCGCTTCAGTGGACACAGTCCCTATATAAGCTAGTAGTTTTAAGACAAAACATTCAGTTTATACTTAATAACGATTAGAGATACAACCTAAACGAAACATCGTAAAAATAAATAAAAATAAAGACAATGCAAGTCCGACAATCACATTTTAGTCAATCTTCAACATTGTCTACAACCTTCACACAAGTAAAGGAATTATTTTCCGTTTTAATAGTGCATAGGCTGGAAATACCCAAAATAATAATATCTTAAATCTGTCTAACTTAATGAACTACCCCATTTGTTCTTAATATTAAAAATAAAAAATATTCTCTAACTTTTGCAGGTCGTAAATAATCCAAGTATCTATTCAGATAATTCTTTATAGAATTTAGATGTCAAATATAAAAGTAATCTGTAAATTTACTATTTTATTACGATATTAATTATGTATTTAATACTAAAGCCATCAGATACTTATTCAATGCTTGTCTTCTGTTGGAAACGATAATTACATTGCGAGAGAACGGTTTTGTTCCTCTGGAATTTTTATGTTGCTAACGGCTTTCACACAGAACAGAGAAAAGGGAAAAACGAAAGGAATTTTCCGTCGATAAAGGTCATAGAATTAAGTAACAGGGTGATTATATAGGTTCATGTGGCATTTTAGTAGACATTAAAGTAATTTAAAAAGTTGCTTTATGACCCCGAAAACATGTGCAATGTTAATTTTTAATTGTTAATTGTATATTTATATATTATATGTATATTTTTTGGTTTAATAAATACTTTTTCGTGTAAAATAGATTATTTTTGAAAGTAGATTTATTTAAAGGAGGTTAGTGTAACCTAGCAAGAACAAAATCTATCTTGTCTAGAGTACGACTATGTACTGTTAATAATCTTGCAGTCTCGTAGATCTCTAAAAGATGCCAAATAAGACATAATACCATCTAGAATGAATAAAAGATGATATTAAGAGAAGTGTCAATCATTACTCTATAATAAAAATTTAGAAAAGTGTAACTAAAAAAAAAATACATAAGCGTAAAGTAACATCTATTTAGCACCGACACAAAGAAAAAACGAAAATACAAAACTTTGACATTCCCATTATTTAGCGCATTTCCATAAAATTTATTACTATCTTCAGATAACGGCCATGTTAGATCTAATCTGGACCATATATATCAGTGCAGAAAATACTACCATTAAAATGATTATAAAATTGAAGGTATTTTTAATGTCCTTAACTGGACCATATGTCTAATAAGTCAGTGGCAATTTTAAATAATATATATATATATATATATATATATATATATATATATATATATATATATATATTTAGACACACCGTATTATTTAATAACCTTTTATTCTAGCCACTTGTCAAACAATTCAAGTTACTTCAACGACTTCTGAAAACTGTCCACGAAATTCGATCTGGACCCTTCACATACCCTTTTCGCCGATACCAGAAGATTCCCGAATCTTTTAGTAGGATTTTCATACTACATGGTGTAATAAAAACAAGAAAAAGGAATAATCTACATCTCTACAATTTCTACATCTTCTGTTATAGGGGTTCCAAGTCGAAAATAAGAAAATAGAATTTTCTAAAAAGTTCCAGACCTTCTTTCATTGACGTCTCATGAGGAATTTACCAAAATGTAAAATTAATTAAATAAATTATGAACTCCTTGAAAATAAACCTAAAATCCTACAAACTAGAAACACAAACTAATAATATGAAATGTATACTACTATAAACTCCGTTACATTGCACCTTCCAAGTATTGATCGTCCCGATCAACCTTCTTGATCTTGATAATGAGCCAATCTATCAAGATACACGATTTTCATCTTCGCTTGAGGGCTTTTCTGAATTCGGTACACCAGATCGTTTAGTCGGGTCACTGCATTGTACCGACTTTCCCATGACTGCTGAAGCTTTGTTGAATGCCCTTTGATTCGTTTCGGATTGTATAACCACACTTTTTCACCAACCATGAATCTACCAGTATGGACTTTGAGGTCATAGCGGGTGTTCATTCTGTCACCTTATTGTCGTCTCTATACCTTTTCGAGGACGACTTGTAGGATGTGTTTTTTTCCATAATTCCTTTCACGGTCACGGTCCATCTCGTCCCATTCTCTATTCACAAAGTTTCAGAACAGTGCTAATGATGATGAAAGAGAGGTTACGTCCTGTAGATTAAAATACTGTAGCTCCAGACTATTGTCTCTTAGTGAAAGATCTATATATTACATAAATATCAGCTAATTACTAGCCTTCCAATGCTATACAAACTGATTAGACTCTGTCTGACACATGCACGTAGCATCCAAAAAAAAAACTTAATTTTAATACAGCACGTAGCAATTGATTCCAGAGGAACGATTTTCATGTTGTTTCATTATTCATCACCTTATGCCAATCTAACCAAACAGAATACAAATGCAACTATTTTCGAAAACAGCATCTACATAGATATAATTTCAGTACAAACGAAAATATTTCAAAGTAATTCAGTAAGCCCATTATAATTATCAGTGCAATAAGCTATTACCGTTTAAACTCAGCTAGAAAGAAGTATTAAAAACAATAACGAAGAGGTGTTAATACTGTATACGTATTATGCAAAACAGAGGAACTAGGATCCAACTGTAGGTGCCTTTTAGCAACACTATCTTTCAATTGTATTACGAAGGCTTATTAGGCCCATTGCAATCCTACCTTGCAATGAGCCCACACTCACAAACTCCACAAAATACGACTTTGGTGTTAGAACCAATAACGAAAAGGTGGTGGCTGTCACCACAAATTAAATGGAGCACATGCTCAAGGAATAGAGGAGTTCTTTGGAAATATTAAAATGCATTTCGACTTTGACCTTCATAAATACCGTATCTTGAATTCAGTTAGCAGAAAGATAAACCGGGAATATTTAAGGTATAGAAAGGTTTACAATATATATATATATATATATATATATATATATATATATACATATATATATATATATATATTAAAATTCAGAACACTCTTGACAATTGCACACAAACATTATTTTCGTCCTGCTATTGAACGTACGGTGCTTCCAAAAGACCAAGTAGGAGGACGATTGGTCGATATTAGCAAAGAACACATACTCTACTATGTAAAATCCACGCTGTGTTAGGTTTATTTTAATCTCTGTGGAGCTACAGGATTTATCGTGTGGCTCTGTCGAATTGCACGCGGCGTAAAGTTGACCAGCGACGACTAAGGTGAGTACATTGTTCCCGACCATCGCAATTCCGATGACGCAAACAGCCTATTACAAATGCATGGAATCCATAACATTTAATAACAGGCTATATAACCTTATTTGTATGGCCACTTGGGCCTTCGCCAACATCGATAGAGGTCTACGCAAATTATAGTATCACTTGAGACCGCTTAAAGTGTCTGGACATTTATAGAAAATACAGCAGACCATAAAAGATCACCTAAGTCTGGAAATATGGACGAGGTACCCACAGAGCGTTATATTATTGACATTTAGGTATATTTGGGCTAGTGAATGTTTCTTAGAGGAAGTATGAAAGATTCTGATTAAATTATACTAAATCCTTAATGTGCAATACCGAATGTTTTGACAATTCGTGAGACGCGACGGCGCCGACTCTTTGAACGAAGGTAGTCAGGCGTGAATACTGAATTTCACTATCCGGGGGGGGGGGGGGGGCAATTTCAAATCGCTGTTAACTGTTTTTCATAAAATTTGTTCTAAAAAAAATAAAGTATATTGAGTTTGCTTACCTCAGAGGAAGGGGCAATTACATCCATGCCCCCGCCTTTTGAATCCGCTCCTGAAGGTACTAGACAGAGGCAAAGTTCATAATCCGTCACTGCTTTAGGTTTTAATTTCTTGGTTTAAATAAGAATGCTTCAGTTGCTTTATTTTGTTGCTTTTAATTGGTCGTCTGGGGAATTAAGTAATAAATATAAGTATTGTGAGTCCTGTTATAATATATATATATATATATATATATATATATATATATATATATATATATATATATATATATATATATATATATATATATATATATATATATATATGTTAATGCGGATTTCACGGATTCCTCCGTGTGAGATGCAATAGCAGTGGATATATCCACATTATGCCGTTGTAGTGCTGAAATCACATTCAGCAAACATACAACTATATGCAGCTCCGCGTATGGATGAAGTAAAATGCGAACAGTAAATGCAAACTTCTCTCCATCATATCCTTTCTGTGTTAGAGGTTGCACAGTTAGAATAAATTGTTATAAAACGCAATTTATCCTATTCCACCACCATCGAGATGATGGCCTACCTGTACCACCATACCGAGAAGAAAGTCAAAACTTACCCTCCCCGCCACAGTGATACGGCAGAGGTACATGTTTCGTCTCTACTAGACTCATCAGGGTACCGACATGCACCTGACTGTGCAAAGGACAGATCGGAAGGAAGCATGCACATACTGAACGCGGCTTCTCCGGCCTCCCGCCGGATGGCGTATATATGTTAATGCGGATTTCACGGATTCCTCCGTGTGAGATGCAATAGCAGTGGATATATCCACATTATGCCGTTGTAGTGCTGAAATCACATTCAGCAAACATACAACTATATGCAGCTCCGCGTATGGATGAAGTAAAATGCGAACAGTAAATGCAAACTTCTCTCCATCATATCCTTTCTGTGTTAGAGGCATAATGTGGATATATCCACTGCTATTGCATCTCACACGGAGGAATCCGTGAAATCCGCATTAACATATATACGCCATCCGGCGGGAGGCCGGAGAAGCCGCGTTCAGTATGTGCATGCTTCCTTCCGATCTGTCCTTTGCACAGTCAGGTGCATGTCGGTACCCTGATGAGTCTAGTAGAGACGAAACATGTACCTCTGCCGTATCACTGTGGCGGGGAGGGTAAGTTTTGACTTTCTTCTCGGTATGGTGGTACAGGTAGGCCATCATCTCGATGGTGGTGGAATAGGATAAATTGCGTTTTATAACAATTTATTCTAACTGTGCAACCTCTAACACAGAAAGGATATGATGGAGAGAAGTTTGCATTTACTGTTCGCATTTTACTTCATCCATACGCGGAGCTGCATATAGTTGTATGTTTGCTGAATGTGATTTCAGCACTACAACGGCATAATGTGGATATATCCACTGCTATTGCATCTCACACGGAGGAATCCGTGAAATCCGCATGCTTCCTTCCGATCTGTCCTTTGCACAGTCAGGTGCATGTCGGTACCCTGATGAGTCTAGTAGAGACGAAACATGTACCTCTGCCGTATCACTGTGGCGGGGAGGGTAAGTTTTGACTTTCTTCTCGGTATGGTGGTACAGGTAGGCCATCATCTCGATGGTGGTGGAATAGGATAAATTGCGTTTTATAACAATTTATTCTAACTGTGCAACCTCTAACACAGAAAGGATATGATGGAGAGAAGTTTGCATTTACTGTTCGCATTTTACTTCATATATATATATATATATATATATATATATATATATATATATATATATATATATATATATATATATATATATACAAGCGCGGATCCAGGGGGGGCGGTGGGGGTGATCCCCCCCCCCCCAAGAGCTTTGAGTTTAGGAAAATGGACCCGATTTTTCCTCTTATACTACAGTTTATTTAAGAACTAGAGAGAGTAATAAATCATTTTTTACCCTTTTTCTCTTCGCAAACTACCTGTGTTCTTTAGTCCGGTGTCTTTAGCAAAATCTGTTAGACCCATATATTTTTCATAGAAATGGGTTAGAAATTTTATAATCAAAAATACCGGTCTATAATAATGGACTAAAACGTAGCCTTATTCTCTCAAAAAATTCGAAGTTATAATTTAAATACTTACAAAATATCCACTGTCAAAAATATAAAAAGGTAAACATATATAAAATAATAAATTCGTCCATATAATATTAAAATATCTTTGGGGCTATCGGTCATTTTATTATTGATTAAAAACATTTTTAGGGTATTTGACGTTTCAGTTTATTTATTTCTTAAACCATCTGCAGAATTACAATTAAACACTAAAAAGGGATTCAAATGTAATTACTTTTTTTTAATGTTGTAATTAAAATTAGACCTACTTATTTTTATTTCTATTGTACTGATATCTTAATTTAATTTACTTTATTATATGGAATGCGATAGCCCCAAAAAAATAAGATAAACATGTTAATTCTGCACGCTTAAGAAAAAACACAAATACAATAATAAAATAATAAAAAACTTACGGCTAATTAGAATTAAATATATATAAAATTAAAGAGTGGGACACACTAAAATAAAAATATATAAAAAAATATATAAACAACATTAAAAATAAATTGCAACAAAAACAAAAATTTAAATAATAAATTGTGTTTACACTAGTAAACATTACGTATCTAATTCCTAATCAAAGTCAGTAAAACTATCTTCGCTTAAATTAATTATAATTGGTTCTTCTATCTCAGCGATCATGAGATCGAGTTCTCACATTTTGTTTTATTCTTTTATTATATGGATTTTTCCCAATTTTCCGCAGTAACTTTTTTCAAAAAAATCTTTCAAAAGTTAAATTAAGCTACTAATATTGTTAATTGTGTTATTTCTAGCAACTCTACCTTTTACTTGAGAGAGATATTTACTTCTCCAACGGACAGTTTCCGGACGATCTATATGAACAGATTTTCTATCTGGTTTTCCCAGCAAAAATTAAGTTCTCTGAGCAATTTCCAGCGATCTTCATTGATTTTAGTTAAAATTTTGTCGACGGTTGGGATCTGCTTCTCATAATAAAATGTATATACAACCCCTTTAATTGCAGTTTTCATCTCTTCTTCCAACGAGGTTTTTCATCTGCCTGTGATCGAATGTGGCTTGGGAGTACTAACAGTTCCAGTCGTTTTTTCTCCTTCAGTATTCGGTACATAGTAGATTGTCAACTCCTGTCATGTTGGAACACATCTCAGCAGAACTTTTAACATTATTATCTAGATATTGATATCTTAAGGCATCATAAACATTCATCGTAATAAGTTTTTCATTGAGGAAAAAATGCCCTGGTTTAACGATTTTGGAATAAATATAGAGGTGAAAGCCATATCCTTTTGGGTATCTCTCTAATCTCAAATAATATATAAAAATAAGCGCAAACAAGATAAATCACTAAGAACAAACTCTAAGGTGTACTTGGCTCACTGACAGAAATTAAATTAAACTATCAGAATTTTTATGTTGCAGTAAATTTATAAAATATATTTAAATATAATGAAATATATTTAGATTTACGGCAGTTCTCAGTTACCAACGGCACTGGAGCAGGTACGTTGGAGGTTTCGGTAACAGTTTTATTACTCTCTCTAGTTCTTGAATAGAGTATAGGAATGTGTATACTTGCGATCGCCCCCCCCCCTCCCAAGAGCTTTGAGTTCAGGAAAATAGAACCCATTCTGTCTTTTATATTGGGAATGAGTATGCTGCTCCCCGTTGACAACTTGTTCTTCTTGCCATACTGTACTTTTGTGATATCACCGCCCCCCCCCCCCCAAGGAGAGAGGCTGGATCCGCCCCTGTATATATATAACTTTCTATACCAAAACACCTTTACAAACAACTCGATGGATATGCTTTGGGTTCACCGAACGAATATAGGGAATTTAAGCCACATATACACCAGCCTAATGCTAATAACATGCTTTGGTATATTTTATCCTAGTTGTTTAAAAAGGAGAAAAAATTATAGTATAGTAAATAGCTATGAAATTTCTTCCAAGGATTGTCACAATATAAATTTTGATGTTAAGGATAAAATTTAAAAACTCATGCAACAGATAGATACAATTAAAAGTGAAATTGTGTTGAAGGATTCTTATATATGTAGGAAGAAATGTTTGTCTCTGGATGTACACATTTACTCCAGCCTAATTTAAACAAAAATATTAAGTATTCGATCTTGTTAATAAACACCAAGAATTGGATATCTTCTTAAACATAAATTTAATTTGTGCGTTTTTTAGGTTTTTTGGTAGATTGTAAATTATGGAAAATAAAAAAAAATTCACGTTTCATGTTTCCTCAGTACCTGAATAGACACACAAAAGTCGCACTTAGTTATTAATAAACAAAATGTCAACGTGCATACTGGTAAAATTAAATTTATTTTAAAAATTAGAATAGCCCATTTGAACACATTTTTGACATACAAAATGGTCACCTATATTTCTATTGGCTCTACTGACACCTATAACTTCTACTATTTTGGTAAGCCCTTGTAATGCGCCCATTATGGATAATAATAATACTTTTATTTGTGGAAGTAGTGCTGGTTTCAAAATTTTATATTGATATTCTTCTTTGAATAGAAAATAAACCGGATGGTAATCTCTATAATGCTCAGTATCAGGATTACAGTAGTAGGCTTTAATAAAATGTGCAGATTTAAAAGTTATTTTTAGCTCCTTACCAAAATATTTTCAAATAAAATCGAATCAATTAACCTCAAGATATTTTAATTTATCACCACATTACTTTAACATAATATTACTTCTATTATGAAAGTAAGCAGTGTTATTTATTTTACGTTAATTTTTAACATTTTCCTTACTTTGTGCAAAGGCAAGAAATATTAAAATTAGAAATTAATGAGCAGAAATAGCTTTACCTTTCATTGATCCACGATATTTAGAGTTCGATGTATTTATTTTGATGCTATTTTTAAAATTTAATACAAGTTTTCTACAAAATAAATTTGAACAATATGACTAAAATGATTTTTATTTGCAGACTCCAACTCAGTTCAAGCTTTTTTGATCTATATGTCAGCAAAAGTTGTAATCATAAGTACACAATTCAATGCACTGTGTACTTTCTATGTGTCACCCATATACCTTTATATTAAAAAGAAGTACAGAAAATATAGACCGCTTTTAATTTTGAAATAACAATTACATTTTATTTTATAAAGCACCTAACGCCCTTAAAATAAGTCAAAAATATTCCTTTTTATTTTGACATGAATTATTTTGGCTAACGTATGCAACACTGTTCGAATATAGAACGGTATTGGATTACTAAACAGTTTGCTACGAAATTTTCTTGTATGTATACGGCAAGTTGGTGTAATACAGCGAATTCTGCGCACAAAATTGCCGTAATTATCTGAGTTTCAAAAAGTAAATTAATTGATCAGTTTTGTTGCAAGTCCACTGTAGAAATTTCATATATGACAAATCTTTTCAAATAGTTGCATAATTTATTTATGAGACAAAAAACCCAATTTGTTTCAAGTTGACTAAAACTAACATTTTACTTCTAGTCACCTAACAGATGGACGTGAATTTTTAGCTCTACATAAAAATAAATTTAATAAATTCCAAATTATGCATTTAAAAAGTTGTTCATAAATATGTAACCTTATATCCTATATATATACTTTCGTCTTGGGAAAAAAAAGTTGGTATTTTAATTTTTTAGTACAAAATTACCAGTATCAAAAAATAAGTTACTTCAAATTGCAAATAACAACAAGAAAAGATCGAGAAAGTACTCTTGACTTACTATGAACTCATATATGTACATATATGAACTCATATATGTATGTACATATAAACATAAACCTTTTACCAAAAATTCTCTATTCCATGGCTTACATGTGCACCTTTCATTATACAACGTGTAATTTTTAAAATGGAATAAAATCCTGACGTTTCTTGACGACGATTTTTGGAATGAGTACTTATAATTTTTACATTCTTTGCCCTCCAACTTTCTATCAAGAAATGATATTATGCAATTTTAAGACCTTTCATAATTTGAGACGATCGTCACTTGATGCAGATTCATGTTACTTACATAATATGTAAAGAAATCAAAACTGTTTCAGATCTTCAATTGCTTTTATTCAAAATCATATTTTAAATAGACATGACATATTTCGGAACATTGCTACTTCGTCAGATGTCGAACTGGTAATGACAAACAAAGTTAAGAAATAAATATTATTGGGGATGTTCAGGTATCTATTTTAAAAATTTCATGTTCACAAATTTTTCTAGTTGTACGGTAATGAGGAAACACCAGAGCAATTCGTATTATTAAATAAATTTAATAAGATGAATTGCCAACATCTAATTGGTTATTCAAAATGACATCTGTAATCTTTAATGCTGATTTTATTTGATCATCCCCAATATTAATCCCTTTACTTGAAAGAGAAATTTTTCTTGTAAAATCGCTTCCAAACGCTTTAAAATGTAATTTTGAACACGACCTATATGAATACGGGTCTGCTTTACCTTTTTTATGGATGGAAATATTAAGTTCATTTTTTTCGGTCGAAAATTCATTAGTTGAGTAAATTTAAAATTAATATTTTCAAAGGTTAACTTTACGGGCGATTTTTACTCCATAGATGTAAATCACGGCATGAAACGTGAACCACGATTTGAAACGTGAACCAGATGATTGGAAATCAGAGACTGACTTTTTGAACTTTTTTCCTAAAGCTATAAGAAGGCAGTTCAACTCTTCAGATTGATAGATTTGCACTACATGCTACACTCTTAATATTCCTCATGATTTGTTTTATTGTCCATAATCAATTTCTTACACGAAAAAAGTCCTGGGTGATAAATTTTATTCTGAAAAAATCGATACCCTTCACCTTTTTTTTTCAAATCCATGTACAACTATCGAGTTTTTGATCGAATTGGGTAAATTTTATTGAAACCAGCAGAAAAATAACATTTCCATCCCTGTAAAAAATACTGAGAAAATAACATGTATTAATCCTTTTTCATCAACTAAATAATATGCATGTGGTTATATTTGAAAAAATTATCATCATAGAGTTTCTACTCCAGGCAACTCAATCTTGAGCCGTTTACATCCAACATCCTTCGATTCTCTTGATATCATCTCCCCATCGGGTCGGTGATCTTCCCTTACTTCTCTTATCTTCATGCGGTCTCCACTCTAGCAATCTCTTGGTCCATCTGTCATCCCAAAGGATCGCTATGTGCTCCACAAATCTCCGCTTTGATCGTGCTATTTTTTTTTAATATCCTGTATGCCTGTTCTTCCACGTATTTCCAAATTTCTCTTACGATCGGAAACCTAGCATAGATCTCTCCATTTTGCGTTGAGAGATTCTCAAAGCATTTGCCTTTGTTTTGATGAAAGTTAAAGTTTTCGATCCATAAGTCACAACAGGAAGTACGCTTTAGTTATATATTTTTCACTTGAGGTTGATGGGAATTTTGCCGCTAAACATTTTTTTTAGTTCGTCATATGTAGCCCAATCAAGGCCAATTATTTTTTGTATTTCATATGTTTGGTTATCTCTTGCTGTTTTCATGTCGTGTACCAAGAATTGATATTCTTGAACCTATTCATTGACTGTCCTCTAATCATACTGAGCATCCATTGACCAGATTGGTGTTTTGTCTCTGTTCATTTTTAGGCCTACTGTTTGGGCTATTTGCGGCAGTTCGTATAATATTTCCCCCGCTTCGCGAATATTATAGGCGATGAGGACAACGTCATTAGCAAAACGAAGGTTGTTGAGCCGCCTACCGTCGATATTGATGCCCCAATCTAATTGTTCGAATGCATACTGTACGGCAGCTATAAAGAGTTTAGTCTCCTTGTCGGATTCCTCTTTTTAAAGGAAATTCCTGGGTTTCTTCGTGGAGCTGCACATATGCTGGTGAGTTTATGTAGATGTTATGTATCATACGAGTATGTCTACGGTCAATACGGCATTCCCTATGAGCTTTTAGTAAGGCATTTCATTCAATAGTATTGAAAGCTTTTTCAAAGTCTACAAATATTAGCACTAATGACGATTATATCAATAAGTTTTTCAACCAATGTGTTCAACGATAGGACACGATCCTTTGTTCCGAAGTCAGAACGGATACCGACCTGTTCAACAGGTTGATAGCGTTTTAGTTTGCTTTCGTGTCTGTTAGTAATTATTTCGGTAAACAACTTATATAAATACGATAACAGGCTAATAGGTTTAAAATTTTTAATATCTGCTGGGTCTCCCTTTTGATAGAGAAATATCATTTATACATTATTCCAGGCTTTCGAAATTATACTCTGGAAAAGACATATATTAAAAAGATCTATTTTTCCAAGAAGAACTTCGCTGTTTAGTTTAATAGCGTCGATCATTTTTTCACCATTTTTTGGCGCTTTGTCATTTTTCATCTTTTTTTAAAGCATTTTCCGTTTCGTCTTTTGTGATTTCCAGTATTTCCTCGGATCCTTGATTGAGAACTCCACGTTTTCTAGTTGTCTCTTTGGGATCATTCAGTGCTGTCTGTTAGCTTTTGTAAAGTTTTCTGTAAAAGTTTTCTACCACTCTTATTACTTCATATCTATTCGATGTTATTTCATCTCTTTTACCCCTGAATTTCAGGATTTCGTTTTTGCCCTTGTTGAGTTTTCATCTGAGTGCCCCTAAACTTTCACTTTGTTCGATTGTTTATTGAACTCTATTCGTGTTGTCGTTTCTTATATTTTTTCTTATATTTTTTGGGATTTCTTTATTTATATGTCTTAAATCTTGTATTTTCGGATTTTTACTCCCCATCTCTTTTCGTTGTTTCATTAGTGCTTTAGTATGTAGGTTCATTTTACTCTCCTTCTTTTTGTTTGGGACAATGTTTTTTAAATGCTTTTATTTTCATTTTCGTGATTGTGTTTAGTTCATTTACATATTTTGAGTTTATCTTCTTTAGCGTGTCTGTTATTTTTTTTTCAAACTGGATAATGTTGTCTGGGATTTGCAACTTGCTTGTTGACTTTTTGTTATCGTTCTTAATCTCTCGTCTTTTATATTTACATTTACTGGAATTCTCACTAGGCTATGATCACTTCCTATAGATATTTTACTGTGAACTGAGACATCGTATAGATTTTTTATTGGCTATTTTGAAATTTATTTCATTCTTAGTCGTACCGTTTGGTCTCATCCAAGTTTATCTTCTACCGTCTTTTTGTAGAAGAAGCTCTTCATAACAAAAAAATTATATTTAAGAAGAAAATTTATCAGTGTGTCATTCCTAACCTGTTGTGTTTTATATTTACATTTATTGAAGTTCTCATTATCCTATGACCACTTCCTACAGATATTTTACTGTGCACCGAAACGTCGTTTACTACAGATTTTTATCGGCTTTTATGAAATGTATTTCGTTTCTAGTCGTTCTGTTTAGACTCACCAAGTCCTTCTTCTACTCTCTTTTTGTAAAAAAAGCTGTTAATAATAAATAAATTATTTTTAAGTAGAAAATTTATCAACGTGTTTTCTCGCTGATTTCTAGATCCGAGTCCAAAATTTCCTACACCAGTCTCGGTTTCCTCAGTCTTTATGTCGATTTTTGCATTAAAATCACCAGATATTGTTGAAGTGAATTTGTGTTTCTTTCATTTTAGGAGCGTATGCTATTATAACTTTCAGCTTATATATATAAAATCAACATTTTAAATTACAATTGAAAAAAAAGTTTCTAGCGACCTTGGAGCCTAATTCAGAATGTATAAAATTTTCATAAAAAAAATTGAACCGACTTCTAAAAGTGCGTTAAAAAGTGAAAAATAACTACAAATTTTTATATGAAATTGAAATTTTCGAAGTCGGCGCCAAACTAATACCTGTATAAACAGATTAAAAATACTTTATTTGTAATTGCATTCTTATCATAATTTGTACATATGAGAAGTTATTTATTTTATTTAGAAAGAATTTGGCGCCGACTTAAAAATATCAATTTCATATATAAACTTATAGTTATTTTTCACTTCTTAGTGGACTTTAAAAGTCGGTTCAATTTTTTTTATAAAAATTTTATTTTTCGATTTTTAGTTTTGAATTCATTATGAAATCCATAAATTATTTGAACTAAGTACTAATCGAGATTAGTGTACCTCGCAGCAACTCCAAGGTGGGAAAAAGTTTTCCAAATACCAGTGAAATTGTGTTCAACAAATATTTAGTCTGTCATAGTAAATCCACTATCTTAAGTTTCAAATTAATTTTAGATTGGTAATATAGGCCTCAGAACCTTCCAATATCGATATTTAAAGAACTTGAAACGTAAATTTCTTAGCTCGAAATATTTTATACTGCATATTGAGTTTGTATATGCCCCAAGAACCCCGCAATATCAATTTTAGACAAAATCGAAATATATAACATTTTTCAGTCCATCGTATTGTATCCTATCAACCTAATAGTTATAAAAAATTAACTTCATATTCGTAGCACACGACCCCGAAGACCCCCTAATACCAAATCTAAAAAAATGTGAATAAGGTAAAATTTTCAACCTACCATATTGAATCCGTCATTTTAAATCCCAAAAAAATAATTTTAACGTCTTAATCTAATCTAAATCTAAACCCTTCAAAGCCCCCTAGTACCAATTTTGGATGAAATTGGGAAATTTAAAATTTCTAGACCGTCATATTGCATCTGATATATTAGATTTTCTTAAAATAATTTTATATTCGCTACTTACATCCTCAAAAACGATTCAGTTCCACTTTTGAACAAAATCGAAAAATATAAAATTTTTAGACCGCTATACTGGAATCGCCATATTGAATCTTGAAAAAAATACTTTTAAAATCATAATTTATACCCTCAAGAACCCACTATATCAGTCTAGGAATAAATCGAAAAATGTAAAATTTTTAGGACGCCATACTGAATCCGCTAGAGTGAGTCTTTCAAAAATATTTTAAATCCAAAATTAGCACTAACAAAAATCCCCCAATACTGATTTTAGACAAAATCGAGAGATCTAGAATCTTTAATCCGCCATCTTGAATCCGCCATACTTATTTTTTTTTAAATAATTTCACATTCGTAATATGCGATCCCAAAAACTCCCCCATATCAATTTTGAAAAAAATCGGAAAAAATTAATTGTTTATCCGCCATATTCGATACACCATATTGACTTTTTTAAAAATAATTCCAGATTCTTTATTTGCGACCCTGAGAATTCCCCCATACCAATTTTGGAGAAAATCGGAGAAAATTGATTGTTTTGTTCGCCGTACTGAATTTTTTAAAAATATTTTGGATTTGTTATGTGCGACCCCGAAAACTCCCCCACACCAATTTTGGAGAAAATTAAATTTTTTTGTTCGCTGTATTGGATCCGCCATACTGAATTTTTTAAAAATAATTTCAGATTCGTTGTGTACTACCCCAAAAATTCCCCCATACCAATTTTGGAGAAAATCGGACAAAATTAATTTTTTTGGCCGCCATATTGTCAGCGCCATCTTGGACTTTACTGCACCAATTTCTTCCAAAAAAATATGGGACCACCACAGGAACTTCCTGAACATAACGTAAAAAATTTAATTCAAATCGGTGCCGCAATTCCGGAGTAATCGGTGTACATACATAAAAAAATACATAGTCGACGAATTGAGATCCTCCTTCTTTTAGAAGTCGGTTAAAAATAAAATTGTGTTGGATATTTTACGGTATATTCCAACATATTATATAATGGGACAAATTGGAGGCGGACCCAAGAGAACGTTCCAAGGTTAGTTTTTAATATAATGTATTTCTGTGTCATGATTGGTCAGATTGAAAGACAACGTTCTTTTTGAATTTGGGAAGAACAATAACGAATTATGCTAATTTCAATAATATAGATTTCTGAGAAGGGAGTTTTTGTCAAAACGATACATTATTAATTCAGATAAGCCAGAACAATGTTTCTTCTATATCTAATAACATTTTCTAACATAAAAATAAATGAAGATATATGAAGAGAGATAGAAATTCACGCAATGATTTTTATTTTTTTTTTCACCAGGAAATCACTGGTTAGCCATAGACCATTTAAAAATTACCCTATGATAAGTAGGCTTAACTTTGCATTTTTCCCCTTCTATAGCCCTGATTATTTTATTTTTCTAGAATCAAATATATATTATCAAAAGCGATGATAACAAGAATCAATTTAAGCTTCTGAGGGAAAAAATTGGCCCAAAATTGTTTTAGTAACATAGCCTTCAAAATCCGTAAAATTGTAATTTCCAAATTTTCATGAACATGCGTAGTAGAGACAAATGTCATAGAACATTTATTTTTTTGGATTACTCAAAATATAAGGAAATCCAAATTATTTTCAAATAAAAAATAAAATTTTGTCTTTTACAACACAATTTATTTATAACAATATTATAAATATAATATCTGACGCCAAAAAAATTATGTTTCTGCTCCCAAAATATATAAAGAAATGTGGGTGGATGAATATATTACTAAGAGGTCACGAAAATCCATTTGACGCCAAGGTTAAGAGATATATTGTTGCTGTGAAATGCTACGCATTTTTTGTTTAATTTTTTTTTTTTGAGCTGCAGGGCGTTAAAGTTTTTAGAAAATATTTTTACATTAGTGGTAAATCACATACTGTGGCATTAGCTTCTTTACCACTTTTGTTTTAATGTTTTTTTTCCAATATTATTAGTTACGCTGTCACAAGCGTAGATTAACGGGCATCTGGCCAAATTCCAAAAAAATAACTTTAAGGTTATAATTCACAAAAATTCAAAAACAGTGCAACAATTAAATGTCTTCAAATAGTCACCATTTTCAAATATGAAATGAAAAGAAAAAACCTGAAAAAGAAATGTTAATTAAAATAGATATCAAAAACCATATTCTTTGTTTTAATAACATATTTTAAAAACAGTTAATTTGTTTTTGTTGTTACTAAACTATGAAATTAAAGCATTTTATCTATATAGGGTCCCATTTAGACTTTTTTAATACGCCGTTTTAGAAATTCGGAAAATTTATTTTTTTGCTGAAGTTGCCAAAATACGAAAAAAGAATTTTCAGTTTTAACTGCACCTGTAGTCTATATATTCAGACTGCTTTGTGAGACGAGAAATAAACAAAAATACTGAACTGAAAAAGGCAGAGACAAACAGTAATTAAATGTTTTTAATATATAATATCGAGTTGTCATTGCTTAAAATTAAGTTGCCCAATCGGATGTGCCATAAAAATAAAAGAAAAAGAAATATTTTTAAATGCCATAACTACATTATTAACAATACGTTGACATTTGCATTTATAATCATTTTAAAATCAGCTTTTTGAAGATATTGATTAATTTAAAATTATTTAAAAAGTGATTGCTTGTAATTAAAATGAAAAAGGCATTCATATCATTTATATCAGGTGTTATAAAAATATCGATAATGCAGTTCAAGAATATGTTAGATTTTAACCAAAAAAAAGTCCGCTTTCAAAGAAAATCTTGCAATTAATTCCCAAAAATATACCGGAAATAGGATGTGTTTCGAAAAATCCTGAGTTTTCTTCAAGTTTTATTAGGGACCAATGTGAGATAAGTAGTGAACATAACCCGATTCTCTCAATCCCCCCACTCCTCGACCTTGACCTTGACCTTGCTTCACCCCTCTTTGGCCCCGCCCACATGTCCTTGTCATTGACCTTGAAAGTGCACGTGTGCTTTGGCCTTGGCCTTGTGTTCAAGGTTGTGTGTGTGAGCTTGACCTTGACCTTGGTCGAGACGACCTTGACTTTGTTGAAGGTCATCTTGGGTGTGTGACCTTGAAGTAGTTATTTGTGCATTGTAATAGTGTGGGATGATCTTGAAATGATTTTGACCTTGCAAATTGTTCTATAAATTGTGTGAGTCTACTTGCATTCATTCAGTGTGAAATGTCAGATACGGAAGTATCTAAAGAAAAAATTATAGAGCAAGTCGGCAGAGTAATTTGTTTATATCAGAGTAATTTAAAAAGTTTGTGTGATTTTGAAGAGAAGGATCTAGCATTTTTTCCTCTCGAATATTTAAAAACTTGCGTTGATACGCTGAGTTTACGGCAAATTTGGGATAAGCTGCCAGCGTCATATCGGTGTGACAAGGAACTACAGTTAAGCTTACCCTGTTACATTCACTATGAACAAATATATCATCATTATATAGATGGGCCACCACTAGCAATAAAAAAGTGTCGTGAATGTAAAAATGAGTGAATAATATGAATAGTGCTTTGCAAGAGACAGTAAAAAAATTGGGCGATGAGTTCACTGAAACGGCTAGTAATTATTTCAATGATGCAATGAAAAGTCGAGCAGAATGGGCGTCGCGCTATTGTGATTTGGCTTATGAATATGAAAAGGCTGCGAATGCATGTCGTAAATATTGTAGCAAAACAATAAATTTACAAGACTTTGTTCGTGAGATAAAAAAGTTGGGGTTTAGTGACTGTTTGGAAAAACTGATTAGGTTCATAGCAGATCCGGTTGTGTTAGATGAAATTAGAGTGTAGGACTTAAGTTTAACGTAGTAGTAGTTAATATGGAAAGTTTAGTGCGAGAAATGTACGAGGAATTTCTAATTTCTGCAGCCTGTTCGGAATTTTACGCATATGAAATGCAAGATTCGGAGGCTCAGGACTTGTATTTTTTAAGTATATGGACCATGCCGAAGTGTGTCTTTTAGCTAGTATAGTTTGTAAGAATTTTCTAAGAGATAAAAACAAACAATTATTATTGAACAAATTAAGGAAATTAGGTTTAGGTGATAATGTTAAACGCATAGAAGAATGGCAGAAAAAAAAAATCAATGAATAAAGTACATAAAATGTAGTTATTTGTTTCATTATATTTTGTCCTTGAAGTTATCCTTATACCAATTTAAATGTGTGACGTCATTTGACCTTGAATACTCCTCCCACTATTTCTATCGTTAAGCTACCACCACCATTGTTACAATTCGACCTTTAAACCCCGCTATAAAGGTTCGTGGGAAAAGAAGTGACTTCAAACAGTCGCAGATATCAGTGGCATAAACATCAAATATTGTGTTCGTGTAGTGTTCTGAAAGTGCTTTTATATTCACGGTAATTTTTGGATTTATATACCATTTTTTTCAATAATGAGTATTGCAAAAGAAACTCTAGATGAAATTAATGAAATGTTTAGCAAAGATTTCGAGGTTTTAGAGAGAAAAAAGGTTACCGAAATGATTGTAGGCAAAGTGTATAAAATTGTAAAGATGGTTTCAATGACTACACGATTTGGTAAAACTCTTTTAGTGGCTTTACACGATGACGGTGATAATAGCACATTTGAGACTTTTTTACCAAAACGTGTGGCCGAAACACTATCTGACGATATTGTAGATATTATGAGTAAAACTAAAGATAAATACACTCTAACTTATTTGGGGCAGGGCACTAGAGTTTTTGGAAACAATACTCGAACATTATTACGTTTTGGCTCATTGGAGTAAATTGTATGTAAATTGTTTGAAAAAAAGGATGTAATTAAATTTAAAATATAGTTGCACATGTCAGAATACTTACGCGTGTTCATTATTTCTGTTAAAGATGTCTGCTGATGCGACGACGACGACCGCCAACGAATGTGTAGATAGATACATATTTTGGTTGGGGAGAGAATTAAGAAATAGGGCTCACGATATGTTAGATAGCGTAAATGATTGGTCGCATATTGATGTAACCAAAGATCAATATAAGAACGAGATCAGGGATACAATCAATTTTATGGCTGGGGCACACTTGTGCGACAAATTTTTATATGGTTCCATAGACATGGATACATTTTGTGCTGAAATGGTTGAAGAAGAATTAAAAGAATACCTCGTCAATATTCCACATTTACCAGGTGAGCTTGCTGCAAAATATGAATTGGTTTCTGCAACAGCAACAGCCCAAGACGTTGACGATCGAAATAGTGTCGGATGGGATAGAATTTTGAGCAACGAAAACGAAGACATGGAAAATTAATTTTTTATAATTTTTGTATTTGTGCAATTAAATAACTGTAAATAAATATCTATTACAATCACAGTTTTATTTTATTTCTTTTATAAACATACCAACCCAGTAGATCATAGGCAGTGTTTCTTTTTCTCAGCTGAAATATTTAATATAAGTAGGGCAAATAAAAATAAAATAGTTTAGTAAAGATTGAAAATGAGTCGAGGAAACAACACAATTGATAAATTTGGTCGTCAGAAATATAATGAAAAATATCATATATTATCTGGGCCACAAGGGATTGGTTTTAAACTTACAGCGGATGGGCAGTATGATATGGGTGGAAAAATCATAACCAACTTAGGCGAACCTAAAGATGATGACGATGCTGTGACAAAACACTTTGTTAATAGAAAGTTTTACAATTTTGCAGTTGTAATATGTGACATATTTAACAAGGATGTCCTCCCCATGATATACAAAAATAATAGTGAGCTTAAAACAAAAATTGAAGTTATGCAGAAAATACTCTATCATCAGCCTTTAAATGACTCATTAAGCGCACTGTCGTACGACTCGACTTCAAAAAAAAATCTAAAAAAAGCAGGTTAAAGAATAGGAGAACGCACTCCGAGTGGCATAGCCTTGAAGATAACGTCGTAGTCGTCGGTGAATTGGACCTTCCCTCCAAGAATATTGAAATGTTATTTATGTGTATGATGTTTTATTGTCATTGTTTTTAATAATGAAGATTGAAATAAAAAACTTTATTTTACAATATATTGTTTATTTATTTTACATTTTAAATAAAAAATATAGCCATACAATATGTTATTTAAACAATATTAGCTTTATCTATCCAAGAGTTGAAGTGGTTGGGAAATCCTAGCCATTTGACAAATAATTGTTCGATGTGATTTTTCTTGCGTTGTCTAAGGACCTTTTCTACTAGATAAACGTCAGGACTGCTTGTTTTTTGTAGTTCTGATTCGTAAAAACACCCTCTTATTGGCTGACCTTCTAACGATTCCAACAAGTAAGTAGGTGGATTTGTAACGTTAACTTTTACAACTTTAAACAATTCGGTTGACCAAGAGGGCGTATATCCTTTCTCGAATAAGCTTTTGTACTTGCTAATACGCACAATGTCACCCATGGAAAACTTAAATTTTTTAGGTACAATTTTTAAATAATCATATGCTTTAATATGTGTTTTTTCTTGCACGTCTGCAGGTTTCATTCCAATGGTGCGATGTTTCGAATGGTTATAGGTTTTTGTTACTGCCGATAATATATCTATCCATTTGTAAGATCCTCTTGTCGAGAATTGTTTATATAAATTATTTTTTAAAGTCCTTATGACTCGCTCAACAATTGCAGCTTTCTTTGTGCTGTAAGTGGAATAATGATTTATATTATATTTTTTCATCAGGGCTTGAAAGTTTGTATTATAGAACTCCTTTCCTTGATCACTTTGCAGATTTGTTGGTGTATATGATGCCTCTTCAATGATGCTTTTCATCGCATTAGTAACTTCTAAACCAGTCTTGTTTTTTATGGCTTTCGTATAGACAAATTTCGAGTAACAATTTATACAGACCAAAATATAACGATAACCATCGTTTTCATCAGCATACTGTTGCATTTCAGCCAAATCAATTTGCCACAAATCTCTGTATCCTTTTATTATCGTGCGTCGTCTTACAAAATTTTTTCTAGCCGTTCTATGTAGTTCATTAACAATCTTGATTTTTTCTAAACTGGGCTCCATATTATTAGTAATACTAAAGGTTTCAGATCGAAGGAAGAACTGAATAATATCATTAAATATTGAGCTTAATATATTATATCTTCTTCTCGTAATTCCTCTATGATTGACATAATTTCATTTTCGTGTCCAGTGTGACCGGCCATTTTGGAACTCCACAACAAACGTAAACGATCCACCAACTCTTTAGCTTTGTTCCAGTAGACATATTGAAATTTTTTCGAAGATAATTTCTTTTTTGTGGGTAACTGTAGTTTTTCCGAGAGATTTTTTCTTGTAATAGTACCACCTAATTTTGTGCCCATTATCAGAGGTTTAATAATTCGTAAATATTTGTTCCATCTGGTCTCCCGTAAACCATCACTTTTTTTAAAATTGTTGTAGACAGCACTCGTTGATTCCAAAATTTCCTTGTACGTTGAAAGTACATTATCACTTAATTGTTGTTGTTCCTTGCCTACACTTGAGGGTGTTTTAAGAAATAACAAATCATAAAGTGCCGGTGATCCACCATATTCTGCAATATTTTTCCCTTTTTTGTATAAGACAATATTTCCATTTCGAAAACGCACCTCTAAATTACCAATAAAATTTTTGTTATGATCTGTTTTTGAACCAAAACGTACACCATATACAGTATCGTATAGAGATGGTTTCGAACGTAATCCTTTCAGGTGTGCGTTTAAAGTATCGGAAGTTGTGGTGTCAGCGGATGCGAGAGATGTATTAGTTGATGTCGAGGGTGTATCAAACACCGATTGGCTAATATCTTCTTTTGAAATGCGATGCTGCTGCTGCTGCTGAATAGGTGTGGAGGTTTGAAAGGAATGTGTAGGTTGGGGAAAACCTGATATTTGAGTCGACTGCACTGATGTACTGAGGCTATGTGGCTTTGTAGCTGGATAATGTTGTTGCTGTTGTTGTTGTTGTTGTTGATGTTGTTGTTGCTGACGTTGCTTAACCACATCAGATATAGTTGTCAACGGCTTAGAAATGGGTTCGTAAAACTTTTCCAATTAAACAACATTAAACTCTTTAGCCGCTTTAATTTGTTTAAATTTTTTTCTGACGGCATTGGTAGCTTCCACTAGTTTACGTTTTAAGTCGATCGCGTTATTCATGATGTTAACAAAGGACGTTTCAACAATTAAATGAGTGTTTTCTCTTATTCTTACAGTAATATATAGCTATCAAATCCTTTGCGGTATCTTCCCGATTTCACATCACTGTCTTTATCAATTACTAAAAATCCATACTTATTATCCCAACATTTTGAGCACATTTCTTGAAATTGAGTAAAAGTTAGATCCGGTGAAACTTGGTCCGAAAATATGTGTTTCATATTCAACTCATCTTGTTTAAACATAATAATAAAATTGGCGTTGTCTCGCACAAGCTGTTTAGGCACTCGCGAATATGTTTGCGCTAGGTAAAAGGAGTCGATATTTTTATGACGTCCCATGCTAAAGTACGATCTTATAACATCTTGTTTTTCACATATAACATCATCAAAGATAAATATAGAGTTTGGTTTTGCATTGGACGGTTCCACAATATTACTGGAATCACTAAAGGCATAGTAGCCTAAACCTTTGATGGGCGCTAAAATTTTCCTTAAATACTCATATTTCGGTTGATACAGAGATTTCGAGTAAATATAGACATTTTCGAAACGTAGCCCAAGGGGGTGTGTAAGCAGCGAAATCATGACATTAGTTTTTCCACAATTGGATGGACCAATTAACAGGCCGCGAATAGAGGAAGGAAGTAGAGGACCGTGTCTCTTCATTATCTTCTTTTCAAATCCAAGTCCGACTTTTTCATCGAGATTGTCAATAGGAAGTTTTTGTTTAAGATCGATAACGCGCATCTTAGGAAAATTTGATATTTTATAGGCAATTTTTCACAAAAACTGTCATTCAGATGCCGAGCGTCAAACGAAGTGGACGGTCTCACGTTTCCAACAAAACTGGATACGGTATTGTGAATTCGTTAATAAATAAATTACCATTCGAGGTACACATTCCTGGTTATCAATATTGCGGACCCGGAACAAAAGTAATAAAACGTGTAACAAGAGGTGATCCAGGCATTAATCCTTTGGATGCCGCATGCAAAAAACACGATTTAGCCTATTTACATAATAAAGACAACATAAGTGCGAGACATCGAGCGGATTACGAGCTCGAACAAAGTGCTTGGAATAGAGTAAAATCGAAAGATTCCAGTTTAGGTGAAAAAACAGCAGCTTGGTTAGTTACAAACATTATGAAAGGAAAACAACGTTTTGGTATGGGTGTACCATCATCATTATCAACAAAAAAAACATCTAGTAAAGGCACGCGTCATACAAAAAGGAAAGGTGTTAATAAAAATCGACATGTTCGGAAAGTCAGTTTCGGAACAGCTATTCGACAAGCAGTTCGAAGGGAATTATTAAAAGCCGGAAGTAAAAATGTGTTGGAAAAAAATGTCATGAATGCATCTAAAATAGCTCTGTCGGCAGCACGTAGATCGGTAAAAGCGGCAGGTGGCAAAAGGAAGGTTCGTACACCGAGAATAATACCGATTCCTAAAACTGGTGGAATATTACCATTAATACCAATTTTTGCCGGGTTATCAGCTTTGGGTTCATTAGCCGGTGGGGCAGCGGGAATTGTGCGCGCCATAAAAGCAGTAAAAAAAAGCAGCGAAGATAAAACCGGTGCCGGCCTGTATTTAAAATCGAAAGGAAATGGTTTGTTTCTAAAGCCATATCGTAAAGGTATGGGATTATTTTTAAATCGTAGATCAAAAAACTAATTGAATCCCTACCTCGAAGACCACTATCTAACATCGATATAGAGAAATATGCCAAAAAGAAAAGAATAGGACACTTTCGAGGCGTTTATATGAGGGATTTATTACCTAGACAAGGTCCTCGACGTTACGAAGCAGCAATAGTGAATTTGGATAGTACGCGTGGTGCAGGGACTCATTGGGTAGCTTATAGAAAAAATAATTCTAAAGTAACATATTATGACAGCTTCGGCGATTTACCCCCACCGATCGAATTGGTACGATATCTACAAACGGGATCGGAACCATCAAAAATTATTTACTATACATACGATCGTCAGCAGGATTTTGGAACAGTCTGGTGTGGACATTTGTGCTTAAAGTTTCTTGTCGAATCATCAGCGTAAAAGATGTCATCATCATCATCGTCACCATTAACACCGCAAATGGATCGCAATAACTATACTAAAATGTTGCAATCACTGAAAGCATTTCATCTAGCCGGTGGATTAAGGAAAATGACCGTGAAACAGTTAGAAAACATGCCCAAGGAAGTAATGATTGCATTAGCCCCAAATGAAATTCCATTCGTTTGGGAAAAGTTTCCCGAGCACCTTAAAAGCGATATCGATATATTAAAATATCAGTGCGGTTGCAAACATTATTTCAGCAGCAGCAGCAATTTAAACGAGGTTACTGCTGATGAGGATCTTACAGCTAGAAAAATATTTTGTTGTTATTGCAAAATCAGCGATGTGCGCATAAAAGCAGAAAATAGCATAAAAACATCACTATCTAATGCAGTGAGAAAAGGTGTGAAGATGAATCTTTTTAAATGTTGCCGCTAAGAATAAAACCGAGATGTGTGATGTTTTAATGGTTAGTCATGTCTTATACGTTCACACTAACAGGACACTCGAGCGTCTTAAGAGCCGATTTTTATCCACCAATCGAATTAAATAGAGAAAACAAATATGGTCTGGCATTGCTGGGATTTTACACAAACAATTCAATTTTTAATGTGGACGAAAGCAACAATAAGTTTGCCTACATGAAGGAGGGTTAAACCACCGAGCCGATACAATTGCAGATTCCACCTGGGGCCTATGAAATAGATGAGATAGGTAAAGCTATGTTGGAGGATTTGAGGATTTCAACTGAAGAAAAGAACGATGGAATCTTTTACTTGGTCGCTAATAATAATACGCTGAAATGTGAACTGAAATCCCAATATACTATAGATTTCCGGGGAGAGGCGAGTATCGGTAAAATGTTAGGATTTAATCATACAGTGTTAAAAAGAGACAAAAAGCACGAATCAACCGAGATGGTGGAAATAATGAAAGTACGCATCATACGCGTAGATTGTAATATAATTTCCGGAGCATATATGAATTCGGTGGAAGGTCATACCTTGTTCGAATTCGATATCGACGTGGAGCCCGGTTACAAAATCAGTAAAGAACCACAAAATAATATTTACATGCCGTTAATGCCGGCAGGACGTCAGTTTATCGACAACATTACTCTTCGTATCTTGGACGATAGCGGTGATCTAATCAATTTTCAAGGCGAGAAAATAATCGTGAAATTGGAACTGAAGAAACTTTCATAGAAATGGGTTTTTGCTTCAATCGTCAATTGTGTGTGCTGTCGACTAAGATGGGGGAACCGCCGAAACATAATAAAAGTAAAAGAAGAGTTAACGTCAAGGTTAGTCGTCGTCCAGACGTTAGATCACAAACATCTCAACAGTTATCTGCCGAAGACTATAAATTTTTAAAATCAATCGGTCTTAAAGTGCGAAAATGATTTCCACCACCAGCGATAAAATAGAGGTTTTCTCCGAGCCCATCTTGGACAATTCCATTATTAGTCTAGAAGAGCATACGTATAAACCATACGGATCTCCATCATTCAACAATTCGGATGAAGTCCGTATCCCCATTAATTTTCAAGATATTATACTGGATATCGCCGAAAGTTACATATATATCGAAGGAAAATTTAAACCCATAGACGCAACGAAAAGATGTTTTTTATCAAATAATGCCCTCGCATTTTTGTTCGATGAAATTCGCTACGAGATGGGAGGTGAGCAGGTCGCCGTGGTTCGTAAACCTGGAGTTACGACGACATTAAAAACCATGGTTTCATTCGGAAGTTTGCAACAAAGATCTCTCATGACGTGCGGATGGGGTCTCGACGAAGCAAACCAAGATATCGTAGACACGGCAAGTAACGTATTCTCCGGGAAATTACCCTTAAAATATCTTATGGGATTCGCCGAAGATTACGCAAAAGGTGTTTTCAACGTAAAACAAGAGCTTATTATGATTATAGCTCGCACTTTTACCAATTGTTACGTCGGCGAAGTAGAGGCAGAAATTAGTATCGACAAAATCGAATGGAAAATTCGTCACATCATTCCAGACGACAAGCAAAAATTGAAAATACTGTCTCGCATTAATAAAGGAGGAAACAATGCCAGTATTCAAATGGCATATCGTAAATGGGATCTGTACGAATTACCGGCTTTAAGGCAAACATCTTCCGACGTGTGGGCCTTGAGAACGAGTACAAGTCTGGAAAGACCGCGCTATATAATCGTCGGGTTTCAAGACAGCAATAATTGCGACAAGAAAGAAAAAAACGCAACCCAGTTTACCCACGCCGACGTATGCGACATTAGACTGTATCTGAATTCAACCGTTTATCCCTACGAAAGATGGAATTTAGATTTCGCCAAGAAACTGTACGCAGCAGCCTATTACAATTACGAAAACTTCCAAAGCAGCTACTACGGGCGCGAGATAAACGATCCGATGATAACGTTCGCGGAATATATGAAAAACCCCGTTTTTATTATCAATTGCAGTCATCAACCAGAGGCGATTAACTCATCGACAGTGGATGTAAAATTGGAGTTCCAAACGAGAAAGAATAAATTCCCCAAAGACACTAAAGTGTACGCATTAGTTATTCACGACTCATTTTTTAGTTATAATGTATTAAACGGTTCGGTAACCAATAAATCTATATTTTAATGTATCTATTATATGTAACACAAAATAATGTTCTTGAATCAATAAATTTGTAATGAGTGAAGTAGTAGTTTTATATTTATTTGAAACCCAACCAAAAAAAAAAGCTGGCGGAAAAGCCCGCTCTTTAAGAGAAGAGTACGGGAATTTAGAAAATGGTGGTTTATTAAGTGGAAAAAAGAGCTTAAATAACACAAGAAAAAATTTTTAAGGCAAAATATAAAAACAACGATTTAGAAAATTTGTAGGAAAGTAACGGTTAGGAATAGGGAAAAAAGTTATAAGAAAAAATTATAGAGGAAATCGAGTACTATAAGCAAGCATTTTTCTCGATAGTAAAAACGTAAAAAAAAATTTTTCAAAAAAAAAATTGAAAAATGGTGAATGCGCGCCAAAGTTGAAGTTTTGGAGCAAAATGATATTGGGAAATTAGAAAGAGAATTTTTTATTACATATGGTAGTACTTTTCAAAATTCGGAAAGATGAAATTTTAAGAAAAGGGTTATAGTAAGTTAGTAATTTGGATTTTTTAAAGCGCTGTAGCTCGGGAACCGTTCAAGATAAAAAAAAAATAAAAGCACTTTGATAGCCCAAAATTTTAAGGAGAATGCGATGGTGTAAAAAAAATTATAATTTTTTTTTTTTTTGAAAATGCTGAATACGCGCTAAAGTTGAAGATTTAGAGAAAAACGGTATTGGGAAATTAAAGAGAGAATTTTTTTCTACATATTGTAGTATTTTTGAAAATTCGAAAAAATGAAATTTGAAAAAAAGGGTTATAGAAAGTTAGTAATTTGAATTCTTTAAAGCGCTGTAGCTCGGAAACCGTTCAAGATAGAGAAAAAAATAAAAGCACTTTAATTACCTAGAATTTTGAGTAGAATACAATGGTGAAAAAAAAATTTGGAAAATCTTAAAAATGACAAAAAATTTAGACGAAAAAATTGAAATTCTCGAGTTAGGAGGCTAGGGCCGCCGAACGGGAGTATGTGGAAGTTGTAGGGGGAGGTTTTTTTTTTTTTTTTTTTTTTTTTTTTTTTTTTTCTAAGTCCAAAGTAATGGTTAGAAATATCAAAAAAATTTATTTGAAAAAAATGTAGAGAAAGTCTAGTACTATATGCTAGAAAAGTGGAGGGGGGTAGTTTGTGTCCATACCAGAGATACGGTGAGTTATAAAATCATATTATTCTCAAACTTATATAATGCATATATGCACTCCACCTTACCCCCTCCAACTTTTTGAATGTATATAGAGGCCGGTATTAGAATTATTTCATCATTACACATTCGATCGGCAAGATGGAAGATATACCAAAAAGGATCATTGGCATTGTCAGGCCATTCGTGCCCGGCAAAATATGCAAGTGTGAGGAGTGCGGGGGTACCGCACCAGGAGCGGCACCTTCGGCACCGCCTGCAACGCCGACACCACCAGCGACGACGACGGTGCCGCCAATGAGAAGACCAAGGGCTGCACCTAGGTCGGTGTTAATATCGTTGGGTATTACTCCACGGTAGGCACCCCACCCTCCCCCCAGGCCCTTTTAGGGCCACACAAACGGTCCTTTTCAGGACCACATTATATTTTGATCGTAGTTTAGTAATCGTCACTTATGGGGCGAGATATTCGTTTAACGACGATTTGTCTCGTAGCTTAAGTGCCAAGTTATATGCTTGAGAACCTATGAAAATGTTAACAGTTCAAACAAGGTTTCTATTATTTTTTTTTTTTTTGTAATGTATTCTTCACAAAATATTAAGAATAAGTCTTATTGTCTAAACAAATCTAATTCCTTATTTAAAGTTTTTGAAAAAATCAATAATTCTATAAGCTCTCACCAATACATAACATTTAGAATCCGTTGGTGGGGTGGGGGTAGTTCTATATATATGAGACTGGGTCAGTTACACAGTCATATATTCATCAACCCTTATACGATGAACATGGAGGAAGAAAGACCCGCCAGCCAAGGCTCATCCATCTTTAGTGATGACACCGTAGCCGACAACGTTGGAGACCTGCAAGTCTTCGACGACGACGACGAGGTGGATTTTGAAATTGACGTCCTACGTTGGGACGACTTGGATGAGCCGATTCCGCTATTATATGACCATGATCCGGGTCTAGTGGAATTAGACGACGCGGGTGATTGGGTCTTACAAAGACTCGAAACTCCGTCGCCGCAGCCAGAGCCGGACTCGACGGAAGATGCGGTGCTGGAAATTCCAGCATCACCAACACCCGACGACCCACAAGGCCCCTGCGATTCGTCAAGCTGGTGGTCGACCAGCGAGGATGGGGCACCATAAGCCCCACACTCTCCCTGGCCCTTTTTAAGGGCACACAACAACGGTCCTTTTCAGGACCACAAAATACTTTGATCGTAGTTTTAGTACATATTAGTACTTTGTTACTAATATTGTATGTATAGAATATACAATATTAGATACAAAGTTTTAAAACTTTAAGTGCTGGTGGAACCCAGCTAAATCGTTCGTTCGTATTTGAGACCACAAACAACTTTTGGTCTCAATACGTAATACGACATTTGTTTTCACCCCCCACCATTAATTTGTCTCTATATATACGACCACCAATACTTATTACAATCATTTTAGTTCAACATGTCTGCGACTCAACAACAACAACAACCCATCCAATGCCCTGTGGTAGATTCTACCACAGAGAATTGTTTGGAGTGGGAGTCGAACGATCCTAGATGGGATGAACTTTGGCGGTTCATCATCGAATACACAGAGGACAGCACCGTCACCCCCGCTGATGATGACGGGCCGTGCGACTCCACAACACAATAAAAGAGTCGCATGTTTTACAACCAAACGGTCCTTTTCAGGACCACAAAATAATTTGATCGTAGTTTTAGTTGGTTAGAATACTTTGTAACCAATATTTTATGTTTTTTTCATAAAAACATACAATATTGAGATACAAAGTATTAGAAGTTCTGGCGACAGAACCTTAACTTCATAAACCGAACCATGTTTTAGCATACTTGTAAATATTATCAGAAAATATTTACAACTATTGCTATTGCGTAGTTTTAGTGAATTATTCACTTTTTTTTTTTTATTACCTAATATTATGTGGGACAGGGCCTATATGAAATAACACACAAAAATAAATTTTCAAGTCATTTTTATTCTCATTATAAAATATAAAAAATTTGATCAAACACTTTTTTATTAACTACATTATATATATATATATATATATATATATATATATATATATATATATATATATATATATTTACAAACTTAATACTATAAATTAAAAGCTAATCTCTACAACTACCTAACACCTACTACATAATTTATTAAAGTCCTCTAATTGTCTTTTTAACCGCGCAGATTTCACCTTTTTTATCTCTAATTGTCTTTCAAGTTCTATAATGTCACTGGCACACTCGTTCACTTCATTCACTAAGCGTTTTTTCATGGCATAAATGTCTGTCAATTTGGTCTTCTGAGAGTTGGTGAAGTCTTCGACCCACTCCGGTTGTGATGGCTCCGAATATATTAACGAAGAAGAAGCGGTTTTATTTGGTGAAGACGATGACGATGACGACGACGACGACGACGACGAAGCAGCGGAAACTTCATCGCCTTCAAAACACCGCTTAAACCGCTTCTTCATGGGTTTCCGGCACCCCAATATCGGCGACAGTGGCGCTGGCGCTGGGGAAGACTTCACCTCCGACACTATTTCATTCTCTACGCTGGCCGGTGTTGGTGGCGTTGGTGGTGTTGGTCCATCGGGGCCTTCTATGACTTCCACTTCTACTGACAATGGCTCTTTTGGTGCTGTTTTTAGGAAGTCGGGTAATGGAACAGGGGTGGAGGGACGCTTAAAGTTAAACTTTTTCTTCTTCCCTTGTCCCACACCTTTAATCGCCGAATAAAATGTTTTTTTATCGGCGATTTCCGACTTCCGCATAGTCAAGAGCTTTTTCAATTTAGAAGCTTTCGGAGAAGATTCCCTAGGCCGCGATGCTTTTCGCACAACCACATCACTAATCACATTTATCTTTGGCTCCTTCTCCTCCGTCCAGCATTCCAGGAATTGCGCTGCCGACTGAACTAACTCCTCGTCGCGACCATCGTTGAGGGCTCGGTCTTCGGCATCTTCATGCTCCACGCCATTCCAGTTCTCGAACACCCCCGGACTTAACACTTCCAAACCACTCATGTTATCCAGCATGCCTTGTTGCGAACCGCAGCTCACGTCAAGAGCATCTAAAAGAGACCGTACACTCGACATCTTCGATATTAAAACTCACACTATTAACTTTAACTTAGTACTGTACTGTTTGGTGTTCTGACGAACTGTGAAGAGCTCGAGCCAGCAAGTCTGCTTTTATGCCCATTTCCCCCACTACACCACCTTTATTCCTTTTGTTCGATGCATTAAGTATAATATTTAAACTTGTCAGATGCAAGGCCAAGACCAAGGCCGACGTAACCAGCAATACCAGGGTCGTTTTCAAGGTTGTAATTTTCATGGATTTTTTTTTGTCCCTGTCAAGGTTATTTTAAAGAAGCATATAAATATAGTACTAAACTTGTCAGATGCGAGGCCAAGGCCAAGGTCAAAGTACCCGTCAATGTCAGGGTCGTTTTCGAGGTTGCAATTTTCAAGGATTTTTTTTTTGGTCCTGTCAAGGTTATTTTAAAAAGTAATACATAATTAGAGTACAGCGATTGAAAAGTACAACATATTCAAACATCATGTTGCCAACTGATGAACAACCTAGTGAAGCAGCCAAAACATACAGTCATATACCAAAAGCTTTTTATTTAACTTGTCATCATTGTAAAAGACTAGGTATCTGCTGGCGAAATGATCTTACGGACGACTTCAACTACATTGACCTTTTCAGGGTTAAATTTGTACAATGCGGCTTTTGTGGACTAGTTTACTACCAGTTCAAGGACATTAATGAACGTGCCATCCAGAGAAGAAATTGGGTCATAGAAGAAGCTTACCTGTACAGAAGAAATTAACATGTATTTTATTTCTTAATTTTTAATTTTTTTGTTTTTTATATTTTTTATTTTTTAATAATAAAAAGTAAACTCAATCTTTTGTTATATTTTAATTTTTTTTTTCAATAAAACAATAGTAAAATGAATCTGTACGTGTATTTATTAAATATCACCTAAAATACGTTTTGCAATCCATATTTTTCTGCAGAGTCCGTTTATTAATGAAATAGGGCCATATATTAGGGTGAAATCTAATGGTTTCAAATCAGTCTCACATAACAATGTCAGAAGTAAACACTATTGATAAGTTCGGTCGCAAAAGAAAATTTAAGGATTTTAACTTTATGCGAGGTCCTTCAGGAATAGGTTTTAAACTTACACCTAATGGAGATTACGACATGGGAAGCAAAAGATTGTGCTATTTAGCAGAACCTCTTGAAGGAGACGATGCGACCACACGAAATTATGTTGATAATAACCTTGCTCAGTGTGTGCAAGATACGCAGAAAGCTTTACATGACTCAACAATTGTTATTAAAGATATATTCAGAAACCAACTTGAAGGTTACGTACGCAAGAAATTAATTGAAACGGGTCAAGAACTTAGAGGATACATTGATGATACTGTTATTGCAATATATGAACTTAGGCAAGACGAACTGCGTGATGAACTTAACTCTAGAATGTTGAAAATTGAAAAGACTATGGAGGATCTTGTCAGCAAACCTGTTTCACATTAAACACTTACTCGTAGACCTGTGCGTTTAATTTACTATTAGACAAATTTTTCAACAATAACTTTTACAGTTTGTTATTTGTCGACACTTCATTTAATTTATAATTTTAAAATAAAGGTTCAATAAAAAGCAATCAAGTAATGAATACATGTTTTTTATTTAAAAAAAAAAAATTACAATACTATCGTTACATATTAATGTTGTATGTTTAATAGAAATAATAAAAACAATACAAATAATGAAATATGGATTTTCCAGATTACGTGCTGTCCTGACTTAGAAATGATTCCAACACGGTGACTAAATTTGCTAAGTTTTCTTCCGGGTCTGTTTTGTAAAAATCTATGTCTGCATGCCCCCAAGGTAGAGTTTTGGTTGAACTGGGAATTACATAACGTTTATCATCGCTATGTGACAATGCTACTTTATTTATTATGTTGGTATAAATGTTATGTAATTCACTTCTAAATGTCTTCATCTTTCTTAATATCAAACCACCCCGTTCAACAATTCTTTGGTAGTCTTCCTGATGAAGGTCTTTCTCGATAACACATTTTTTGATACCTTTGGCTTTTTTTAATTCATTATTAATGGACTTTACATAATAAGCCTTCGCGCCGGTACCATAAAAACTTATTATCGGATCACCAGGAAACTCATCTGTCATTCTACCAACTACAGAATTACTTTTAATTATGTTGAAATTATTAATTTCGGGGTAATTTGATGTATCGAATTTTTCGGGGTTTTCTGATATAGTTTGATAAAAGTTTTCCGTATACACTTTTAATATAAGCGAGTCAGTATCGGTGTAAAGTAACGAAGCATCATCGCCAAACTTGGATTTAATAAAATTATAATAAAAATCGTATATTACAGTCTTTGATATATCTAATATGGAAAAACCGATATAAATTGGTTTATTGTACAATATTTTAACTTTATTCATATGTATAGCAACAAAGTTCTCGGTAAATATCGAGCTACTATTGAAATTGGGGCGGGATATTAGTGCTCTAGCTCCATTTCTGCCTACACTGTTCTCCCAATGTGTTACTAATTTTATATCCTTTCGATTTTCCACATTTTCCATAGTTTTACCAAATATCGCGTTATTTTTTAATTTAAAAGTGTCCTTCGCAAATTTTGTGGTGGCCTTGTTACGTAAATTGGTATTAAAATCAATATACGATTTTAGCCATTTTGATTGCTTAAACTGTAATACTCGATGGGTTTGCATTACCACTAAGCCGTTGGCGATGGCTTGTTTTAAAGTTCTATAGTGTACAATGTATTTTTTTTTTATCTTGTAAATTAGGAATTAATTTCGGTAATTTAGCGTTTTCTGTTGGCGGTATGATATTTTCTACTAGAAATGGAAGATCAGAATGTGCATCATGCAACTCAGTCGGATAATGCACATCCACTTCCAAAACGTAGCCATGTAAACTATCATCACCAACAGCCATAATATTTAAATCCAGAATTTCGCGCTCGCTTAACCATCGAAAACCACCATATGGTAATGCTTGTGACATACTATGACCATATAGATTTGTAGCATCAAGGTATGTTATAAATGAAGAAGGTTTTGTTGAGTCATAGTCTGGTAAAAAAATATTATTAGCGATGTGCTTCCTTTCTGTACACTGGCTTATGCCGCCGCGTATACCTTTCTTAAAAAAATGTATCATGTCTATATCAGTTAAGAGCTCTAACTCTACCTTAGTCATACGTAGCATACAATCAAATGATAAACTTGGAAGGGTATAGTAATGTGCGGGATCAAGTTTATCGAATTTTAAACAATTATTCCGAAATTGCTCAAAAACATCACACAATAGCAACACATCTGATTTTAAATACACGTCCGAATAGTCCCCCAAAGTTTTACACCCAAACAAGCGCCATACTTCTTTTGCTCTTCCATAGCTTTCATCGCTAATATGTTCTTCCCGTAAATTATCATAAAATTCATCTTTACTTGGAAGACATGTATTTTCCATTTTTTCTATAGAGTCAATAAAGCTATAGGGAAAAACACCCTTTTGACGCATCAAATTAAATTGGTTGATATTTGAAAAATGTTTCCGCGTTTTAATAAAATCGTCGTCGTTTAAACAGCTGCCTAAATTTTCCCAAGACGTTGACAGAAATTTAAAACTATCAATAAATCGCAACTTTAAATATTTCCTCTTGACTTTTCCACATTTACTATCAAAATAATCGTGCACATAAATGCTTTTGGTAAATGATATGTACTTTTCCTTACTTTGAGCCAAAACACCAATTGTATCCCCATATTTACATAACTCTTTTATAAATAAATGGCTGTCGTAGCCGCTTAAGTTATGAAATATGATAGGGATAAAAGAGGGTAATTTATAATTTAAATTACAAACGGAATGTGCAGCACCAAATCTTTTTGCACCAGTTATGTGACAGTGGTCTCGTACTTTAATCTCACCCTCTTCAAAAGGGCCTTCGCATATACCACATATTTTAGCATCATTAAACTCCCTTTTTTCTTCAGGCGTTAACGGTTTCATAGGCTTAATGTCTTTTAAATATGTGTTGTATAGAGCCCTTAAATCACACTCGATACGATCCACAAAGACTTGAGCTGCATTATTCCCACGAAATAGCTCAAATTTCGAATGTGAGTCGTCAAAAGAGCATTTAATTAAATAAGCAAAAGAATATGGTTCATGTTTAAAACTTTTTACAGTGTAAGAATTTTGTGGGTTTGGTTGTACCGTTTCAACGGGTTTTAAAACAGATTCGAAATCTGCATAAACCACGAATGGAACGCGTATTTGCTTTTCTATACCCTCGAATTTTAAAATATTTTCCGGCACACTCTTTCCAAATTTATCGATTTTTAAATCCACTGAGGGTGTTTGCGTGAAAATGTGGTTACAATCGTAGCTTTGATGTAAAGTTAAAGCTGACGGTGTACTAAAATAAATGAGGCAACCATCACAGAAATATATTTTATGTTGTTGACAACTAATTTGACTTGAAACTAAACGTGATAAATCCCGAATCCAACAATAATGACTCTTTGAACAAGTCGTATCGCAAAAATGTTCACCGCCATCTTTACTACTACAGTCTTTTGTAATTAACAATAAATTTACATGCCTATCCAACTTTTTTGACGCATACCTCAGTGGACCAATAACTTCATGTATTACTTCATTATTTTCATATTTAGATTCCAGACCGTATACGTTAATTGATATGTTGTTCATTTCCTCAAATTTTTTAATGTCACGTAATTTTACTGGAAAATCCATACCTGTTACATTTAGCACTCTAGAAAAATGGGGGTAGGATGTCTTCTGTGAAGGCTCTGCTGTTGGAGGAAACAATGCTGATGTTACAGCCCACGCAAAGCAAAATTCGTCCTGGTTAATCACATTGACGACAGCTCCTTTCCTTTCAATAGAATACGGCAACTTGATGTATGATGAGCCACCCATAGGCATATACTTGTTGATACCAACTTCCAAGTATAAAATTCGCACAAGAGCCCATCCTATAACAAGAAAAATAATATATAAAAATCAGTTTAATATATCGGGTTTTGATTTTTCCATACCTGAATCTTTCTCCTGGAACTCTGTCGCCTGCGTTTTTATTGATTCGGTGAAAGAATGGTAAACGGCATCCAAATCACTTTCTACACTAATTATTTGATTAGCAGTGTTGAAGGATTTTTCACTAAATATTTCTTGTGATGGAAGCATGTACTCGCCAACAGCTGTCATGTTAACTTTTAAAGCATGATGCACACGCAATAAATTATTAACAAGTTCCACCACCTTGGATTTAATGTCTGCAAAGAACATTACGTAATCGGAATGCTCCATATCACTGCTAACCCGATAGGTTGCAATTCTCCTTTTGAAGGCACATTCAACGAGTTGCACACCATGACATACCGGCAAACATGAATTATTTTTATGTTGTTGTGTTCGTTTATGCGCTGACATATGATTTATTGGAACATCTACATTACATGTAGCGCAATTAATTACCGGAATCGTCGATGTATACTCTTCAATTCGGAGCCGTTTTCCTCCAGGCACTTCATTAAATCTCGCCGCACACGATTCTCTTTGATGACGTCTCATATTATAAATATTAGTAAACTTAGAACCGCAATTTTCACAAACATATGCCATGATTTGTCAAATATTAACACATGTACTACCTATACAAGTCAGAGCCAACTGATGAATGAAACTGCCCCATACCTTATATAAAACCATTCAAGGTCACCCCCAACCACGTAACATATCTTCAAGGTCACACATCCAAGATGACCTTCAACAAAGTCAATGTCGTCTCGACCAAGGTCAAGGTCAAGGTCACACACACAACCTTGAACACAAGGCCAAGGCCAAAGCACACGTGCACTTTCAAGGTCAATGACAAGGACATGTGGGCGGGGCCAAAGAGGGGTGAAGCAAGGTCAAGGTCAAGGTCGAGGAGTGGGGGATTGAGAGAATCGGGTTATGTTCACTACTGAGATAGCCGCATCGGGTCTAGGACATTTTCAAAAAACACAAATATCATTATTACAAAAAAATTGTCTAAAAAATTTCGTCCTGAGGATTCTGAGAGTAAGCCTACTTACTACAACTGGTATCAAGGAATATTAAATGTAAACGATTTATGTCAGAACACTATTTAATTTACAAATAAAACATTTCCAAAAAGTATCATTTTTAATCGAAAAATAAAATCTTTTATGCAGCAAATTGTAGATTATGCCCTTAAGTCGCCAGAATCCTGTTAACACAGATTATACAGGGTATTTTATCTTAATTTCCCGAGGCAAGTATATCGTAAATTAAACGGGAGAAAAAAAATTATTTCAGACAAAACTTGAACCTAATCTTGAAGTTGCTCATGAAGCAGATTTCAAGGATTTTTTCAAATAGAATAACCCAAATTGTATCCAAATATTTTGACGCAATTTGGATCATTACGCATGATCTTGTCATTGCCTTGAAAGATATATGTATGTAATGGATTATTACGTCGTAGACTCCCCTGAAAAATGTAACTCACAAAAATTGTCAAATTTCAGAGAGAAAATCTGATGATTATTATTTCTGGAACCATATAGCCATGGTTAAGGTGATGATCATGTAAGCTTTGTGCTGCTTTGATGCTTTTAGAGTCCACATGGCTTACAGAAAGCTTTCGAGAAAGGTTTAAAACCTTACAAAAAGCAGTAACTTGTCGGGGAGAAAATTATCCATTAAAGTTCTAAGAAAGTTATCAGGCGATTACAGAAAGCTTCCTTCAGAGTATCAGTTTGGAATAACGGAAACTTTTCTAGAAATGTTATTGCAAAGTTACATTAAGCTTTCCACTTTGCTTATTCGGTAGATTGCAATTTACTATCTTCTGTATGCTATTATCGAAAAACTTACGAAAATGTTTCACGGAACTTTTTAAATTAGTTTTACCTTAGTCTTTCATGTAACTTTTCTTGAAGTTCCCTGAAATATTTCATGAAAGATTACATGAGATATTTTATAGAGTTTATTCATAAGCTTCCTGGAAAGTTTACATAGGAGGGTTCATCCGGAAGAATTCATGTTATGTGGAAGGTGGCGAAAATGAGAATAATATAGTTAAAAAAGCTTTTTTGACCTTCACCATGGTCATATTGTTCAAGAAAAGATTTAAATACAGATAGTAATATAAGTATTTCAATGTAAAAAAGGTGGTGCCCTATCGTGCATGTAGTACATATTTCAGCGGATTTCAAGTGGCGAGTGCTCTACTAAATCGTGAAAATCATTCTGGAGGAACTCTAAATAATGTTCTCCTTTCAGTCGTGCCGACAATACGAATTGTCCAATCAAAAAATTGCCATTGCTTCTTGCTCAGACATTAATTGATTGGAACTGATATTGATGATGAGAGACAATAGTTGCATGAGGATTTCATTAGCCCATACATGTAGGTTGTGTAAATTTATGATACCATTTGTGATAAACCCTGCTTCATCCGTAAAGAGAATAGTGCTAATGAAGTTGACATTATTTCCTTGCTGGTTCAACAACCAGTTTGCAAACGGGGAAAATCTTCAGGAATTAGTTCATGCACTTTTTTTTAAATAATATGGATATAACAGCTGTTCTTGAAGAACCTCATGTACTATTGTTTTTGACGTATTAAACTGCGCTAATAATTTTTCAGTGCTCGTTGAAGGAGTGTTATCTACAGAATTTAAAATATTTTCTTCGAATTGCGGCGTACGTACTGTTCTTTCCCGACCAATATCAGTAATTCTTTTCCAAAAATGTCCTAAAATTATGAAGAAATTTAATAATATTACCTTATTAAATGGAATCGCCTATCATCCTCCCTTAGACGTTGGTCAACTCGTTGAAATGTTTTCTGATCTGGAAGAGTACGATTAGGATATCTATCGTAATATAATCCTCTGGCTTCCAAAGCATTGCAAGATGGAACATCATACATGCATATCTGCATACTCAATAAACGCGTATTCCATATTTCAAATTATTTCACAATTAATTTCACCACGAAATCTAAAAATCAGTAAATTAATATCTAAGTAAAGAATCAATGTGCCAGCGATGTGAAAGTTGACAAGTTCTAAAATACTGGATATTAATTTCTGTCGTACCTGGCAACGTTTGCAACAACAATAATTTGTTTTTGGTGCCGATAACATTTTTGCGAACCTAGCTCGAACTACAATTCACAAAATTAGACGTTTTTATCTAAAGAAGTAAAATCTAATTTTGGATCGATTTTTTTATCATAAGGTTGAAGGTTGAACATTTGATAGGAACAAAGATGTATCTTTTATCGAAATAAGCCAAATACATGATCTAAATAAAATGACATTTTTTCGAAAACGGTTAGGATTGGCGACATGAATGAAGAGTACTTAATTTTTAGTCAATAGTTAAAGGTATGTAAAAAACGTTGACCAAGGTTCTTGTCAAACAAGGCGTAAAAAAATGAGGTCATGAGTATTGCAGCTAGTTCGTCGTCCCTGCAGCTATGAGTAATTCACAACACTTTCTTGGATAGTAATTTGAAGGGTCTTACCGGTATATATCATATTAAAAAAAATTGAAATATACGTGGTGGTTCAATAATTATGTGTAAAAATCTGGATTCCATGGCGGCTCGTTGGGAGACCATATCTCCGAAGATGAAGCTTATACGAAAAAAGTTTATATGAAGTTTTAGTGTTCTTTTCACATGTTTTTTGTCATATCCGGAGATTTCTCACATTTTCCCGGATACTCTGTATTCTTGCTGTTTTAGAAGTTGTCTCTTGAGTCTCTTAATATAAAACATGTATCATGTTCTCATTATTTTTTGATAATAAACATTTTCTTAATACAGAAATTAAAAAAAGACTAAAAGAAGGAGTGGTTTTAAAACCATATGATATATCGTCACACAGTATACCGTCAACTTCTGATGTGAAAAAATTATGTTATTAAGACAAACTAAAATATACAAAAAAGGAAATATAGAACTTGGCGATATATTAACTGAGGAAACAGTTTATGATAAAGGCAAAATTACAACTTCGCCAAATCGTCAATCAATAATAAAAATTTCACTAACTACTCAAAAATGACTAGTAGATGTTATTAATATTTAAATTATTTTAACCGAAAATTTTTTATAACTTCGTTGAATATGAAGCATCATTATTTGATGCTTGAGGCTGGAGTTTGTTATAAAAAAAATTTCTGGCCTTTAAAACATAGCAAATAAAGCAGTTTCAGTTTTTAAAAAGAAACTACCCAAAGAATAAGAGTAACATTTATTTAAATCTCGTATATCATTTTACTAATCTGTGAAAAAATATTAGACGGTTTATGAGTTTCAAGAATGACTAATTTGAGTAGAGAATACTTAGCTTATATATCTTAGTATGAAAAAAATGGATAGTTCGACATTTTGCTACAATATGGTGTATTTATCTTCCACAATATATATATATATATATATATATATATATATATATATATATATATATATATATATATATATATAGCTCCACGGTAAACGACAATTCTATGCACTAGAACTGGAAGAAAATAATCAGCTCCCGTTCCTAGACGTCCTTATTACCAAAACAATGAATGGACACCGGCAACGTATAGTATATCGAAAAGCAACACATACGAACAAATACCTCGAAGTTGATTCACACCATTAACTCTCACAAATACACTTCGTAGTTAATACCTTAATAGCAAGTTCCCTTCGTGTAACCGACAACCAAGAAACAAACGGTTACAAACCACCAACCATACATAAAGCAATAAAATTGCAACAAATACCCACGGAACAAATAAAACCATCTACATAAAAACAATAAACTCATTTCTACGAAATTTAAAATATAAAATCGATCTAGAAAATCAACTTTTATATACTAGACCAACAGAAGAATATTAGCAAGACTAGACGAACATAAACTCAGCATAATAAACAAACAACATCAGTCCTTCTTCAACATGAGCTCGAGACAGGAGACTGATTTTGACAACTGTCAGCAAATCGGTAACATAGAACACTTCAATGCAAGATTTATTCACGAGTCCATCGAAATTGAAAAGAATGGCACTCTACCTGGAAAACTCTCCTTAAGCGAGATCATTGTACCAGCATGGCGCCTGAGCCTAGACTGACAACACCATTGGTTCTCAAAAAAAGGGCGGAGCGAATTAGCGGTAAAAAAATAGGAAACGTTAAATGAAGAAAAAAGTGAAATAAAAGTAAATTGGATTCAAGGATAAGAGTTACTTGGATAACCTCTTCCAAATCAGTTCATTCCCTAGATGCTTAATAAAATAAAGTAAAATTAATTAATTTTCTAGAAATCTTAGAGCTTCACTCATTCCCTTCCTACCCCGGTGGGCGAGAAAAAAGGTGAGGTGGCTATGGTTTCTAACATAGTCGGGAGGTTTGACGTGACATCACCAATAACCTCTTGACTGGATTAAGTTATCGACTTAGCATAAATAATTGAAAACTGAAAATTCTTAAAATAATTATTCCTGATAGAAACGACTTCCAAGCGTTTTTTACGGGAAAAAAATAATTGATAAAACGCGTAATACGGAAATGGATCCATATTTCAAAGTGGAGTATAATTAAAATACTAAAAATTACGAAATGTCTAGACATTTCCCTAAAATCTGAAAATCGAAACAAGGCTCTTGGATTAGATTAAAAAGTTAGACGTACCATCCTCTTAATACAACATGGGATTCGAATAAGAACCTTATTGTTGCTGATACGAACTTAAATAATAAAAAAAATACGTATTTCATACTCCGTTAATATAATATGCACATTTTCAGTTGTCATTCACCTAACAAGCACAGAAGATGAAAAATAAGATTTTGGCGAAACGGCAAGTTTCTACAAGAAACCATAGACTAACCCTAGACTGTTACTCCAATGCTATAATTTTGACGCTCATGATTAAATATCAGTAATAAACTGTTATATACATGCTTTCATAAGTACAAAAGAATTTAAATTTTTAGATTTTTGTTCAAAACGTGCCAATGTTACATATCTTTTCTTGTTGGGCTAAAATGCAAGGTTACCAGGTTACCACTTCAAAGCGAGCTTTTACTGAAATTACCCAACCCTACAACGTTGAGAATTCTTAAATATCACTAATAAGATGCTACATGTTTTTATAGAAAAACAAGTAGGAAACTACAAACTGGAAGGAAGAATTTCAAATGGAAGAATACTTCAGAACTGTGGACTTTATCGAAAAGTTACAGGAGAGACATTTAACTTGCTATCAGTAACATCGCTTCTTGAAATGCAAAAAGATATAACCTATTGCAGATGATGGTTTCCCACTTATCAAAGACATCATGAAACCATATACAGGGTACATCTAAGAGGATCCATTACAAGAATATCCCATTGCAGCCTTAGCCGAGCTCGATGAGTTGTAGAAAATGTTTTTAGGATTGGGGGTGTTAGGCAAACCTCTTCTCTTGGAGCTTAATAAAGCAGAAATAATAGTTATGTCAATAGTATGTCTGCATAACTATTTTACAGATTAAGACTTCTTCACATGTTTACATTCCATCTGGAACTATAAACTCTGAAGAGCAAGGGCGTTTGATACAAGGAACCTGGAAAAATTCACATGGTGTTGACTACTTTCAAAACATACGAAATGTTCCACGTAGACAACTCTCAATGTCAAAGATATTAGAAGAGAGATTTCGGAATATTTTACAACAGCAGGAGTTGTTCCACGGCAAAATAAATCTACTTAAAACCTGTCATTTTTTACAAGGTCAAAAAAACTTACATATGAATGAAACATTATATGAACTTATACCATTTTCTTTAGAACTGATTGTTTCTCTTGGTTCATCTTTATCAATGAGAAATGAAAAACTTTTGAACACAAACCAGTATGTCTATGACACCTAAAAAATATTTTTGATAAGGTTATATTAATAAAAACCAAAGTCTATAGGGACAAAATAATGATTATGTTTAAGTTGCAGCACAAAATATAAAAATAATATTCTTTGAAATTTGCAAAAGGACAGCATAATTTTTATTAAGTTATTTGTCCTTATAAAAGATTATGGACATACTGTACTAACCTTTACCGGTTCTTACAGTCTCTCGTACTTTAGTCTTTTCTTTCCTAAATGAGCCCAAAAGGCTACATAATTTTTTTTTTTGCGTTTTCCACATCAATTTCCACACAACTCGCAATTTTGTCCCCAGCATCTTGCTTTTTGTTTTTACTAAAATACCATCTATCATTTGGAATCCACAAAATCAATTATTTTTGGTATTCTTCTTCAATAAAAGCATGTCGTCCTTATTTAAATTTATTTCTTATCGAATAGACTCCAACTTGTAATCAAAATAGACAAAACTAATAAACCAAACCAAACGCACAAGTTCACACACGAACTGATCACGAATACACGGCGCATAACATAAATATTTATGTCGACAGAATTGAAAATTTGCGCCGCAAATATTTGTGTCGCATTCTATATTCAACATAGAACACATTTTTTTACTAATGTGGACGCCGCTTACGAAATTCATTATAAGCAATATTACAAACCATTATGAGTAGCATGTAGTGGAAATCTACTATTTCAACGGGTTAAACTATGCGTTGCAGCTTTCTGTAAAAAAGTCAATCTTTGATTCTCCTTTTTCTTTGATATGTTGTAATACATTAAAGAATATGTGACAATAATTCTTTTCGTCCTGAATTGCACTTTTAGAGGGTGATAACAATCCCCAAATTTCATCACTAAAAACGTTATTTTTTAATTGTAATTTAAAAGGCCAATTTTTCGTGTAAAATCATTTGCATATTATTAGGTTTACGAAAAAGTATTGTCATTTGTCAGTAAGGGCTTGGACTGAATTTTTTCAAGAGGTAAGAATATTTTTTACGCTGATTCCAATCGATGAATGTATAAAGTTATGTAATTCGGTCAAAGATTCATTAGTTGTGTACGATGATCAAAAATTAAATTGATTGATATCGGCTTTTTTCATAATAACATTTATCACGGGAATCACTGTCCCTTATTATTTTTTTTTAAATACCAATACATTCATGACATTAATTACGAATATCTAAAGTGGTTAACTACTCCCTTTAGGTTTTCTGTGAAAATGTTTTTGATAGTGCTTATTCGCAAAAATGAGACTACTAACTACTAACCTCATAACACTTTTGCTCGTTATCAACTATAACTTAGAAATCTACTCTTGCTAAAACCTTTTAACATATTATATAACAATTAATAAAATTATCTAAAAGCTGCTATGTTCGGACAGTTTTTAATTCACATCTTTTTTAATTGAAATATTTTGTTTTGTCCTCTAAAATTAATCATATCTGTGAAGTTCACTCTATGGCCAACTAATAAAAAATACTTACAATAACAACTGAACTAGTTTCTTACCAAAATGTTTCAAAAGTTAACTTTTATTATTAAATGTCAAAATACAATCAAAAATTTATAAAAGAAATTTACCTTTCTTATTCACTTTCAACATCAAAAAAAATAAACTGTGTCTTTAAGCAATACCCTATTTCTTTTTCAAGAAAAGAATCAATAATTTTTTTGGACGAAACCTTAATCTGACAAAAAAATAGCAATAAAAATTTCTTATATTTCAAATATAAACATGCAATATATCCACAGTGAATGCAAAATTTTTATAAACGATTGCAGGAATAATAGCAATAATAAAATTTTTATAAAAAAATTGAACCGACTTCTAAAAGTGCGCTAAAAAGTGAAAAATAACCATAAATTTTTATATGAAATTGAACTTTTTGAAGTCGGCGCCAAACTAATACTTGACAAAATGTGATTTGCATAAACAGATTTAAAATACTTTTTTTGTAATTGCTTTCTTACCATAATTTGTATATATTAGTAGTTATTTATTTCATTTACAAATAATTTGGCGCCGACTTCAAAAAGTTCAATTTCATATAAAAATGTATGGTTATTTTTCACTTTTTAGCGCACTTTTAGAAGTCGGTTCAATTTTTTTATAAAAATTTTATTTTTCTATTTTTAGTTTTAGAATTCATTATGATATTCATAAATTATTTGAACTAACTACTAATCGAGATTAGTGTACCTCGTAATGACTCCAAACTGACAAAAAAGTACCCATTTTATCCAAAGTTGTAAATCAACCTAAAATGAACCACTAAAAATTCTTTAGTTCTTAGAGTTTTCCAAATACCAATCAAATTGGGTCAAACGAATATTTAATCTGTCATAGAAAATCCACTATCTTAAGTTTCAAATTAATTTTAGATTGGTAACATAAGCCCCAAAACCTTCCAATATGGATATTTAAAGAAAATAAATTAATTTTTTATCCACCATATTAGATACGCCATATTTTTTTTTAAAATAATTTTAGATTCGTCATGTGTGACCCCGAAAACTCTCCCGTACCAATTTTGGTGAAAATAGGACAAAATTGATTTTTTTTGTTTGCCATATTAAATCCGCTATATTGAATTTTTTAAAAATAATTTCTGATTCTTTATGCGAGGCCCCGAAAACTTCCCCATACCAATTTTGGAGAAAATCGGACAAAATTGATTTTTTGGTCCGCCATATTAGATCCGCCATATTGAATTTTTTTAAAATTATTTTAGATTCGTCATATGCGATTCCGAAAACTCCCCCGTGCCAATTTTGGAGAAAATCGGACAAAAATTTTTTTTTGTCGGCCATATTGGATCCGCCATATTGATTTTTTTTAAAATTATTTTAGATTCGTCATATGCGACCCCGAAAACTCCCCTGTACCAATTTTGGAGAAAATCGGACAAAATTGATTTTTTCGTCCGCCATATTGGAGCCGCCATATTGAATTTTTTAAAAATAATATTAGATTCGTTATGTGGCACCTCGAAAACTCCCTCATACTAATTTTGGAGAAAATGGGACTAAATTAATTTTTTTGTCCGCCATATTGGATTCGCCATTTTGAATTTTTGAAAAATAATTTCAGATTCGTTGGGTACAATCCCGAAAATTCCTTCATACCAATTTTGGAGAAAATCGGACAAAATTAATTTTTTTGGCCGCCATATTGTAAGCGCCATCTTGAATTTTACTGCACCAATTTCATCTAAAAAAATATGGGACTACTGCAGCAACTTCCTTTACATAACGTAAAAAATTTCATTCAAATCGGTGCAGCCGTTCCGGAGTAATCGGTGTACATACATAAAAAAAAATACATAGTCGACGAATTGAGAACCTCCTTCTTTTAGAAGTCGGTTAAAAAATTAAATACTATTTCTATTTATCTTATATCGTTCTACTACAAAATTGGAATTTCTTTTGGTTTTATTCAGTAATATTCTAATCAAAATCATTATTTTAATTTGAATATGAAATCTAAGAAATTTTTTTTCTAGCATATCACTGTAAAATATTTTAGGTAAATAAAATACTCTGTCAATTAATGGCTTAAGTTTTTTTTCCTTCTTATGTTAAAAAATTTGAATGGTGTCAACCTCTTATTGAAATCTCTAGTTTTTATTTCCACACAAAAAGATCTTTTGGGCTTCGATTGATTCCTTATTATAGCTTCTTTATTTCTCGTGTTAGTAATTATTTATACCTTTTAGTACTAATTTGGCGCTAACTCCAAAAAAAATAGGGGGAGGTGGGTCACTTTCATACTAGGGGTACATTGATGCACGACCAATAACACCTTATCGATTTGAAGTAATCGAACGGCAACATCACTAAAACTTGTTTATGTTTGTCTAAGCATGACAGTTGCGACTGCGCTGAGATTCAGTTAGCCGGTAGCGTTCGACAAGAGCATGTGTGTTTTGAGTGCGGCCGAGTAAAAAAATACGTGATATGTAAATGTATTTCAGCGAATTTCTGTGTCAACATACAGTGATCTCAACATACCAAAGATGAGTTAGTACATCCAGTAATACAGTATTTAAATGTTTTTTCATACAAACTATTTCTATTTTTGTAATTTTTCCGTTTTAAAAAAAATGTCTGTTGGGGAACATTGATATGGTAAGCCTCGGGGTACTTTCAGACGTATCAATGTGCCCCACTATACCCTGTGTATACCTCAATATAAAAGTGTGTTTATGTTAATTAATCTAGCGAATATTATTTTCAGAAAATAGTGCGAAAATATGTGCTAAAGCCTGAAAGACGGAAAATTAATGAAGAGGACGTTAAAGCTGCCGTATCCGAAGTTGTATCGAAGATATCTTCTATACAACAGACAGCTGACAAGTACAATATTAAAGCTGCAACTTTGCAACATCGTATTGAAAAATTTCAAAAATCGGTTGAAAATAATGCACCTTCATCGCCTTCTAATGAATATAGCTCAAAGTACACTGTTGCCCAAGTATTCTCAACACAACAGGAGAAGATGCTTACAGAATATTTACTAAACTGTAGCAAAATGCACTATGGGCACTTTGGCCTATGAATTTGCAGAATATTCTGGATGCAAATATCCAAAATCGTGGAAGGAAAACAAATGTGCTGGAAAAGATTGGGCTTTAGTTTATGTCTTCCCACGTGTTCACTTCAAAGACCCATTCTTAAATGATGCTCCAGAAGGAAGTCTAGGCTTAGCAAACCGAAGTGGCTGGATGACGGCAGAATTGCACATTCAAGTTCTAAAGCACATTCAGAAACACACTTCATGCTCCAAGGATAACCCCATTTGAAATATTTGTGACAATCATGAGTCACATATTTCCATCGAAGCAGTCAACTACTTTAGTGATGATGGGATTATCTATCTGTATCTGCCTCCTCATACGTTCTACAAGCTACAACCGTTGGATGTCAGCATTTTTGGCCCTTTTAAAAGCAAACTGAAAATAGCTTTTAATGATTGGCACATTCGAAACGTAGGAATAACTTTGTCCATTTACAACATACCAGATTTAACGAAGACAGCTTTCCTGGAATCTTTTACATCAAAGAACATCACAATTGGTTTTTCAAAGCCCGGGATTTCGCGCCTATTGAAATTTTGAAGAGGACTCTCAACCTCTAAATGTAGATTCTCAATTTCAAAATGCACACGAAAAAATTAGACAGAATCAAGAGAGACAAAAAGTTGATTTCATGGATACAAGTCAAAATGAAGTTATTTGAAGAAAGAGGAAGAGACGAAATGCGAGCTGATGAAGCCGACCCTCTAGGTGAACAGACCGACATTGTTGAATCCCTAATTCTTATTCCATCTCCAAAAGTTGTTGCATCATACTCTACCACTATATTGTCACCAATAGCAGTAAGACCCTATCCAAAAAGAAATATGAATCAAAAATCATCTAAAAAGGGAAGAAAAAAAGGAAAATTCAGAGTTTACACTGATACACCAGAAAAGGATAGATTACAAATGTTACAAGACCAAAAAGACAAGAATCGACAACTTAAACTGATAAGAGAGAAATCAAAGATGTTGAAAACAGCGAAGTACTTATTGGGTCTAACAGAAACTAAAAAATCTAAACAGAAAAGAGTCTGTTTACAATCGCCACCTGACTCCGATTCCAGCCAGAATGAGTCACTGAAATTGAGTGATGATAGCGATAAAGATCTAGATTGACCATCAGGTGCAGAAAGTGGAGAAAAATTAGACCCCTCTAATCCTGAAAATACAAATATTGAGGATTTCTTGCTTGTCAAATTTGAAAAGAAAAAATCTGTAGTGTATTACGTGGCCAAAGTAATTTTCAAATACAATTTGGCTGACTATCATGTGTCATCCCTAAGGAAAAAGCCAGGGTCTAACGTTTTTGTTTTTCCAAACGTAGAAGACCAAGCAAGTATTGATTTTAGAGATGTAGTTTTGCACTTACCTAAACCTAACTATTCCAAAGGTACATACATCACGAACTTCGTCTCACTATACTTTTTCGGTTGATTTAAGTGCAACAAAAGCGTTTCATTTTTATGTTTATTTTTTTAAGACGCATTGTTTTTCTATTTTGATTGTCTATGATTGTTTACTAACTAAATAGTTGTTTTAACGATTGTTAATTTTTGTTACGTTTTTTTTTAAGATAAAAAGATTGTTACACTAAGAATAATACATACAAAATATCTCCTGATAATATTTTTCTATAAAAGATTATAGTTATGCTTGAAATCTTAGTAGGTTAAGAAATTAGACTGACTGTTAAGATATGTAAGACTGATTGTGATCTCTAAATAAATAAACCAGTTTTTGCTATATAATTCTTTTAAATTATCGACAATCCCATACAATTATTACTTAGCATCAAAGTGCCCCAATCGATGCATGATGGTGCCCCGTAGGCGGGGTAGGTTGATACAAATCTCATTTTTTACTTAAGACCATATATTTTTTTCAGCGTTCAATTTAAGCGGTTATTTGGATTTATATAACAATATTGATGAATTTAGCTACACACTAAACTTAATAGACATATTATTTAATGCTTTTTAATATATAAAATATGACCTTAAATTTTTTAGTATCAATCGGCCCCACCTCCCCCTATATATATATATATATATATATATATATATATATACATATATATATATATATATATATATATATATATATATATATATATATATATATATATATATATATACAGATGTGGACGTCTACGGAACCTAAATATTTCTTAAGTAAAATAAAGAATATACTATATTATTAATCAAATCAGAATGAGACACAATATAAACATCGTACGCATCGACATACGTGCTTAAATGTAATAAATTACCAGTTTCGCCCTAGGATAAGGGGTAATAAAATGCTGGCGCGGTGAGAGCGGGCGGCAGCATACGCCACGCCCTAGCACAACAAGAGGATTCCAAGTAATTTGCTTTTATTCAGGCCGTTAAAGCATAAGTACCGAGTATTGGTATTTCCGTGTTTCGCGCCACATTTTTTTTTATTTAAAATGATAGTTTATTCCGCGGAACAAAAAAAGCTGATTAATAAATGGTACTATTCTGGTATAGGTATGGATGAGATAATAGGCAGATTTGCATTTACGTGCGGAAATCATCCTGTTCCTTCAAAATCTAGAATTTAGAAATTATTAAAAAATTTGAGATAACCGGTTGCCTAAAAATTTGTAAAAATGCACTGATAATAATGAGGAGCAACCGGTTTGTAGTTTAGCAAAAATTAATTTTCCGTACGACAGTACCACAATTGCCGCAGAACTTGATATGAATGCTCGAACAGTTCGGAATATTTTAAAGCGGAACAAATATCGCTGTTACAAATTGCGAATAACTCCGGGAGACCAGGATATACGTATGGTGTTTTGTGAGGACATGATGGAAAGGGCTAATATAACCCCTTTTGTTTTGGCAAATATGCGAACCGTATTTTACAATACACTGGGTTATTGTCTCGCTCAAAGTGGAGGCATATTTGAACACCTCTTATAGACTTTTAGGTGTTTTTGTTGATTTAAATTGAATTTAATTATTTATTTATTTATTTATTTACAATTATTGAACGTGTCACTTTTATTTTTTACCAGAATCCAAGTTTATTTTTGAGAATGATTTTTAATTTTAAAGTGGTTTATTAACTTATTTACTTAGAAATTACCGTTGCGTTTCATTAGTATTTTTATTAGAATAAATGTTTATTTTGTAACAGAAATATCAATTTTCTTTACGCTCAAGTGTCAACAAAAAATAATTTTTTGTATTTCGACTATTTGATGCGTTTAAAACAATCAATGTATCAAATAGTGATTAAATGTTCCAAATTCCGTCAATTATGTTAGAAATTTAGAGAAAAAGTAAATACACCCCCTCATTCGTTTCAAGGTACTGCCCGTCTTTGTGTCGCACGGAAGTTGGCGGGGGTAATATTCCGCGTAGGCGTTCCCTACGATTTTGTGTCTCGAGAGGAGCTTAGTGGGTCAAAATTTGAGAAAACGGGCCAAAATAATTTCTAGTTAGGAAATTTAAACCAGAAGGTTGGCTATAGTAACGTTTCTATCAAAATCTCGATAATACGAACGGCCAGTCATTTCTTTCTAAAGCTTTGTCTCAGGTCAAAGGCAACAGTCTTGTGTTTGCGTCGCGCCCAGTTACATTTGTGCGCCGCTCTTCTATTTGACATTGGATTGTCGAGAGACAAATATCAACTATTACGAAATTGGGCTAAACAGAAAGGCAGTAATATATTTTCGCAGTACTCTGGTATGTAAAATACAAAAAAAAGCATGTTATCCACATGACGATTATCGAAACCCTACTAAATTAAAAGCCGAGGTAAAATTCTAAAGCTTATTGGATCACACAGTGGACCGAATTATATTTCTTCAATTAAACGCCCTTGAACAAATCAATAAATTAGATTTGTAAATATAAGTTTCATTTGCACATGAGGCTTCTACGGAACGTCAGGTCAGAGCCAGTACAATATGAAATTCACTGATCTGAATATTTCTGATACAAACTTATTCCTCACCTCTCTTTTCCACTTCAATTAGCAGGTGTTAATACGGAAACTCAACCATAACAGATCCTGTTGTACAATTCCAAACCCTCCTCTACTATGAATTGCGGGCCTCTGAAATCTGGATTTATTAGGGAAAACGAACAAAAGTCTTTAAAAAAAAATAGAAAATTATGAACTCGAACTAGCAACTTGCACCATATAAAAGAGTTCTCTTTGCAACCCCAGCTTCAGTACAGTAAACTTATCCATGACTATGAAAGACCGCTAGGTGAACGCTTTGGCTGGAACGAAATCGGTCCAACGTTGTTACCTCTGCCAAACAACATCTCGGTTCAACAACATTGATACTGTGTCCCAGTAAATACAGAGTATTTCAAGCTACAACTGTTAACTCTTACACACATGTATTCGATTATTCGAATGCTGCTTGTATTTGTCGTATCAACGTGACACACAGCAGTGGCAAGCCCGCCGCTTCTTCAACAGAGCTAGACGGTTTGTCCGTCTCTTTCTGATACATTCCCATTATTTAGAGGTTCTGTTTTGGATTTTACACACCTGTATATAGAATACCGAGTAGTTATCAAGCAGAAATTGCAGTAATTTTGAAAAATGTAGATATATGCCAGATATTCTATATATTCTATAAAGTACAGATATACAGTACACCTATATTACCTTTATGGCGGTTTTTAGATTGCGGTGCGTTTGGCTTAACCAAACCTGCAAAATCACAAGAGCTGGCAAGAGCCCTTTGAGATTATTTCCGAATATACTGACATCTGACGTATCAACTGTACTATGGTGTATGAAATTACTCAAAACTTTTTTCCGAAAATCTCAAGGCAAAATCACGGCCTTCCCACATGACTGCTAACAGAAAATTTACATCAATTTCTGAAAAATAATTTATAAGGAGTCTAAGCCGGAAGTTGCTCCATCAGACCACTCCAATCTCGCAGTTGAACATATACCGTAAAGTTGAGCTTTTGGTAAAATAGTAAAATGACAAAATTTCAGAAAGCTTTGTCAGATGGTGAATAGTGCTACTTCTATAGAATGAATATTTGTTACGGCTAAAGACTATTTATATACATCCTGTAAATGCAAGTTTAGCCAAATACGCAAGATTTATTCACAAAGTGATAAAAATATTGACAAAAATATCCGACAGGGACGTATTAAGTACCATTAATAAAGTAAAAGTATGTAAAGAAATAAAAAAAATATGAACAGGTAATTAGTATTTTGATAGTTATGTCTAGATATATTATTAATAAATTACAAGGAGTAGCTTTTATTTATTAATCTAAAATATCATTAATTTACAATAATTTTTGGACGATGAATTTTCATAAAATTTTCTTATGAATCAAATTTTTAATATAACTGATAAATAATCATTACGTTCCCTCCTCGGTACATGTATCCCCTGTCTATCTAAAGACATATTTACAAAACATACTCATAATTTATTTCTCAGAAGAATAAAAATAAATATTTAAGGAATATAAAAGCTATAAAAGGACCCCGTTTAAAGGTTAAATCAAGAGGAACAGTTGAAAAAATCTGTAAAAAATTACATTAATGTTTATTGATTCCATAAGTACTGAGCGGGGTTCTTTTATTTTGAGAAAATATATTCTAAAATATCAACACAAATGATACATTCTTAATGTGATTATTACATTAAAAAAAGGTGTCCCAGGCACGATGCACTGACCAATGGAATCTAAATCAATTAAGTCGCTGCTAGATGGCCCGGAATAAATTCGTCTTATATAAAATAAATATTTAAGCTAGCAAAAATGTTTATCCCAGCGCTGGTTGTTATGCGGATATCTAATATAAAATATTAATTAAAAAATTTAAGTATTTTAGGTGTAAAAAAATAAGTGAAAGTTTTATGAATATTAAATAGTTTTTCTTAAAAACATTGCGTATTTATTTTATTTTTCACTTTTTAATTTTCAAAATGTACAGTGCTCTACAAACCTCAACTTGGGTGGGACAGAGCGTTAATGAAACATCATGTTTAGCCACCATAGTGTTATTTGGTTATCGTCAAACTCTACACATTGACTTAGGTGAGAAAATCAATTACACCAGCTGAAAATCGATGGATCTCGGTTCATAATTGCGTAGTTACTGTAACCCAGAGTATAACTAGAAACAAAGTTGTCATCGAGACGTGTCTGACAAACTCAAACCTGGTAGGCCTATCATCGAATTTATATATGTATATCAAATTTGAGCTGAATCGGAAATGAGTTAAAATTCGATTACAAGATTTCATTGTCAGTCGACGGCTCATATGCAGCGGTGAAACTAAATAAAATCGTTTAATTAATGCTATTTTTCTGGATGTATACTCTACTATATTTATTTTATTGGTCTGTTGTATATAATAAAGAATGTTGGCAAGAATCAAAGAGAGGCACATAAGTCATTCCGGATACTATCTTGTATAAACCCCATTCGTCGATTAAATGAATTGATTATTATAAAACATGCACTGCAAAAAAAACTTCACATTAATTTTTAGGTAATGTGCTGGAAGCAAATGTCATAAACTGTTTATTAAATGTATTTAATGTTAATGCATTAAATTTAATAATTTTTACATTAAATTTAATATAATTATACATTAAATTTGGTATGTTTCCAGTTACTTTATTGAAATTTAAGGTACCATTCAATTAAATTTAATGTACAAATTTAATTTTAAAGTACATGTAACTTATAAACGATTTAAGATACAAAATCATTAAATTAAATTAATGAATGTACATTAAATTTAAGGTTATTTTTAACAGTGGGTAACACGACATGCTATATTTAAATAATTGTTATATATATATAGTTGTCCTTTCAGGCAGAGAAAAGAAAAAATAAATACAAACAGTTTATTTCCTGCAAATACCGCTCTGCTTCTCTCTCCATAAGCGTTTCGACCAACTTATGATCTCGTCAGTGGAGCTGTATTGGACCGAGAGCAACATTCGCAGGAAATAACTGATATATGAAATATAAATTTCTCTGCCTGATCGGAGAATTACATATATAACAACTAATTAAATACGGCAAATAGATTTCTCTATTTCTTACTGAAATTATGATTTTTTTAAAAATTTCTCACTATTCTAGTGATTCATAGATGTGGTTCGATTGGCGATATTTTCCAGTCTGACATCGAGGTCGGTAGGTGGCAGGTTGCAGTATCCTACCGACATACCTTGAAATTTATATTTCATATAAACAGAAACGCAGAATTGATAATTGAACTATGAAGGCAGAATTGGCCAGCGAATCTATACGGCGGTAAAGCTGTTGTTGCAAACGAACTTAAATAATAAACATCTACTTAAGATGTTCAATGTACGCATACGCGGCACTCAGCTCTTCTTGTAAAATTATAAAATGAAGCAGAAGAGCGATAATCTACTAGTTGATGTTGTGGGAGATGTTTTCAGAGAAAGAAAGTTTGTTATTGGTTCTACAAGAAATCATCGAAAACGCTTCAATACAAAACGATTACAGATATGGATTAGGACCGAATTGCTTTTAAAACACTTAAAACAAATGAACTAAATAGTAGAAACCTATACAAGACAATTATCACCTATGAAATTCTTGTTTAACATGCTCATATAATAAACTCAAAAGTATACCCTTAAACAAACACAAGCCAATAAAATAATCGGATGAATTATATTTATCGAAACCACAACTTTATTAAAATCCAAAATACCACATTTAATAAGTATCTCCAATTAGTTAAATCATAAATATATGATACCGAATTGACTCAAAGAGGACTTATTCCTTTCGAAACCAAAGGTTTCGCAATTACTACACAACACCACTAATACAAATAAGCTACAAAAAGTATATTATAGAGAATAACACTTTAAAAAGGGATTCGTGCAAAGACTCTTATATTTACACCTAAATCAGTCACTGAAAACATGTTCATTAAAATATACTGGAATGATCCTATATTAACTGGCAAAACAATTAAAGCAAATAGACCAGACAAATTAAATAAAATCACGTACCCTCATTTATTTAGGCCTATCCAGTGAACAAGGTTATTATTGTACTATTTATCATATCAGTTAGAGGTAAAATACCACAAATATTTGTACAAAGTTTGCCAATCCTTTAACAATCATTTTATATACATTCACAAGTTAAAAAATAGTAATACCGAATAACATGTCAATAGTCAAGTCATTTCTATAATAGAACGCTATTATGGATTTGTGACAACTCGTTGAAATATGTCATTACAAACTAGAAAATAACGAAATCATCTTGTTATAAATCGTATTTCTTTGAACCATACTGCCGTGCTTAAGTAAAAGGCAGTAAACTTCATTTACTACCTTATATCAATTTTGATGATAATAGATTTTAGCGATGATTTTTTACATATCAATTATAAAATTAATCATTAGGAATATTATTTCAATAACAAATTTATTTTTTAAAATTGTCAAATATTTAAAATTAGTTACATTCCCTGAATATAAAAGCAGTAAATTTCTTTTTTAAAGTAAAAGAGCAGTATTTTGCGATTCGATACTTACGAGACAAAAATTATTGTATTCATTATTATTATTTTGATATCAATAAAATATATTAAAATAAAATTTATATTCTGCATTACTGCATTTTACCTGTGACAAAATAAAAAATATGAATAATAAAAACAGTAAAAAACAATAATTACTGTTTTAAATTGTATAAAGACAGTAAGTTACTTATTTTAGGCATTTTGATTATTGTAATCTGGGTAGCCTTAAATTCAAAAAGTCATGTAAACTTGTATTAATTGCTAAATAATTATTATAAAGAAATAATATAATAAATTAATCGATATATTTTTTTTCAATTGTATACCCCATTTTTTAATTCAGAAGCAAAAAGGGCATATTTTTTTACATACAAGGTAAATATCGATGCTGGTTATATAAAGAAATTGCCAAGAAAAATTTCTTTCATTCTCAAGATCTTCCACCTGTCCACTTGTAATACCATTAACGATATTAAATTTCTTTGAAAAGTTTTTTATTTCCAATATCACAAAAAGTCAGTTTTGATATTAGATATTAGTATTTTGTTTCTTCAATAAGTGTTTGACGTTCTTGGTAGGCGAAACAAGTGTATTCGAACGCTTATTTTACTTTATTGCTGGGAAAATGATAAAATTAACGAAACATGAAAGAATTGAAGTATAATGCATGGTTGGTTTTGGAGATAGAACGCGCAAACAGTGGTGGTTTAATTATTCAATGCAATTCACCCTGATCGGCAACCTATAAGCCAAAGCATGGCAAGCCAAGTTGAGGCAATGTTCAGGGAATTTGTGCATGTTAGGGATAATCAGAAATCTTGTCGACCCTTAACAACGGAAGAAGATAAGATATTCCTCGATCCACATTCATTTAAGCAGCTTCAATTGTTAATGTAACATATTCTAGTGTGCATAAAATACTGAAAAAACGAAGTATCATCTCTAAAAGACATACTTAGTACAGGAGTAGTCGGAAGATGATTTTGATCTACGAAATCAATTTTGCTAACAAATGCAACAATTCTGCAATGGTAACAATAATTTTGTAAAAATAATTTTTTTTTGACGAGACAACATTCACTCATGTCAATAGACAAAAGTTGGCATTGGGCTACTGAAAACTCTTATTGGTTCACAGCATTTAACCACCAAACCCTCAAAAAGCGAACGTCTGTTGCGGTATAGTTCACGGAAGAGGCCTAGGTCCTTATTTATTTGACCGTATTCTCACTGGTGCGAGATATTTACAGTTTCTTCAAAATGATCTCATTTATGCACTAATAAATAGCTTTCTATCAAGAGCCACAAGAACCTGATGTGTTCCAGCGTGACCTTTCCTTTTTTTCCAACAGAAGCGCCGCCCCATTACGATACCCCTGTCCGTGTTTATTTGGATGAAGTTTTGCTGAATCATTGGATAGGCAAAAGAGAGACTATTGAGTGGCCAGCCAGATTGCCATATTTGATCCCTTGATTATTTCTTATGGAGATACTTAAAAATTAAAGTACACTTGACTCAGCCCGACAATTTAGAAGCCCTAAAAGTTCGATTATGCTAAGAAGTACGAAACATAACCGCAACGTTCGGCAATATTCAAAAATAATTTATTCCTCGATTTGGCTATCGTCAGATTGGTAACGGGGCCCAGTTTGAATATTTAATTTAGATGGTAACAAATTTTTTCTTAGTTTCTTTAGTTTAAAGTTTTATAGTAATTTTTGTTGACAATTTCCTCATGTAACCAACATCGATATTTACCTTGTCGTATGTAAAAAAATATGCCCTTTCTGCTTCTAAAATAAAAATTGGGGTAAACAATTGAAAAAAAATCGATCACGTTTTAGCTCCTTCTTCAGTTAGTTTGTATTTTTCGGTATTACGCAAAAAAACTCTAAACTAAAAATAAATTCGACGGGTCCGAGCGTTTTTCCAAACAAGCATCCATTTATTTTATATTGGATTTATTCGCTACTTTATGAAAGCACTATGTATATTAGGTCAGCCTGAAAGTAATTTCGATTTTGTAGTGTGAAATAACAAAAATTTTTATACAAATAATCAATTTTAATCAATTATATATTTTCCACTTTGTTCAATGGCCATTTCCTATCTTTCTTACAGTTTCATGATCTCGCGCTTATTGAAATTTTTATCCTTATCAGCAAAAAACCAAATCTAGTTCGATTGTGAAAGTTTTACCATTCAAAGAGTTTTGTAGATTCCGAAATAAATGGTAATCAGATAGGGCCGGGTCAGGGATGTATGGAGGATGTGACATTACCAACTAATCTCCAATCATTTCCTACAAGTTACTAAAAATTAGTGAGGCTTTGCATTGTCAGTAAATATCTAAATTGATCGTCCGGTGTCTTGGAAGCAACTCATAATACACAACACCTTTGTAGTTCCACCAGCATGACAGCATGACCATTTTGGATGCGCGTATCTCTTTGTGAACCTTAGCAACTTTCTTTCCTTTATGGAAATAAAAAAGTAAAATATGCCGAAAATGTTCTTTTTTACACTCCATGTTAAAATTTACCGTAAACTAACAGCTACAAACAAAATTATATACAAGTTGCTTCTAATATTACCTAAATGTAAATGACATCAAATGTTAAAAGGAGAAAAATCATAATATTAACAGAAGTCCTTGAAAACAAATACAACGCTCACTATATGTGACAATCTAAAATACTTTCTTGCCGACCCAATAGTATTAGATACCTGGCCAAGTCAATGTGTCATAAATAAGGAATTGGCACTAGAAATGAAACCATTTAATAATTATGTAAATTTAGTGACAGCAGATAGAAAAAGGATTTTACCTTTAGAGTTAACAGATGTTAATATAACGCTAGGTAAATTATCGGGGTATGTCTCAGCACTAGTTGTAGATAACTTATCCAAACCATAATATTGAGGAAGAATTTCCTAACAAAAAATAAATCTAAAATAGATTGCGAATAAAAAACAGTTCAATTTAGTAACAATAACGTGCAAAAAAAATATTTTCAAACCATTTTTAATAAATATTTACAGGAAAATAATTACTGTGAGTCTCGAAAGGAACTGTTAATCATCGAGGAAGAGACCGACGAGGAAGAAAAAATATATAAAATATGTGCTAAAGAAGATTATCTCTTAGAGGCTAAGAGGTAAACAAAAATTAAACTGGGTACCAAACTGGAGCTTTTGAACCTAGAAACTTCCAAAGAGGTGATTTTTTAGGAAAATGACAAATTATCGAGACCAAATGGGTGAATCTGATATCTTCCCCACATTTTGAGCAGGATACTTTAGCATTAGAAGCCCTAACAAAATTTACAACAATATAAAAATTCCTAAAGGTTAAATCACAGGCTATCTAAAGAAGACAGAATTTTATAACCTCCAAAAAGCTACTCTCTTCCATATAGACGAAGAAGGAAATGTTAATGAAAGGGTCACTATAAGCGACCATAAAAACAATAACATACAAAATATCAATATCAAAAATGAGCTGTAGAACTACAGAAATACAATGATGTTATTTCAAAAACACCAAAATATATTGAAAGAACAGATCTAGTCTAACATACATATTATAAGTATACAATGCCCAACCTATAAAATATAAAGCATACATGGTCTTCAAAAAAAGAAGACTTGATCAATCAACAAACAAGAGAAATGGCTAAATACAACATAATTAGACCTACTAACTCCTCTTGGGCGTACCTTATTGTACTAGTAAAGAAGAAAAAAGGAGATATTAGATTCTTTGTAGATTATAAGCGACCTAACAGCACTACTATAAAAGCAGTCTATAATATTCCAAACATAATTGATATTTTAACTTATTTAGGTGAGGCTAAATATTTCTCATCTCTGGACATGATTTCTGGGTTTTGACAAGTAAAAATAAAAAAAAATCGTAGCCATATACGAGTTTTCAGGCACAAGAGCATGGTTTATGTGTATTTCATTATATGAGCTGTGGATTATGTAATGCTCCTACCACCTTTCAACAACTAACTGATGCAGTATTTAGAGTGGAAAGAAATACTGATATACTTGGACGACGTCATATATTTAGAAACCATGAAAGAATACCTAAAGAAACTTAAAAATACATTTGATCGTGTTCTAGTGGCTGACCTAACCCAAAAACTGGGCAAACGTGAATATCTAAAAGAAATAATCAATCTATTAGGATTTGTTATATTAAAAGATAGTATCCTCACTGAAGAAAGAAAACTAGAGGCAATTAGAGAATTTCCTGTATCAAAATCCATAAAAGACATACAAAGTTTTATTGGCATTTGTAATTATTATAGAAAATTCACACTAGCCAACAAGAAAATATACAGGCTTTATATGCAACGAAAAACAGGAAACAGCATTTCAACTTTTAAAAGATAAATTCTGCACAGCGTCCGTTTTGGCTCATTACAACCCTAACCAAATTTGCGACCAGAGAGAGGACGGAAACTTAACTGATATCAGTGCCATCCAGTTACAGCTAGGAGATGATCAAAAAATACTTCCAGTAGCTGAAAAAAATTACACAATATTCAAAATAGAAAGGTTAGCGGCGATACTAGAACTTAACATATTTAAGACACTGAATCTAAGGAAAGCCAATAACGATAGTGACAATCATCATGCACTATGTTGATTAAGATCTCTAAAGGACTTAATAGAAAGATTAGGAAGATGACCTTTGGGGCTTTACTAATTTGAATATATAAAAGCTGCGTAGCACACCGTGGAATCAGAAGAAATTGTAAAATTACAATTCGAGAACCCATAACTTAAAGAAATCATTGTAATCGGTAAAGTAATATAAAATAAATCCAACTCTCCAGGGAACAGATAACTTATTAGCAATTCCGAAATAACATATAGTCACCATTTTGTACCTTCAGGCAGCCATCTGGGAAAGAAAGACTGTTCACAAAGTTTAAAACCGGTATTACTGGAATAGTTTACAGAAATACGTCGAAAAATTCTTAGTAGGTTGTCCTGATTATAGATTATCAGACTAGAAGAGAACAAAATCGACAAACAATACTTTTCTTACAACCTATCTCTATGGGAACGCTATTTGAAAGAGTAGATATAAATATAATGTAACAGTTGACCACACAGCACATTGGGCAGAAACAAAAGTGCTACCGAATAGAAAAACAAGTTCAATAGCGAAATTTTTAACGAAAAATGTAAATACTTAATACCTTCTAAGTGACCAAGGTAAATTCTTTCAATCAGAATTAATAAAAGAACTTCTAAAACAAATGGCTATAACTAAATAATTTACTAATGCACATCACCCCAGCACAAGTGGCTAACCGAAAGATTAAATAAAACATTAGCCAACATGCTTTCAATGTAGACTAATACTAACCAAACAAACCGGGATGAATTTTAAGCTAGGTTACTTTTGCAATATATCACAAGCGACATAGATTCTATGCAATTCCCTGCATTTATGCTTGTATAGGGAAGGAAGTCCATACTACTCATAAAAGTTAACTTTATTGGATCATCAGAGCCGTTATACAGCCACTGTTTAAGGGACAAGGCCTTAGCAGCACGAAACAAGGCCGTGGAAAATCTTGAGCGAAAACAAAAAATAGATAAACTCAGATACGGCATAGACATGTTGAATATCAAGAAAGAGGCCAGTTTAAAAAGTCTACTCTAGTAAGGAAAGTCGGTAGAAGTGAAAAATTACTCCTAAAATGGTTTGACCTTTACTACTTAACAACGAAAGACTATGAGGTTCAGAAAGGAAAATCTAACAAATCAAGAAAATACATTGTTCATGTGACCCATGAACCCCAATACCCACTCCAAAAATGTAGACCCATATACTTCCCTATATATAATTTTTATGTGAATTTCCTAGCGATCTCTTGCTGTAACAGAAACCTAAACAAGTTTCTGTTACATAATATTAAGGAATATAAATATTGAAAAACAAAACAAATATATATATATATATATATATATATATATATATATATATATATATATATATATATATATATATATATATATATATTTGGCCTGATATCATTGTTGCAGCCATACATTGACCATTTACGATTATTATTGCGACCATCTATTTATTACGTTCGTGTACCGGACGCATAATTCGACCGCTGTTTTTCGGTTTTCCCGCGCTTTTTAGAAGGTGATTTAAAAATTTTTTCTCGGTTGTCACATGATCTTTCTGAATATATTTTCATTTCCGCGCCATCTATTAAGACTGATGAAATAAAAATATATTTACAAAATTTTTTTGGACTCAACAATATTACCACTTTGAAAGCAAGTGTGAGGTTTCCTGATTAAGGATAGCAAATACCTCAAGCCATTTACTGAAACAGTCAATAGCAAACAAGATTTATTTTTTGCCTATATCTGTTTCTGGAAAGGATTCAACTTTATCAATAGCCATCAGTTCAAAAGATATTTCAACATTATATTTCTTTACTTTTCCCTTAGATCTTGTACTTGAACCTTGGCTGACTGCACATGTAGGATACTATCAATACCATAATTTTACGTTTTGATAATAATTAACCCAGTAAATTCTTTCTTGAAGTTTGCCTGAATCAGCACCAGATTTTCCATTGTGAATTTCTTCTAAAACTACTGTAAGTTTGTTTCTATGTACACCTGAATTTTGATTTCCTTGCCATCGGTACGTTTCCAGGATCTCTATAGTAAAGGGTTTTCAATCACTAAACCCAAAGTGCCTTAAATGTAAGTCATTGACCTATATTTTTCTAATTAGGGTGTCTTTCATTAGTTTCTTTAAGTTGAAGAAATGTCACCAGACCATTGTGTTCACGTTAATATTTTCTCATCTGAGCTGTACTCTGGATCAACGACAAAAGTGACTCTCTGAATAGGAAACACTTCTCATTGTATTATTTTACTACAGTACTTGCATTCTTCGTTATTCGGCTCTCTTGACAGGGAATCTGAGTTATTAAGCAATTTTTCTGGTTTATGTTTGATTTTAAAATATTACTTTAGTAGTTTTTCAAGTTATCTTACTATTTGTCCTTTAGGTTGCTTCATATTTAGGAGCCATTTAAGAGATGCGTGGTCTATCCTTATTAAAAATTTCTCACACAAATATTTATGAAAATGTAGGACAGCTTTGGCTATGACGATCAGTTCTTTTCTCGTGGCACAATAATTTCTTTCCAGTTTTAAATACACTTCGCTGAAATATTTAATAACTGGTCCTTGGCCATCCTAAATCTGAGACAATACAGCTTCTACCACTTTGTTGCTGGCATCAGTATCCAATATGAATTGTTCATGATCTTGTTGGTAGCCTAAACTTGGACTGGATTATAACGCAGCCTTGCTTATCAATATCAGAAGTTTATTCATAAAGAATTTTTTCTTCAGTAAGCTCATTCTAAGAGTGAAGCAATATTGGCAACATCTTCTATGAATCTTCTGTAGTATGTGTATAACCGTAGAAAACTTCTCCATTTATGTTGGTCATGTGGTTGAGGCCTATCTTTTATTACTTGCCTTTTTCCTTCATTGTGGAATATGGAATATATTGCCCAGGAAATTCAGCTTTTTGTTTAAATGGTAAGCGCTTTTTGAGGTTAAGTCGATAGTTGGCGATTGGCGTTTTTAATTCTTGCAAAAAACTCCCCGTAGATTCTGTAATGTTTTTCCCATAACCATGACATCATCAAGGTAGAATAGATGTATTTTCCATGTAAGACCTCGCAGTTCTATTTGGCATAACATCATAGAGATCAGTGCCAATGCAAAAAGCAGTCTTTTCCGTATCTTTATTTTGAATGCCTACTTGTCAATAATATCCACTTATTAGATCTAGTGTGGAAAACCAATGTGGACCAACCAACGCTGAGTCTTTCTTAGTAACGTCTTTGATCGTCCTGTATTTAAAACAAAATCTAGTTGTTCCACCCTTTTTAGCTACCAATATTATAAGAAATAACCAAGGTCTATAGTCCCCTGATTCAGCATTTTGTTTACAGATAACTCCACTTCTTGGCATTTGGCTATGGGAAGTCTTCTGTATGGCAGCCATATTGGTTGTGCACTGCCAGTATTTATATCATGCTAGTCGTACGTGTATTACCATTTTTTGCTTCAAACCCATCATTTTGCCTCCTTATAAACGTCTTAGCTTCTTCAAGATCTTGAGGCGAAAAATGTTTTAAATTTATCTGAAGCTCTTCTATAGGTTCGTAATATGACGATTTTAATGTAGATTTGCCAAGTTGTTCACATTATACCAAAAATTTAATTGGCTCGTATAATGCTACTTCGTTACTCTTATTAATATGATGTTATTTGAATTGACTTATGCCTTCGCTACTAGGTATTTACAGAGCGGATTGAGGTGTTGTACTAATTCGACGTGGCTGCCAGAATTCTTGTCCTGTCTTTCGTAAACGATCTTGTCTGTGCTTCCCTTTAATTTGGGTTTTTTGTTCAGCAACGTCTCTGATTAGCTCGGTATTGCGTTTCATAGACAGAATAAATTCTTTGATGCTAAACTTTAGGACGATAAGCTTGTTGTCGAAGAAAAATCCATATTAACGAATCAGGTCTATAGCCAGAGAAAATCTCATCTTCTATATCAGCAACTAACACCAAATAGTTTAATTTTAGCCTTCCAAAACTTTTCTCCAATCACAGCATCTGCTTTTACAGTTACAATTCCCATTGTTGTTCTTCTGGACAATGGTAGAATTTAAATTTTACCACAAGGTTTGACTTTATCAGAGATATTGCTTCACCGGTGTCAAAAGTCATGTTATAAGGTGTAACATTGACATCCTTCAATTATAAGACTATTGGCGGTCTTTCTTAGGCTATGAATAAAAATGACTTAGGAAGCATTCTCGATATTGGTCAAAACCTTGGTCCACATCTGTAGCATTTTATCTGGTTTCTTCTATAGTGTAAAGTATCGCTTCTTGTATTTGGTTTCTTAAGGATTTCATATAACATTTTCTCCACTATCTGACTCGATAAATCCTTGATTTTTTTTCTGGAAACCGCTCTTATTTAGGCTGCTTCTATTTCCAAAGGCATGCCCAAGGCTTTACTACAATAACTAAACTTGCTTATACGCAACCTACGCTGTATTTATTTAGTTGTAGGAATGGTTTGCAAGAACTCCAGTGTTGGTCCACAAAGTGCAATTACTGATAAAGTATCCATCTCTTCGTATTTTCAATTATTTACAGTAGCGGCATCTTCAAGTTGGTATTTGCACATTATTCAAGATGTTTGATCGTCATAAATTGTGTGCTCGATGTTCTGTCCAGTATTTAGGAGAGCCCATGCTTCTTTATTTTATTGATTTCTGTATGAAGGTTCTTCATTTTAGATTATCTCCGGTCTACGACTTCTTTCACTTCTTGTCACACTTTTCCTATGTCTTGTTCCACAATTGATTCAGTACTACTAACTTCTTGGCATACTTCTCCCATGTCTTGTCACACTTAACTTCTCTCTTTCTTAAACTTTTGCGTTTCTCTAATTATTTTACAATGGTCCCTTTTATCCATTAGCAAAGTTTATATTGATCTCTTTCTTGTTTTGGTGACGTTATTCTTCTTCTTGTTTTTTTGGCAACATTATTTTTCTTCGTGGTTTTCTTCATTTTTGTCTTTATAGCGACGTTCTTCTATATATTCCATTTCGGCTGTTTGTTGTCAAGTATTTACCATAGTGTCGAAATAAAATGTTCCAGAAATATGTCGAAAATTCGGTTCTATGCTTGTTTTTTGAGGACATATTTGATGGTGTAGACAGTTTTTCGAGATATTCTTTAGTTTCCAAGTAAATGTTCTTAATTATAAATTCTACGGTAAAGTCAGTTTTTCGCTACCTCTTCTAGTTTACAAATGGAATGTTGTAGAAATTCGTCGAACATTCGGTTCTAGGTGACAAATTCGATGGTAAATTCGGTTTTCTGCTATTTTTTTGATTCAAAATAGAATAATCAAGAACTTTATCTAAAATTAGTTTTATCCTCTTATTTCATGAAAAGTCCTATAGTTAAGCCTGTTTTTCTTTATCTCTTCTAGTTTATCAATAGAATTTTCCAGAAATCCGATGATACTCCTTACTTCTGACACCAGTTCTTATGATTTTACCCTTTTTATATTGACTCACTCTGTTCGAATAGTAACACTACTGTTCACTAATTACTTTCAACACTTTAATAACTATTTGTTTACACTTTTATTATTAAATTTCAACTAACTCTTAATTTATATTCTTTCTACCTATATACACCCGTAGTACATACTAAAAACAAGTGTAGAATCTCCCTACATAATGACTAATAAAAGCTTCTAGATGGTATTTCTATAGGAAACATGATTCGTTCTCAGGTGGTCCTCACTTCAATATAGACTTCCAGATGATGGCTACCAAAGTTTTCAAGCTTTAAATCATATTGAAAAAGGTGTACCTGATGAAATTAAAAGTAAAACTCTCAATGAAGTTAATATCGCCATGGAAGAAAACTTGTTAGGTAGTAACAACGACGAGAGTGATGATGAAGGCGATATTGATGAAAACATATTACCAAATCTTAATGATCCACTTCCATCCACATCTGCTGATGTTGTTGCTACACCTGCTCTAAATTTAAAACAAGGAAAATCTAATAATTCAATTCCTTGAACACCTGTCCAAAAAAAGTGAAAAAAGAATTTTTCGAATAAGCGAAATGTGAAGAATTAAATCAAAAATATATTAAGTTGATGGAAACAAAGCCAACCAAGATAAAAGTGTTTATGCAGAATAAATACAAGAAAAAAAGTAATAGTTTTAATATTTTTATATAGAGGAAAAGAACATATTTTATAATGTTTTTTATAACTTTATATTTCTTATTTGTGCGTCAACATAACTCATTCTTTATTTTAAAAGCATTTTTGATGATTAATTATTAAGAACAATATTTATTTAACTTTAGAGTAGTAAGCGCAAAGCTGATTGTCTGATTATAAGTAGGTGTTGTCTCTAAAGCAAAAATACCCGTAAAAAATGTATAAAATTTACCATTCTAATTCACTAAAGTTATCTACTTTTGAACCGTAATAATTTAACAACGAAAGCTTTAAATTGACACATGCAACACTAAGCCAGTCAAGTTTTGAATATGTTCATCATAGACTAGAAATATCGAATTTTTCCGAGAAGAGCTTATGATGAGGAAGTACAGATTGTTAACAATGAAAACTTTTACTCAATTTCGTAAAAACACCTCTCTATTTAACAGTTCCAAGTTGTTTCCCCTTGTTTTTTATTGCAACTGAAAAACGGTATTATTGGTGATATTTACGATGCAAATTGGCTAACTACAGTTCTCACTTTTTTGACAGCTAAATAAGGTCTAAATTTTGAAACTTTTTAGTGAATCCGGAAGTATATTAGGCAAATTCAATAAGAATATTTAAAATTTAAACCCGATCTAGTTGCCATGAAATTTAAATCATGTAGTAGGCTCATTTTGTTTTGCTTACGATCTTGTCATAATTTATATTACGTAAGTCAACAAATAAATGATTATATAGGGATATTAAGGATAAGAACCTGGCAATAAAACCCTGAAGTATGTAACAGAAATAGTTCTATCCCGCAAATAAATAAAGTTCTTCATTTTTGCCGGTTCAGTAATACAACAAAATGATTTTTTAGGGTTTAAAACTTGCTTGACTTATTGTTGCTCTTGTCAGTTTAAGCCCTCTGCTGTCAATTTAGGATGGTTTCAAATTTAAACCATGTTAGTGAATCCGGCTGTTAATGTTAATGTTATTTCTTAATGCTTCATTATATTTGAATAAATTACCAATATTTATGTCACGACAATCTATTTCGTTATAATACAAAAAAGAATATTCACCGTTCTAATTTTTTTTTAAATATGGAAATAAATATAGGCTGCAGGTAACCTCACTTGTAGACCTCCTCTTCATCTACAGGGTGTATCCGTATAAATGTGCCACCCTTTAACTCTTTTGATAGCGTTTCTAAAGAATTTTTTATAAATTTTAAAGATAAACAATAAAACATCAGGTTTTGGATATCTGACATAAAATTTAATTTTTCTTAAAGGAGCATCCTCTATACTATCATCTGATTTGAGGTTTTTAAACTTTGTCGAAGCTAGACATGCACCCAGAAAATCAAAATCTAATGTTTGATTAAATAAATGAGTTAGATGGGTAATCCATTTAAAATCAGTATACCTGTACATTAGACACGCTAAACTAATGTTAATGAATAGCATATAATAATCCTAAGTACTCGATGACAAAAGCAGAGTCGCAAACCTTGTCTTTAAGTTATTTATTTTAGTCCTAAATGAACTGCTATTGAAAATATTGTTGCAATTCATCATAACCCAGAACGATTTGCAAATTTGCGACCAATTAAATCCCGGGTATTTCGTTTTTACACCGGCGGTGGACTCAGTGGGTTCCACAGACACTCTTTGACATACTTTCTATAACGTAATTTCTGATATTTTAATTTTCTTGGCATCGAAAAGTACCGGTGAGATGTTCCTCAGATGACTGTTTCTACATCACTATTACAATCTTATCCAATAATATTTAATTTAAAGGTAATGTAAATTATTCACGATTTAAAGTACAAAATTATTAAATTTAATGTGGAATGTACAAAAAAAATTGCATTAAATTTAAAGTCATTTTTAACAGTGTATACAACAGTAACTAATTCAGGATTTTAGGAGTAGAGAAAGAAATTTGTAATTTTGGACAGGAATAAGCCATTCCTATAACAGAGATTTTTTTAAAATTTGACTATCCCATAATAGCTTATTCCCTTTTAGTCTGCTCTGTACTATATTATTTTTCCAAATTTAAAAATTGAATTAAACCTTAATCAGAATAATAACTAAATTTAAAATCAAAAACATATTGAAATTTCCGAGTTTCAACGGAAAATTTAATATAAAATTGTACAAAAAAAAAGTTTCCTTTCTATAAGTAAGCAGTACACGTAGTCTATCCAAGCTGTCTTGAGAAATCGTGTTTAATATTTCTAGTACTCTTTTTCCTTTGTTATTTAAGCCAAAACTTTGAAGCGCACTTAAGAAGAATCATTGTAAATTACTTAAATTACACAGAGTGCAGAAAACGATTATTTGGTGTATTCTGTGAAATCACGAAGACTTAGCTATAGAACACCATTATACCATTCGATAGGTATTTAAAAGGTACGTTTTCTGGTAAGTTAAAAATTATAGCGTTCTATTTAAATTAATCAAGTTATAGCCACTTGAAGTTTTTTATTAATTAGTTTTAATTTTTGGACACCTTGTATAGTACAGCAAGTTTATTATAATTGGGACATAAAATATGATTTATTGTTATACAGAAATACTTTTTAAGTATTTGAAATATGAAAATTAGGTTAGATTTTGTCAAAATTCAAATTATTTAAAAATCCTTATGGTTTAGGTATGGGATAAGGGTTAGTCAATCTGAGGTAGATCAATTGATCTGGCGTCAGTCAATCTGACGTGAGTTAGTCGATTTGAGATTGATCAGTTAATCTGGGGTTGTTCCGTTTGAGGACAATCAGTGATCGGTTCCAAACGAGTCACAGGACAAAGAACCGGTTGACCATCAGTAGTCCTAGTAACCAACCAGTGAAGAGTGCTAGACATGGGTCTAATTGTAGGTTAAGTGTGATAGTCAATTTGTATTATTAACTATTTTTTAATAAATCGCACTTGAAGCGGTAGTTTAGAATTTAATCTCTGCATACCAAAGTTATTGATTCCTACGGTCCTAGTCATACCAAAATTGGGCGTGACAAAATTTTAGGCATAAACACCGAAGTATTTTTAAACTATTTTCTTTGTCTATAAATACAATTAAAAATGTTTTCATGCGACATAAGCATTAGCTCTATTAAAACTACGTAAGTTTCAAAAAGGACTAACATTAATTATACAATATTTTCATAATGTGCTTTTATAAGACATCCTGAACGATTGTGACTAAAATAGATGTAGTTATATAGCAATCCTATTGGTATTGCCTCTTACCGAAGTATTTTATAATATTCTTAACTTCAAACTTTTAGAACTACTTATACAATTTTAACAAGTAAAACTTTAAAACTACGAATAGATATAGAACTATCAAATCAGGCATGATGCAAATTCAAAAATGTTTATATAAATTAATACTTTTATGCAACATAATAACTGAAAATGAATGGAAGAAAGATATTTAAAATGAAAATATAAAAAATAGATATAGTAATTTAAAATTATTTGTTACAGATACGACTTTTGTCCTATAAACATAGTTTTTTCAATATTTCGAAAACTCAATATATTTTGTATAGCAATTTTGAGATTTATTTCAAGTCATTAATTAAAAAAACGTAGTCATGAAACAAATATATACATATATATATATATATATATATATATATATATATATATATATATATATATATATATGTTTATACGGCTTTCACGGAATCCTCCGTGTGAGATGCATTAGCAGTGGTTATATCCACATTTCGCATCTTATTTCACATTATATATATATATATATATATATATATATATATATATATATATATATATATATATATGTGAAAAGTAAATGCAAACTTTGTTCCAATCATATCCCTTTCCGTGTTAGAGGTTACACAGTTTGAACAAATTGCTAAGAAACACAATTTATCCTATTCCACCACCATAGAGATGATGGCCTACCTATACCACCATACCGAGAAGAAAGTCAAAACTTACCCTCCCCGCCACAGTGATACGGCAGAGGTACATGTTTCGTCTCTACTAGACTCATCAGGGTACCGACATGCACCTGGCTGTGCAAAGGACAGATCGGAAGGAAGCATTAAGATTTTTTTATTAATAGTTTTGAAATTTTAGCATCAATTTCTGCTGCCATCGAGATGAAAATTAACAAAAAAAATAATAGTTGCGTGATTAGCATCATCTGTCAAATTATTTTTTTTTTCAAGAAATTTAGAAGTGGGGTTAAATCTCAAAATATCGAAAAAAGTTATTAGAAAAAAGTTTTTCAAAATGCAATGTTTTGCCTACATGCAAAATTTCAGCTGTATAAGATAATTTAGATTTTTTGCCCATTTTTTGTAAATTGAACCACTGTTGCAAAATAAGACTAAATGCAAACTACATAAAACTTCTAAGTTTTGATAGCGGTTCATTCCAGACATATGATGTTTGAAGTAGCGCAATATTAAATTTTTCTACAAAATCGAAATAAGGCTATTAAAATTTGGTCACATATGATGAACCGCACCACACATCTGTTTTAAAGGAATACTCATCTCTGCATTCTATTATATAATTTGAGCCCAACATATAAAATTTTGAGAGGTAGCAACATCGTTTGAAGTGAAAGTGGCGTTGTCGGTCCATAAAACGTGAAAGGGAAAGGACACATCTGCTTCTTTTTTCCCTGGTACCAAAAAGAGAATCCCAAACGTATGTCAAAATCTTGTTCCTTAAGAATATTTATAAATTTCGGTTTATAAGGTTTAAATTTATTTTTGTACAAAATTTTCCTTACATTCTCTCTTTGAGCGTCACTTCTGCAAGAAACATGTCTAATACTAGTTTCACCATGTTCTACAAGATATAGGCACACCTTTAATTGGACTCAGTCACTATTATCATCGAAGCACGTTACAAGGAATCGAATTTTAAGCATTTCCATCATCATATTGTCTGTATGCTTCGATAGGTTGAAAATATCTGATGTGTGTTTACATCAAATTTTTTGTTATTCGAATGTTCGCGATTCACGTCAGTAACAAACTCAAAAGCATCGAAATTTCTCGAAGTTAGTCATGGCGGTTGTGGTAAGTCTTAGCGTCCATCATTAAATGTCGGTCTGAAAAAATATTTAGATTGTAACGATGCACATTGTGTGAAAAATCTCTGTCTAACTTCGTTAAAGAACGAGTTTGTTTAACTGAGACGATGAGTTTAATTTTGTCATTATTCTTTTCGCGCGAGGAATGTGTCTTTGTGATAAATAAGAGGACTAATTTAAGTTAATTACGGGCTTTGAAAAAAGGTAACTATAATGATAATGTTCGTAAAATCGCAAAAGAGTTTTTTGCAAATGCTTGTAAATTAATTTCAAACGTAAATTAATTTAAGACCATTGTCGCAAATTTATAAAATTCAAATATCGAGAAAATAAAATTTCAATACTGAGTTCGGCGAGAATATTCTCAGTCCGCATTAATAATAATTAAGAATTAGTTGATATTAATACCAGATTTTATCTTAGCTTAAAGTTTTCAACACACAAAGTATTTATCACTGTTTCAAGGTTTTTGTAATTAGAAATCTTGAACCGTTTTTGGATACGCAAAATGTCACAAATCTTCTGGAAGAATAAAGTTTTTTCCATTTCGCAAGTTTTATTTAAACATTGTTAGTCTTTAGTTGTTTAAATTGGCACTCAAAATGTATTTGGTTCTTCTTTCCTTTTTTTTCACAAGGAATATGTGACAATGGTTTTGAAATTAACTAATATTAAAACAAGACAGGCTTTGTGTTTTTCAATGGAATCGAAATCTAATTAATTGAAATTTGACTTATTTCAAATTAATTTAATGTTTGGATTTATAAAGTCCAAATTTAAAATAAATTTTCCTGCAAGAATTTTTTTTACTTTGCGATTGGTCAAGCGAGAACTTGTTATCTATTTGGAAATACTATGGTTAATTTTCTTAATCACCAAGTAAAAATAAAGGTTTACATATTTTTGATTATCAAAAGAAAGTCTAAAAACCGGAAGAAATTAATTATGAATAATTAATGTATCGTTTAAAAACGCTCAAAATTCAAATTTGAGTTGATACTAATTAATTGTGACAATTAATTAATGTTTGGAAATGAAAAAAATCAAAATTTAAATTTTCGAACAGATTTCAAGAATCACATTCCTGACAGTATAAATCTCAATAGTTGTTTAGAATGTGAATAAATCAATCAAGGTTTACAAAACTTTAACTTTTTCCAAATTAAAATTTTTACTAAAAAATCACGAATCACTTTTCTGACTGTGATGTCAACTCTAAAAAGTATATAAAAATCAATAACAAGTCTTTCCAACTTAAAATCCAAAATATAAATTTTTTTGCAAAAAATCACGAATTACAATCTAGACAATTACGTCATCAGTAATTTGTCATAAAAGAGTGAAAAAGTAACAAAATTTTTGTCTAAGATCAAATTGTAAAATTTTTCAAAATTCATAAAATCAAGAGTTCTTTTCTTGACAGTGGCGTCATCGGAAGTGTAATTAGCAAACAGTTAAACAAGCGGAAAAATTTAACATAACTGTACAAAGTCTCAAAAGAGTATAATTGAGGAAAAATCATTTGGGTAAATTACCTTCACCCAAAATTCAAGTATCAAAATTGATATTTATTGTTACTAATTAAGTTGTTAATCAAAACAAAGCTTAGTTGGAATCATGTACTATTAATGTACTTTTAGTTTAGGACGTTAAAATTAACTTGACAAAGCCTAATCACAAGATTATTACAAAAGTAATTTTTTTAATTCATAAAAGTTTATCCTAATTAGTAACACTAATTGACAAAATTCAGCATTTCAATGCCGTAAAATGAACGCTTATTTTCGGTATTAACATCCGAAAAACTAACCTAACTTGTTTCGCATATGAATGGATAAATTTTCAATGTTCAATGTTGAAGAAAGTCTATATCGAGGAAAGTCACAAATCGAGGAAGCCTATAGTAAAATACACAGTCACATCCACGGAAATTTCGTACTTCGCTATTCGCATTCGTTTCGTTTCTGGAGGATCATGAACGATAGCCATACTAACAAACTCGCGGTGGAATAGCTGAACCTGTTCAGCACGAAAAGTCCAATTCATGTACGCAACGAATTAATAAAAGAGTCCCAATCGGTAATTGAATAATGTTTTAGGCTTTTGTCCGCAAAATGATTAACAAGTTTTTCACGAAAGTTCGAAGAAATAAAACGCGATATATTTCTAATGAAAGTTTCTCGAAAATACCCGTTCAAAAACACAGAAACTTTACCGAACAAATATAAACGTTTTGTATACGTTTACCGAGGTAAAAAATGCTTTTTTATCGGAATAAAAAATGTTTATCAGAACGTCTTTAAAAAACGGAATAACAATACATAGAAAAAATGCGTAGAAACGCGGATAAATCGTTTTGCCTTCGATTTAGAAAAATTATATTTTTAATTTGACGAAAATTTCGCGATTATTTTTAATAATGAGAAGAAAAATTCTAAAGCGGTTCATCCCCTGTATAGTGTTACCATTACCTCTCCGTTAGTTCTCCGTCATCGAATGAGCGCATAAAAATAGGTTATCTTGGACCTTTTTGCATAATCTTGATCTTGAGTCTTCCCTTCCGGAGCTCTTCAGCCAAGTTTATGAATGAATTTATTTTTATCGATTAGTTAACGAATAAACCCAAGTGGGTTTAACAGAAAAAAACTACAAGTATCTTCTAAGATTTCCTGTAAGGGCGTCGTAAACGATCTACCCTCCAACGTGGCGTTACAACTTAACGATTCTCTTGACGTTCGCAAAAATGTACTGACCAAGATACCTCTTACTAGTTCAACTTTCCCTATCACGTGTTGAATAAGAAAATCAAAACAAAATAGCGCGTGGAATGGTAGGCGCTAGGCTTTTTGCCATTCAGAATCAAACGCAGGCTGATATATCAATCAGGCAGAAATGTAAAAGAGAGATTCGAGCCGAATTTTGGTCTTTATACTTGTCGGGAAGATCCGCCTTCTTTTTACGAAATTGACCAATCCCATTCTTGTCGATTTCAGTGTTTCTGAATGTTGTAATTTGTTGTTAATTCTCGCCAAAATTCTTAATTACTGTGAATGAGTCGTTTCTACAACACCATATTTTATGGAATTGTGAGGTTTTCTAAATGAAATTTCTACCGATCCAGTTGATTTAAATTTCACCACAATCCTACTCTCAGTAGATTGTTGCAAATTTTTGACTGAATGCCTTTTATTAAAAATGTTGGCTGCTCCATGATGACTTGTGTTTTCACCATATATTAATACAATTTAAATTTTTTCCTGTAAAGTTGACATTTTTTAATGAAATTTAAATGTAATACGCAGTACTAATTAAAAGTCACTATGACAAACAGAAAGCGATTTGACTGTCATTATTAAAGCAAGGGCTTGATGATCTTTTTTATCGCTTGTTTTACGGCCAATTTGTTTTCGATGCATCATCGGAAGGTAAAATAAGAATTATTTTTTTGGAAACTGCATTTCAATAGCAAAAAACTATTTTAACTTTTTCAAAAACATAGCTTCATGACAAATTTTAATACCCGAGTTTTATATTAAATCGTTGAAACTAGATAAAGTTTAAGTAAAGTTAAATAAAAAATTATTTTCCACCTAATGCAGACTTTACTGATGGCACTGTGTACTGGTTTGTCTTAACTATAATGTGTATTACTTTTAGACACAAATTACGTTTTTAGTAGTCACTTATACAGGATCAAAAACAAATAAACTATGAATCACAGGTGACCAAATTTTAATAGCCCTATTTGAATTTTGTAGAAAAACACACATTTAACATGGCGCTACTTTAAAGAAAATATGCCTGGGATGAAGCATTGTCAAAACTAAGGAGTAAATAGGTTGTGTTGGGTCTTATTTTGCAACAGTGGTGCAATTTACAAAAAAATGGACAAACAATCTAAATTATCCTATACAGCCAAAATTTTACGTTTAAGCTGCATTTAGAAAAACTTTTCCTAATAACTTTTTTCAATATTTTGATATATATCCCACTTTTAATTTTTTTTTGGAAAAAAATTAAAATTTGATAGATAATGCTTATCATGTGAGCACTATTTTTTTTGTTAATTTTCATCTCGATCGAGGCAGAAATTGATGCTAAAGTCAAATTTCAAATAAAGCACTTAATAAAAAAAATCCCATATGATGCGGAATTTACTGGTCACACTTGATGTCAACTTGCTTATTTTAAAAGGAACACTCAATATATTATTGTATTTTTGATTTATACGTGAAATTCTAGACATATTTCATGTATGTATAATGTTCTATACTTAAGTCTCACCATTTTCGGCAGATTTCAATTTTTATGTCAAAAATTACGTTCGCGGACCAAGACTTAACTATAAATTTTTCCTATAAGAAAGTCTTTATTACCTAATTTGGGTTAGTTTTTTTTTGTAGATGAAGATCGCCTTTAGTAGTCTTTTTATAATATTTTGAAAATTATTAGTACAGAGTGGTTAAAAAAGAAGAATAAAAATTATATTTAAAAAATCGACAAAAGTCAATTTTTTCAAATAGAAAGCACCTATTTTTATAATTTTATCATATTAAGCATAAAAAATAAGGGTAATTCTGTATAAGGTAGTCTATTCCAAAAATTTGTAGTTTTCAAAATATTGGAAATTCAACATTTTTCTCTCATAAAAATGCTATATGGCTTTTAAGTTTTGTTATTAGTTGGTCATGGCGGCAAGGGGTGGTAAAAATAAAACAATCGAACTCTACAGAATTGTTACTATTTCTTGCCATTTGGCATTCATGAATAATAATCATACCGGAGCGATTAAATTATACGCACGAAGATTATATATTCTTATTTATTATTTAAGGAGAATGTGATAGAGTTATTTCAAAAACATGCGATACATTCGCGATCCGATATCCGCAGAAACAGAAATCAACACCATCAACTGTTAAAAAGATTATAGAAACATTAAGAACTTTGGATCCATAAATGCAAATAGAAATAGAAATAAACCAGTTGTTAATAGTGAAAATATTGAAACTACAATTTTAGAATATTACACCGCATATCCGACAATATCTATAAGGCAAGTAGCATTAGAGTCTGGATTATCTCAAACATCAGTTTTAAGAATTTAATGGAAACTTTTATTTATCCCTATGTATATTCCATCGTACAACATTTAAAAGGCACTGATTTTCCACGAAGAGTAGAATTCTGTTAATTTATTTTACTTCGGTCACAAAAAAATGCCGGTTTTTTGGATAATATTATTTGGTCAGATAAAGCCAAATTCACAAAAAATGGATTGTTTAATAATAATAATAATAATAATAATAAGATCCAGAACTACTGGCTCAAAAAGTTCTGGTGTATGCACCATCAGCTGGCTGATCTTATTAATGATGTTTTTCTTAACCCAGCAAAAATGCCATTGTTCTTGACCGAAGGTATTACGTACCTCCTACCAAAGGACCAACACAACACACATGACCCAGCTAAGTATAGGCCAATCACCTGCCTACCCACACTGTATAAGGTGATCACCTCCTGCCTGACCCAACGCATCTATGCACATTGTGAGCAAAATAATATCATTGCAACTCAACAGAAAGGATGTACGAGGGGAGCAATGGGATGCAAGGAACAATTGATTGTTGACTCTGTCATATGTAACCAAGCCTGTACCAACCGAAGAAACCTCTTTGCTGCCTACGTGGATTATAAGAAGGCCTTCGACTCAGTACCACATGAGTGGCTCAAAACTATATTAAGAATGTACAGGGTCGACAATAATTTTGTTTCCTTTTTAGAACGCATCATGTTAACCTGGAGAACTAGGATCCAATTGCAAGTGCCATCCAGCGACACCATCGAAACTAACACCATTCCGATACGAAGAGGAATATTTCAAGGCGATTCACTTAGCCCATTGTGGTTCTGCCTTGCAATGAACCCATTATCACGCCGTTTGAACTCCACCAGACACGGCTTTAGTGTTAGAAACAACAACGAAGAGATAGTCAGAGTGAATCATCTTCTATACATGGATGATCTTAAACTGATGGCTGCTACCAGAAGCCAGCTGGAACAAATGCTTAAAATTGTAGAGGAGTTCTCCGGGGATATCGGAATGCAATTTGGACTTGACAAGTGCCGTATTTTGAACATCGTTAAAGGGAAGATACAACCGGGGGCTTTTGAAATGCAGAACGGTGAAACTATCGCTGCAATGGAAGCAGACCAAACATACAAATATCTAGGTATGAAACAGGCTAAAAGAATTGATCATGGCACTATGAAGGCCGAATTGACAGCCGAATTTGTCAGGAGGGTAAGGCGGGTATTAAGAACTAATTTAAATAGTAGAAATTTGTTTAAGGCGCTCAACACGTATGCTTGCTCTGCGCTGAGCTACTCTTTTGGAATTGTAAAGTGGAGCAGGACGGACATCCAAAACCTGCAAAGAAAAATAAGGACACTCCTAACAAAAGCACAAAAACATCATCCTCGGAGTGCTATTGAACGTACAATGCTTCCAAGACACCAAGGAGGAAGAGGATTGGTGGATATTGGTAAGCAGCTCGACCAACAAATAATAAACTTACGTTCATATTTCCACAGATTGGCGGACTCTTCCACACTACATCGAGCAATATGCGAGGCAGACGATTCAACACCGCTACAGTTGAGGGAACAAGATATTACTTCTCACCACCAAACAGACCAAGAGAAGTTACAAACCTGGCTACGGAAGCCACTTCATGGACGGCATCCAAATGAGGTCAATCAGGACAATGTCGACAACTCAGCGTCGAACTACTGGTTGATTTCAGGACAGATGTTTCCAGAAACGGAGGGCTTCTTGTTAGCTATCCAAGACCAGGTTATTCCGACGAAGAACTATCGGAAGTTCATCATTAGAGATCCTTCAATAGAGAATGACCAATGCAGATATGGCTGTCGAACATCAGAGACAGTCCAGCACATAACTGGAGGATGCCAAGCATTTGCCGCAACCGAATATAAGGAAAGACACGACTCAGCCGCTAAGATACTCCACCAGGAGTTAGCAGAAAAGTTAAACTTATTACAGGTAGGAAAAGTGCCTTATTACAAGTACAATCCGGAGCCTATTCTTGAAAACAACCAGTTCAAGTTATATTGGGACCGAACGGTTCTGACGGATCAAACAGTTGCTCATAATAGACCTGATATTATACTAATAGATAAAATTTCTAGGCGAACTACACTAATCGACATCGCTGTACCTAACAACAACAACCTAAGACCAAAATACAACGAGAAGATCGCCAAATACAGAGATCTGGAGGTGCAAATCCGAAGACAATGGGCAATGAACAGCGTCCAAACGATTCCCATAATACTCTCAACAACTGGAGTGATACCGAAGAACCTCCTGCAGAACATCAAGGGACTGGGTCTTAGTGAGCATCTGTATAAACCGATGCAGAAAGCAACTCTCCTAGCAACCGCGCGAACAGTCCGAAAGTTCATGGGAAATACAGCAGACCACGTCACCTAGGACCCGATAACATGGAAAGGGTTCCCACAGAGCTTCATACTTCTGGTACCTTTGTGTGCCTGGTATGAGTGAATAATCCCTGGAGGGAGTGCGAAGCCGTCTGGCTTGTAAATCATTCATGATAATAATAATAGTGAATAATCCCTGGAGGGAGTGCGAAGCCGTCTGGCTTGTAAATCATTCATAATAATAATAATAATAATTATTGTCTGGCCGGCAGTGTGCTGCACCCAGCAGTATACCTGTCGCTACTGTAACGCGTAGACAGTACAGCCAGCAACGCCAGGTATCCGCTGACCTTTAACCATTTCCTTTCTTTACCTGTTAAACCTTCCTATACCCTGACCCACTTACACTCAATTCCTACATAATTCCTTAGGAGCCACTTTCTTTCAGCTTTCCGACTGGACCCGGCAACGAATAGATCCAGGGTTTCCCTCAACCAATCGTAGGAGGCGATTAAATGGGGAGAACTTTTAAATAATGAAATGTCGACTGGAAAACATAACGTACCCCAGGTGGGTAGGACCCATAGTCCACAATCCCACACCGCAGAAGCGGTCTGCTCCACGGATTCTGGGGGGAGCAACATTTCGACATCACAAACTTCAAGTGGCAGAGTGTTGAGGAGGCGAACCCCTGTCACACAAGAAGCTACAGCCCAACAACAACATGAGAGCCAAACAACAACGAGACCTCCACCCTCCGAAGGTGCTGCGCAGGAACCTCAGCCAGCGCTCACTCAGGCGGGACTTCCGAGACAGCGCATGAAATGGACAACATCCATGAATGAAACAGTAATGCGCATTTTTTATAGGGTGACTGAACTAGGACGAGAAACGATCGGCTATAGACAACAGCTTCATGCCGAATTTTGTAGGGAATATCCACACCTACAAGTGTCACAACAGAGAATAGCAGATCAATACAGAGCTATTCTCCGAAATAAACTAATCTCAGAAGCGCGACTTAACATCATCAAAGCGGAAATAGAACGAGAGATAAGAAGTACCGATGATAACAATGAACAAACCCCAGAACCTGCGCCACAGCCAAACCCAGAGGCTCAAGAACAACCAGACAACGACATGAGAGCTGACATCGCTGTGGACAGGCAACAACAACTACATCAACAAGAGGGTCAGATAACTCCAAGAGCTCTACCCGCCGAAGATGCTGTGCGGGAACCCCAACAGGCTCTTACTCAAGCGGGACGACCAAGACAGCGCATGAAATGGACTGTGTCCATGAACGAGACAATAATGCGCAGTTTTTATAGGGTGACTCAACTAGGACGAGAGATGATCGGCTACAGACAACAACTACATGCCGAATTTTGCAGGGAGCACCCACACATGCAAGTGTCCCAGCAGAGAATAGCTGACCAATATAGAGTTATTCTCCGAAATAGCCTAATTCCTGAAGCTCGGCTTAATAGCATCAAAGAGGAAATTGAACGTGAGATCAGAGGCACTGACAATAACAACAATCCGATTGCTGAACCTGAGCCACAACCGGAACCTGAGCTCCAAGAACAACAGGAACAGCTAAATGACGAAGCCCAACAGGACAACACTGAACCGTTTTATCAGAAATTGTCAACGGAAATGAGTGCTGCGGTGTTGGAGTATGATGGAAGCAATCCGTTAAGAAGACCGGCACTGCCAAAGATTAATTCATCCAAAAAACTGGGTGCCATGTTAGACATCATGAACAATCGGTTTTTGCCGGCCTATGTTTCAGATGCCTACACTCTGGAATCCTTACATATGACCATCTACTGTGCCGCGACTGCTATAGCTAGAGCTCTAGAAATTAAAGTCACAACAGAGCGTCGATCAGCAAGGACAGAACCCAACATACCACCATGGGAAAGACGCCTAAACAAGAAAATTGAAAATCTTCGAATAGATATAGGACAGCTGACGGAGTACATCAGGGGCACGAGAACTAGTCGACTGCAAAGGCGAGTTGAAGAAATCATGAATCGTGTCCGATATCATTCGCAATAAGATCCAGCGAATGTTACTGCTCAGCAATGCCTTGACTCGCTGAAACAGAAGCTCTCTGTTATTGCAGGACGGCTAAAGAGGTACAAGACCAGCAATAACCGAAAACGAGACAATGCGCTCTTCCAACGATCAGAAAAGACTTTCTACCGTAAGCTCTCCACCTAATATGGCAGATAATAGATATCCCAATAGAGAGCAGGTAGAAGAGTTCTGGGGAAACCAACTTTCCACACCAGCCGATTGTAACATCGCAGCTGGCTGGATCAATGAAGAACACCAAATCTGCCAAGATTACAGCCAGATGCAGTTTGAGCCATTTACCACCGAGGAAATTTCAAGAATAATCAAGGAATCCCATAACTGGAAAGCTCCAGGTCTCGACGGGATCCAGAACTACTGGCTCAAAAAGTTCTGGTGTATGCACCATCAGCTGGCTAATCTTATTAATGATGTTTTTCTTAACCCAGCAAAAATGCCATTGTTCTTGACCGAAGGTATTACGTACCTCCTACCAAAGGACCAACAGAACACACATGACCCAGCTAAGTATAGGCCAATCACCTGCCTACCCACACTGTATAAGGTGATCACCTCCTGCCTGACCCAATGCATCTATGCACATTGTGAGCAAAATAATATCATTGCAACTCAACAGAAAGGATGTACGAGGGGAGCAATGGGATGCAAGGAACAATTGATTGTTGACTCTGTCATATGTAACCAAGCCTGTACCAACCGAAGAAACCTCTTTGCTGCCTACGTGGATTATAAGAAGGCCTTCGACTCAGTACCACATGAGTGGCTCAAAACTATATTAAGAATGTACAGGGTCGACAATAATTTTGTTTCCTTTTTAGAACGCATCATGTTAACCTGGAGAACTAGGATCCAATTGCAAGTGCCATCCAGCGACACCATCGAAACTAACACCATTCCGATACGAAGAGGAATATTTCAGGGCGATTCACTTAGCCCATTGTGGTTCTGCCTTGCAATGAACCCACTATCACGCCGTTTGAACTCCACCAGACACGGCTTTAGTGTTAGAAACAACAACGAAGAGATAGTCAGAGTGAATCATCTTCTATACATGGATGATCTTAAACTGATGGCTGCTACCAGAAGCCAGCTGGAACAAATGCTTAAAATTGTAGAGGAGTTCTCCGGGGATATCGGAATGCAGTTTGGACTTGACAAGTGCCGTATTTTGAACATCGTTAAAGGGAAGATACAACCGGGGGCTTTTGAAATGCAGAACGGTGAAACTATAGCTGCAATGGAAGCAGACCAAACATACAAATATCTAGGTATGAAACAGGCTAAAAGAATTGATCATGGCACTATGAAGGCCGAATTGACAGCCGAATTTGTCAGGAGGGTAAGGCGGGTATTAAGAACTAATTTAAATAGTAGAAATTTGTTTAAGGCGCTCAACACGTATGCTTGCTCTGCGCTGAGCTACTCTTTTGGAATTGTAAAGTGGAGCAGGACGGACATCCAGAACCTGCAAAGAAAAATAAGGACACTCCTAACAAAAGCACAAAAACATCACCCTCGGAGTGCTATTGAACGTACAATGCTTCCAAGACACCAAGGAGGAAGAGGATTGGTGGATATTGGTAAGCAGCTCGACCAACAAATAATAAACTTACGTTCATATTTCCACAGGTTGGCGGACTCTTCCACACTACATCGAGCAATATGCGAGGCAGACGATTCAACACCGCTACAGTTGAGGGAACAAGATATTACTTCTCACCACCAAACAGACCAAGAGAAGTTACAAACCTGGCTACGGAAGCCACTTCATGGACGGCATCCAAATGAGGTCAATCAGGACAATGTCGACAACTTAGCGTCGAACTACTGATTGATTTCAGGACAGATGTTTCCGGAAACGGAGGGCTTCTTGTTAGCTATCCAAGACCAGGTTATTCCGACGAAGAACTATCGGAAGTTCATCATTAGAGATTCCTCAATAGAAAATGACCAATGCAGATATGGCTGTCGAACATCGGAGACAATTCAGCACATAACTGGAGGATGCCAAGCGTTTGCCGCAACCGAGTATAAGGAAAGACACGACTCAGCCGCTAAGATACTCCACCAAGAGTTAGCAGAAAAGTTAAACCTATTACAGGTAGGAAAAGTGACTTATTACAAGTACAATCCGGAGCCTATTCTTGAAAACAACCAGTTCAAGTTATATTGGGACCGAACGGTTCTGACGGATCAAACAGTAGCTCATAATAGACCAGACATTATACTAATAGATAAAATTTCTAGGCGAACTACACTAATTGACATTGCGGTGCCTAACAACAACAACCTAAGGCCAAAATATAACGAGAAGATCGCCAAATACAGAGATCTGGAGGTCCAAATCCGAAGACAATGGGCAATGAACAGCGTCCAAACGATTCCCATAATACTGTCAACAACTGGAGTGATACCGAAGAACCTCCTGCAGAACATCAAGGGACTGGGCCTTAGTGAGCATCTTTATAAACCGATGCAGAAAGCAATTCTCCTAGCAACCGCGCGATCCGTCCGAAAATTCATGGGAAATGCAGCAGACAACGTCACCTAGGACCCGATAACATGGAAAGGGTTCTCACAGAGCTTCGTACTTTTGGCGTCTTTGTATGCCTGGTATGAGTGAATAATCCCTGGAGGGAGTGCGAAGCCGTTTGGCTTGAAAAAAAATAATAATAATAGTATATTTACGGATCAAATAAATACAATCCATAAAAAATACAAACACTATTTAAAACAGTCAAAATTAAAAAACTCACAAATCCAAACATCCATTAAAGTGCTTCAAAGACAAGTATTGACAATATTAACTAATTTTTCAAGAACTGTAAAATTTTCAATTTAAAGACATTAACAACAATAATAACAACAATAGTACATTAACGGATCAAACAAATACAGTCCATTTCAAAAATAAAAAATACAAACACTATTTAAAACAGAATAAGAATCAAGAAACTTACAAATCTAAGAATGCATTAAAGTTCTTCAAAATACAAGCATTGACAATTGACAACATTAACTAGTTTTTCAAGAATTGCAATATTTTCAATTTAAAGACATTAACTGGCAAATGATAAATATCAATGTCAGTAGAAACTGGATTCATTTCCCTACACATTCGAGAAATAGGACTGTTAATACCATAATTCGTTCGGTAATATATCACTTCAAACAAATCGTGCGCTCTAAAAGCTCTTGGAGGAACCGATAATCCAATATTATTGAGTAGTTCGGGAGAATCAATACAAGAGTTAACAATCTTATAAAGTAGAACGAGGTCAAGATATATGCGCCTCGCACACAATGGTAGCAACCTCAAGGCATCGGCAGTATCATCATATACAGACCCCTCCTGCTGCATTCCCTGTTTAAAGGCAATGAAACTTAAAAACTTTCTTTGTACTCTTTCCACTTTTTCTTTGTATGTAAAATAATGAGGTGACCAAACTTGGGACGCATATTCCAAGACTGATCGAACTACTGAGCAGTATATCACTTTAAAACAGTCTACACTATTAAAATCCTTAAACATTCTCTTCACAAACCCTAGCAACTTCAAACTTTTGTTCACAATATTATCAATATGTGTGTCGAAGCGAAGGGCCCTGTCAAATGTAACATCCAGATCCTTCACACAGTCAACACGATTAATCGTGTTATTATCAAGAAAGTAATCAAAAGTTATCCAATCCCTTTTACGATAAAAACTTATAATGGAGCATTTATTAATATTGAAGTGCATAAAATTTAATTTACACCATTCAGAGAATCGAGCTAGATCCCGCTGAATGCCTTCGCAGTCGTTGCTACTCCCGACAACCCGAAATATCTTTAAATCATCTGCATAAAGAAGACATCTACTGAAAGTTATGATGTCCTCAATATCGTTAATAAAGCAGTTAAAAAGGGGCGGGGCGAGGTGAGCACCCTGAGGAACACCAGAGGTAACATGTATATCAGATGATTCACAGTTGTTAATTTTTACTCGCTGTACTCTATCAGACAGGTAACTATTTATCCATTGTAGAAATGATCCATGGATGCCCAAGCCTTCCAGCTTGTAAATAAGAAGTTGATGGTTAACCTTGTCAAAGGCTTTGGAGAAGTCAGTGTAAATAGCATCTACTTGACACCTCCTCTCCAAAGCCTCCACCAAGTACTGCTCATAAACAAGCAGATTAGTAGTAGTTGATCGACTTGCCATAAAACCATGCTGTGAAGTCGCTAACACATGCTTAAAAAGAGGACACATCTTTTGGTAAACAATACCCACAAAAATCTTACTAAATAGTGAAAATTTCGAAATTCCACTATAATTTTCAACGTTAGCTCTGTCTCCATTCATATGGATTGGCGTAATGTAAGTGGTTTTCCATAATTTTGGAAAAACACCCGTTGATAAAGAGATATTAAAAATTTGAGCCAACACTGCAGACAAAACACCCTGACAATTCTTAACAAATATGACTGGTATCCCGTCGGGACCGGTACCCAATTTACTGTTCAAGTGATCTATTGCATTAAACACGTCCACCGGCTCAACTTGAAGGAAACTAAGGTTTACAGTTTTTGTGTAATTAAAAGTACGGGTATCACAATGTTCATGCGTGTAGACTGTGGAGAAAAAAGCTCTAAAGAGCTCTGCTATAGCAGTTGAGTCCTCCACTGTAACATTATTATGTGACATACTACTTGGAAGAGAAAATTTCATATTCTTAGCATTAACATATCTCCAGAAAAACCTACTATCAGACTTTATAGTCTTCAATGCCAGATATATGGTTTTGATAATTGTATTTATATGTGTACTTACATAGCTTACGTAACTCTGAAAATAAAATGTAATCAGAATTCAAATTGGAAATTTTATATTGTTTGTGGGATTTCTTTTTTTCAAAAATCAGAGACTTCAATTCTGGACTGAACCATGGCGGAAATTTTTTATTTTTTGCTTTAGCTTTAGGGACATAGATATCAAAGCAACAATTCAAACACTGATAAAATGTACTTATTATTATATCAACATTATTTTGCGTCATTAATGAGGCCCAATCAAAATTTGCCAAGAAAAAGTTCATTTCCAAATAATTGCCGTGTTTAAAATCATTATAGTAGTATTCGAAATTCAAATCATCAAATTTTGTGGGTAGCGGAATTTCTAAATATAGAGCTGGATGATAAACATCACAGCGCGTAATGGGTTCTGTGCAAATGACAATTTTAACATCTGAACCACTACTAAACACCAAATCTAATATGTTGCCCTAGACATTCGGAAATGAATTCAGTTGGTACATATTTAAATATGCTGACAAATCTGATAAAAGTTCTGATTGTTTATTTAAGGTTCCCATGGGAATCGCCCCAAACTCATTATTACTCCACAACAAACCTGGCAAGTTGAAATCACCATACATTAAAAAATTATCACACTTGTACTCTTCTAAAAGACAGTTCACAGATGAACAGTACTCCTCGTACATTTCTACTTGTGATTGTGGAGGAATATACACACAACCCAAAATTAATTTATACCGATTTATGGTGACCATAACAAAAACCTGTTCGACAGTTTTATTTGGTGATTTGAGCTGGTAAGATGACAGATTTCTTACGGCAATCATAACTCCACCGCCACGTTGACTTACACTGGTATCCATTGAACGGTCACATCGATATATGTTATAGTCAAAGAGTTTTAATTCACTATTGATAATGTCATTCCTTAACCATGTCTCAGTAAAGAAGAGTATATTGTATTCATCAGTCACTGCTGAGGACATCAAGTCCAATGTCTTATTATTTACACTTCTTACATTCTGGTAGTATGCTGTTATAACGGTCTGATATTTATTCTTCTCCCCTGGTTTTGTCTTATCCCGTTTTGGACCTGTGTCTCTATCATGGCTACGACCATTATTAAGTACTTTCACCAGTGATTCCGAGGTTGTTGGTTCGGAATTTTTGTCAATATTATTATAACCCATGGTTGAATTATTTCCATTGCTGATTTCTGTTGTTCTTTCGAAAGGAAAATCTCCTAACAATAACTCCATCCGGCCAAGTCTTTTCATCATAAAGGTTGTCGATAAGGTCAACATCCGCCCCGATCTTAAAAGCCAAGCTCAAAGCTTCAGGTTTCTTGGGTAGTAACTCGGTTGTAAATAAGTGACCTGGAAATTTACTCTCTAGATATTGTTTGATATCATCTTCCGTGGTATTAAGATTAACCCTACCGACTGAAAGCCATACACGCCGGGCAGCAGAGGCGAAAGAATTAGAACAATTTGTGCCAATACCTCTCACCAACTGGGGTCTGACAGGCGCATTCTGAGATCTTATATTCGAGTGTTGAACAGTGTGTTGGGTAGTCTAATTGTCATTTCCACCCTCCCCATCTTGTTGGATAACAGGTCTATGGGTGGAAAGACCTCTTTGACTTTGATGATTTGGGGGCTTGCTCTGTAAACCACTGGGTGTGATATTATCGAGTTGAGCAAGTTGAGCTCTAGTTGCTTTCGTGCTGCCAAATGAAGCCTTGCTCTGCGTAGGAATTAAACTGCCGGATGAAAGCATATGAATAACCTCTTTATTAGTAGTAGAAATATTACTGATTTCTGTCTTTAATGAGTTCACAGATTCAACTACATCAGCCTTAATATTGTCAATTGCCTTCATAAAATCAGATTTAAGAGTTTCAATTCGATCATCAAGTTTATCAGGTAGAGTAGAATTTGTGCAGCCATCACAAAAGAACCTTAAGATTCTTTTACCCACTAACTGCATAACTTTAATTTCAGAAGCAGTTAGCCCAATGCAGTTTTGACAAAAAGAGCCTTTACAGGCATCACAAACAATTTTTGCCTTTATATCATCAGGTGTTAGGTGCTGCTTACAACGAGAACAGGCAGGCATTTTACTCAGTATAAATAAAATAACTCTGTCACCACTATTAAAATGTTTTGGGATGCTCCAACTTTTATTGCCTCGATGGATTTCGACAAGCTTGTGGAATTTGTTATTTACGTTTTTGTAGTAAACACTTTTTTATATAGAATATTTTAAACACTAAGTGAGCACAACCAAACAAAACTAATCAATATTTAGACCTTCAGGCAATAACTAATTAAAAGATTTTTAGCGGGAACTGTATATACTGTATTAATGCACTAGCCGTGAAAAAATCAGGTTTTAATTCGCAACTTTTCTACTGAAAATTTCACTTTTATTGAAGAGCGATCTATAGGATAACTTGACTCTGATACGATATATAATATATTTAATCGACGTAATTCCCACTACTGGAGCGATTCAAACGTACATCCATTTAGATAATTATATTTTCAAGAGTCTTCAGTTTAACGTGTATAGTGCTATAAGAAATGACTGATATGAATGATAAGTTAGCCATTTTTGACACTTCTGATAAAAATACATTTTTTAGCTTATAGGTGAGCGCTACGTCGACAGCTTGAGAAATTTGGAAGTGAACTATTTAGATAACTTGCCGCGGGCTAATGATGGATGAGATGAGAAATCTATTTTATCAAGACGGTGGGGCGCTTCCACATAATAGTCATTTAATTAACAATCATCTGCAAAATTTGGATGGATAGCCAAGAATGGACCACATCTTTGACCACCTCGTACCCCCCGACCTAACAGTACTTGATTTTTTTATTTGGGGAACAATCAAAAATAAAGTATACAACACCGCATTAACCACTATGAAAGATTGCATGCAGCGCATTAGAATAACATTTGAAGAACTTAATCCTTAGTCAATAGGAAGAGCCACCCATGAAGAGTTCCTGCTTAGGTACAAAAAATGTTTGGAAGTTCAGGTGCGTCAATTTGAACATTTACTCAAATAATTTTTGTAACTTTATTTTATTAACAACTGGTTTATTTCTATTTTTTTTTAGCTTTTATAGATCCAAATTTCTTGAAGTTATAATCTTTTTAACAGTTGGTAGTGTTGGTTTCTGTTTCTTCGGATATCAGATCGGGAATGTATTGCATGTTCTTGAAACAATGCTAGTAGTAATACCGGCGGTATAGACCGGGCTGCGCCCCCATAGGCCCCATGCCAAGGGCCCCTTTTAAGGGCTGCGCCCCACTTTTTTTATGGGGCCCCATTTTTAGATTCCTGTCCGGGGAGCCCCATTTTATAGTGCTCCATCTGAGTACCCCATAGGGCTCCGCTAAAGTTCCGTCCGTGATTCTCATTTTTTAGATCCCCGTTCGAGTCCCCATTTTCTAGTACTTCACCCAGGTACCCCATGGGGCCTTCGTTAAAGTTCCGCCCGGGGGCCCCATTTTTTAGAGCCCCATCCGAAGTCCCCCTTGTCTAATGCTTCATCTGGGTATCCTATGGGACTCCTATAAAATTCCATCCGGGGGCCCCATATTCTAGAGCTATACCCACGGGCCCCCATAGGACTCAGTTCAATTTCCGACCGAGGGCCCTATTTTCTGGGTCTTCAATAGCGGATTCCATTTAAGCTCCGTCTAAAGACCACATTTTTCCCTGAACCCCCACCCAAGGTCCCCATTTGGGCGTTGGCTTTTGTCAGATACATCAGCTGTCAATTGTCATATACGTCAGCTATCTTTTACATTAGGCTTTAACCGCACTTTTATGAGGCCCCATTTTCTAGAGTGAAAATACGCTTTTCAATTAAAAATGATCGTAAAATTTGTACATTTTTTCGATTTAAAGGCTTGTAGAGAGTCTGATAAGGAAATTCTGTAAATAAAGAAATTATGGCGGCCCGTAGTGAAGCAAACACGCCATTTTAAAATTAAATTTTAAGAAGTTTGTAACTAATTGTACAAATGATGATATGAATATTGTATTGTCATTATATATTTATATGTCCTATTTTTTAGGATTACGCCCCCGGAGTCCCATTTTCTAGTTGTTATCTGTCATATACGTCAGCTATCATGATAAATGGTGAATGCGCGTTAAAGTTTAGAAAGAACACCATTTCATATATATTTTTTTAATTTGAATAGGTAAAATTTGAAAAAAAGAGTTGATACGAAGCTACGAGACATATGAATTTTATGTAATAAAAAGTGGAGTTATGCGCTGTGCCCCTTAAAACGTAGGGGAGGGGGAAATAAAACAAATATATACTTTATTTTTATTTCATCAAACATTATTTTTACGACTATATAGTCAACTAACAAATATAAATAATAACTAAGAGTAAAATATAGGTTACTGTAATATAAGGAGTGCATAATAAACAAACATTTAGCTGGTAAATCAACAATCTGAATTTATATTTATTTTAATAATAATTTTAAATATAAAATTTTAATTTATTTTTTCAATTTATACAAACATATCCTTAATCTGACATATATTGTCACATATTTAGATTTTGTTCCCAGGGTATAGAATGTTTAGGACTGGAGGAGGACCATCCACAAACCAAATAGTTTCTTGAATTGATTTTCACATCATCTGGAAGGTCTTTGTCAGCATAAGGTATGGTATATCTAAAAAAATAAATCTTTTTTAACAAACATAATTAAGTTTGATTTCCTTTAACCATAGGTGCCTCGTTTATTTAATGTGGTGAAAAGTTAATAAAATATCGAAAAAGTAAAAAGTGCTTAAGAGGAAATTGATTATTGAACATACTAACATAATGGTTAGAGTTACTAAAGAGATAAAAAGTAATCAATGCATGAGTTTTTGTTTACGTCTCCTTTAATTCAATATAATAGAAAAGTTCAAGATAGGTATAAGCGAGGTTTTGAGCATAGGTATATATAAAATATGAAATAAGCTATATAACAGTGTACAGTATACAGCAAAACCACAAGATTCATTTATCACGATGAGTTAATGGTTTAACAAATCTATCTATCTAACTCCCTAATATGTTTTTCTCTTATTTTTCATGAAATACGAAAGTATATTTTTATTTTCCTATTTTAAACACATAATTTCCTATTTTTTACAAATTTATAACACTTTTAAATTGTTATAATTTTGTTTTAGATATGACATCTTATATCAAAATTAAAAACACTTAGTGTATGAAATTAAATATATTGCCTTTGTTGCTACTCAAAGTTCACCAAAAGCTGTACAAATAATATGAAAATATTAGAAAGGTTTTTTACTGCATTGAAAAAGACATAAAATTATAAAAAACTAATGGCTCAAGTGATGTCTTGTGTGGATTTTTATACAAAAATAGGGTGTTTTCAGGAGAAAAATTACAGACAGACTAAGTAATATGGACAATAAATTAAAGGTCCAAGTATATGTTGTATAGATTTTTTATATAAAAATAGGGTATGTTCTGTAAAATACTTTAAATGGCGGATCATAATTTCGTTTAGATATGAGATTTTATATTAAAATTAAAAGCACTGTGATGTAAGAAATTAAATATTTTGCCTTTGTTGACTACTTAAAAATTCTCCAAAGGCAGTATAAATAATATGAAAAATAATGCCAGAAAGGCTTCTTACTGCATTGGAAAAAGATATAAAATAATAAAAAATGCTATAATAATAAGTGTTAAAAATGTGTAATTTGAAAAATTAAAAAGCTCAAGTGATGCCTTGTGTAGATTTTTATCCAAAAATAGGGTGTTTTCAGGAGAGAAATTACTCACAGACTAAGCAATATGGATAATAAATTAAAGGTTCAGGTATATCCTATATAGATTTTTTGTACAAAAATAGGGCATGTTCTGTAGAATACTTTAAATCGTGGATCATAATTTCGTTTAGATATGAGATTTTATATTAAAATTAAAAGCACTGTGATGTAAGAAATTAAATATTTGGCCTTTTGTTGATTTCTCAAAAATTCACAAAAAGCTGTATAAAATAATATGAAAAATAATGTCAAAGAGGTTTCCTACTGCATTGGAAAAGACATAAAATTATAAAAAATGCTATAACAAGGGGCCAGGTGCAGTATTAGAAATGTCTAATTTGAAAAATTACAGGTCCAAGTTGCGTCTTGTGGGGATTTTTATACAAAATAGAGTGTTTTTAGGAGAGAAATTACACATTGACTAAGTGATATGGGCAATAAATTAAAGGTCCAAGTGTATTTTCTGATTTTTTTATATAAAAATAGGGTATGTTCTGTAACATACTTACAAAAAGGGTTATTTTGATATGTTAAAATGTATAATTTGAAAATTAAAGACTCCTGAGATGTCTTTTACGGATTTTTTATACAAAATATGGCGTTTTCTGGAGAGAAATAGTTCCCTAAGTGATGTGGACTATAAATTTAAAGTCCAAATGGGTCTTGTATTGATTTTCTATATAAAAAGATAGGATATGTTCTGTAGGATACTTACAAAAAGGGTTATCTTGATATGTTAAAATGTTTAATTTGAAATTAAAAACCCCTGAGATGTCTCTTATGGATTTTTTATACAAAATATGGTGTTTTCTGGAGAAAAATTGTACATTAAGTGATATGGACAATAAATTAAAAGTCCAAATGTATCTTGTATAGATTTTTTATATTAAAACAGGGTATATTCTGTTGGATACTGACAAAAAGGGTTATTGTGAAATGTTAAAATGTATAATTTGAAAATTAAAGACCCCTGAAGTGTCTCTTACGAATTTTTTATAAAAAATATGGTGTTTTATGTACCCTAAGTGATGTTGACAGTAAACTAAAAGTCCAAATGTATTCTGTATAGATTTTTTATATAATAATAAGGTATGTTCTGTAGAATACTTACAAAAAAAAAAGGATTATTTCGTTCTCTTAAAAATATATAATTCGGAAATTAATGATCCATGAGATGTCTTTTATGGATTTTTATACAAAATATGGTGTGTCTGGAGAGAAATTATAGATTAAGTGATATGGGCAATAAATGAAAGGTCCGAGTGTTTCTTGTGTGTGGATTTTTTATATAAAAATAGGGTATATTCTGTAGAATACTTACATAAAAGGATATATATTCTGCAAAAAATCCCCATAAATTTCTAGAGGGGTCCCACAGCCCCGAATAGCATATATTTCATTATAATTTTTACTTTTTCAGCTCGAAGTATGTATTTCTTCTGGATGTATTACGTTTACCTATAAAAAATTTTTAACACAAAATTTCGCAGTTATTTATTTTAGCAATTAAATATATAGTTATCACAATGAGTTGATAGTTTAACAAATCGATAATAGTCATAAATTACTCACAGATATGTTTTTCTCTTTATTCCATAACAGAGAGGTGAAAGCCATGTATTCAACGTTGACACAGAAGTTACTGTTGTTGCTGAAACTGCTGCAACAATAAAAGTATTCAGGTATTTAAATTTTACTTAAAATTGGGAAAGTTACAATATTTTTCTTCGAATTAACCAAAAAAAATACAACTAAAATTGTTACTTTTTAAAAATGAAACTTCTTGTTTTAAAATTTGTACTTGCATCAAAGGAAAATTTATATCATATTAATAAGTTTTTCCACTGTACGGTACCCATAAGCAACTTAAAAATTGACCTGCATTGGTCTGTTATGCAGAGTACTATAAATTGTACCAGTGTTTTATAAGATTCTGTAGACTGTAAATGTTGATAAATGCAAATATGTTTAACTAAATTCAAGCTTATTCTAAAAAGTCCGAGTTAGTAAAAAATTAAACAGCTGTAAGGTGTATAATTTTTAAATAATCAATAAAAAACTAATTTATATACATTGGGGTAAAACTTACACAGATGTTAATGAGTTGTGCTATTGCTTTTCATAGTTTATTGGTAAATAGGCTATCATTCTTGACATCATCGTAGTCCCACCACCACAAATAAACGAAACAAAAGTCTGCATATTTGATTTTTCTCACTCAAAATGGACTCCAGTCATTCTTGTCTGTTTGCTTCTATATCCTGTTTATTTCATATTGGGCGTATTTGTTACATGTCAAATTCTTTCTTGAATGTGTTTCTGGTCCATATGTAAAATATTGCCGAAAAAGTACAGCATACCTAAAAAAGTAACTTTTTTTTTACAAGGAAAGACCTAAACTAGAAGAAAAACACCCTTCTGTAGAATAAACAAAAATCAATATTTCTATTCTAAATATTTATCAGCTCTCTTTTTCACAAAACAGTTCTGCTTTTTTAGGTCTTTATATAGATTAAAAAATGTACCTAAATGTCTCAAATACTATTAAAAGTAACTTTTGAAATTCTCCAAATTGACAAATGTTCTAGGTTGATATTTTAATACAAAAAATATAACGAAAGCCACCCCTTAGAGTTTTCTTAAGTGTTTTATCAGAATAACACTAAAATGTACTTAACATATAAAAATTAATAACGTAACTTGAAAAACATTTTATTATCGACAAAAAAATAATCTAAAAACTTACCTCTCTAAATTTTAGCCATTTTTTCTAAGAGAAACTGATTAAAATGCTTTCTAAACATAAAGAAAACCAATTCATAATTTACTTTATTTGAGGAAAATATCAAATAGAAGGAAATAAATCCGCCATTTTTTGGACGCCGTTGTCTTAACAGCTGTACAACAAAAAGGTTTCACAAACAGGTAAAAATCACTATTTAATAACGTAAGTTGAAAATAAACTGAAGTTTTCTAATAAAAACTAATTAAAAATGCACGCAAAAATATATAGAAATCAATAAATATTCACTTTATTTGATCAAACTGTAAAATGGAAGAAAATAAATTTGTCGTTAACTGGCATTCATTGCACACGCCAGCGCATTCCATATGCACGCCATTACCTACATAAAGTACGCTATATCTAAACACTTTTTCGTGTTTTATCCGAACAGAAACTAATTATAAATGCACTGAATATATAAAATTCAATTAAAAATTCACTTTATATTCTTAAAATATGCAATAGAACATTATCGGCCATTATGGTTGCGGTACGAATATTGACATAAAACTGACACACTTTTAAAAGCAGTTCTAGCGGCGGATCGATAAAAAGATTGGGTCTCTTACCTGCGCTCATATCGAAAGTTCCATGAATTACAATTGCCATCAGCCTTTTTCAGTACCATACTTTAAAATTTTACTATAGTTTAAGTATCTACTTTTTCTTTTAAATTTGGATTGTGTCTACTTCTATTTTTTATCAACAAAATAACATTATGGGAATCTTAAGTAGACTATAAACAAGCATGGAAAATGTGAGTGTGTGTCTATGTAAAATAGGCATAAATTACCGTTTTTAGAGCACCATCTCCAAAGACATACTCCAAACCTTGTAAACAAGAAACATTCATAAAAATTAACACTCTAACAATAACCATTGAAAATTAAGTAAAAATCATTATGATGTACTTACAATAGTGTCTGTGAAGCGATATTAACATATCTGTACATATGGAGAATTATATTTCCCTGAAAGTATTTTCATCAATGAGTGTGTGTCTGTATGTGTGATGGTGTGTATGTGTGTGATGGTGTGTGTGTGTATGTGTGAGTGTTTATTGTAACAATAACTTACCAATAGTTCAACTGTAACATAACTTATATTAAGTAGAAGTTGTAAGATCTAACTATTACAGAGTTTGATGTGATATAATAATGAGTTTAATATCAATACCATAATTCACTCCCTTTCAGATAACGAAAGATCAATCGGGAGTGTTTAAAACGTTTTATATTAAGTGCATATATATATATATATATATATATATATATATATATATATATATATATATATAAATATGCGTGTGTTATTTGTTTCTTAACTTATTAACAGATTTACACTTATAATAAACCTAAATAATAAACATAAATTTTAAGGGCATCCGGTCGGTTTTTAAACCTTAACAGAGCTGCCAGACGTGAACTGAGCCCTTAGTTGCGCTCCATTCGATTTTTATGGTAAAAACGAAATTTCAAAGCAAAAACCCTGAAGGAAAAAACAGTGGTAGTATATAACAAATTTATTAGATTTATATAAAATTATACAGTTTATAGTTTATATATACACATATATATATATATATATATATATATATATATATATATATATATATATATATATATATATATATATATATATATATATATCTATTCTTGTCTTCTTATATCCATAAGGTTCCGAGCTGCCATCAGATAAAAATTTTCTTTTGGTTGAATTTGGCCTATACAATTTGGTTTCTGTGCAAGTTGTTACTAGGTTCTCCTTTGTTCTTCTTATGTTTTTGAACACAATAGGTACGGGATCTGACTTTTCAAGAACCATTTTTTTGATGGCATCAAAGGTAATCAATTTTGATGCTTCATAATTAAGCGATATCCCTTTGACTTTGCATGTAACCTCTTCTTGGGTAGTTTTTGTAGAGTATACTTTATATGCGTAGTTTTTAGGCCCCCCACTAACAAAACTGGTAATAAACGACTCAGGACCATAATTTTCCAATTCATCAGTCATATCACCGATAAACTGTCCAGTGACAATATCAGGTTCACTTTCCCTAGAAACATAAATTACAGAGTCTGTGTCGTAGTACAGGACACGTTTGTTAAGTTGCTCTAAATACTTATATAGCTTGAGCCGGGCCTGGGCTGTGACGTAAGCCGCGATGACAACATTAACCGTGGTCAAGGGGTCGTAAGCCTCTTCTATGTATTCAGAATTTACAATCAATGTATTTTCATTGATTGAAAGTACACCATTGACAGATATCGCGGGATTGGTAAACAATGAGTAGAATTCCTTTGAATTATTTATAATTTGAGTTTTTGGTTGATTCTCTCGTTGGCCAAACTTTCCCCAGAAGCTATTTAGCATTAACTTTGCCAATGACCTAAGTTTAGGGTTGCTAACAATATGCTTATGCTCCAATAGAACGTCCTCTCTGTTTAAAAATTCCTCCGTATATTTAGACCGTTCTTCTCCTGTCTGACAATTAGCTGGTCACCCGGATGCTTCTTGTTTTATTTTAATAAATTTATTCATCATCCTCGTAAATAATCCTTCAACGCCGATCTCTTTATTAAATTGTACAGTCGAGTATTTCCAAAATTCATGTATTTTTAAAATTGTGTAGCCTTTTTCGACTGCTTTCAGAACTTCATCTATTACCCAGGTACCATTTAAAGTTCTTTCTTCGTTGATATGCGTACATTCCTGCTGATTCATTTCTTGACCACACGTTTACTGGTAAAACGGGATGATACAAATCTTTCGGAGGTAAAATACTACATTTTATTATACCATTAATATTAAATAAGTCTAGATTTTCACATTCTTCTCCTACAAATACTTCGGGGTGTCCTACTGGAAATTTTCCAAACTTGCAGACATACGGGTACAGAGAGCACACATCAGCATACTTAATTTTTTCCCCGTTCTTAGCTTCGTAATATTCCCAAACATTTCCCGTGCGGCCACCATAGAAAGCATCTCTTGGGTTTAACGGAATCATAGCGATAAGAGGATGTGTCCTGGTATAGCTTTCAATTTCGACATCATCAAGAAGTTATTTTCTAAATTCACACTCCCACATTTCATTTACGGTAAAACCAAAACTTTTTAATTTTTCAATTTTGGCGATGGTTGTCTCGTATCTCAAATTTAGAGTCTGTGTTGGATCTTCGAATAACGCATTATTTCTTCGGCGTCTATAGCAATTGGGGCATCCGTGGTAATAACAACCTTGAAATTCGAAAATTTCGTTAGTTTCGCGGCAAAATCCATCAACTTTTATGCCGTGTAAAACAGCTTCTTGTCCTTTAGCAGCGTGTACAATGTTTATTTCTCGTTTTTTTTTTCTGTCCAGAGTAGCCACTGAATTGCTATTTTGCTTTGAGTGTCCCTCCATCTATAGCCATTTTTTGGAATAATTCCAATAGTATTGGGTTTTAAGAAATTTCTACGAAAAACTTTATTACACGTAGATGCAATGGTAGTGGCTTCAGTGAAAGGACAAACATTGGTAGTGCTTAAAAGTTACTGTCTAAATTTTAAGCAGGCTCTAGTTAAAATCTCCACATCTGAAACACAGTAGTCAACCAAATCTCTTTGCATATCAAATTCTTCATTTTTGTGTTCTTCGTACCACTGGAGAAAGGTAGTGCGATCTTCTGGTTTCATTGTATCTGGTGAATAGTATTTTAGGGGTGGAAGAGGCCCGACATAAGCTTCATTAGCCTTTGTATTAAACAAATGCGGAAAATAGCCCTTTTTAAAGTCGTTTCCTAAACCAAAAGCTTTTGGCAACTTACTTAAAGCCATGGGAAAGTAGTTCAAACTGTCCAAAAACTTAACATTTCCAACTTGCATCATAATAATTTTGGTACCCTTCACAATTAGCTCTGGTATTAAATTAGTTTCAGTCAAAATATAATTTAATATAAATTGATGGTCAAAAGCTTGACCGTTGTGAGCTATAACAACAAGATCTTTAAATTTCTTTCGAAGTTGTAATAAGTGATCAGTAAAGGCTACAACAGGGCGGGGTCTTTTAACTTTTTGCAATCTGTCACCACACTTTTTACATGTTTGTTTCTCTTCGTCATTCAAACAGGCATCACAACACTGTTTAAATACGCACAGATTTGGCTGATGTAATAGAGTACCATTTTCAAATTGTTCTTCTTGTCGAGTCTCCAGATCATAAAATACAAATAAAACATCCTTCATTTTAGGTTCTCTAGTATCTGTTGAATATAACATAAATGGTTTTCTGGTACGTGCGTTTTGCAAATCTTACAAAACATCTCGCCACAAATGTGTTTTCTGTTGCTCTTCACAGTTTTAAAACATTCCTCACACTGTCGAATTTCTGAACAAACTGTGTGTTTTTCGTACGATCCAGTCCTTAGGTGATTATTATAACATATTCTTCCTCTGAAATATCTGCGGCAGCTGTCGCATTTAATTTTAACTTTATCATCAATACATTTAGGAGATTGCAAGCAGCCAGGGCAACTTCCTCCACATCTGTGCTCATTTTTATGATCATACGGAATACAGCACAATTTGCAATAATAGCTACATGCGAAAACGGCCGTTAGTGAAGTAATTACATTAAAAAAGCCATAGTGATGTAGTAAATTTAGTCGTTTATTGCTCTCGTTCACTCCTTCGAAAATTAAATTTCTACCTTTTGATCCATAAATATAAACAACTATTTTGTAATCTTTGAGATATTTTTGAAACTTCTGCAACTCAGGAATGCCACCGCCTTCTTGAGGAATAATTACTTCAGCTTGCTTCATTAAAATTTTGCATCTGTTTGTCTGAATTTTGGCAATATCTCGACGAACTTTATAAAACTCTGGGTCATTTTCAACATTAGCTATAGCAACTACCAAGGCCCGAGGCAAACAGAGATTGTCTTTGTTCTGTATAGTTACGATTCCTCGACGCATACCACATTCTTCTTCAAAAGTGTTACATTTTTTCTGTCTTCCACTTCCTGTCGGCAGTCGTACAGTAGTTACATTAAGGCAAAATGATTCTGTGTTTAAACCAGTACTATTTGATTGGTAAATGCTACTGATGACGTCCCAAACATCTCCATAATTGATTTCTTTTGCCAGCCTAAAACGAATCCAACCTTCTCCACGGTTAAAGTCTTTAGAACGAAAACTAAATCCGACATAATCTAATGGCTGCAACCCCTCCGTTGCTCTTTGAATGACTTCATTAATGGCTTCTTTTACCCAACCAATAGGTTCAGTATCTTCTGGTACAGGCTTTAACTTAAATTCCATGGTTCGACCAGTAAGATTAAAGTTTCTTATTGTTTTTATGGCGTCTTTAACAATAATAAATTTTTCCATCGTAGCCAGTGAAACACTTACTCTTAAAAGCGGATCAAACACGTCTGTATTCTTCAAAGGTCAACTTTGAACTAACTGATTTTCGTTTTCACACCTAACCTCGGTTGTCTAAAATTTAAAAAAAAAACAAACTTGAGCATTCAAGTATTTTTTTTTTAGTTTGTCTCTGTTTAACTTACAAAATAATAATCAGCCTCCTCTCTCTATTATTAAGAAACAAGTAATTTTTTATTCTTTCAGCATTCTAATAAGAACTAGTACTAACCACGAAAAATAGGTGGTATTATCTGATTATGACGTCAAATCGATTTGAAAAAATAAAAATAAATTATCCCCACCACTTAAAAAAGCATAAGTTTTTTGAAGAATATACTTAGTTTTAGTTAATCTCTCGAAAGCAAGCAGACGTAGAAAGCAAATATGAAATTCAATGAATAAATTCTGAATATTATTCTCATTAATATTGAAAATGTGTTTATTCAAAACAAATATGCATGTAGTCTACCGACAACCTTAATATTATGGGAAGTTGCTAACAAATATATTAATGTAGAACGTTCTTGTATGATAGTCACACAAACAATATCCATTTTTGGGATATCTTTTGAAGGACAAGTTTATTATCCAACAGTTAAAGTAATGATACATATGATGCCGACCCTGGAAGTGCAAAAATTTGAATATAGAAGAGAAACTGAAAATTTTGGAATAGAAAAAATAATTTAATTAATTAATTTTCAAAAATATATATAACAGTTATAAGGTTTTTCAGTTTTTTGTTAAAAAAATTTTAAAAAATCAGTGCATCTACTTCAAATGCTAATAAACAAAATAAATTAATATTATACAAAATTTTGGAGTTAATCAAAGAATCAGAGTTCAAAAGCATCTATAAGAACAATAATGCTTTTGTAAAAATATCCATGATATTTGAAAACGGAAATATTAAAGAGGCGTTCTCCTCCTGTAAATACTGCGAGGAAAATTCGGAGAGTGGTTTTTGGAAATAATTCCTTTTCGAAAGAACATAAAATTATTTTTGAAAAGTAGACACAATTTTACTAAAAAAAAGTCAAATGGTAAGAAACAAAAACCAATTTATCAAAAAAACTTTTGAATACGTTGTGTAAAAATGTAATAAATAAACCACCTTTAACAACAATCGCTTAAAATATACACCACAAACAAAATATTTTGACCCAGCAGACGATGCACAATCCGATTTTCGGAACTGTTATATAAAAACTAATCAGTATTAATTACATTATTTATTTGTATCAAAAAGTAATGCAGCACCGACAACGTAAATTTTTTGTTATAAAATGTTTCTTGACAATAGCGCTTTTGTAAAAAAAAAATCTATGATATTTAAAAAACGGAAATATTAAAGAGGCATTTTTTTCCTCTAAATACTGCGAGAGGGAAATTCAGGGGGGGGGGGAGGTTTTTACGAAAATAATTCCTTTTCGAAAGAACATAAGATTAGAAGTAAAGTAGATAAAATTTTATTATAAAAAAACAGTCAAATGGTAAGAAATATAAAGCTAAATTATCAAAAAAAAACTTTGGAATACTTGTTGTGGGAAAATGTAATATATAAAAATTACCTGTAACAACAATCACTTTTAAAATATGCACCACAAACCCAATATTTTAAAGTTAATGCCACCGATATCAACGTGAATATAAAATCATTCCTCAGCGCATGGGTGCGTTTATAATGGTATAATTCAGGGTCAAATGACGTCATATATGTATATACATACATCACATGTGTTAGAGTGAGCGCAAGCTTTCAAGGCATCGAAGAAACGTACATATTTTCAAGGCCGAGAGTAGGTTTAAGGAGTGGGGGGAGGATGAATTAAAACGCGAACTTTCAAAGACATTAGCATATACTCGTATATTTTTCAAGGCTGTGGCCAAGTTTAAGGTGTGGAAGTGAGTGAATTACTACCCTAGCAGACGATGGACAATCCGATTTTTGGAACTGTTATATAAAAACAAATCGGTATTAATCATATTACTTTAATTTATTTATTAAAAAGTGATGTAGTCCGTGCAATGAACATTTTTGTTATAATATTTCGTGACAGCAACATATAATTTTATAATTTAAATAAATATTATTGCGGGTCGTATCTGTAACAAAATTTCTTAGTGATAAAAATGCTTTCAGTGAAACATAATTCTCCATATGTACAGAGATGTTAACATCGCTTCACAGATGGTAATTAAACTATATTAAAATTTAAAAGTATGGTACTGAAAAAGGCTGATCTCAATTGTAATTCATGGAACTTTCGATGTGAGCGCAGGTAAGAGACCCAATCTTTTTATCGATCCGCCGCTAGAACTGCTTTTAAAAGTGTGTCAGTTTTATGTCAATATTCGTACCGCAACCATAATGGCCGATAATGTTCTATTGCATATTTTAAGAATATAAAGTGAATTTTTAATTGAATTTTATATATTCAGTGCATTTATAATTAGTTTCTGTTCGGATAAAACACGAAAAAGTGTTTAGATATAGCGTACTTTATGTAGGTAATGGCGTGCATATGGAATGCGCTGGCGTGTGCAATGAATGCCAGTTAACGACAAATTTATTTTCTTCCATTTTACAGTTTGATCAAATAAAGTGAATATTTATTGATTTCTATATATTTTTGCGTGCATTTTTAATTAGTTTTTTTTAGAAAAATTCAGTTTATTTTCAACTTACGTTATTAAATAGTGATTTTTACCTGTTTGTGAAACCTTTTTGTTGTACAGCTGTTAAGACAACGGCGTCCAAAAAATGGCGGATTTATTTCCTTCTATTTGATATTTTCCTCAAATAAAGTAAATTATGAATTGGTTTTCTTTATGTTTAGAAAGCATTTTAATCAGTTTCTCTTAGAAAAAATGGCTAAAATTTAGAGAGGTAAGTTTTTAGATTATTTTTTTGTCGATAATAAAATGTTTTTCAAGTTACGTTATTAATTTTTATATGTTAAGTACATTTTAGTGTTATTCTGATAAAACACTTAAGAAAACTCTAAGGGGTGGCTTTCGTTATATTTTTTGTATTAAAATATCAACCTAGAACATTTGTCAATTTGGAGAATTTCAAAAGTTACTTTTAATAGTATTTGAGACATTTAGGTACATTTTTTAATCTATATAAAGACCTAAAAAAGCAGAACTGTTTTGTGAAAAAGAGAGCTGATAAATATTTAGAATAGAAATATTGATTTTTGTTTATTCTACAGAAGGGTGTTTTTCTTCTAGTTTAGGTCTTTCCTTGTAAAAAAAAGTTACTTTTTTAGGTATGCTGTACTTTTTCGGCAATATTTTACATATGGACCAGAAACACATTCAAGAAAGAATTTGACATGTAACAAATACGCCCAATATGAAATAAACAGGATATAGAAGCAAACAGACAAGAATGACTGGAGTCCATTTTGAGTGAGAAAAATCAAATATGCAGACTTTTGTTTCGTTTATTTGTGGTGGTGGGACTACGATGATGTCAAGAATGATAGCCTATTTACCAATAAACTATGAAAAACAATAGCACAACTCATTAACATCTGTGTAAGTTTTACCCCAATGTATATAAATTAGTTTTTTATTGATTATTTAAAAATTATACACCTTACAGCTGTTTAATTTTTTACTAACTCGGACTTTTTAGAATAAGCTTGAATTTAGTTAAACATATTTGCATTTATCAACATTTACAGTCTACAGAATCTTATAAAACACTGGTACAATTTATAGTACTCTGCATAACAGACCAATGCAGGTCAATTTTTAAGTTGCTTATGGGTACCGTACAGTGGAAAAACTTATTAATATGATATAAATTTTCCTTTGATGCAAGTACAAATTTTAAAACAAGAAGTTTCATTTTTAAAAAGTAACAATTTTAGTTGTATTTTTTTTGGTTAATTCGAAGAAAAATATTGTAACTTTCCCAATTTTAAGTAAAATTTAAATACCTGAATACTTTTATTGTTGCAGCAGTTTCAGCAACAACAGTAACTTCTGTGTCAACGTTGAATACATGGCTTTCACCTCTCTGTTATGGAATAAAGAGAAAAACATATCTGTGAGTAATTTATGACTATTATCGATTTGTTAAACTATCAACTCATTGTGATAACTATATATTTAGTTGCTAAAATAAATAACTGCGAAATTTTGTGTTAAAAATTTTTTATAGGTAAACGTAATACATCCAGAAGAAATACATACTTCGAGCTGAAAAAGTAAAAATTATAATGAAATATATGCTATTCGGGGCTGTGGGACCCCTCTAGAAATTTATGGGGATTTTTTGCAGAATATATATCCTTTTATGTAAGTATTCTACAGAATATACCCTATTTTTATATAAAAAATCCACACACAAGAAACACTCGGACCTTTCATTTATTGCCCATATCACTTAATCTATAATTTCTCTCCAGACACACCATATTTTGTATAAAAATCCATAAAAGACATCTCATGGATCATTAATTTCCGAATTATATATTTTTAAGAGAACGAAATAATCCTTTTTTTTTTGTAAGTATTCTACAGAACATACCTTATTATTATATAAAAAATCTATACAGAATACATTTGGACTTTTAGTTTACTGTCAACATCACTTAGGGTACATAAAACACCATATTTTTTATAAAAAATTCGTAAGAGACACTTCAGGGGTCTTTAATTTTCAAATTATACATTTTAACATTTCACAATAACCCTTTTTGTCAGTATCCAACAGAATATACCCTGTTTTAATATAAAAAATCTATACAAGATACATTTGGACTTTTAATTTATTGTCCATATCACTTAATGTACAATTTTTCTCCAGAAAACACCATATTTTGTATAAAAAATCCGTAAAAGACATCTCAGGAGTCTTTAATTTTCAAATTATACATTTTAACATATCAAAATAACCCTTTTTGTAAGTATGTTACAGAACATACCCTATTTTTATATAAAAAAATCAGAAAATACACTTGGACCTTTAATTTATTGCCCATATCACTTAGTCAATGTGTAATTTCTCTCCTAAAAACACTCTATTTTGTATAAAAATCCCCACAAGACGCAACTTGGACCTGTAATTTTTCAAATTAGACATTTCTAATACTGAACCTGGCCCCTTGTTATAGCATTTTTTATAATTTTATGTCTTTTCCAATGCAGTAGGAAACTTCTTTGACATTATTTTTCATATTATTTTATACAGCTTTTTGTGAATTTTTGAGAAATCAACAAAAGGCCAAATATTTAATTTCTTACATCACAGTGCTTTTAATTTTAATATAAAATCTCATATCTAAACGAAATTATGATCCACGATTTAAAGTATTCTACAGAACATGCCCTATTTTTGTACAAAAAATCTATATAGGATATACCTGAACCTTTAATTTATTATCCATATTGCTTAGTCTGTGAGTAATTTCTCTCCTGAAAACACCCTATTTTTGGATAAAAATCTACACAAGGCATCACTTGAGCTTTTTAATTTTTCAAATTACACATTTTTAACACTTATTATTATAGCATTTTTTATTATTTTATATCTTTTTCCAATGCAGTAAGAAGCCTTTCTGGCATTATTTTTCATATTATTTATACTGCCTTTGGAGAATTTTTAAGTAGTCAACAAAGGCAAAATATTTAATTTCTTACATCACAGTGCTTTTAATTTTAATATAAAATCTCATATCTAAACGAAATTATGATCCGCCATTTAAAGTATTTTACAGAACATACCCTATTTTTATATAAAAAATCTATACAACATATACTTGGACCTTTAATTTATTGTCCATATTACTTAGTCTGTCTGTAATTTTTCTCCTGAAAACACCCTATTTTTGTATAAAAATCCACACAAGACATCACTTGAGCCATTAGTTTTTTATAATTTTATGTCTTTTTCAATGCAGTAAAAAACCTTTCTAATATTTTCATATTATTTGTACAGCTTTTGGTGAACTTTGAGTAGCAACAAAGGCAATATATTTAATTTCATACACTAAGTGTTTTTAATTTTGATATAAGATGTCATATCTAAAACAAAATTATAACAATTTAAAAGTGTTATAAATTTGTAAAAAATAGGAAATTATGTGTTTAAAATAGGAAAATAAAAATATACTTTCGTATTTCATGAAAAATAAGAGAAAAACATATTAGTGAGTTAGATAGATAGATTTGTTAAACCATTAACTCATCGTGATAAATGAATCTTGTGGTTTTGCTGTATACTGTACACTGTTATATAGCTTATTTCATATTTTATATATACCTATGCTCAAAACCTCGCTTATACCTATCTTGAACTTTTCTATTATATTGAATTAAAGGAGGCGTAAACAAAAACTCATGCATTGATTACTTTTTATCTCTTTAGTAACTCTAACCATTATGTTAGTATGTTCAATAATCAATTTCCTCTTAAGCACTTTTTACTTTTTCGATATTTTATTAACTTTTCACCACATTAAATAAACGAGGCACCTATGGTTAAAGGAAATCAAACTTAATTATGTTTGTTAAAAAAGACTTATTTTTTTAGATATACCATACCTTATGCTGACAAAGACCTTTCAGATGATGTGAAAATCAATTCAAGAAACTATTTGGTTTGTGGATGGTCCTCCTCCAGTCCTAAACATTCTATACCCTGGGAACAAAATCTAAATATGTGACAATTTATGTCAGATTAAGGATATGTTTGTATAAATTGAAAAAATAAATTAAAATTTTATATTTAAAATTATTATTAAAATAAATATAAATTCAGATTGTTGATTTACCAGCTAAATGTTTGTTTATTATGCACTCCTTATATTACAGTAACCTATATTTTACTCTTAGTTATTATTTATATTTGTTAGTTGACTATATAGTCGTAAAAATAATGTTTGATGAAATAAAAATAAAGTATATATTTGTTTTATTTCCCCCTCCCCTACGTTTTAAGGGGCACAGCGCATAACTCCACTTTTTATTACATAAAATTCATATGTCTCGTAGCTTCGTATCAACTCTTTTTTTCAAATTTTACCTATTCAAATTAAAAAAATATATATGAAATGGTGTTCTTTCTAAACTTTAACGCGCATTCACCATTTATCATGATAGCTGACGTATATGACAGATAACAACTAGAAAATGGGACTCCGGGGGCGTAATCCTAAAAAATAGGACATATAAATATATAATGACAATACATTATTCATATCATCATTTGTACAATTAGTTACAAACTTCTTAAAATTTAATTTTAAAATGGCGTGTTTGCTTCACTACGGGCCGCCATAATTTCTTTATTTACAGAATTTCCTTATCAGACTCTCTACAAGCCTTTAAATCGAAAAAATGTACAAATTTTACGATCATTTTTAATTGAAAAGCGTATTTTCACTCTAGAAAATGGGGCCTCATAAAAGTGCGGTTAAAGCCTAATGTAAAAGATAGCTGACGTATATGACAATTGACAGCTGATTTATCTGACAAAAGCCAACGCCCAAATGGGGACCTTGGGTGGGGGTTCAGGGAAAAATGTGGTCTTTAGACGGAGCTTAAATGGAATCCGCTATTGAAGACCCAGAAAATAGGGCCCTCGGTCGGAAATTGAACTGAGTCCTATGGGGGCCCGTGGGTATAGCTCTAGAATATGGGGCCCCCGGATGGAATTTTATAGGAGTCCCATAGGATACCCAGATGAAGCATTAGACAAGGGGGACTTCGGATGGGGCCCCCGGGCGGAACTTTAACGAAGGCCCCATGGGGTACCTGGGTGAAGTACTAGAAAATGGGGACTCGAACGGGAATCTAAAAAATGAGAATCACGGACGGAACTTTAGCGGAGCCCTATGGGGTACTCAGATGGAGCACTATAAAATGGGGCTCCCCGGACAGGAATCTAAAAATGGGGCCCCATAAAAAAAGTGGGGCGCAGCCCTTAAAGGGACCCTTGGCATGGGGCCTATGGGGGCGCAGCCCGGTCTATACCGCCGGTATTACTACTAATGCTATCACTTTCTCCATAAATAATAAATAAGTTTAAATAATCTTCATACGTGTAATTTAATCGCTCTGGTATGATTATTGTTAATGAATGTCAAATAGTAAGAAATAGAGACAATTTTGTATGGTTCGATTATTTTATTTTCGCCACGCTTCCCCGTCATGGCTAAAAACAAAACTTAAAAGCCGTATAGCATTTTTATATGAGAAAAATGTTGAATTGCCAATATTTTTAAAGCTACAAATTTTTGGAATAGACAATCTTATACAAAGTTACCTTTATTTTTTATGCTTAATATGACAAAATTATAAAACAAGTGCTTTCTATTTGAAAAAATTGACTTTTATCAAACTACACTGACCAAGAAAGCCGATCTGGACCCTTTTGGTCGATATCAGAAGATTCCATAATTCTCTAGAATGATTTCCATACTACATGGGTTAATCAAAATTAGAAAAAGGAATAATCCGGCGATTTCTAGACCTTCTATCAAAGGCGTTCCATGTTAAAAATAAGGAAATCGAATTCTCTAAAAAGTTGCAGAGCTGCTTTCATAGTCGTCTCCTGAGGAAATTAATAAAGGTAAATTACTTAAATAGAATATAAACTCGTAAAAAATATACCTAAAACCCTACAAACTACGAACACAAACTAATACTATGAAATATAAAATGCTTCAAAGTTCGTTACATTAGAAAATATACCTAAAACCCTACAAACTACAAACACAATGAATGTACTACGCTATAAAGTTCGTAACAATATATATATATATATATATATATATATATATATATATATATATATATATATATATATATATATATATATATATATATATATATATATATATCTGTTATATGCGATTCTACGCCTATTGTATAATTAATAACTTGTTCATTGACCGCAGTGACAGATTTCGCAATGACAACCGAACAGTTTTCCAACTAGGCAAAATTAGCAATGTAGCAATACGTAACTACGTAACTTTTAATCATGAAAACTTGCTGATACTGCTATATGGAAAATATAAATACCTTTCCTTTTAGATGGTTAATTTAGTAATAGTAAACAAGTAAAGACTAATGCTGTTATTCTGCTAGTTTAAAATTTGATTCATATTTTAATTTTGAAAGTAACAATAATAATTCTTTAAATAAATAAAATAATTTTTTTAAAAAGTTTTTTGTGGAAAAATAAATATAAAAATTGGCGCAGTCAGTAGCATTCGTTTACGTTGGCAGAACAAGAAGATAGTCTTACTACTAGCGGCAGATCCCAATCCCTTGAAACGAAGAAAGAACCAAAGCAGGCGTCCTCACTCAACGGAACGGAAGGAACATCTGGTGAATCCCCTTTTTGCAAACAGTGGAGAACAAGACGACCGATGCTCAAGCACGGAGTCGCGTAAGTAAATTGAATCATCTCGTTTTATTATATTTTACAAAGTGATTAGTTGAAATTGCCAATTGATTATCCGATATTATCGCGGTATTTCGTAGTTTTCCCGAAAATAAACATATTATAGTTAATTTTCCCGAAACTTTTTAACCTTATAAACAATAATAAACAAAATACCGGAGACACGTTCAACCGTAACAGTAGTGAACATAACCCGATCCTCTCCACCCCCCCACTCCTCGACCTTGACCTTGACCTTGCCCCACCCCTCTTTGGCCCCGCCCACATGTCCTTGCCACTGACCTTGAAAGTGCACGTGTGCTTTGGCCTTGACCTTGTGTTCAAGGATGTGTGTGACCTTGGCCGAGACGACCTTGACTTTGTTGGAGGTCATCTTGGGTGTGTGACCTTGAAGATATGTTACGTGGTTTGGGGTGACCTTGAATGGTTTTATATAAGGTATGGGGCAGTTTCATTCATCAGTTGGCTCTGACTTGTATAGGTAGTACATGTGTTAATATTTGACAAATCATGGCATATGTTTGTGAAAATTGCGGTTCTAAGTTTACTAATAGTTATAATATGAGACGTCATTAAAGAGAATCGTGTGCGGCGAGATTTAATGAAGTGCCTGGAGAAAAACGGCTCCGAATTGAAGAGTATACATCGACGATTCCGGTAATTAATTGCGCTACATGTAATATAGATGTTCCAATAAATCATATGTCAGCGCATAAACGAACACAACAACATAAAAATAATTCATGTTTGCCGGTATGTCATGGTGTGCAACTCGTTGAATGTGCCTTCAAAAGGAGAATTGCAACCTATCGGGTTAGCAGTGATTTGGAGCATTCCGATTACGTAATGTTCTTTGCAGACATTAAATCCAAGGTGGTGGAACTTGTTAATAATTTATTGCGTGTGCATCATGCTTTAAAAGTTAACATGACAGCTGTTGGCGAGTACATGCTTCCATCACAAGAAATATTCAGTGAAAAATCCTTCAACACTGCTAATCAAATAATTAGTGTAGAAAGTGATTTGGATGCCGTTTACCATTCTTTCACCGAATCAATAAAAACGCAGGCGACAGAGTTCCAGGAGAAAGATTCAGGTATGGAAAAATCAAAACCCGATATATTAAACTGATTTTTATATATTATTTTTCTTGTTATAGGATGGGCTCTTGTGCGAATTTTATATTTGGAAGTTAGTATAACAAGTATATGCCTATGGGTGGCTCATCATACATCAAGTTGCCGTGTTCTATTGAAAAGAAAGGAGCTGTCGTCAATGTGATTAACCAGGACGAATTTTGCTTTGCGTGGGCTGTAACATCAGCATTGTTTCCTCCAACAGCAGAGCCTTCACAGAAGACATCCTACCCCCATTTTTCTAGAGTGCTAAATTTAACAGGTATAGATTTTCCAGTAAAATTACGTGACATTAAAAAATTTGAGGAAATGAACAACATATCAATTAACGTATACGGTCTGGAATCTAAATATGAAAATAATGAAGTAATACATGAAGTTATTGGTCCACTGAGGTATGCGTCAAAAAAGTTGGATAGACATGTAAATTTATTGTTAATTACAAAAGACTGTAGTAGTAAAGATGGCGGTGAACATTTTTGTGATACGACTTGTTCAAAGAGTCATTATTGTTGGATTCGGGATTTATCACGTTTAGTTTCAATTCAAATTAGTTGTCAACAACATAAAATATATTTTTGTGATGGTTGCCTCATTTATTTTAGTACACCGTCAGCTTTAACTTTACATCAAAGCTACGATTGTAACCACATTTTCACGCAAACACCCTCAGTGGATTTAAAAATCGATAAATTTGGAAAGAGTGTGCCGGAAAATATTTTAAAATTCGAGGGTATAGAAAAGCAAATGCGCGTTCCATTCGTGGTTTATGCAGATTTCGAATCTGTTTTAAAACCCGTTGAAACGGTACAACCAAACCCACAAAATTCTTACACTGTAAAAAGTTTTAAACATGAACCATATTCTTTTGCTTATTTAATTAAATGCTCTTTTGACGACTCACTTTCGAAATTTGAGCTATTTCGTGGGAATAATGCAGCTCAAGTCTTTGTGGATCGTATCGAGTGTGATTTAAGGGCTCTATACAACACATATTTAAAAGACATTAAGCCTATGAAACCGTTAACGCCTGAAGAAAAAAGGGAGTTTAATGATGCTAAAATATGTGGTATATGTGAAGGCCCTTTTGAAGAGGGTGAGATTAAAGTACGAGACCACTGTCACATAACTGGTGCAAAAAGATTTGGTGCTGCACATTCCGTTTGTAATTTAAATTATAAATTACCCTCTTTTATCCCTATCATATTTCATAACTTAAGCGGCTACGACAGCCATTTATTTATAAAAGAGTTATGTAAATATGGGGATAAAATTGGTGTTTTGGCTCAAAGTAAGGAAAAGTACATATCATTTACCAAAAGCATTTATGTGCACGATTATTTTGATAGTAAATGTGGAAAAGTCAAGAGGAAATATTTAAAGTTGCGATTTATTGACAGTTTTAAATTTCTGTCAACGTCTTTGGAAAATTTAGGCAGCGGTTTAAACGACGACGATTTTTTTGAAACGCGGAAACATTTTTTAAATATCAACCAATTTAATTTGATGCGTCAAAAGGGTGTTTTTCCCTATAGCTTTATTGACTCTATAGAAAAAATGGAAAATACATGTCTTCCAAGTAAAGATGAATTTTATGATAATTTACGGGAAGAACATATTAGCGATGAAAGCTATAGAAGAGCAAAAGAAGTATGGCGCTTGTTTGGGTGTAAAACTTTGGGGGACTATTCGGACGTGTATTTAAAATCAGATGTGTTGCTATTGTGTGATGTTTTTGAGCAATTTCGGAATAATTGTTTAAAATTCGATAAACTTGATCCAGCACATTACTATACCCTTCCAAGTTTATCATTTGATTGTATGCTACGTATGACTAAGGTAGAGTTAGAGCTCTTAACTGATATAGACATGATACATTTTTTTAAGAAAGGTATACGCGGCGGCATAAGCCAGTGTACAGAAAGGAAGCACATCGCTAATAATATTTTTTTACCAGACTATGACCCAACAAAACCTTCTTCATTTATAACATACCTTGATGCTACAAATCTATATGGTCATAGTATGTCACAAGCATTACCATATGGTGGTTTTCGATGGTTAAGCGAGCGCGAAATTCTGGATTTAAATATTATGGCTGTTGGTGATGATAGTTTACATGGCTACGTTTTGGAAGTGGATGTGCATTATCCGACTGAGTTGCATGATGCACATTCTGATCTTCCATTTCTAGTAGAAAATATCATACCGCCAACAGAAAACGCTAAATTACCGAAATTAATTCCTAATTTACAAGATAAAAAAAAATACATTGTACACTATAGAACTTTAAAACAAGCCATCGCCAACGGCTTAGTGGTAATGCAAACCCATCGAGTATTACAGTTTAAGCAATCAAAATGGCTAAAATCGTATATTGATTTTAATACCAATTTACGTAACAAGGCCACCACAAAATTTGCGAAGGACACTTTTAAATTAAAAAATAACGCGATATTTGGTAAAACTATGGAAAATGTGGAAAATCGAAAGGATATAAAATTAGTAACACATTGGGATAACAGTGTAGGCAGAAATGGAGCTAGAGCACTAATATCCCGCCCCAATTTCAATAGTAGCTCGATATTTACCGAGAACTTTGTTGCTATACATATGAATAAAGTTAAAATATTGTACAATAAACCAATTTATATCGGTTTTTCCATATTAGATATATCAAAGACTGTAATATACGATTTTTATTATAATTTTATTAAATCCAAGTTTGGCAATGATGCTTCGTTACTTTACACCGATACTGACTCGCTTATATTAAAAGTGTATACGGAAAACTTTTATCAAACTATATCAGAAAACCCCGAAAAATTTGATACATTAAATTACCCCGAAATTAATAATTTCAACATAATTAAAAGTAATTCTGTAGTTGGTAGAATGAAAGATGAGTTTCCTGGTGATCCGATAATAAGTTTTTATGGTACCGGCGCGAAGGCTTATTATGTAAAGTCCATTAATAATGAATTAAAAAAAGCCGAAGGTATCAAAAATGTGTTATCGAGAAAGACCTTCATCAGGAAGACTACCAAAGAATTGTTGAACGGGGTGGTTTGATATTAAGAAAGATGAAGACATTTAGAAGTGAATTACATAACATTTATACCAACATAATAAATAAAGTAGCATTGTCACATAGCGATGATAAACATTATGTAATTCCCAGTTCAACCAAAACTCTACCTTGGGGGCATGCAGACATAGATTTTTACAAAACAGACCCGGAAGAAAACTTAGCAAATTTAGTCACCGTGTTGGAATCATTTCTCAGTCAGGACAGCACGTAATCTGGAAAATCCATATTTCATTATTTGTATTGTTTTTATTATTTCTATTAAACATACAACATTAATATGTAAAGATAGTATTGTAATTTTTTTTTTTTAAATAAAAAACATGTATTCATTACTTGATTGTTTTTTTATTGAACCTTTATTTTAAAATTATAAATATAATGAAGTGTCGACAAATAACAAACTGTAAAAGTTATTGTTGAAAAATTTGTCTAATAGTAAATTAAACGCACAGGTCTACGAGTAAATGTTTAATGTGAAACAGGTTTGCTGACAAGATCCTCCATAGTCTTTTCAATTTTCAACATTCTAGAGTTAAGTTCATCACGCAGTTCGTCTTGCCTAAGTTCATATATTGCAATAACAGTATCATCAATGTATCCTCTAAGTTCTTGACCGGTTTCAATTAATTTCTTGCGTACGTAACCTTCAAGTTGGTTTCTGAATATATCTTTAATAATAATTGTTGAGTCATGTAAAGCTTTCTGCGTATCTTGCACACACTTAGCAAGGTTATTATCAACATAATTTCGTGTGGTCGCATCGTCTCCTTCAAGAGGTTCTGCTAAATAGCACAATCTTTTGCTTCCCATGTCGTAATCTCCATTAGGTGTAAGTTTAAAACCTATTCCTGAAGGACCTCGCATAAAGTTAAAATCCTTAAATTTTCTTTTGCGACCGAACTTATCAATAGTGTTTACTTCTGACATTGTTATGTGAGACTGATTTGAAACCATTAGATTTCACCCTAATATATGGTTCTATTTCATTAATAAACGGACTCTGCAGAAAAATATGGATTGCAAAACGTATTTTAGGTGATGTTTAATAAATACACGTACAGATTCATTTTACTATTGTTTAATTGAAAAAAAAAAATTAAAATATAACAAAAGATTGAGTTTACTTTTTATTATTAAAAAATAAAAAATATAAAAAACAAAAAAATTAAAAATTAAGAAATAAAATACATGTTAATTTCTTCTGTACAGGTAAGCTTCTTCTATGACCCAATTTCTTCTCTGGATGGCACGTTCATTAATGTCCTTGAACTGGTAGTAAACTAGTCCACAAAAGCCGCATTGTACAAATTTAACCCTGAAAAGGTCAATGTAGTTGAAGTCGTCCGTAAGATCATTTCGCCAGCAGATACCTAGTCTTTTACAATGATGACAAGTTAAATAAAAAGCTTTTGGTATATGACTGTATGTTTTGGCTGCTTCACTAGGTTGTTCATCAGTTGGCAACATGATGTTTGAATATGTTGTACTTTTCAATCGCTGTACTCTAATTATGTATTACTTTTTAAAATAACCTTGACAGGACCAAAAAAAAAATCCTTGAAAATTGCAACCTCGAAAACGACCCTGACATTGACGGGTACTTTGACCTTGGCCTTGGCCTCGCATCTGACAAGTTTAGTACTATATTTATATGCTTCTTTAAAATAACCTTGACAGGGACAAAAAAAAATCCATGAAAATTACAACCTTGAAAACGACCCTGGTATTGCTGGTTACGTCGGCCTTGGTCTTGGCCTTGCATCTGACAAGTTTAAATATTATACTTAATGCATCGAACAAAAGGAATAAAGGTGGTGTAGTGGGGGAAATGGGCATAAAAGCAGACTTGCTGGCTCGAGCTCTTCACAGTTCGTCAGAACACCAAACAGTACAGTACTAAGTTAAAGTTAATAGTGTGAGTTTTAATATCGAAGATGTCGAGTGTACGGTCTCTTTTAGATGCTCTTGACGTGAGCTGCGGTTCGCAACAAGGCATGTTGGATAACATTAGTGGTTTGGAAGTGTTAAGTCCGGGGGTATTCGAGAATTGGAATGGCATGGAGCAAGAAGATGCCGAAGACAGAGCCCTGAATGATGGTCGCGACGAAGAGTTGGTTCAGTCGGCAGCGCAATTCCTCGAATGTTGGACGGAGGAGAAGGAACCAAAGATCAACGTGATAAGTGATGTGGTTGTGCGAAAAGCATCGCGGCCTAACAGGGAATCTTCTCCGAAAGCTTCTAAATTGAAAAAGCTCTTAACTATGCGGAAGTCGGAAATCGCCGATAAAAAAACATTTTATTCGGAGATTAAAGGTGTGGGACAAGGAAAGAAGAAGAAGTTTAACTTTAAGCGTCCCTCCACCCCTGTTCCATCACCCGACTTCCTGAAAACAGCACCACAAGAGCCATTGTCGGTAGAAGTGCAAGTGATAGAAGGCCCTGATGGACCAACACCACCAACGCCACCAACACCGGCCAGCGTAGAGCAGGAAATAGTGTCGGAGGTGAAGTCTTCCCCAGCGCCACTGTCGCCGATATTGGGGTGCCGGAAACCTATGAAGAAGCGGTTTAAGCGGTGTTTTGAAGGCGCTGCTTCGTCGTCGTCGTCGTCGTCATCGTCATCGTCGTCTTCACCAAACGAAACCGCTTCTTCTTCTTTAATATATTCCGAGCCATCGCAACCGGAGTGGGTTGAAGACTTCACCAACTCTCAGAAGAGCAAATTAACAGACATTTATCGAATGAAAAAACACTTAGTGAAAAAAGTGAGTGCGTGTGACAGTGACATTTTAGAACTTGAAAGACAATTAGAGTTAAAAAAGGTGGAATCTGCGCGGTTAAAAAGACAATTAGAGGACTTTCATAAATTATGTAGTAGGTGTTAGGTAGTTGTAGGTATTAGCTTTTAATTTATAGTATTAAGTTTGTAAATATATATATATATATATATATATATATATATATATATATATATATATATATATATATATATATATATATTGTAGTTAATAAAAAAGTCTTTGATCAGATTTTTATATTTTATAAAGAGAATAAAAATGACTTGAAAATTTAATTTTGTGTGTTATTTCATATAGGCCCTGTCCCACATAATATTAGGTAATAAAAAAAAAAGAGTGAATAATCCACTAAAACTACGCAATAGCAATAGTTGTAAATATTTTTTGATAATATTTACAAGTATTCTAAAACATGGTTCGGTTTAAGAAGTTAAGGTTCTGTCGCCAGAACTTCTAATACTTTGTATCTCAATATTGTATGTTTTTATGAAAAAAACATAAAATATTGGTTCCAAAGTATTATAACCAACTAAAACTACGATCAAATTATTTTGTGGTCCTGAAAAGGACCGTTTGGTTGTAAAACATGCGACTCTTTATTGTGTTGTGGAGTCGCACGGCCCGTCATCATCAACGTGGGTGGTGGCGGTGCTGTCCTCTGCATATTCGATGATGAACCGCCAAAGTTCATCCCATCTGGGATCGTCCGACTCCCACTCGAGACAATTTTCTGTGGTAGAATCTACCACAGGGCATTGGATGGGTTGTTGTTGTTGTTGTTCAGTCGCAGACATGTTGAACTAAAATGATTGTAATAAGTATTGGTGGTCGTATATATAGAGACAAATTAATGGTGGGGGGTGAAAACAAATGTCGTATTACGTATTGAGACCAAAAGTTGTTTGTGGTCTCAAATACGAACGAACGATTTAGCTGGGTTCCACCAACACCTAAACTTTTAATACTTTGTATCTAATATTGTATATTCTATACATACAATATTAGTAACAAAGTACTAATATGTACTAAAACTACGATCAAAGTATTTTGTGGTCCTGAAAAGGACCGTTGTTGTGTGCCCTTAAAAAGGGCCAGGGAGAGTGTGGGGCTTATGGTGCCCCATCCTCGCTGGTCGACCACCAGCTTGACGAATCGCAGGGGCCTTGCGGGTCGTCGGGTGTTGGTGATGCTGGAATTTCCAGCACCGCATCTTCCATCGAGTCCGGCTCTGGCTGCGGCGACGGAGTTTCGAGTCTTTGTAAGACCCAATCGCCCGCATCGTCTAATTCCACTAGACCCGGATCGTGGTCATACACTAGCGGAATCGGCTAATCCAAGTCGTCCCAACGTAGGACGTCAATTTCAAAATCCACCTCTTCGTCGAAGTCGAAGACTTGCAGGTCTCCAAAGTTGTCGGCTACGGTGTCATCACTAAAGATGGATGAGCCTCTGCTGGCGGGTCTTTCTTCCTCCATGTTCATCGTATGAGGGTTGATGAATATATGACTGTGTAACTGGCCCAGTCTCATATATATAGAACTACCCCCACCCCACCAACGGATTCTAAATGTTATATATTGGTGAGAGCTTATAGAATTATTGATTTTTTCAAAAACTTTAAATAAGGAATTAGATTTGTTTTTTTTTGTTTAGACAATAAGACTTATTCTTAATATTTTGTGAAGAATACATTACAAAAAAAAATAATAGAAACCTTGTTTGGACTGTTAACATTTTCATAGGTTCGCCGTTAAACGAAAATCTCGCCCCATAAGTGACGATTACTAAACTACGATCAAAATATAATGTGGTCCTGAAAAGGACCGTTTTTGTGGCCCTAAAAGGGCCTGGGGGGAGGGTGGGGTGCCTACCGTGGAGTAATACCCAACGATATTATCACCGACCTAGGTGCAGCCCTTGGTCTTCTCATTGGCGGCACCGTCGCCGTCGCTGGTGGTGTCGGCGTTGCAGGCGGTGCCGAAGGTGCCGCTCCTGGTGCGGTACCCCCGCACTCCTCACACTTGCATATTTTGCCGGGCACGAATGGCCTGACAATGCCAATGGTCCTTTTTGGTGTATTTTCCGTCTTGCCGATCGAATGTGTAATGATGAAATAATTCTAATACCGGCCTCTATATACATTCAAAAAGTTGGAGGGGGTAAGGTGGAGTGCAAATATGCATTATATAAGTTTGAGAATAATATGATTTTATAACTCACCGTATCTCTGTTATGGACACAAACTACCCCCCCTCCACTTTTCTAGCATATAGTACTAGACTTTCTCTACATTTTTTTCAAATAAATTTTTCTAACCATTACTTTGCTACATATTTACAACAAATGCAAATTATGCATTTATTTTAATTATTTTCAGGCAAACTTAAAAAAAAAAAAAAAAAAAAAAAAAAACCCTCCCCTACAACTTCCACATACTCCCGTTCGGCGCTCTAGCCTCCTAACTCGAGAATTTCAATTTTTTCGTCTAAATTTTTTTTCATTTTTAAGATTTTTCAAATTTTTTTTTCACCATTGTATTCCACTCAAAATTCTAGGTAATTAAAGTGCTTTTATTTTTTCTCTATCTTGAACGGTTCCCGAGCTACAGCGCTTTAAAGAATTCAAATTACTAACTTTCTATAACCCTTTTTTTCAAATTTAATTTTTTCGAATTTTCAAACATACTACAATATGTAGAAAAAAATTCTCTCTTTAATTTCCCAATACCGTTTTTCTCTAAATCTTCAACTTTAGCGCGTATTCAGCATTTTCAAAAAAAAAAAAAATTATAATTTTTTTTACACCATCGCATTCTCCTCAAAATTTTGGGCTATCAAAGTGCTTTTATTTTTTTTCTATCTTGAACGGTTCCCGAGCTACAGCGCTTTAAAAAATCCAAATTACTAACTTACTATAACCCTTTTCTTAAAATTTCATCTTTCCGAATTTTGAAAAGTACTACCATATGTAGAAAAAAATTCTCTTTCTAATTTCCCAATATCATTTTGCTCCAAAACTTCAACTTTGGCGCGCATTCACCATTTTTCAATTTTTTTTTTGAAAAAATTTTTTTTACGTTTTTACTATCGAGAAAAATGCTTGCTTATAGTACTCGATTTCCTCTATAATTTTTTCTTATAACTTTTTTCCCTATTCCTAACCGTTACTTTCCTACAAATTTTCTAAATCGTTGTTTTTATATTTTGCCTTAAAAATTTTTTCTTGTGTTATTTAAGCTCTTTTTTCCACTTAATAAACCACCATTTTCTAAATTCCCGTACTCTTCTCTTAAAGAGCGGGCTTTTCCGCCAGCTTTTTTTTTTTGGTTGGGTTTCAAATAAATATAAAACTACTACTTCACTCATTACAAATTTATTGATTCAAGAACATTATTTTGTGTTACATATAATAGATACATTAAAATATAGATTTATTGGTCAACGAACCGTTTAATACATTATAACTAAAAAATGAGTCGTGAATAACTAATGCGTACACTTTAGTGTCTTTGGGGAATTTATTCTTTCTCGTTTGGAACTCCAATTTCACATCCACTGTCGATTAGTTAATCGCCTCTGGTTGATGACTGCAATTGATAATAAAAACGGGGTTTTTCATATATTCCGCGAACGTTATCATCGGATCGTTTATTTCGCGCCCGTAGTAGCTGCTTTGGAAGTTTTCGTAATTGTAATAGGCTGCTGCGTACAGTTTCTTGGCGAAATCTAAATTCCATCTTTCGTATGGATAAACGGTTGAATTCAGATACAGTCTAATGTCGCATACGTCGGCGTGGGTAAACTGGGTTGCGTTTTTTTCTTTCTTGTCGCAATTATTGCTGTCTTGAAACCCGACGATTATATAGCGCGGTCTTTCCAGACTTGTACTCGTTCTCAAGGCCCACACGTCGGAAGATGTTTGCCTTAAAGCTGGTAATTCGTACAGATCCCATTTACGATATGCCATTTGAATACTGGCATTGTTTCCTCCTGTATTAATGCGAGACAGTATTTTCAATTTTTGCTTGTCATCTGGAATGATGTGACGAATTTTCCATTCGATTTTGTCGATACTAATTTCTGCCTCTACTTCGCCGACGTAGTAATTGGTAAAAGTGCGAGCTATAATCATAATAAGCTCTTGTTTTACGTTGAAAACACCTTTTGCGTAATCTTCGGCGAATCCCATAAGATATTTTAAGGGTAATTTCCCGGAGAATACGTTACTTGCCGTGTCTACGATATCTTGGTTTGCTTCGTCGAGACCCCATCCGCACGTCATGAGAGATCTTTGTTGCAAACTTCCGAATGAAACCATGGTTTTTAATGTCGTCGTAACTCCAGGTTTACGAACCACGGCGACCTGCTCACCTCCCATCTCGTAGCGAATTTCATCGAACAAAAATGCGAGGGCATTATTTGATAAAAAACATCTTTTCGTTGTGTCTATGGGTTTAAATTTTCCTTCGATATATATGTAACTTTCGGCGATATCCAGTATAATATCTTGAAAATTAATGGGGTTACGGACTTCATCCGAATTGTTGAATGATGGAGATCCGTATGGTTTATACGTATGCTCTTCTAGACTAATAATGGAATTGTCCAAGATGGGCTAGGAGAAAACCTCTATTTTATCGCTGGTGGTGGAAATCATTTTCGCACTTTAAGACCGATTGATTTTAAAAATTTATGGTCTTCGGCAGATAACTGTTGAGATGTTTGTGATCTAAGGTCTGGACGACGACTAACCTTGACGTTAACTCTTCTTTTACTTTTATTATGTTTCGGCGGTTCCCCCATCTTAGTCGACAGCACACACAATTGACGATTGAAGCGAAAACCCATTTCTATGAAAGTTTCTTCAGTTCCAATTTCACGATTATTTTCTCGCCTTGAAAATTGATTAGATCACCGCTATCGTCCAAGATGCGAAGAGTAATGTTGTCGATAAACTGACGTCCTGCCGGCATTAACGGCATATAAATATTATTTTGTGGTTCTTTACTGATTTTGTAACCGGGCTCCACGTCGATATCGAATTCGAACAAGGTATGACCTTCCACCGAATTCATATATGCTCCGGAAATTATATTACAATCTACGCGTATGATGCGTACTTTCATTATTTTCACCATCTCGGTTGATTCGTGCTTTTTGTCTCTTTTTAACACTGTATGATTAAATCCTAACATTTTACCGATACTCGCCTCTCCCCGGAAATCTATAGTATATTGGGATTTCAGTTCACATTTCAGCGTATTATTATTAGCGACCAAGTAAAAGATTCCATCGTTCTTTTCTTCAGTTGAAATCCTCAAAGCCTCCAACATAGCTTTACCTATCTCATCTATTTCATAGGCCCCAGGTGGAATCTGCAATTGTATCGACTCGGTGGTGTAACCCTCCTTCATGTAGGCAAACTTATTGTTGCTTTCGTCCACATTAAAAATTGAATTGTATGTGTAAAATCCCAGCAATGCCAGACCATATTTGTTTTCTCTATTTAATTCGATTGGTGGATAAAAATCGGCGCTTAAGACGCTCGAGTGTCCTGTTAGTGTGAACGTATAAGACATGACTAACCATTAAAACATCACACATCTCGGTTTTATTCTTAGCGGCAACATTTAAAAAGATTCATCTTCACACCTTTTCTCACTGTATTAGATAGTGATGTTTTTATGCTATTTTCTGCTTTTATGCGCACATCGCTGATTTTGCAATAACAACAAAATCTTTTTCTAGACGTAAGATCCTCATCAGCCGTAACCTCGTTTAAATTGCTGCTGCTGAAATAATGTTTGCAACCGCACTGATATTTTAATATATCGATATCGCTTTTGAGGTGCTCGGGCAACTTATCCCAAACGAATGGCATTTCATTTGGGGCTAATGCAATCATTACTTCCTTGGACATGTTTTCTAACTGTTTCACGGTCATTTTCCTTAATCCACCGGCTAGATGAAATGCTTTCAGTGATTGCAACATTTTAGTATAGTTATTGCGATCCATTTGCGATGTTAATGGTGACGATGATGATGACATCTTTTACGCTGATGATTCGACAAGAAACTTTAAGCACAAATGTCCACACCAGACTGTTCCAAAATACTGCTGACGATCGTATGTATAGTAAATAATTTTTGATGGTTCCGATCCCGTTTGTAGATATCGTACCAATTCGATCGGTGGGGGTAAATCGCCGAAGCTGTCATAATATGTTACTTTAGAATTATTTTTTCTATAAGCTACCCAATGAGTCCCTGCACCACGCGTACTATCCAAATTCACTATTGCTGCTTCGTAACGTCGAGGACTTTGTCTAGGTAATAAATCCCTCATATAAACGCCTTGAAAGTGTCCTATTCTTTTCTTTTTGGCATATTTTTCTATGTCGATGTTAGATAGTGGTCTTCGAGGTAGGGATTCAATTAGTTTTTTGATCTACGATTTAAAAATAATCCCATACCTTTACGATATGGCTTTAGAAACAAACCATTTCCTTTCGATTTTAAATACAGGCCGGCACCGGTTTTATCTTCGCTGCTTTTTTTTACAGCTTTTATGGCGCGCACAATTCTCGCTGCCCCACCGGCTAATGAACCCAAAGCTGATAACCCGGCAAAAATTGGTATTAATGGTAATATTCCACCAGTTTTAGGAATCGATATTATTCTCGGTGTACGAACCTTCCTTTTGCCACCTGCCGCTTTTACCGATCTACGTGCTGCCGACAGAGCTATTTTAGATGCATTCATGACATTTTTTTCCAACACATTTTTACTTCCGGCTTTTAATAATTCCTTTCGAACTGCTTGTCGAATAGCTGTTCCGAAACTGGCTTTCCGAACATGTCGATTTTTATTAACACCTTTCCTTTTTGTATGACGTGTGCCTTTACTAGATGTTTTTTTTGTTGATAATGATGATGGTACACCCATACCAAAACGTTGTTTTCCTTTCATAATGTTTGTAACTAACCAAGCTGCTGTTTTTTCACCTAAACTGGAATCTTTCGATTTTACTCTATCCCAAGCACTTTGTTCGAGCTCGTAATCCGCTCGATGTCTCGCACTTATGTTGTCTTTATTATGTAAATAGGCTAAATCGTGTTTTTTGCATGCGGCATCCAAAGGATTAATGCCTGGATCACCTCTTGTTACACGTTTTATTACTTTTGTTCCGGGTCCGCAATATTGATAACCAGGAATGTGTACCTCGAATGGTAATTTATTTATTAACGAATTCACAATACCGTATCCAGTTTTGTTGGAAACGTGAGACCGTCCACTTCGTTTGACGCTCGGCATCTGAATGACAGTTTTTGTGAAAAATTGCCTATAAAATATCAAATTTTCCTAAGATGCGCGTTATCGATCTTAAACAAAAACTTCCTATTGACAATCTCGATGAAAAAGTCGGACTTGGATTTGAAAAGAAGATAATGAAGAGACACGGTCCTCTACTTCCTTCCTCTATTCGCGGCCTGTTAATTGGTCCATCCAATTGTGGAAAAACTAATGTCATGATTTCGCTGCTTACACACCCCCTTGGGCTACGTTTCGAAAATGTCTATATTTACTCGAAATCTCTGTATCAACCAAAATATGAGTATTTAAGGAAAATTTTAGCGCCCATCAAAGGTTTAGGCTACTATGCCTTTAGTGATTCCAGTAATATTGTGGAACCGTCCGATCCAAAACCAAACTCTATATTTATCTTTGATGATGTTATATGTGAAAAACAAGATGTTATAAGATCGTACTTTAGCATGGGACGTCATAAAAATATCGACTCCTTTTACCTAGCGCAAACATATTCGCGAGTGCCTAAACAGCTTATGCGAGACAACGCCAATTTTATTATTATGTTTAAACAAGATGAGTTGAATATTAAACACATATTTTCCGACCACGTTTCACCGGATCTAACTTTTACTCAATTTCAAGAAATGTGCTCAAAATGTTGGGATAATAAGTATGGATTTTTAGTAATTGATAAAGACAGTGATGTGAAATCGGGAAGATACCGCAAAGGATTTGATAGCTATATATTACTGTAATAATAAGAGAAAACGCTCATTTGATTGTTGAAACGTCCTTTGTTAACATCATGAATAACGCGATCGACTTAAAACGTAAACTAGTGGAAGCTACCAATGCCGTCAGAAAAAAATTTAAACAAATTAAAGCGGCTAAAGAATTTAATGTTGTGGAATTGGAAAAGTTTTACGAACCCATTTCTAAGCCGTTGACAACTATATCTGATGTGGTTAAGCAACGTCAGCAGCAGCAGCAGCAGCAACAACAACAACAACAACAACAACAACAACAGCAACAACATTATCCACCTACAAAGTCACATAGTCTCAGTACATCAGTGCAGTCGACTCAAATATCAGGTTTTCCCCAACCTACACATTCCTTTCAAACCTCCACACCTATTCAGCAACAGCAGCATCGCATTTCAAAAGAAGATATTAGCCAATCGGTGTTTGATACACCCTCGACATCAACTAATACATCTCTCGCATCCGCTGACACCACAACTTCCGATACTTTAAACGCACACCTGAAAGGATTACGTTCGAAACCATCTCTATACGATACTGTATATGGTGTACGTTTTGGTTCAAAAACAGATTATAACAAAAATTTTATTGGTAATTTAGAGGTGCGTTTTCGAAATGGAAATATTGTCTTTTACAGAAAAGGGAAAAATATTGCAGAATATGGTGGATCACCGGCACTTTATGATTTGTTATTTCTTAAAACACCCCCAAGTGTAGGCAAGGAACAACAATTAAGTGATAATGTACTTTCAACGTACAAGGAAATTTTGGAATCAACGAGTGCTGTCTACAACAATTTTAAAAAAAGTGATGGTTTACGGGAGCAAATATTTACGAATTATTAAACCTCTGATAATGGGCACAAAATTAGGTGGTACTATTACAAGAAAAAATCTCTCTGAAAAACTACAGTTACCCACAAAAAAGAAATTATCTTCGAAAAAATTTCAGTATGTCTACTGAAACAAAGCTAAAGAGTTGGTGGAGCGTTTACGTTTGTTGTGGAGTTCCAAAATAGCCGGTCACACTGGACACGAAAATGAAATTATGTCAATCATAGAGGAATTACGAGAAGAAGATATAATATATTAAGCTCAATATTTAATGATATTATTCAGTTCTTCCTTCGATCTGAAACCTTTAATATTACTAATATTATGGAGCCCAGTCTAGAAAAAATCAAGATTGTTAATGAACTACATAGAACGGCTAGAAAAAATTTTGTAAGACGGCGCACGATAATAAAAGGATACAGAGATTTGTGGCAAATTGATTTGGCTGAAATGCAACAGTATGCTGATGAAAACGATGGTTATCGTTATATTTTGGTCTCTATAAATTGTTACTCTAAATTTGTCTATACCAAAGCCATAAAAAACAAGACTGGTATAGAAGTTACTAATGCGATGAAAAGCATCATTGAAGAGGCATCATATACACCAACAAATCTGCAAAGTGATCAAGGAAAGGAGTTCTATAATACAAACTTTCAAGCCCTGATGAAAAAATATAATATAAATCATTATTCCACTTACAGCACAAAGAAAGCTGCAATTGTTGAGCGAGTCATAAGGACTTTAAAAAATAATTTATATAAACAATTCTCGACAAGAGGATCTTACAAATGGATACATATATTATCGGAAGTAACAAAAACCTATAACCATTCGAAACATCGCACCATTGGAATGAAGCCTGCAGACGTGCAAGAAAAAACACAAATTAAAGCATACGATTATTTAAAAATTGTACCTAAAAAATTTAAGTTTTCCATGGGTGACATTGTGCGTATTAGCAAGTACAAAAGCTTATTCGAGAAAGGATATACGCCCTCTTGGTCAACCGAATTGTTTAAAGTTGTAAAAGTTAACGTTACAAATCAACCTACTTACTTGTTGGAATCGTTAGAAGGTCAGCCTATAAGAGGGTGTTTTTACGAATCAGAACTACAAAAAACAAGCAGTCCTGACGTTTATCTAGTAGAAAAGGTCCTTAGACAACGCAAGAAAAATCACACCGATCAATTATTTGTCAAATGGCTAGGATTTCCCAACCACTTCAACTCTTGGATAGATAAAGTTAATATTGTTTAAATAACATATTGTATGACTATATTTTTAATTTAAAATGTAAAATAAATAAACAATATATTGTAAAATAAAGTTTTTTATTTCAATCTTAATCATTAAAAACAATGACAATAAAACATCATACACATAAATAACATTTCAATATTCTTGGAGGGGAGGTCCAATTCACCGACGACTACGACGTTATCTTCAAGGCTATGCTACTTGGAGTGCGTTCTCCTATTCTTTAACCTGCTTTCCCTTTTTTAGTTTTTTTTTGAAGTCGAGCCGTACGACAGTGCGCTTAATGAGTCATTTAAAGGCTGATGATAGAGTATTTTCTGAATAACTTCAATTTTTGTTTTAAGCTCACTATTATTTTTGTATATCATGGGGAGGACATCCTTGTTAAATATGTCACATATTACAACTGCAAAATTGTAAAACTTTCTATTAACAAAGTGTTTTGTCACAGCATCGTCATCATCTTTAGGTTCGCCTAAGTTGGTTATGATTTTTCCACCCATATCATACTGCCCATCCGCTGTAAGTTTAAAACCAATCCCTTGTGGCCCAGATAATATATGATATTTTTCATTACATTTCTGACGACCAAATTTATCAATTGTGTTGTTTCCTCGACTCATTTTCAATCTTTACTAAACTATTTTATTTTTATTTGCCCTACTTATATTAAATATTTCAGCTGAGAAAAAGAAACACTGACTATGATCTACTGGGTTGGTATGTTTATAAAAGAAATAAAACAAATCTGTGATTGTAACAGATATTTATTTACAGTTATTTAATTGCACAAATACAAAAATTATAAAAAATTAATTTTTCATGTCTTCATTTTCGTTGCTCAAAATTCTATCCCATCCGACACTATTTCGATCGTCAACGTCTTGGGCTGTTGCTGTTGCAGAAACCAATTCATATTTTGCAGCAAGCTCACCTGGTAAATGTGGAATATTGACGAGGTATTCTTTTAATTCTTCTTCAACCATTTCAGCACAAAATGTATCCATGTCTATGGAACCATATAAAAATTTGTCGCACAAGTGTGCCCCAGCCATAAAATTGATTGTATCCCTGATCTCGTTCTTATATTGATCTTTGGTTACATCAATATGCGACCAATCATTTACGCTATCTAACATATCGTGAGCCCTATTTCTTAATTCTCTCCCCAACCAAAATATGTATCTATCTACACATTCGTTGGCGGTCGTCGTCGTCGCATCAGCAGACATCTTTAACAGAAATAATGAACACGCGTAAGTATTCTGACATGTGCAACTATATTTTAAATTTAATTACATCCTTTTTTTCAAACAATTTACTTACAATTTACTCCAATGAGCCAAAACATAATAATGTTCGAGTATTGTTTCCAAAAACTCTAGTGCCCTGCCCCAAATAAGTTAGAGTGTATTTACCTTTAGTTTTACTCATAATATCTACAATATCGTCAGATAGTGTTTCGGCCACACGTTTTGGTAAAAAAGTCTCAAATGTGCTATTATCACTGTCATCGTGTAAAGCCACTAAAAGAGTTTTACCAAATCGTGTAGTCATTGAAACCATCTTTACAATTTTATACACTCTGCCTACAATCATTTCGGTAACCTTTTTTCTCTCTAAAACATCGAAATCTTTGCTGAACATTTTATTAATTTCATCTAGAGTTTCTTTTGCAATACTCATTATTGAAAAAATGGTATATAAATCCAAAAATTACCGTGAATATAAAAGCACTTTCAGAACACTACACGAACACAATATTTGATGTTTATGCCACTGATATCTGCGACTGTTTGAAGTCACTTCTTTTCCCACGAACCTTTATAGCGAGGTTTCAAGGTCGAATTGTAACAGTGGTGGGGGTAGCTTAACGATAGAAATAGTGGGAGGAGTATTCAAGGTCAAATGACGTCACACATTTAAATTGGTATAAGGATAACTTCAAGGACAAAATATAATGAAACAAATAACTACATTTTATGTACTTTATTGATTGATTTTTTTCTGCCATTCTTCTATACGTGTAACATTATCACCTAAACCTAATTTTCTTAATTTGTTCAATAATAATTGTTTGTTTTAATTTCTTAGAAAATTCTTACAAACTATACTCGCTAAAAGACACACTTCGGCATGGTCCATATACTTAAAAAATACACTAAAATCCTGAGCCTCCGAATCTTGCATTTCATATGCGTAAAATTCCGAACAGGCTGCAGAAATTAGAAATTCTTCGTACATTTCTCGCACTAAACTTTCCATATTAACTACTACCACGTTAAACTTAAGTCCTACACTCTAATTTCATCTAACACAACCGGATCTGCAATGAACCTAATCAGTTTTTCCAAACAGTCACTAAACCCCAACTTTTTTATTTCACGAACAAAGTCTTGTAAATTTATTGTTTTGCTGCAATATTTACGACATGCATTCGCAGCCTTTTCATATTCATAAGCCAAATCACAATAGCGCGACGCCCATTCTGCTCGACTTTTCATTGCATCATTGAAATAATTACTAGCCGTTTCAGTGAACTCATCGCCCAATTTTTTTACTGTCTCTTGCAAAGCACTATTCATATTATTCACTCATTTTTACATTCACGACACTTTTTTATTGCTGGTGGTGGCCCATCTATATAATGACGATATATTTGTTCATAGTGAATGTAACAGGGTAAGCTTAACTGTAGTTCCTTGTCACACCGATATGGCGCTGGCAGCTTATCCCAAATTTGCCGTAAACTCAGCGTATCAACGCAAGTTTTTAAATATTCTAGAGGAAAAAATGCTAGATCCTTCTCTTCAAAATCACACAAACTTTTTAAATTACTCTGATATAAACAAATTACTCTGCCGACTTGCTCTATAATTTTTTCTTTAGATAGTTCCGTATCTGACATTTCACACTGAATGAATGCAAATAGACTCACACAATTTATAGAACAATTTGCAAGGTCAAAATCATTTCAAGATCATCCCAAACTATTACAATGCACAAATAACTACTTCAAGGTCACACACCCAAGATGACCTCCAACGAAGTCAAGGTCGTCTCGACCAAGGTCAAGGTCAAGATCACACACACAACCTTGAGCACAAGGTCAAGGCCAAAGCACACGTGCACTTTCAAGGTCAATGACAAGGACATGTGGGCGGGGCCAAAGAGAGGTGGGGCAAGGTCAAGGTCAAAGTCGAGGAGTGGGGGGATAGAGAGGATCGGATTATGTTCACTACTCCTACCGGTACATTTTTAAATGCGTGCGATTACGCTTAGTAATTCATTTAAAAAACAAATTAAGAGGAAGAGCAGCTCAATTAGTAAATTCGCGAAACTCGCCATCGTATATAGAAATAAAAAATCTGTTAAACCTTCATTTTGGCGAATCCAGGGATCTATCATCTCTTATGTAAGATCTTCAGCGTCTAAAACAATTACAAACCGAATCATCTTTGACCTTCTTTAATCCATAACACGCAGCTTAAACCCTGATGAAAAGAAGATCCAAACTAGCCTAATCGATACCATGGCCGTTAATACCCTTCTAACTGGCTTAGAACCAAGCCTTGGCCAAATTATTCGTTCCGGAACCCCCAAAGACCTCTTAGCCGTCCAAGCTCGAATCAGGCGAGAGCTTCAATTTTCATATTTTGAAAACCAAAAGACTAGCAAACCGCCAGTGATTTCTAGGCCCTCTATACAAGCCAGAAAACTTCCGAGCCAGTCCCTGAAATGTCATATCGGTGGATGTTTCCGACACTTAGCAAGTGAGTGCTGAACTCAAATGACACAAAGACCCAATTATTTTCAAAACAATCAAAATCTTCAAAGGCCGCAACAACATCCTAATTTCTCCCAATCCCAATCCAGACCCCCCCATGTTCTCACAACAGAACCAAGCATGGCCTTCTATGTTTTCACAACAAAATCAACCCCTGTCAAAATTTCGCCCTTCAACCATTCAACAAAACCCAAACTTTCAGTACCAGTCCAGAACCCACTACATGAATTACCAAGGGCAACCATATTCGTATGGTTGGAGTATTCTCCACAATACGAGGAAAACCCGCAGGATTACTATGAATATGGTCAAGGTTTCGAAAATAATTATTATGAGAATAATCAATATTTAGGTGATTGTACTTTACCACCGAGCGATGAATACCAACAATTAAATTTTTATTCTCTCCCGAACCAGAATCACCCCTCGAACGAGACTACCCCGATAACAGACCCATTGGAAAGTATTCAAGACCAAATCAACAATTTAAACCGGACGATATAAACCCGAATTTAAATTTTTCAGAACAGAAATTTCTTTAAGCCCACTTCTTGGAGTTTATCCAAAAAATCTTTATTATATTCATGATGCAACAAATTTAAACTATTTATCGATACCGGAGCAGGCATATCTATTTTCAAAAAAAAAAAATACAGCCCAAGATTTTCGCAGTAGAACCCCAGAAAATATCACCATCCAAGGAATAACAGACCAAAAATAACCGAATCCACCCTGGTTTCTTTCAATACCGGTGATCACCACAAAGTTTTTGTATATGATCTCGACATAGAATTTGACTGGATATTAGGCCTAGATTATCTGGAACGTTATCAATGGGTAATAGACCTTAATTCCAAAATGCTCATTACAAATTTTAAAACAATTCTACTACAACAAGCGGGCTCCAATTTTACACTATAAACGCAAGAGACTAATAATAAGTCCCGGAATAAAGTTTCTATACACGGTCGTACTGAACAAATATTTAATCTTAAGTGTGGTTTATCAAATACAGACGCAATACTAATCAGTCAAGAAGAGAAAAAGGTTAGGCTTCCTCACGCTCTTGTTCGCGTAAATAAAAACGGAGAATTTCTAACAACTATAATTAATGAGAACGTGATACCAAAAACGATTGATTTTTCCGACCTTTCTATTGAACCAATAGAAAACATCGAAACTCTCCTAAACTTTAATAGCCGCGAATATAAAGACACGGGACAAATAGGCAGGACAAAAATAATTGGGGATCAGTTGAGAACTGAGCACCTAAATGCAGAAGAGGAAGAAGCTGTTATACAACTCTGTCTAGAATATGCCGACATATTTTACATAGAGAGTGACAAATTGCTGTTGAAGGCTGTAAGGCTATAAGTAGAGAATTAAGTTTGTTAAGAAAACTGTCATTAGAATAGTCTCTTATACTGAATCCTAAAAAAATGCTGTACAACGGTCTTCGGCGGTAGGGCAGATGTAGAATATTTGAAAGGTTTGATTAATGTAGAGATAGATAACACAGTGTCTTCATCTGCCTTTAAAATGAATTATATTAAATTTATAATGAGTAAGCGCTGATCATTTCTTCTGTATCTATCTTATTTTTTCTGTTTCTGTATAAATACTTTTATTTTGATTTCCTTATCATGTTCGCCTAACGTGAGCCATATAATCAGTATAGGGTAACAAAAATATTAATAACTCATTGGTTGAGAATGATCAGGGAGGCTCATCACGATGCCTCATCTGAACTTCGCCTTTTTCTAAATATTGGTAATTATTATTTTTTTAATTAGTCTCATGTAATAGGTAGTTGAATATTTAGAAATATAATAGAAAGAAAATTATTATTATTAAATTAACCTCAACCAATGAAATTAACCATACTATTGAGACAAATAATTCCAAGTCCGTATTTACCAAGTCTTATAGGTACCCACAGGTGCATAAAGAGGAAGTGAAAACACAAATCGGAAAAATATTAGAGCAAAACATTATCCGACCATCTATGTCGACTTAGTCCTCCCCTGTATGGGTTGTGCCGAAGAAACTGTACACATCTAAAAAACAGAAATGGCGTGTGGTTATTGACTATCGCAAGATAAACGAGTTAACGGTGGACGATAAGTATCCACTTCCCAACATTTCCGACCTCTTAGATCAACTTGGAAAGTGCCAGTACTTTTCTACCCTTGATCTTGCATCGGGATTTTACCAGATTCAGATAAATCCCGACAATATTCCTAAAACTGCTTTTCTGTCGACAGTGGCCACTACGAATTTGTTCGTATGCCTTTTGGCTTGAAGAATGCCCCGTCCACTTTCCAAAGAGTCAGGGACAACATTTTACTAGGCATTCAAAACGAGCATCGCCCCGTTTACATCGACGACATCATTACATATTCTCCTACTATCCATGAACACATGGATCATCTTAAGGAAGTTTTCAAAAGACTCCAGTCTCAAAATTCAGCCGGACAAATGTGAATTCTTACGAAAAGAAGTCGCCTATCTTGGACACCTTGTCACTAAAGACGGTATAAAGCTAAATCCCTCCAAGGTAGAATGTATTCAGGAATTTCCCGAACTTAAAACACCAAAGGAAATAAAATCCTTCCTTGGACTAGTAGGCTATTACCGTCGCTTCATACCTAACTTTGTCAAAATTTCGAAACCGCTGACTAGACTTCTCCAAAAGGATGCTGAATTTAATTTCAATGCAGATTATAAGGCATCATTTGACAATCTTAAACAGGCCCTAATCTTCGATCCGATTTTAATTTACCCTGATTTCGAAGAGCCGTTCCAGAAGCGAGCGCGTTTAAAATTGGTGCGTCCTCTTCCAGGGACCTGTAGGAAGAGATCTCCGCATAGTCTTCGCATCTAGGACTTTTTGCAGCGCAGAGACTAAGTACTCTATGATTGAAAGAGAACTACTTGCCATAGATCTTTGTGTCAAACGATCAAGATGACGAACCGTAAAACGAAGCAACAAGCACACCACCGAAGAAGACGAGGATCTTAATGACGATCAAATAACGAAAGAATATAACAAATTTGTGGAGCTCTATAAAACAACATCCTTAATCACCTACTCAAAAATAGAAACATCAAACACACAACTTTTGGACAAAGCTCATAAAAACATAGTTACCTTCTTTTGACAAGATAAACCACAAGACTTACACCACAAAATAATGGACGATATATTCGAGGAAAATTTCGAATATCAAACAACAATCGTTAACATAGTTAATAGCAAGTCCTTCAAAAATAGGAAATATTACATCGTACCACTCCCGTTCGATCCCGAAACTATAGTCCAACACCTATTTTATGTTCTTTATAAAGCTCAAAATGAGTTTGATGCCTCGAAAACATATTGTATCGAAAATAACCTAGAACTCTCAATTCTAGAAACTGTGTCTTACATATTTGCGGACAAAAAGATAAAATTAAAAATGTCCAAGATATGGTCAAGACAACATCGGCGAACGAAATCCCACAAATTTTAGACCGCTACCACCGAGGAAAGACTAATTTACATAGGCGAATAAATGAAACAGTACGGCGTATAAAAGAAAAATATACATGGCCCAATCTTATTAAGGAAGTCGTAAAATTAATAAAAGCCTGTGAAATATGTCAAAGGGTCAAAATATGCAGGAAAAACCTAAGCAGACCTTTAGTTATAACGGAAACACCGAGAGCACCTTTCAAAATCATCAATATAGACATTTTAAAATACCCCACGAAAAATCATGCACTCACCATACGAGACGAGCTAACAAAGCAGAAACAAAAATCAAGAAAAAGATACGACCAAAGAGTCTCAAAAAATTCCTACGAATATAACGTCCGAGACAGAATATATGTAAAAGAATCTCAATTTTAAACTAAATCCAAAAATCTATTTAACAGTCCGTTCGAAGTTGCCGAAATTTTACAAAATTCAGCCACCCTTATTAATCCACAAACAAATCAACCTACAAAAATTAACTTCGACCGGTTAAAGTATTGTTCTGAATAAGAGTTATTTCTTTTGCAGATTCTACGCATTGCTCGCAGTTACGTCTCCTTAATACTTTATATAACATCCATAAACAATACCGTTGGAATCTTCTTCCATAAGGAAGGCACCATAAAGATATCGAACAACAAATGTACACTTCTCGTCGACAAAATTTACTGCCCGTAAAGGAAGTTATTCTACATAAAGAAAAAATCTTAAATTCGATGCTAGATAACCTGGTCTCTCCAGAAATAAAGCCACCCAGACTAATAGCCTTTAAAGGAGAGGTACAGACACCCGCTAACCTATTCGGACAAATCTCTGACTTCGTTAATCTTAAATTCAAGGACATAATCGCGGACACACAAAATTATGCCTACAGGAATAAACGCGGAATAATTAACAGAATCGGAACAATATGGAAAACAATTACAATTAACTTAGACGCGTCAGACGGCGAATACTTCAACGACTCTATAGAGCAAATCACGCGGGACGAAAGACAAATTGAGAATTTAACGAAAAATCAAATTTCGGTGACCACCTCAGTAATTAAAAGTTTTAATTCTACCACTGAAAAATTAAGAATCGATGAGAAAACTTTTAACGATGACGTACGAAACATACAAGTCGCAATAATAGACATATCACATGATCTAGCCTTTTATAACGCAAAACTAGATACTTTGATTTGTGCGAATTCCTTATTAACAGCAACTCTACATAGCTCCATTATTACCCCATTAGATCTGATCGAGTCACTTAAAACAAATTTCTCAAGCTTTGCACAAAAACAAGTTACCACTACCAGTTCATTCCTCTAGCCTCGCTAAATATATCGGCATTATCGAGCTAGAAGCATATCATTCAGACTCTAGAATATTGTTTGTCTTAAATAAAATAGATAAAATTATCTCCAAACCTTTCGTAAACAAGCATCAACACTGGTTTACAGTCTTGACAATAGTCGTAGTCGTTCTCCTGACTACAACCTATGCCCTATCCAAATGTCGACGCAGAAGACTGTCGATGATAACCTCAAGCCCCTCCGACGATGATTCCTTCGGGGGGAATATCCGACATAACATATATATATATATATATATATATATATATATATATATATATATATATATATATATATATATATATATATATATATATGTATATATATATATATATATATATATATATATATATATATATATATATATATATGGGAATTTTTGAAAGATAAAAATAAATATAAATTGTTGAGCAAACTAATAAATTTAAGTTTAAATGATTATATTACACGTGCAAGAGAAAAACAGAAAAATGTTAATCAATAAAGTACATCAAATTTAGTTAGTTGCTCCATTATATTTTGACCTTTTAAACGAGTGATGCCATTCGACCTTGAGGACTCCTCCCACTATCATTGATGTGTCTGTCGTTAAACCACTCCCAGTGATTGTTATAGTTCGATCTTGAAAATTTGCCGTAAAGGTTAGTAAAAAATGAAGTCACTTCAAACAGTCGGAAATATCAGTCGCATAAACATCAAATATTGTGTTCGTGTAGTGCTCTGAAAGTGCTTTTGTATTCACGGTAATTTTTTGGATCTTTGTACCATTTTTCAATCTTTTAAACGAGTGATGCCATTCGACCTTGAGGACTCCTCCCACTATCGTTAATGTGTCTGTCGTTAAACCACTCCCAGTGATTGTTATAGTTCGATCTTGAAAATTTGCCATAAAGGTTAGTAGTAGTGGGAATAGGGGGCTTGTACTTCACCCCCCACCACTTTTTTGATTGGTCAGCCAAGAATGACCTTGTTTCTGATTGGCTGCCCAAGTTCGCCCCCTATTCCGATTGGTTTCATAAACTCCGCCTCTTTTTGCTCCACCTCCTACCTCCTTCCTAACCACCATAGCAGTTGGAGGGGAGCTGGTAGCAGTTGGAGGGGAGCTGGTATTTTAAACGATAGAGTCTGAGCGAGCTTTAGTCATTCGTGCGCGATATCAAATAGTGACCAACAGCAACAACAACAACAGCAACTCATTGAACGTGTAGGCCAAGTAATAATTTCCTACCAAAATAACGGAAAAAATCTTACCGATTTTGAAGATCAAGACTTGGCCTTCTTTCCCATCAGTTATTTGAAGAGATACGTTGATTCACTTAGTTTACAACAAATTTGGAATAGGTTGCCGGAAAATTATAGAAGTGACGAGGAATTGAAGCTAAATTTACCCTGTTTTGAACACTACAACTTATACAAAAATCATATAGACGGTCCACCTTTACCAATAAAAAAGTGTTGTCAAAGTGCAAATTGTTTAAACAAGTGAATCAAATCTCACAAATTCAGTTCATCAGTCTTCGAAATGGATCAACAACAAATCTATTTAGATTCCGCTTGCGATGAATCAATCCAGTCAATGTACAAGGAAGAAGTAACTCATTTTAAATTGGCTGGAAGGGGGAAATTCAACGCAAGACAGGAGTCTCTGATTACTATTGATCGTAATAACTTCGAAGACGATGATGAAGACGAAGAAGATGATGGGATAGAGGATAATGGAGTTCCAAACGGGTGTGGAGAAGAGGGGCTCGTGAAAGTGACAAAAATAAATGCAAGTGATGCATTGGCACCAAATTACCTTACGCGAGAAGTGTGCGTTTTCCAATCTTATGTTGTAATCATTTCATCTTCTGGCGGTGCATATAATTTATGTTGTGAATGTTACTATATACATGTTCTAAATTGCCCAAATGGGAAACATAATTTTGTTAATAGCCACTATAAACGATCCTTTATATGTTGCGAAAAAGATCTACAATGCAACACTTGTGAAAACGATTTATTTGTAACAACTCCTTCACAAGCATGTATAATATGTAACAAACCAGAACTAAAGAATATGCAAAACCATCTAATCGAAAAATCAAATTTTATTATAAATTTATTTCACTTGCACTTATTCATGCACTATAGACTATATTAAGTTTAAGTTTAAGTTTAAAATATTTTATAAGAATTTAGATTTTGTTCTGCTAAGTTAAATAAATGTAAAAAACTATGTAAATAAATATAAGGGAATGATGTGAATAGATAAGAATTTGTATTTATTCCCATTGAAAGAATTTATAATTTTGTACTTTCAGTATAGAATAATTCTTTTCAAATAATATGCATAAATTTAAATAAATGAATTTGATACTCCACTTGAATTTATTCCTAGTAGTTTTTTATATTAAGTTTAAAATGCCAACTAATTTAAATAAAATTTTATATAAAATATAAGTTGTAAGATATAAGTTATAAGATATAAGGTATAAGTTATAAGATATATATTAAGTTTAAGTTAAATAAATATAAGGGTACCATGTAAATAAATAGAAATTTGTCTATATTTAGATTCCAAGAATTAATGATTTTGTTCTTTCAGTGTAGAATAATTTTTTCTACATAATATGCACCATCAATCCTATTGATAAATTGAATTTTAAATAAATAAATTTGATACTTCACTTGAATTTATTCATGCACCCTAGTAGTTTGTAATATTAAGTTTAACAATGTCAACTAAGATATTTAAATAAGAATTAATATATAAGATAAAGAACAATTAGGTTTGATTAAATAAGATTCTCTGAAAACCGAGTTTATGATTTATTCTTCCATGTAGAATAATTCTGCCAAGTTAAAAAAAAAAACTAGTTTTCGTTACTATGCTTGTAAAAAAATAAAAATATATAATCATCCTATTCATAATAATTCTTTAAAGTTGAAGAAACTTGGTTATTAGGTGTGAAATAGAAAAAAAAATTTCCTCAACGATTTTGTTTTTTATTATTCCTAAATTAAAATACAAATATACATATATACATAAATAGATAAATACATATATACATATATAAATCATAATACCAAGTACCATTTTGGGATGGATCTCTGTTCCAGCTCTGCCATAGGTTGCTGCTGCTGCTCTGCCATAGGTTGCTGCTGCTGCTCTGCCATAGGTTGCTGCTGCTTTACCATCTGTTGCTGCTGACCACTAGAAGCTGCTGCTGCTGCTGCTGCTCTGCCATAGGTTGCTGCGGCTCTGCCATAGGTTGCTGCTGTCCGCCATAGGTTGCTGCTGCTGCTGCTGCTTTGCCATAGGTTGCTACTGCTTTGCCATCGGTTGCTGCTGATGCACCAGAGATTGTGGCTGCTCACCAGAGATGTTGTTGCCCACCAGAGATGTTGTTGCCTACCAGAGATTGCCGTAAATTATAAATTATAATTTATAATTTATCGGCCTCTTGCATTTTCAATCGTATCTCTGTCTTTGCATTGCCAAAGGTTGCTCCGGCTCTGCCATAGCTTGCTGCTGCTCTGGTATCGGCCTCTTGCATTTTCGATCGTATCTCTGTCTTCGCTCCGGTATCGGCCTCTTGCATTTTCGATCGTATCTCTGTTTTGGCGTTGCCAGAGGTTGCTCCGGCTCTGCCATAGCTTGCTGCTGCTCCGGTATCCGCCTCTTGCATTTTCGATCGTATCTCTGTCTTCGCATTGCTAGAGGTTGCTCCGGCTCTGCCATAGCTTGCTGCTGCTCCGGCTCTGCCATAGGTTGCTGCTGCTCCGGCTCTGCCATAGCTTGCTGCTGCTCTGGCTCTGCCATAGCTTGCTGCTGCTCCGGCTCTGCCATAGCTTGCTGTTGCTCCGGCTCTGCCATAGCTTGCTGCTGCTGCTCTGCCATAGGTTGTGGCCGATCTTCTTCCATAGGCTGTTGTTGCTCCATCATCAAAGGTTGAAGATCCATTGCTCGGTCTGGATCCCACTCAAAGGCGATAGGCTCGGGATCCAGGTCTGGCTCAAACATGTTGATAAATTCTTCATCTAAATAGTCAGCCTCTGATGGTGGCGGCCACATCACCGTGTTCTCGGAATTTGGACTCTGACGATCCATCAGATTAATCTGATCTTCCAAGAATCCCAGAAAGTCTTGTAGTGTTATAATTATGAACGTACTCATTTTGAGACTTTAAACTTAATGAATGATAAGTCAAGACGCTGTAAATCCTTATATACAATACTGAAATACCACCTTTCCGTACCTCCAGCGGCGAAACCGGTCCGAAGAATGAGAAGAAGAAGAAGGCAAAGATAGCGTGAACTCGAGAGAGATCGTTGAACGGTCGTAAGTTGTTTTGTTCTTAAGAAAAAGACGAGTAAAGAAGAGAAGAAGAAAAAAAAAAAGTTGTTTTTTGGAATAATATAAAAAAAATAAAAAAAAAAAAAAGTTTTTTATATTATTCCAAAAAACAACTTTTTTTTTTCTTCTTCTCTTCTTTACTCGTCTTTTTCTTACGAACAAAACAACTTACGACCGTTCAACGACCTCTCTCGAGTTCACGGTCTCACGGTTCCCGTCGTACCATGCAGTGCCACGCCGTACCAGCCAGTACCAGGCTCTTGGCCGCTTTAAAAGGCGGCTGGGTACGAAGCGTCTCTTCAGTTTACATCTCGCTATTAGCGTACGCTTGTAAAATTATCGAATCGATTTTAATATATCTTGATAGTCGGATTTATTTCGAATTATTGTGTGACGTAGTGACATATTATTAATTTTCATTTGGTTTGTATTGTTGATTTCATATTTTTGATTTAATATTTTTGATTTAATATTTTTGACTTAATACTTTGGATTTTTAATTCATTTTTATTTCATCTTTTAAAAGCCAATTTTTGATTGATTTTTTCATTTTTGTGGATTTTTTTTTGATTTTTTTTATTGATTTTTTTATTGATTTTTTGATTTTTTTATCGATTTATAATTTTTTTGATTTTTTAATTTATAATTTAAAATGTCATTTTTAAATGTAAAAATTGAAAACATCGACTTAACAGCCTTCGATTTAAACGACGCTTGCCTTGTGCATGATTTGATGGATTGTTCATTTTGTGGGCTAAGCGACGAGGAGCTAGATATTAATTTTAGGGAAATTGATATTAATACATTTAACAATTCATCTGAATCTGGCGATTCTTCCGAAATTGGTGAAAGCGATATTTTGACACAGCTCTTAAAAGTTTTGGATGAATCTATTATCCCAGATATTCCTCAAGAACCTCTTGAAACAATTAATTTCGATGATTTAAATAATGATATATTGAGGAAAAATTTAATTAGCAATTCTGAAATAAATGAGGGATATAATTTGGAACAACTTTTAGATATATTAGAAGGGGGTGAAATTTGTGAAAATAGCTCAGGGCAAAATTTAATTAAGGGTGATGTGGAATATCAGGAGACTTTTGAGAGCTGTGAGGAACAAAATAATAAGGGGGTTTTAAACAATAATAATAATGGGGTTGGTAACGAGGGAGCTTTAAATAATGATAAGAGGATTGGCATTGGGGGTTTTTCGAAAAATAATATGGAAGAGGTTTATCGCCCCCACTATTCGCCAATTTCAGATGCATCGTCAGATTCATCAGAGGATTCCAACGACAGCGTTGAGACTGTTATAAACGTCTCATCCAAAGCTCAACATAATTTTATTGAAGTGTTGGATCAAAATTTAATTGAAGGGTTGGATCAAAATTTTATTCAGGGGTTTGAACAACCATCCAAATTTGGCTATACCAGAAATTCAGTAAATTCGGTAGATGTTTTTGATTTGAGTTGTGGCGAAATTGTGGGGGACATTGAGGTATATACTTATACTGAAAATTTTGAAGATGAGCAGCCTCAATGTCCCTTAATTTCTTCCTCTAATCAAAATCAATTTTTGAAAAATCCTTCTGGCCTAAATTTAGAACAAAGTTCTGAAAATTTAATTGAAAAAAATTTTTCCAAAAAACGTTCTTTATCAGAAACAAATGATTGTCCAGATTTAAAAAAGTCAAAATTGGACGGTGATATTTCTAGTTCCCAAACTTTAGGGGCACAAATTTCAAAAAATTCTTTACCAGTCGCTGTAACAACAGCTCCGAAGATCAATTCAACAAATAAAGTCGCTATTGGAGAATAAGATAAGTTTCTACATAAGTAAACTAAGCCGAGCTTAAATAGGAATGAAACAAGGTGTGCCACATCTAGATTTAAGTCAATGGTTTATTCCTATTTAAACTTAGATAATATATGTAATAATTTATCTAATTCGACTTTAAAAGACGTTAAAAATTGTATTCAACGACAAGGCGATCTTCTTTTAAATTTGGGAAATATATTTTTTTAAAAAAATCCATGTTTTTCTTCAAATTAAAAAGTGAATCCAAAAGTTAATTCAAAAGTAAATCCAAAAGTTTTCTAAATTGCGCGAGCTGAAAAAATTGCTAATTATTCTATGTCATTGGGTCTTGATAGATCGAAATTGTATTTATTTAAAAGCGACACGGCCCTAATCGATTCCATTTTAAAATGACTCTCCTTTGCACGCACTGCTTAAGAGAATTTAAAAGAAAACAAAATATTGTACGCCACCTTCGAGAAAATGTTGTTAATAACGAAAACACCTTTAACTTGGAAGATTATATAATTAATCGTAAGTATTTTTTTATAACATATTTAGCTATAATTTTTCTTTTAATTGTACTTTTTAATATTAATAAAGTTTTACAGAGAAATTAAAAAATAATAATTGTTTCAGTTGATGAACTACTTTCAAGACCTCAAATGCGATATTGCCAAGATTGTGAAGTAAATGTCAAATCTAATTCCTGGAGCACACACTTGAGGACAAATATTCATAAAAACAGGAGCTGCATAAAATATGGAAATGGAATTGACATTATCAGGAGTGCATTTAAATGTCGAATAGCTTCCTACAGAATATATTCGCAGAATTATCACATCGACATCAAAAAGTTTCAGCAAGATGTTGGTAATAAAGTGCAAACATTAATACGCCAGCGTCAACAAGAATTTACATGTGCTAAAGTAAATTTGGAGTTATTTGGGATATATTATTCTCCAACTTTAACCTCTACTTCAATTAAGTCATTTAATACACCGTTCTTCATTGTAACCCATACAACTGATCTACAACAGCTTTACAATGATTTATTCAAGATTATTGAAACCAAAGCAGATGAATTGCCGGAAAGAGACTCAGGTAATTATTATTTAATCTCAAGAGCTAAGTTTTCTTAATATCACTTAAACATCTCTAAAAAATATTATTCAGAACTAATTTTTTAATTCCTATTACAGGGTGGGCTCTACAAAGAATTCTGCATTTGGAAGTCAACATCAATAAGTACAACCCATTGAATGCCTCCTCCTACATTAAGATGCAAACATTTTCTAAATCAGTAGTGAATGTGATGAATGAGGACAATTGCTGTTTCGCCTGGGCAGTCGTTTCAGCAGCATACCAGCCAATTGGTAATCCTCAAAAGACCTCATCATATCCAGACTTCAGAAACGCTTTCGATTTTACAGGTATTGAATTTCCAGTAAAATTATTAGATATAAAAAAGTTTGAGGAAAAAAATAATTTGTCCATAAATGTATATGGAGTTGAAAAATTTTTTAGAGATAATAAAAATGTATATGAGATTGTCGGTCCTTTACATTATAATAATGAAAAGAAAAAATTACATATTAATTTGCTTTTAATAAGTTCTGATGATGGAAATAACCACTACTGTTGGATAAAAGATTTAGGTTGCTTGGTATCCAAATAATAATCAAAAAAGAAAATAAAAAAATACTTATGTGATGGATGCCTTCAATATTTTGAAACATATGAAAAACTTAACGCGCATTTAGAACGTGATTGTAGTTTTGTTCGAATTGAGCTTCCTTCAGATAATTTGATTTTGGATAAATTTGGAAATTATATTCCTGCAAATATATTAAAGTTTCAAAATATTCAGAAACAGTATAAAGCTCCTTTTGTTATATATGCCGATTTTGAATGTTATTTAAAAAACATTGAGTGCCAACAATCTACACCTGATTCGACAACCTCATATACTATTAAAACTGCTGAACATATACCCTATTCATTTGCTTATTATATTAAATCATCATTTGATGAGAATGTTGTTTGTCTTAAACTTTATAGAGGTACAGATTGCGCTTTAAAATTTATTGAATACATTGAAAATGATGTAAAAGAAATTTATAAAAAATATTTAAAATATCAAGTACCATTGAAAGATTTGTCATCTGTAGAACAGATTGAGTATGAAAATTCTAGCATTTGTTACATATGTGAAAAACCTTTTTTAAAAGGAAATTTCATAAAGTGTAGAGATCATTGTCATATTACAGGTAAATATCGAGGAGCTGCCCACTCAATTTGTAATTTGCATTTTAAACCTCCAAAATATATACCAATAGTATTGCATAATTTAAAAAACTATGATTCTCACCTATTTATTAAATCGCTTTGCTATAATAAAGAAAATATTAGTGTTATAGCTCAAAATAAAGAAAAGTATATTTCTTTTAGTAAGGAAATTTTCGTTGACAGTTATGTGTCAGAAAAGCGGAAACCAGTTTCTTTGCGACTACGCTTTATAGATTCTTTTCAATTTCTCCCAGAGTCCTTAGAGTCGCTATCACAAACTCTACCAGATTCACAATGTTTTGAAATTAAAAAGTTTTTCTCAAATGCTGATGAATTTCGATACATTAGACAAAAAGGGGTATTTCCATACTCTTACATAGATTCCAACGAAAAATTAAATGAGAAATCTCTACCATCGATTGATAAATTTTATAATAACTTAACCGATGAAAATATCTCTCCTCAAGACTACAATCGTGCTGTAGAAGTGTGGAATCTATTTAAGTGTTCTACAATAGGGGCTTATTCCGATATTTACTTAAAATCTGATGTTTTACTTTTGGCTGATGTTTTTGAAAATTATAGATCCACATGTATTAAAACCTATAAGTTAGATCCTGTTAATTATGTTACTAGCCCTTCTATGTGCTGGGATGCAATGATGAAATTAACTAATGTAGAATTAGAATTATTAACGGAACCAGATATGCTTCATTTTTTCAAAAAAGGTGTTCGTGTTGGGGTTAGCACTTGTTCCAAACGCAAATCTGAAGCTAATAATCCATTCTTAGAAAATTTTAATCCTGAAAGACCTACAACATATATCACTTACTTAGACGCCACAAATTTGTATGGTTATGCTATGAAACAATATTTGCCTGAAAAAAATTTTGCTTGGGTACCTAAGCTCGAAATAGAAACTTTAAATCTATCCGAACTTTCAGATACATCATCTATAGGGTACATATTTGAAGTTGATTTAGAATATCCAAATTATTTACATGATAGTCATAATGATTTCCCATTTTGTCCTGAACAATATACACCACCAATTTCAAACCACTCCAAATTGATTTCAAACTTATATAATAAATATAACTATAACATTCATTACTGTCGTTCTCTGTGATATCTGAAACAATGTCTACAATTTGGACTTAAAATCATAAAAATACACAGAGCAGTTAAGTTTACACAATCACCATGGTTAGCGGAATATATAGATTTAAATACAAATTTACGAAATTTATCTAAAAATAAATTTGATAAAAATTGTTATAAATTGGCAAATAATTCAATTTTCGGTAAAACCATGGAAAATGTTGATAGGCGAGCAGATATTAAATTAGTATCTCAATGGGAAAGACAGGGTAATAAATTTAGTGCCGAAAAACTTATTTCTAAACCTCAATTAAAGGATTTTAAAATTTTCTCTGAAAATTTAGTTGCTCTTCAACTTCAACAGGTTTGCATTGAATACAATAAACCAATTTATGTTGGGATGAGTATCTTGGATATTGCAAAAACTGTGATGTATAATTTTTATTACGGGTATTTAAAAGTTAAATATGGTAATAATTTAAATTTATTATATACGGATACTGATTCCTTAATTCTTGAAGTTCAGACCCAAAACTTTTATGAAGATATGAAGCTAAATCTGGATAAATTTGATACTTCTAATTTTTCTGAACAAAATATTCATTGCATGCCTATTACAACATCAGTTGTTGGTAAATTTAAAGATGAGTACAAAGGGATTCCCATTGAAAGTTTTTATGGAACTGGTGCTAAAGCATATTGCATCAAATCCAAAAATAGTGTAGATAAAAAAGCAAAAGGTGTTAGTAAATCATGTATAAAAAATCAATTAACATTATCAGATTATAAAGATGTTGTTGAGAAAGGTGACAAAATATTCTGCACCATGTATGTATTTAAGTCAGATATGCATAACATATACACTAATTTGTTAAATAAATTGGCATTAACAACTCATGATGATAAAAGATATTGTATACCAAATTCCACAAAAACTCTTGCATGGGGACATAAAGATATTTTGGAAACATATTTTTTTGATAAAGATATGAAAATGATGTATGATACTCTAACTTCTTTAAGTTCCGAAAACGAAAATGCATCTAAAAATAAAAAACAACGATTAGAATTAACTACTCCTAGTAATTTTTCATCTTTATAAAATCATCATTTTATATGATGATAATATATGTAAGTCGTTTTTGAAGCTTTAAAAGTTGGGGGGGAACTGAATCCAAAGACATATATATTGTATACAAATACCACTATTTGTTAGTAATATTACAACAATGACTGCTGCATCTTTAATAGTTTTAGTTTCCCTTGTTGGAAATGTGCTATATGTAAATTACATTCCTAATGCAGTTAGGGCTGATATATGTATAAATGCCCTCAAAAATGAAACCGATTGCTACAAACAGATGAAAATGACATATCTTGTTGGAAATTCACACTTTTTTACCTATAATGTAACTGATTCTGCTTTATGTGAAAATACATTCATAAAAATTAAATATTCCATGACAAACAAACCATTACAATATTCAGATTGGATTCCTTTCAACAATAAAAAAGAAGAATCGTGTCATTGTGTCTGTTGTTATATATTTGTTATTATATTTGCAGCAGCAATATTTATTTGTACATGTTTAATTTTATTGTATTTCATAAAAAAATATCTATAAAATTATTTAATAAATGTTTAAAAATAATATAAATTTTGTTTTTTATTGATTCTTGTTAGTATAAAGACATTTAAAGTTTATCCCTTCCTCTTAAATGGAGAAGGAAAATAAGTTTACCCCTCCACTTGAGAGGAGAGGGAAAATGTATAAAATTTAGGAGCAAACGGATAGATAGTTAGTTTTTTGAGAGTAAACAGATAGCTAGTTAGTTTTTGAAATACATCATTCAAGATGTTCAGTAATCAGAGTAAAAATATATTTGAAAATTCACCATTAAAAAAGAAAATAAAAAAACAATTATAAATTCTACAAAATATAATTTAAATAATTCTAACTCTAAATATGCTGCGATTGGTTTGTGGGTGGAAAGTGATTTTCTACCATGCATTGAACTTGGTGCTAAAAATGGTCAATCTGTGATATTAAATGAAGATGATTGGAAGAACTTATTGCAATATCAAGGAGTTATAACAAATTATATGTTTTCACCTAATGTTTTCAATGAACCGATATATTTGCAAAATTTATCTATTCATTTTGAAAAGATTGGTGAATTACCAATAGTGAAGATTGCGAAAAGCTGTGAATTTATTTACTATGGAAATGAAACTGTCTGCAGACTATGGGAACAAATTCCACTTATAGAATATAGACTAAACGTTTTACAAAAACAAAACTTTCGACGTTATTTCAACGTTTTTAGAAATAACAACTTTTACGATGGAGATTCCTTTGACAAAATATATAATGTCCTTTCTCCAAAACAAAATCTAAATAGTGAAAATGTATGCTCCATGCTTGAATCATCCCGAAGAACTAGAACAAAAATTAAAGTCTAAGCACTATTATGAAGAAGACAGTATCTATTGATGAATCAAGAAACCAAATTCATCTGATGGTTGCTTGGAACTTTGCCTACAGAAAAGCTCGTATGACTTCTGAAGAATTTATAAATCAAAAACATTTTAGAAGAAGGATTAAATTGACTGAAGAAATTTTAAATCCCATATTAGACTCTGATTATAGGAATATTGTATTTAAAAAAATGTTTATGTAATAAGCTTATTTTTAAATAAAACAAATATATATATAAAAATTCATTTTTTTATTACAAACATCAATTATTATTACAGCATTAATTACTATTACATCACATCTCCCTTGAAGATCCAAGAGTTATAAGATTTATCTAATCCTAACCATTTTACAAATACTTTGTTTCCTTTCTTAACACTTTTTCCACCAGATATACATTTGGGTGTCTTACTTTTTGAAGTGCTTCCTCATAGAAACCTCCTTGAATATCTATCCCGTTTCCATCTTGAATCAAATACGTTGTTGGATTAGTAAGCTGGATTTTTTTTATTTGAAAAATTTCGTTTGACCAGTTGGGTGTGTAACCTTTAGAAAATTGTTCACGAATCTTGCTTATTCGTACTCTATCACTGACACGAAATTTTGGTGATCTGGGATCCACAGTTTTCCTATGGGTATAAGCTGATTTCAAGATTTCCATTTCATTCTTTTTGTTAACTTCGTTTGGTTTTTTTCCGATTGTTGAATGCTTAGTATTATTGTATTCTGTAATTATTTGTTTAAGAAAGCTGATCCATTTATAATTACCTAGTAAACTAAACTTTTTCCACATTTTGTTTTTTATAGTTCTATTTACTCTCTCTACAATACTAGCTTTCATATTAGAAAATGTGTTGTAATGATTAATTTTGAACTGCTCCATAAGTTTCTGAAAGTCTTGATTAAAGAATTCTTTACCCTGGTCAGTATTCAGATTTTTTGGGGGAGTTTTTAAAGTTAATAGAATTTTTTTCATTGCAGCTGTTACATCTTTACCAGTTTTGGATTTTACAGGTTCTGCCCATACAAATTTAGAAAACACATTTATTACCATTAAAATATATCTTAAACCCCTATTAAATTTCGCATATGGCTGCATTTCTATCAGATCAGCTTGAAATAGATCATTAAGCCCTTTTACAATTGTTCGTCTCCTGCTATATCGCCTTCTCGCTGGTTTATGTAATTCATTTACAACGTCTTGCTTAATTTTACTCATTATTAATTTATACCTTACTCTCGAAAATAAATCCCATAAATAACTTTACCTCCTTCTAAACCGTTTATAAAAACCCTTTATCGCTGACTGTGTAAAATATGAAAAAGTCATCTCAGTTTTTTTTAGTAAGTTCTTTAATTTTATTTTCCACTGCTTCAAATGATTTTTTATTTTCATTTCTAATTTCTTTTATTGATGAATTTATTTGGGTGATGTTGTTAGTAAGATCAGAAATTTTTACATTAAATTTATTTTCCATTGTTTCAAATAATTTGTTATTTTCATTTCTAATTTCTTTTATTGACGAATTTATTTGGGTGATGTTGTTATTAAAATCAGACATTTTCACATTAAATTTAGTTTCCAAAACAACATTTGATAACGTATAATTTTTTTTGAAACCACCTAATGTTGAATTCATTTCTTCTCTTGCATAATTCATTGTATCATTAAATTCTTTTCTAGAAACTTCAGCAGCTCTTTGAACTAATTCATTTAATGATTTTATTTCTTTTACTAATTTATCTTCTAGATTTTTTAGATCTTTTCCTAATTGAAATTCTGCATTTGTTATATCTAATGTCATTTTTACAATTTTTTTTTCTAAGTTTTTTATATCTGACGCAGTCTTTTCAGCTTTGTGTAATATATCTGTATAAGATATTTCAAGTTCTTTTATCAGTAAAGAAATCTCCTCGATTTTTGAACTATTATTTTTAATTTTAATTAATATATCCTTTTTAGAAACTTCCATTATAGCTTGCACTACTTGTAGTAAGGATTCTAATTCTTTTTGTAATTTTTCATCAATTACCTTTGTAAAATTTCCCTCGTCAAAAGAAGTTTCAGATTTGGTTTTTAGATGATTTAATTGCTTTAGTATATCCTCGATTTTTTCATTATCTTTTGTAATTTGATCTTTGAATTTTGTTTCAATTTTTTCATTTTCGTTTTGAAAATCCTCCTTCAATTTGTCTTCTAAATATTGTAAATTTGATTTATATGCATTGATTTTAATTTCAAATTCTTTAATTTGTTCTTTAAATTCATTAACTTTGTCGGTATCTTTTTTGTGAATTAGGAAATGAGTGTTCATTGATTTTTCAAGATTTTGTGTATTTTTATCCATAACGTCATGTATTTTCTTAAAATTCCCTACTTCTTCTGCTACTCTATCATTAAGCAAATTAGTAAAATTTTGAAACTTTGATGTAATTTCCTTGGAAATACTATTCTTGGTGTTGTCAATTGCTGAAGTATCCTTAATTATTGATTTAATTGATGTAATTTCATTTTTTATTTCATTTTCAAAATCATCAACTTTATCATATTTTAACTTCACTACGTCAAAGTCATTTGCATATTTAGAAACTTTCTGAGAAAATTTTTCTACTACCTCATCATTTCCATCAACAGTATTTTTCAAATTAATTATCTTGTCATTATATTCAGGAATAACTTTATCCTCAAATAACTTAATCTTTTTTGCAATATTTTGAATGTTGTTATCATATTCATTTATTCTCTTATTTAAATTATTAACGTCACTTTTCAACCCGGGATCTAAATTTTGAATTAATTTGTTTTCAATATATTTTACATCGCTTTCAAAATTTTTTATTATTTTCTCTTAAACATTTGATAATATTTTATTTTCTAATGATAATAATGTGTTTAGAGCAGATTTTTTTGAAATATGACGACCAAATTTATCGATGGTCATTTTAGAAATGTTTAAAAGTATCTATTATGTTCTTTTATATAATAATATTCGCTTCTCTTAGTTCTTCAATAATGGAAATAATTTCATTGTTATGACCAGTGTGTCCCGCAAGCATGGATGCTACCAATAGTTGAAGTCTCTCAACAAGTTCGTTTACATTATCCCAATATATGTAATCTGTATTAGGTTTATTAACTTTTAAAGTTATACCAAATCCGGTTTTTTTTGAAGACATTCTACTTTCTCTATATGGAGCTTTGCGTCTTTCAAAAAATCCCTGGATTGCTTGTTGTGATTCGGGATTTAGAGTCTTAGTTTTTGTAATTCCTTTGCTTTGCAAATAAGGTTCTATTATAGAAATATATTTATGTGATCCATTTCCCTGCACCTGCTCATTTGGATCATTATTTCTACGGTATGCATTGGTTCTTTTTAAAATATCCATATAATTTTCCAAATCTTGTTTTTTATACCCTATTGGTTCTTTTTTAAATAATAACTCATATAAACCTGGTGTACCTGTATAGGTTATTCCTTCAATTTTGATGTTTCTACCAATAATTTCGACAGGTTTTTGAGTTAAACCCAAAAAGAATTTCTCGGTTTCCAAATCATGAACTATTCCATATTGGTGATCAAACTCATGTTCAACATCTTTTACACCGCCATCAATATATTGGCGCGGTAATTCATCAAATCCTGATAAATATTCTTTATATAAATCTGTATCAACAAATGTTCGAACTGTTTGCCGTGTTTGTTCTATTATATCTGAAAGATTTCCTATTGTGGAATGTGAATCTGAAGAAGGGGTAGTTTCTGCAATAATACTTGTTTGTTGTATAGATGGCATTTGACTTGCTGAAGCTAAACTCGCGTCCCAGTCAATAATCGATGGTATTTCTGTAGGAAGGAGTGGAGTTTTTCCCGTCTTTCTTTTTTCTGGTGTTGATGTTCCATATTGTAATTTTCTCTTTGGTGGGTTAAATTGGTTGAATGACATATCAATATTAACATGATCATCATAAATATGTTTTAAGTTTGTTCGATCTTGTTGAAATATAACAATTAAATTTGCATTGTCACGAAAGTAGTGGGAATAGGGGGCTTCTAGTTGACCCCCCCCACCACTTTTTTGATTGGTCAGCCAAGAATGACCTTGTTTCTGATTGGCTGCCCAAGTTCGCCCCCTATTCCGATTGGTTTCATAAACTCCGCCTCTTTTTGCTCCACCTCCTACCTCCTTCCTAACCACCACAGTAGTTGGAGGGGAGCTGGTAGCAGTTGGAGGGGAGCTGGTATTTTAAACGATCGAATCTGAGCGAACTTCAGTCATTCGTGCGCGATGTCAAATAGCGACCAACAACAACAACAGCAACTCATTGAACGTGTAGGCCAAGTAATAATTTCCTACCAAAATAACGGAAAAAATCTTACCGATTTTGAAGATCAAGACTTGGCCTTCTTTCCCATCAACTACTTGAAAACATTCGTCGATTCACTTAGTTTACAACAAATTTGGAACAGGTTGCCGGAAAATTATAGAAGTGACGAAGAATTGCAGCTAAATTTGCCGTGTTTTAAACACTATCCACTATATCAACACCACATAGACGGCCCGCCATTACCAATAAAAAAGTGTTGTAAAATTAAAAAATAGTGTGAACAAGTGAATCGAGTTTCATCGGACAGTCTTCGAAATGGATCAGACACATGTATATTTAGATTCTGCTTGCGATGAAACGATCCAGTCAATGTACAAAGATGAAACAACTCATTTTAACTTGGCTGGAAGAGGAAAGTTTCACGCAAGACAGGATTCTTTGATCACTATTGATCGAAATAATTTCGAAGACGACGATGAAGATGAAGAAGATGATGGGATAGAGGATAATGGCGTTCCAAACGGGTGTGGAGAAGAGGGGCTCGTGAAAGTGGCAAAAATAAATGCAAGTGATACATTGACACCAAATTACCTTACGCGAGAAGTGTGCGTTTTTCAATCTTATGTCGTAATTATTTCATCTTCTGGCGGTGCATATAATTTATGTTGTGAATGTTACTATATACATGCTCTAAATTGCCCAAATGGGAAAAATAATTTTGTTAATAGCCACTATAAACGATCCTTTATATGTTGCGAAAAAGATCTGCAATGCAACACGTGTGAAAACGATTTATTCATAACAACTCCTTCACAAGCATGTATAATATGTAACAAACCAGAACTAAAGAATATGCAAAACCATCTAATCGAAAAATCAAATTTTAAATAAATTTATTTCACTTGCACTTATTCATGCACTTTGGCGTTTTTAATATTAAGTTTAAGTTTAAAATATTTTATAAGAATTTAGATTTTGTTCTGCTAAGTTAAATAAATATAAGAAACTATGTAAATAAATATAAGGGAATGATGTGAATAAATAAGAATTTGTATTTATTCCGATTGAAAGAAATTATAATTTTGTTCTTTCAGTGTAGAATAATTCTTTTCAAATAATATGCACAACAACCCTACCGATAAATCAAATTTAAATAAATGAATTTGATACTCCACTTGAATTTATTCATGCACCCTAGTAGTTTTTGAATATTAAGTTTAAAATGTCAACTAATTTAAATAAGATTTCATATAAAATATAAGTTGTAAGATATAAGTTATAAGATATAAGTTATAAGATATATATTAAGTTTAAGTTAAATAAATATAAGGGTGCCATCTAAATAAATAGAAATTTGTTTATATTAAGATTCGAAGAACTAATGATTTTGTTCTTTCAGTGTAGAATAATTTTTTCTACATAATATGCACAATCAATCCTATCGATAAATTGAATTTTAAATAAATGAATTTGATACTGCACTTGAATTTATTCATTCACCCTAGTATTTTTTAATATTAAGTTTAAAATGTCAACTAAGACATTTAAATAATATTTTATATATAAGATAAAGAACAATTAGGTTTAATTCCCTGACAACAGACTATGATTTATTCTTCCATGTAGAATAATTCTTCCAGGTTAAAAAAAAAACCTAGTTTCCATTACTATGCTTGTAAAAAAAATTATATTCATCCTATTCATAATAATTCTTTCAAGTTAAAGAAACTTGGTTATTAGGTGTGATTCTGTATAAGAAATAGAAAAAAATAAAATATTTTCTTCAACGACTTTGTTTTTTATTATTCCTATATCCAAAAAACAAATATACATATATACATAAATACATATTTATAATTTATACCATTTTGGGATGCCATAGATTGTTGCTGCTGTCTGCCAGAGGTTGCTGCTGCATGCCAGAGGTTGCTGCTGCATGCCAGAGGTTGCTGCTGCATGCCAGAGGTTGCTGTTGTCTGCCATAGGTTGCTGCTTTGCCATCGGTTGTTGTTGTCTGCCAGAGGTTGCTGCTCTGCAAGAGGCCAATTTATAATTTATAATTTATTGGCCTCTTGCATTTTCGAGGGTAACTCTGCCTTCGCTGCTGCTGCTGTTGTTGTTGCTGTTGTTGTGGCTGCTCCTGATGCTGTTGATGTTGCTGTCGATGTTGCTGTTGCTGCTGTGGCCTCTTGCACTTTCGAGGGTAACTCTGCCTTCGCTGCTGCTGTTGTTGCTGTGGTTGTGGCTGCTCCTGCTGCTGCTGCTGTTGTTGCTGCTGTTGTTGTGGCTGCTCCCGCTGCTGCTCCCGCTGCTGCTCCTGCTGCTGTTGTTGCTGCTCCTGCTGCTGTGGCTGTTGCTGATAAACCGGCAGAGGCTGCATTCTCATTATTTCATCCAGAGCTCGGTCAAATTCGACGGGCTCTGGATCTAAGGAGGGCTCAAACATATTGAGGAATTCCTCACTTGGCAAATCATCCATGAGGAATTCATCGTTAAATTCCTCTTCCAAAAATTCAGCCTCTGACGGCGGCGGCCACATCACAGTGTCTTCTGAGTTCGGTGAAAGGCTTCTTAGGCTATCCATCAGGTTCGCCTGATGCTCTAAGAAGCCTATAAAATCTTCCAGAGTCAAAACGATGAAGGTACTCATGTTATATTTTAAATTCAATGAATGCTAAGTCAAGACGCTGTAAATCCTTATATACAATACTGAAATACCACTTTTCCTACCTCCAGCGGCGAAACCAGTCCGAAGAATGAGAAGAAGAAGAAGAAGGCAAAGATAGCGTGAACTCGAGAGAGGTCGTTCAACGGTCGTAAGTTGTTTTGTTCTTAAGAAAAAGACGAGTAAAGAGGAGAAGAAGAAAAAAAAAAGTTGTTTTTTGGAATAATATATAAAAAAAAAAAAAACTGTTTTTTATATTATTCCAAAAAACAACTTTTTTTTTTCTTCTTCTCTTTACTCGTCATTTTCTTAAGAACAAAACAACTTACGACCGTTGAACGACCTCTCTCGAGTTCACGGTCTCACGGTTCCCGTCGTACCATGCAGTGCCACGCCGTATCAGCCGGTACCAGGCTCTTGGCTGCTTTAAAAGGCGGCTGGGTACGAAGCGTCTCTTCAGTTTACATCTCGCTATTAGCGTACGCTTGTAAAATTATCGAATCTGTTGTGAATATATCTAGATAGTCCGATTTATTTCGAATTGTGTGACGTAGTGACATATTAATTTTTATTTGGTTTGTATTGTTGATTTCATATTTTTGATTTGATATTTTTGATTTAATATTTTTGATTTAATATTTTTGACTTAATACTTTGGATTTTCATTCATTTTTACTTAATCTTCTAAAAGCCAATTTATGATTTTTGTTGATTTTTCATTTTTGTGGATTTTTTTTGATTTTTTATTGATTTTTTGATTTTTTTATTGATTCATAATTTTTTTATTTTTTAATTTATAATTTAAAATGTCATTTTTAAATGTACAAATTGAAAACATCGACTTAACAGCCTTCGATTTAAACGAAGCTTGCCTTGTGCATGATTTGATGGATTGCTCATTTTGTGGGCTAAGCGACGAGGAGCTAGATATTAAATTTAGGGAAATTGATATTAATACATTTAACAATTCATCTGAATCTGGCGATTCTTCCGAAATTGGTGAAAGCGATATTTTGACACAGCTCTTAAAAGTTTTGGATGAATCTATTATCCCTGATATTCCTCAAGAACCTCTTGAAACAATTAATTTCGATGATTTAAATAATGATATATTAAGGAAAAATTTAATTAACAATTCTGAAATAAATGAGGGATATAATTTGGAACAACTTTTAGATATATTAGAAGGGGGTGAAATTTGTGAAAATAGCTCAGGGCAAAATTTAATGATGTGGAATATCAGGAGACTTTTGAGAGCTGCGAGGAACAAAATAATAAGGGGGTTTTAAACAATAATAATAATGGGGTTGGTAATGAGGGAGCTTTAAATAATGATAAGAGGATTGGCATTGGGGGTTTTTCGAAAAATAATATGGAAGAGGTTTATCGCCCCCACTATTCGCCAATTTCAGATGCATCATCAGATTCATCAGAGGATTCCAACGACAGCGTTGAGACTGTTATAAACGTCTCAGCCAAAGCTCAGCATAATTTTATTGAAGTGTTGGATCAAAATTTAATTGAAGGGTTGGATCAAAATTTTATTCAGGGGTTTGAACAACCATCCAAATTTGGCTATACCAGAAATTCAGTAAATTCGGTAGATGTTTTTGATTTGAGTTGTGGCGAAATTGTGGGGGACATTGAGGTATATACTTATACTGAAAATTTTGAAGATGAGCAGCCTCAATGTCCCTTAATTTCTTCCTCTAATCAAAATCAATTTTCGGAAAATCCTTCTGGCCTAAATTTAGAACAAAGTTCTGAAAATTTAAAAGAACAAAGTTCTGAAAATTTAATTGAAAAAAATTTTTCTAAAAAACGTTCTTTATCAGAAACAAATGATTGTTCAGATTTAAAAAAGTCAAAATCGGACGGTGATATTTCTAGTTCCAAAACTTTAGGGGCACAAACTTCAAAAAATTATTCTTTACCAGTCGCTGTAACAACAGCTCCGAAGATCAATCCAACAAATAAAGTCGCTATTGGAGAATTAGATAAGTTTCTACATAAGAAAACTAAGCCGAGCTTAAATAGGAATGAAACAAGGTGTGCCACATCTAGATTTAAGTCAATGGTTTATTCCTATTTAAACTTAGATAATATATGTAATAATTTATCTAATTCAACTTTAAAAGACGTTAAAAATTGTATACAAAGACAAGGCGATCTTCTTTTAAATTTGGGAAATATATTTTTTTAAAAAATCCATGTTTTCCTTCAAATTGAAAAGTGAATCCAAAAGTTAATTCAAAAGTAAATCCAAAAGTTTTCTAAATTGCGCGAGCTGAAAAAATTGCTAATTATTCTATGTCATTGGGTCTTGATAGATCAAAATTGTATTTATTTAAAAGCGACACAGCCCTAACCGATTCCATTTTAAAATGACTCTCCTTTGCACACACTGCTTAAGAGAATTTAAAAGAAAATCACATATTGTACGCCACCTTCGAGAAAATTTTGTCAATAACGAAAACACCTTTAACTTGGAAGATTATATAATTAATCGTAAGTATTTTTTTTTATAATATATTTAGCTATAATTTTCCTTTTAATTTTCCTTTTTATTATTAAGTAATAAAGGTTTACAGAGGAATTAAAAAATAATAATTGTTTCAGTTGATGAACTACTTTCAAGACCTCCAATGCGATTTTGCCAAGATTGTGAAGTAAATGTCAAATCTAATTCCTGGAGCACACACTTGAGGACAAATATTCATAAAAACAGGAGCTGCATAAAATATGGAAATGGAATTGACATTATCAGGAGTGCATTTAAATGTCGAATAGCTTCCTACAGAATATATTCGCAGAATTATCACATCGACATCAAAAAGTTTCAGCAAGATGTTGGTAATAAAGTGCAAACATTAATACGCCAGCGTCAACAAGAATTTACATGTGCTAAAGTAAATTTGGAATTATTTGGAATATATTATTCTCCAACTTTAACCTCTACTTCAATTAAGTCATTTAATACACCGTTCTTCATTGTAACCCATACAACTGATCTACAACAGCTTTACGATGATTTATTCAAGATTATTGAAACCAAAGCAGATGAATTGCCGGAAAGAGACTCAGGTAATTATTATTTAATCTCAAGAGCTAAGTTTTCTTAATCTCAAGAGCTAAGTTTTCTTAATATCACTTGTACATCTCTAACAAATATTATTCAGAACTAATTTTTTAATTCCTATTACAGGGTGGGCTCTACAAAGAATTCTGCATTTGGAAGTCAACATCAATAAGTACAACCCATTGAATGCCTCCTCCTACATTAAGATGCATCACTTTTCTAAATCAATAGTGAATGTGATGAATGAGGACAATTGCTGTTTCGCCTGGGCAGTGGTTTCAGCAGCATACCAGCCAACCGGTAATCCTCGAAAGACCTCATCATATCCAGACTTCAGAGACGCTTTCGATTTTACAGGTATTGAATTTCCAGTAAAATTATTAGATATAAAAAAGTTTGAGGAAAAAAATAATTTGTCCATAAATGTATATGGAGTTGAAAAATTTTTAAGGGATAATAAAAAGGTATATGAGATTGTCGGTCCTTTACATTATAATAATGAAAAGAAAAAATTACATATTAATTTGCTTTTAATAAGTTCTGATGATGGAAATAACCACTACTGTTGGATAAAGGATTTAGGTTGCTTGGTATACAAACAATTATCAAAAAAGAAAATAAAAAAATACTTATGTGATGGATGCCTTCAATATTTTGGAACATATAAAAAACTTAACACACATTTAGAACGTGATTGTAGTTTTGTTCGAATTGAGCTTCCTTCAGATAATTTGATTTTGGATGAATTTGGCAATTATATTCCTGCAAATATATTAAAGTTTCAAAATATTCAGAAACAGTATAAAGCTCCTTTTGTTATTTATGCCGATTTTGAATGTTATTTGAAAAACATTGAGTGCCAACAATCTACACCTGATTCGACAACCTCATATACTATTAAAACTGCTGAACATATACCCTATTCATTTGCTTATTATATTAAATCATCATTTGATGAGAATGTTGTGTGTCTTAAACTTTATAGAGGTACAGATTGTGCTATAAAATTTATTGAATACATTGAAAATGATGTAAAAGAAATTTATAAAAAATATTTAAAATATCAAGTACCATTGAAAGATTTATCATCTGTGGAACAGATTGAATATGAAAATTCTAGCATTTGTTATGTATGTGAAAAACCTTTTTCAAAAGGAAATTTCATAAAGTGTAGGGATCATTGTCATATTACAGGTAAATATCGAGGAGCCGCCCACTCAATATGTAATTTGCATTTTAAACCTCCAAAATATATTCCAATAGTATTGCATAATTTAAAAAACTATGATTCTCACCTATTTATTAAATCGCTTTGCTATAATAAAGAAAATATTAGTGTTATAGCTCAAAATAAAGAAAAGTATATTTCTTTTAGTAAGGAAATTTTCGTTGACAGTTATGTGTCAGAAAAGCGGAAACCAGTTTCTTTGCGACTACGCTTTATAGATTCTTTTCAATTTCTCCCAGAGTCTTTAGAGTCGCTATCACAAACTCTACCAGATTCACAATGTTTTGAAATTAAAAAGTTTTTCTCAAATGCTGATGAATTTCGATACATTAGACAAAAAGGGGTATTTCCATACTCTTACATAGATTCCAACGAAAAATTAAATGAGAAATCTCTACCATCGATTGATAAATTTTATAATAACTTAACCGATGAAAATATCTCTCCTCAAGACTACAATCGTGCTGTAGAAGTGTGGAATCTATTTAAGTATTCTACAATAGGGGCTTATTCCGATATTTATTTAAAATCTGATGTTTTACTTTTGGCTGATGTTTTTGAAAATTATAGATCCACATGTATTAAAACCTATAAGTTAGATCCTGTTAATTATGTCACTAGCCCTTCTATGTGCTGGGATGCAATGATGAAATTAACTAATGTAGAATTAGAATTATTAACGGAACCAGATATGCTTCATTTTTTCAAAGAATGTGTTCGTGGTGGGGTTAGCACTTGTTCCAAACGCAAATCTGAAGCTAATAATCCATTCTTAGAAAATTTTAATCCTGAAAGACCTACAACATATATCACTTACTTAGACGCCACAAATTTGTATGGTTATGCTATGAAACAATATTTGCCTGAAAAAAATTTTGCTTGGGTACCTAAGCTCGAAATAGAAACTTTAAATATATCCGAACTTTCTGATACATCATCTATAGGATACATAGTTGAAGTTGATTTAGAATATCCAAATTATTTACATGATAGTCATAATGATTTCCCATTTTGTCCTGAACAATATACACCACCAATTTCAAACCACTCCAAATTAATTCCAAACTTACATAATAAATATAACTATATCATTCACTACCGATATCTGAAACAATGTCTACAATTTGGACTCAAAATCATAAAAATACACAGAGCAGTTAAGTTTACACAATCACCATGGTTAGCGGAATATATAGATTTAAATACAAATTTACGAAATTTATCTAAAAATAAATTTGATAAAAATTGTTATAAATTGGCAAATAATTCAATTTTCGGTAAAACCATGGAAAATGTTGATAGGCGAGCAGATATTAAATTAGTATCTCAATGGGAAAGACAGGGTAATAAATTTAGTGCCGAAAAACTTATTTCTAAACCTCAATTAAAGGATTTTAAAATTTTCTCTGAAAATCTAGTTGCTCTTCAACTTCAACAGGTTTGCATTGAATACAATAAACCAATTTATGTTGGGATGAGTATTCTGGATATTGCAAAAACTGTAATGTATAATTTTTATTATGGGTATTTAAAAGTAAAATATGGTAATAATTTAAATTTATTATATACGGATACTGATTCCTTAATTCTTGAAGTTCAGACCCAAAACTTTTATGAAGATATGAAGCTAAATCTGGATAAATTTGATACTTCTAATTTTTCTGAACAAAATATTCATTGCATGCCTATTACAACATCAGTTGTTGGTAAATTTAAAGATGAGTACAAAGGGATTCCCATTGAAAGTTTTTATGGAACTGGTGCTAAAGCATATTGTATAAAATCCAAAAATAGTGTAGATAAAAAAGCAAAAGGCGTTAGTAGATCATGTATAAAAAATCAATTAACATTATCAGATTATAAAGATGTTGTTGAGAAAGGTGACAAAATATTCTGCACCATGTATGTATTCAAGTCAGATATGCATAATATATACACTAATTTGTTAAATAAATTGGCATTAACAACTCATGATGATAAAAGATATTGTATACCAAATTCCACAAAAACTCTTGCATGGGGACATAAGGATATTTTGGAAACAGATTTTTTTGATAAAGATATGAAAATGATGTATGATACTCTAACTTTTTTAAGTTCTGGAAACGAAAATGGATCTAAAAATAAAAAACCGCGATTAGAATTAACTACTCCTAGTAATTTTTCATCTTTATAAAGACATCATTTTATATGATGATAAATTATGTAAGTCGTTTTTGAAGCTTTAAAAGTTGGAGGGGGAACTGAATCCAAAAACATATATATTGTATAGAAATACCATTATTTGTTAGTAATATTACAACAATGACTGCTGCATCTTTAATAGTTTTAGCTTCCCTTGTTGGAAATGTGATATATGTAAATTACATTCCTAATACAGTTAGGGCTGATATATGTATAAATGCCCTCAAAAATGAAACCGACTGCTACAAACAGATGAAAATGACATATCTTGTTGGAAATTCACACTTTTTTACCTATAATGTAACTGATTCTGCTTTGTGTGAAAATACATACATAAAAATTAAATATTCCATGACAAACAAACCATTACAATATTCAGATTGGATTCCTTTCAATAATAAAAAAGAAGAATCTTGTCATTGTGTCTGTTGTTATATATTTGTTATTATATTTACAGCAGCAATATTTATTTGTACATGTTTAATTTTATTGTATTTCATGAAAAAATATCTATAAAAATATTTAATAAATGTTAAAAAAATAATATAAATTTTGTTTTTTATTGATTCTCGTTAGTATAAAGACATTTAAAGTTTATCCCCTCCTCTTAAATGGAGAGGGAAAATAAGTTTACCCCTCCACTTGAGAGGAGAGGGAAAATGTATAAAATTTAGGAGCAAACGGATTGATAGTTAGTTTTTTGAGAGCAAGCAGATAGCCAGTTAGTTTTTGAAATACATCATTTAAAATGTTCAGTAATCAGAGTAAAAATATATTTGAAAATTCACCATTAAAAAAGAAAATAAAAAAAACAATTATAAATTCTACAAAATATAATTTAAATAATTCTAACTCTAAATATGCTGTGATTGGTTTGTGGGTGGAAAGTGATTTTCTACCATGCATTGAACTTGGTGGTAAAAATGGTCAGTCTGTGATATTAAATGAAGATGATTGGAAGAACTTATTGCAATATCAAGGAGTTATAACAAATTATATGTTTTCACCAAATGTTTTCAATGAACCGATATATTTGCAATATTTATCTATTCATTTTGAAAAGATTGGTGAATTACCAATAGTGAAGATTGTGAAAAGCTGTGATTTTATTTACTATGGAAATGAAACTGTCTGCAGACTATGGGAACAAATTCCACTTATAGAATATAGACTAAATGTTTTACAAAAACAAAACTTTCGACGTTATTTCAACGTTTTTAGAAATAACAATTTTTACGACGGAGATTCTTTTGACAAAATATATAATGTCCTTTCTCCAAAACAAAATCTAAATAGTGAAAATGTGTGCTCCATGCTGGAACTGCTGTTGAATCATCCCGAAGAACTAGAACAAAAATTAAAGTCTAAGCACTATTATGAAGAAGACAGTATCTATTGATGAATCAAGAAACCAAATTCATCTGATGGTTGCTTGGAACTTCGCCTACAGAAAAGCTCGTATGACTTCTGAAGAGTTTATAAATCAAAAACATTTTAGAAGAAGGATTAAATTGACTGAAGAAATTTTAAATCCCATATTAGACTCTGATTATAGGAATATTGTATTTAAAAAAATGTTTATGTAATAAGCTTATTTTTAAATAAAACAAATATATATAAAAAATCATTTTTTTTTTATTACAAACATCAATTATTATTACAGCATTAATTACTATTACATCACATCTCTCTTGAAGATCCAAGAGTTATAAGATTTATCTAATCCTAACCATTTTACAAATACTTTGTTTCCTTTCTTTCTTAACACTTTTTCCACCAGATATACATTTGGGTGTCTTACTTTTTGAAGTTCTTCTTCATAGAAACCTCCTTGAATATCTATCCCATTTCCATCTTGAATCAAATACGTTGTTGGATTAGTAAGCTGGATTTTTTTTATTTGAAAAATTTCGTTTGACCAGTTGGGCGTGTAACCGTTAGAAAATTGTTCGCGAATCTTGCTTATTCGTACTCTATCACTGACACGAAATTTTGGTGATCTGGGATCCACAGTTTTCCTATGAGTATAAGCTGATTTCAAGATTTCCATTTCATTCTTTTTGTTAACTTCGTTTGGTTTTTTTCCGATTGTTGAATGCTTAGTATTATTGTATTCTGTAATTATTTGTTTAAGAAAGCTGATCCATTTATAATTACCTAGTAAACTAAACTTTTTCCACATTTTGTTTTTTATCGTTCTATTTACTCTCTCTACAATACTAGCTTTCATATTAGAAAATGTGTTGTAATGATTAATTTTGAACTGCTCCATAAGTTTCTGAAAGTCTTGATTAAAGAATTCTTTACCCTGGTCAGTATTCAGATTTGATGGGGGAGTTTTTAAAGTTAATAGAATTTTTTTCATTGCAGCTGTTACATCTTTACCAGTTTTGGATTTTACAGGTTCTGCCCATACAAATTTAGAAAACACATTTATTACCATTAAAATATATCTTAAACCCCTATTAAATTTCGCATATGGCTGCATTTCTATCAGATCAGCTTGAAATAGATCATTAAGCCCTTTTACAATTGTTCGTCTCCTTCTATATCGCCTTCTCGCCGGTTTATGTAATTCATTTACAACGTCTTGCTTAATTTTACTCATTATTAATTTATACCTTACTCTCGAAAATAAATCCCACAAATAACTTTACCTCCTTCTAAACCGTTTATAAAAGCCCTTTATCGCTGATGTTGTAAAATATAAAAAAAATCATCTCAGTTTTTTTTAGTAAGTTCTTTAATTTTATTTTCCATTGCTTCAAATGATTTTTTATTTTCATTTATAATTTCTTTTATTGACGAATTTATTTGGGTGATGTTGTTAGTAAGATCAGAAATTTTTACATTAAATTTATTTTCCATTGTTTCAAATGATTTGTTATTTTCATTTCTAATTTCTTTTATTGACGAATTTATTTGGGTGATGTTGTTATTAAGATCAGACATTTTTACATTAAATTTAGTTTCCAAAAGAACATTTGATAACGTATAATCTTTTTTGAAACCACCTAATGTTGAATTCATTTCTTCTCTTGCATAATTCATTGTATCATTAAATTCTTTTCTAGAAACTTCAGCAGCTCTTTGAACTAATTCGTTTAAAGATTTTATTTCTTTTATTAATTTATCTTCTAGATTTTTTATATCTTTCCCTAATTGAAATTCTGCATTTGTAATATCTAATGTCATTTTCACAATTTTTTTTTCTATATTTTTTATGTCTGACGCTGTCTTTTCAGCTTTGTGTAGTATATCTGTATAAGATGTTTCAAGTTCTTTTATGAGTAAAGAAGTCTCCTCGATTTTTGAACTATTATTTTTAATTTTAATTAATACATCCTTTTTAGAAACTTCCATTATAGCTTGCACTACTTCTAGTAAGGATTCTAATTCTTTTTGTAATTTCTCACCGATTGCCTTTGTAAAATTTCCCTCGTCAAAAGACGTTTCAGATTTGGTTTTCAGATTGTTTAATTGCTTTAGTATATCCTCGATTTTTTCATTATCTTTTGTAATTTGATCTTTGAATTTTGTTTCAATTTTTTCATTTTCGTTTTGAAAATCCTCTTTCAATTTGTCTTCTAAATATTGTAAATTTGTTTTATATGCATTGATTTTAATTTCAAATTCTTTAATTTGTTCTTTAAATTCATTAACTTTGTCGGTATCTTTTTTGTGAATTAGGAAATGAGTGTTCATTGATTTTTCAAGATTTTGTGTATTTTTATCCATAACGTCATGTATTTTCTTAAAATTCCCTACTTCTTCTGCTACTCTATCATTAAGCAAATTAGTAAAATTTTGAAACTTTGATGTAATTTCCTTGGAAATACTGTTCTTGACATTGTCAATTGCTGAAGTATCCTTAATTATTGATTTAATTGATGTAATTTCATTTTCAAAATCATCAACTTTATCATATTTTAACTTCACTACGTCAAAGTCATTTGCATATTTAGAAACTTTCTGAGAAAATTTTTCTACTACATCATCATTTCCATCAACAGTATTTTTCAAATTAATTATCTTGTCATTATATTCAGGAATAACTTTATCCTCAAATAACTTAATCTTTTTTGCAATATTTTGTATATTGTTATCATATTCATTTATTCTCTTATTTAAATTATTAACATCGCTTTTCAACCCGGGATCTAAATTTTGAATTAATTTGTTTTCAATACATTTGACATCGCTTTTAAAAATTTTTATTATTTTCTCTTCAACATTTGATAATATTTTATTTTCTAGTGATAATAATGTGTTTAGAGCAGATTTTTTTGAAATATGACGACCAAATTTATCGATGGTCATTTTAGAAATGTTTAAAAGTATCTATTATGTCCTTTTATATAATAATATTCGCTTCTCTTAGTTCTTCAATAATGGAAATAATTTCATTGTTATGACCAGTGTGTCCCGCAAGCATGGATGCTACCAATAGTCGAAGTCTCTCAACAAGTTCGTTTACATTATCCCAATATATGTAATCTGTATTAGGTTTATTAACTTTTAAAGTTATACCAAATCCGGTTTTTTTTGAAGACACTCGACTTTCTCTATATGGAGCTTTGCGTCTTTCAAAAAATCCCTGGACTGCTTGTTGAGATTCGGGATTTAGAGTTTTAGTTTTTGTAATTCCTTTGCTTTGCAAATAAGGTCCTATTATAGAAATATATTTATGTGATCCATTCCCCTGCACCTGCTCATTTGGATCATTATTTCTACAGTATGCATTGGTTCTTTTTAAAATATCCATATAATTTTCCAAATCTTGTTTTTTATACCCTATTGGTTCTTTTTTAAATAATAACTCATATAAACCTGGTGTACCTGTATAGGTTATTCCTTCAATTTTGATGTTTTTACCAATAATTTCGACAGGTTTTTGAGTTAAACCCAAAAAGAATTTCTCGGTTTCCAAATCATGAACTATTCCATATTGGTGATCAAACTCATGTTCAACATCTTTTACACCGCTATCAATATATTGGCGAGGTAATTCATCAAATCCTGATAAATATTCTTTATATAAATCTGTATCAACAAATGTTCTAACTGTTTGCCGTGTTTGTTCCAGTATATCTGAAAGATTTCCTATTGTGGAGTGTGAACCTGAAGAAGGGTTTGTTTCTGCAATAATACTTGTTTGTTGTATAGATGGCATTTGACTTGCGGAAGCTAAACTCGCGTCCCAGTCAATAATCGATGGTATTTCTGTAGGAAGGAGTGGAGTTTTTCCCGTCTTTCTTTTTTCTGGTGTTGATGTTCCATATTGTAATTTTCTCTTTGGTGTTAGTGTTTGAATTGATCTTTTCTGTGGTGTTTCATAAATTTTTTTAATTGGTGTGTGTAGCTCTTCCTTTATTTCAACAGGTTCAATTTTACCAATCGTTGAAATTAATTCTTGTAAGGGTTGAGTTATCGGTTTATATGTTTCCTCCAATTTAGTTTGCGCCTCAAATTCCGCATTTTTTAAACTCTGATATTTTTGTTTAACAGCTTTTCTTGATTTAACTAGCTCTCTTGCTAAACGTTCATCCATGATTGGTATAATTTACCATCAAACGTTTATTTTTATAAGTAAATATATGAATCAAATCCTTTTCGATATCGGCCAGATTTCACATTAGAGTCTTTGTCTATTACTAAAAATCCAAATTTATCTTTCCAACATATTAAGCACAACTCATTAAATTGGTTTAATGACATATCAACATTAACATGATCATCATAAATATGTTTTAAGTTTGTTCGATCTTGTTGAAATATAACAATTAAATTTGCATTGTCACGAATTAATTGTTTCGGAATAGAAGAATATGTTTGACATAAATAAAAACAATCAGTATTTTTGTGTCTTCCGAAACAAAAATAGTCCTTTACAACATTCTGATTACAACACACTATATCATCAAATATTATTATAGAGTTTGGTTTAACTTGTTTTGGTGAAACAATTGTTTCTTCATTTTCAGATTCATAGTATCCAATTTTTTTCAGAGGTTTAAAAAGTGTTCTCAAATATTTATACTTTGGTTGATATAAGGATTTTGAATAAACATACAGATTTTCAAATCGCAAACCATTCGGATCTTCAATCAAACTAATAATAATATTGGTTTTGCCACAGCCTGACGGGCCAATAATTAACCCTCTTTTACTATTTCCCTCAAACAGTTTTCCATGTTTTCTAAGACCATTCACTGAACTTTCATGATTCTTAATTGTTATAGAGTATGGTTGTTTCTCAACTCTCATTTTATATATAAAACAAACTATTAATATTCAGTATTGTGATGTAACTGGTTAGTTATCACTAGGATTGTGACTATATATAATGTTTCCATCACATAATAAACGAATCATTTACAAGACAAACAGCAAAAGGAAAGGAAGTGGTTTAGTAAACTCATTAATAAATAAATTACCCTTTGAATTGCATATTCCTGGTTATAATGTTTGTGGACCTGGAACAAAATTGGAAAAACGATTGTCAAGAGGTGATAAAGGTATAAATTTATTGGGTGAGGCTTGTAAAGAACACGATATTGCTTACTCACAATCAAATGATATAAAAAGAAGGCATTTAGCTGATAAAGTATTAGCTGACAAAGCTTTATCAAGGTTCAAAGCTAAAGATTCTAGTTTTGGGGAAAAAACTGCTGCACTAGGAATTACTGGTGCTATGAAAATTAAAAAAAAATTAGGTATGGGACTTCGAACGAGAAGAAAGTTCAAGCGAAAAACTCGAAAAGGACGAGGACTATCATTATCTCAGGTAATTTCAAAAGCTAGAAAAGGAATTAAGGGGAAACGTTTTAAAGACCTAAATGAAAGTATTCAAACTGCTTTAAAAGCTATTAAAAAAACTGGTAAAGTGTTACCTCCAAAGAAAAGGGTAATTCCAACCCCAAAGACTGGTGGATTTCTTCCACTTATACCTTTATTTGCTGGTTTGTCTGCTCTTGGTGCTCTTGGAGGAGGGGCTGCAGGTATTGCTAAAGCAGTAAATGATGCAAAAGCAGCCAAAGCGAAATTAGAAGAATCTAAACGATACAATCAAATGATGGAGTCCATTTCGGTAGGAAAAAAAGGAAGTGGACTTTATTTAAAACCCTATAAAACAGGATGTGGATTATACTTGAAACCTTATTCAAAAAACTGTTAAAACATATACCTCGAAAAGCACTTACAAATTACGATCTACTTAAATACGCTAAATATTTACAAATTCCCAACTTTCGTGGTATTTTTATGAGGGATAAATTACCAAAAAAGATAAAGTTAATTGAAAGTGCAATTGTCAATCTAGATAATCACAGTGGTGCTGGTACTCACTGGATAGCATATACAAAAAAAGGAAAAAACATAATATATTTTGATAGTTATGGTAATTTGCGACCCCCTTCTGAATTAATTAAATATTTTTATAGCGACCAAAATAATAATATTGTTAATTATAATTATAACAGTTATCAAAACTTTAACAAAACAAATTGTGGTCAATTGTGTCTAAAATTTCTTTATAACCATATGTAACACCTAATTTTAGTTTATTATTAAACATATTTTTAAAGTAAAATGTCATATAGTTTTGTTCTTAGCGGCAATTCCGCTATTTTAACATCAGAGTTACATCCTCCAATATATCTAGATGAAGATGTTGAATATGTTATCGGTCTTGTAAATTTCGAAACATTTAATGCAATTCCCAATATTGATGTTGGGAATAATGTATTAATTCATAATGAAAATTTAGAAATAGCCATACCCCCAGGTAGCTACGAATTAGAAGACATAACAGATTTTTTAAAAAAACACTTGGATGAGGATAAAATTAGTTTTAATCTTCATGCAAATAATAATACTTTACGTACACATCTTAAATGTTCAGCCCCCATAACTTTTCGTGAAGGAACTATTGGTAAATTATTAGGGTTTAAAAATGGGCGATTGGAAGCCAACATTGAACATATATCAGATTTCCCCGCAGAAATAATTAAAGTAAATTCAATAAATATAGACTGCAGTATTGCAGAGGGATCATATTTAAACGGGAAACCTGTTCATATAATACACCAATTTTTCCCGAGCGTTGCTCCAGGATTCAAAATAATTGAGTCACCTCAAAACGTCATATATTTCCCAGTCACCGTTAAAGTAATTGATAAAATAGCCATTAAAATAATAGATCAGGAAGGTGATTTGGTTAATTTTAGAGAAGAAACCATAACCATCAGACTACATCTTAAAAAAGTAGATTAAAGATGGTAATATTATATAACAATAAATCTGCAAACTTTACTAGAAAATTTAATAATAAGAACATTAATAAGACAAGAAAGAAACCAACTTCCTTTAGTAGGAAATCAAACTTCCAAAGGTTAACACCTTCTAATAGAAAATTTCTTCAAAGTTTGGGTTTTAAACTTAAATAAAAATGGATTATTTAAATGTAAGAGAAAATGTATTGGTTGATGAATCAATATTAAGCTGGGAAATTCTTTCTTTCGATCCTTTTAATCCTACAAAACTCGGACCAAATGATGAAATCAGAATTGCTTTGCAACAAACAGGAAAATATCCTTTACCTTGCAAAAGTGAAATTTATGTGGAATTGCAAGTAACTAAAGAAGATGATTCCCCTTTAGCTAATACTGTTTTAATTAATAATGCTCCAGCATTTTTATTTAAAGAATTACGCTATATTTTAAATGGTGTTACTATTGACACCGTTCGGGATATTGGTATAACTTCAACTCTTAAGGGATATATTTCATTTAATCAAAATGAAAGTGCTAAATTGGAAAATGCCGGTTGGTATCCGAAAACAAAATCTAAAGAAAAAATTATGACTGATGATAAAGGTAATGTTTCATTATGTATACCATTAAAGATGTATTCAGGATTTTTTGAAGATTATAATAAGATTATTCTTAATTCACAACAAGAACTTATTCTAATAAGAAGTAATGATGATACAAATGCATTATTATCCAGTAATGAAGATGAAAAACCCAAAGTTAAAATTACCAAGTTGTGTTGGAGAGTTCCTCATCTTACTGTAGCGATTCCGCAAGAATTAGCACTTACCAAAATTATTGACAAAAATAGTGATATACTAATAACCTTCCGAAGCTGGGAATTAGTTGAATATCCAGAGTTATTGGGAACTACGAGGCACAACTGGCCCGTAAAAACATCTACAAAAGTCGAAACGCCACGTCATGTTCTAATTGCTTTTCAGAAAAATAGACGTGGTAATCTAAAAATGGATATGAGTAAATTTGATCATTGTAATTTAAGAAATATGAATGTCTTTTTAAATTCAGAAAGATATCCTTACAATGATCTTCAACTTGCCTTTGAAAATAATAAATTTGCTACTCTGTATGAAATGTTTACAGACTTTCGTCAAGGGTATTATAACTCTCCAGTAGAACCAATTTTTAATCCGAAAGAATTTAAAGAAAATGCTCCTATAGTTTACATTAATTGTTCACATCAAAGAGATTTACTACAAACAGGTCCAGTAACCATGAGAATTGAATTTGAAACCAAGGAAAAAATTCCCCCTAAAACAGCGGCATATTGTGTTATAATTCATGTTAAAGTTTTCAGTTACAATCCATTAACAAAAATTGTGAAACAGTTGTAATACAATTTCCTTAAGATAAAATACTCTTTTTAAACAAACCGCTACTTACGCTTAAGAGCGCACGCGTCAATTTTGATATTTATTAACGTAGCCAAACCAGAATTCTTCATTTATATAATGTCTTACGAGATTTCAGTTCGAGTATTAGATTTTCAACTTCAGTTGCAGAAATTAAAAAAACAAATAAGTGAATATCAATTAAAAGTAGAAATGATCAAGAAATTCAAATATTTGAAAATATGAAACTTATTCTAGATCTTCAAGGATTCAAAATTGAAAATAATAAATTTATTGTAAAGGAATTAGCAGCTTACGATGGGCAAAAGACAAGTCATTTTATTTTCAAAGCTCCATTTCCGATGGGTCATTTACCATCCTATTTACACAAACAAGCTCTGTGGTTAATAAAGAATTACCATTGCATTGAATGGTGTGAAGGATTTACACCATTACACAAATGTGGAGATATCATAAGAGATTTAAGCGCTAAGGTGGACTATGTTTATGCAAAAGGGGAAGAAAAGGCAGATTTCGTAAAGAAGTATTCCATGATACCAGTTATCGAGATTGATGAACAACCCACCCTAAAGAAAATGGATCCTTGCTGCTTTTATCATCAAAAAATACCATGTGTATGTGCATTATCAAATGTTTATTACCTTTACAACAATTTTTTTATGTAATAAAAGACTTGATTACAAATTATGTGTTTTATTTTCTAACATTGTTTTAATACATGAAATATTATTATTTAATCCTAGTTCTTGAAGTTTACATATTAAAATATCTATATTTTTATTTTTTAAATATTCGCTACAACATTTAGCTGCTAGTAAACATAATTCCGCATGTTCCATATAATTTAAAAACAATATAATATTCTGCGCTTCACTTTCTTGACCTTCATATGCATAAAACTCGGAACAGGCTGCGGACATCAAAAACTCTTCATACATTTCTCTTATTAATAATTCCATAATAAATCCTACACTAAAACCCCCTGTTTCTCAATATCTCTTTATCTCTCTCTTCCTCTTCCACGATTTCTTTTAATATATCAGGATCTTTTATATAATCCTTCAATATCCTTAAAAAGTAACTGAATCCTATTTTCTTTATTTCATGAAAGAACTTCGGCAAATTTTGGGTTTTTCTATAATTTAAACAGGCTTCTGCAGCTAATTGGTATTGGAAGGCAGTCTCATAATATACCTGTGCCCACTCGGGGTGTGTTTTCCTTAGCATTGCATTCTTTAATTCGGAATTTTGAAGTTTAGTAAACTGTTTACCTAATTTGATTATTTCATTTTGCAAATCACTGTTCATAACTACCACTTATTTTTAATTTAACACTGTTCTTTATTAGTGGTGAATCTTCTATATAAGCTTAAGACTAGATGTAAATGAATGTAGCTCGCTCAGATTCAGTCCTTTAAAATACCAGCTCCCCTCCAACTACTGTGGTGGTTAGGAAGGAGGTAGGAGGTGGAGCAAAAAGAGGCGGAGTTTATGAAACCAATCGGAATAGGGGGCGAACTTGGGCAGCCAATCAGAAACAAGGTCATTCTTGGCTGACCAATCAAAAAGTGGTGGGGGGGGGTCAACTAGAAGCCCCCTATTCCCACTACTCACGAATTAATTGTTTCGGAATAGAAGAATATGTTTGACATAAATAAAAACAATCAGTATTTTTATGTCTTCCGAAACAAAAATAATCTTTTACAACGCTCTGATTACAACACACTATATCATCAAATATTATTATAGAGTTTGGTTTAACTTGTTTTGGTGAAACAATTGTTTCTTTATTTTCAGATTCATAATATCCAATTTTTTTCAAAGGTTTAAAAAGTGTTCTCAAATATTTGTACTTTGGTTGATATAAGGATTTTGAATAAACATACAGATTTTCAAATCGCAAACCATTCGGATCTTCAATTAAACTAATAATAACATTGGTTTTGTCACAGCCTGACGGGCCAATAATTAACCCTCTTTTACTATTTCCCTCAAACAGTTTTCCATGTTTTCTAAAACTATTCACTGAACTTTCATGATCCTTAATTGTTATAGAGTATGGTTGTTTCTCAACTCTCATTTTATATATAAAACAAACTATTAATATTCGGTATTGTGATGTAACTGGTTAGTTATCACTAGGATTGTGACTATATATAATGTTTCCATCACATAATAAACAAATCATTTACAAGACAAACAGCAAAAGGAAAGGAAGTGGTTTAGTAAACTCATTAATCAATAAATTACCCTTTGAATTGCATATTCCTGGTTATAATTTTTGTGGACCTGGAACAAAATTGGAAAAACGATTGTCAAGAGGTGATAAAGGTATAAATTTATTGGATGAGGCTTGTAAAGAACACGATATTGCTTACTCACAATCAAATGATATAAAAAGAAGGCATTTAGCTGATAAAATATTAGCTGACAAAGCTTTATCAAGGTTCAAAGCTAAAGATTCGAGTTTTGGGGAAAAAACTGCTGCACTAGGAATTACTGGTGCTATGAAAATTAAAAGAAAATTAGGTATGGGACTTCGAACGAGAAGAAAGTTCAAGCGAAAAACCCGAAAAGGACGAGGACTATCATTATCTCAGGTAATTTCAAAAGCTAGAAAAGGAATTAAGGGGAAACGTTTTAAAGACCTAAATGAAAGTATTCAAACTGCTTTAAAAGCCATTAAAAAAACTGGTAAAGTGTTACCTCTAAAGAAAAGGGTAATTCCAATCCCAAAGACTGGCGGATTTCTTCCACTTATACCTTTATTTGCTGGTTTGTCTGCTCTTGGTGCTCTTGGAGGAGGGGCTGCAGGTATTGCTAAAGCAGTAAATGATGCAAAAGCAGCCACAGCGAAATTAGAAGAATTTAAACGACACAATCAAATGATGGAGTCCATTGCGGTAGGAAAAAAAGGAAGTGGACTTTATTTAAAACCCTATAAAACAGGATGTGGATTATACTTGAAACCTTATTCAAAAAACTGCTAAAACATATACCTCGAAAAGCACTTACAAATTATGATTTACTTAAATACGTTAAATATTTACAAATTCCCAACTTTCGTGGTATTTTTATGAGGGATAAATTACCAAAAAAGATAAAGATAATTGAAAGTGCAATTGTCAATCTAGATAATCACAGTGGTGCTGGTACTCACTGGATAGCATATACAAAAAAAGGAAAAAACATAATATATTTTGATAGTTATGGTAATTTGCGACCCCCTTATGAATTAATTAAATATTTTTATAGCGACCAAAATAATAATATTGTTAATTATAATTATAACAGTTATCAAAACTTTAACAAAACAAATTGTGGTCAATTGTGTTTAAAATTTCTTTATAACCATATGTAACACGTAATTTTAGTTTATTATTAAACACATTTTTAAAGTAAAATGTCATATAGTTTTGTTCTTAGCGGCAATTCCGCTATTTTAACATCAGAGTTACATCCTCCAATATATTTAGATGAAGATGTTGAATATGTTATCGGTCTTGTAAATTTCGAAACATTTAATGCAATTCCCAATATTGATGTTGGGAATAATGTATTAATTCATGATGAAAATTTAGAAATAGCCATACCCCCAGGTAGCTACGAATTAGAAGACATAACAGATTTTTTAAAAAAACACTTGAATGAGGATAAAATTAGTTTTAGTCTTTATGCAAATAATAATACTTTGCGTACACATCTTAAATGTTCAGCCCCCATAACTTTTCGTGAAGGAACTATTGGTAAATTATTAGGGTTTAAAAATGGGCGATTGGAAGCCAACATTGAACATATATCAGATTTTCCCGCGGAAATAATTAAAGTAAATTCAATAAATATAGACTGCAGTATTGCAGAGGGATCATATTTAAACGGGAAACCTGTTCATATAATACACCAATTTTTCCCGAGCGTTGCTCCAGGGTTCAAAATAATTGAGTCACCTCAAAACGTCATATATTTCCCAGTCACCGTTAAAGTAATTGATAAAATAGCCATTAAAATAATAGATCAGGAAGTTGATTTGGTTAATTTTAGAGAAGAAACCATAAACATCAGACTACATCTTAAAAAAGTAGATGAAAGATGGTAATATTATATAACAATAAATCTGCAAACTTTACTAGAAAATTTAATAATAAAAACATTAATAAGACAAGAAAGAAACCAACTTCCTTTAGTAGGAAATCAAACTTCCAAAGGTTAACACCTTCTAATAGAAAATTTCTTCAAAGTTTGGCTTTTAAATTTAAATAAAAATGGATTATTTAAATGTAAGAGAAAATGTATTGGTTGATGAATCAATATTAAGCTGGGAAATTCTTTCTTTCGATCCTTTTAATCCTACAAAACTCGGACCAAATGATGAAATCAGAATTGCTTTGCAACAAACAGGAAAATATCCTTTACCTTGCAAAAGTGAAATTTATGTGGAATTGCAAGTAACTAAAGAAGATGATTCCCCTTTAGCTAATACTGTTTTAATTAATAATGCTCCAGCATTTTTATTTAAAGAATTGCGCTATATTTTAAATGGTGTTACTATTGACTCCGTTCGGGATATTGGTATAACTTCAACTCTTAAGGGATATATTTCATTTAATCAAAATGAAAGTGCTAAATTGGAAAATGCCGGTTGGTATCCGAAAACAAAATCTAAAGAAAAAATTATGACTGATGACAAAGGTAATGTTTCATTATGTATACCATTAAAGATGTATTCAGGATTTTTTGAAGATTATAATAAGATTATTCTTAATTCACAACAAGAACTTATTCTAATAAGAAGTAATGATGATACAAATGCATTATTATCCAGTAATGAAGATGAAAAACCCAAAGTTAAAATTACAAAGTTGTGTTGGAGAGTTCCTCATCTTACTGTAGCGATTCCGCAAGAATTAGCACTTACTAAAATTATTGACAAAAATAGTGATATACTAATAACCTTCCGAAGCTGGGAATTAGTTGAATATCCAGAGTTATTGGAAACTACGAGGCACAACTGGCCCGTAAAAACATCTACAAAAGTCGAAACGCCACGTCATGTTCTAATTGCTTTTCAGAAAAATAGACGTGGTAATCTAAAAATGGATATGAGTAAATTTGATCATTGTAATTTAAGAAATATGAATGTCTTTTTAAATTCAGAAAGATATCCTTACAATGATCTTCAACTTGATTTTGAAAATAATAAATTTGCTACTCTGTATGAAATGTTTACAGACTTTCGTCAAGGGTATTATAACTCTCCAGTGGAACCAATTTTTAATCCAAAAGAATTTAAAGAAAATGCTCCTATAGTTTACATTAATTGTTCACATCAAAGAGATTTACTACAAACAGGTCCAGTAACCATGAGAATTGAATTTGAAACCAAGGAAAAAATTCCCGCTAAAACAGCGGCATATTGTGTTATAATTCATGATAAAGTTTTCAGTTACAATCCATTAACAAAAATTGTGAAACAGCTGTAATACAATTTCCTTAAGATAAAATACTCCTTGTAAACAAACCGCTACTTATGCTTAAGAGCGCATGCGTCAATTTTGATATTTATTAACGTAGCCAAACCAGAATTCTTCATTTATATAATGTCTTACGAGATTTCAGTTCGAGTATTAGATTTTCAACTTAAGTTGCAGAAATTAAAAAAACAAATAAGTGAATATCAATTAAAAGTAGAAATGATCAAGAAATTCAAATATTTGAAAATATGAAACTTATTCTAGATCTTCAAGGATTCAAAATTGAAAATAATAAATTTATTGTAAAGGAATTAGCAGCTTACGATGGGCAAAAGGCAAGTCATTTTATTTTCAAAACTCCATTTCCGATGGGTCATTTACCATCCTATTTACACAAACAAGCTCTGTGGTTAATAAAAAATTACCATTGCATTGAGTGATGTGAAGGATTTACGCCATTACACAAATGTGGAGATATCATAAGAGATTTAAGTGCTAAGGTGGACTATGTTTATGTAAAAGGGGAAGAAAAGGCAGATTTCGTAAAGAAATATTCCATGAAACCAGTTATCGAGATTGATGAACAACCCACCCTAAAGAAAATGGATCCTTGCTGCTTTTATCATCAAAAAATACCATGTGTATGTGCATTATCAAATGTTTATTACCTTTACAACAATTTTTTTATGTAATAAAAGACTTGATTACAAATTATGTGTTTTATTTTCTAACATTGTTCTAATACATGAAATATTATTATTTAATCCTAGTTCTTGAAGTTTACATATTAAAATATCTATATTTTTATTTTTTAAATATTCGCTACAACATTTAGCTGCTAGTAAACATAATTCTGCATGTTCCATATAATTTAAAAACAATATAATATTCTGAGCTTCACTTTCTTGACCTTCATATGCATAAAACTCGGAACAGGCTGCGGACATCAAAAACTCTTCATACATTTCTCTTATTAATGATTCCATAATAAATCCTACACTAAAACCCCCTGTTTCTCAATATCTCTTTATCTCTCTCTTCCTCTTCCACGATTTCTTTTAATATATCAGGATCTTTTATATAATCCTTCAATATCCTTGAAAAGTAACTGAATCCTATTTCCTTTATTTCACGAACGAACTTCAGTAAATTTTGTGTTTTTCTATAATTTAAACAGGCTTCTGCAGCTAATTGGTATTGGAAGGCAGTCTCATAATATACCTGTGCCCACTCGGGGTGCGTTTTTCTTAGCATTGCATTCTTTAATTCGGAATTTTGAATTTTAGTAAACTGTTTACCTAATTTTATTATTTCATTTTGCAAATCACTGTTCATAACTTATTTTTAATTTAACACTTTTCGTTATTAGTGGTGAATCTTCTATGTAAGCTTAAGACTAACTGTGAATGAATGTAGCTCGCTCAGATTCAGTCCTTTAAAATACCAGCTCCCCTCCAACTACTGTGGTGGTTAGGAAGGAGGTAGGAGGTGGAGCAAAAAGAGGCGGAGTTTATGAAACCAATCGGAATAGGGGGCGAACTTGGGCAGCCAATCAGAAACAAGGTCATTCTTGGCTGACCAATCAAAAAAGTGGTAGGGGGGTGAAGTACAAGCCCCCTATTCCCACTACTGTTAGTAAAAAATGAAGTCACTTCAAACAGTCGCAAATATCAGTCGCATAAACATCAAATATTGTGTTCGTGTAGTGCTCTGAAAGTGCTTTTGTATTCACGGTAATTTTTTGGATCTTTGTACCATTTTTCAATAATGAGTATTCCAAAAAAAGCTTTAAATGAAATTAATGAAATGTTCAGCAGAGATTTCGAGGCTTTAAGGAGAAAAAAAGTTACTGAAATGATTGATAAAATTGTAAAAATGGTCTCAGTACCTACACGATTTGGTAAAACTCTTCTAGTGGCTTAACACAATGACGGTGATAATAGCACATTCGAGACTTTTTTTGGCAAAACGTGTGGCTGAAACACTATCAGACGATATCGTAGATATTACGAGTAAAACTAAAGGGAAATACACTTTAACTTACTTGTGGCAAGGTGATAGAGTTTTTGAAAACTCTACTCGAACATTATTTCGTTTTGGCTCACTGAGGTAATTTGTATGTAATGTTTGAAAAAAATGATAGTTAAATTTTAAAAAATAGTTGCACGTATCAGGACACTTACGCGTGTTCTTTATTTCTCTTAAAGATGTCTGCTGACGCGACTGTTAACGAATGTGTAGATATATACATATTTTGGTTGGATATCTTAGATAGTATAAATGATTGGCAGCATATTAAGACAACCAAAGATCAATATAAGAATGTGATGAGGGATGCAATCGGTTTTATGGCTGGAGCACACTTATGCGACAAATATTTATATGGTTTCATAGACATGGATAAATTTTATGCTGAAATGGTCGACGAAGAATTAAAAGAATAACTCGTTAATATTATACATTTTTATCTGGTGAGCTAGCTGCAAAATATGAATTGGTTTTTGTAATAACACCCCAAGATGTTGACGATCGAAATAATGTTGAATGGCAAAGCATTTTGAACAACGAACATGAAGACGTTCCATACGAAGAAAATTAATTTTTTATTATTTTTTATTTGTACAATTAAATAAGTTTAAATAAATCTTTGTAACACATCACAGTTTTATTTTACTTATTTTATAGATACACCAATCAAATAGATGATAGTTGAGCTTAATTTAAAAAAGATGATCATTTATTTAAAAAAAACACAATACAATATGTTATATAAGTAAATAGCGTCCACAAAATAAGTTAGTTTTACGTATTCAATCAATGTAATTTTTAAGTAAATATTTAGATCATTATCCTGTGTTTCTTTTTCCTAGTTTAAATATTTAGTATAAATAGAGCAAATAAAAAGAAAACAGTTTAGTTAAGATTAAAAATTAGCCGTGTGAGTAAGACAATTGATAAATTTAGTCGTTAGAAAACTGAAAAAATCACATAGTACGTGGACCACCAGGGATTGGATTTAAACTTGCTCCTGATGGGCGTTATGATCTTGACGAAAAATCGATAACCAATATGGGACCACCTAAAAATGATAATGATGCTGTTACAAAACGATATGTTTTTAAATCTATTTTCAATTATTCCGTAGGACATATGTAATAAAGAAATTTTGCCTTTGTTATACAAATATGACGATGAGATAAAAGAAAAAATCGAAGTTATCCAAAGAATACTTTATAATCAGCCTTTAAATGAATCATTAAGTGAACTAGTTGATTCATCCGGATCTAGTTTTAAAAAAATCAAAAACTAGAACCAAAACTGGATAAAAACAAGCAATCTAACGTTCTAAGTTGCATAAAACTGGCTAAGAAGAAAAAGAAAACTACGACGATGAACTTGAGATATACTTTTATTTTGTATATGCAAATTTTGACGATGATGATTTAAATAAAAAAACGCTTTGTATTGTTAATAATTTTAATATTTATTATACGTTGCCAATCAGCAGTTACACTTACACAATATCTGACTTATCTACCCAACAGGTAAACTGTTTCTGAAATCCTAGCCATTTGACAAACAATTGATCGGTGTGATTTTTCTTACGTTGTCTTTTCTACTACATCAACCCCAGGACCGCTTGTCTTTTGTAGTTCTGCCTCATAAAAACATCGTCTTATAGGCTGACCTAACGATGGATTTATAACATTAACTTTTACAATTTTAAACACCTCAGTTAATCAAGAGGGCATAAATCCTCTATCGAATAAACTTTTGTACTTGCTAATACGTACAATTTCACCTAAAGAAAAAAATTTTTTTTTGGTACATTTTTTAAATTATCAGATGCTTTAATTTGCGTTTCTTCTTTCATATCTACTGGCTTCATTCCAGCGTTGCGATGTTTCGAATGGTTATAGGTTCTTGTTACTGACGATAATATATGTATCCATTTGTAAGATCTTCTTGCCAAGAATTGTTTATATAAATTATTTTTAAGAGTTTTTATGACTCGCTCAACAATTGCAGCTTTCTTTATGCTGAAAGTGGAATAATGATTTATAGTATATTTTTTCATCGGTGCTTGAAATTTACTATTATAGAATTTTCTTGATTACTTTGCAAATTTGTTGGTGTATATACACCTCTTCCTTGATGCTTTTTATCGCATTCATTTTTAACTTCTATACCGGTCTTAATTAATCGCTTTAGCATAGACAAATTTAGAGCAGCAATTTATACAGACCAAAATATACCGATAACCATCGTTTTCAGCCAAATAAATTTGCTATAAATCCTTGTATGCTTTTATTATCGTACGCCTTCTCATAATTTTTTTTAGCCATTCTATGTAGTTCATTAACAATTTTGTTTTTTTCTTGATTGTGCTCAATATTATTAGTATTATTAAAGATTTCAGATCCAATGAAGAACTGAATAATGTCATTAAAAATTGGGCTTAATATATCATACCTTCTTCTAGTAATTTCTCTATGATTGACACATTTTCATTTTCATGTCCCGTGTGTCTGGCCACTTTGGAATTCCACAATAAACGTAAACGATCCACCAACTCTTTGTAGACATATTTAAATGTTTTCGAAGATAATTCCTTTTTTGTGGGTAAATACTGTTGTACGAAAAGGTTTATTCTTTTAATACCACCACCTAATTTTGTGCCCATTATCAGAGGTTTAATAATTCGTAAATATTTGTCCCATCTGGTCTTTAGTAAACCATCACTTTTTTACAAATTCTGTAGACAGCATTAAATTCCAAATATCCTTGTACTTTGTAAGTACACTTAATTTTTTTTCCTTGCCTAGACTTTGGGGTATTTTAAGAAATAACAAGTAATAAAGTGATGGTGATCCATCACATTCTGCAATATTTTTCCTCTTTTTGTATACGACAATATTTCCATTTCGAAAATGCACCTCTAAATTACCAATAAAATCATTGATACGATCTGTTTATGAACCAAAGCGTACACTATGTACTGTAACTTATAGAGATGGTTCTAAACGTAATCCTTGAAGGTGTGTCTTTAAACTATGGGAAATTTTGGTGTCAGCTGATGCGAGAGATGTATTAGATGATGTTGAGGGTGTATCAAATACCGACTGGCCCATATCCTGTTTCGAAATGCGTTGCTGCTGCTGCTGCTGCTGCTGCTGTATAAGTGTAGAGGTTTGAAAGAAATGTTCAGGTTGAGGAAAACCAGATATTTGAGTTAATTGCACTGATGTACTGAGACTCTGTGATTTTGTAGATGGATAATGTTGCGATTGTTGTTGTTGTTGTTGACATTGTTTGGCCACATCAGATATAGTTGTCAACGGCTTAATAATGATTTAAATTTGTTTAAATTTTTTTCTAACGGCATCAGTAGCTCCCACTAGTTTACGTTTTAAGTCTATAGCGTTATTCATGATGTTAATAAAGGACATTTCAACTATCAAATTAGTCTTTTTTCACATTATTACAGTAATATATAGCTATCAAATCCTTTGCGTTATCTTCCCGACTTCACATCACTATCTTTATCAATTATTAAAAATCCATAGTTATTATCCCAACATTCTGAGCACATTTCTTGAAATTGCGTAAAAGTTAAATCTGCTAAAACGTGGTCGGAAGATATGTGTTTCATATTCAACCGTTCTTGTTTAAACATAATAATAAAATTGACATTGTCTCGCACAAGCTGTTTAGGTACCCGCGAATATGTTTGTGCTATGTAAAAGGAGTCGATATTTTTATGACGTCCCATGCTAGAGTATGATCTTATAACATCTCGTGTTTCACATACAACATCATCTAATAAATATTGAGTTTGGCTTTACATCGGATGTCTCCACATTTTTACTGGAATCACTGAAAACATAGTAGCCTAAAGTTTTCCTTAAATACTCATATTTCGGTTGATACAGTGATTTCGAGTAAATATAGGGTGGTAAGCAACGAAATAGTGACATTAATTTTTCCACAATTGGTCGGACCAATTAACAGACCACGAATAGAGGAAGGAAGTAAAGGACCGTGTCTCTTCATTATTTTCTTTTCAAATCCAAGTCCGACTTTTTCACCGAGTTCGTCAATAGGAAATTTTTGTTCAAGATCGATAATGCATCGTAAGAAAATATAATATTTTATAGGCAAATTTTCACTGAAACTATCTTTCAGATGCCGATCGTCAAACGAAGTGGACGGTCTCACGTTTCTAATAAAACTGGACACGATACTGTGAATTCGGCAATAAATAAATTACAATTCGAAGCTCATATTCCGGATTGTCAATATTGCGGACCCGGAACAAACGTATAGAATAGAGTAAATCGATAGATTCCAGTTTAAGTGAAAAAACAGCAGCTTGGTTAATGACAAACATTATGAAAGCAAAACAACGTTTTGGTATGGGTGTACCATCATCATCATCATCAATCAGAAAAACACATAGTAAAGGCACAAGTCGTACAAAAGGGAACGGTGTCAATAAAAGTCAACATGTTCGGAAAGTCAGTTGTGGAACAGTCCCATGAATGCATCTAAAATAACTCTGTCGGCAACCCATAGATCAGTAATAGGGCAAATGGCAAAAGGAAAGTTCGTGCATCGAGAATAATACCGATTCTTAAAACAGACGTAATATTAATACCAATCTTTGCTGGGTTATCAGCTTTAGGTTCACTAGCCAGTGGGTCAGTGGCTATTGTACGTACCGCAAAAGCTGCAAAAAAGAAGCAGTGAAAATAAAACTCGTGCCGAACTCTACTTGAAATCGAAATAATATGGTTTGTTTCTAAAGCCATTTTGTAGATGTGTGGGATTATTTTTAAATCATAGATCACAAAACTAATTGAATCCCTATTTCGAAGACTATCAAACATCTAAATTGAAAATTATGCCAAGAAAAAGAGAATAGGGCACTTTTGAGGTATTTATATGAGGGATTCGTTACTTAGACAATGTTCTCGACGTTATGAAGCAGCTAAAGTGAATTTGGATAGTACTGGTGTAGGGACTCATTGGGTAGCTTATAAAAAAAAACAATTACAAAGTAAGAAATTATGACAGCTTCAGCGATTTACCCCCACCGATAGAATTGGTGCAATATCTGCAACATCAAAAATTATTTACTATACAGACTATCGTCAACAAGATTTTGGAACAGTCTGGTGTGGACATTTGTGCTTAAAGTTTTTTGTCGATTTATCACCCTAAAAGATGTCATCGTCGCCACCATTACCACCGCAAATAGATCTCAATACCTATACTAAAATATTGCAGTCACTGAAAGCATTTCATCTAGACGGTAGATCAGAGAAAAACACCGTGAATCAGCCAAAAAACATGCCCAAGGGAGTAATGGTTGCATTAGCCCCAAATCAAATTCCATTCATTTGGGATAAGTTGCCCGAACATCTCAAACATGATACTAATATATTAAAATATCAGTGCGGTTGCAAACGTTATTTCAGCAACAACTTGGCACGGTCGATGACGGTCCTACACCTACATTAATATTTTGTTGTTATTGCAAAATCAGCGATGTGCGCAGAAAAGCAGAAAATAACATAAAAATCTCACGATCTAATGCAGTGAGAAGAGGTGTGAACACGAATTATTTTAAATGTTGCCGCTAAAAATAAAACCGAGATGTTGAATGTTATAATTGTTAGTTTTATACGTTCACACTAACAAGACACTCGAGTATCTTAAGTGCCGATTTTTATCCACCCATCGAATTAGGTAAAGAAAACAAATATGGTTTTTCATTGCTGGGATTTTGCACATACAATTCAATTTTTAATGTGGATAAAAGCAACAATAGGCTAGCCTACATGAAGGATATCTACACCACCGAACCGAAAAAAGTGCAGATTCCACCGGGGGCCTATGAAATAAATGAAATAGGTGTTGGTGGCTTTAAAAAATTCAACAGGAGAAAATAATGATGGAATCTTTCCCTTAGTCGACAATAATAATAGGCTAAAATGCGAACTGAAATCCCAATATGCCATAGATTTCCGAAGAGAGGCGAGTCGGTAAAATGTTAGGATTTAATTATACAGTGTTAAAAAGAGACAAAAAGCATGAGTCAACCGAAATGGTGGAAAAAATGAAAGTACGCATCTTACGCGTGGATTGTAATATAATTTCCAGAGCATATATGAATTCTGTGGAAGGTCATACCTTATTTGAATTCGATATCGATATGGAGCCCGGTTACAAAATCAGTAAAAAACCACAAAATAATATTCATATGCCGTTAATGCCGGAAGTACGTCAGTTTATCGATAACATTACTCTTCGCATCTAGAATAATAGCGGTGATCTAATCGATTTTCAAGGCGAGAAAATGATTGTGAAATTGAAATTGAAAGAACTTTCATAGAAAATAAGTTTTTACATAAATCGGCAATTGTTAGTTATCTGTTGAAGACTATAAATTTTTAAAATCAATCGGTCTAAAAGTGCGAAAATGATTTCCACTACCAGTAATAAAATAATGGTGTTCTTCGAACCCATGATGGACAATTCTATTATTAGTCTAGAAAAGTATACGTGTAAACCATAGGGGTCTCCATCATTTAACAATTCCAATGAAATTGGTATTCCTATAAATTTTCAAGATACAATACTGGATATTGCCGAAAGTTACATATATATCGAAGAATGTCCTTGCATTTTTGTTGGCTGTGGTTCGTATACCTGGATTACCACGACATTAAAAACCATAGTTTCATTTGGAAGTTTTCAACAAAGATCTCTCATGACGTGTGGATGGGGTCTCGGTGAAGCAATCCAAGATATCGTAGACACAGCAAGTAATGTACTCTCCGGTAAATTTCCCTTAAAATATTTCATGGGATTCGCCGAAGATAAAAAAGGTGTTTTCAATGTAAAACAAGAGCTTATTATGGTTATAGCTCGCACTTTTACAAATTACTATGTCGACGAAGTAGACGCAAAAATTAGTATCGACAAAATCGAATGAAATATTCGTCACATCATTCCAGATGAAAAGTAAAAATTGAAAAATATTTTCTCGCATTAATAAAGGAGGAAATCATGCCAGTATTCAAATGGTATATCGTAAATGGGAAATGCACGAATTTCCAGCTTTAAGACAAGCATTTTCGGGCGTATGGGCCTTAAGGACGAGCACAAGTCGAGAAAGACCGTGCTATATTATTGTCGGATTTCAAGACAGTAATAATTGCAACAAAAAGATAGAAATGCAAACCGGTTTACCTACGTCAACATATGCGATATTAAACTATATTTGAATTCAATCGTATTTCCCTACGAAAAATGGAATTTGGATTTCGCCAAGAAACTGTATGCAGCAGCCTATTACAATTATGAAAATTTCCAAAGCAGCTACTAAGGGCGCAAAATTAACTCATCGACCGTGGATGTGAAATTGGAGTTCCAAACCAGAAAGAATGAATATCCCACTAAAGTGTATGCATTAGTTATTCACGACTCATTTTTTAGTTATAATATATAAAATGGTTCCGTAACCAACAAATCTGTATTTTAATGTAATTATTGATTATTTGTGTTTAAGTTTCATTATTTTTAGTTTAATTTTATTTGCGTTTAGCGTGAAAGATAATGTAAAAGGGGACAGGAACAGTAGTAGTACACTAGTCGTATATTATAGTATTTGGCGTATTCCTCGTCTCTCGTCTTTTCCAAAAGGCTCATCTTCGCTCTGGCTCTCAGCTACATTAGATTTCGCTTCAAAACTACTCTAAAATATAGTGACTGTGCCCCCGATTCCTGGTTCCTGTATTGCGGAGAGTGGGATTATCCTAGTGGCCATCAAGAAAAATTGGTGAAGTGATTTCGACTACAAAGTAAGCCGTTTTAGTATTTGTGTCACGCTATCGCCGTATTTTGTGTTCACATATTCTTTGTATATTTTCTCATCTCCGCAACCAAACTATATACAGTCCGCTTATTACGTTCGGTCTCAATCCCCTACAATATGTATGACATAATAATGTTAAAACATGGTTTGTCAATTAACAAATTAGTAAAAGTAGTAGTTTTATATTTATTTGAAACTCAGTAAAAAAATGGACGAAGAAGCCCATTCTTAAGAAGGGAGTACGGGAATTTAGATAATAGCGGTCCTTTTGCTATTGCGCAATAAAGTGAAGGTTTAGAGGAAAACAGCGTTAGAAAGTTAGAAAGAGATTTTTTTCTATATGTTGTAGCATTTTTCAAAATTCTAAAAGATCAATTTTGAAAAAAGGGGTTATGAAAAGTTAGTAATTTAGATTTTTTAAAGCGCTGTATCTCGAAAACCGTGCAAGATAGAGAAAAATAAAACCACTTTAATTATTTAGTATTTTGAGGAGAATACGATTATGAAAAATTTTAAAATAAGGAAAATAGAGGGCAAAAATTTCCAAGAATCTATAAAAAGGAAGCTCGACCGCCAAATGAGAGTATGGGGGAGTTGTAGGGGAAGATTTTTTTTAAAGCGGTATTAGAATTATTTCATCATTACACATCCGACCGTTAGAATGGAATAAGCTTCAAGAAAAATTATTGGGATTGTAGATCCATTCATGCCAGGAAAACTATGTATGTATGTGGAGTTCAGGGGTACCACACCAAGCCAGCAATGCCAGTATAATCGGCACCGCCAGCAACGCCAGTACCGCTTTGACAGCCCGAGGTCGAGATCCAGCCAAGAAAAAGACCAAGGCCTCTACCTAGGTCGGTGTTACTATCGTTGGGTATTACTTCACCATAGAAAGCCGACTCTCCCTCCGGATCTTTTAGGGCAACAAAAACGGTCCTTTTCAGGACCATATTTTATTTTGATCGAAGTTAAGTAGTCGTCACTTATGGGGCGAAATTTGTCTCGTCGCTTAAGTGTCAAGTTATAGGCTTGAGAACGAGGTAATCGTTTAATCCCTGCCTTATGAAAAAGTTAGAAGTCCAAACAAGATTTTTATTAATTTTTTTAACCTATTCTTAACAAAATGTTAGGGTTAGTCTTATTTTCTAAGCCAAAAAAATCAAATTCCTTGTTTTAAGTTTTTGAAATAATCAATAATTCTATAAACTCTCACCAACACACGCGCTGGTAGGAGTAGTTCTATATAACTGAGACCGAAGAAGTTACACAGCCATATCTACTTTGGCTTCCACACGACCAAAATGGAGCAGGAGAGACCCGGTGTTTAGTGACGAGACCGTCAGCGACAACGTTGCGGAGCTGGAGGACTTCTCCTTGGATTGGGATTTTGACGCCCAACGATGGGCCGACTTAAATGAATACTCGTTCTCTATGACCACGATCCCAATCTTGTGGAGTTGAACGACTTGGATGACTGGGTGCTTCCGCGCCTTGACGAAATGGGTGACAGTCCGTCACCAGAGCTGGACTCTACGGACGATGCGGTGTTTTCGAGTTGATAGTCTACCCATGAGGATGTGCCACCGGAAATATATATTCAAGTAATTTTTATTCTATTTGCGGAAATATATTTCTTAAAATGTACAAATCTGTTTGACCAAATTTTTTATTAAACTACAAAATATATTTACAAACTGAATACTATTAATTAAAAACTAATACCTACCACCACTTAATATCTACTACAAAACCTATCAAAGTCCGTTAATTGTTTTTTATACCGTTTAGCCGTACTTTTTCTAATAGCTAATTGTTTCTCTAGTTCTAATATTGTACTGTCACTTTCAGTCACTCACACACGCAAGTCTTTTTTCCCTCGAAACACTTCCTATAATTTATTCTTTTGCGAGCTGGTAAAGTATTCAACTCACTCCAGTTGAGATGTCCCAGAATGTCTGGAAAAAGCAGTTTCATTTGGTGATGTTTTTGAAGGAGAAGAAGCAACAGATGCATCTTCACCTTCATAACATTGCTTAAACTGCTTCTTTAATGGTTTGCGGCATCTCAATATCGAAGATTGTGGCGCAACAATCTTCACTGGTGAAGACTACCTCCGACACTTCTACACTAGCCGGTGTTGGTGGAGTTGGTCCATCTTCGTCTTCAATTATATTAACTTTGACAGACAACAGCACTTGTGGTGGTGGTGTTTTCACGAAGTCAGGTAACGGAAGAGTGACGGAGGGACGTTTAAGGTGCCTGTTCTACACCTTTAATCGCACTTCTACCTCCTCCTCAGTCTAAGTTTTAAGAAAGCCCGCCGTCGACTTCACCAATTCTTCGTCAAGACTATCATTGAGAGCACTGTCTGCTTCATCATCCTCTTCTTCTCGGTACTAAGCCTCGAACAATCTGTGGAGTTAATACTTCGAGGTCACTTATATTTTCCAACATATCTTGCTGAGATCCGCATCTCACATTAAGAGCATCCAAGAGTGAACCTACACTTTGCGGTCTGGAAGATATCTTCGTTATATTTTCATTTAATACTGTACCGGCCTGTTAGCTGTTCTGACGAACTGTGAAGAGCTCGAGCTAGTAAGTCTACTTTTATGTCTATTTCTCTCACTACACCACATTTATTTCTTTTGCTTGATGCATCAAGTTTTAATACAAAACAAGGCCAACGCCAACGCCAACGTAACCGGCAATGCCAGGGTCGTTTTCGAGGTTGTAATTTTCAAGGATTTTTGTCCCTGACAAGGTTATTTTGAAAAGTAACACACAAATATAGTACAGCGCTTGAAAAATTACAAAATATTCAAACATCATGTTGCCACCTGATAAACAACCTTGTGAAGCGGCCAAAACATGCAAGCATACACCAAGATCTTTTTTTAACTTGTCCTCGTTGTAAAAGACAAGCTATCTGCTGGAGAAATAATCTCATACAAAATTTCAATTAAATTGCCCTTCTCAGAGTCAAAATTGTACAATGTTACTTTTGTGAAATACGTCACTACCAGGGCAAGGTCATTAATAAACGGTCTATCCAGAGGAGAAATTTAGTGATACAAGAAGCATACTTGAACAGGAGGAATTAACTTATGTATTTGATTTTTTTTATTATATTTTCATTTCTTAATAATAATAAAACAATAGTAAAATGAATCTGTGTGTATTTATTTGACATCGCCTAAAATACGTTTTGCAATGCATGTTCTTCTGCATAGTGCATATTAATGAAATGGAACCATATATTAGGTGAAATATAATGGTTTCAAATCAATCTCAAATGACAATGTCAGAAGTAAACACTATTGATAAGTTCGGTCGCAAAAGAAAATTTTAAGGATTTTAACTTTATGCGCGGACCTTCAGGAATAGAATTTAAACTTACACCTGATGGAGATTACGATATTGGGGCAAAATATTCTGCTACTTATCGGAACCTCCTGAAGTAGATGATGCGTTCACCCGAAGTTATGTTGATAATCACCTTGCTCAGTGTGTGCAAGATACGCACAAATCTGTGCATGACTCAACAATTGTTATTAAAGATTTATTCAAAAACCAATTTGAAGGTTACCTACGCAAGAAATTAATTGAGACTTCTAAAGAACTTAGAAAATACATTGATGACACTGTTATTGCAATATATGAGACAAACTACGTGACGAATTTAATTCTAGAATGTAGAAACTTGAAAAGATCTTGTCAACCAAGCTACTCCATAAACAAATTGGGTGGAGATATATAGAGAAGCACGTTTAATCAATATATATTTATTTCTACTAAACACATATTTAGCCAATAACTTTCTTCTTTATTTTTGTGAATGATTCCATTATATTTTAATTGTTAAACAGGTTCATTAAAATAAGCTAGTACTCAAAGTTCTTTATTATCAAAAAAAAAAATAAATCTATTGGTATACACACACTATCAATAAAACAATGTTACTATTTATATTTTTCACAATATGGATTTTCTCGTTTATTATTAAAATATAAAGTTTGACAGAAACGATTCTATGAATTTAACAACATTTTCAAATTTTCCTGTGGATGTGTTTTGTAAAAGTTTATGTCTGTATGGCCCCAACTTCGAAAGATTTTCATCTTTCTGAATATTAATCCACTATTTTCAACAATTTTTTGGATATTTGTCCAGATGAAGTTTCTTCTCAATAACTGACTTTTTAACTTCTTTGGCTCTTTTTAATTCATTATTTAATGATTTTATATAAAACACTTTGGCTCCAGTTCCATAGAAATCAATTATTGGATTGTTGGGAAATTCATCATTTTTTCGACCCAATACTGATTGACTTTTTATTATATTAAATTTATTATCTAGGGGGTAATTGGATGGGTCGAATTTATCAGAGTTTTTGGTTTATACGATAAAAATCGTCTGTAATAAATTTGGCTCTACTATTGAAATTAGGTCGAGAAATTAATGCTTTTGCCCCAACTCGCAATTTACTATTTTCCCATTGTGTTGCTAATTTGATATATTTACTATTTTCTACATTTTCCGTCGTTTTTCCAAAAAAAAAAGCATTTCTAATTAGTTCAAACGAATCTTTACCAAATTTGGTTTTCGCTGCATTTCGTAGTACAGTATTAAAATCAATGTATTTTTAAGCCACTTTGACTGATTAAATTTTAAAATTCGATGTGTTCGCATTACCATAAGACCGTTGTCAATGACTTGTTTTAGAGTTCTATAGTGAACAACGTATTTTTTTTAACTGTCAAACATGTATTACGAAACTGTTCAAGATCATCTGTTACTAATAATACATCTGACGTTAAATATAAATCCGAATACTCCCCCAAATTCTTACAGTTAAATAGGCGCGAAATTTCTTTTGCTTTGTCATATAATTCTTTACTGATATATTCTTCCCGTAAATGATCATAAAACTTGTGTTTCATTGGAAGATTTATGTTATTCATTTTTTCCGGCGAGTCGATAAATTATAGGGAAAAATGCCTTTTTTTGCATTATATTAAATTTATCATCATTATGAAAATAATTACGTGTTTCCGTAAATTCATCAGCATTTAATCCATTATCCAAATTTTCCGACGACGCTGACAAAAATTTGAAACTGTCAATAAATAAATATTTCTTTTTTATTTGACCTGTTTTTTATCGACATTAACGTGCATATAAATACTCTTTGTAAATAATTGTTGATCATGATAAATGATATTTTGAGCTATAACACTAATAATATCCCCATATTTACCTAAACATATGGCTGTCGTAACCGCTTAAATTATGAAATATAATAGAGACAAAGTTGGGTAATTTGTAATTTAAATTACAAATAGAATGTGGGGCGCCAAATCTTTTTTTACCTGTTATATGACAATGATCTTTTACTTTAATACCATTACTTTCAAAAGGAAGCTCGCATATACCACAAATCGTGGATTTTTGTATTCTTCCAGTTCATCATGTGTTAAGCGATTCATATGTTTAATTTATTTTAAATATGTGTTATAAAGATACCTTAAATCGGCTTCAATTCGGTCTAAAAAGCCTTTTGCCACGTCGTCTCTACGATATAACTTAAACTTTGAAACAGAATTATCAAATGAATATTTTATTAAATATGCAAAAGAGTAAGGCTCATGTTTTAAACTTTTTAACATGTAAGCATTTTCAGGATTTGGTGCGACTGTATCTTCGGGTTTTAAAACTGATTCAAAATCCGCGTAAACGAAAAATGGTACTCGCATTTGTTTTTCTATACTTTCAAATTTTAAAATAATTTCTGGTACACTCTTTCCGAATTTATATGTTTTTGTATATATTGTGGGCGTCGAGGCATAATAGAAAAGATATGCTTTCAATCATTTTTCTGATGCATTTTTAAAGCTGCTGGCGAATTAAAGTATATTAGACAACCGTCACAAAAATATATTTTATCATGATGACTAGTGACTTGACTTGAAACCAAACGTGTTAAATGGTTAACCCAGCAGTAATGACTTTTTGTGTTGCTTATGTCACAAGTATGTTCACTATTGCAATCTTGTTTATTATATTCTTTCTTTACCAACAACAAATTCGCAGTGTGGTAGCTTTTTTTAGCATATCTTAATGGACAACCTCATATTTTAGTTCGTTGTTTTCAAAGCTACTCTAAACGGTTAATATTAATAGAAATATTATTTAACTCTGCAAATTTTATTATATCGCGCAATTTAACTGGAAACTCCATATCTGTTACATTTAAAACCGTTGAAAAATTTGGGTGGAATGTAATTTGATTAGGCATCCTGATTGCAGGGAATAGCGCTGATGTTACAAACCAGACAAAACAGTATTTATACTGGTTTAAGACGTCAAAAACTGCCATTTTCAGTTCGATAAATTTTGGTTATTTTACATATGAAAAAACGCCTAGAAGTGAATTCTTGTGTTTAGTTCAACGTACCAAATTTTTTTTGATAACTCATCTTGCAAAAAAAAAGACCTTACAAAATCGATGTTTTATTTTTTAAATAAATTTATTCCATATATTATGCTTCTTTTGACTTTTTTTCACATTCCTGAATCATTTTCTGAAGTTAACTGGCTTGAACTTTCATCGCCTCCACAAAGGATTCATGCACATTGCCTGTAGTAAATGATTTTTTGCTTACTATCTCCTGCATTGGTAGACAATACCGACCAACAGTAACCATGTTGATTTTTAATGTAAGCGGTACCTTCAGTATTTCACTTATTAGGTTCAACACCTTCCATGTGATTTCTTCAAAAAATGTTGAACAGGTCACTTGATCGTTGTCACTACTTATGTGATATGATACAGTCTGTCTTTAAAAACAATCTGTATAAGCTCCACACCAAGGGACAACGGAACACAGCATTTACTTTTATATTTTAATGTTCTTTAACTGGCAATTTTTTGGTACAGCTATATTATACGTGGTATAATTCTGCATTGACATGGACGCATCATCACCAACTCTTTGACGTTTTCCCCCAAATTCATTTTCAAATCTTGCCACACAAGATTGTCTTTTATGCCGTAATAAGGAATAAGCACGGGTAAATGATTTACCATCCTTATCCCACACGTATTGCGTATTTGGCATAATTGTTATAACCTCTTTACTCTCTGCTGAGTCTGACAATACAAAACAACACTCCACCATCTGGACTTTATAGACGAAGAAATTGTAAGGTCATAAATACCACAAGGTCACCCCATAATATTAACAAATACCAAGGTCAAGGTCTAGGACAAGGTCAGTGTCAAAGTCACGGTCGCGCCCAATAATACACAAATAACATCTCTGTCAAGGTCAAGATCGCCGCGCGTATGCAAGGTCATGTGTCCACGGTCAAGGTCAAGGTCAAGGAGTTGGGGGTGACATACGTTTCCTACTATCTACGTAGTAGTATTCATATACCCTTGTAAAATAAAATGACCCAATTTCGAAACATTTATATGTACAAAATATTGAGAAGTCTTGCGATAATAGATTTTAATTTATCAGTTTTAGAATGGCATTATACCAGAAGTATCGCAAACTGATTATCGAGCCGTGATTCAGTTTTTAGCTAAAAAGGTTAAACACTAACTCAAATCAAGAAACAAATGGAATATATTTACGAAAACTCTTGTTCTTATTTTGCAACCATATAAAAATACCCTCTTTAGAAGATGACGCATTTGAAGGTGGTCTCAGAATTGTGATTTTTCAGGAAAACATCATATTGGTGGAACAAATTGTCAATTGGTCAATAAAAGGCTAAAGGCATAAGAAATTTTAGTATAAATTGCCCATTGTTCACAAATACAATTTCACTGAAATTGCTCATCTCCCTTATAGCATGGATTTAGCTCAATCAGATTGTTTTATATTTTTAAATCCAAAGTCACACTTAAGGGAAAACGAAAGGATAATAATGATATTAAACAAGCTGTCTATAACGATTTTGACACTAAAAATTAAGGATATTTTTATAGTGATATTGCTGTAATGCTGTCAAAAATGTGTAAAAATAAAGGAAAACTATATGGAAAAATAATATCACTTCCTTTTTATCTCCACCTTTCCTTCTACGTTAGGTTAAGAATTCCTGAACTGCTCTACTCAATAGAATGTAATTCTGTTAACCTTGCTGGATTGCAGAAGGGGCTAATCCCCTACGTGTTGTTAGATAATTCGGACTATTGTTCTATTTCTAAGTATAAACTGCCCACTGTTGTAACGCTTCATGTAAGAAAAATCGGGATGAATAAACGAGAGAAAATAAACGTATTATTGTCACGATCACTTTGTAAGTGTTTCATAAAGTCAATATAATATATTAAGCAGATGTTCCTTTTGTATTATAATTATAACATCGTTGGTATATTCAAACTTTTATAGATGTCTTAGTAATTCGATATATACATACAGTGCATTCTTTCAGATGGGTCTAAACCCATGAACCATGATTTTCAACTTGACCAAAGCCGCGAAAGTTTTCGTTCGTTATATTTAAGTATTACTAAAAAGATTTATTTAAATTTCAATAAATCAAGTCAAAATTATTATACTTTTATATAGAAAAAATATCATCACTATCGTGTAATATGGAATGTTATGAATAACTAAATATACGAGAATAAGCAAAAACAATATCTAACCTGAAGGAATCCAACATGGAATAAATAGTATTATATTTCAACCAAGTAAAATGTCTATCAGGAAATATTCCTATTTACCATAAGAGCGAGTTCTTAATAATCTAGCAACGAAAGATATTTTTCAAATTAAAGATTTTTGATTTCGTTTGTCTTTCTGAACGTTTCAAAATTATTTAACAAGGGACCTTGACATAAATTAAATCGCTAAGTGTTTTTTTAAAGGCAAGCTGGAAATATCCTCTTAATTTTTGTTTTATTTTTTATGTCAAATTTTTGAATGGAAGTATTGTCACGTTGACTTTTTACATAAACTGTATAATAAAAAAGAATTAATGTTCAAACTTATAAAAATATGAAGCATTTTGACAATAAATATAACATATATATATATATATATATATATATATATATATATATATATATATATATATATATCAATTAACAGTTTGTTCCATCAATATAATGTTAGCCTGAGAAGTCACAATTTTGGGGTCACTTTCATATGAGCCATCTTCTAAAGAGTTTTGTCCCTAACGAAACAACTTGGGGTATTTTTATATGGTTGCAAACTCAGAACAAGAGTTTCCGTAAATAGATTCCGTTTGTATCTTGATTTGCGTTGGTGTTCAACCTTTTTAGCTAAATACTCAATCACGGTCCGATAATCAATTTGCGACACTTTTATTATCTATTATAATGTCATTATTAAACTGACAAAACATACCATTACAAGACTTCTCTATATCTTATACATATCAATGTTTAAGAATTGGGCCATTTTATTTTATGAAGGTACATGGGTAATAATACGCAGATGCGATCAAGGATCCTTAGCTCCTCACAAATTAGAATAATTCGCTCCCAGGAAATGAATAGTTTAAACAGATTCAAAGCTCAGAGAAACAATGAAAATTTCTAATAAAATAACAAATATAACAATCAGAGCTTAAAAGATGTAATAAATATATATTGAGTAGGGATATATTGCGCAAAATATCTGAAGAATTGTAGGGCGTGCCATTTAAAAAAATTATAATCTGTATCTTGTTTCCATGTGAAACATTTGATATAGCCATTATATATTAATTAAAATAATTTTTCCATACCAAAAATTTTTGGTATCATATTAATTCTAAGACTTTCTTTTTATCAAATCAAATTTGACTGTCACAATACTTTAGAACAAGTTTCGACAATTTTATTTTTGTAAAGTTTTTATAGGAAGGCTTTAATGTTTTTTTTTCAATTTAAAATTGTTAGTGGGTGAAAAAAGAGGAAAATAATCATGTTATAGTGATGAGTACTGTTTCCTTCAAGAACAAAAAATCCTTTGTGTCAAGGTAATCAGGCCTTCATAAAATAACTCATTTTACACCTTCAGAAAATATTTCTTTCATAAGGGATTCCCAACATATCCTTGACACATGCCGGCATTGTGATTTTATCCAGAGCAGGCGCCGCGCCACGAGCGTCGCGACGTATCCATAGTAACGAAAATTTATATATACATCAGCGTCTGGATGCTATATCGTTTAGTACAAGCCGCAGCTCAACGAAAACACCATTTATAAAAAGATAAGTGACCCTTTCGAAAATCATTAAGTTTTCGTGTATTTCGTTTAAAAAAAAAATAAGAGCGGAATCGTATTAAAACAAGTGAATTTAGAAAATAACGGTTCTAAGCTGAATATTTTTTCAGTGACGAGCTTAAAAAGGTAGGAAACTTATATCATAGCTTTTGTATTTTTATAAATAATTTTGTTATTTAAACTATACATCAATAAATAGTCAAGTTAAAATAATTTTCTAAACGAAATTTAAGACATTTCCTACATATCCTTGACAATTAGTGGCTAATATTGATAATCTGTGTATATCATTTCTTCTTTGGTTATCATGAAAAGTTGAAATAATTATATTTGCACATGAAACCAATAAGAGAAATAAAAAAAAAAGCAAAACTCAATGTCTAATTCTACGTAAATGAACCACAAAACTCAAAAATATTGTAATAAAATGTTTAAATTTCAAGTCGTCCAAATTATTTGAGGATAAAAATATTTGGCTTAACTAAGTAGTAAAGCTGCCAATCTAAAAAATACTCCTGACGCTATAATATAAATATTACCTGCTTATGTATCATATTTAAACTACCGAGGTGGCTAAAAAATTTGTTGGAATAATCTTAATGTATGGAGAAATACTATATTTATACTAAATAGAACCACTAAATATTTGGTTTTAACTTTATAACATTAAGCTAAAATAATGAATTATACTACAACTATACATTTATACATATAAATAAAATTGAAGTATTTGCCTGTCTGTAGGGCTAATCTTCGAAATGGGTAAACTGATTTTAATGAAACTTTACAAACATGAAGAGAAGGTTATTAAAAGTGATATAGACTGCTTTCTTTGTGCCCGTCTCTCTGTGCAGGCTAATCTTCGAAACGATTAAACTGATTTCTATAAAATTTTACAGACATGAAGTTGAGCTTGTCACGAATGATATGGGCTGCTTCTTTCTGTCTCTCTGTCTGTACGGACTAATTTGTAAAATGACTGAACCGATCTCGATGAAACTTTCTGACATGAAAAGGAGGTTATCAGGAGTGATATATACTGCTTTTTCTCTGTGCGTCTGTCTGTCTATATGGGCCAATCTTCGAAACGGCTGGACCAATTTCGATGAAACTTTCAGACATAAAGACGAGGTTATCAGGAGTGATTTAGGCTGCTTTCTTTCTTTCTGTCTCTCTGGCTATTTGTCAACCTATATGGGCTAATTTTCGAAACGGCTGAACTGATTTGAATAAAACTTTCAGACATGAAAAGGAGGTTGTCAGGAGTGATTTGAGCTACTTTTTGTCTATGTATTTATCTGTCTGCCTGTACGGGCTAACTTTTGAAACGGCTGAACCAATTTCGATGAAACTTTAAAGATATGAAGAGGAGGTCATCACGAATTATATAGGCTGCTTTTTTTCTATCTATTTGTCTATAAGTCTATAAGGGCGTCAATTTCGTTTCAATATATAATCTCAAATTACGCCCCAAAACCTTTTTATATTCTGTAAAAAAATAAGTGAAATTATATTATTAAAAGAAATTATGACATTTTTAAGAGAATTTCAAATTATATTTTAAAACCCGTTTTCAAAAGTGAGAAGAGATTTGAGTATAAAATATGAATCAGAAAGCTTCCCCTCTTCTTCTGAAACTATATTCAAATATTGCTGATTCTTATAATAAACAAATCAGATCAATAGAGAAAATTTCTTTACACTTAAACATTTTCTAATACTTATTGAATAAACTAAATATGCAATTTCAGGATTATTCTATGTTTACTTAACCTAGCTCATTTTTATAGACAATAGATTATCGCAAACTCACTGATTAAAAGACAGCAACTACGACTATGGATAAATATTTTTACAAAATGAATTATATATTACGGTAAGGAAAGAACAAGTACGCTCTGTGGCCTTAAGGATATTTTGCAACCTAATTTTTGATGTACTAAAAGGCAGTAAAATATCTCTATTTTTAAACAAATTTCCCCTCTCCATTACATTCACAAATATCGTTTAACTATTGCAATTTGACAGTCTGACATTAAACTCATTCTAAAGCCGTGAGATATTTGATTAATCAAAGTGAAATTCGCCCAGCAAAGTTTTTTTTCTTTTACCTATCTTTAGGGCAATGTACCTCTTTTGGTTAGATACTCATTGCTTTTTTAATCTGCATTGAAAAAATGTCAAAATACTTTGCCCCGGTTAAAAGGTTCCTTGCATCATTGGGTCATAATTTCTTATAAGTCTTGAAGAGAAAACCGTCTTTATTTACAAGTTATTATTTATATACCCCGATTTTGTTGCTCTATTAATAATAAATGCACACCTAAAAATGACATTTTCATTATCAATATAATACCAATATATAGTTTTCAGACTAGAATTGATTGCCTAGCTAAGTGAAAATTATAACAATAAATTTATTAAAAATGGAATAACTCCGCGAAAAGTTAGTGAACTTAACGAACCACGAAAAATCGACCAGAATTTTTTTGGAGAATATATACAGGTATATAAGCTTCGTGCTCTCATGCTTTATAAATGCAAGGGCTCAACTTGTGTAAGAATTTTTATATTAGCGCATAATCCATTACTTTAAGCAATTTTTAAAACTTTTCAGATAATATTAATTTTTAATATATATGACAGTAAAGAGAAATAAAAATTTTTGGCAATACGATTTTAATTATGCAAATTAAGATTGTTTACAAATTTTTAGTTACATTTGAGATTTCCTTTTTATTTAAGTAAAAAAAAGTTCGTTATGTAATAATAATTATCAGCTTTAAATTTTGTTCATATTTTTATAAATTTATGGGTATTTTTAGATGATACATATGAATATAAGAAATAGCTGTATATTTTTTTAATTATAGTAACTAATCAACTTTTAAAATGTAAGAAAATTTAATATTCATTTTCATTATTTTTCCCACTTCTTCATGATTGACAGAAAGTATCTTGATACTACTTAAATTTTAATAAAATTCAATTTGACCAGAAATTACTTTTATACTTAACCTATTTTAGTTATTCTTTTCTTATTTCCAAATTAAATAAAGAAAATATATTCAACATGTTGTTGGCGGATATTGCGTTAATCTGTTAGGCGAAAGGACTTTTCTGTTTCTTATAATAAACACTGTCTCTAGCCAAAAATCTGGAATACAACATAGAAATGCGGAAGCTGAAATTGATTCTGCTACTTGTTAGGAATACCGCTCTCTTGTACGTTTCGAAACAATTATAACAGTGACAGAGTTTATTTTAAAATTTGGTCGATTGTTCAATATGATCGAAATATTGATGGTTAGTTAATGGCTAAAATTTATATTTCATTCTTAGGTGATTTTATCTTCTTGTTGTTGTGTATTTATTAATTGAATGTAAAAAATTAGAAAACGAAACTTAATTTTTTATTACTTTATTGCTACTTAACTAAAAATTAATATGTAAAAGCTTCAATTACTTCACTTTTATCTTACAAAATTATTTTATTGATTAAGAAATAGTTATTAATAGCTTGCCTATGCCCAATTGGAGAATTTTTGCTTTATTTTTACTATTATTTATTTCCTTACTAAAGTTTACAAGGGTCGAACTATCCAGAAGCTGGTAAGATTAAAATGAGTACAACCTGTGTTATATCAATTTCATCGATCGTGTTCCATTAATGATTCCATAAAAACAGTCCTAGCTAGAAGTTAGATGATTTTCAATTTTAACCGCAAAGAGTTCTGAAAACCTACGAGACATTCACCACTAAAAATATTGGCTTACAGAATGGATAGAGCCTATCAAGCTCTAAACATAAATTCTCAAAATCTGGACAATTTTTCTACTCCTTCATATCAATATTAAGTTCAAATGGTAGTTAATTACTATGAACAAAAAATTAGATATCGCACCTATTTGCTGGTAAAATCTAGTAAAGTAGTAGTAAAGGAATAAAGCCAGTTTATTCGACACTTCTCATTTTTCATAAGTTTCGCCTATGAGATCCACATATCTAAGATGCAGGCCGACTGAGACGGCATTCCCAGTATGCTGGTAATAATTTTACTAATGTCTCTGGCGACCAATGATAGGCTCACCATTTGTCTTTAGGAAGTTTCATACCACTTACTAATTATGCAATTTCGATAGATATCTGCATTCTAGATACCATCTTGTCACTCCAATATAAATTTCACGTTTCCTACCTCACCAACGGTAGAATTCGGTAAAATAGTCCATGCTCGTCTGTATGATTAACAACGGACACAGTAATGCAAACTTGGCTTTTCTTGATTTTAGCTCGGTGACAGATTTTGAACTTTGCTTCATAATGTTGAAGGTTGAGCCAAGATCTCCAGATAACTTTTCTTTGTATAAAAGCCCTTACTTTTCTACCTTTTGCAAAGAAAGGTATTCAAGCTTCTCATGACCCGACTCGAGAAGGAACCTATCGGTAATGCCATTCTGTTGTATGGATCCTTCGAATGCACAAGCCCTCCCCCTCTCTAATGATATGGAGATATAACCTGCGGAAAACGAATTGGGTGGTGGTGAATTTCCAACTGATATAATTATTCTCGATCCCACTTCAACATTTCAAATGATTAATACCTGCCTCAGAAAGTATATTTTATAAAAGATACCTCCTGTAGACGAAGTTGTTGTACTTCCAGGATTAGATGGTATTTCTATCACTTAGCTAAACATTGTCGTCAAATTTCATTCCAAATGCTTTTTTTTTTGATCTAACGAAACAATTCAAAGTACAAAGTAATGTGGCATTATCCTATTATATCTAGGGTTACAGTAAGAACATTAATAATCTAAAGTTCTTGAATTTGAAGATGTTTGAAGGTATAATTTAATTTCCTTTTACACCTTGTGTAGTTTAAATCAGATTAGGTATTACGAAATTATGTATTCACCATAAAGATATTTTTTGGATAGTAAATCTGTCAACTTATAATTACCAAAATTTAAAAAGTCAGTAAAGTTAGTATATATTTAAAACATTTAAAACATTTAAAACATCTCAAAATATTATACATGTACAACATTAACATGCTCATTACTACCTAAAAAGAACCTATAAATTATTTATTTTGGAAAGACATAATTATTTAGATATTTTCTCAAATGTTTTCTTAAAACAACTTAAAGATCTTGCGATTAATATATCTCTTGGCATTACATTGTAAAAACAACAAGTATTGAAAAAGATTCTCTCTGATAAGAGGCAGTTCTGTGTTGTCAGCCATTCAACATATATCCATATCGCGTTTCGTTGATATGGTCGATAATGCTTTGCTGGAATATATGGATATTATTTCTCTCAATACAGACAGTCTCATATATGAGACAGATGCAGTTAATTCTCTAATTGACAGCTTTGGCTTCTCGTAGATCAGAACATTGTTCGCATTGCAATATGAAAATTCTTTTAACATTCTTTGAACTGTTCCATTGAATAATTTTATATCGCAAATGTAACTGAAAAGATAAAAAGATAAAGATCTTAGTAGTACATATTTGCCACACTGTTTAGATAAAGATTTTAGGCCGTAACAAGCAGAACATAACTTTTTGCAAAAATTATTAACATGTTCATACCAATCCAAGCAACAATTAATATAAAGTCCCAACAATTTCACAGACTGAGAAAATTGCACCTTAAAAAAATAAAATATTAAAAGAAAGGCCAAAAAATATTTAGCAAATTTAATTAAGTAAATAAACAATGAAACTAATATAAAATGTTATTTTTGAGTTTCTTATGTTACTATTTATTTTTCAGTTTTAATAATTACGACAACAGAGATTTGTCGCCTTCTTTTATTTCACATAGCTATAACGTTTTTGCAACTTTTACATCAACTCTCTCCTAAGGGAGGGTTTATTCGTTACCTGACCTTTCATGACCCTTATAGACTTTTTATATCCTGTACAGTTAGGCTTCTCTCACTGACTAATTTATCTTCATTGTCCCTTAGAAGATAAAAACACACTCTAATTTTTGAATATACGCCTTGGTTTTGATTAAAATCTATGCATATAAAAATAATAGAACGAAATATTACAAACTGAAAATAAATATTTTAAAAAATACAGCAAAATATATGATTACAATATCCAAGGATTTCCTCAGTCAAATTCATTACTAATCAAAACAACCAGCTCAAAATCACAGTGACTGGTGCAAAACAAACATACACACGTAAAGTTTACTAAAAATTCTAAGAAAAGTTTACTTTTCTGCTAAACTACGTTGCTTTTCAACAACTTTATCCCAACATTCGGCGCCTGCACAAATTAAAAATAGACCCAGTGGAATTCTGGATCGCGTTCTCGACTGCCGCCTCGCTTGTCATTCCTTTTGGACGATTTTATAAGCCGGTGCAAAACAAAAAACCAAAACACTTATTAGTCTGATGGCTTAAAGATATTTCCCTCTAAAAATAAATATTGGTATTTCAAAGTCTGGCCCTGGGTTGTCATTATTGGGGTAGATAGGACTGATTGATGTCTACCGGGATGCTTTGTGTTTCCTCTGTCGAAGATTAATGAACCGTGTTGTTTTTAGTGGTGAAGCATAATAATACAAGGACTTTACAGTCCTAGGTTAACAGCAACCATAAAAAGAGGTTTGAATCTGAATTTTGGATTTAAGAACTTTCTTTATTAATAATAATAAATATCAAGTGTGTAAACGAAAGAAATATGTACTTTCCATCCTTCTTATATAGTATTTTGCGCCATAAAAAAATCTAAGCTTATACAAGATTTAAAATAAATAATAGGAAACAATTGTGAAAATTATAAATTTATTTGAATGAAAATAGGGGGATAAATAAACCAATGATATTGTAATGTACTTGAAAATGAAACTAAGAGAGAAATTCAAAATTTGATATAGTATAGTAAAATTTATTTGTAACGTACTGCCTATTTAAGAAATGACAGGTTAAGTTTTGAGTTCATATAAAATTATATTGAAACTGAATATGAATTATACATACAGTATATTAGCGTGATCCTATTTCATTTAAGTTATTGTACCTTAGAATTTAGTCCAATGCATTATTCGTCAAATAGTTTACTAGAAAATTGTTTACTAAAATATTTAAAATTTAATATTCTCGTGGCATTTTTCAAGTTTTAACAAAGTAGTGGAGATATTACTGTTATTCTGAAGCATTTCGAAACAGAGATATTAATATTTTGTATATTCTGGCGACTTCAAAATTCAATCTGAAACATTTGGAAAAAAAAACTGTTTAGAAGTAATATTTTAGCAACATGAACCTATAAAACTATGAACAAATTGTAATTTTATAATAAATTCGATATTACGAAAAAAAGTTTAATTTTTAGGGGCAACTTTCAGGCTTTTTACATTTTTATATTATTTTTTTTTTAATTTTTTACATACCAAAAATTTGAACTCTATAGAATAATTATTTTTTGAGTTATAGTGTACAAAAACTTGAAAAATTCGAGGAACACGCGTTTAAAGGTTGAGTACACAAAATTAAACGATAATTATAAATTACCGACTATTCAGCGATCTTAGCACCATACTGCAGTCCTGAGCTGAACTCTAAAACAGAGTGAAAAACGTGTCTTTACGTTTATTCTTCAAAAATAACAGTGACAGGTATTAATATACAGCAAGATTCCCCAAGCGCTCTAGACAATTGGAGCACGCCTCAATGCTCGGTGCAGCTGTCATGACGGGACGACTTGCCTCATACTGTATCTCGAGAAACATATTGAATATCGACTTGAAACCTTTTCAAGCATATTCTATATTGTATTTAGAACAGTTTAAGACAATAAAAAAATCACAAATTTCTTCGTTCTACATGACCTATCCCCTTAAATTGTTCTATGTAAAATTAGTTCCATATGACATAGAGTATACGGTGCAAGGCTAAAGAATAATTAATTTTATAAATCTTATTATATAAGAGCATAAATTAATTCATTTCTGTTGTATGTATGTTCGCAGTATGGCTGCCCCCCACCAGTATATTTTATAGAATGATTGTAAATATGTAGCTTTCATAATAAACACCATATCATTATTTCATAACCATATGATATTTTTTTCAAAATTTAAAGTAATCATGGTGGACATGTATCTTTGAGGCTGACATCATTACATAGTTTTGAGGTACCCTATTTTATCACGCACACTCTTAACTGTGCGTGCTTTTGTCGTATGCGCCTTGTTTTGTGCATTTTGTAGAATATTTCTGAAAATAGTAGTGTAAAGAAATTTTTTATTTTATTCTGTATTTTTCACTTAGAATTTAATTCAAGTGTAAATTTTTGAAATCTTATACGTTTTTTTCGATAACAACAACGCAGTGCATCCAGCGCTTAACTTATAAGAGGAGTATTCAAGCCTCCATTGTTTAGGTGATGCTAACCCCAATAATTATATTACCACATATCTATATCTATATATATATATATATATATATATATATATATATATATATATATATATATATATATATATATAACAACTATAACATATAATAAAATCAATTTGAATTGCGAAATTTTTTTAAAAGTTTAATTTTCGTATAAAAGGATGCAGATAAATTACAATAATTTCATTTTAAGATGCCTCTAAATAAACATATAATAAAAAGAATCATTGTTAATAAAAAGGAGCCACATATCCTAAGTATTTCTACTGCTAAACTTTGCCAAAAAGTGACGTGACAATATTGGCTCGCAAATTGTGAAAACATTTTTTTTAAACGAATTTATTGTTGTTTAAAATTAGTACAAGTCGACGCCATTCTCAGACGAACATTCCCAAAAATTAATTCATTTATTCCGTGCGGCACTTTTATAATATATTCTTGATGTGAAGCAAATTAATTTATCAGTTTAGTAAGTATATTATTAACTCATTTATGTATATATTTTAGGTTTTCTAAATCTCGTATTACTCTGAATTTCAAAGAAGTGTTACTCCAAATATTTTTACTTCAGTAATTCGTTCTACCAAGTATAACGTCAGGTTATTGGCATCAGGATTGTAGGAACAAACCTAAACAGTTTTTCCGAATTTTTAAAACTAAAAGACTTATAAGCTCAAATTAAAAACACTTACTTTCAAGAAGCGCCTTTTATAGAACATGTTTTTTATACAAATATATAGCTGATAAAATACTACTATTAACTTATGCACTTCTTTGGGTATTTTTATATCATTCAACCTTTATTTGTTAGAAAATTTGTGAATTTGGAATTAAGTAATAATAAATGTGTAGTTTTGTTGGCTTACTACATGTATATGAGAAGTAGTTTTTAATACGTATTATTAGAAATATACAGGTATACCATATAACCATATATTTTAATTACAAGTTCTACAATTGTGATTATTATAATAGCTAAAGCTACAATTCAAACTGTCAAAACAACATTCTAAAATATGCCCTTTTATATGGTTAAATTTTGTTCAAAATTTGCCGTTATAACATTATTTAAATAATCAAAATTGTTTAATAAAACAAACAATATGTTTAAAAAATAATTTATCCTTATATTCGATCTTAAATCTTTTTTTTTACTTCTTTGAGTAATTCTAGTAACCTATTTTATTTATGGTACAGCTTTGTAATAAAATGTATAATGATTTACTCTATGTTCCTAAATTAAATTAGCTGTATTTATTTTAAATTTGGAAATAAAGGGTTTTAGATAATTTCTTTTTATATAATTAATAATGCTAAAATGTAATAAAAGTAAAAACTATAATATGGTAGAGCTAGCCAGCGGACATGCTTAGTATATTTAAACCTTTCTTAGTTTGCTTAAAAGCATCGAACCAGCTTCCCAATGTTTTTTGGAATTACTCCTTTTGTCTTCGATTAAAATATAGGCGTCTGATAAGAAACAAACAGGTTATTCGCGAAAAAAATATGTTACGACATCGCAAAAATATATTAGTAACTTCCATTATTTTACATTTGTAAGTTATAAAAGAGGTCAAGTAAGAAATATTATCCTTGAATTAAGTGTTTTTAGCCTTACAACGCTTTTTATATATCTTGTAAATAAGACATGAATTTTTCAAAAAAAGTCAGAACGAAAAATTTTTATATGCTCTGAATTATAAATGAAGTAACTAAAGCAATAATTAAACAGATACAAAAAAACTAATCGTTTACTGTACTAAAATTTTGTAAAATCATATCTTATCATACATTGCGTCCAACATTTGTGTATTTAAACTAGAATATTTATCTATGACGTAAAGTTAAATAGATTGGCATTTGGTTTAATGAAGATAAAAAACCGGTGGAAATCGCTAATTTAAAATACAATCAGTTAATGATTTGCTAAGAGAACAGGTTTCTCTTGTGCCAACAGAAAGCAAATAGATGAAAGGACTCATTTTCGGATGAAAAAAGTGGAAAACGAGAACATTTTTTGGAAGATAATCTAATCCAGCTGACAATTCGATGGATGGATAATTCACTGAAAAGTATTTGGCTAAAAATAAACAAACACCAACCAAACTTGAGACTGCCTTTGTGAACTTGTCACTTTAATGTGTGAAAGCTGTGATAAATAACGGAAACAATATTAAAATCCGTAAAAACTACAGCCAGTGAAATATTAGGGACGGGACATAATCAACAGAGAAATATTGTATTTAAACAATAGATTTAAAAGAACCAAGTTCGAAATAAGCAAATTAAGAAAGTAGAAATAGTTCTAAGTATTGAAGAACGGGAATTATGTCGATAAATAGAAGACTGCTTGGAACTAGCGGAAACCCATAGATTAAGTCCTATTGCAAAAACAAAAAAGTTACTATACACATATAATGCTAAGTTTTCTATGATTATTAAATAGAAATAGAATGGTAGAAAAACATAAATAATTATAATTAGAGCGCCAACAAGTAGTCTTTTTGCAAAACTAATATCAACCTAAAAAAATTTTTCATCAAGTTCAGCAATTAGATTTCAAAATATTTCGGTCATCACTTTTCGTATTTTTCGTTAAAACGCGTTAATTGGTTTTTTTTATAGTCCTAAATATATTGTATAATATAATATTAGAATAATTAAATCAGTAGCGAATCCAGTTAAAAATATGCTCACCAAACCTTAAAACATATAAAGCCCGGGAAATTTTAATACATATATCAGCAGCATCAAAAGTTATTAATGCCTCTGACTCCAAAATTTAACTATTAGCATACTTTTATTTTACAAAAGCTAACTAGCAATAAATTAAACTTGATTAAATATTACAATAATATAAAAACGAACTGTTGAATAAGAAACCAAAAGTATATCCACCCATAAAATATTGAAATGAATATTCCAGAAATTCTGCGTGGATTAAATATTCTCTCCTTATAATATTTCGGAAATTTATTTGATTATTTTAACCATGAACTCTCCTGAAAATTTCTAAAGGCAACGGGAATGTTGGTTTTAATTCACGAGAAATGTCGATGAACCCATCAGTATTCGATTTATATTTATTAAAAAAGACACGAGGAGATTTTTAAAAAACTATGAAGCAGTATGTTTGAGATAATCTGTTATACCTGTTAGTTATTATAATTCTCTTCTAGGTAATACAGAATATCCGTCTACATTATGTAATTTATTTTAGTCTAATAATATAAACAATAATCATTTTAAACACTTAATTAAAAGTCTAAAAAATTTGTAACTAGGCGCCTTTTTTAACCATCATATCCATTTTTAAATTTACTCTGTATTGTTCATTATTCTAAAAAATTGTTAACATAATAAAAATAGAAAACAGAACAAACTAAACGATTGGTGAGAGGACATGTCATCTGTGCGTGATACTTTATCACGAACTTATTAATGTCAAGTCTATTTCAGATTCGATTCATGATTGTTTTCATTCTGATAAGATAAATATAATTTATTTATAAAAGTAAGGGTATTTTTTCACTGAAATTTGAAGACAAAATTATTACCCTAAGAAGATATTAGCTGAAGATATCGTATTTGGCCCTATAAAAATGTGATATTTTAAAAAATCTTGGTTCAAAGTCATGTTCTGTAATAAATAGAAAATAAATTAAATTATTTCACATATATATATATATATATATATATATATATATATATATATAAGCTCTAAATAGTTACAAATGAATTTATTGTTCCCGTTGAAAATTGCCAAGGTATATTAAGAATATAAAAGGAATTAAATCTTTTTGAGCTTAGATTAAAAGAGAAATATATATATATATATATATATATATATATATATATATATATATATATATATATATGATTTTTGATAAGAGTGAGTGTAATATTTCTAAAATATTCAATCGTTAATATTTATCTGAAATATTCGACCAAGTTAATTACTGGTTTTATGAACAGGACTTCCTCGTTTACGATTATTAATAACAGGATTCAATAATCCAAGATTTTAGATTTCTTATAAAATGTGTTGAATATATAGGTCTATGTACATATATTTAATAGTACTTAAGGTATTCGATTAAATATTATTTAATCCCAGTTGCTCTGTTAACAATCCTACTTATGCCTTGTTTCAGAAAATGAAAACCGAAGATAAAAATAGCACCCCAAAAGTACGAATAGCAGTAATAGGAAAATCTAACGTAGGGAAATCGGGTAAGTTTTTTTAAAATCTTAGTTTTAATCTTTTTTACTAATTCCAGCAAAAGTGTCTGTAATGCAGATATTTGTTCTACCATGCAAAACAAAATGACAGTAATCTACAACGTTTCAGAAATCGAGTTTTTGATATCTTTTATTTTGTTGATTATTTCCTACATTTTCTTTTAGGAAAAAAAATAGTAAATTGTCTCTTTTGAGCCTAAAATTTTGTTTAATATCACACTTATTTTACAGTTTCAATTTCTCAACAAAAAGCAGTAATTTTGTATTTGGCGGCAGTATGACCCATGCTTTCCACCCATATTTTTTTATTATCCTGCTCCTATTTAGAGCACCCTATATACTCAAAAATATTTTGTATTGTTTCTCTGTAGGAGCTAGAGGGAATATGTCATATGGGAACTATTGGCTAGCCTATATACTACAACATCATGTTCCCATCAAAATAGATACTAATTATACATAAATGTTATGAGGTTAAGGACTTTACTTAAAATAATAAAATTGTTTCTTCAGCGTTTGATAATTTTTCTAATTACTGAAGATAAAATAAGTTTATTCTTTTAACAAATGTGGAAGAATGATACAGTTGCTTCGATTAAACGAATTTGTTGTCCACTCCTGTTCTTGTGTTGTCGGTTGTGTATTTCTATATCACAATAATAAAGTCCATTTTATTTTAAATTACATTTATTTTTATACTCAAATATTATTTAAATTTTAAAAGAAATCTTAATTCTTTCTTATATTCCAATATATCCTGAAACTTCTAATAAATCGACGGGTACACTCTTTTAAATGCTTTATTGAAACAAGCTCTTGGCACTAGGTAAACAACCACAAGTACTTTATTACTTCTATTACTTCAAAGACAAGAACTTTTCTAGATTTAAGTAACCGTTCCACTTTCAAAAGATTCTTTAGATTTCATTTAGGTGCTTTACCTACTTTTATTTAGAACAAAATAATCTTTGATATGATTTACAAAATGAGGTTAAAACAGTTTGAAATTTTAGCATTACTTTATTACTAAAAGGCTGCTGTAAGTAAAGATGTCATTTCTTCTTCTATATACGTCTTTGTGTATTGTCATTTTTCGTAGAAAAAGAAAGTTTTTATTTTTCATTATATTATAAAAAAATGTATTTTCGGTTGTTACAATGAATTACCCAAAAATTCTCATTTAGAAAAAAAATTCTTATTAATTTGATGGTAAAATTTACTTGAAACTGATTTACCCGAATCATATACAGAAAAAATTTGCTGACCGATATTTTTAATTTATCCTTTCTTAATTTTATATCTGAGTATTCGTGTTCTAATTTTTAAAAATATTTTGGGTTAAGGTCGCATTAATGTATATATTAACAAGCACTTCAACTCTCTCAGCTTTAGCCTTGCATATTTTTTCCCTAATTTATTATTATTCAATTGAGCAATGCCCAACAATTCGGTCACTTTAGTTTATTTTTATTTTAAACGGCTGTATCTCTTTTCAGCACTGACTGTACGTTACCTTACTAGAAGATATATTGGAGAGTATAGAAGCAACACCGGTAAGCTTATAAATAATTTGAATTTAGTAATTTAAAAGTGTAGTTTTCAGCCTTTTGTTGTTAATTTAATTAAACTTTATATAATCATATATATATATATATATATATATATATATATATATATATATATATATATATATATATATATATATATATATATATATATATATATATATATATATTATAAACTAAAAATATGTAACTTTTATATCAAAGTGTAAAACCTATACCTTATTTTATTAAAATAACTTTTTTACTTTGCGGCTGCTGAGCTAAGATACAAATATTTTGAGTAGAATTTGCACATGTTATCTAGCATTCTTGAATTATTTAATACTATACGGTCTGTTTACTTGTATATATTATTTCATTAGTTCCAGTGGCAGTTTTTAAGGTAGGAAAAAGTTATACTTTAAGTCAATGCGTTAAATGTCCAAAAGAGAAATAATATTTATACAATCAGTTTTTACCGGTCATTCAAATGAACAGAAACAAAATAGTAAAATGCAATAAAATTGGTATCATTTTTTATTAATAAAAATATAAGAAAACAAGCTTAACCTCGATGTGTTGCGGATTTCTCGTTTATCTGACAATGGTTTTGACTATGTCTATTTTGCGATTTCTCTGAATATATATGATATTCCCAGAGAAAATATGAAAACTTTGAATATATTTCATTGAAATATCTTTCATTTTTTAAAAGCACAAAAGCAACTTTAACAGATAAATAGTAATTATTTACCAACTATTTTAAAATGGGTTAGTCAAATTAAAAAATATTTGACAAATGACACCAACGATTTAAAAAACTTCTGTCAAAAGATCAAGCCGGTCAATATGAGTTAGTTTCTTGTTATTGTGAAGCCTAAAATAAAAATTTTGTGTGCATTGCTGAATCAAGAGGACAAGAGATACTTGCTAGTAGAGCATACCAGGACCCTGTAAAAATGTGCAAGTTTGGTCTTTAATGCAAGTTTGGCCCAAATTATTGTTTTTGGATAACAAAAAATGTATCTTCTACTACTTACAGTAATAGAAATACCTACAATTTTTTAAAATTTTCACGGAAATACAAAGTAGTAATGGTAGGGGAACGATATATTTGTGAAAACATTTTAATATAGTCGAATTTTAAAATGACTTAGATAATATATTTATTTATTGCACTAAGGATTCAGTTAAACGCGGTTTTTCCTAAATAAAAATACTTGTAAACAATACCATCTGCCATGATGCAAGTGGCGATTTCATCATTTCTAAACAGGGAAAAGCAAAGTTTCAGTTCATTAAAGATACCAGGATAATAATGCCTAAAATTAATATCTAATATTAAACTAGACAGTCGTTTCATATTTTTTCGGATCAGAATATTTCATGGTACCGATAATTTCAATGCAAAGTAAAAAATAATACATTAAATAAGGTTGTCATTATTTAAAATGGAAGCAGAATATTACAATTCTATAAGAATTAGAACTTTAGAATTAATGATTTTAAGAATTTTCTTATCTCATTTAGAAAAAGCTGATATATTTGAGTCCTCAACAATTGTTATAGCTGTAGCAGTTTGCTAGCAGGCACGAAAACAATATTTTTAACCAAATTAAAATATAGGCATATATTTTCCGAGAGGGTCAAAATATGATTGACACAGGATTTCTTTATTTGATGATAATAATTTTAAGGTTCTCTTAGATTAGGTCTAGTACTAGAAAAAGCCAGTCGGAAGTTTTTATTTAATTTTTTTTCAAATAGATCTTTGGTTATTCATCGTTCAAATTTAATTGTAGTAATTTCTTCGTTAATTTTTACTCCCTGAAAAATAAAACTAGAGGTATAATTTCTTAATAATATTAACATACATAAGCACTTAAAGAAATTTTAAAATGATACGACATTTTTTTCCGAATTCGACACATCAGAAGATAACTGGTATGGTAAAATACCATAATTGATATTTTTTTTATATTTTGCGATCCACATAATAATATCATAAACAATGATAAGAAATGTACATTTATTTTTTTTTGTCAATGAAACCACATTTTGGAAAAATATCTCGCTCAAGTAGGTAAATATTTATATATTTTCGGAAAACAATGTTACTATAATCAGTTGCAGTATAAATAATAAGGTTCACGAGGGGAACTACTATAACAAAAATAAAAATATTGCATTCTTTTACAAAAAGAGTGAATATCTAAACTAAATTTCAGTTTTAATATATATAAATTTTTAGAAATAACGGTTTTAGTAATTGAGTTTATTTTTTAATCATTGAAACTAAGAAGTCAAATAAGAACAAATACAGTATAATAATACATTAGCTCCAAATATATGAAAAATATTTGAACAACCGACTTATATCTTGACTATTAGCATTATTTTGATACCAAACCAAAATTATCCACTCTAAAGACTTACTACAATAAACAATATTCCACATATATGGTTTCTAAACTCACATTAAATGATTTCAATGAGTTATTTGGCATGAAAACAGACTTTTTTAAGCTAAGAGTTATTTATGTATGCTTCTAAAAAATTCCTTATAAATTCAAAATATTTTCATGCAGTTACTTAAATACAAGTAAATTATGACAAAATTAATTTTTAAGAACTGATAAATAATATAAAGGCTAGTATTTTCAAACAATGATACCTGTCCCCTTTGCATAGAAATGACTAATCATACCAGATATATAAATTAATTTAAAATTTTATATTGTCAATTGTAAATTAGAGTCTATTTCACCTTTCAGCTAATTTGAAGTTTTATACATAGGTATTAGCATTTTCGAGTATAGAGCATTTAAAGCATAACTCAATTTTCAGAAAAACAAAGTTAATTCTATTTACATACCTAAATTTAAAATCAATGAATAATGAAATAGACGGATAAATCAATCAATACCAATGCATGATAAATGAGTCTGGCAAATAAAAATAAAACAAAATATAACAGCTAGAGTTCAAATACCGATTTTAGTCCCTGACATTGTTTAAGTAGTACAAATATAAATGTGGGTATTTAGTAAAATTAAATTCTGGTTTGACGTCTCATACACGTCAGTTTAACGGTATGCTTTATTTTTAAATTTGTGAATGGGTTAGAAAAATCTTTCATGTTTATAAAACAAGTATCACTTGTTACGATTCACGGTAAATCTAAATTTGTCTCTCAGTTTATAAGTTCCTATTATTACTCTTTCCTTATAGCAAACAAGCATTGAAAATATCAATATATTAATTTTTAACTGAAATGTTGAAAAACTAATCGCAAGTATATACACGGTGCGAGTAGAATATGTGTCAATAGTCTTATTAATTATTTACGTATCTGTTATGTCAATGTTAAATTTCTTCTAAAATAATACAAATATATATTTTTTTAATCAGATAGAGAATTATTGGCACTTTCCAAGTTAGCAGGAAAGGTTGGAGAGTGGATATTTATTTTCCACCTGTAATTCTTTTAGCTTGCGATAGTCGACAGCTGCACGATATTTCTGTTTCTCAGATCATTCCAGTGTCTTCAGCACAGCCCACATAGAGAAGGGCCAAAGCCATACAGATAGTCGAACAATGTTTTACCCTAACATTTTTCTAATTTCTATTTTCACTTTCTCTTGATGCACTTGCGGGTACCTATAAGACTTAGTAAATACGGGGCTGAAACTATTAGTTTTGGATCGTATGTTTAATTTCATTGGTGAAGGTTAATTTGTCCCCTTCCATGTAAAATATGTCAGCCATTTCTTCCTTTTCTTCATTTAGATGTTCAGTTCTTAACTGATCCCTAATTATTTGTATTCTTTCAATTGGTTCCGTGTTTTTATATTCGCAACTATTAAAGTTTAAGAATGTTTAGGTGTTTTCTATTAGTTCAATTAAAAGGACAGAAAAATTGGTATTACATTCGCATTAATAATGGTTATTACAAATTGTCCGTTTTGTTTATGCAAACAAGGGCTTGCGGTAGCCTAATTTTTTTCTATTCCTTGAACAGTTAATACGGCATCGGTATTTGATAAATCGCACTTTAGTTTATATACTTCTTCAATATGGTCCAGTAAATAAATTGTATTCCGGGTATTACCGTTAGTCTGTTCAGTCGCGCTTCTAAAGTTGAAGTCTACTTTATGTAATGCAATGGTTGTAAAATTTGTTATTACCGTTTTGGGGCTAAGATCTTGTTATCTAGGCCTAAAATTCCGTCAAATTCTATGTCGAGATCATATATAAAAACTTTATTGGGATCATTTGAATTGACTGGACCAGGGTGGATTTAGTAATAAGTACTTTTTGACCGATTATTTCATGGATAGTGATATTTTCTGGGGTTCTATAGCGAAAGTTTGGAGAAGTATTTTTTTAAATAGATGTAGTACATTAACTACAAGAAATGAACTTAAAGGAATTTCTGTTCTAGAAAATTTAAATTCGGATCCACGTCGTCCAAATTTAAATGGTTGATTTGATCTGGAATGGTTTCAAAAGGATTCGTTATAGGGGTAGTCTCATTGGAGGGGTGAATCTGGTTCGGAAAAGTAAAAATTTTTGTTTTAATACTCACACTTAGTGTCATAGTGAAATTATCAGAATATTGTTCGTTGTCAACCTTAACGATTTTTCTCGTATTGTGGAGAATAATCTTCATATTGTTGTACGTATCAATTCATGTGATGAGTTTTGGGTTGATATAGGGAATTTTGGATTCGTTGGAGGGCTGAAGGATGAAACTATGTCTGGGGTTGGATCATCTTGTTTTCCACAAGTTGCAGCCAAAGGTTTCAGCGGGTATTCATTCCGTTGCTGTCGTTGAGTGAAGATGACTGTTTAGATTATCTTCCTCGTATTAGGGATAAGGCTCTTCCGTTGTTAGATAATCTTGTTGTATCAGTGTTAATGAATCCTGCCGATTGTGCCAATTGTTGATTTTATTATTTCACAAATCAATTTTTTATAAATATTTTATTTAATTATAAACATTATTTTAACACTTTTTTAATTAAATATAAATCACGTTTCAAATTGACAGGGTAACAATCTCTTACTTATTATCTACTATTACTAACTTGTATATTTTAAACCAGAGGTATTCTGTATAGCGGCGTAAGTAAATTTGCACACTCAAAAGTCATCTACTCACAGAACTTGCTGATTCTGCTTAGTTGGAAAACGTGTCGAGTTGGCATTACGAAATCTTAGACAGTGTCATCAAACAGATTATTAATATAAAACATAGTCGAATTCAGTACCTTCTTGTTTTTAATAGTCGATTATAAAGTTATAGTTACAGATTATAATAATAATAGATCATAATTTTTGAAATTAATATTTAGCTAGGTCGCAAACTATTAATATGTTAAACTAAAAGGTAGTTGCCGGACTTGTATTCCTTCTTTTTGTTTGTTGTTATAACGTTTGTTGTTATAACGTTGTATTTCTAATCTTTTGAAGGGGAAGAAATAATTGTAACTAATTGAAATTAGTAGGTCATTTCATCAATATTTTAAACTATATCTCAGAATTTTTCAATTGTTTTTCGTTGAAAATCTCATAGAAGTGCTTCGTCAGTGTTTACCTTTTCGTGCATTGTGTTGTGCAGACCGAAAAATTTGACTTGAAAACAACCAATGAAATTTTTTACATGTTTTCTTATGATTTGAATTACATTCTAGCCAAAAATTTTAAAAATTTAGAGGCATTTAAAAAAAAAGATTGAAATTTTAACTTTTTTTTTCGTTTTTTTTTTCAAAAAAAATCCGAATTATTTTATTCTTCCAAAATTGAGTTCAATTGATAGATAATTTGATAAGGAGTTATAAAAAATTTCGTTTTTGAAAATCGGTCAAGAATACGCCGAATTACTGTGCATTCTTTATGACTAATTGACTACAATGTTGTCAACTTATATTTCGACCAAATCAAATTTATTATTTAAGAAGTACAACAATGTTGACACTAAAAAGTTATATGGTAAAGCGATTATAAAGTTAATCTTATGTCTTTTTCTCTATTTTTGTTGGGTAATTCATATTTAGTTTTTTGTAAGGTTGTTAAATTAATGCAGAGAACGAAAATTTATTATATTCTTGAAAGCAATCCCTTCTGACAAAATAAAAAACAACTTCTAAAAGTTTGGATTTTATTATACTTGTTCTAAATTCCATTATGCAATTTTAATATCACGTGATCTTAAAATTATTTATCTAATAAGTGAAAAATGTAAATAAGCCTTCCTTCTAAAATCAGACAAGGAATTTATATAACAATATATCCCAAATAGTTTATTTTTACTAACCCGGTATAAAATACATATAAGACTAATAATTGGAATAGAAAACATAGAATTCATAATACCTTAAGTGCCTTGAATTTACCATGCATGTGTGATTAAAAACAAAAAACACAAACCTCATATTATATTTTACCTAGGAAATAAAGTAGCATATCACAAAAGAAAAGATATTTGATGTTCAATTTTAATTCAGTTATTAGCAGTGAACCTTTGCTAATGCATAAAGGTGTATTTTAAAATATAAACGTCTCAGCAACATTCTAACTTTACAAACTGGATTTTTGCTCTTTTATCTAAAACAACTGAAATCATAATTTTATTATTAGTAAACCTTCACATGCGAGTTATTTATGGGTTAATTTTTTTTAAATAATCATATTATGTGGAATATAACGATGCCTTTAAGAATTACTTCTATAAATTAAAAATATAAAATGAAATTTTTCAAAATGAATAATAACCATCTGTGTTTCTTAATGTTTTTAAATGTTTTTATTTACAATTATTCGCATTTGTGTTGTTTAACTCTGCTTTACTTGTATACGTTTGTAATTTTTTTTAACAAGATTGATACTACGCCGTACTAAATCAGAATGTTTTCTATATATACTATTTCATATGGAACATATAAATTGTCCGTTCTATAATAAATTATTTCAGAAATATATTCTAAACAATTTTTGATATTTTATCACATGTGTGGCGTCAAATGAATTTCAAAATGTTTTTTATTAAAAAAAAAAAGAATGAGTTACATTATAAGATTCTTAAATATTTTGAAATCCCTAGTCCTTGATTGCGGCATATTTTGCAAACAGCACTATGGCAAGTTATTTGCTTAAAATATCGCTAGTTATTCAAAATGTGTAAAGATGCTCACCACTCTAAATGACACTTAAATTGCTGAAATAATAAATTTTCTAAATTTTTTGATGATGATATCAAGCAGTAAATGACTCGAAAATTCTTCGTTAAACTTAAAATAATGAGTTATGCATGTATAATTTTCTAAAAATATTTGTTATATTTCACATAGGTAGACATTTAAAAACAGTGAAAAAATACTCATGATTTGTTTTTATTAGAGGTTCTATGCTATAGGTTTTAGTGTTTAAACATACAATAATTATATTTAAAAAGTTAGTTGAAATTAACTCCAAACACTCAAATACTAAAATGTTATTTAATGTTTAATAAGGACTATCCAAATTTGTATGAATTCCCGTATCAGATAATGTGGGTCTCGGAATGTCAAATAAATATTTACAAATTTTGAAATGACATCTCTCATTTTTCCCGAGGTTCCAATTTTACCCTAAAATTTAAAGCGCTATTTGTCAAACGGAATGTTTGTTTAATTTAAGCACTGTTAGGTTCTTACATGCTCTTTTCCGTCTATTTGTTGACTTATGGAGCTACTTTAATGAACTATCGACCTTTATATTAATACCACTAGACATTGATTACATCCGATGAGACTTTAACTTCGTAAAAAAAGTAAAAGGTACTTTCTTTACGAAGATCAAAGCGTTGGATATTAGGTTATAAATGTGAAAATAACTTGTTCTGTTTAGTGATTTTAAATTATGAATTCCCAGCAGTAACTGGCCAAGACATTAAATCCTTAACTACTCCGAATATAAAAATCTTCGCAATTTATGAATTCTTTAATATCTAGCATTCTTTTTATTCTCTAGCTCTCAGCTTTTTGTTGCATAAATAATATTAGTAACCAAAAGTTATTAAAAGTCAATTTAGTTTTCACTTATAAATAAATTTTAATAAATATTATTCAATTCAATGAAATATTTATTTGTTTATCATATGATTTTAAATGAAAAGGCGCGGTCATATTATACATTACAATGCAGTTAGTAAAATTTTGGAAAAGTTTATTTAAAATGGCTTACGAGTTTTCTTAACGCTGGGCTGAAGTAAATATTGAGTATCTAATAAATATTTAGCAACATCAGGATTCCTGTAAAGCCTTGCCTCATAATAAACAATTAATTCTCTACATCTGTGTTGATATAATTTAGCTGCACAGTTATATCAAAAGAATTTTTATGCAATAAAATACACAATTGTCAGGTAAAATTGCACAGGTAGAGAAAATTCCACAATAGATGTAATATACAACTGGGTCAAATATTTAACAGCGTTAGTTTACATGCATATCTTACTTTAAAGCTAAAAATAAAATTTAGGCCATTAATATTTCTTTGTCAAAACAGGCCTAATAAATATCTCGAATAAATGCATTTATTACTGCTTTTAAGCTCAGTTTAATTTAAAAAGGTAACTATTGCATTTTAAATTCAAAGCTATTAATTGTATTCCATATCTTTAAATCAGATTTTGCGAATTAGTTTCTTTAGGGTCTTTTCTTATGACACGGAAACTTATCAAATTCATAAGCTTGTGTACTGCAAAAACACAATAAAAATGGCCTCTTAAGAACGTTTAGTCACTATAAATAATTTTAAAAATTAAAAAATATATTTTAGTTTTGCTATACATAAATAAAAATCTCTCTTTTTAATTTTTTAAGCAAAGAATGGAATTAAATAGAGACAAGTTAGATTATAACAAAACTTTGCTACTATCGATAATTGCGTAAACGGTACTAAAACACTTTAGAAAAATAAATTGTAGAATGGCATCTATTTTATGTTTAATTTATTGGAAATAAAATAGATTTAAGAAATTTTTAAGCCAATTTTGTCTATTTGTTTTCTCTACAATATTTTTTATAAATGTGTGACTCTTGAACCGTATAAGGAACGTTCTAATGTTTTTTATGTCTTCCATCAGTATAAATTGTGATTTGCGTATTTGCGGTCTTATTTGCTTATGTTTTCTCCGAAACGAGACTTTTTAAAAAATATTTGTTTTAAAGATAACGCTCTTCAAAATTAATTTCTATTAATTATAACCAAAAAACAGATTGTGATTGTCTAATATAGTAACGAGTCGTTAAGATCAAAATTGAGTACGATTTTGCTTGCCATGAGTTTAGTGACACAGGAGTCGTGGTTCGAGAATAATAACCATCACCATTTGCATCTTACAATTCCTCTTGTACCTATTTAATCACACCGTAAAGGAGAATTGGGATGAAGTGCATATTTGTTTGAAGAAGAAGTTTTTAATTATTTGCAGTTTAAAAATTAAACCTTGTGTGTTTTTCCACGCCGTTAGTTCAGTCAGTAGAGTTTCGTCAATAATGTGTTTCCAGAATAATATCCTAGTGCAATTTCACTACTAAATTCTCTACGGTAACGAAACATATCGATATAACCAATTCCAAATACAGGGAATCCTTGATATCTTCGAGATCAAAATAAAAAAATGAACAAAGTAGTGTCTACGAAGTCCAACCAAAATCGCTATATTTAATTTGTTTTTAACCGACTGCAAAAAGGAGTAGGTTCTAAATTCGACTCCTACGTATTTTTTATATATGTACTCCGATTTGAATCAAATTTTTTGTGTTGTGATCAAAAAGCTGTTGTTATTTTGGCCAAAAGTGGTTTAGCAAAATCCAACATGGCGTACAGAAAAATTAATTTTGTCCGATATTCTCCAAAATTGGTATGACAGTTCGAGGTCGCCTATAACGAATATTAAATTATTTTTGAAAAATTTAATATTGCCGATCCAATATGGCTGATTAAAAAATTTTTACGTCTTGATTTTGTCAAAAATTGGTATTGAGAGTTTTTTGGGAGTGTAAATTACAACTTTAAAATATATGGAGGAATAAAAATTCTCCGGTACTTTAAATGTCAGTATTGGGGAGTTTTGGGGGCCTAGATTGATCTCGTAAAATTCAAGACCGGATTTGCAGACTGAATATTGGTTTGATATAATTTCACTCAAAACGGATATTAGGACAATTCTCATAATCAAAGAATTATTTATTGTTCAATTTAGTGTGATTTACAACTTTAGGTAAAATGGATTTTTTAGCCTCCTTGGAAACATTGCGAGGTACACTATAAAATTTCGCTTAGTGCTTTGCTCAAATAATTTATGTACATGTTCAAAATTAAAATTAAAGAATATTTTTTTTATAAAAAGACTGAACCCACTTACAAAGTGCGCTAAAAAGGGGAAAATAACAATATAAATTTTTATATGAAAAGAAAATTACTAATTGAAAACAATAACTAGTAACACGAAATACATACAAGCTACAGTAAAAAAACAATTACAAAAATCTATTTCTCCATCTTTTTATGTGAATCGCATTAATTTGATGCCGACTTCATAAATTTCCACTTCATATAAGAATTTATATCGTTATTTTCCGCCTTTTCGCGCATTTTTAGAAGTCAGTTCTATTTTTTTTATAAAAATTTTAACCATCTTTCTTTACATTGATAATGACTGTCGGTACGGGCGACTACCCAAGGCCACTTGCCGGCACGAGTCTCGCGCGTAACCTTAGAACAGATTAAGAAAATTCTTACATCAACTTGGAACGTAAATACTACCTGTGTTTCAATTTTCATTCGTAGTGTATAAGTTATTTTTATAGGCTTCTAAGATTTTTGCTCATTCTCACATATTTTATATAATATTCATGTTTTTTTGAACATTTCTATTTATTATTTCCTTCCTGTTTGGTCGATCATGAAATAATCCGATCATTCTAAATATCCTCAAGAAACATCTCCATCTTTATCTTGCTCCAGCGTTTCGATTATAATTTTATCTCGTTTCGTTGAAACGATTAAATAAAAATATTAGGAAAGCAAACAAACTACAGTGGTTGTGAGTACCATTTGTACTTTGTTGATTTTTAAAAAGTTATTTTACAGTTAATTATTTTATTGCAAAGGGTGCACAATGGTATGGTTATTGCTTATTTAAATTACAAGCCTTTTAAATATGTATTTTCACAATAAATCATGAAAAGAGGACTCGCAAAGTTATGTCTTCAACGCCCACGTTTTCTCGTGTCCCACCACTACTTCAGTCGATATTATTCTTCACTTTGAATACAATTTGTCATTGAAAAAAAAAACTCACAAAAGCTACAGACAATTCATTAAATTCCCGCTGCCTTAAAACTATCTATAAAATATAGTATTTGTTTTGATATAAATACCAATAACTTACTAACCGCAATAAAATGTTTTCCAAAGCTGTTCCGTGTATTTCACAATACAATTTTTAGCTCTTAAAATTTAAATCAAGCAGCATAAACAAATGGAATGTAATTTAGATTAAATAAATTGCACTATTTATTTAATTGTTTTGTCAGAGTTTTTCTGACAAGTACTGGTTAATTGACAAAAAAATATTTTTTGTTATACATATGAATTAAATATTCTATCCAAATTTGTAAATAAAGCAATTTTTAGTGCATGTTCAATATTTGAAAAAAACGTCATCCAATATTTTAGTAACAAAAAAATATTTCCATTTCTTCTTTGATATAAAACATTATCAAAATTCTTCTTCTGTCTACTTTTAAGGCCTGTTTGCTCTTGAAACTTATTTCTGAGCATGCGTGCATAATAATTTTTATTGAATCTTGTTCAATTTGATGAATGCTATTAAAAGCCTATAAAATTAGCCATTTTTACAAAGGTTTTATTATAATATGTTATTATCACTCAAATTCTGATCTTTCACGGATGATACTAATGTTAATGTTATATTAATTCATTTGTCTTGATGTGTCAGAAATGTTTTGAATTTCATTTAGTTTCTAATGTCCCTAGAAAATTTACTGACCAACATTCTGAAAGACGTTTGAAAATGACGAGGCTCATTATATTAAGAAATAATATTTAGTGAAAACTTTTGATCACGGACTTTTGTAAAATTATTGCTTCCACGTAATTTTGTTTCACATAAACAATAACAAGATATGTAAATCAGTCTTTTTTTGTAATATTTTAGGTTTGCTCAGTGCCAAAAATTTGCTAGAAAATTTGAAATGGCCAAAACAATTTTATATAAATAATTTAAGTTTTGCTAATTGTTACATTCCACTGTCCGTTTCGGATTTGTTTAGATATATAATCTAAATAGTACAATCGTCCTCTTTGTTCGTCTAAGTTTAGTGCGCAAAATTTCGTGTATACATGTCAGCTTAAAAAAAGAATGGAATAATAAATAATATTTTATGGATGTAGGTCAAGAACATTTATGGACCATATTTGTTTTAGATCTCACATAACAGCCTATTAGAAAGAATTTTATAAACAATCACTTGAAAAAACATGTTGTTAAAAAATGAGTCAATAACCTTTTAAATGAGATCCGTCAATAGTAATTTACCTTTAATAATTTCATTTTTCAATATTAATAACAGAAGATTAATTAAAGAGATATATTTAGATCTTGAGAAAACAAATTATTTCATTGCATCTTAATTGAAATTAATATTTCTAAAGTATTAAATAAAGTACAGGGCAAAGGTAATAAGTGTTTATATATTTTACTGTCTGGGGATGGTACCGGCCTATTCTGGATTCTGTGTCATAGCCAATTTCAGACCCTTATATAAACCAAAAGGGGGGTAATGACTCACCTCCAGTCACTCTAAATTGTGTAAGGTTTGTTAAAGTTGTAGTTTTTTTGCATGATATAACTGCGCATCTCCAATATTGAGTTTGTGATTATGCCTTTTAATGTTGGTGTGTCCTAGTAGATTTTAATGGGTCTTGATGAGTGCACTTCTTGGATCATCTTTAATGGATTGGCGATCGCATAGAACCTATTTAAACCAATGCTGTCTCCTTATACAGCAATCATTCATTCGTGGACATTTTTAGGATAATCTTGTTCCTTTATTAAAAATTTTATTAGATTGAAATCTTTAATTCAACACTTCATGAAACACGAAGTAATTAATGAATTAAAATTAAATTTGACACACAAATAAATAAAGGTTGTAACTATTGAATGTTAACAGGCAACACACAATCAGTTATTTACTTATATTTTGGCTATTTAGAAGTTTTTCATTTTAATCAGTAAATTTACCAGGGCGTGACAGAAACGCATTTTCGTATGACTGTATCCTTTTTAGATATTAAAGGCAACTCACCAAATTAAATATTAAAGCATTTATCAAGATGAGAAAGTTAATTGTCAAACAAAATGTGGAACCACGCTTTCAACAATCGTTGAATATTAATAGGATGTACAATACTAGCGATTTAAATCATTTCTCTTGTTATAATTTATTAGCAGTATTGCGGAAAATCTTAATCTTTGAAAATGCAGCAATATGAAGTCTCTCCTAATGGCAAATATTAATATTAGTCATTCACCAACTTACCAGCAACCAATTGGCTTCTTTTGCTATGTCTGGTCAGTAAACTTGTCCATCATGAACAGTATGACATAATGTCAACGACTGTCTGTCATGTGTGGTAAATCATAATTATATTGTAGAAAAAAATCAATCTAATGGAAAACCCACGTCTACAATACAAAAGAACTGTTTAAAAAAGTAAAACATTGTTATGTTACCTATAACGAATGTAGTGATTTTAATTTTTTTTTTAATGGGGACTATTTTTACAAACATATTTTTGTTTTTTTTTTTAGCAAATGTGTTTTTAGGAAACAAAATGTAATCTGGAAATAGTTATTTTTTAACATATTTAATTTTTATGTGTTTTTAACCTGTGTTAGAAAACGCAAATCATTAATTTGGTAAAGTCAAATACAGTGTGGTGTATATGAAAATTCGCCGTATCAGTATATATTTTCTATTAAGCGATACTATTCTATTAGAAAAACGGCGCTGTACTAATTTTGTCGATGGTTCAACTTGAGACTATATTGATTTTGTGACACAAATAAATGTGTCAAAAACAAAAACATATAATAATTTGTAATGATGACTGTACTTTAATTTATTTTTTTTTAATACGAGAAAGTATCATGTGATACATAATTCAATACATATTTGAACACAATAAAACGCAAAGTCTATCTGGTTTTGTATTATTATTTCATAATTATAACTTGTTACGTTAAGAAAAATCGAATAAACTTATATATGTATATATTTTTCAGATCTTCTATACAGACAAACTGTCACCATAAACAACACATCCCTAGATGTTGAAATAGTCGATGTATGTAGTTGCGACTTGCAAGTATTTCCAGAAGAAGCTATATACTGGGCAGATGCAGCAATAATTGTATATGATATCACCTGTAGGAATTCCTTCACACAAGCCACAGATATGCTACAGAGGGTTCAACAGTTACGAACGCAAATACCAACGGTACTGCTGGGAAATAAGGCTGATCTCGAACATCTCCGACAGGTATAATGTTTGTTATTATTTACTAAATGGATGTTTGAATTTAAAAAAAAGGCATATTTCAAAGACGTCTAAAAAATTTTAATTTTAATTTTTGATCACTTCCGGCAAACTAACTACACAACTATTAAGAATATGGATTGTATAATCATAAAATAGTTTTTATTCCATTTATTGAACTTTACGAACTTTTGTAAGTAAAAATTAAAGGAAGACTCTCTGATAAACCTTTACTGTTTTTACAATAAATTAAATATTTATTAAAAGCAGATAATATTTCCACTATATAATATGTAACTCTGTCCTCTCCATTAAAAATATCTTAGTTTTTTGTCCTCTTTGCCAAAATATAAAATATCAAACACTATGTAACAATCTGAAAAACGTTTTGAATGCAAAAATCATATCTACTGTTATATATATATATATATATATATATATATATATATATATATATATATAAATATATATATATATATATATATATATATATATATATATATTAATTAACACTTACAAAAAAATCTATTAAATTTCAATAGAAAGGAGCTCAATTGTCTTAGATACTGACGCTCCTATAATTCATAAATCAGTTCCTATTTTAAGACTAAAATCAGCTTTATCGTTGAATTAAATTTTTTTAGAAATCTAGGCTAATAGTATATTTTTTTATAATGCCTCCTTTCGTTTACTTTTCACACATTGAAATCATTCTCTGCAACACGTAATCAGAATAAAAATCTTTTTAAGACTAGCCACACTTTGGTAAATTTGACTTAACATGGTATCTAAGGAAAGTTTTTGTCAACAGCAGGGCAAATTCGACCGCTAGCGGGGAAATTGGAAATTGAAAAATATTTCTAGGAGAACTTCTACATATTCTAATACAATCAAAACATGTATAGTTTGGAGATATAGCCGCTTGTCAACCTCAATTGAGGACGATGTATAAATATATCTATCTCCATTGGAAGGTGTTACATGTAAGCTCTTATTACATTCACGGGGTTTATAACCACATACTTTATTCGTGGTTATATTGAAAGCTAATAATAGTTTTTTTATAAAATATATTTAAAGATATATTCTATTTTCCAACTAAAGTAACCAGTAGATCACAGCCTAGAGAAGTTTTATTCAAAAGACTGTATTTATTTCTATTGAAAATTGATTGAAATTCTATTGAAAAGATTATCAATTAATGTGAACTTTTAAAATTATTGTAGATCCAGTAATATCCTACATTATTTAGAAATAAAATGCCTACCAATAGATTTAGACAAATGTAAAATTACAATCTCGAATATCGTAAATAAAAAAAGACTTAATAGTTCTCGTAACACTGACCTAAAAATGTGAAAGTACTAGGAAGCAAACCAAAATCAATATTATTTTTCAGCAACCGAAAATTTAAGGTGCTCCATACACATAAACAAAATTATTATTTATGTTTGCCCTCGAAAAAATCAATGGCCTTCAACATATAAACATCCTGTGTATACATTTTACAGAAATTGTTTAGAGGAAACAAAAATTATGCCAAAATTCTGTAATGAAATTCACAAGAATTTTACGATAGCTTTGCCTTAAATTATCTCAGATTACTGACGAGACATTATATATCTTGGGACTCTGACAGCCCAATATTTAATAACTCTAGAAGATGTTTAATCAGACCGCGGTCAAAATGAGTACGAAAACTTTCAAAAAATTTTACGAGAGTTTTCGTTTGAATCATCGGAGGTTATTGTGTGTTGTAAACAATTTTATCAGAATGTTTTCCTTTAAAACGACTTAAAGCACTGCAAGGAGGAAAATTTTCACCTTGTTGAGGAAAATATGCGCTCCTAATACTCATGTCAATCAACTGCAAAAATTTTAAATATTTTAGCTTTTGGGTAAATTATTAATTAATTTTTATTAAATATCTAAAAAAAATACGAATATTAGGATGCTGTGTATATGCACTTAACCTATAAAAATGTTATCGTCATTATTAAGAAAGTTGTAATAATCGCTGTTAAACACGAAATTAATAATAAATATTTTTTTTTACATTTGTTGTGCCAAAAAAAGTAATTATATGAAGTATTATGCCCTAAATTGTTTCAGAATCCCAAAATAATATGTTCATTGTATCGTAATTATTTTTCAGAATCAATATACATTTATTTTCTAAAGAAACATATCGATCAATTTATTAATGTAATATTCTAGTATTATATTGAACAGTGTTTATGGAAATAAAAAGCTTTACAAAAATAAATTATGCATGTACATAATTACTTGATTAATTGATTGATGAGACCCATACAATAATCAAGTTTGTAGGTACTACAGCTCCTCAAATTTATTGTATATTTTATTCTATAGTAGGTATAGACAAGAAAGATATCTTTCGTTGAAAACTCTGCATATTCAAGTTATGCAATCGCCAAGAATAAAAAATAATTTTAATGTCACCGTTTGTATACGTATTATTTTCAGTTTTTCGGCAATATTTTGCGTGACCAAATACGGTAGCAATTCGTCTATAGATAGGAAATATTCTTGCTTATCTACTGAATGACTTAAGAACGCAGCATCTTATTTGAAAGAATTAAGTATTTTGAAAATTTTTGATATAGCTCAAGATTTGTTACTTTTCCACTTTCCTGTATCCAAAATGTTATTTTCAGACAATTCTTTAAGGTGCGCAATAATATCTAATGCCACAATCGGAATTCCGAGTTTCATTGTTTTATTTTTGAAGTGATGATCTATTTTATGCGACAACCTGTTGAAGGTCAAATTTGGGAAAAATATTTTTTTCCTCAAAAACGGCTGGAGTAGGGCAAAAAGAGTAAAAGTTATTTGAAATGAAGAAAAGAATACAAAAAAAATATAACATATAGGGGGATCCATTTAAAATAAGTAAGTTTCGGACAACTTCCATGTGGCCGAAAGCCGCACAAGATTGTTGTTACTTTATCTGAAGAGAGCGCCACTGATAACCACATTATATAGGTTTACAGAATTCAGATCACATTATTTCCCGAGATATTCTAATGGACGGTCACCGTGAGACACTCTGTATAGCTTTCCGTACATATTCCTTACATATCATACATTACATACTCAATTAAAATTTAAAGGAATTATGGCTCGAAAAAAAAAGTAGTTTATTCACATCTCTTTACAAAGAAGTTGTAATATAAAAATTAATTTATTCCCAAAAAATCAAATCATCATCAAATCATCAAATTTCAACACATTAAATTTTGTTTCAACATTAGCCGTGTCTAATACGATTTATTGAATTCTTGTCCCTGATCAATAATAGCCTATTAGATAATACTTCTATTTCCGTTTAATGAACTCTTCTATTTAGGATTCCAAAGTTACATGTTTAGCAATGTAGTGCCTATAAATCGGTGTTTCGCTTAGGCTTACTGAAATTGCTAGAACAACGACCTTTTGATGTTTTTTGCTTTATCCAAATAAATTTCGGCACGGATTTCTTAGGCTATTCACACCTTTTTATTGTGCTACTTTTTTAGGTTTTGCGGTTTATATCAGGGAAGGGCCGATGAATGAATAAAGATAATTTACTTTATCGTCAGATTTGGAGTTTTTGATAAATGTTTTAAATTTTGTGGAACCTGTATTGGTAGTTTAATTATTTAATGATTATATGTATACGTTTTTACTATTTAAAATGAAAGAGTAGATTTTTCCAATGTAGAGTCTCACTCCACCTTAATCTTCGAAGAAGATGCATCTTCGTTAAAAAAAAACATTTTATTGCGGTTCGCTCTCTTTTTCCATACCCTAAAACAACACAACTTAAAAATTTTATAAATTCTCATCATAAATACAACTTAAAAGATATCTCTTAAACACTCAGATAAAACTAAAGAAACATGACATTACTTAGGGGAGACCTGAAACTTTTCATCCCATCCACATATGGACGGTGTAACTAACTATATTTGAAATGAGACTAAAATTGTTTATTCCTACTTTTTGGTTCAGTATTCTCCTAAACAAAAAAATAGAATGTATCATGTTTAAGAATATTGCCACCAAGGTAGTACCCGTTCTTCGCCTACACTTTTTGAGATGAAATGTATATGTTTGGCAAAAAATATTTGAATAGTTGGATTAATTAATTTATAGAATATGAGCTTCATAGTCCTTTATATTACCTATATGCACCTATTATGAAATAAAAATTATTATATAAATTTCAGAAAATATAGACATATACGTTCGACATTTTAGTATTTGAATTTTTGGTATTTATGTCTAAAAAATATTTTTAAATAGTTTTCCTAATTTAAACATGGTGATACCTTTGTGAATGTATATACGATTATAAAAATAAACTTTTGGTTCGTTCATGAAATAACTGTTGAGTTATTTTGCTTGTATGACTTTCAAATCATTTTGACTGTTTTCGTGGAAAAATATTTTCGTACAATTTTGTAATTTTATAAACTTATAAATATCACTTTAATCATGTCATGCATATTATTAGATTTTTTAAGACTTAACACTTTAGACAAGGACCACTATTCCTATACCAAATAAAAGTTTTTGAACTACTGAACACGATTGATAAGAAATATAAAATGATTGGCAATAGCTGGTCGTTGTATATATATATATATATATATATATATATATATATATATATATATATATATATATATATATATATATATATATATATATATATATTTTCTTGGGAATATGGTTCATTTTTATATTGAAACTACATATATAAAGTAGTCATACTTATTGTATATGTATATATATATATATATATATATATATATATATATATATATATATATATATATATACATATATATATATATATATATATATATATATATATATATATATATATATATATATATATATATTTTTTCAGGACGTTTCGATTCTTTCGAATCTTTTTCAACTGACGGTTTCGGCGGATGCATTAAGAACAGAGATTTTTGTTTTAAACAAAAATTAATTACATCACAGATTTTTTTTTTAATTAAAAAATTTTAAAAATTTTTGTTTAAAACAAAAATCTCTGTTTTTAATGCATCCGCCGAAACCATCAGTTGAAAAAGATTCGAAAGAATCGAAACGTCCTGAAAAATAAAAATATATATATATACAATAAGTATGACTACTTTATATACGTAGTTTCAATATAAAAATGAACCATATTCCCAAGAAAATAACCAACTAAAAATATATTTAATGGTTCAAGAAAAATTAATTCCTATACTATATATATATATATATATATATATATATATATATATATATATATATATACAGTGGCGGCGTGTGGGATGTTCAAGGGTGTGTTCTGCATTGAAAATACGCGAAATACGCAAAGCAAAAAAAGAATTATTAGACCTACCTGTATTCCTTCTAAGCTCTGGTACAAGGTACAAACATGCAACATGCAATCCTTTTGTCGCAGGTGGTAACCTGGTAGCACATTGAATATAAGGGGCAATAAATGTCAAAAAACGAAAAACAACAACAAAAATTTAAACGTTTAAAAAAATCTAAAGTTCACTTTTTATATATCAAATCAATACGTCTTTGTTTAGCTCTTGCAAACTTCTCAATTACTTTCTCATTAAAATTGGGGTCTTTTCTAATAAAGGCATTTTCTATTGACAGCATAGAAAGTGCGGATAATCTACTTTCACCCATGGTATTGCGTAGGAAAGTTTTAACTCTTTTTAAAGTAGAAAAACATCTTTCTGCCTCTGCCGTTGTCATAGGAATAGTTATAATTATTTGTAATAACTTGACAGTTTCTTTGAAAGACTCATCCAAATTGTTAGATGTAAGTAAATTTAAAAATGCTACTGCCCCTTTAAGATTCCTAAAATCTGGCCTTATGTAAATTATGGACAGTTCAGTCTTTAGGCGTTCTAGTTCAAATAAAGGGTACATAGTTAGCACAGAGTTTAATATCCCATCTGGAAATTTTTTTGAAAACTTCTCGAACAATTCAGATGTAAATAACGTCGCGACTGCTAAATGATCTACATAATCAAATCTAGTTTTGGCAGTATGAATTATTGTGTCGCAAACTTCTAATGCTGCCGCACGAAGGTTCTCTTTTGAAAGACAAATTCGTTTAACAGTGGGCTCCAAATCCTGTCTGAGAAGATTTCCTCTGTCTATTACCCCGTCAATATTATCTCTCAACTCTTGGATACACTTTTCAAAAGTATCGACGCAGTTTTTAATTTCTACCGAATCGGCTTTCCTTGTTTGTAGTTGGTTATATAAAATGTCAACATGCGGCATAACATGATGAAAAATATTTAGCCAAAACAGAAATGATTCATCATTAAGCGAACGTTCTATAGCAACTGCCTGACTTACGACTATTCTATTAGCAAACCTCCGTTGAATTTCTTGCATACATTCTATTAAAGAATTTCTGTGCTCATAAATAACGTTTATTGCTCTGCTTTTAAAATTCCACCGAGTCTGAACGGCGCGTGGTAATCTTCTCCCTACTACTTCGTTTAACACATCCATTCTTTGAGGAGAATTCGAAAAGAAATTTACAACGTCATCTACATTTGAAAAGAATACCCGCACTTTTGTATCTTGAGACACTGCCTGGGCCATTATTAAGTTGAGTTGATGAGCGTAACAGTGAACAAAATGTGCCTGGGGATATTTTTCCTTGATTACTGTGTGTACTCCTCTATGTCTGCCACTCATAACAGCAGCGCCATCGTAGGTTTGTGCAATCAGCTTGTTGAAATCTTTCGTTAAGAATGGATCTATAACGGATTTAATACAGGCTGCTAAAGATTGAGCGTCATGTTGCTCAGGATTTATAAAACCCCAAAATCTTTCAACTGGGCTTCCTTGATGTACATATCGTAAAACGACCACCATTTGAAATTTTGAGGCAACATCACTAGTTTCATCTGCCAGAACTGCTAAATAATTTGATTCATTTATTTCATCAGAGATTTTTTCTCTACATACCTCCAGCATGCATTGTAATAGTTCATTCTGCATGTCCTTTGATGTACCTTTAAATAACGTAGCAGATTCTAAATGTTTTTGGAAAACGTTGTCAAGATCTGCACTAAAATTCACCAATCCACGAAAGATTCCGGGATTATCAGACTCGTCACTTTCATCGTGGCCACGGAGGGCTAACTCAAACGTTCCACAAAATTTTATACAATCAATAATACGCGATAGCACATAACGATTTTTATCAACTTGTTCGTTGTGCCGTTTTACATTAATCCAGTAGGCATTATCCAATTGCTTTTGGATGTTTATGTTTCCTAATAATGCCAGGCTTACCGTATTGGAAATATGCTTCTGTGTTCCTTCGTGCCGTTTAATGTTTTGGCTTAAATGTCCCAAATCTCTAAAACCCGTAACTGTCCACGATTTGTCACCTCCAAACAAAATACAAGGGAAACAAAAAAGCGCGTGTTTTTTGTCACAACCGCACAACCACTTTGTATTGTTATAAACCGTGTCATTAAACTGGCGTTTGTATGTTTTGCTTCGACTTGAACCGCTAATTTCAATGTTTAATTGTGGTGTCGATCGACCAAGTTCTTTAATTTTAATTTTGTCCTCGTATGCCAAAGAGCTAAAACTATGACTCTGCAAAAACTCGATCGAATTCATTATAATTAAACTAAATAAAACAACAGGACAAAACAAATAGCCGGCCGCGCGCATATAAAATTACAAAACCACTGCTGGGTGCTGCCGTCCTGCAGCCGCAAATTTTCCATAAATCGCCGTATTAAGCCACGTGCAGCGTTAAACCAATCACTCGCTTTGTTTTCAGAAATCATTAGCTGTGAACCCAAATCCGCGGCGGGCTCGTAAGCGGCGGCCCTACGCTCGAGTGTTCAGGCCGGAAAACTTGCGGTGTTTTGTTTGCCATTTTGCCAATGCTATTAGAGAAATAATTTAATATTTTTATTGTTTAGTTTAGGGATACACTACATTAAAAAATATATAATTTGTCGAAATTATGTGTGTTCTGCAGCTCCGCAGCACTTATGAACGCGCCGCCACTGTATATATATATATATATATATATATATATATATATATATATATATTATATCATCAACGCTATGATAACCTAAATATTTTTATCGGAATCTATTTAGAAGTTTTTTTACTTCTTGAAAATTTTTCATTAGACGAGCGGTTTTGCCAGGAAAAAAAAATCAATTACATGCATACACCAGTTTGCGGTAATAATAAAACAATTTTTAAAATAAATGTTGAAAATACATGTATGTATTTTAAAAAGATGTATTTTAAAGAGATTGAAAAACCATTTATGGGCAAAATGGCCGCCATTTTGCAATACACTTATTAACACTTTTTAAAAAATGATCTAATCTCTGGATTATTTAAAAGATTGCGTTTAAAATGCGTATCAGTAATATATATATCTAAGCCAGATATATACATTTATATTAGAGTATTGTCCCGAGTGTCTGGATAAGATAAAGTAAATAAATCGAAGGTACGCCTATAACTGTACTCACTTAAGTGATAAACAGGACACATTATATCATTTCGATAATTCCATTACGTTTTTAGTCAAGTTCAAAAATTTTTCTGATACTATGATTTCAAATAATATTATGAGTTAATATGGCCTTACGCATCATACCATTTATCCAGTATTTGCAACATCAAAATACAAACATAAATTTTGTATCCTTTCCAAAAATTTTTGTAAATCCAGCCAACTTTTATTTTTTACTTTAATGAAAAAAATAAAAACTATTGCCAAAACCAATATAATCGAGACAGCTCGCAGTAATGAACTTTAAACTGAAGAATGTTCCACCATTGAAAACCAATGGTTAAAATTTTAACAGAAATTATATCGTAATTGTTGTATGTGTTATTTTTTAAATGGTTGATGAACATTTATCATATTATATAAATTTTGTCAAAAGATTGAATTATTGTTAATCTTGTGAACATAGTATTACGAAACCTTTACTGTTTGCTGTGAACCGCAACGGAAAAGGAGTGTTAGAATTATATAACAGAAATTTTTAAGTCCGGCATCTTAGGAGCTCTGTTATAGGTTGAAAAGGAAATTTAAAATAATGAAAATAATACCAGTAAAATAATAGGAAAAATATAAGGTGAAAATTGTCAGATATAAAGAAGATACACTTACGGAGACAGCAATAGATGAAGAAAGTTCAGATAGTAATCCTCAGTGAGCATCTATCTAGACTTATATAGAGAGGAATGCAGTTTACGACTATTCAAATTATCCGGAAAATTGTGAGGAATGCAGCAGATAATACCGTTACCTATAGTCCGATAATATGGAAAAAGCCTTAACAGATTTCAGTCCTCTTGACATCAGAGAGTGTTCAAAAGCCCTCTGGGTTATAATTATAATATGACATAAATTAGCGATCAACTGAAAGTCATCCAGGCTTTTGCGTAAGAGCAGAATGGCTATAGACAACAGGTAAGAGGGTGAAGGAAACTTCTGTTATTTGATAATGTATTAACCAGACAGTCCTATTTTCATTAAAATGATCTCGCCTTAGCTTTTATTAGTTATCGAAAGGCCTTAGTACCTTACATCTGTCAGAAGGCTGCAGTGTAAAGACTTTTCAACCCTGGCCTGCTATATCATGCAATAAATCAATAAATTACCTTATATCTTACTCAGCATCCTAGATATATACAAATTCCACTAAAATATTTGATCCAAGTTTTCCGACTCCCACAGATCAGAGGAAAATATAATTTTTAAGAATATTTTCCAGGCAAATAGTTTTAGTTCGTTCTAATTCTTCCAGGGATTGGAAATACACAACAAGGGTAAAAATATGAATCTAAACGGCGCATAATAGATATTACAAAAAATAGGTCTTAAGCAGAATATATGAGATAAGGCAATATGTTTTTGTATTAATCGTGTCATTAGACACATAAAAACTCGACGCCCATTTATACAGGGAGGAAAATGTTTAATATTTATCATATACTTTCCAAAGAAATGTTAGTTGTTATAAAACAACAGTTTCAAGAGCAGCTCTGAGTAGACTTAAAAAAGCCTTATAAGGCGAGTAATATCTATAAATCACTTCTTCCTCATAACGTCACTTGAAGCACCTTTTACTAATACACAAATACCTCCATCTATAAAATAGATAACGCTGTTATGGAAGAACATTTATGCTTAATATAGAAATTCCCACCCTAACTCACTTTGTTACTCATTCCAGAACATACCGTCAGTAAAACAAAAAAGAGCTTATCGGCTATCGGCTGAATTTAATTTAGGCTTAATCAAGTTCATTTCATGTAAAGATAGTAAAAACTAACCTCCTGATTGGCAAGAAGATTTTAAACTGGGACTATAAATAATTTGAAATTAAATCCTCAGACGAATTTTGTCTAATTACCATAGACGTTGGAACTTCTCGTTAGCCAGATGTGTTGATGACATCTTTATTATATATTATATACTCCTATAAACAAACCCTTATATAATAAGATTGATAAAAGATATGGAGAAAAGCTTTGGATCTGTTATAAGTGGCTTATTAAACTTGTATGTCTTTATCAACAAAATTTGTTCGACTGATCATTCCACTTGTCAAATTATTGCCTTAATTGCTAAATTAGATCTGGTTTGAATTAAAACTTTTTAGTGAATTTGGTGGTTACCCTCTGATTCACTGTTTCACTGTTTTAATTTAAACCATTTTTTAAATTAAAACAGTACGAGATTGACAACGAGGGGTTTTAATTTACAAATGCAATAATAACCGACTAATATGTTCATCATAGAACTAGCAGAATTGTATTTTCGTAATACCAAATCGATAATAATGAAAACCTTTATTTAATTTCGGGAGATAACCGGTTTTCTTATCAGTTTCAAGACTCTATGTCAGTTTTTTTATAATATTTTTTCATAGATAAAATTTGTTTAGATACTATTCAAAACATACCAAAACGCAATTGGCAAATAGAAAATTTAACTTCCAATAGAACTATATCGAATTTAAGTCGAATTTTAATAGTAAATCTGGATGTAAAAGTTTACAATGACAAGCGTAATAATTTGTGAGTTAAGTTTTTAAACTATGCAACACAAAAGTACAAAAATTGTTCTCTGTTTTCTATTACTGATCCAACCAAAAGGAGAAATTTTCCTTCTATTGTAGAGAACATTATTTAGCTGGTTTATTTATATTATGTATATTTATGCAAATTTATTATTTATCCATATTCGTTATGATAATATTATAAGTAAATGAGAAACTTTTAAATTTTAATAAACAAGTAAACATTGTGTAAAAGTTTAAAAGTATACATTGTGTTCCTTTTAAAACAGCACTGTAGCAGAAACTCTTTCTAACACCGAATAAATGAAACCACTTTTAGAATTTCCTATACATTCTGAGCATTTTCTGAAATTTGAAGTCGTAAGAGTAACAAAATAATAAAACTTTTATGATCTAAAAGATTTTTCTTTAATTACAGGTCGAGGAAACCGAAGGGCAGACCGTTGGAATTCAGAACAACTGTACATTTCACGAAGTATCTGTAGCAGAAAATTCATCAGCTATCTACCAAGCATTTGATATGATTCTTAACGAATGTCGACAGACAACTCAAAAAACCAGGAAGTTTTCAGTGTCAAAAATGATTGGTACTCTAATAGGAAATGTTAATCCAAAGTCACAACCAGAACCAAAACAAGGGGGTACTGTAGTTGTTTGCCATAAATCCGATCTTTACAAATCTAGAGTAATCAGAAGAAGGCAGAATTTTACAGCGACGGCATCACTTTGACTACCCGAAAATGAATCATAAGATATTTATTTAGTTTGAATGAATTGTTTAACGTACTGGTTTTAGGTACGGAGTATTGAAATATTTTAACTAAAGCTTTTCAGTTTTATGAAAAGTTTTGGTCGTCGCTTTGGATTCCCAAATGATACACCTTTAAAGATTTGGCAAATAAATGCTCGGTTATTTTTAATATTTAAAGTTACGAGGCATCATTATTTCACACAAATGCTTACTTAAGGGAACAAACGCTGTAAATAATTTTAATATTTTTTATAAATAAAGATTAATTTAAATAAACATATACACGAAGAGTAAATAGGAGATATTATATAGATATACTAGATTTTACAAAAGTTTTTTGGGACATGGTCGCCTGTACTTGCAATACATTTTTCTCTGTCTTATATGATGATTTTTTTTATTAATTTAAGGTATAGACATATCGAATGTATTGCAATTTTAGGAAATATTAATCATTCTAATAAACGATAATCATCGAGATAAGATTATAAAAAATGTTATATTTCAGAAAGCAGTTCATTTCCTAATATTTATAGGCCACCTACATTTTTTATGACTATTATCACACAATCATTTCTGTTGTGTATTATTTTTTTTATTACCTAAACCATTTTGTTTCCAAGTATGTTAAATATAAAATAATATGGTGTGTGCTAAAAATGGCTGTGATAGTTCTATTTATGACTAAGAATAGATGTTAGATAATATATTGTTAATTTATTATAAATTTGTTTTTTAAATAAAATTTTAAATAAGCACATATATTGCTGTTCTTTTTAACAATGTAATGCATCCAATTTTAGTGTTCGAGAAAAAGCATGCTAATCCTTTCCTATTGCAGATTCCCTGAACTAACCCAATATATATATATATATATATATATATATATATATATATATATATATATATATATATATATATATATATATATATATCTATATATATATATATATATATATATATATATATATGTAATCGAAGGTTTTCGGGCATCCCGTGTATGTGCTGAGTCCCTCTCAGGACTGTAAGGCAACTGATGTTTCTGTGAAATCTTATTCACCATTTTCAAAGCTCACTGTATGGCGTCTACGAGCGAACTGACGCCTGCGACTCCAGTTCTGTCGGTACCGTGTGCCCGTCGGACGCGTTCGTTTTCCGAATGGTTCCCGCCCATCAGGTGGCGTGACCTGCTGCGCGTCATCGGCCCTGTTGCCAGTGTTTGGGGTTGCGTTGCCGGGTTGTAATGTGTTTCGTTACTAAGTGACTAAGTGACTGCAATATATATATATATATATATATATATATATATATATATATATATATATATATATATATATATATATATATTGTTCCAGACCACACGGTCTTTGACACACTGTATAATTTAAAAATATTTTATTAAAACTCCAGGTCTGACACTTGAAAAACAATTCAAGTTACGTTAACGACTTCCACGTCCACAAAAGCCGATCTGAACCCTTTATATACCCTTTTTTCGGATCCCAGAATATTCTGCATCTTTCTAGAAAGATTTTCATACTACATGATGTAATAAAAATAAGAAAAAGGAGTAATCTGGCGATTTCGAGACCTGCTGTCATAGGCGTTTCCTGTTAAAAATAAAGAAATACAATTTTCTAAAAAGTTCCAGACCTTCTTTCATAGACGTCTCCTGAAGAAATTAACAAAGATAAAATTAATTGAATAAATTATGAACTCCTAGAAAATAAACCTGAAACCCTACAAACACAAATTAATAATATGAAATGTATAACACCCCCTTCCAAGCCTTGATCGTCCCAATCAACCACCTTGATCGATGTGTTTTTGATGTCATGTATCTTTTCTTGCATCTCCCTCATTAGCTTCGTGAAGAATCCCTCGTTGGTCTTGCGATCATCCTGGGAACGTTGACCTTTCTTATGATTCTTTCTTGGTTCCTTGAGGTCTCTTTGGCTATTTCAAACTGAAAGACATAAGCAAGAGCCTCGGAAATTTTCTTCAATTGGCAATTCTTAGCGTTAGACTTGTTTCTAAGTGTCGTAAACCTTCAATAAAACTATTTACAGCTAACTCTTGCTTTATTTCTCCCGGATATGTTTGGTAAGTCAAATTTATTAATCTCATTATATCCATCTTATATTCTTGAAGACTTTCTTGTATTTTTATCTTCTTCCTTGGAGTTGAGCTTCCCCATAGCGGGTCTCCAGAAAAATAAAAATAAACTCGTAATCATTCTGTTTTTCTTCAGAAACGTTACGTGGAATCTCCATAGCTTCACCTCGTTGTGAACTCCAATTATTGTCGGTGACGGAGGCTTCGAATTGACGGACTTAGGTAAGCCAAGATACCTTGCCATCGAAGGTAGGAGGCTTTATCACACTAGTGGCAAGAACACCATCTACCTTTATTAGACCAGTACTCGCTACCTTCTCGATTTGAAAATGTAATTGTTGCATCTCTATTCTATGCGCTTCATATCGTCATATATTATTTAATATCCTCTTTCAGTTCTTGTTTCATATCTTCCTGGGTGATAATCTTCTGTTACATTTATTGTTCTATGCGCGTCATATCTTCTTGGTTTCTCGTCGTATCTTCTTTCAGTTCTTGTTTATTCTCTTCTTGACTTGTCTTCATATCTTGTATCATCATCAGTATCTAATTTAAACTAGTTTGAAGTTGTTCTTCCATTTTTGCTTTCTGTGTTCTAGTTTCCACTGGCATACAACTTCAATTTACTTATTCTTTTTTTTTTCTAATTTTCTGACCTGAACTAACCGCTTCTGGATTTTCTGACCTGAACTAACCTCTTTTGGATTTGATCGCACTTTCAACATAAATTTGTTCCGGACGGCCTGGTCTTTAATACACTTTGTTATTTAATAACCTCTTATTCAAACTTCAATTCTGACACTTGTCAAACAATTCAAGTTGCATTGACGACTTTTCAAACTAAACTGTCCACGAAAGCTGATTTGGACCCTTTATATTCTCTTTTTCGAGATCCCAAAAGATTTCGCATCTTTATAGAATGATTTTCATACTACATGGTGAAGTAAAAATAAGAAAAAGGAGTAGTCTGGCGATTTCTAGATCTTCTGTCATAGGCCTTCCATTTTAAAAATAAGGAAATAAAATTTGCTAAACGATTCCAGACGTATCCTGAGGAAATTAACAAAGGTAAAAAAACAAACTTAAAACCCTACAAAGTACAAACACAAACTAAGACTGACTTGTACAGCGTTATAAAGTTCGTTAAAATATACATATATATATATATATATATATATATATATATATATATATATTATATATATATATATATATATATATATATATATATATATATATGTTTATGCGGCTTTCATGGATTCCTCCGTGTGAGAAGCAATAGCAGTGGATATATCCACATTATGACGTTGTAGTGCTGAAATCACATTCTGCAAACATACAACTATATGTGTGAGTTCAGCACTACAACGGCATAATGTGGATATATATATATATATATATATATATATATATATATATATATATATATATATATATATATATATATATATATATATATAGAAAATTAACAAAGGTAAAAAAACAAACTTAAAACCCTACAAAGTACAAACACAAACTAAGACTATCACTTGTACAGCGTTATAAAGTTCGTTCTGCAAACGTACAACTATATGTTTATGCGGCTTTCATGGATTCCTCCGTGTGAGATGCAATAGCAGTGGATATATCCACATTATGACGTTGTTGTGCTGAAATCACATTCTGCAAACGCACAACTATATGCCTGACAAACAAATTATAAAGGATGTAAGGGATACTGCATCATTACTCCTTTCTTGATGTATCGATCCGCCAACTTTTCCAGTGTCTTTAATATGAAACTGGTCAGATTAATAGAACCAAAAGACGAGTTTGCGTAGTCGGTCTTTCCTGCCTTGGAAATAAAGACTGTTTTTGTACCCCTCCACGCCATCTCCATGTATCCCAATCAAATATGAGCGGAATAATTTACCAGATGGCTTATTATATTATCGGAGGAATTCTGTTTTAAGGCTGAAAATATATCATCCTTACTAGGTTACTTGAAGGGGGCAAAGTTTTTATTGACCATTTTACCCTTTCATATGTCACTATCTTTTTACCAATTTGTAGTCATGATGTACTAAGGGCAATTTCTGTTGTTCTTCAGATTCGCCCTCATATTGATTTAACCCTGAAAAATTCACTCTTAGTAGCTCCCCTAGGGCCCCCTCTACTGAAGTTAGTGCTGTAATCTGAGCACCAACATTCATATATATATATATATATATATATATATATATATATATATATATATATACATACTCGGATTCAATTCAATCTCAAAAACAAACAGACAGCCTAGGCTTCATTTCAACATCTTCAGACAACTGGACATATATTTCGAAAAAGCAAAAGAAATAGCACCAATACAAAATTACAAAGTACGCACCATTAGAGATGCCCCCAGCGGACCAGCTCACTAAACGGGATGATGCTTTAAAAATTCCAACTACATGGAAAACAAAAAAGAAAACAACAAAATACACGAGGGAGTAGCACACAATGTCGCCTAAGGGACCGCCCTTCTACTTCGTCCCAACTGTTACATATCGTCGCTGATTGCCGCAAATCTATTTCATCAGCCTCGATTTTCGTCGAAGAGGAACCCCTTCAAGAACGGCGGGTAACTCTTATTCGAGAAAGTAACAGTATTGTCGCCATTTTATCTTAATTGAAGGTCCAAATTTTCAAGAGAAGTATATAGAGAATCGTGACTTAAAAATCGAATTTATCCCAGTGTAGAACGCTCTAAGATTTCTGTATGTAGTAGCCATGTCCTGGAAATACTGTTTATATATTCTTATTTCGCATCCTCAAAGCCAATTAAGTTCCGCGGATACTCTGTATGATTTTCGTCGCCTAGCTCTGATATGACTCTACAATCATTAAAAATGAATCAAGGTTAGTATTGTGGGGATGAAACAAGGCCTCTGGAAAGTCTTGTGGGTTTTCGCATAACACGGGTGTAGGCGAACACTCCCCATAACCGCCCGATCAGGTTGAAAACCCCAGCCGCTTAACCTTTCTTTTCTCTTTGCCGGGATTTGTAAAAGTGTGAGTCATAGCTATTAAATTTAGAAAATGAGAAGTAAATTTTACAACTTAAAAGTAAAAGGAATTTAAGACTATGAGTCTGAAAGGTGAGCCGAAGTGCTCTAAGGTGATTGATGAAATATATGGAACTCTAATTACAGGAATTTGTATTGCCAAAGCTTGATTTTTCAGATCTGCTTTTATAACGCTAATATCTGAACTCACTAACTAACTATAGCTATCCGTAAGATAAAAAGGTTAAAATTACCTATTTATAACCTATATTTATCTAATAATCAAATAAGCCTATCTACCTAAATATCGTATTCTTTAAAAAAAATAACTGATCGCTGTCGATTTTCCTAGTCTTAACGCACTAAGATATCCGCTTTCAGGAATCGCTATTAATTTTATAAATGTGCTAAATTTAACAAGAAATCTTAAAAACAGAAAGGGTAAGTCGAAAACGAGTAATTCAAAGTACATTATATGAAAACAACTTTAAAAACAGTAAGGGTAATTAAAGAAGTCGAAAACGAGTAATAGTAACTAACTGTCGCTTTTAATGTTCAGAATTTTTTGAGAGTAAGATTGCTTAGTAAACGGTTTTTAATAAATTGAGATACGGATTTAAGAATGGCTTTTTTCATGTAATTGCTCAAATCTTTAACATCTTCAACAGAAAATGCATAAACCAAAGATTTAAAGAAAACCCAGATGCAAAAATCCAAAGGATTTAGTTCTGGAGATCGGGCAGGCCAGTGTTGACCTCGACCTGTTCAACGATTTGGATACACTGCCTCTAAATGGCGACGTACATTGTTACTAAGATGTGCTGGAACGCCATCATGCATAAGCCATAATTCTTGTCTAATTTGAAGAGGAACCCCTTCAAGAAGGGCGGGTAACTGTTATTCGAGAAAGTAACAGTATTGGTCGCGATTTTATCTTAATTGAAGGAAACATGGGCAAATTAGATAATCGCCTATGACACCAATCCATACATTTAATGAAAACTAATGTTGATAACTGGCTTCAAGAAATACATGCGAATTTTCTTCAACCCAAATGTGATTATGGTAAAAATTTGTCATAGACTCTCTGGAAAAGTTTGCCTTATCAGCCAATGAGATAAAAAAAAGGGGAGATTGGACTATCATTTAAAGTATCCACTGGCAAAAAACTATACGCGGCAAATAGTCTCGAGGTAAAAGCGCCTGCACTCTGTGGATATGGTAGGGATACAATTGGTGTTTTTTTTTTCGGAGATCACGATGAAGTTGGGTGTTCCTCAGGTATCAAGGGGTATCTAGAGCTATACGGTGGAATTTATTCTGCTGAGCTTGCTGTTCTTTCCCTCGTGTTTAGATTAGGTGGCTCCAAGTCGGTATGGCAAACATCATTGCAGGCCTTATTATTGTCTTGTATATCGTTAGTTTATTCTTGAGGGACAACCTACTTCTTTTCCGAATGATTAGATATAGACAGTCAGTTAGCTGTATTGCTTTCCGGAATGCAACCTTAGTCTATTACTTCCAGATCAGTTTTTCGTCATAGATTAAGCCAAAGTATTCCATACTATTAGACCACTGGATGTGCTGATTATAACGATGAAGCTGTCTATGAGGAGGTTGGTTTGTTTTTGTAAATAGTATTACTTTAGATTTTTCGGGGTTGACTTTTATTTTCCATTGTCCATCCATTCTTCTAGGTTATACAGATGCCTCTGTAGTCTGGATGTTATGAAGCTGGTATCCCTGTATGTGGTAATTAGGGCTGTGTCATCTGCATATAGTAGAATATCAGTCAGATTTGTTTTCGGAATGTCGGCTGCATAGATGTTTAATAGGTATGGGCTGAGGGGCGATCCTTGAGGAACTCCTGCTTCCATGCTTCTCCTGTTGGATTTGCTGGCATCTATTTTCACCTTAAATGTTCTGTCCTTTAAGAATGACAAAATAAACTTCGTTTAGCGGGAGAGTTATCCAAACTTAATCATTTTAGTGCCAAGTTCATATGCGAGATCTTGTCAAATGCCATGGAAGGACTCAGCATAATGACGCCTAGGTGAGCAGTCCTGTTGAAGGCCAATATTATTTCTTGGGCCAGTCTGGCTATCTGATGGATGGTTGAGTGGCCTTCCTGGGAGCCAATCTGTTCCCACGAAATAACTCCCAAGTCCTCGGTCACTGTTTTTAGCTTTCTTAATATGGCAATTTCTGCTACTTTTTCCAAGAAAGGGAGTAGGCTTATTGGTCTATAGCTGGTTGCTTCGTTCGTGGATTAGCCTTTTTTGTGGATAATTATATTCTCAGGATATCTCGACGTCCTTGGGTAGGGACATAGCCTTATGAGGCTATTGATGATGTTAGCTCGGTTATCTATTTTTGTGAGAGATGAGATAGCGCCAAGTTTGTTATCCCATCATGACTGGGAGTTTGCTTCTTTGGACGGGTCCTGGTGATTTCCTTGACCTCTTCTGGTGTTCTGAACCAATGAGATTGGGCTGGTAGAGGCATTTGATTAAATATCTCAGGTTTCTGGAAAGTCATGTGGGTTTTCGTATGACAGGGGTGTAGGCAAGCACTCCTCATAACCGCCCGATCAGGTTCAAAACCCCAGCCGCCTAACCTTTCTTCTCGCTTTGCCGAGATTTGTAAGAGTGTGAGTCATAGCTATTACATTTAGAAAAAGAGAAGTAAATTTTATAACTAAAAAATAAAAGGGATTTAAGATTATCTCAAAGATTTTGAATACCAGGGTCTCGAGTTAGGAGTAGCTGTCTAATTTGTTGAAAATTGCCTTTCCAATAATTCTGCGAAGAGCTCTGCTTTATCATCTGAGGTGTTGGCTGTGATGTTGTTGTGTTTCAAAGCTTGTAGTTGCGACCTCTTCTCTTTAGTTCAGGTTAGTGAGTGGCATAGGAAGGAGATGGCTGGTGTTCTTCTTCGCAAGGATCATCGTACCGTCTCTGGGGCCTCTGGTTCGGTCGTTTCTATATATCTCAAAGTTCGGTACACTGAATCTCAGTTGGAGCCTCAGAAAAGTTTCCTGAATTAATGCAACATCTATGTTATGTTGCTGCAGAAAATTCAGTAATTCTTCCTTATTCGATCTAATGCCATCAGCATTCCACATAAGGATTTCAATGAATTTTAGCTTCCCTTTGACGGGTCGTATACTCATGTATTATTCTGATTAACAATATTAGTAAAGATGCTCAACAGTCTTTCTTAGAACTGCTGGGTCATCGTTACTATCAGATCCTGCAGTTGACTTTTCAGGGCTTTGTTCATTAAGACTGGCGTTGTAGTAGGTTGCTGGTTAGGCATTGGCTGCCCCATTGGATGGTCCCGTTTCTTGATTGGGCCTGGATTGGAGATTCGTTTCTTATTGTATGTTGGAGCTCTTGAAGTCTGATCTCTGTTGGCGTGTTCGGGGCGGCTAGTTGTCTTGGCTTAGAAAAGATTAGGAATCATCTATAATTGGACGTATGTCCTTTTTTTATAAATTTAAATCAGTGGTGTTTTTCGTCATATTTTACGCACATTGACCTGGCTTTACAGTTTTGGGCGAAATGTTCGAAGAGCTGCAATTGTTCCATTAAAGTTGAATATGGCTTTGTTTTTTGTAGTTCAACCTTGATTGTATTGTCTTTGACTGCCATAATTTGGCAAATGTGTGTTTCCTATTTGGGTAGTAAAACTAGCACCATCGGCATAGCTTGCCCGTTGCTACGATTCCATCCGACGACTTTTGTTTGATGAAAACCTTTTTCTTCTTTTATTTCTGCATCTGTAAACGTCCCCAGGATCCAGCCTCTCTCTTTGGGGGGAGCGGTGATATCACAAAAGTACAGTATGGCAAGAAAAAAAAGTTGTCAACGGGGGGGGGGGGGGGGGGTGCAAGCAGCATACTCATTCCTAATATAAAAGGCAGAATGTGTTCTATTTTCCTATTTTCCTGAACTCACAGCTTTTGGGATGGGGGGGGGGGCGATCGCAAGCATACAGACTGCTATACTCTATTCAAGAACTAGAAAATTTACTGCAACATAGAATTTCTGATAGTTTAATTTAATTTCTGTCAGTGAGCAAAGTACAACTTACAGTTTTTTCTTAGTGATTTATCTTGTTTGCGCTTGTTTTTATATATTATTTGAGATTAGTGAGATACCCAAAAGATATGGCTTTCACCTTTATATTTATTCCAAAATCGTTAAACAAGGGCATTTTTTCCTCAACGAAAAACTTATTACGATGAGTGTTTATGATGCCTTAAGATATCAATATCTAGATAATAATGTTAAAAGCGCTGTTGAGATATGTTCCAACATGACAGGAGTTGTAAAATCTACTATGTACCGAATACTGAAGGAGAAAAAACGACTGGAATTGTTAGTACTCCCAAGCCACATTCGATCACAGGCAAACGAAAGACCTCGTTGGAAGAAGAGATGAAAACTGCAATTAAAGGGGTTGTTCTAACTAAAATCATTGAAGATCGCGATTTACCTGAAATTAAAAGATTTGATCTCTGGAAATTGCTCAGAGAACTTAATTTTTGCTAGGAAAAACCAGATAGAAAATTTGTTCTTATAAATCGTCCGGAAACTGTCCGTTGGACACGTAAATATCTCTCTCAAGTTGCTGGAAATAACACAATTAATAAAATTAGTAATTTAACTAAACCTTTGAAAGATTTTTTTGAATAAAGTTACTGCGAGAAATTGGGAAAAATCTATATAATAAAAGAATAAAACAAAATGTGAGAACTCGATCTCATAATCGGTGAAATAGAGGAACCAATTATAATTAATTTTAACGAAGATAGTTTCACTGACTTTGATTAGGAATTAGATACGTAATGTTTACTAGTGTAAACACAATTTATTATTTAAATTTTTGTTTTTGTTGTATTTTATTGTTTAATGTTGTTTATATGTTTTTTTTATTTTTTTATATATTTTTATTTTAGTGTGTCCCACTTTTTAATTTTATATATATTTAATTCTAATTAGCCGTAAGTTTTTTATTACTTTATTATTGTGTTTGTGTCTTTTTCTTAAGCGTGTAGAATTAACATGTTTATCTTATTTTTTTAGGGCTATCGTATTTTCATATATAAAAGTAAATTAAATTAAGATATCAGTACAATAGAAATAAAAATAAGTAGGTCTAATTTTAATTACAACATAAAAAAAAGTAATTACATTTGAATCCCTTTTTAGTGTTTAAGTATAATTCTGTAGCTGATTTAAGAAATAAATAAACTGAAACGTCAAATACCCTAAAAATGTTTTTAATTAATAATAAAATGACCGATAGCCCCAAAAATATTTTATTATTATATAGACGAATTTATTTTTTTATATATGTTTAACTTTTTGTATTTTTGACAATGGATATTTTGTAAGTATTTAAATTATAACTTAGAATTTTTTGAGAGAATAATCCTACGTTTTAGTCTATTATTATAGACCGGTATTTTTGATTATAAAATTTCTGACCCATTCCTATGAAAAATATATGTGTCTAACAAATTTTGCTAAAAAAACCGGACTAAAGAACACAGGTAGTTTGCGAGGAGAAAAAATGATTTATTACTCTCTCTAGTTCTTGAATAAACTATAGTATAAGAGGAAAAATCGGGTCCATTTTCCTAAACTCAAAGCTCTTGGGGGGGGGGGGGATCGCCCCCACCGCCCCCCCCCCCCCTTGGATCCGCGCCTGCCCAGGATGCCACTCAAAACGACGTGAGGGGGTTTATCTTCTGGGAGCTGATAGATATGGTACCCCTACTTCTTTTCATCTAAGAAATCCCTGATCCGTTTATAGTCTTAGATAGTTCTGGAGTGTATTTTCACTCTTTCTGGGACCGTTATTTATTATTTACTGAAGTCCATTTTGGCTCTTTGAAATGGGCTGTGATGTTGCTATAACGAGTTTGGCCTCTTAATGTGATGGGCAGGCTTTTTGTCCATTTGGTTGTTGTATAGTGTTGTCGCTGTTTGTCTGCTGTGTGTCCGTAGAGGATGGGTCCTGTTGACTATTGTCCTAGTTGGCAGTAGTTTTGTTATTTGCCATTTGTGTTGTATTGTCCTGTGGTGTCTTAATGGATGTCTTGGCTGTTTTGGGTTTATTTTTTCGAAGGAAACTTCTTTTATACTAGTTCTTTTACGATCTCTTCTTTTTGCCAGCATGAAGCCTTCATCATCTGATAGATCTGAGAGCATTTCTGCGTTATCAATATTAATTGCCTTTTTGCGCCCGGGATAGTCATTTTTCCTTTTTTAGTTTTTGGTTTTCTTCGTGTAGTTTTTCTAGATTCTTAGTTAGAGTTTTATGTCTGTTTTCCAGATCAGTATTTTGTTGTTGTATGTCATAAACTTTTTTGTCCATGGTGTTTAGTTTTTCTGTAAGTATCCCGAGTTCTGCTTAATTAAGTTTTTCATGTTGAATGTCCCACCTGGGTTGGCCGATTCCGCCATGTCTCGACGTAGCGGCGCCCGGTTAAATTGTTTTTCGTCATGTACAATATTTGATCGATACTTTCACGAAAACCACTGGTTGCACAAGTAGATAACTATGGTAACCTGCGTAGATGTAACACGGTCAAAGGATCGGAGATCATTTGTAAATTAACGTTTGATACTTCTTTTTACAAATAAATAATTTGGAAAACGTATATTTATAACAACAAGAAACAAATATATCGCAATTTGCAGAGGAGAGGAGATTGCGAAACCGCTAGACCAATCAGAAAGCAAGCTAATTTAATAAAATTCAGGATATGCAAGCACGTAGTTTCAGGAAAATTATTTATGGAGATCGGATTTTCCGCAAGAACGACAAGAGGTACGGTTCGATCGAACGCGAAAGACATATATGAGCTGTGAATGACTTACGTATCAGGAATTTGGTCATTTATGATATTGTTTCTCCCTGCATCATGTGGTTCCAACCATGAAGTGAAACTTGGATATCATTTAAGAACTGTTGCATTGTTGCAATTTGAGTTATTCCCCATTATCTTGAATGCAGTTTGTTACGTTCAATTGTACGTATTAACAAAATATGGTGTTTAAAACCTTATGATATACATCGATGGTTTAGTAAGATTTAAATTTACCTAAGCCTATTTCTCAGAAATGTGATACAAATGGATAATTTTAAAATTACAAATTTTGAAATGAATTTTTTTAAATAATTTAATACAAATTATTTAAAAAATATTATTATTAAATTGTCCAAAATATACTTTTAAATGCCTAACTGGTCAATTTGTAGGTCTTTTGAATGTATATTAAAAACTAATGTGATACTTCTTAATTTCTATTATAATTTTCTATTTTTATTTTTGCGCAACAGTCCATAGGTCTAATTGAAGAGTAATTATTTGAAAATGACTAATTTAAAAATTAGAAAATAAAATTTTTAGTTCTTGCAATGACACAAGGGAAACAGGAGTGGGAAACTAGACATTTTAATTTTGCAGTCAGGTAATTAGTAAAATTAATCTATATTTGAGATCATAAGTTAATTGGGAAGATAATATTTATATTTAAATTAATTTTCTTTGCAAATTAATAGATTTGTTAGATCCTAGAAACATAATTGCTAGTCTAGTGCGCGATATTCTTTGTTTTACTTTAAGTAATGTCGCTATATAACCTTTAATTGTTCTGTCTTCAACATTTTTTTTATTTTAGATCTAGAAACGGCTGTTACAACAATCCTACAGCCTTTCAATTATTTAAGAATTATAAAAAACTTATTTTAGATCAAGATATAAAAGGCAGTACAGGAAATTGTGCTGCCTTGGATGATACCAGTATATTGTGTGCCACGTACACACAAAAAAAAAGAATACTCAAAATGAATTTACATATTTTCTCATAAATATATATTAAATTTGTATCGGCAGCTATTTAATTTAAGCAAATATATTTATTATGTGTGCTAAATACTTACTATGTCTTGCTTATAATAAGTATTTCGTAGAATATAAACAAGATTTTTGTGTCAATTTAAAAAAATACTTATTCAGTCAAAAACATTTTGGGAATCACTTTAATTATAATATACTACTAATTCAAACCAAAACTCGGATCTTCTCATATTGAGTATATATTTTATTCTAACTGAGAATTTCAAATTCTCATTACATTCGGAAGCAACCGATAATTACCGATGTCTATAGATCACCTCCTGCCACCCGCAGAGCACACGACAATCGAAAGTAGATGGATGACCCTAACTTGTGTCGGGGCGAATTTAACCGTTTTGATTGTGAATAATTAACTTCTTGGGACTTATCCCAAGAAATAATAAATGGATTTCAAGGTAAATATTTACAAAAAATATTTAATTAACTTAAATAATGGAAAACTATTAGAGGAATGTTTACTACATTTGGTCGCTTAGTGGTTTACACTTAAGAATCATAAAATCAAGCTTACAAATAATTTTAAAATTAGATTATTACTTCCATTTTATGCAAGTATCGATAAAATAAAATTTTCTTGTCGAATAACGAACGTTTAAATATTATAGATCTTGGTATCTATTATATAGGTAAAACAATAAAATTATTGTAAGCGCGAGGGCAGCAAAAGGGTGTTGATACTAAATTTCAAAAGGATAATAATAGAAAGTGAATGCAAAACAAAAAAAAATTGTCCCTGAGAATATACCAAAGATTTCATGATTAATACCTAATTTTTGTCACATATTTTTTTTATAGTAGGTTACCATGGGATGAATTCAACTCGTTAGTAGCAAAAATTTATTTCCAACAGAACCCGTGAAAATTTATTATTGTGCTCCTATAAAAAAAACTAGGAAATCCTTACCGTAAATCGATCAAGGCAAGGGGGAAAAGTCTTAGACCACGCCAGAAATATATTATTTCGTTTCTATGACAGAAAATCACAAAGTTCAGTGAATAATGAGGAAAGCATAGTACCTCAATCAATATATTTGGAGGTTTGTTTTTTTTTGTTTAGACAGATTATGTTCAATAAATTAAAATTAATTTGTAGTTTTTAGAGATCTCTTTCGAATAAATTATGTGGCTCCGCCGGAACATAAAGTTTGGCGTAATGCTGGAAAGTAACAATGGAAGTGAGAACAAGAAGCACTCACTACATTTACAGTTAAATAATTTTTGGGAAACGTGGCCCATATTATGTGATCTGAGAGCTCCTGTTTTGTTAAGCTAACCATATTCCTGTAATATGGAATTTAAAATTTATTTTTTGAATCGCATAAATGTATTACATAACCATTATCTATTGTTTTACAACATCAAACCGTATGTTTTATTTTTTTTTAATTTTATTTTTAACATGAACTACTTAGTTTTTAATATTATGGTTTCATTTCAGATTAATCTTGATTTTAAGAAAGAATATCCTGCTTCCCAAGTAGCCTTCAAATTAAATTGAAAGCCGTTTTTTGACAAAATCATAAATTATAAAGAAAGCAGATAACGAAAGATTCACTAATAGCTGGTTTAAAGGATAAATTGAAAATGGTCAACAAAGAAGTTATATATTTTTATATTTCTTAAAAAATAATAAAAATCCAGGGTTAGGCACAAAGTAAGAAGTATATATAAAACTTTTTATTATTGATTTTTGAATTTAATTCTTGATAAAAGTCTTTGCATAAAGAAAAACTAATTTAAACTGGTCTAAAGTACTACCAGATATGCACGATGCTCGAATTTAAAAATGTCGATCGGAAACACTAAAAAAATTCAAATTTGACTTGTTTGGAATAATGTCATATAAACTGAGAAGAAAATTAAAAAAAGCTTTATAAAAAAATGCTTTTTTTAAATGTTGATTCTGTTTTTATAAAAAATCCATTTCTTTTATTACTAAATAAGCAAAAATGGAAAATTTTACTTATTTTCGAAACACAACTATTCCTCTCACCAATGTCAAGGCTTTATTTCTAATTTTTTATCCTTAATATCCTTATAAAACCATTTGCCTTATAAGACATAACAATTTCGACATATATTTAAAATATACATATATGTCCATAAAATATGCCCAAAATTATAATTTTCGACGCCTTTAATTAGAAACCATAGATTTTCATTCGTATAAAGTAAAGAAAAGTAACGAATTAAAATTGTTTAATTTGTATGACGTTGAGTCTGACATGCCAACAGCTTGTCGAATTATTAAAGATGACATGTATATATCCAATGAATAAGTAAATAAATTGATTTATCCTTTAGTTGAGTGAATTCATTTTGGATCCTATTAATGAATAACAACTTCGTTACACACACACACACACCCTGTATGTGAAATTATTTGATATATAATTTTCATTTTCACTGTATTTGATTAGTTATAAGGATTTTCTTAGACAAGAATCTAATCAAAAAATTTCTTCTATATTTATTTTTGCAAAAAATATGTGTACCTCTATGTGATCCTACATGCTGTTATTTTAAAAATTACATTCCTTTAGACTTACTAGCTATTTTTTATAATAAATACTATTTTTAGGCTGTATTTTCAGGAGTACCTTTGTTAAAAATATTTTTGAAAAATATCGGATTTTACATATTTTATAACTTCTAGGCTTTTAAATGACCTGTGTGCTTTCTAAAGATTTCCAAACCAAAAAGAAAAAATAAAACAACCCTATAAATTCATTAGGGTAGTCCAAAATTTTTTTCTACAGAATATTGCATTTTGTATCTGACGACGACATTAGTCGATTGATGATGGTATAAATTAAGAATTTTTAAAATGACAAATAAAATATTTGCCACTTTTTATAAGAAATTTTGTTGTAATTTGCTTGTACTTTTTGTGTCGGTAGCCACTTATTTAAATCTTTGTTACATAAAAAATCTACATAATTGTGGTAATCCGTTTTTTATTTTACCTATATCTAACTGATGTTTTCGATTTCGTCTAAAAGAACCCGCTAGATTTAGATAAAAAAATCATTTTTCGTTAATATCTGATTATCATATTTTATTTTTATGTCTTTAATTTAAAATTGAATTTAAATTGACTTTTTCTTGTAACATTCTGAATTAACTGATGAAAATGTATTGTATAATATATAATAAAAGTAGTGAACATAACCCGATCCTCTTCATATCCCACTCCTCGACCTTGACCTTGATCGTGCCCAAACCCCTCTTTGGCCCCGCCCACATATCCTTGTCATTGACCTTGAAAGTGCACGTGTGCTTTGTCCTTGGCCTTCACCTTGGCTTTGACCTTGTGCGCAAGGTTGTGTGTGACCTTGACCTTGGCCTTGGTCGAGACGACCTTGACTTGGTTGGAGGCCATCTTGGGTGTGTGACCTTGAAGTAGTTATTTGTGCATTGTAATAGTGTGAGATGATCTTGAAATGATTTTGACCTTGCAAATTTTTCTATAAAATTGTGTGAGTCTATTTACATTCATTCAGTGTGAAATGTCAGATACGGAACTATCTAAAGAAAAAATTATAGAGCAAGTCGGCAGAGTAATTTGTTTATATCAGAGTAATTTAAAAAGTTTGTGTGATTTTGAAGAAAAGGATCTAGCATTTTTTCCTCTCGAATATTTAAAAAATTGCGTTGATACGCTGAGTTTACGGCAAATTTGGGATACGCTGCCAGCGCCATATCGGTGTGACAAGGAACTACAGTTAAGCTTACCCTGTTACATTCACTATGAACAAATATATCGTCATTATATAGATGGGCCACCACCAGCAATAAAAAAAGTGTCGTGAATGTAAAAAATGAGTGAATAATATGAATAGTGCTTTGCAAGAGACAGTAAAAAAATTGGGCGATGAGTTCACTGAAACGGCTAGTAATTATTTCAATGATGCAATGAAAAGTCGAGCAGAATGGGCGTCGCGCTATTGTGATTTGGCTTATGAATATGAAAAGGCTGCGAATGCATGTCGTAAATATTGCAGCAAAACAATAAATTTACAAGACTTTGTTCGTGAAATAAAAAAGTTGGGGTTTAGTGACTGTTTGGAAAAACTGATTAGGGTCATTGCAGATCCGGTTGTGTTAGATGAAATAAGAGTGTATGACTTAAGTTTAACGTAGTAGTAGTAGTTAATATGGAAAGTTTAGTGCGAGAAATGTACGAAGAATTTCCAATTTCTGCAGCCTGTTCGGAATTTTACGCATTTGAAATGCAAGATTCGGAGGCTTAGGATTTTAGTGTATTTTTCAAGTATATGGACCATGCCGAAGTGTGTATTTTAGCGAGTATAGTTTGTAAGAATTTTCTAAGAAATAAAAACGAACAATTATTATTGAACAAATTAAGAAAATTAGGTTTAGGTGATAATGTTACACGTTTAGAAGAATGGCAGAAAAAAATCAATCAATAAAGTACATAAAATGTAGTTATTTGTTTCATTATATTTTGTCCTTGAAGTTATCCTTATACCAATTTAAATGTGTGACGTCATTTGACCCTGAATACTCCTCCCACTATTTCTATCGTTAAGCTACCCCCACCATTGTTACAATTCGACCTTGAAAACTCGCTATAAAGGTTAGTGGGAAAAGAAGTGACTTCAAAGAGTCGCAGATATCAGTGGCATAAACATCAAATATTGTGTTCGTGTAGTATTCCGAAAGTGCTTTTATATTCACGGTAATTTTTGGATTTATATACCATTTTTTCAATAATGAGTATTGCAAAAGATGTAATTAAATTTAAAATATAGTTGCACATGTCAGAATACTTACGCGTGTTCATTATTTCTGTTAAAGATGTCTGCTGATGCGACGACGACGACCGCCAACGAATGTGTAGATAGATACATATTTTGGTTGGGGAGAGAATTAAGAAATATGGCTCACGATATGTTAGATAGCGTAAATGATTGGCCGCATATTGAGGCAACCAAAGATCAATATAAGAACGAGATCAGGGATGCAATCAATTTTATGGCTGGGCACACTTGTGCGACAAATTTTTATATGGTTCCATAGACATGGATACATTTTGTGCTGAAATGGTTGAAGAAGAATTAAAAGAATACCTCGTCAATATTCCACATTTACCAGGTGAGCTTGCTGCAAAATATGAATTGGTTTCTGCAACAGCAACAGCCCAAGACGTTGACGATCGAAAAAGTGTCGGATGGGATAGAATTTTGAGCAACGAAAACGAAGACATGGAAAATTAATTTTTTATAATTTTTGTATTTGTGCAATTAAATAACTGTAAATAAATATCTGTTACAATCACAGTTTTGTTTTATTCCTTTTATAAACATACCAACCCAAAAGATCATAGTCAGTGTTTCTTTTTATCAGCTGAAATATTTAATATAAGTAGGGCAAATAAAAATAAAATAGTTTAGTAAAGATTGAAAATGAGTCGAGGAAACAACACAATTGATAAATTTGGTCGTCAGAAATGTAATGAAAAATATCATATATTATCTGGGCCACAAGGGATTGGTTTTAAACTTACAGCGGATGGGCAGTATGATATGGGTGGAAAAATCATAACCAACTTAGGCGAACCTAAAGATGATGACGATGCTGTGACAAAACACTTTGTTAATAGAAAGTTTTACAATTTTGCAGTTGTAATATGTGACATATTTAACAAGGATGTCCTCCCCATGATATACCAAAATAATAGTGAGCTTAAAACAAAAATTGAAGTTATTCAGAAAATACTCTATCATCAGCCTTTAAATGACTCATTAAGCGCACTGTCGTACGGCTCGACTTCAAAAAAAATCTAAAAAAGGGAAAGCAGGTTAAAGAATAGGAGAACGCACTCCGAGTGGCATAGCCTTGAAGATAACGTCGTAGTCGTCGGTGAATTGGACCTTCCCTCCAAGAATATTGAAATGTTATTTATGTGTATGATGTTTTATTGTCATTGTTTTTAATGATGAAGATTGAAATAAAAAAACTTTATTTTACAATATATTGTTTATTTATTTTACATTTTAAATTAAAATTATAGTCATACAATATGTTTTTTAAACAATATTAGCTTTATCTATCCAAGAGTTGAAGTGGTTGGGAAATGCTAGCCATTTGACAAATAATTGATCGGTGTGATTTTTCTTGCGTTGTCTAAGGACCTTTTCTACTAGATAAACGCCAGGACTGCTTGTTTTTTGTAGTTCTGCTTCATAAAAACACCCTCTTATAGGCTGACCTTCTAACGATTCCAACAAGTAAGTAGGTGGATTTGTAACGTTAACTTTTACAACTTTAAACAATTCGGTTGACCAAGAGGGCGTATATCCTTTCTCGAATACGCTTTTGTACTTGCTAATACGCACAATGTCACCCATGGAAAACTTAAATTTTTTAGGTACAATTTTTAAATAATCGTATGCTTTAATTTGTGTTTTTTCTTGCACGTCTGCAGGCTTCATTCCAATGGTGCGATGTTTTGAATGGTTATAGGTTTTTGTTACTGCCGATAATATATGTATCCATTTGTAAGATCCTCTTGTCGAGAATTGTTTATATAAATTATTTTTTAAAGTCCTTATGACTCTCTCAACAATTGCAGCTTTCTTTGTGCTGTAAGTGGAATAATGATTTATATTTTTTTTTCATCAGGGCTTGAAAATTTGTATTATAGAACTCCTTTCCTTGATCACTTTGCAGATTTGTTGGTGTATATGATGCCTCTTCAATGATGCTTTTCATCGCATTAGTAACTTCTATACCAGTCTTGTTTTTTTATGGCTTTGGTATAGACAAATTTAGAGTAACAATTTATACAGACCAAAATATAACGATAACCATCGTTTTCATCAGCATACTGTTGCATTTCAGCCAAATCAATTTGCCACAAATCTCTGTATCCTTTTATTATCGTGCGCCGTCTTACAAAATTTTTTCTAAGCGTTCTATGTAGTTCACTAACAATTTTGTTTTTTTCTAGACTGGGCTCCATATTATTAGTAATATTAAAGGTTTCAGATCGAGGGAAGAACTGAATAATATCATTAAATATTGAGCTTAATATATTATATCTTCTTCTCGTAATTCCTCTATGATTGACATAATTTCATTTTCGTGTCCAGTGTGACCGGCGATTTTGGAACTCCACAAAAAACGTAAACGATCCACCAACTCTTTAGCTTTGTTCCAGTAGACATATTGAAATTTTTTCGGAGATAATTTCTTTTTTGTGCCGCTTTAATTTGTTTAAATTTTTTTCTGACGGCATTGGTAGCTTCCACTAGTTTACGTTTTAAGTCGATCGCGTTATTCATGATGTTAACAAAGGACGTTTCAACAATCAAATGAGTGTTTTCTCTTATTCTTACAGTAATATATAGCTATCAAATCCTTTGCGGTATCTTCCCGATTTCACATCACTGTCTTTATCAATTACTAAAAATCCATACTTATTATCCCAACATTTTGAGCACATTTCTTGAAATTGAGTAAAAGTTAGATCCGGTGAAACGTGGTCGGAAAATATGTGTTTCATATTCAACTCATCTTGTTTAAACATAATAATAAAATTGGCGTTGTCTCGCACAAGCTGTTTAGGCACTCGCGAATATGTTTGCGCTAGGTAAAAGGAGTCGATATTTTTATGATGTCCCATGCTAAAGTACGATCTTATAACATCTTGTTTTTCACATATAACATCATCAAAGATAAATATAGAGTTTGGTTTTGCATCGGACGGTTCCACAATATTACTGGAATCACTAAAGGCATAGTAGCCTAAACCTTTGATGGGTGCTAAAATTTTCCTTAAATACTCATAATTCAGTTGATACAGAGATTTCGAGTAAATATAGACATTTTCGAAACGTAGCCCAAGGGGGTGTGTAAGCAGCGAAATCATGACATTAGTTTTTCCACAATTGGATGGACCAATTAACAGGCCGCGAATAGAGGAAGGAAGTATAGGACCGTGTCTCTTCATTATCTTCCTTTCAAATCCAAGTCCGACTTTTTCATCGAGATTGTCAATAGGAAGTTTTTGTTTAAGATCGATAACGCGCATCGTAGGAAAATTTGATATTTTATAGGCAAATTTTCACAAAAACTATCATTAAGATGTCAAGCGTCAAACGAAGTGGACGGTCTCACGTTTCCAATAAAACTGGACACGGTATTGTGAATTCGTTAATAAATAAATTACCATTCGAGGTACATATTCCCTGTTATCAGTATTGCGGGCCCGGAACAAAAGTAATTAAACGTGTAACAAGAGGTGATCCAGGCATTAATCCTTTGGATGCCGCATGCAAAAAACACGATTTAGCCTATTTACATAATAAAGACAACATAAGTGCGAGACATCGAGCGGATTACGAGCTCGAACAAAGTGCTTGGGATAGAGTAAAATCGAAAGGTTCCAGTTTAGGTGAAAAAACAGCAGCTTGGTTAGTTATAAACATTATGAAAGGAAAACAACGTTTTGGTATGGGTGTACCATCATCATTATCAACAAAAAAAAACATCTAGTAAAGGCACACGTCGTACAAAAAGGAAAGGTGTTAATAAAAATTGACATGTTCAGAAAGTCAGTTTCGGAACAGCTATTCGACAAGCAGTTCGAAAGGAATTATTAAAAGCCGGAAGGAAAAATGTGTTGGAAAAAAATGTCATGAATGCATCTAAAATAGCTCTGTCGGCAGCACGTAGATCGGTAAAAGCGGCAGGTGGCAAAAGGAAGGTTCGTACACCGAGAATAATACCGATTCCTAAAACTGGTGGAATATTACCATTAATACCAATTTTTGCCGGGTTATCAGCTTTGGGTTCATTAGCCGGTGGGGCAGCGGGAATTGTGCGCGCCATAAAAGCAGTAAAAAAAAGCAGCGAAGATAAAACCGGTGCCGGCCTGTATTTAAAATCGAAAGGAAATGGTTTGTTTCTAAAGCCATATTGTAAAGGTATGGGATTATTTTTAAATCGTAGATCAAAAAACTAATTGAATCCCTACCTCGAAGACCACTATCTAACATCGATATAGAAAAATATGCCAAAAAGAAAAGAATAGGACACTTTCGAGGCGTTTATATGAGGGATTCATTACCTAGACAAGGTCCTCGACGTTACGAAGCAGCAATAGTGAATTTGGATAGTACACGTGGTGCAGGGACTCATTGGGTAGCTTATAGAAAAAATAATTCTAAAGTAACATATTATGATAGCTTCGGCGATTTACCCCCACCGATCGAATTGGTACGATATCTACAAACGGGATCGGAACCATCAAAAATTATTTACTGTACATACGATCATCAACAGGATTTTGGAACAGTCTGGTGTGGACATTTGTGCTTAAAGTTTCTTGTCGAATCATCAGCGTAAAAGATGTCATCATCATCGTCACCATTAACACCGCAAATGGATCACAATAACTATACTAAAATGATGCAATCACTGAAATCATTTCATCTAGCCGGTGGATTAAGGAAAATGACCGTGAAACAGTTAGAAAACATGCCCAAGGAAGTAATGATTGCATTAGCCCCAAATGAAATTCCATTCGTTTGGGATAAGTTGCCCGAGCACCTCAAAAGCGATATCGATATATTAAAATATCAGTGCGGTTGCAAACATTATTTCAGCAGCAGCAATTTAAACGAGGTTACGGCTGATGAGGATCTTACGGCTAGAAAAATATTTTGTTGTTATTGCAAAATCAGCGATGTGCGCATAAAAGCAGAAAATAGCATAAAAACATCACTATCTAATGCAGTGAGAAAAGGTGTGGAGATGAATCTTTTTAAATGTTGCCGCTAAGAATAAAACCGAGATGTGTGATGTTTTAATGGTTAGTCATGTCTTATACGTTCACACTAACAGGACACTCGAGCGTCTTAAGCGCCGATTTTTATCCACCAGTCGAATTAAATAGAGAAAACAAATATGGTCTGGCATTGCTGGGATTTTACACATACAATTCAATTTTTAATGTGGACGAAAGCAACAATAAGTTTGCCTACATGAAGGAGGGTTACACCACCGAGCCGATACAGTTACAGATTCCACCTGGGGCCTATGAAATAGATGAGATAGGTAAAGCTATGTCGGAGGCTTTGAGGATTTCAACTGAAGAAAAGAACGATGAAATCTTTTACTTGGTCGCTAATAATAATACGCTGAAATGTGAACTGAAATCCCAAGATACTATAGATTTCCGGGGAGAGGCGAGTATCGGTAAAATGTTACGATTTAATCATACAGTGTTAAAAAGAGACAAAAAGCACGAATCAACCGAGATGGTGGAAATGAGGAAAGTACGCATCATACGCGTAGATTGTAATATAATTTCCGCAGCATATATGAATTCTGTGGAAGGTCATACCTTGTTCGAATTCGATATCGACGTGGAGCCAGGTTACAAAATCAGTAAAGAACCACAAAATAATATTTATATGCCGTTAATGCCGGCAGGACGTCAGTTTATCGACAACATTACTCTTCGCATCTTGGACGATAGCGGTGATCTAATCAATTTTCAAGGCGAAAAAATAATCGTGAAATTGGAACTGAAGAAACTTTCATAGAAATGGGTTTTTGCTTCAATCGTCAATTGTGTGTGCTGTCGACTAAGATGGGGGAACCGCCGGAACATAATAAAAGTAAAAGAAGAGTTAACGTCAAGGTTAGTCGTCGTCCAGACTTTAGATCACAAACATCTCAACAATTATCTGCCGAAGACTATAAATTTTTAAAATCAATCGGTCTTAAAGTGCGGAAATGATTTCCACCACCAGCGATAAAATAGAGGTTTTCTCCGAACTCATCTTGGACAATTCCATTATTAGTCTAGAAGAGCATACGTATAAACCATACGGATCTCCATCATTCAACAATTCGGATGAAGTCCGTATCTCCATTAATTTTCAAGATATTATACTGGATATCGCCGAAAGTTACATATATATCGAAGGAAAATTTAAACCCATAGACGCAACGAAAAGATATTTTTTATCAAATAATGCCCTCGCATTTTTGTTCGATGAAATTCGCTACGAGATGGGAGGTGAGCAGGTCGCCGTGGTTCGTAAACCTGGAGTTACGACGACATTAAAAACCATGGTTTCATTCGGAAGTTTGCAACAAAGATCTCTCATGACGTGCGGATGGGGTCTCGACGAAGCAAACCAAGATATCGTAGACACGACAAGTAACGTATTCTCCGGGAAATTACCCTTAAAATATCTTATGGGATTCGCCGAAGATTACGCAAAAGGTGTTTTCAACGTAAAACAAGAGCTTATTATGATTATAGCTCGCACTTTTACCAATTGCTACGTCGGCGAAGTAGAGGCAGAAATTAGAATCGACAAAATCGAATGGAAAATTCGTCACATCATTCCAGACGACAAGCAAAAATTGAAAATACTGTCTCGCATTAATAAAGGTGGAAACAATGCCAGTATTCAAATGGCATATCGTAAATGGGATCTGTACGAATTACCAGCTTTAAGACAAACATCTTCCGACGTGTGGGCCTTGAGAACGAGTACAAGTCTGGAAAGACCGCGCTATATAATCGTCGGGTTTCAAGACAGCAATAATTGCGACAAGAAAGAAAAAAAACGCAACCCAGTTTACCCACGCCGACGTATACGACATTAGACTGTATCTGAATTCAACCGTTTATCCCTACGAAAGATGGAATTTAGATTTCGCCAAGAAACTGTACGCAGCAGCCTATTACAATTACGAAATCTTCCAAAGCAGCTACTACGGGCGCGAAATAAACGATCCAATGATAACGTTCGCGGAATATATGAAAAACTCCGTTTTTATTATCAATTGCAGTCATCAACCAGAGGCGATTAACTCATCGACAGTGGATGTGAAATTGGAGTTCCAAACGAGAAAGAATAAATTCCCCAAAGACACTAAAGTGGACGCATTAGTTATTCACGACTCATTTTTTAGTTATAATGAATTAAACGGTTCGGTGACCAATAAATCTATATTTTAATGTATCTATTATATGTAACACAAAATAATGTTAAAATAAGGTACTTGAATCAATAAATTTGTAATGAGTGAAGTAGTAGTTTTATAGTTATTTGAAACCCAACAAAAAAAAGCGGACGGAAAAGCCCGCTCTTTAAGAAAGGAGTACGGGAGTTTAGATAATGGTGGTTTATTAAGTGGAAAAAAGAGCTTAGGTAACACAAGAAAAAATTTTTAAGGCAAAATATGAAAACAATGATTTAGAAAATTTGTAGGAAAGTAACGGTTAGAAATAGGGAAAAAAGTTATAGTAAAAAAATATAAGGGAAATCGAGTACTATAAGCAAGCATTTTTGTCGATAGTAAAAACGTAAAAAAAAAAACAAAAAAAATTGAAAAATGGTGAATGCGCGCCAAAGTTGAAGTTTTAGAGCAAAATAATGTTAGGAAATTAGAAAGAGAATTTTTTGCTACATGTGGCAGTATTTTTCAAAATTCGGAAAGATGAAATTTCAAGAAAAGGGTTATAGTAAGTTAGTAATTTGGATTTTTTAAAGCGCTGTAGCTCGGGAACCGTTCAAGATAGAAAAAAAATAAAAGCACTTCGATAGCCCAAAATTTTGAGGAGAATGCGATGGTGTAAAAAAAATATAATTTTTTTTTTTTTTGAAAATGCTGAATACGCGCTAAAGTTGAAGATTTAGAGAAAAACGGTATAGGGAAATTAAAGAGAGAATTTTTTTCTACATATTGTAGTATTTTTGAAAATTCGAAAAAATGAAATTTGAAAAAAAGGGTTATAGAAAGTTAGTAATTTGAATTCTTTAAAGCGCTGTAGCTCGGGAACCGTTCAAGATAGAGAAAAAATAAAAGTGCTTTAATTACCTAGAATTTTGAGGAGAATACAATGGTGAAAAAAAAATTTCGAAAAATTTGAAAATAAAGAAAATGTGAACCAAAAAATTCCAAAAATCAATAGAAAGAAAATTTGACCGCCGGACGGGGTTAACGGGAAAATGTAGGGGGCGAGTTTTTTTTTTTTTTTCTAAGTGCTTCCACCTCCCCCACTCATCCGTCGAGGATGGCGGAAAAATCGATTTTTGATGGTTTCAGCGATATCGCGATTGCGCAGCTCCTTCACCATTTTTTCGCAATTTTTAAAATATCGATTTTTTAATTTGTTACAATATATGTATTTTTCCAATTTTTTATCATTAACGGTTACGACGCCAGAGCCCACCCAAGATGAGACAAAAAAATTTTTTTTATATTAGCGAATCGGGAAAAATAGTGTGATATACTTCAACTCTTCCTTATTACGATTCCGTCAAAACATTTTCAAAATTTTCCTTACCTTGCCTGAAAATAATTAAAATATATGCATAATTTGCATTTTTTAAATATGTAGCAAAGTAATGGTTAGAAATATCAAAAAAATTTATTTGAAAAAAATGTAGAGAAAGTTTAGTACTATATGCTAGAAAAGTGGAGGGGGTAGTTTGTGTCCATAACAGAGATACGGTGAGTTATAAAATCATATTATTCTCAAACTTATATATAATGCATATATGCACTCCACCTTACCCCCTCCAACTTTTCGAATGTATAGAGAGGCCGGTATTAGAATTATTTCATCATTACACATTCGACCGTCAAGATGGAAGATACACCGAAAAAGATTATTGGCATTGTCAGGCCATTCGTGCCCGGCAAATTATGTAAGTGTGAGGAGTGCGGGGGTACCGCACCAGGAGTAGCACCTTCGGCACAACACGCAACACCGACACCACCAGCGACGGCGACACCGCCAGTACGGCTTTGGCAGACCGAGCTCGTGGTGCTGCCAATGAGAAGACCAAGGGCTGCACCTAGGTCGGTGTTAATATCGTTGGGTATTACTCCACGGTAGGCACCCGACCCTCCCCCCAGGCCCTTTTAGGGCCACAAAAACGGTCCTTTTCAGGACCACATTATATTTTGATCGTAGTTTAGTAATCGTCACTTATGGGGCGAGATAATCGTTTAACAACGATTTGTCTAGTAGCTTAAGTGCCAAGTTATATGCTTGAGAACCTATGAAAATGTTAACAGTCCAAACAAGGTTTCTATTATTTTTTTTTTGTAATGTATTCTTCACAAAATGTTAACAATAAATCTTATTGTCTAAACAAAAAAAAAACAAAAAAAAACAAATCTAATTCCTTATTTAAAATTTTTGAAAAAATCAATAATTCTATAAGCTCTCACCAATACACAACATTTAGAATCCGTTGGTGGGGTGGGGGTAGTTCTATATATATGAGACTGGGCCAGTTACACAATCATATATACATTAACTCTCATACGATGAACATGGAGGAAGAAAGACCCGCCAGCAGAGGCTCATCCACCTTTAGCGATGACACCGTCGCCGGCAACGTTGGAGACCTGCAAGACTTCGACGACGAAGAGGTAGATTTTAAAATTGACGTGCTACGTTGGGACGACTTGGATGAGTCGATTCCGCTGCTGTATGACCACGATCCGGGTCTCGTGGAATTAAACGATGCGGGCGATTGGATCTTACAAAGACTCGAAACTCCGTCGCCGCAGCCAGAGCCGGACTCGACGGATGATGCGGTGCTGGAAATTCCAGCATCACCGACACCCGACGATCCGCAGGGCCCCTGCGATTCATCAAGCTGGTGGTCGACTAGCGAGGATGGGGCACCATAAGCACCACACGCTCCCTGGCCCTTTTTAAGGGCACACAACAACGGTCCTTTTCAGGACCACAAAATACTTTGATCGTAGTTTTAGCACATATTAGTACTTTGTTACTAATATTGTATGTATAGAATATACAATATTAGATACAAAGTATTAAAAGTTTAGGTGCTGGTGGAACCCAGCAAAATCGTTCGTTCGTATTTGAGACCACAAACAACTTTTGGTCTCAATACGTAATACGACATTTGTTTTCACCCCCCACCATTAATTTGTCTCTATATATACGACCACCAATACTTATTACAATCATTTCAGTTCAACATGTCTGCGAGTGAACAGCAACCTATCCAATGCCCTGTGGTAGATTCTACCACAGACGATTGTCTTGAGTGGGAGTTGGACGATCCCAGATGGGAAGAACTTTGGCGGTTCATAATCGAATATGCTGAGGACAGCACCGCCACCATCGCCGTTGATGATGACGGGCCGTGCGACTCCACAACACAATAGAGAGGCGCATGTTTTTACAACCAAACGATCCTTTTCAGGGCCACAAAATACTTTGATCGTAGTTTTAGTTGGTTATAATACTTTATAACCAATATTTTATGTTTTTTTTTCATAAAAACATACAATATTGAGATGCAAAGTATTAGAAGTTCTGGCGACAGAACCTTAACTTCTTAAACCGAACCATGTTTTAGCATACTTGTAAATATTATCAAAAAATATTTACAACTATTGCTATTGCGTAGTTTTAGTGGATTATTCACTCTTTTTTATTACCTAATATTATGTGGGAAAGGGCCTATATGAAATAACACACAAAAATATATTTTCAAGTCATTTTTATTCTCTTTATAAAATATAAAAATCTGATCAAAGACTTTTTTTTATTAACTACAATATATATATATATATATATATATATATATATATATATATATATATATATATATATATATATATATATATATATATATAAAGTGTAGTCTAGAAGTTTGGGGACAGTCCTCAAAGTGTCGAAAAGTCCCCGAAGTGTAGACCGCACGAACGATTTTGTCCTCGAAGTGTAGCCTGTGCATATATATATATATATATATATATATATATATATATATATATATATATATATATATATATATATATATATATTTACAAACTTAATACTATAAATTAAAAGCTAATACCTACAACTACCTAACACCTACTACATAATTTATTAAAGTCCTCAAATTGTCTTTTATACCGCACACATTCCATCTTTTTTAACTCTAATTGTCTTTCCAGTTCTAAAATGTCACTCTCACACGCACTCACTTTTTTCACTAAGTTTTTTTTCATTCGATAAATGTCTGATAGTTTGCTCTTCTGCGAGTTGGTGAAGTCTTCAACCCACTCCGGTTGCGATGTCTCGGAACATATTAAAGAAGAAGCGGTTTCGTTTGGTGAAGACGACGATGACGACGACGACGAAGCAGCGGAAACTTCATCGCCTTCAAAACACCGCTTAAACCGCTTCTTCATAGGTTTCCGGCACCCCAATATCGGCGACAGTGGCGCTGGGGAAGACTTTACCTCCGACACTACTTCCTGCTCTACGCTGGCCGGTGTTAGAGGCGTTGATGGTGTTGGTCCATCGGGGCCTTCGATCATTTTCACTTCTGCGGACAACGGCTTTTGTGGTGCTGTTTTCAGGAAGTCGGGTAATGGAATAGGGGTGGAGGGATGCTTAAAGTTAAACTTCTTCTTTCCTTGTCCCACACCTTTAATCGCCGAATAAAAGGTTTTTTATCGGCGATTTCCAACTTCCGCATAGTCAAAAGCTTCTTTAATTTTGAAGGTTTCGAAGAAGATTCCCTGTTAGGCCGCGATGCTTTTCGCACAACCACATCACTTATTATGTTGATTTTCGGCTCCTTCTCCTCCGTCCAATATTCGAGGAATTGCGCAGCCGACTGCAATAACTCTTCGTCGCGATCATCATTCAGGGCTCTGTCTTCGGCATCTTCTTGCTCCCTGCCGTTCCAATTTTCGAATACCCCCGGACTTGACACTTCCAAGCCACTAATGTTTTCCAACATGCCTTGTTGTGAACCGCAGCTCACGTTAAGAGCATCCAAAAGAGACCTTACACTCGATGACATCTTCGATACTACAACTCACACTATAACTTTATCTTACTACTGCACTGTTTGGTGTTCTGACGAACTGTGAAGAGCACGAGCCAGCAAGTCTGCTTTTATGCCCATTTCCCTACCACCCCACCTTTATTCCTTTTGTTCGATGCATTAAGTATAATATTTAAACTTGTCAGATGCAAGGCCAAGACCAAGGCCGACGTAACCGGCAATACCAGGGTCGTTTTCAAGGTTGTAATTTTCATGGATTTTTTTTGTCCCTGTCAAGGTTATTTTAAAGAAACCTATAAATATAGTACTAAACTTGTCAGATGCGAGGCCAAGGCCAAGGTCAAAGTACCCGTCAATGTCAGGGTCGTTTTCGAGGTTGTAATTTTCAAGGATTTTTTTTTTGGTCCTGTCAAGGTTATTTTAAAAAGTAATACATAAATAGAGTACAGCGATTGAAAAGTACAACATATTCAAACATCATGTTGCCAACTGATGAACAACCTAATGAAGCAGCCAAAACATACAGTCATATACCAAAAGTTTTTTATTTAACTTGTCATCATTGTAAAAGACTAGGTATCTGCTGGCGAAATGATCTTACGTACGACTTCAACTACATTGACCTTTTCAGGGTTAAATTTGTACAATGCGGCTTTTGTGGACTAGTTTACTACCAGTTCAAGGACATTAATGAACGTGCCATCCAGAGAAGAAATTGGGTCATAGAAGAAGCTTACCTGTACAGAAGAAATTGACATGTATTTTATTTCTTAATTTTTTAATTTTTTTGTTTGTTATATTTTTTATTTTTTAATAATAAAAAGTAAACTCAATCTTTTGTTATATTTTAATTTTTTTTTCCAATAAAACAATAGTAAAATGAATCTGTATGTGTATTTATTAAACATCACCTAAAATACGTTTTGCAATCCATATTTTTCTGCAGAGTCCGTTTATTAATGAAATAGAACCATATATTAGGGTGAAATCTAATGGTTTCAAATCAGTCTCACATAACAATGTCAGAAGTAAACACTATTGATAAGTTCGGTTGCAAAAGAAAATTTAAGGATTTTAACTTTATGCGAGGTCCTTCAGGAATGGGTTTTAAATTTACACCTAATGGAGATTACGACATGGGAAGCAAAAGATTGTGCTATTTAGCAGAACCTCTTGAAGGAGACGATGCGATCACACGAAATTATGTTGATAATAACCTTGCTCAGTGTGTACAAGATACGCAGAAAGCTTTACATGACTCAACAATTGTTATTAAAGATATATTCAGAAACCAACTTGAAGGTTACGTACGCAAGAAATTAAATGAAACCGGTCAAGAACTTAGAGGATACATTGATGATACTGTTATTGTAATATATGAACTTAGGCAAGACGAACTGCGTGATGAACTTAACTCTAGAATGTTGAAAATTGAAAATACTATGGAGGATCTTGTCAGCAAAACTGTTTCACATTAAACATTTGCTCGTAGACCTGTGCGTTTAATTTACTGTTAGACAAATTTTTCAACAATAACTTTTACAGTTTGTTATTTGTCGACACTTCATTATATTTATAATTTTAAAATATAGGTTCAATAAAAAGCCATCAAGTAATGAATACATGTTTTTTATTTAAAAAAAAAATTACAATACTACCGTTACATATTAATGTTGTATGTTCAATAGAAATAATAAAAAGAATACAAATAACGAAATATGGATTTTCCAGATTACGTGCTGTTCTGACTTAGAAATGATTCCAACACGGTGACTAAATTTGCTAAGTTTTCTTCTGGGTCTGTTTTGTAAAAATCTATGTCTGCATGCCCCCAAGGTAGAGTTTTGGTTGAATTGGGAATTACATAACGTTTATCATCGCTATGTGACAATGCTACTTTATTTATTATGTTGGTATAAATGTTATGTAATTCACTTCTAAATGTCTTCATCTTTCTTAATATCAAACCACCCCGTTCAACAATTCTTTGGTAGTCTTCCTGATGAAGGTCTTTCTCGATAACACATTTTTTGATACTTTTGGCTTTTTTAAATTCATTAGTAATGGACTTTACATAGTAAGCGTTCGCGCCGGTACCATAATAACTTATTATCGGATCACCAGGAAACTCATCTTTCATTCTACCAACTACAGAATTACTTTTAATTATGTTGAAATTATTAATTTCGGGGTAATTTGATGTATCAAATTTTTCGGGGTTTTCTGATATAGTTTGATAAGAGTTTTCCGTATACACTTTTAATATAAGCGAGTCAGTATCGGTGTAAAGTAACGAAGCATCATCGCCAAACTTGGATTTAATAAAATTATAATAAAAATCGTATATTACAGTCTTTGATATATCTAATATGGAAAATCCGAGATAAATTAGTTTATTGTACAATATTTTAACTTTATTCATATGTATAGCAACAAAGTTCTCGGTAAATATCGAGCTACTATTGAAATTGGGGCGGGATATTAGTGCTCTAGCTCCATTTCTGCCTACACTGTTATCCCAATGTGTTACTAATTTTATATCCTTTCGATTTTCCACATTTTCCATAGTTTTACCAAATATCGCGTTATTTTTTAATTTAAAAGTGTCCTTCGCAAATTTTGTGGTGGCCTTGTTACGTAAATTGGTATTAAAATCAATATACGATTTTAGCCATTTTGATTGCTTAAACTGTAATACTCGATGGGTTTGCATTACCACTAAGCCGTTGGCGATGGCTTGTTTTAAAGTTCTATAGTGTACAATATATTTTTTTATCTTGTAAATTAGGAATTAATTTCGGTAATTTAGCGTTTTCTGTTGGCGGTATGATATTTTCTACTAGAAATGGAAGATCAGAATGTGCATCATGCAACTCAGTCGGATAATGCACATCCACTTCCAAAACGTAGCCATGTAAACTATCATCACCAACAGCCATAATATTTAAATCCAGAATTTCGCGCTCGCTTAACCATCGAAAACCACCATATGGTAATGCTTGTGACATACTATGACCATATAGATTTGTAGCATCAAGGTATGTTATAAATGAAGAAGGTTTTGTTGGGTTATAGTCTGGTAAAAAAATATTATTAGCGATGTGCTTCCTTTCTGTACACTGGCTTATGCCGCCGCGTATACCTTTCTTAAAAAAATGTATCATGTCTATATCAGCTAAGAGCTCTAACTCTACCTTAGTCATAAGCAGCATACAATCAAATGATAAACTTGGAAGGGTATAGTAATGTGCTGGATCAAGTTTATCGAATTTTAAACAATTATTCCGAAATTGCTCAAAAACATCACACAATGGCAACACATCTGATTTTAAATACACGTCCGAATAGTCCCCCAAAGTTTTACACACAAACAAGCGCCATACTTCTTTTGCTCTTCTATAGCTTTCATCGCTAATATGTTCTTCCCGTAAATTATCATAAAATTCATCTTTACTTGGAAGACATGTATTTTCCATTTTTTCTATAGAGTCAATAAAGCTATAGGGAAAAACACACTTTTGACGCATCAAATTAAATTGGTTGATATTTGAAAAATGTTTTCGCGTTTCAATAAAATCGTCGTCGTTTAAACCGCTGCCTAAATTTTCCAAAGACGTTGACAGAAATTTAAAACAGTCAATAAATCGCAACTTTAAATATTTCCTCTTGACTTTTCCACATTTACTATCAAAATAATCGTGCACATAAATGCTTTTGGTAAATGATATGTACTTTTCCTTACTTTGAGCCAAAACACCAATTTTATCCCCATATTTACATAACTCTTTTATAAATAAATGGCTGTCGTAGCCGCTTAAGTTATGAAATATGATAGGGATAAAAGAGGGTAATTTATAATTTAAATTACAAACGGAATGTGCAGCACCAAATCTTTTTGCACCATTTATGTGACAATAATCTCGTACTTTAATCTCACAGTCTTCAAAAGGGCCTTCACATATACCACATATTTTAGCATCATTAATCTCCCTTTTTTCTTCAGGCGTTAACGGTTTCATAGGGTTAATGTCTTTTAAATATGTGTTATATAGAGCCCTTCAATCACACTCGATACGATCCACAAAGACTTGAGCTGCATTATTCCCACAAAATAGCTCAAATTTCGAAAGTGAGTCGTCAAAAGAGCATTTAATTAAATAAGCAAAAGAATATGGTTCATGTTTAAAACTTTTTACAGTGTAAGAATTTTGTGGGTTTGGTTATACCGATTCAACGGGTTTTAAAACAGATTCGAAATCTGCATTAACCACGAATGGAACGCGCATTTGCTTTTCTATACCCTCGAATTTTAAAATATTTTCCGGCACACTCTATCCAAATTTATCGATTTTTAAATCCACTTAGGGTGTTTGCGTGAAAATGTGGTTTGATGTAAAGTTAAAGCTGACGGTGTACTAAAATAAATGAGGCAACCATCACAGAAATATATTTTAATTTGACTTGAAACTAAACGTGATAAATCCCGAATCCAACAATAATGACTCTTTGAACAAGTCGTATCACAAAAATGTTCACCGCCATCTTTACTACTGCAGTCTTTTGTAATTAACAATAAATTTACATGTCTATCCAACTTTTTTGACGCATACCTCAGTGGACCAATAACTTCATGTATTAGTTCATTATTTTCATATTTAGATTCCAGACCGTATACGTTAATTGATATGTTGTTCATTTCCTCAAATTTTTTAATGTCATGTAATTTTACTGGAAAATCCATACCTGTTAAATTTAGCACTCTAGAAAAATGGGGGTAGGATGTCTTCTGTGAAAGCGCTGCTGTTGGAGGAAACAATGCTGATGTTACAGCCCACGCAAAGCAAAATTCGTCCTGGTTAATCACATTGACGACAGCTCCTTTCTTTTCAATAGAACACGGCAACTTGATGTATGATGAGCCACCCATAGGCATATACTTGTTGATACTAACTTCCAAGTATAAAATTCGTACAAGAGCCCATCCTATAACAAGAAAAATAATATATAAAAATCAATTTAATATATCGGGTTTTGATTTTTCCATACCTGAATCTTTCTCCTGGAACTCTGTCGCCTGCGTTTTTATTAATTCGGTGAAAGAATGGTAAACGGCATCCAAATCACTTTCTACACTAGTTATTTGATTAGCAGTGTTGAAGGATTTTTCACTGAATATTTCTTGTGATGGAAGCATGTACTCGCCAACAGCTGTCATGTTAAATTTAAAAGCATGATGCACACGCAATAAATTATTAACAAGTTCCACCACCTTGGATTTCATGTCTGCAAAGAACATTACGTAATCGGAATGCTCCATATCACTGCTAACCCGATAGGTTGCAATTCTCCTTTTGAAGGCACATTCAACGAGTTGCACACCATGACATACCGGCAAACATGAATTATTTTTATGTTGTTGTGTTCGTTTATGCGCTGACATATGATTTATTGGAACATCTACATTACATGTAGCGCAATTAATTACCGGAATCACCGATGTATACTCTTCAATTCGGAGCCGTTTTCCTCCAGGCACTTCATTAAATCTCGCCGCACACGATTCTCTTTTATAACGTCTCATATTATAACTATTAGTAAACTTAGAACCGCAATTTTCACAAACATATGCCATGATTTGTCAAATATTAACACATGTACTACCTATACAAGTCAGAGCCAAACTGATGAATGAAACTGCCCCAAACCCTATATAAAACCATTCAAGGTCACCCCAAACCACGTAACATATCTTCAAGGTCACACACCCAAGATGACCTCCAACAAAGTCAAGGCCGTCTCGACCAAGGTCAAGGTCTCACACACAACCTTGAACACAAGGTCAAGGCCAAGTGCAAAGCACACGTGCACTTTCAAGGTCAATGACAAGGACATGTGGGCGGGGCCAAAGAGGGGTGGGGCAAGGTCAAAGTCAAGGTCGAGGAGTGGGGGGATGAAGAGGATCGGGTTATGTTCACTACTAATAAATATCTTTAATATTATTAGAACCCAGTAACGTTTTGACATATTCATATTTAACTTAATATCTTTGTGATTTTTTTAGAAAAGATATATTCCAGAAAATGCATTTGCTTATATAGCCGGCTATGTGGTAAGAAAATAAAAAAAAATTGCACTACATATAAAACGGCATTAGAGCAGGAGTATGGATCAATCGATGACACTCATTTTAAATTAGTAAAGCCGACAAAGAGAGGAAGCCTAAAACGCCCGTCAACAAAGATTATTAAAATATGCATTTTAATTAAAAAGAAAATTCTTCGTGTTATACATTTAAATGATTAAAAGATGCCCAAAAAATCTAATTTCTTTGACGTTTTTGTTAAACATAGGGTTTCTAAAATTATTAAAGATGACGACAGATTTTTGTCTCTTAATAATCATTTATTTGCTTAAGTTCTATTGGAAAATCAAAGATCAAAACTGATTAAAAATATTTTATTTATGTATGCAAAAATAAGGTTTTTTGTCTTGTAAATAAAAAAACTGAGGATATGAAAGATAATTAAAAACAAAAAATTTTTAGAATAATTTTGTTTTCAGATCAATAATATTTTTAATAAAAATGTGTACTTAACTTATTTGTTTTATTTCCCTCTTTCTCCATAGTGTAAACAAATAGTGTTGCTTATTAACGCTTTTTATATTTTTATTCTGTCTGTCCAACCAATTTTTTCTATAAATTTTTTTTAAAAATACATAGAATATATTTTTCTAATACGTATTTTAAGTAGAATCTTAATTACATATTGGCTGTGTTTTCGTATCACATTAAATTTTTAAAACGTGTAGTATAATATATATTTTTACCAAGAGATAAACTACACTTTTAAGCAATAAATTCTTTTCAAAAAATGTTAAGAGGGGCGTTTAATAAAAACCACTGTATAGGCCCTCGCGTCTCGCTGCTCTTTGCAAAAACGTTTAACTTTAAGGATAATTAGAAAACATTTTTCGAAAGATGAAACTTTAGGCTAAAAAGTGAGCTATTTTTCATGCCGAAATATTTCAGAATAACCACGTTATCAATAAATAAAAATAACAATAATTTGCAACTTTGCATCACAGAATGTGATAAAAATGAGTTAACATTTAAATTACATATCCCTAAATATATTTACGAAATTTCACGTCGCAAAATACCTTATTATGGGCAGTAAGCTTTCCCAATTGAAATATTTATCAGCTGTAAACTTTTTTCCGCCATATTAGACTGTGCATAAAAAACAAAAATGTTCAGCTTCTAGTTGGCAGGTGGCGAAAATGTTGTTGTATGTTTTAGTAGTGGCCTTGACAAAGAAAAATTGAATTATACAGTGTGCCAAATAAAAATATTATTATTTTCTTTTATACGTTACGGTTAATATTTAGGTTTTATTGATCGTCTATTATTACGTTAAATATATTGCTATACTAGAAATCTCAATAACTTAAAAAAACGAATAGGCCAAATTAAATACAAACACATAACTAATCAGGGAATTCAGTTTTTTCCTCTACAGAGGTTTTAATGGCGGTAATAATAAATACCTTGTGCCACGTGTATATGGAAAAACAGTTACCTTTCTATAATTTTTCCTCATAGATGGTAAATATATATATATATATATATATATATATATATATATATATATATATATATATATATATATATATATATATAAATTGAAGGTTTTTTGGTATGCCGTGCGTGTGCCGAGTCCATCTGAGGACTGTAAGGCAACTGACGTTTCGGTGAAATCTCATGCACAATTTTCAAAGCTCACTGTACGGCATCTGTAGGCCCACAGACATAAGGTAATTTTAATAAAAACTACAATAAAATATGTAAGGTATGCTTTATTACACTTAAATATTAATCAAACGTTAGACTAACATTTAGTCAAATATATTTAGTACAAATAAAAAAAAATAAGTTTTTCGTTACATTTTGGCTTCACCAGAATGGCCATATATATATATATATATATATATATATATATATATATATATATATATATATATATATATATATATATATATATATATATGTGTGTGTGTGTGTGTGTGTGACGAAAATGGTGTCTAAAAAATATGTTATAATATGTGTTGCAATACTTAATTGCATAGCAGACTTACAGACTTAAATCATAATGTAGGCTTATTTTTTAAGTAATAAAGTTGTTTTGGCGCAAAACTTATCACAAAAAAGTCTATAATAACTGTAAGACAAAGGTTTCCAATGCAACCCTAAGGAAAAATAAACAAATAATGATTAATAATAAGAACAGCCTTTATTTCTAATCATGTTACAATACATTTTACGTGGGAAATACAAATAACGTAAAATAAAACAGTCACAAAATAAAAATTATATCCTAATCTCTAACATTGTCCTTAATGCAATATAGTTGTATATTTATTAATAATATTTTAAGCGTTTTTAAAATATATTTCACTGTTTATCGACTTTAACTCGTTAGGAAGGTTAATAAACATTTTTACACATTTAAAGTTAGTCTACGAATTGGGTAGTTATTTCACCTCTTATTTTATATTGATTGAAAACTGATACTTCAGATATATTTATGTTTAAAAAAAAAAGAACATTTAAATGCATTTTTACTAAAACTTTTTAAAAAAATTGCCAGAATGTTTCATATTTAGTTTCTTCTTAGGACAATTTTATAATGATATTCAAATGTATATGGATTATAAAATTAGTAACTTTAATATTTTTGTTTGTTAGTAAATTTCATTCTATTTCACAAGTACAGCAATAGTTTTTTCCATACCATAGATAGTGACACAGTCGTAAAAAAACTTCATACAAGTGCTATAAAGAACTATAAAATCTTTATATTTTTAACCTTACTGTATGGTAAAAACACCCTAGATTTTATAAAAGGAAATATATTTATTTATAGCTATTTTTATTTAAAAACATAAAATTAATCATAATTAGAGCATTATATTGTGATGAGTTTTCCATTTTTTTTTTTCAATTTTGAAAGTCTTAACTAAAATTTTTCTGGGCCCGTTACTGTTTTTCTGTGCTAATATGAAATGTTTTTATGGTTTTATAAGAATATTTATAAAACAAATTATGGAACCTGATGAGGGTCAAAAGTCAATGTTTAAAAAAAAAGTCTACAAGATATCTGGGACTTTATAATGTTTTACAAGAATTTCTGAGACTTTACTATGATGTCAAACAAAGATTTAATATTATTTCAAACTTACACTCTTTACTATTTTTCTGTGCTAAAGCTACTATATGGCAATATATATCTCAAATAAGATATGGAGTATTTTATCTACATTTCAAAATAAGTTGTAACCGTGTTTGCAATAAACTCTTAGATACTTATTATTTTCTTAACATGGAATAAATGGTTAAAGAAGTTATTTATATAAATGCATATAACATTATAGACCAATAAGACCTAAATGTGAAAATGTATTACAGAATCATATTAAACCTAGTTAAACATAAGATATAAATTCATTTAATACACCAACGTAAAAACTTATTTCAAAATTGTAAGAAAATGTCATATACTTTTTTTAATATTTTAAGAGATTCACAGTTTTACTAATTATTCATAAAGTAATTACTAATGTAACCTAACTTGGTGTTTTAAAATTCACTGTTTAGTAACTTAAAAAATATATATATTTACTGCGAGATATTGTTGTATTTACTTTGAGCGAAATATTACTTGTTGTCAATTGAACCAGTGTTCAATTATTTTTTTCAAGTTGTTAAATATTACAGTTGGATAATTTATGGCTTCAAAATAAATTTTCAACTTGACACAAAAAAATAATTGTTAAGTTGTTTCTGCGAATATACTTTCACATTGTTTAAGTCTATAAAATGGGTTACATATAACACATATTAAATAAATTAAACATGGTAATTTCCAATTTATCTCCATCATACAGCAGATCTTTCTTTTTACCTGAAAATCACAAATGGCTTGTTATATGTAGGGTGCTTCCTTGGATTTCAGACCTTTGCCTAGGTTATTTCGGACAATTTCGGGCACGATACATTCTTTATAAAATTAAATTACTTTTGGTACCATGTTATTGTCCACAAAAATTCATCTTTTTTAAACTCCTCTATATACAGTTCAATGATGTCATTAATGCACACAACAAAGTAGCATTTTGTCTTTTTGGTGATATTTAGTTGATCTTGAATCTAATAGATAATAAAGAGTACTTGAAAATAAAATATTACAGAATGCAAATTAAAAATAAGCAGTTTTCTATTTCACTGGAATTATTTTTAAAATTTACAAGGCTCTGAATAAGCATAATAATAATTTACAGATAAGTTCTTAACCCAGCAAAAATGCCATTGTTCTTGACCGAAGGTATTACCTCGTACCAAAGGACCAACATAGCACACATGACCCAGCTAAGTATAGGCCGATCACCTGCCTACCCACACTGTATAAGGTGATCACCTCCTGCTTAACCCAACGCATCTATGCACAAAATACCATCATTGCAACTCAACAGAAAGGATGCTCGAGGGGAGCAATGGGATGCAAGGAACAATTGATTGTTGACTCTGTCATATATAACCAAGCCTGTACCAACCGAAGAAACCTCTTTACTGCCTACGTGGATTATAAGAAGGCCTTCAACTCAGTGGCACATGAGTGGCTCAAAACTATATTGAGAATGTACAGGGTCGATAATAATTTTGTTTTCTTTTTAGAACGCATCATGTCAACCTAGAGAACTAGGATCCATTTGTAAGTGCCATCCAGCGACACCTTCGAAACTAACACCATTCAGATACGAAGAGGAATATTTCAAGGCGATTCACTTAGCCCATTGTGGTTCTGCCTTGCAATGAACCCACTATCACGCCGTTTGAACTCCACCAGACACGGCTTTGGAAATAACAACGATGAGGTAGTCAGAGTGAATCAACTTCTATACATGGATGATCTTAAACTGATGGCTGCTACCGGAAACCAGCTGGAACAAATGCTTAAAATGGTGGAGGAGTTCTCCGGGGATATCGGAATGCAATTTGGACTTGGCAAGTGCCGTATTTTGAACATCGTTAAAGGGAAGATACAACCGGGGGCTTTCGAAATGCAAAACGGTGAAACTATAGCTGCAACGGAAGCAGACCAAACATACAAATATCTAGGTATGAAACAGGCTAAAAGAATTGACCATGGCCCTATGAAGGCCGAATTGACAACCGAATTTATCAGGAGGGTAAGGCGGGTATTACGAACTAACTTAAATAGTAGAATTTTGTTTAAGGCGCTCAACACGTATGCTTGCTCTGCGCTAAGCTATTCTTTTGGAATTGTAAGTTGGAGCAGGACGGACATCCAAAACCTGCAAAGAAAAATAAGGACACTCCTAACAAAAGCACAAAAACATCACCTTCGGAGTGCTATTGAACGTACAATGCTTCTAAGACACGAAGGAGGAAGAGGATTGGTGGATATTGGTAAGCAGCTCGACCAACAAATAATAAACTTACGTTCATATTTCCACAGGTTAGCGGACTCTTCCACACTACATCGAGCAATATGCGAGGCAGACGATTCAACGCCGCTGCAGTTGAGGGAGCAGGATATTACTTCTCACCACCAGACAGACCAAGAGAAGTTATAAACCTGGCTACGGAAGCCACTTCATGGACGGCACCCAAATGAGGTCAATCAGGACAATGTCAACAACTGAGCGTAGAACTACTGGTTGATTTCAGGACAGATGTTTCCGGAAACGGAGGGCTTCTTGTTGGCTATCCAAGACCAAGTTATTCCGACGAAGAACTATCGGAAGTTCATGATCCCTCAATAGAAAATGACCAATGCAGATACCGCTGTCGAACATCAGAGACAATCCAGCACATAACTGGAGGATGCTAGGCGTTTGCCACAACCGAGTATAAGGAAAGATACGACTCAGCCGCTAAGATACTCCACCAAGAGTTAGCAGAAAAGTTAAACCTATTACAGGTAGGAAAAGTGCCTTATTACAAGTACAATCCGGAGCCTATTCTTGAGAACAACCAGTTCAAGACCGAACGGTTCTGACGGATCAGAGAGTAGCTCATAATAGACCAGACATTATACTAATAGATAAAATTTCTAGGCGAACTACACTAATCGACATCGCTGTACCTAACAACAACAACCTAAGACCAAAATACAACGAGAAGATCGCCAAATACAGAGATCTGGAGGTCCAAATCCAAACGATTCCCATAATACTGTCAACAACTGGAGTGATACCAAAGAACCTCCTGCAGAACATCAAGGGACTGGGCCTTAGTGAGCATCTGTATAAACCTATGCAGAAAGCAGTTCTCCTTGCAACCGCGAGAACCGTCCGAAAGTTCGTAGGAGATACAGCAGACAACGTCCCGATAACATGGAAAGGGTTCCCAAAGAGCTTCATACTTTTGGTGTCTTTGTATGCCTGGTATGAGTGAATAATCCCTAGAGGAAGTGCGTAGCCGTTTGGCTTGTAAATCATAGTTCAATAATTTCCACTCACAGGCAGCAAACAAACAAGTTTCAAATAGGTATAGTATCTGTAATATATGGTTAAATAACTAAGCTGGTAATAATAAATATGATTTCCACTAAGCCTAATCTGGTCTTGATGGTTTAAGAGTCAAATTTTTGGCATTTATTGGTCTACAATATTCTCCATAGTTGTAAGATCTAGCTTTGAAGCTGAAAATAAATATTTCAGTTCAACGAGAGCATCCTCAGACTCAATAACACCTAAAAAAAATGAAAAGGAAAATTAGAAAAAAATTACTATTTTAATTTTTTATAAACACGAACATTAAGCATTTTTACTCTTTTGTATATAAAATGAGTTATAATATGTAAGAGAAACCTAATTTAATTTTATGATTTTTTTTTGATAATCTACAAAACAAATTTATTATATAACACAGAGTAATGTAATGATTGTTATAAATACCGGGCTACAGTTAAAACATCATCTTTATGGTAGTTAATTTTATATTTCCGTTACATAAAGTGTCAATAAATTTCGAAACATAATTATTTAGATTAAGTGAAATATACGAAAACAATGTTTTTTTCTAACCCCCTATTTCTAGGTCGTAGAACACGATTCTGGCCTTGACTTTGTACTATTCGTCCTGTTTCTCGGAAAATACAGAATATCAAATGTCACTTTAGGTTTAATTTATTGCAATAAATACTTAAAATTTTGTTATATGAACAAATTTTACACTAATAGAAGCTTCTGTATTACATAAAATTTCAAAAATTTGCACTTCTTGTATCGAAAAGATGAAGAAAAGCAACCAAAAAAAATTATCTGTTTCATCTATCAGTGATAAGAGTTGTTTGAAATTGGGAATATTTGGCGTTTTTAGTAATAATTCATCGATTAATAGTCTTTACGAAACTTATTTTTTCATTGAAAATGTATGTTTTTCTAAATTTGTGCAAAAATAGCTGGGATTTAATTTATTTAGAAATAAAAGTGACTTCATGTGAAGTGAAACATGTTTTTTTTTGTGTTTTCCTTGCAATGTGGAGATAAATAATAAAAAACCAAGGCAAGAATCGTGTTCTATGACCTCGAAATGGGGGTAAACTATCGGAATTTTTCCAAAAAAAGAAAGTTTTCCTAGATTTCACTTATTCGAAATAATTACCAAAATGACTTGCAGAGAACAAAACAATCTGAAAATATTTAGATATCTATAATTTTTTTTCCCACCTTTTGCATATTTAGAAAAAAATAAATTAGTATTGTACTTACGGATTGTTTTCCTTTATCCGAGCTCACTTTAGACTCAAGCCTATTTTAGTTTTTTACAAGTTCTTGATTTTGGCATCTTAAAATAAATAACTTAAAACACAGATACAAAAATCACAGTATTTCCACTATGAAGCAAAGCACCGGTAACAATAGTTATTTTGGAAATATCACCCAAGTCCACTGAAAAGAAATTCCGCTGGGTCGCAAAATAGTGTCTTGATCCAGTGAGCCGGGTGCGGCGTGCGGGGTTAGTCCAATGAATGCAAAGTGCCGAACATTTACGAGGAAATATTGTGAAGGTCAAATATAATAAAAGAACAAGGGTTACTAAATAAGGCTTTTTATTTTATTATTTATTAAGATGAAGAAGTAAGATGCTGTTTGTCATTAATGAAATTTTTAATGTTACTTTTGGCAATGAAACTATAATATAATATATCATATAGTTAATTATGTTTTAAATAAAGTATAAATTCATTATAAAATTTGTGGCGCCATTCTTTTTAATTTTTTTATTGGTACACTGTGGAATGAAGGGAAAAAATTATAATACTTCACCCAAGATATAACGCCACCTATAAAGATTAAGCAGAAATAAGGTAACATAACCGGTACAAAAGGTGTCTTGTGTAAGAAAAATTATATTACTAAAATATTACATTTAGCGTCATCTATAATAAAAAAAAATAAAGAAATTTTGCTGATTTGCGCTTATGCGAAAGTGATATTTTTCACGTGTAAACCCTCCTCTTAATAATCGCATAAAATCCTAGAACAGTTTAGTTTGTAGTAGGAAAAAAAAGTACGTTCATCAATATGTCAAGAAAATGGTACAAGCAACTTTCACAGTCTATTACTTTTATAATACATATATAAACTACGTAACCCTTTCAAAATAATTTTAGTTGACAGTGCAAATAAATATAATTATTAATTTTAAATATTTATCCACAAAATGAGGTGGGTATATGTTAAAACATCTACATATGTGTAAGTTAAATAATTATAATGCATTATTTTCTTTTTAGTCATAATCGGATATTAACTGTATAACTTGTAACCCACTGTCCGAATGATTGTTTGATTCAAAAGCTTTGCCCCGTTAAAGTTTCGAGATCCGCCGATTTATAGGTTCTATTTCAACTTGCCAACCAGTTTTTTAAAGTTGCTCAATTTTTTTTATCTAGTTGAATTCTGGATGAGACGGTGATAAGCATGAAAAACAATATCCATATTCTTGCAACACTTATTCCAGTCTATATTTAACCGAAGTTCTCATCCAACTCTATGTTTTTTCTATAGCTATTCCACGATTTATTATTTTTTTGCTTCCGAATATTGACCACGTTGCATTAAGAACCGGTGTTTACTATTAACATTGATTTTGGCAAATTAAAAATTACTTATGTCCATATTCTTTTATATAATTTTAATGATTCTTGTTGTCACGGTAATTCCCACTTTTAGATCCTCAAATTAAAAATTCAATAATATGGTAACAGAAGCAAAAGATTGCGAAATTGGTCATACAAATCTTGATTTCTTTTGATGGTACCTTTTTTAATTCACTCCCAACAATTAGGTTAATTTTCTTTAATTTCAAGTAGCATTTTATCATTTTGTCAAAAAAAAAATTAATGGGGTAAGAAAACATATTCTCCGTTCACCATTACGGCAAAAATATATTAATAAATAAAATTATTTTTAAACACTGTATATAATTTGAAAAATTTCGTTTCGTATCAATTTGTAAATAATGATGTAAACAAACAAAATAAGGGAAAAAAAAGAAATATATTTTTTCATAATTACAGAATAAATTTCCTGGCCTTAAAAAAGTTAATCAATCACTCACACCTTACAACGAGAAAGTTAACGCACAAAAACAAAAACAATAGTTTATAAACATTGTAACCCCAGACCAAAAAATTTGATAGTAACACTCATTTCCTTCACTGAGTACAAATTTAACTTTCACATTATAAGAAATGAGTGAACTAACTGTCGTCGGTACCGAATCTGACCGCGTTATCCACTCCTGCCTCAAATATCAGTTGTGCCCAAGTGATGTCACCGACATCTTTACTAAAGATTGCAACGCTAATAATCTGCTTGAAAATTAGGTTATTCAGTGAGGAACATAATATACTATAGTCGTATTATACTATAAAATCTAAGAAGTGATGAGAAAATAATCTAATTAAAAATAACTAATTAGAAAACAAATGATTTCTTTGCACACATTTGTTAGAAACTTCAGATTAAAAAATGTAATTCCAGGTGCTCAATATAGGCTTCACTGTTAACAATGCATTTTTTGCAGTTCTCGCCTGTTTTATTTGTGTTCATATTAAGCACTTGTAATTATATTCTTTTATTCGAAATTTCTAAAAGAATTGTGCAAAGTAATCATTTGATTTCTAACCAGTTATTTTTAATAAAATTATTTTATCGATGTTAGAGCGTATAATTATTTTTTTCATAACCAGCTTCATTTTATATTATAATACGATTATAATATACTACGTTCTTCATTGAACAATCTAATTTTTAATTATTTCATAACTTACATGGTTATAGCTACTTTTTGAAATATTTAATATATTCAGGTAAATATTTCAAAAACGGTTGGAGCAAATATATATATTTTTAAAATGGAATTTTAAGCTCTATTTTAATACTTAACAGTAACAGGGTATTTCATTTGAAAAAGTAAATTTATTTTAAAAAATATAATTTTTCATAAGAATTTGTTTTTTCCGGTTACATATTCTCACGATTTAAAAAAAATTCAGCAACTTATGTATTTAAAGTTTTTTTCTAAGTGCTTACCAGAGTTTGTCAAAATATAAGGAACAAGTGATGATTTGAATGAAACGGAACGGCGGCACCGATTTGAATGACATTTTTTGCATTATTTGGGAGTGATCAGGAAGTTCCATGTAATTATGGGCTAAAATTGGTTCAGTAGATTACTAGATGACGCTTATAATATGGCGAACAAAAAAAGTAATTTTATCCGATTTTCTCCAAAATTGGTAGGGAGTAGTTTTCGGGATCGTACATAATGAATATTATTTTTTTAAAACCCAGTACGGCGGAATAAAGATTTTACATCTCTCCACTTTGTTCAAAATTGGTGCTGGGGAGCTTTAAGAGTATAAATTACGAATTTGAAATTTTCCTAAAAATTCAATATAACTGATACTATATGGCGTTTCAAAAATTTTACATAGCTGGATTTTGTGCCAAATTGGTGTAAGAAGGTTTTTGAGGGTGTAAATTACGAACTGTAAAATATTTTGAAAAAATTCAATATGCCGGGTCCAATATGGTGAACTTAAAATTTTCCAACTCTTGATTTTTGTCAAAATTGGTATAGGATAGTTTTTGAGGATGCAAATAACGAATTTAGAAGTATTTTTTAAAATTCAGTAAAACCGATTATGTCTAAAATTGGTACTAACAACCCCTCTCTATTGTGTATCTTTGCGAGTAGCTCATTACTTTATTATAGTGCAAATAAAGTTGATCACACTTCCTGTTAACAATTTTTTTTAGAAATCCATGGTTTCAAAACATAAGCTAAAAATGGCACATTCGGTAGGATGTGCTAGACGACTCGACAAAAATCGTGAGCATTTCTGTTTTCAACAGTTAACTAGTGCATTCAGAATCGAAACAAAGAGCCAATAAAGAACAATAATTTCAGGAAGGCCAGCAGAGAACAAGTATTGCTAAAACCAGTTAAATTCGCCTAGTGGAAGACAAAATCGCGGAAACCAGTAGCAAGTAAGAATCAGCCAATCAATTAAGAATCGAAGAAATTAATTTAAAACAATCATCAAAATTAGAAATAAGTGAAAATTAGTTATAAATGAAGAAAATAAGTGAAAAACTAATCTTAAATGCAACAAGTTAAGTTCAACCAGTGAAAGTGAATTAAAAAGTTCTTTTATGTTTGTGAGACAAATTGAATAAACGCTACAGGAAGGAAAAGAATCACTCTACTACATATTTTAACCATTGCATATTTTAACCACTTATATTTTATCATTCTTTTCGGAATGATATTTCTTCTTCTCTTCTGAAAGTAAGATTAAAAATAAGTTTGATCACAAATTGAGGCAGTCAATTTGTAATTTTTATTATTAATCTTAATTAATGTTAGACTTCAAAGGAGAGATCAAGGATATAAACAATAGCTTTAGATTAACGAATTTATTTAGCAATACCCAAAATAATACTATTCGAAATACTAATAATCAAAATCTAAATATGGAAGCAAATTTATCATTAATTTTGCAAAATAAAGTTGTTTAAACAATTTATTAAAACAAATTATTGCTAAATTATTTTTTTTTTAAATAAATGCTTCCATTATATTTTACAAAAATAAATACATTCTTAATTATTTTAGACCGACTTCTAAAAGAATTTCTCAATTCGTCGGCTATTTAATTTTTTAATGTTTGTACACCGGTTACTCTGGAACGGTGGCATCGATTTGAATTTTTTTACGTTATGTTCAGGAAGTTGCTGCGGTAGTCCTATATTATTTTAAACAAAATTGATACAGTAAAATCCAAGATGGCGCTAACAATATGGCGGAAAAAAAAAATAATTTTTTCCGATTTTCTCCCAAATTAGTATGGGAGAATTTTCGGGATTGTAAACAACAAATTTGAAATTATTTTTATAAAATTCAATATGGCGGACAAAAAAATTAATTTTATCCGATTTTACCCAAAATTGGTATGGGAGAGTTTTCGGGGTCGCACATATCGAAACTCAAATTATTTTTAAAAAATTCAATATGGCTTACCCAATATGGTGAATAAGAAAAATTGTTTTGTTTGAGTTTTTCCAAAATCGATATGGGGGAGCTTTTGGGGTCCCACATTACGAATCTGAAATTATTTTAAAAATATTAAATATGGCGGATCCAAAATGGCGAATTAAAAAATTTTCCTGTCTCGACTTTGTTCACAATCAGTAATGGGGATTTTTGTTAATATTAATTACAAATTTAGAATTATCTTTGAAAAACTCAATAAGGCAAATCCAATATGGCGTCCTAAAAATTTTACATCTTTCGATTTTCGCCAACACTGGGGGAGTAAATTATGAACCTAAAATTAATTTTTCACGATACAATACGACGAATCTAATATAGCCGATTAAAAATTTTACATTTTCTGATTTTATTCAATGGTGAGACTGGACAGTTTTTGAGGCTATATATAGCGAATATATGATAATTTTAAGAAAATCTAATATGTTATAATGCAATATGACGGTCTAAAAATTTTAATTTTCCAGATTTCTTACAAAATTGGTACTAGGGGGATTTCCAGGGTTTAGATTTAGATTAGATTAAGACGTTAAAATTTTTTTAGACATTCACTATGGCACATCTAATATGGAGGGTTGAAAATTTTACATTATTTATATTTTTTAAAATTTGGTATTAGGCGGTTTTTGAGGCCGTATATTACGAATATGAAATTAATTGTTTACTTAGTTTGGCAGATACAATATGAGAAACTTAAAATTTGCGGGGTTCTTAAGGCGTATACAAACTCAATGTGCAAGATAAAATATGTCGGGCTAAGAAATTAACATCTCAAGTTCTTTAAATATCGGTATTGGAAGGTTTTGGTGGCCTATATTACCAATCTAAAATTAATTTAAATTTTAAGATAGCGGATTTACTATGACAGGCTAAACATTTCTCATTCCTCCTTCGTATAACAGCCTAATATTCGTTGCATTTTTGGGTCCTACTGCTTTTCGAGTTATTCCAAATTTCGCTCCTTTGCAAATTTCCTTCCCAACTTAATTATTTTCTTCATCATTCAGTAATTTGCCTATAAGAAATACAGCCCTAATTTAATTCTATTCCTAATTTGATTTTTTTTAGGTCGGCGACTCTACGACACTGTTTTAGGTTGTTTATATTTAAATAGGATATTGCTATTTACCTTTTTTTTTGTGCCGATTATTTCAAATGAAGTCGTTACATTTATCTATTTTAGTTACAGTTTTCCGAATTTTTATTTGAAGTATTTTCAAAAGTTTGTTTACCTTTTTGTTGAGGTTATGTGACCTTTCCAGATGACGTTTTTCCTTTCGATTTCAAATACAGGCCGGCACCGGTTTTATCTTCACTGCTTTTTTTGCAGCTTTTACGGCACGCACAATTACCGCAGCAACACCGGCTAATGAGCTCAAAGCTGATAACCTCGCAAAGATTTATATTAATGGTAATATCCCGCCAGTTTTAGGAATCGGTATTATTCTCGGAGTACGAACATTCCTTTTGCCACCTGCCGCTTTTACCGATCTACATGCTGCCAACAGAGCTATTTTAGATGCATTCGTGAGATTTTTCTCCAACACATTTTTTCTTCCGGCTTTTAATAATTTCTTTCGAACTGCTTGTCGAATAGCTGCCCCGATAATGACTTTCCGAACATGTCGACTTTTATTGACACCTTTCCCTTTTGTACGACGTGTGCTTTTACTAGATGTTTTTTTTGTTGGTAATGAAGATAATGATGATGATACACCCATCCCACAATGCTGTTTTACTTTCATAATGTTTTTAACTAACCCAGCTGTTATTTTTTCACTTAAACTGGAATCTTTCGATTTTACTCGCAATATTGATAACCGGGAATGTGTACCTCGAATGGTAATTTGTTTATTAACGAATTCACAATACCATGTCCAGTTGGATCCGTGAGACCATTTATTTTGTTTGACGCTCGGCATATGAATGACAGTTTTAGCGAAAATTTGCCCATAAAATATCAAATTTTCCTACGATGCGCGTTATCGATCTTAAACAAAAACTTCCTATTGACAATTTCGATGAAAAGTTGGACTTGGATTTGAAAAGAGAATAATGAAGAGACACGGTCCTTTATTTCCTTCCACTATTCGTGGTGTGTTAATTGGTCCTTCCAATTATACAAAAACTAATGTAATGTGTGTGTAATGATTTCGCTGCTTACACACCCCCTTGGGCTGCGTCTGAAAAATGTCTGTATTTACTCCAAATCTCTGTATCAACCGAAATATGAGTATTTAAGGAAAATTTTAGCATCCATCAAAAGTTTAGGCTACTATGCTTTTAGTGATTCCAGTGATATTGTGGAACCATCCGATGCAAAACCAAACTCTATATTTATCTGTGATGATGCTATAAGTGAAAAAAAAGATGTTATAAGATCGTAATTTAGCGTGAGACTTCACAAAAATATCGACTCTTTTTACCTAGCGCAAACATATTCGCGGGTGCCTAAACAGCTTGTGCGAGACAATGCCATCTTTAAACAAGACGAGTTGAATTTGAAACACATATTTTTCGGACTCGTATCACCACATATAACTTTTACTAAATTTCAAGAAATGTGCTCACAATGGTGGGATAATCAATATGGATTTTTAATAATTGATAAAGACAGTGATGCGAAATAGGGAAGATGCCGTAAAGGCACTGATAGCTATATATTACTGTAATAATAAGAGAAAACACTCATTTGATAGTTAAAACATCCTATGTTAACATCATGAATAACGCGATCGACTTAAAACGTAAACTAGTGGAAGCCACCAATGCCATTAGAAAAACATTTAAACAAATTAAAGCGGATAAAGAATTAAATGAGGAATTGAAAAAATTTTATGAACCCATTTCTAAGCTTTTGACAACTATATCTGATGTAGTGAAACAAAGTCAACAACAACAACAACAAAAATAACAATAACAGCAACATTATCCAGCTACAAAATCACATAGTCCAAATACATCAGTGCAGTCGACTCAAATATCAGGTTTTCCCCAACCTACACATTCCTTTCAAACCTCCACAGCTATTCAGCAACAGCAGCAGCATCACATTTAAAAAAAGGATATTAGCCAATCGGTGTTTGATACACCCTCGACATCAACTAATACATCTCTCGAATCCACTGATACCGTAAATTCTGATACTTTAAACGCACAACTTAAAGGATTACGTTTCTATACGACACTGTATATAGTGTATGTTTTGGTTCAAAAACAGATCGTACCAAAAATTTTGTTGATAATACGGAGGAACGTTTTCCAAATGGAAATATTGGCTTGTACAAAAAGGGGAAAAATATTGCAGAATATGATGGATCACCGGCACTTCATAACTTGTTATTTCCAAAAACACCCCCAAGCTTAGGCTAGAAACCACAATTAATTGATAATATACTTATGAAGTACAAGAATATATTGGAATCCACAAGTGCTTTCTACAAAAAGTATAAAAAAGTGATGGTTTATTGGAGACCAAATAACACAAATTTTTACGAATTATTAAACCTCTGATGATGGACACAAAATTAGGTGGTGTTAGAAGAAAAATATTTCCGAAAAACTACAGTTATCCACAAAGAAGAAATTATCTTCGAAAACATTTCAATATGTCTACTGGAACAAAGCTAAAGAGTTGGTGGATCGTTTACGTTTGTTGTGGAGTTCCTAAGTGGCTGGATACACTGGACATGAAAATGAAATTATGTCAACCATAGAGGAATTACGAGAAGAAGGTATAATATATTAAGCCCAATATTTAATAATATTCCCCAGTTCTTCCTTTGATCTGAAACTGAAAATATTACCAATAATATGGAGCCAAGTCTAGAAAAAAACAAAATTGTCAATGAACTACATAGAACGGCTAGAAAAAATTTATAAGAAGGCGTACGATATTAAAAGGATATAGAGATTTGGCTGAAATGCAATAATATGCTGATGAAAACGATGGTTATCGTTATATTTTGGTCTGTATAAATTGCTATTTTAAATTTGTCTATGCCGAGGCGATAAAAAAAAGACAGGTTTAGAAGTAACTAGTGCGGTGAAAAGCAACATTGAAAAGGCATCATATACATCAACAAATTTACAAAGTGATAAAGAAAGAACTTCTATATTAGTAACTATCAAGCCCTGATGAACACAATATTTGATGTTTATGCCACTGATATCTGCGACTGTTTGAAGACAATTCTTTTCCCACTAACCTTTATAGTGAATTTCCAGGTTGAATTATAACAATGGTGGGGAGTGACTTAACGGCAGAAACACCAGAAATAGTGGGGGGAGTGCTCAAGGTCGAATGACTTCACATGTTTAAATATAAGGAGAACTTCAAGGTCAAAACATAATGAAACAAATAACTACATTTTATATTCTTTATTGATTGACATTTTTCTGTTGTTCTCTTTTACCTGTAATATAATCGTTTAAATCTTAATTTCTCAATTTGTTTAATAATATTTGTTTATTTTTATCTATTAAAGATTCCTTACAAACTATACTTGCTAAAATACACACTTCAGCATGGTCCATATGTTTAAAGAATATATTAAATTTCAGAGTTACCGAATCTTGTATTTTATATGCATAAAATTCCGAACAGGCTGCAGAAATTAAAAACTCTTCATACATTTTTAGTTAAAAATTTCCATATTAACTACTTCGTTAGACTTAAGTCCTACACTCTAATTTTATTTAACACAACCGGATCTTCAATGAAACTAATCAGTTTTTTCAAACAGTCACTAAATCTCAACTTTTTTATTTCACAAACAAACTCTAGTAAATTTAATGTTTTGCTGCAATATTTATGACATGCATTCGAAGCCTTTTCATATTCAAAAGCCAAATCAGAATAGCGCAACGCTCATTTGGACTTTTCATTGCATTACTGAAGTAATTACTTGCCGTTTCAGTGAACTCATCGTCAAATTTTTTTATTATCTCTTGCAAATCAGTATTCATATTTTTCACTTATTTTTACACCCACCACACTTTATTTTATTGCTGGTCGTGACCCATTTATATAATGACGATACATTTACCACAAAAATAACCCAAAACTCTAGCAAACTAACTAAGTTACGTTTTATAAAAAAATAATTACCATCTTTCTTTACACCAAAGCACTCCGTTGAAATCGAAATTTTGATAAATGCGACAAAATATTCAATGAACTAAATCTACTTGAGATCAATAATCATCCCATGACATAAGCCTCACAAGCGTGTTAGAGTGACGGAATTACAAAAATTCCGTAACAAATTCCAAAATAACATAAGACTAAGGAATCCCCAAAGTTTAGAAATGGCAATGTCACCCATAACAGAGGAAGCAAATTTTCTTAATAACCGAAACTGGAATAATATGTATGTGAGTAGAGTTGGGGTCTGTACACTGTGACCTGGCAGATCTATTGTGCCTGCCTACTGCTGCTCAGTCGCAAGAGTGACCTTATCGGCTAGAGCAGGTCCTCCAGTCCTATTTCCCTCAGGAACCTTAGGATATTTGACGGCTTCAAAGTAGTTAGCTCCCCTACTTCGATTTGGTGTGTTCCCAAGAACCGCATTCTAGGGTTTTCTAGAGCGCTGCACTCTGAAATAAGATGAACAGAAATTTCGTCCTCCTATTCACAGAATCTGCATTCTTCTCTTTCTACACGTCCGAGTTTCTTGAGGTGTCCCTTCAGGTGGCAATGCCCCATTAGGACCCTTGTCAGAATTATGAGTTGGTTTTTACTTAAGCTTATGCATTCTTTGAATATCTTATGGTCGTAGTTATTTTCTCTTGTCTCAATCCTTTCAGCTTCGTCCAATAACTGGATCTTCTGCTTCCTTCTTCTATCTCTATTTCTTCCAGCATTACGCTACTACTGATTCCACAGAAATGATCTGGACCAGAAATGGTATCTCAGTTCCTTCCTCGCAAGTCTGTCTATTATTTCATTCCCCTCTATTCCGGTATCTCCCGGTACCCACATGAGGGTGACTTTGTTATTCTTACTCAAATCATTTAGTTCTTCTAGGCATTGCCAGACCATATTGGAACTGATAACTTGAGCGCACTTATGGCTGCTTGACTATCCGACATGATGATAATCTCTTGACCGTGATAGCTTTCTCCTTGTTGAACTGGATACATTTCCTAATGACATGTATTTTTGCCTGAAAAATGTTTGCTGACTTACCCAAGCTTTCGTAGTGTCTGGTGCTGGGTTCATACACTCCTACTCCAGTTCCCTCCGTTGTTTTGGAGCCATCTGTATATCATATAATGGATTTCTTGCTGAGTTTTTCAATAGTGTTTCTGTCCCATTCGCTCTTGTGAATCAACTTGTGCTGAAGTTTTTCACAAAATTGAATTTCTTTTTCATTTCATCCTGGGGCATCTCCCAGATTTGTTGATTTCTGGATAAGAGATTGGGCCTTCGTTTTATGACCTCATCTCTCATCATCCCATAAATCGTCTTTTTCGCCATGTTCTCTAGAAATATATGTAGAGGTGTGAAGTTTAGAATTACTTCCATGACGGCCTTTGGGCAGGTTTTCATTACCCCGGTTATACATGCACGGGCCAGTCTTTGAATTTTTGAAAGGTAAGCTCTGGTTGAAACCAGTCTGGTTTTTTTCTTCAGATCACTGCCCTATATGTGATGAGTGGTTTCATTATTGCAGTTTACATCCACTGTAGGATTTTTCTATAGACCATCCTGGCTTTTCTAGCCTTGTTGATTACTTCTTTTTCATGCCTATTCCAGAAAAGCTTGTTATCTAGGATCAGTTTCAGATATGTAAAATCTGACTTCCACTCAATAACATTCCCATCCATTTTGATGGTTTTCAGATTGAAGTTTACCTTTTCCTTGAAGGCTACTAGGGTAGTTTTGGTGAGGTTGATGTTTAGTCCCATCATCTGGCACCATTCTCTAGTGTATTCAAGCCCTCTTTGAACTATGCCACAGAGGATATTATCGAATTTGCCTCTTGCGATCACGACCATATCATCGGCATAGCCCTGACAAGGTATGTCGAGGTCAGTCAGATCACAAAAGAGTTGGTCTACAACTAAGCTCCACGTAAGTGGAGAGGCTACGCCCTCTAGCGATACGGAGGGCGATAGTGTCCTGTCCTATCTCTGTCTCTGCTATTCTAGTGTAGAAAAGTCATGCTATCCATTTGGATGTCGTTTTGTTCACTCCCCTGTGGGAGAGTACTCTTTTGACTACCTCATCTGGAGTTTTGTCAAAAGCCTTTTCTATATCAAGATATGCACATATTACAGTTTCCTTCCTGTTCAGTGCGTCTTGAATCTCATCTGTTAATTGTATCAGGAATAATAAGTTATATATTCAAAAATTTCATCCTAATCAAAGAATAACACAAATTAATACTAATATTAATACGCAAAGAAAACAAATCAGTTATCAAAATAATTATCTGAATAATATGCAATTGTCAAAACCAATGTTTAATAATTTTCAACAAAGACATGGTGCAACCAATTTATAGACCGAATAATTTTTGATTACGATTTGAACCAAATAATAACTTCCTAACACAGAAATACCCTTTTTTCTTACAAAGAAATCAAACTATTTTAATAATCATAGATTACCACCAAACCTCAATAAAAAAAAAACAGATTAAATAATAAAAATAATATTAATTTAGTATAGGGTGATTCAATTAGGACGAGAGATGATCGACTACAGAAAACAATTACACGTCGAATTTTGCAGGGAGTACTCGCCCATGCAAGTGTCACAGAAGAGAATATCCGATCAATACAGAGTTATTTTCCGAAACAGTATAATTCCTGAAAGGCCGAATACAATCAAAGCGAAAATTGAACATGAGATCAGAGGCACTGACAATAACAACTATCCGATTGCTGAACCTGAGTCACAAACGGAACCTGATGTCCAAGAACAACAGAAACAGCTGAATGACGAAACCCAACAGGACAACACTGAACTCTTTTATCAGAAACTGTTAATAGAAATGAATGCTGCGGTGGAGTGGAGTATGATGGCAGCAATCCGTTAAGCGGACCGCAACTGCCAAAAATTAATTCATCCAAAAAAACTGGGTGTTATGTTAGACATCATGAACAATCGGATTTTACCAGCTTATGTTTCAGATGCCTACACTCTGGAGTCCTTGCATATGACCATCTACTCTGTCGAGACTGCAATCGCTAGAGCTTTAGAAATAAAAATTACAACAGAGTGCCGATCAGCAAAAACAGAACCCAACATACCACCATGGGAAAAACATCTAAATAAGAAAATTGAGAATCTTCGAAAAGATATTGAACAGTTGACGGAGTACATCAGGGGCACAAGGACAAGTGAACTGCAAAGATGAGTTGAAGAAATCATGAATCATGTCCGATACCATTCGCAACAAGATCCAGCGAATGGTACTGCTATTGTAGAATGGCTAAAGAAAAGCAAGACCAGCAATAACCGAAAACGTGACAATGCGCTGTTCCAACGACTAGAAAATACTTTCTACCGTAAGCTAAACTCTCTATCTAATATGGCAAATAATAGATATCCCAGTAGAGAGCAGGTCGAAGAGTTCTGGGGAAGCCAACTTACTACACCCGCCATTTGGAGCATCGCAGTCGGCTAGATCAATGAAGAACATCAGATCTGCCAAGATTACAGTCAGATGTAATTTGAGCCATTTACCACCGAGAAAATTTAAGGAATAATCAAGGAATCCCAGGTCTCGACGGTATCCAAAACCACCGGCTCAAGAAGTTCTGGTGTATGCACCATCAACTGGCTGATCTTGTTCATGATGTTATTCTTAACCTAGCCAAAATGCCAGTATTCTTGACCGAAGGTATTACTTATCTCTTGCCAAAGGACTAACACAACACACATGATTCAGCTAAGTATAGGCCAATCACCTGCTTTCTTCCCACATTATATAAGGTGATCACCTCCTGCTAGACCCAACGCATCTATGCGCATTGTGAGCAAAATAACATCATTGCAACTCAACAGAAAGAATGCACGAGGGAAGCAATGAGATGCAAGGAGAAATTGATTGTTGACTCTGTCATATGTAACCAAGCCTGTACCAACCAAAGAAAACTTTTTGCTGCCTACGTGGATTATAAGAAGGTCTTCGACGCAATGCCGCCACGTGACTGGCTCACAACTATCTAGAGAATGTATAGGGTTGATAATTATGTTGTTTACTTTATAGAACACATCATGTCTACCTGGAGAACTAGGATCCACTTTCAAGTGTCATCCAGCGAAACCATCGAAACTAACACAATTTCCATCCGCAGGGGAATATTTCAGGGCGATTCATTTAGCCCATTGTGGTACTACCTTGCAATTACCCAACTATCTGGCCGTTTGAACTCCACTAGATATGGCCTTAGTATTAGAAATAACTATGAAAAGGTAGTAAGAGTGAATCATCTTTTATACATGGATGATCTTAAACTGATGGCAGCTACCAGAAACTAGCTAGAACAAATGCTTAAAATTGTAAAGGAGTTCTCCGAGGATATCGGAATGCAGTTTGGACCTGACAAGTGCCGTATTTTGAACATTGTTAAAGTTAAGATACAACTAGCTGCATTTGAAATGCAGAACAGTGAAACTATAGCTGCAATGCAAACAGAACCAATACCTAGGTATCAAACAAATTCTAAAAGAATTGACCACCACACAATGAAAACCGACTTTACAACCGAATTTGTCAGGAGGGCAAGGCGGGTTTTACGAACTAATCTAAATAGTACAAATTTGTTTAAGGCGCTCAACACTTACGCTTGCGCTACACTCATCTACTCTTTTGGAATTGTAAAATGAAACAGGACAGACATCCAAAACCTGCAAAGAAAAATAAGAACACTCCTAATAAAAGGACGAAAACATCACCCTCGTGCTATTGAACGCACAATACTTCCAAGACACCAAGGAGGAAGAGGATTGGTGGATCTTGGTAAGCAGCTCGACCAACAAATAATAAACTTTCGTTCGTATTTCCACAGGTTAGCGGACTCTTCCACACTATATCAAGCAATATGTGAGGCAGACAATTCAATGCCGTTACAGTTGAGAAAACAAGGTATTACTTCTCACCACCAAACAGACCAAGAGAAGTTAGAAACCTGGCTACAGAAGCCACTTCATGGACGGCATCCAAATGAGGTCAATCAAGACACGACTCAGTCGCTAAGATACTCCACCAAGAGTTAGCAGAAAAATTAAACCTATTACACGTAGAAAAAGTGCCTTATTACAAATACAATCCGGAGCCTATTCTAGAGAACAACCAGTTCAAGTTATATTGGGACCGAACGGTTCTGACGGATCAGAGAGTTACTCATAATAGACCAGACATTATACTAATAGACAAAATTTCTAGACGAACTACACTAATCGACATTGCTGTGCCTATCAACAACAACCTAAGTCCAAAATACAATGAGAAGATCGCCAAATACAGAGATCTGGAGGTGCAAATCCGAAGAAAATGGGCAATGAACAGCGTCCAAACGATTCCCATAATACTGTCAGTGATACCAAAGAACCTCCTGCAGGACTGCAAGGGTCTGGGCCTTGATGAGCATCTGTATAAACCGATGCAAAAAGTAATTCTCCATTCAACCGCGCGAACCGTCCGAAAGTTCATAGGAAATACAGCATACCACGTCACCTAAGACCCGATAACATGAAGAGGGTTCCCACAGAGCTTCATACTTTTGGTATCTTTGTGTACCTGGTATGAGTTAATATTCCCTGGAGGGAGTGCGAAGCCGTTTGACTTGTAAATCATAATAATAAGTCTGGCTGGCAAGGTGCTGCACTTAGTGGCGCCTATCGCTATCGTGATGTGTAGACGATACTGTCAGCGACACCAGTTGTCGGCTGTCCTAACCCTATATCCTTCCACTCCACCTTGTCCACCTTTCTCACCCAATATCACTCCTCTCTAATACTAACAATTTTTTTCCTTCACATGAAGGAACAAAGAGACCTTAGGTGGGTACCAGTGTCACTAAGAAATGCCATCCCTCTACCGAGGCTATCTCACGGATTCTAGAAGAGACAATTTTCCAGTTTTAAGAAGCAACAGGTTCAAGAAGCAGGTTCCTGTCGCAAAAAAAATTACAGCCCAACAACAGGAACTAGATAAACACGAGAACCAAGACATTCGCCAGCGCTCACTCAAGCGGGACGACCAAGATAGCACATGAAATGGACTGTATCTATGAATGAGACAATAATGCGCATTTTTTACAGGGTAACTCATCGAAGGAGAGATGGCCGGCTTTATTAAAACTACACGCTGAATTCTGCAGGGAATACCTATATTAACAAATGTCTGTAATAAACTATTCCCAGAAGTGCGAATTAACATCATCACAACAGAAATTGAATGAGAGATAAGTAGCATTAACGATAACAATGACCAAATCGCTGAACATGCACCACATCCAGACCCCGAGGTTGAAGAACAACCAAACAACGGCATAAGAGACCAACAGCAACAACAATAACAACTACATCAGCACGAAGGCCAAACAACACCAAAAGATCCACCCGCCGAAGATGCTGCGCGAGAACTTCAAGCAAGATCACCAGGACAACGCATAAAATGGACTGTGCCTGTAATTCAGTAATACACATTTTTTACAGGTTAAGTCACCTGGAACGAGAGATGATCGGTTATAGGCAACAACTTCACGCCGAATTCTGCAGTAGTATCTAAACATACAAGTGTCACAACAGAGAATAGCTGACCAATTTAGAGTTATTCTCCGAAAGAGCCTAATTCCTATAAACCGGCTCAATTCTATCAAGGCGGAAATTGAACGTGAAATCAGGAGCACTGACAATAACAACTATCCGATTGATGCACCTGAGCCAAAGCTTCATCCCGAGGTCCAAGAACAACAAGAACAGCTGAATGACGATACTAAACAGGAAAACACTGAACTCCTTTATCAGAAACTATCAACAGAAATGAGTGCTGCGGTGTTGGAGTATATTGGGACCAATCTTTTATGCAGACCGGCACTGCCAGAAATTAATCGTCTAATTATATATAAAAACTGGGTATTATGTTAAACATCATGAACTATCAGAGTTTACCAGCTTATGTTTCAGAGACCTATACTCTGGAGTCCTTCCATATGACAATTTATTGCGATGCGACTGCGATAGCTAGAGCTTTAGAAATTAAAACTACAACAGAGTTAGGATCAGCAAGAATGAAACCCATCAAACCATCATAGAATAAAAGTGTAAATAACGAAATCGAGAATCTTCGAAAAGATATAGGACAGCTGACGGAGTATATTAGGGGCATGAGAACAAATAAAATTCAAAATCCAGTTGAAGAAATAATGTATCGAGCCCGGTAACATTTGTAACACGATCCAGCAAATAGTACGGCTCAGAAATGCCTCAACACGCTGAAACAGAAGCTCTCTGCTAAAAAGATACAAGACCAGTAATAACCGAAAACGAGACAATACGCTATTCCAACGATCAGAAAAGATTTTCTACCGTAAGCTAAACTCTCCACCTAGTACGGCAGATAATAACACTCGCCCAAGAAGTTCTGCTGTATGCACCATCAACTGGTTAATCTTATTAATGATGTATTTCATACCAAGCAAAAATGCCATTGTTCCTGACAGACGGCATTACGTATCTCTTGCCAAAAGACGAACATAGCACACGCGACGCGGCTAAGTATAGGTCAATCATCTGCCATCCCACACTATATAAGATGATCACCTCTTGCTTAACTACATCCTATGCACATTGTAAACAGAATAACATCGTCACAACTCAACAGAAAGGATGAACCAGGGGAGCTATAAGATGCAAGGAGCAATTGATTATTGCCTCTATCATATGTAACCAAACCTGTAACAATCGAAGAAACTGCTTTGTTGCTTACGTGGATTACAAGAAGGCCTTCGACTCAGTGTCACATGAGTGGCTCACAACTATATTGAGAATGTATAGAGTCGATGTTCATTTTGTCTCCTTTTTAGAACACATTATGTCAACCTGGAGAACTATGATACAATTGCAAGTGCCATCTAGCAATACCATCGAAACTAATACAATTCCAATACGAAGGGGAATATTTCAGGGCTTTTCACTAAACCCATTGTGGTTCTGCCTTGCAATGATCCACTATCACCCCCTTTGAACTCCACCATATACGGCTTTAGTATTTGAAATAACAACGAAGAGATAGTAAGACTGAATTATCTTCTATATGATGATCTTAAATTGATGGCTGCTAGCAGAAAACACCTAGAACAAATGCTTAAAATTGTAGAGGAGTTCTCTGGGGATATCGGAATGCAGATTGAACTTGACAAGTAACGCATTTTGAACATCGTTAAAGGTATGGTACAACCGAGAGCATTTGAGATGCAGACCAGTGAAACTATAGCTGCAATGGAAGCAGAGCAAACACACAAAGACCTAGGTATGAAACAAATTCAAAGAATTCCCCATCTCACTGTCAAGGCCGAATTGATGACCGAATTTGTTAGAAGAGTAAGGCGGGTATTACGAAGTAACTTAAATAGTAAAAATTTGTTTAAGGCGTTCTGCCTTTAGCTACTCTTTTGGAATTGTGGAATGGAGCAGGACGAACATCGAAAATCTACAAAGAAAATAAGATCCTTCTTAACAAAAGCACGCAAACACCATCTTTGGAGTGCTATTGAACGACACCAAGGACAAAGAGGGTTGGTGGATATTGATAAGCAGCTTAGTCACCAAATAATAAACTTACATTTATATTTCCACAGGACTCTTCCCCACTACATCGAACAATATGCGTGGCAGACGATTCAATACCGCTACAGCTGAGGGGACAGAATATTGATTTTCACTATCAAACAGACCAAGAGAAATTTTTTGGCTACGAAAGCTACTTCATGAACGGCATCCAAATGAGGTCAATCAGGACAATGTCGATAACTCAGCGTCGAACTACTGGCTGATTTCAGAACAGATGTCTCCGAAAACGGAGATTTTTTTTAGCCATCCAAGACCAGGTTATTCCAAAAAAAAAATTATCAGAAGTTCATCGTCAGAGGTCCCTCAATAGAAAACGACTAATGTAGATATGGCTGTCAAATATCAGAGACAATCCAATATATAACAGGAGGATGTCAAGCATTTGCCGTTTCTACGCATGCTCTCCACTTAGCTACTTTTTTGGAATTGTGAAATGGAGCAAGAAGAACATCGAAACCTTGCAAACAAAAAAAAGCATTCTTATTAAAAGCACACAAAAACCACCTTCGGAGTGCTATTGAACGTCCAATGCTTCCAATATGTCAAGGAGGAAGAGGATTAGTGAATATGGGCTCGATCAACAAATAATAAATTTACCTTCATATTTCCACAGGTTAGCGGATTCTTCCACACTACATCGAGCAATATGCGAGGCAAATGATTCAAGGCGGTTAAAGCTGAGGAAACATGATATTGCTTTTCACCAATAAACAGACCAAGAGAAGTTACAAGCCTGGCTACGGAAGCCATTTCATGGGTGGCATCTAAATGAGGTCAATCAGGACAATGTCGACAACTCAGCGTCGAACTACTGCTTGATTTCAGGACCGATGTTTCTGAAAACGGAGGACTTTTTTTAGCTATTCAAGATCAGGTTATTACAACGAAAAACATCAGTACATCATTAGAAATCTCTCAATAGAAAACGACCAATGTACCTATGGTTCTCAGACGTCAGAGACAACACTGAAGGATGCCAATCATTTGCCGCAACCGAGTATAAGAAAAGACATGACTCAGCCGCTATGATACTTCACGAAGAGTTAGCAGACAGGTAAAATTTCTAAGCTAACTACACTAATTGACATTATTGTACTTAACAACAACAATCTAAAGCCAAAATACAGTGAGAATATCGCCAAATACAAAGATCTGAAAGTGCAAATTTGCAGACAATGGGCAACGAACAGCGTCCAGACGATTCCCATAATTTTATCAACAACTGTAGTGATACCAAGTGAGCATCTGTATAAAGCGATTCGGAAAGCATTTCTCCTCGCAACCACGCAGACCGTCTGAAAGTTTGTACGAAGTACAGCAGACCACTTCACCTAGGACCCGATAACATGGAAAGGGTCCCCATAGAGCTCCATACTTTTGGTGTGATTGTATACCTAGTATGAAGCAATATTCCTTAAAGGGAATGTGAAGACTTTTGCCTTGAGCATCATAATAATAATAAACAAAATCAACCTGAATATACCTCAAGATTTCAAGCAAAAAGTCAAAACCCAATTAACAAAACTAAAAATATATTGCAACAGAATTATATCAAAATAATGTCGGTAATAATGACCATTGTTAAACCGAATATATTGATCCAAAGAGCCAAAAGAATATATTGATCCTAATGACCCAAATCAATATTTTGCTTCTAATCTATATGTTAACGAAAATCAAGAATATTATAATAGTAACCTAAACCTAAGTCAATATAAACAATATTATGACCAGCAGGAAAACAATTGTTTTTATAATACCCACGAATATACTAAGAATAATTATCAGACAAAAATTTTACGATAAGCATAAGGAAAGGAACTTTAGAGGCTCACATGTCTAGAATAAGACGACTAAATTAAAATAGTATATAATATCTTTAATTGCATTTTTGAAAACCTATTCAACGGTTGTAACTAATTTTTTTGAACATGAGTATGCTTAACGAGGTGTATCTTATTTGCTATACATTGGAGAAACGTAGTTCTTGCAGGAAAATAATATTTGAAGCCTTTGCATTACGTTCTCTAACTAATTTAAACTTGCCATGCCGAAAAATAGGATTTTCCGATGTTTTCCGAGCATTCATAAATAATATATATACCGACATTTTATGCGCCGTTAATCGCCGGCATCTTAGTAGGGCCTCGACAACGACCGACCGGCGATCGTTAAACTATTTAATGCTTTACACACCGTCAATTAGAGGAGAACTACATGTCACTGATGAACAGTTCAACGAACTTACCGGGACACCTGCTAGACCGCTTCTTCCTAGTCTATCATTGCAGGTGAGGCAAGGCTTATGTGCATATGGTGTTTCACCATCTCACGGCTTTTCTTACATCCTACCGCCAATAGCACTATCTAGGATCAAATAAGAACGGGCATTGTAGTTCCATCCTACCGACACTATCAAGGAATGGTTCAGTATCGTTCCTTTCCTTATATCTTACCATTATTGTTCGACATTGCCGAGGACCCGACAAGAACGAGCAATGTTATTCCATCCTACCGCCACTGTCGAGGCTGGATAAGAACATGCTCTCCTTTGCTACCGCCACATATACACACACGCATTAGATGCCATCAGATTAATTCAGTTTCGTAATGACCAAGAACGTGTTTATCGACGCTCATCATATTCAGCATTACCGACCCGATATTTTACCACCGTCGTGTATCGAACCACCGCGTACAAAGACGTTGCCTACCGCCGATCCACGTCGGTTTATGCTGCCAAGATATAACGTACCGTTACAGGTTGAGTTATACAAAACTTCGTGAATAATGTCGCACATTTTTACTACGAGACGCTGTAAATAGCGTCGCAAATGGTACCGCCGATTGACGCCAGGTTACCGCCTAGATCGCGAACGCCACCGTATAAGTATACTCTTGCCCTCCATACCGTCCATTCGGTTTTCTTTATTGTTTTTGTTGTTAATTTAATTTTATGCTATATTGTAAAGTATGGAATGCAAGATACAGGATGTTTTAAAACCGTTTATTTCATTACCTAGTTTACATTTCTGGAAATATAATTAACTACCGGCAACCAACCACCAACACGTTCAAATGGTTTGTCTTTTCTTCACTGTAACAAGCTACTAGGTACAGGTGTGTCCTGTAACGTGATAAATTTTAATTTATTTGTTGTATCTGATAGGAAAATTCCATTTTTTGTTAATTTTGGGACGCTGAATACAAATATGGCAATAAAATTAAAAACTAAGTTGCAAGTTTCAACAACAAGTTTTTTTATTTTATTTTTAACAAAATAATAAAATATACATACTTTTACACTTGTAGAGACCCTAAATATCCTGTCTTTTAGTCTGCTTTTAACTCTCCAGGCCCTGTGCACTCTGCCATTCCCGCCAAAACCACGTTTGGGATATTCTCCAAGTCTGTAGACGGCGCCACAAACCAAAAATTACAGTTTTCTTAACCTGTCTCCTAGCCGGCTAAATTACTAATCAAATATGGCCAATGGCATTTCAACTGTGTTCTTTGTTTAGTGCGCATACTTTTCGGAAGTTTTTGTTAGGCGGCTTTTTTAGTTGTGCGAAATATTGTTGTGAGTTTATTTTGTGATTATTTAGAAAGACATTGTTATTTTTAATATTTAAAACCATTTAAGGTAAGTAATAAATATATTTAAGTTTGTTGTAATAAAATTTTCGAATGATATTGTGCCGGTCGGGTTCTTTTCCATTACAAAAATGGGGGAAGGTACGCATACAGTCGTCTATGACAAAACGCACCTATTATTTATCGTAAAAAAATTAATTTACGTATGTTTGCTTAACTAGTTGCCGTAATTTGAAACAATTTTAATTTAATTTGTATACAATATGTCATTTTGAAAATTTAAGATACCTACATTCAGAGTTTTTATTAGGTATATATTTGTTAATGAGCTGGTTCATTTCATATACTAAATCTACACTTCACGAAATATATCTGGTGCTACAGTAAAGTTAAAAATTTTATTTAAGAAAAAATATATATTAAAAAGGAAATTATGTCCATCTTGTTCAATTAGTTAGAACTGTGAAAGGTTCCGTACTGTCCAAAAGGTCTTGTCTCGTAAACTCTGCATTTAGCTTTTATCCTAATGTTTTCAATAATATATAAAAGCTAATGAAACAAATGTATCTAAGCTTATTTATTTAGCCGCATTTAGAACTATTTGAAGAGTTTAGTAGCCTCTTCAAAAATTTGTATTTATGTCCATGCCTCGTACTTTCTACACTTTACCTTCTATTTTGATAGAACTTAACACAAGGATATTTTCAATATTCAAAAAGACATAGTAATATATGAAGAGAAATGATTAGGAAAATGTAATTTATGTTTATGCTTTAGATAGCTACTAAACCAAAAATAGGAATTTTCCATATTTTTAATGAAGTCCCAAAAATGTTGAGTTTTAAGAATATATCCTGGTATTTTTTGTCAAAAAAGTAAATGATATCTGTAAAATCTCAATTATTTGCACTACATATTTTATATAAATCTAAAGTATAGATTCAAGTAGAAATTTTGTCTGTTATATATTTAAAAGGTATTAAAGTGAAATGAAAAAAAATAACTCGTATGTTTTATATAGTGCCTACCATTGATAAGGTAATGCCTCATCCTATTTAATTGTTTATATAGTTTTTAGTTCAGAATCATGGTTGGACATTACTGTCATGTTAAGGATTGTTATCTTAGCAAATCTAGTAAACATAGATTCCCAAATCCAGAGCGAGACCTTGAGAGGTTTAACAAATGGATTATACTTTGTGGCAATAAGGAACTTGCGAGAAGAACTCCTAATAACATTTATGCCAATTGCAGAGTTTGTGCGGATCATTTTGTTCCTAGTGACTTTGGGAGGAATAATATATTATTGAGAACTGCTATTCCTTCCTTAAAATTACCAGGTACGTTTAGATGGTCAGTAAAAGGTTTACATTTACCATATATTTTTGTGTTATAATTTTATTTTTTTAATATATACCTATTAATTCTTTTAAACAGATCCTCTCCAAAATGTTACGAAGTTGCTTACTGAACCTATTCCTGGATCCAGTGGTGTTCAGAAACACAGACCTGAGGATGCCAATGTTATTACTAGCACTCATAGTAAGTATTGAACAAAATTCATCACTCCAAAAAATATTCTAAGTTCGTTACTTACTATATGGTATCGAAAGAAATAACAGTACAGCGAAAAATGTTTTGAAGAAAAAAGTAAAAATCTGAACCAGTGTGTATATTTTATGTCGACTACAAAGTTTTTGCAGATTATTTTTTTCCTAGTGATTTCGACATGATTATTATTTAAAACTGCTATTCTTCCTCAAAATTACTGAGTATGTTTAGGTGGTAAACAAAAAGTTTGCTTCTATCTTATAATTGATATTATATATTACTTTTTTACCATAAATGTGCAAAAATGAACTTTGTTAATATATAACTATCAATTCTTTTAAACAGATCCAGTCCAAACTGATACTTCACCACCCAGCGAACCTATTCCTGGTCCCAGTGGCCTTCAAAAATATGTACTTGAGGATGCTAGTTGTATGACCACCACTCCTAGTAAGTAATCAACAAAATTTATCATTGAAAAAATATTCCAAGTTTGTTAGTTAGTATATGGTATCAAAAGAAATAGCGCTACAGCAAAAAATGTTTTCAAGAAAAAAGTGAAAATCCGAACCAGTGTGTATATTTTAGATCGACTACAAAGTTTGTGCAGATTCTTTTATTCCTTGTGATTTCGACATGATTATTATTTAAAACTGCTATTTTTCCTCAAAATTACTGAGTATGTTTAGGTGGTAAAGAAAAAGTTTGCTTTTATAATATAACTGATATCATATCTTATTTGTTTTACCATAAATGTACAAAAATCGACTGTCTTAATATATAACTATCAATTCCTTTAAACAGATCCAGTCCAAACTGATACTTCACCACCCAGTGAACCTATTCCTGGTCCCAGTGGCCTTCAAAAATATATACTTGAGGATGCTAGTTGTATGACCACCACTCCTGGTAAGTAATCATCAAAATTTATCACTCAAAAAAATATTCTAAATTTGTTAGTTAGTATATGGTATCGAAAGAAATAGCGCTACAGCGAAAAATATTTTCAAGAAAAAAGTGAAAATCAGAACCAGTGTGTATATTTTAGGTTGACTACAAAGTTTGTGCAGATTTTTTTTTTCTTGCGATTTCGACATGATTATTATTTAAAACTGCTATTCTTTCTCAAAATTACTGAGTATGTTTAGGTGGTAAACAAAAAGTTTGCTTTTATAATATAATTGATATCATATATTACTTTCTTTACCATAAATGTACAAAAATCGACTTTCTTAATATATAACTATCAATTCCTTTAAACAGATCCAGCCCAAACTGATACTTCACCACCCAGTGAACCTATTCCTGGTCCCAGTGGCCTTCAAAAATATATACTTCAGGACGCTTCTTGTATGACCACCACTCCTAGTAAGTAATCAACAAAATTGTAAAAATAGCTATGTTATCCTTTTTTTTAAGGATACACCCACTATATTTTTATTGAATAAATAGCCAAGAAGTTAATTTTTATTGAAATGAAATGCAAAAGAAGCAAATAAAAATAATAAAAAATTGTTATTCTTTAAAAAAAAACCGTTTGGGTAATGAGAGGTGTTGTAGTAGTCATCGGTAAGGGTTGATTACTAGTGCAATGCTGGTTTGATAAGATAACATGTCACTACATTACAAAAAAGTTGTTTATTGTACTAAGTAAAAAGTTATATTTTAGTAGTAAATATATATATATATATATATATATATATATATATATATATATATATATATATATATATATATATATATATATATATATATATATATATATATATATATATATATTTCCCATTAAGTGAATATTAAACTATTTTTTTTAACAGCCTGTTATCAAAAATTGCTTTCTGTAGATTATAATGGTGTTAACTCCCAAATTCATTTTTAGAAAAAACAGGCCTCTTAAAGCAAGTTGACGTTACAAGAAAAAAGAATCTGTCACCCAAAGCAAAATACTTATACGAAAGAGCATCCTATTTCAAAAAACGCGCTACCGAAAGTGCAAAATCTACATTATCCTTGAGAAAGAGGCTAGATTATGTTGAAAAGTTTGCTGTTTCTGATAGATTTCAGAAAGTTTTATCCAGTATGGACCGAATTAGGAAAAGGTTTTTTGAATGTCAGCTGGAAAATGTTGGAAAGAAACCGAAAGGGCGAAGATATACATTAGAAGACAAAGTTTTGGCTTTAGCTTTGTATAAGCACAGTGGATCTAATTACAGATTCATGTCAAAAATTTTTGCTCTCCCATCTAGAAAGACAGTCACTAAACTTTTAAATAGAATTCCTATTAAACCTGGATTGAATGAAGAAATCTTTTCAGTATTAAAGGCGGAAGTAAACAATTTAAAAAACACCAAGGACAAGGTGTGTCTTCTCATGTTTGATGAGATGAGCATTCAACCTGGTTTAGCTGTAGATAAAAAAAATGGAAGAATAGTAGGTTTTGAAGACTATGGGTACAAAACTAGTGACCAAATTGCTAACCATGCTCAGGTTTGTTATTCAATATTTTTATACATTTTTTAAGATAAAAAAAAATCATTTCATATATTTCTCATCTATTTGGTTAATATTTTGTTATTGTACTTTTTTTTTATTATTATAAAAAGAGCTTGATTTTAAATTACATGTCATTGATAAAATAACTAATTAGTCTAAATTGACATGAAAATAATGTACATACCATATCAAAAACCGAGTACTTATTTTCAGGTGTATATGTTGCGAGGTGTAAGAAAAAAGTGGAAACAACCAATATATTATAATTTTAGTTATGGCCCAACAAAATCCTATGATATTCAAAGGATATTAAAAGACATAATAAAAAAATGCAATAGTATTGGTTTGCAAATAATTGCAACCGTTTGTGATCAAGGGACAAATAATGTTTCAGCAATAAATTCTCTTGTCAAGGACACCAAAGGAAAATATTTGAAAATGGGTTTACAGAAAAATGAATATATATTTGAAGTTGATGGGACTGAAGTAATTCCTTTATATGATGTTCCTCATTTGTTTAAAGGAATAAGAAACAATTTTTTAAAATATCATATTCATTTTAAAGAAAATGCTGTGGAGGAAATTGCTAAGTGGGAACATATACAGACTGTGTATGATATGGACCTTTTTTTTGGTTCTTTAAGACTGTGCCCAAAATTAACAGAGCAGCATGTTAATCCAAAAAAAATTAATAAAATGAAAGTTTCCATTTGCTTTCAAATATTTAGCCACTCGGTAGCGGTAGCAACAAACATGTTGGCTCATTCAGGTAAGGAACATGTTTTTTTTTGTATCATATTTCCTTGTAGGTTATTCCTATAAATATAACTTTAACACATATCCTTTAAAATAATTTTTTTTAGGCATGTCAGTGCAGTGTGGAGATAAAACGATTTCACTTGCATCAGAGGCTAAGCAGACAGCCCATCTCATTACATTTTTAGACAAACTTTTTGACAGTGTAAATGGTAGTACTTTTCAACCATTAAAGGGCAAAGTTTTGCGTGTTGCTGTAACAAAAGGATCAAGCCACCATGAGTTTTGGAATGAGGCTATAAAGAAATTAAAAACCTTCAGATTTAGGAAGGCTAATGATTTTTTTGTTCCACCAAGCATTAGCAATTTAATCAAAACACTGGAAAATTTTCAAAATTTATTTACAAAGCTGCAATCACTTGGATTTGACTATATGATGACAAGAACTTTTAACCAGGATCCTCTAGAGAATTTCTTTGGACAAATAAGGCAAAGGGGATATAGGTTTGTAAATCCAACTGTGGAAGCTTTTACCCCCATTTACAAATCTTTATTGGTAAAAAACCTTACTTCAAGCCACTCAGTCTCAGCAAACTGTGAAGATGATAACTCCGAAATTTTCATAACCTTGCAGAGACTAGTTTCACAGGTACGTTGTAAAAATGAAGGTTTTTTTAAGGTATTGAAACTAAATAATAAATTTTTTTTGTGCGCGTGTCTATGTGTATGTGATGTGAATTTTACAGAATCACTACTACTTTCTCAGTTATAATACAATCACCAGGAATAGTGTTATAACACAAATATAAATTGAACTTTAAAATAGTTCTTTCATAAAATTATATACCCAAACTTTAACTTTTTGATTTTTTTTATTACGTAACTAATAACTGTTAAATTAGATAAAAGTTATTTTTATGGCAATATCATTAATTTTTGTTTCTTTCATTAGGGATTACCAGAAGAACAACCCCAGGACGAAGTGAAATATACTCCTTTACTAGACAATATTCCCATGACACAAGTACCGATTGAGAAAAGGATTTTAAAACATGTTTGTGGATTTTTGATTAAAAAGAACAAAATGAATAAAATCAAGAACTGCTTGTGTACAAAAATATTTTTATTAAGGGAAAATTCGCGGGATATGGAAGATGATGAATTTACCGTAGAGAAGGAGTACAGTTCAACAAAAAATCGATTATATTATGTCAACAAAGAATTTCTTAATAAGTTAAATAATGCTTATTCAATTATAAAGTATGTTTTTAATGCAGATTTACATAAGGAGGGAGTCATTTTTTATATATTAGAAATGTTGAAACAAAAAATCAAATTAACTAGCTGTCAGCATAACAATATTATTTCAAGAACAATTTTTAAATATTTTATAAATATTAATGCATACAATTATATAAAACAAATCAATGCTGTATTAAAAGGTCAAAACCTAAAACCTGTACCACCAAATGCATCAAAATATTTTAAAAATGCTAAAATTATATTTCAAAAATATTTTGAATATAAAAGACTTAATAAAAGATAATTTTATATTGTCTGTTAAAAACTATATTTCAGCATTTTTGTGTCTATCAGTTTCCTTCATTTCAATTAATTTTATTTATATAATTTTATTATTAACTTATCGGACAAGGTTTAGAGCTTGACGCAACGGTTTATGTGATCTAATTTCAATTTCATTATAACCGTTCGGCAAGCTTCAAATCTATGATTTTAGGGGTAGAGAGACCATTAAATTGTTTTTGATGGACTGCCAACAGTATAGTTTTTAGGTACAAGTTATCCTCGGGGTTACCCGTTGCTTTTAGAGTGCCTCAGGGGATTTGCGGATAATTTTATTATTATATGTAAATTATTTAATAACTCTGTATATCTCTAGTTCATTCACTATGTTTGCTAATGACGCGACCATCTTGTGGCATTCTGGAAGTTTAAATTAATTTGAAAGCAATATCAACGATTTGACTAACCTTAAGAGGAACACCACTGTGACACCGACAAAATTTCATTTCTTTTTATTGCATTTTGTGAAAATATGTATGTTTAAAAATATGTAAAAAAAAATCAAATCGAACATATAACCAAAGCGACAAAGGATCCCTGTACCTGCTAAACATAAAAATTTTATACAATCGTATATTTGACATTCAGTTTTAAGGTCTAAGTTAGTTTTATATCCTTTTTCTACTTTTTTTCTGATAACGATCATTTTCAATATTTCACACCTCATTTAAATGGTTTCAAAACTGCTTTGTTCATAACATTTTTCGTTTTTTACATTACAGCTCTATTTCATTTCATTTAATGAACTTGCATAAATTTCTTGTAAGTTTCTTACTTTAATAAAGATGCTTTGAATCATATATGTCAATTTTAAATTATCCCAACTCCTCTCCCTTAGGCGGTTTTCAATTAAATTAATAAAATGTATTGAAACATAAGAAATTTTATTGTTGCTTGAGAAAATGCACTTTTTCCCAAACAACACTTTTACCTTTCAAATGGCTCTAATAAATAACTTAAAAGATGATGATTATTATTCAACCAAAATTAAAGGGTTTTGGATCGCGAATCGTAGAAAAACAATTTTTCCCTTTGCCGATGTATCATTTCCTTTTAAAGCATTTTTATTCTCGGGAAAGCAGTTTTCCTCGGTTAAAATTAATACAAAAAACATAGATAGAAAAACTTTCCACAATAACATTCAGCGGACGATGGCACACGTACCGTACCGTTTTTTTGGAGTTTTCTGTTTAATATTAATTTTTTAACTCAGGTAAACTCCTTTTCTGAGCCTTAAAAATACTTTAAAATAAAGCGAAATGATGGCAAAGGAAAAAATTGTTTTTATAAGATTCACGATCTGAAATCCTAATTTTGGTTGATTAATAAATAACGTTTACGTATCAATAAATAACGTTTACGTATTAATAAATAACGTACTGTAAAGTTGGTGTGTGTTAAAACTCTACTAACTATCCTCCAAGCCGAGAGAGGGAACTCGAAACAGTTTTCTTGAAATGAGCTGAGAGTCCAATCTATCTACCTATAGTATTTTTATCTATGTAACTCTCATAGCGGACACATCTCCTGTCACTATCAGGACATTTTCCCTTGTGTCAGTAGTTTGTCAAATTTTTCCAAAGCGTTTTCAAAGTATTTCAATAGTTTTTTCCTGTCGTTCCGGCATGGATCAGCAATCACCCCCAGGATCGCCAGAACATATCTCGACTTAACGCAACTATTTAGAAGCTAAAGAACAAATTGAAAAGTTAGAAGCAAAATTGAACATTTCCTATAGAGAAAACCAAAACTTACAGGAGAGTTTACGAGATCAGAAGGTCCAATTAGACGAATTAATGAAGCAAATAACAGTCCTAACAAGTCAACTACAGTCCCTGACCTCCATTAACGAGCAATTGATGGCAGGGATTAACAGGTATGACATTGAAAAAATTTTTACCGCTTCAGCTTCAAATAACAGCTAATAGCCTAGCAGATAAGATCTCGGATAAATCCATGGCAAGCGAGGGTAACTCCGATGCGAATAATAGCGAGAAATTCGTCGCAGTTGCAAAGAAAAGACGTAGGAAGAGTAATAAGCCTCCCGAAGCGACATCTCTTGCGGAATTACCTTCGCAACCAGTCAATGTCAATAACACTTGTCCACCTAATACATCAAATACCAGCAACACCAGCAACATACAGGTACCTTCTGCTAAAGGTGTTCCGGTGTATACAAGGTCCCGAAAAAGCCTTATCGAAGTCCGAAATAAGGTAAAAATACCGCCAATCGTCATCAGGGAGAAGAAAGTGTATAACGATGTAACTAAAATCAAGAAGGACAATAAGATGGACTCGGTCGCGCACAAAATGTGGCTGAAGGTGTGAAACTTTATCCTCCAGCAGACATGACTACAAGAAGATAACAAAATTCTTTGAAACTAACAACGTTTAATTTCATACCTTCAGCTTCCAAGCTCATAAACAACTTCAGATAGTTATCAGGGGCGTGCTGGAGACATAGGCACAAACAAAATAAAATCATTTTTAGAGGCGTTAGGTTTCACACCTATTAGCGTACGCAGGTGGTACCATAGAGATAAGACGCCGATACTACTGGATTTAGTAACAGTTCCAACAGTCTCATCGGTGCCAGCTATTTAGTCACGCCCAGTCCAAGTGTACGAGAGACCCCGGGTGCTTGAAATGCGCCAAAGCGCATCTGACATACACTTGTAAACTGGTTCAAGGCCAGAAACCTAAATATGCAAACTGTAGTGGGGAACACCCTGCCAACTATGCAGGGTGTCCCAAACATCTCAAACAATTACGACCTGCCAACAGGCCTTTTTCTACAAATATACAGGATGGTCCATCAAATATACAGGGTGGTCTAGGTCACAATTTGTATGGGACTCCCAGGATAACAGGAAGCTCGAAAGTCCTAGCCAGACTTCTTCTTTATATGCACAGATAAATGCACTGATGCAGACCATGCAAGCCTCAATGGAGCACGGTGATGTATCGTCCCTCCTACTTGAAGATCATAACTCCTAACGTCAACGGTATTAGAGACAAGAAGTTGGAAATAATCAACTTCGTAGAAAAGCGTGAGATCGATGCACTCTTGATCCATGAAATCTGGTTAAAGCGTCATCGATTCTCATGCCCCAATTACAACATTTTCAGGGATGATAGGCCAACTAGACCGCTTGGCTGAACCATGATTTTGCTTAAAAAGCACATAGTAGCAAATTCTATTCCGAATCCTGACAATGTGCTGGAAGGTACATTTTTCAGGATTCAAATGAATGATTGGCCACTTATATTAAACTCCATCTACTCTAGCGCCAATGCGGTCGTTCACCTTGAAAACCTACAGAATGTCTTTTAATACCGAGGACCCTATTCCAGTATGAGGTGATTTCAGTGCTAAACTCCGGCTTTGGGGTTGCAGGATAACAAACGTCAAAGGCATGGCTTTCGAAAATGCCTCCCAACAGCACAATCTGTTTGAAGTTATAGCTCCAGACGAGCCAACACATTTAGCCATTATCGGACTACCTGAAATCTGGGATATCTTTTTGACCAAAAATACCGGTAGGTTGTTAAGACCGTTGGTTCTTCATGAGCTGACGTCGGACCACCAGCCGGTGTCTCTTGAATATAACGATTCTAGATCGAAGCATAATGGCTGCAGCGTTAAAACATTTAATAATTGGATCAAATACAGGGAGATGCTCGAGGAGGCCCATTATCCTGAGATTGCTCGGGATATCGGGTCCCTTAAGGACTCTGTCAAATATTTGACATATATCATCACGGATGCTATAGCTCGATCATCAGTCACTAAGGTATTCAGATACTCGAAATATGGAGAACTTCCAACAAATTTGCGGGAGCGCATTGGCGCTAAAAACAGGCTCAAAAACAGAGCCTATAGAACAGGTGATCTTGCAATCAAGAGGCAAGCCAACCAAACCTCTGAACAGATAAAGAGGGAACTACAGAAACTTTACAGTAAATGCTGGGAATCGAAATTAGAATATCTGCAAATTCATGACGGAAGCCTGTTTAAAATGACCAGGTGCCTTACCAAAGGCTCTAAAATGCCTCTAGCTCACATTAGGACCGACTATGGTGTTCTAACCGAGCCGCAAGATAAAGCGAATGAATTTGCAGAGAAATTTCATGAAAAATTCAAGCACTGATTTGGCTAAGGAAGCAAGAATTAACAACACTGTCAGAATCTACACGTCAGTTCAGTTTGTCGATCTAGGCATATCAAACATCAGCCTTGCTGAAGTAAAAGAGATCACCGGGAGTTTGTATATTAAAAAAGCGCCAGGCCTGGATGCTCTCCCGAACACAGCGCTGAAACGTGCTCTGGACAGGACCCTCTCAGCTATAGCTAATATAGCTAATGCAGTTATGCAATCAGGGTATTTTCCCTCAGATTGGAAGATGGCTAAGTTAATTCTTATCAAAAAGAATGGCGAAACGGCCACAAATATCAATAGTTACAAGCCTATTAGCCTGTTTTTCAATCTGGGTAAAATAATTGAACGTATCATTCTCAATAAAATCACTGGTTTCATAACAGAGAGGAACATACTGCTTCCAGAGCAACTCGGTTTTAGGAGCAACCATAGTAGCTTTCAACAGATCACCAGGCTGGCATCGATGATAATACATGATTTCAATAGAAGATTCTATACAGCTACGATCTTCTTTGATATCAGCAAGGCTTTTGATAAAGTATGGCACAAAGGGCTTGTGATCAAACTGATAAGACTGGGAATTCCGAGCTACCTAATAAGACTAGTCGCCAGTTTTCTAGAAGACCTCCGAACGATGGGCTATCCATCTCTAATGCGCGCATGACCTGGCGGGAGAGCGCAAAGTATCTGGGACTACGTCAGTTGATGGCGCCAGAGATCTGCCTTTGGTGCTACGCACATACCACGTGCATTCTAGCAGTTACATTATTAATGTACAGGGAGACATGACATCACGTATTTCAAAAACTTAAACTAATAATAAAAAGATAAGTTTAGTTTCGGTTTTAGCACACTAAAAATGGTAAGATTTAGTCGATTTTATTTTAAGTACATTTTGGATGTTGTCCAGTGTAATCAGTGGATATCATGACCGATAGCTAAACCGTTTAGCGGACAGTTAGCGACGCCGAAGGATATCTCAACCATAGGCATTTAGTGTAATTATGGGGTATCCTTACGATAGAGATTGCTGACCGATAGTTGTCTACGAAATAGATATATATCTACTGATGCTCCACTTTCTTAACAGTTAGACATTGGCTCACCTCATGATCGAAAGCGCTTTCACACGGTACATCACTCACACAAAAAAACGATATTATATTTGTAAAAATCCATTTCTTATATCTAATAAATTAGTATACGTAATTTAGCAGCCATTATTTTCATTACATATATTTAGTAAGAGCTATTATATCAATTTTCATTAGATCTTTAACATTTTCTACAGGAAAATTAGCGAGATGTACACTTAAAAAGTTACTTTTGAGGCTCATATTTCACAAGTGACTAAACAAAAAATGGGATATTAAATATTTATTTGTATATTAAAAAATATCATATTCGATAGGGTGAACGAATTTTTTTTTCTCTACTTTTCATACAGGAGAGGTTTCTCTATTTTTTCAAATTTTGTTCTAGATCTAGGTTATTGAAAAATACATTCTTGCAAAACTTCATTAATAATTAATTAAATAATAAATGAGAAAGTTGTAAGACTGTAACAAATGGACGGACGGACATGACGAAACTATAAAAGTTCGTAACTGGCTATACAATCCTAAAAATGATTTGTGTGAGGCATTGTAAGATGCACTAATTAAGATTTGATTAATGTTCATCAAAATGTCGTTTATTCAATTCTCAAAGATGGGAAGAACTTGTAAAATAAGGTGCCATTAAATATTAAATACACAAAAAAATATTATATCAAATTCCTATAGAATTTTTTATATTCATAGTGTCTTTCATTGTTATGTTTATTTTCTAAGAGGACATTTTATTCATTTTAGGAAAAATTTATTGTACATATATATATATATATATATATATATATATATATATATATATATATATATATATATATATATATATATATAATTGGAAAACATAAAACATTTGAAACTTAAAAAAAAAGAATACTTAAAATACATTTTTTAAAACAAAAGGGGAACTTGCCAAATCTTAACTCCAAAAACTAAGCATCTAAATTTAGCCCGCCAGCCAGTATGCTCCGATTCAACTGGGCTTAAAAATAACTCTGAAAATTAATAAACAGAATCTCGCATTTCACGAGGATGTTTTCGTTTCTGCAGATAAAACGTTTTTAAAAAGTATTATATGATGTTATTGTCGTGTCCCCTGTGCTGCAAGCCACATTTTGAGGGGGTAGATTCTTTAAGAGCAACACTCATAAATGTAGCCACTGCACCATTAACTTGTCCAGTTTGCCAAGAAACTTTAAAAGGATTAGATAAGCTGACAATACACTTGTTTGGTCATGTGAATAACAGTAGTGATAGTGCAAAATCTGAAGAAATTATTGATATTTGTGTTCCGGTGTTACCTTGTAGTGATAGTATAAAAAAAGAAATTGACCAAAGTATTAATCAAATAAGTATTAAAACGGTAAGAGCAGTTCTTAGAAGATTCAAATTACAAATTAAGGTGAAAATAAAAGCGCGTAAAAAGTTTTTGATTTTTATTATCTAGGTAGTATCAGATTGAAGTATTTTTGAAAACTTATTTCTTTCCTCTCCAGCATAAAGTTTTAAGAGTATATTAGGTAACCAGTAAATTTGAGTGCTAGAAAGAAATAATATTTCAAAATCTGCTAAAATAATAAAAACTTAGAAAAAGTTGGTAAGGTGCTGATTTATATTTAGCGTAGAATTAAAAACTTTAGTTTAGATAAACTGATAAAATTTGTATAATAAAATATATTATTATAATAACTCAGATAATAAAAAGTTCGCATCAAATCTTTGATAATACTTTTTAATAATATATTTACTTGTTTAAACGTTCGCATCAAATTATTACACAATGATTTCTCTACACCAAACAAAATGTAGATCATATGTAGATGATTAACAAATAACTTTTATTTTCCAGTCGCGAAAAGGGTGTCTGTCATGATTAAAAATTTATAAAATACTCTAGTTGTATTCACCTGACTTTTAGTCCCAATCAGGCTACCACATAATAATTGGTTACACTTGTCAAAAGCACGATAGAAACAAATTTAACGTAAAAATTAAAAAGCGAAAATTCAAAAAATGAACAAATTGTAAATAGCCAGTATTTAATAAATAATTATTTACCCCCTATCTATCATTCATTATTTAAAAATTTATTTTTATAATATTCCATTAACTAAATGAAAATTTAAGTATTTTTCCATTTAGGATTCCTTTAAATCTTAACAATTTTTATATAAAATAAAATCGAATTCAATCTTTAGATACGAGGAATAAAAAACTTTGGAAAGTTTTTGCAAAATTGGTACAAACAATTGCATGACGTCAGCTATAGATTTTGATTTATAAGACACTATCTTTAAAGCAAAAATTAGATGGTAGGGGACCAAATAATGAACGAGGAGACTGAAAATCAACAATTTCATGAAAACGGCAAAAAAAATAGCCCCCAAAAAATGTTTAGAATCGTAGGTACAACTATGAAATTCACATGCATTTTTAATTAATGGAAATTAGACTTTTGTTGCGAAAAAAATGTAACCTGCAATTTTATTATTGGAAAGTGTATATTTCGGCATCCTAAAAACATATCTCGATGTTTGGCAACCCTGTGCTAACAAAATGGCGGACTAAAAATAGTCACTTTTTCAGTTTTTTCAGTTTATCTTAAAAACTTAAGCTTCTATGAAAATAAGTTTCAACAAAAGTTGTAGATAATTGACTTACCTATCGATTCATGTATAGGTGACGCTACTAATTATTGAAATATAATTTTTTATTGAAAGAAATTACATTTTTTTAATTTAAAATAAAAGTATATTTATTTATATAAATAAATTTATAAACTATTGTCTCAAAATTCACGATATATATAGATGTTATCTATCTAACAAACTGTGCTGAATCCAGAATCTGTATGATTATTATTTTCTGAGGAAATTGACTTGAAATTTGAAAGTTTGACCTTGATTTTTCGCTTTCCTAATTAAGATACAGCAACCATTCTTACAGCAAATTGTAAAAAATGACGTATATTTTTAAGATGTATTTAAAAAATATATATTTTTAATTTAGGGCTGAGAAATTTTGGAAAAAACAATTTTTGGACCACAAAGATTGCAATAACTCTTTTCCTAGTAAACTTAAAATATTTTTAATGTTGGTTATAGATGCATCGGAAATAATGACGTTTGGAAAAAAATTTTAACTTATGATGAAAACAATTGTTTTTTTCAAAAATTCGGAACATCTCGGCTAACAAATATTAAGGGATGAAAGTTAGCGAATATATTGTTGAATACTTTCCTAGGAATTTTTTCGGCGCATTAGACACACCTTTTTAAGATCTGTCGACCACCGAAAGGCGCCCAGAATCCATCGGACTATGGTATCCGAGATCACGGGTACAAGTAGTGAGCGTGTTGCTGCTCTACAGGCACAGGAGTTGCATGCACTTTTCGCTTTGCGCTACAGTGGCGTCATTTCGGAACAAATATGGTTTTCATAATATTCAGATTATTTCAGATAATAAGTAATTTATTCTTGCACTAATCATTCATTATTTTATTAAAGTCAATATTTTTACAAAAAGTTACATGTAATATAATAGACATACTTTAATTATTATTTAATCTTCTCTTTTTTATTTTTATTTATCATTATCACTTCACAGTCAATCACGTGTTCAGATTTTGTTTACACCTTGTTAACTTCATGAAGGAGATAGTGTAATTATAACTGTTGGAAGCAAAAACCAAACTATAGGAGAATTTTTACAAATACAGTGAATAACATAATATTTATATACCTGTAGTTTGCGTAAAAGTATTATTATATGTACTAAAACTGCCAAGTTAATATACGACTCACAACACATGCTCCAAAATTACTACGTATGTAAGACCATCTGTTCCAAAATAAGGAGAGCGAGCGTGAGTCCTGCACCTAAGATTGGCCATTCGATCACTACTTGTACCTGTGCGATTTAAAAATCATTGGAGAGATTCTGGGTGCTTTTCGATGGTCCACAGATCTTAGAGGAGTGTCTCTCATGCAACGAAAAAAGTCCCATTTAAAGTACGAATATTCAACATCTTCTCCAAGTTTAATCCCTTAATGTTCGTTAGTTGAATCGCAACCGTTTCAAGTTTTTGAAAAAAAAAAAAGTTGTATTTCATTGTACGACAAAATTTTGTTTTACAGAGATCGGAAATTATGCATTTAAATCTAAAACATTAAAAAATTTGAAGTTAACTAATGAAAAAATTTTTCCAATTTTTGTGGTCCAAAGAATGATTTTTTCAAAATTTCTCAGCTCGAAATTAAAAATAAATTTTCAAAAAATAGGACTTATTAATGAATGGTAGCTGAATCTTAATTGGGAGAGCGAAAAATCAAGTCAATTTTCTCGGAAACTAATAATCATACAAATTCCGGACTTAACACATTTTGTTAGATAGATAACGTCTATATATATCGTGAATTTTGAGACAATACTTTGTAAATAAATATGGTTTAATTTTAAACAAAGAAAAATATCATTTTATTCGGTAAAAAATTATATCTCGATCACTAGTGGCACCACTTATAACTTTTTATACATGAATCGATAGGTAAATCAGTTATCTACCACTTGTGTTTGAATTTTTTTTATTGAATCTTTAGCTTTCGAGAAAAACTGGAAAAACCGAAAAAAGTGACCATTTTTGATCTGCTATTTTGTTAGCACAGGGTTCCCAATGTTAACACCGAAATAAGTTCCAATAATAAAATCGCAGGTTAAATTTTTTTGCAAAAAGCGGTTTGTTTTTGTTTACTTTCCATGGACCATTTAGGAGATTGAGTCCAAGCTCGATGTGACAAAAATCGCACAAAATAATGATATGTAACACAAAATATTAACTCTGAATTTTAATAAAACCAATTTTAAGAACGGAGCAATACAGATTTTTAGGTAAAAAATATGTAAATTTAGTTAGCTACCACCAGATAAAATTGACCTACACCCTTAAACTGGGGGTTAGAACTATCCCTACACAATACCCTAACATGCTACAGGATCTAAGACTGAAAAGTGGCTATGGACTTTTGGGTTTTATTAATAAAAGGGAATAATGAAGCACCCTCGGGGGTGTATTTTGATGTGAATAGTTTTGTAAGGTTGATATCATTAACTGGATCATTTTTGCAAGTAATTTATGTTCCATATTTTTCTTAACAATAGTACTGTGTTTCTCATTTTTTTTTAGATATTTGTCTTTTTCAATTATTTTCAACTCTTAACAAGGGGTGGTTTTGGAATTATTTCGAAAAACAAAAGGTTATGCTCAGGTTAATATGATATGGATAGAATTTCGACTGCGTTTTCCTTGTATCTGTAATCGATTAGCGGATGACATGCAAATTGCAGCCTTATTTTTAAGTAAAAATACAAGAGATAAAAATAATTTCCTTTTATTATTAAACCAACAAAATGGAAAATTTTCATTATTTTTGGGATACAACTATACCTGTTACCGATATCAAGGCTTTATCTCTTGGTTTTTATCTTTAATAACCTTATATAAGCATTTATTTCTTGACATATGTAATATAAATTATAACAATATCATAAGCAGAACAAAACTGGCCGACTAAAAGATTTAACTTCCATAACAATTAGATCGGGTCTAGGTCTTAAACCTTTTTAGTGAATTTGAAGTAGTTGTTGCTACGGCTACATAAACACTTTAAAAACACTTGTCGCAAATAAATTTTTCTTTTAACATTTTGCATTCAGCACTTTCTTCTTATATTTGCTCCTAAGAGTAAAATCTGCGATTGCAACAATAACTCCTGTAGTTAATTCATAAGATCAATACATATATTGTTACTTAAGGCTGTTAAGAAAAACCTGTTGGGACTATTGAAAAAATCAACTTCATTCTTTTAATCAAAAAAAGTGACTTGTGAAGAGATGATTGTCCTAAAATCAATGATTAAATAGAAAGATATTACGTATCTACAACATACAACAATTGTTTGAAATATTTCTAAATAGTAAGATATAAATCATTTTTCTCTATAAAATTATGAATTGGATTTTTTGTAGTTCTGTACAAATTATTTAAACTAAATTGGAAAATATTACTAAATAAAAGTTCTATCCAGGATTTTACACAAATAATTGTATATTCCATGTCCAAGACATAAAAGGCACTAGGCATAAAAGTTCTCCCACTGGATTGATCAAATAATTGTTGATTCCTACAATTGTAAATTTTCAAAAAAAAAATATATTATCACATTTTTTCTAGTACTTTAAGACAAAGTTTTGTAATTTGTGCGGGATATTGCATTCTTAGCCCCAAAAGATACGTTATACATGAACAGGACAGCCTCACTGCATGTTGAAACAATGATACATATCTGTAATAAGTGTAAAATCTCCGAAAGCAAAATATTAGAATTAAAAGGCGTGTATTACGCTATGGTCACAATATATACTTAATAACTTTTTTTTGTAGAACCACAATACCGTATCTTCTCCAGTTACTCCAAAATTACAAGAAAACCAAAATAATGACAGTGAAATCATCTCTTGTGATATATGCAGTTTTACCTTTACTGACAGAAATATTTTGGATATGCATCAAAAACTATTACATCAAACAACCCCAGATGAAAAAACGGGGAAGTATAGTTATCACTGTCATTTATGCAGTAAAAGATTTAGGATGAGAGGTAGTCTGATGGTGCATCTTAGGGTAAGTATCGAAATCTATAAAACTGCTATATTTAAGTATCATTCATTAAATGCAGATAATTGTGGGATTATTTCACCAAAAATTAGTCATTAGTGGGTTTTTCTCATAACAACATCAATTTAAAAATTTTATTATCTATATATGTGGTGACTTTTATTATGAATTAAGCATTTTTCAAGTCTGATCTACATACAATCTTGCTAACTCTTCGTTATTGTTTCTAATATTAAAGCTGAATCTGATGTAGTATGAGGATTGCAAAACAATACCATAATGAACTTAATGAATCACACTGAAATATTTCTCTTCTTATGGGAATTGTATATATACATTTACCCTCCGAAGAGGAGCATGTGAGCTCCATTATTGACTTGGACAACCTGAAATCTACCCCCCAAAAATTAGTCAAATGTAGCATTAACCCTCCATATATAGTTATTACTTTGAAGGAAAAGAAAAAATTTTTCTGACTTATTTTATGCTTCAGTTGTGTTTTCGACCTTCTTCAGATGTTTTTTTCAAGTTCAAAACATTAAATGGTCAAAAAGTCATCACATGACATATTACATTACTAATATATTTATATATAATATTTCAGGCGAAAAACTTCAGTTTTTTTATTCCAGTTTTAACGTATTCTCTTTTTATTTGTAAAAAACATTCTTATAGTTACGCCTGTGTTCATATGATGAGAGTAAAATATATTTTGATTCTTGTGTTGGTCTTAAAATTTACCATTTGGTTTTTGAACTTCAATAATTTCAAAAAACTCTATTTTTTATATTAATTCAGTCAATAAAATTCTTGGTGTTGTTGTAATCGAATGTGTGTTTCTCCTGAAATGTGTTTTGTAAGGTACCTGTGGTACGTCTCTTAAGTTTATTTTTTTAAATTATTGACTTGTTTGTTCAATATAGACACAGTTATGGTCTTTACATGGAATCTCCTGTTTTTAGGAATCTTAATTAAATGAAATTGTTTTTAAGGAAGTTACAACCTTTTAGATTTTATTTTATAGTTTGTTTTAAGATTGATTTGACTTCTAAAATATTTTATTGTTTCTATGTAATTAAGTAAAAGTACTTCTTTAGTATTTTACATTGTGTTTATATTCCGGACCTGATAGTTTAATTGCTGTATCAGCCAGACTTATAGTTATTGATTTTTTTTGGGAGGGAAAATTTACTCATCTAAAAAACCATTAATGTACCATTTTGTCTTTATATTATTATTTATATGGTTAAGGATTATCCCTAAAAAGTCAATTCCATTTTAGTTTTCTGTTTCTACCGTGAAGTGAACTATGTTATTTTAACTAATGGATTGATTTAACATATATCTAAAAAGAATGACACTTGAAAGCCTATATCATTTACAACTTCCTCCAAATTTTGATATTGATACCTCATTATGGAACTTTCTCTTTGTTTATAGAATTTGTCCTTGGTCATAAAATATGCTGATTTTAAAATTAACTCTAGAACTGCTAAGAAGTTATTTACATAACGCTATATCAGTATAATTTTGAACATTGGTCCATTTAGTTCTGACTACATATTTTTTAAATTTATGGAAATATTTCTGAATACTTCGTCTAATGGTATTAGTGTATAGTTGTCAGGTAAACTTATATCCCTTATTTTTTGTTTGAGTCCATAGAGACCTTAAGGTAGTAGTAATTTTTATTACGATATTTTATCAAATATTTTTTGGAAATTTTAAAATTTTCTCGAGGGAGTAGAAGACACTACGAAACTATGAAGATTTTCTTTTTTGTGTTATATAGGCAAGCTGTAAATTAGAGGTGATTGTGCATTTAAAATTTCTATTTGCATTCCTGAACTTCGAGAGATGCACCATTTGTTTACCCATTTTGTTATTAGTTCACCGTAATCGTTTTTAATTTATCTCTCTTTCGAACCTTTATTCCCTAATTCACTAACATGATCTAACTTTAATACTGATCTAAGTTGGCAATAAAACATTTAAATTTATTTATTTTTAGGAGACAGCCACTCATCTTACCGATTTTAAGGATTTATGTATAGGTTTTTATTCTTAAACTATTTTATATAAATATCTCTTTGTTAACAAATTATAACAATATCATAAGAAAAGTAAAACGGACGTACCAAAAGGTCTAGCTTTCTTGGCAACTAGATCGGTTTAAAAAATTAAATCTTTATAGTGAATCTGGTTGTCAAATTTATATTTTGTTTGAAAAATACTTTTTTTATATTAACTTATTTGGGAAGGTTTTGTTTTTAATTGGTATTATGATTTTTTATGACATTAAAAATGATTATTGTTCTCAATAATATTTATTACAACTGGGGTAGATATATATTTTCCTTACTAGAGGGGTACAAAAAACTATTGCCCTAAATTATAAATTTAATTGACGTCATCAAGAATGTTGACGCCTGTAAAATTGCCAAATCAGTTTGATGTAATTTTTTTGCTATCGTTAAATAGTTTCGTTTTTTGCTTTATTTAAGGGATTAAATTTTTTAATCTTCTTTTTATTTATTGCCCGAGAAATTATTTTTTATATTTATTTATTAAGTTTGTTAGTTTCTTGAGATATAAAAGAACTAAAATATAACAGATTGAAAACAAAAACTTATCTTTCGTTACCCTGTATTCCAAACTTATCAGATAAAATTAGTAAAATCTTCATGGTAGACAAGATATTCGTTACCCACTAACATTATAACAAAAACACATTACTTTCGAAAACCTTTGTGTTTTTTTTAAATTAGTACTCACTGTAGTACGGTTGTTTACAGTAAGTGAACAAAACATTATAAATGCATAAATTATTAGATAACATAATCTTGTATAGTTGGTTTCTGAGGAAGATCGAACACAATCGAAATGTAAAATATAAGGAGAGAACTATTTCTTTTTCTTTTTTAACGGGCCTAAAACCCTAGGAAAATTAAAATAAAAATAATATAAATACTGGCTTCAAGAAAGACACACATACCAAAATATACAGCGAGATCGCTCATAAGTCCAAAAATTACAAACATAATATGAAGTATGATGGACAGACCACCTAAAATAGCTCCAAATTTACTACTGGGTCAATAAACAGTATGCCGTCTCTCATTTGTCAAAACTCGATATGGTGGATCCAATTGTTTTGCAAGTGTACCGAAATCAAGCCGAGGGCAAATTCACTATGGGGATATTCTTCGACTTAAAAGCCTTTTCTCATTTATGGGTTTCCACCCCGGGTTTTACCACTGACCATAGAAGAAGAAGTATATCTCATATATGCTGTGACCCATCAGGTGATTTCGGAGATTTTTCACTTTTTAATTTCTAGTAATTTTTTGTTTTGTATGGACCGATCTCGCAATTAACTTCTCTCATATCAATATCAAAAGTACAAAACAAAAAAATACTAGAAATTAAAACCCTAATAAAAAAAACCTTGAAATCAGCTGATGTGTCACAGCATAGACGAGGTATACTTCTTCTTCTATGGTCACACAACCCAAGACCTGGTATGGGCACCCATAAATGAGAAAAGGCCTCAACGAGTGCCGTTGAATGCAGACTTTATTGTTAATAAAATTAGAGCGCTCGGAATTGGAAGTACTTAAGTGACTGGATAAAGTCATATTTATTAATGTTTATTGTCAAAATGTCAAATAAATTTTTGAAGAGCAGGAGTCGAACATCGGCACACCTAAAGGTAGTGTGTTAAGTCTACTACTGTTCCTGTTGTACATTAATTATCTACCTGCTCACTTTCAAGGGGCTCCCGTTTTTCTTTTTGTAGAATAGTCTTAATTTGTCAAAGCTCATTATCAGAATTATGCGTAGACTGCAGCACCTGCAGTCATGTAAACCTTTCTTTAAAGAGCATAAAATGTTCATGGTGATGGGTGCTTACCTCTTGAAAATGCTGTGTTATATTTACGCGAACAAAAATGGTTTATTGATTAATGGTGACTATCATGAATACAACACTCGAAATAGAGATCGGCTTTATTTGAACAATTCTACCATGTCTACTTCAAAAAATCACATGTATATGCAAATTCTTACTATTTCAATATGCTATCACAATCCTTAAACAATAAGCCAACTCTGTGTGCATTCAAGCAGGATTTAAGAAAATTATAAAGTTTTAACTGTTTATACTCTTTTTCCTTCCTTTGGTATTGTGCATATGACTTTTTTAAACTAACAATTTTGTTCTAATTAATATATGTATTTAAGCATATATGTACATGTATGTTTATGTTTCTAAATAATTTGTATGACGCATTCTTATAGCGAACACTGGTAATAAGCTAAACTGTTATTTTTTATTTCTATCTAAAATCTGGACAATTTTCAAATTTACATTATGTCAGCATTTATATACAATTATATTTCGTGTAGGGCACACTGGTAATAGGCTGAATTATTATTGTTTATTTTTATTTTAAATTTGGACATTTTTCCAAATTTACATCTTCAACGTTTATATACAATTCCACTTTATGGTACATTCTTGTACCCTGTGTATATATGAATAAAGGATTTGAAAGTAAAAGTAATAAGACCGCATATAATTAGAATCCATCTCAAATAGTTGTGAATGCTATATTGAGACTGTCATATTTAAATATCGTACCCAAAGTTAGTGAAACTTTTGGATCTCGCATTTAACGGTAATAGTAATATTTTTTTTTAATTTACAAATAATGAATCCTAATGAATCCAAAACTTTCGTTTTGTTTTCTCTAATTCAATTTTATTTTAAATTAATACAGTTTCAATATCATATAGTGGACACTGGCAGTAAATTATCTACTTTTCTTTCCTTTTGTGGCTCCGGTAGTCTGTTGCTTAAAGTTTGTTTCATTAAAATAACTGGCATATTGGATCCATCATCTGATATTTTATAACTTATTATATTATTTTTATTATAAACAATTTTAAAATTAATTTGTAAGGGCACTTTTCAAAAAAAAATACCTGCTAATCCCCATTTTCCAAAAAATTTTCACTCAATTTCATTGCTATTGGAAAAAATATATGTGATAAAACTTTCTCACAAAAATAGTATATATTGTCAGTTTTAATACCTAAACAGTTTTTGTTGCTAGAAAATTTTTCAGTTGAGCGGGAAAAGAAATTAATATATACAAATCAAGATGAACCCATCTCTATAATTTCACTTACATTAAATAACAATATTTTAAGTAAAATTTATTCACTATTAGCTTTTATGAAAAAACTTTGCACATTTGAAGTCAGAAGTTATTTTTAAAACCTTGAAAAATAAAATTGATATAGTGATTTTTTTAAATAATGGGTTTCTCTTTTTACGTCCTCTTAGAAAATAATGTCTTAAATATTGATTTTTTTTGACTAAACTTTAGTTTTAACTATTGATTGTTAACAGTATTTTCTTAGGTTGCCCACTACGGATTTAGTAACCACATCGATTTACATCCACATCTGCTTGATAACGAAAAAGAGTCCAAAGAAAGAAAACCAATGGAGACAGATTCTTTAGACAAATGTAAGTAAAATAAAAATTAAATTTTTATATAAAGCTATTTTTTAGATTACAAAAGAGGCATCATATACAAGAAATGATCTAGAAAAAAATCTTATCCCCAAATTCTTACATATACTATATTACTTCCGCCAAACTTGCAAGCTTCTTCCCTACATAGGCTACTCAAAATATTTTATCCCCTCCTATTTTCTGGTTAAATAAAATTAAACCGCACGAATTCGTCTTTTTCAAGATTGAAAGTTTTAATAAGCTGTCGAGTTTCATGTTTTCTATTAAATGGCCCTTTCTTATTCAAGTAATTCAACTAGAAAAGAGAGTCTTTTTCGGGAAAGAGCAATTAAATATTTAGGAGCCATATCAGGAAATCTTACCTTGCATTCTGGATTTACAGTTAAAGTATATGTTGAAAGTATAGACATATTTCTTTATATTTATTAGCTAATTGTTTTTACAACAAACATTTAGAGGGAGACAGATCAACATCGCGTATATAAAGTACTTGTAGTTTTACTAACTTTCACCCAATGCGTCTTTTCGTTGGTTCAGTCCCTTAAAAAGATACAAAGATTTGTTTTATAATCCCGGTTGTTTGCTCAAACGTCAATTGCAACAGTTCCAGAAACTTGGAATTGAAAAACAAGAAACAAAAACCATTAAGACCCCAAAATTTATTAGGAGTGGTTTTAGATACTAAGTGGTACTGTTAGTATATGTTCCAACAAAACTAGACAAACTGAGTTTCCGCAAGCCCTCTGAGTAAATGTCATAAACATTTTGGACTGCCTCGAGATAAAATGTTACATTCTATCGACAACAAATTTAATAACCTACTTTTAGCATGAACCTGCTCATAATCCAAAATGTGGTTTTTAACCATGTCCACATTCTTTTCTATACTTAGTTCTCTTTTATCAAGTTTTCTAAACCTCTATCCCTTAATACCATAAGATCTGAAGGTGTAAAAATCAATTTAAAACAGTTTCAGATAAAATATTGTGGTAGACGTTTTTTTGAATATTCCGTCCCAGGTTAAAACCAAAATCGCTTTAATTTTATTGCAAGAAAACCAATCGTTCTTCTCAATAGTATAATTTTTACATCTATATATGATATTTTGGCAAAAATATAATACAAAAAATGTTGCTTGTTAAAGTTCGATCTGTATAGACCATTAAGATTCTTAAAGTGGTTCTAATAATAAAATTCATTCTATAAATGATGTACAAACGAAGAAAAATCCCAACTTAAAATCAGATATAATTCTGGAAATTCCCTTTTAGACTTTATTTTTGGCTTAATCTTACCAAGATCTGGAAACAGGTTTATTTTACTATAATCTCAACAAATTCAAATTTTTTTTTTTAATCGCGACAACTTGATTTGTTCGAAAACGAATATTATGGCGTTCTCTTTCTATTTTATTATTATTCTATCATCTATATTGCTTCTTAGGGTTGATCGGATTCACGCTCTTCGATATATTGTTGTGTAATATACTGAGTTATTTTTCATCATAACTGTATTGAAGGAAAATCAGCTTTTAGAGCTACAAATAAATTTCAAGACAATAAAAACAAAGCAATTAATATATGATCAAAAGTTCAAGATAATCAGGTAAAAAATTATCTTAAAAATGTCAAAATTTGAAGAATAAAATCAACAAGAGCTGCTAACTTTAATGAAAAAAATACAAATATATGATTGAGTAAATCACATCCACGAAAAATTGAAAAAGACAGACTTTATTATTAAAGATCTCAAAATCGGACTTAAGGATGATAAGAATCAAGACAACCTGTTTAAGCACCTTCAATAAAAGCGAGCATACATTGTTAATTGGTACCTACAAAAATAGGAACTCATAGTAATTCAAGACAAACTCGAAGAACTGGAGTTAAGACTAAAAGTTTATTAACCCCTATAGAAAATTTAGTTGGGTAAAGTAACCTATATTTGAATAAAACAAAGAAATTAAAAAATTAATTCTGTGTAATATTTGCCACAATTAAAATCTGTATACAGCCTTCTAAACTTGAAAAGCAAGAGTAGTGAACATAACCCGATTCTCTCAATCCCCCCACTCCTCGATCTTGACCTTGACCTTGCTTCACCCCTCTTTGGCCCCGCCCACATGTCCTTGCCATTGACCTTGAAAGTGCACGTGTGCTTTGGCCTTGGCCTTGTGTTCAAGGTTGTGTGTGTGACCTTGACCTTGACCTTGGTCGAGACGACCTTGACTTTGTTGAAGGTCATCTTGGGTGTGTGACCTTGAAGATATGTTACGTGGTTGGGGGTGACCTTGAAATGATTTTGACCTTGCAAATTGTTCTATAAATTGTGTGAGTCTATTTGCATTCATTCAGTGTGAAATGTCAGATACGGAACTATCTAAAGAAAAAATTATAGAGCAAGTCGGCAGAGTAATTTGTTTATATCAGAGTAATTTAAAAATTTGTGTGATTTTGAAGAGAAGGATCTAGCATTTTTTCCTCTCGAATATTTAAAAACTTGCGTTGATACGCTGAGTTTACGGCAAATTTGGGATAAGCTGCCAGCGCCATATCGGTGTGACAAGGAACTACAGTTAAGCTTACCCTGTTACATTCACTATGAACAAATATATCGTCATTATATAGATGGGCCACCACCAGCAATAAAAAAGTGTCGTGAATGTAAAAATGAGTGAATAATATGAATAGTGCTTTGCAAGAGACAGTAAAAAAATTGTGCGATGAGTTCACTGAAACGGCTAGTAATTATTTCAATGATGCAATGAAAAGTCGAGCAGAATGGGCGTCGCGCTATTGTGATTTGGCTTATGAATATGAAAAGGCTGCGAATGCATGTCGTAAATATTGCAGCAAAACAATAAATTTACAAGACTTTGTTCGTGAGATAAAAAAGTTGGGGTTTAGTGACTGTTTGGAAAAACTGATTAGGTTCATTGCAGATCCGGTTGTGTTAGATGAAATTAGAGTGTAGGACTTAAGTTTAACGTAGTAGTAGTAGTTAATATGGAAAGTTTAGTGCGAGAAATGTACGAGGAATTTCTAATTTCTGCAGCCTGTTCGGAATTTTACGCATATGAAATGCAAGATTTGGAGGCTCAGGACTTTAGTGTATTTTTTAAGTATATGGACCATGCCGAAGTGTGTCTTTTAGCTAGTATAGTTTGTAAGAATTTTCTTAGATATAAAAACAAACAATTATTATTGAACAAATTAAGGAAATTAGGTTTAGGTGATAATGTTAAACGCATAGAAGAATGGCAGAAAAAAATCAATGAATAAAGTACATAAAATGTAGTTATTTGTTTCATTATATTTTGTCCTTGAAGTTATCCTTATACCAATTTAAATGTGTGACGTCATTTGACCTTGAACACTCCTCCCACTATTTCTATCATTAAGCTACCCCCACCATTGTTACAATTCGACCTTGAAACCACGCTATAAAGGTTCGTGGGAAAAGAAGTGACTTCAAACAGTCGCAGATATCAGTGGCATAAACATCAAATATTGTGTTCGTGTAGTGTTCTGAAAGTGCTTTTATATTCACGGTAATTTTTGGATTTATACACCATTTTTTTTCAATAATGAGTATTGCAAAAGAAACTCTAGATGAAACTAATGAAATGTTTAGCAAAGATTTCGAGGTTTTAGAGAGAAAAAAGGTTACCGAAATGATTGTAGGCAAAGTGTATAAAATTGTAAAGATGGTTTCAATGACTACACGATTTGGTAAAACTCTTTTAGTGGCTTTATACGATGACGGTGATAATAGCACATTTGAGACTTTTTTACCAAAACGTGTGGCCGAAACACTATCTGACGATATTGTAGATATTATGAGTAAAACTAAAGATAAATACACTCTAACTTATTTGGGGCAGGGCACTAGAGTTTTTGGAAACAATACTCGAACATTATTACGTTTTGGCTCATTGGAGTAAATTGTATGTAAATTCTTTGAAAAAAAAAGGATGTAATGAAATTTAAAATATAGTTGCACATGTCAGAATACTTACGCGTGTTCATTATTTCTGTTAAAGATGTCTGCTGATGCGACGACGACGACGACGACGACCGCCAACGAATGTGTAGATAGATACATATTTTGGTTGGGGAGAGAATTAAGAAATAGGGCTCACGATATGTTAGATAGCGTAAATGATTGGTCGCATATTGATGTAACCAAAGATCAATATAAGAACGAGATCAGGGATACAATCAATTTTATGGCTGGGGCACACTTGTGCGACAAATTTTTATATGGTTCCATAGACATGGATACATTTTGTGCTGAAATGGTTGAAGAAGAATTAAAAGAATACCTCGTCAATATTCCACATTTACCAGGTGAGCTTGCTGCAAAATATGAATTGGTTTCTGCAACAGCAACAGCCCAAGACGTTGACGATCGAAATAGTGTCGGATGGGATAGAATTTTGAGCAACGAAAACGAAGACATGGAAAATTAATTTTTTATAATTTTTGTATTTGTGCAATTAAATAACTGTAAATAAATATCTATTACAATCACAGTTTTATTTTATTTCTTTTATAAACATACCAACCCAGTAGATCATAGGCAGTGTTTCTTTTTCTCAGCTGAAATATTTAATATAAGTAGGGCAAATAAAAATAAAATAGTTTAGTAAAGATTGAAAATGAGTCGAGGAAACAACACAATTGATAAATTTGGTCGTCAGAAATATAATGAAAAATATCATATATTATCTGGGCCACAAGGGATTGGTTTTAAACTTACAGCGGATGGGCAGTATGATATGGGTGGAAAAATCATAACCAACTTAGGCGAACCTAAAGATGATGACGATACTGTGACAAAACACTTTGTTAATAGAAAGTTTTACAATTTTGCAGTTGTAATATGTGACATATTTAACAAGGATGTCCTCCCCATGATATACAAAAATAATAGTGAGCTTAAAACAAAAATTGAAGTTATGCAGAAAATACTCTATCATCAGCCTTTAAATGACTCATTAAGCGCACTGTCGTACGACTCGACTTCAAAAAAAATCTAAAAAAAGCAGGTTAAAGAATAGGAGAACGCACTCCGAGTGGCATAGCCTTGAAGATAACGTTGTAGTCGTCGGTGAATTGGACCTTCCCTCCAAGAATATTGAAATGTTATTTATGTGTATGATGTTTTATTGTCATTGTTTTTAATGATGAAGATTGAAATAAAAAACTTTATTTTACAATATATTGTTTATTTATTTTACATTTTAAATAAAAAATATAGTCATACAATATGTTATTTAAACAATATTAGCTTTATCTATCCAAGAGTTGAAGTGGTTGGGAAATCCTAGCCATTTGACAAATAATTGTTCGATGTGATTTTTCTTGCGTTGTCTAAGGACCTTTTCTACTAGATAAACGTCAGGACTGCTTGTTTTTTGTAGTTCTGATTCGTAAAAACACCCTCTTATAGGCTGACCTTCTAACGATTCCAACAAGTAAGTAGGTGGATTTGTAACGTTAACTTTTACAACTTTAAACAATTCGGTTGACCAAGAGGGCGTATATCCTTTCTCGAATAAGCTTTTGTACCTGCTAATACGCACAATGTCACCCATGGAAAACTTAAATTTTTTAGGTACAATTTTTAAATAATCATATGCTTTAATATGTGTTTTTTCTTGCACGTCTGCAGGCTTCATTCCAATGGTGCGATGTTTCGAATGGTTATAGGTTTTTGTTACTGCCGATAATATATGTATCCATTTGTAAGATCCTCTTGTCGAGAATTGTTTATATAAATTATTTTTTAAAGTCCTTATGACTCGCTCAACAATTGCAGCTTTCTTTGTGCTGTATGTGGAATAATGATTTATATTATATTTTTTCATCAGGGCTTGAAAGTTTGTATTATAGAACTCCTTTCCTTGATCACTTTGCAGATTTGTTGGTGTATATGATGCCTCTTCAATGATGCTTTTCATCGCATTAGTAACTTCTATACCAGTCTTGTTTTTTATGGCTTTGGTATAGACAAATTTCGAGTAACAATTTATACAGACCAAAATATAACGATAACCATCGTTTTCATCAGCATACTGTTGCATTTCAGCCAAATCAATTGCCACAAATCTCTGTATCCTTTTATTATCGTGCGCCGTCTTACAAAATTTTTTCTAGCCGTTCTATGTAGTTCATTAACAATCTTGATTTTTTCTAGACTGGGCTCCATATTATTAGTAATACTAAAGGTTTCAGATCGAAGGAAGAACTGAATAATATCATTAAATATTGAGCTTAATATATTATATCTTCTTCTCGTAATTCCTCTATGATTGACATAATTTCATTTTCGTGTCCAGTGTGACCGGCCATTTTGGAACTCCACAACAAACGTAAACGATCCACCAACTCTTTAGCTTTGTTCCAGTAGACATATTGAAATTTTTTCGAAGATAATTTCTTTTTTGTGGGTAACTGTAGTTTTTCCGAGAGATTTTTTCTTGTAATAGTACCACCTAATTTTGTGCCCATTATCAGAGGTTTAATAATTCGTAAATATTTGTTCCATCTGGTCTCCCGTAAACCATCACTTTTTTTAAAATTGTTGTAGACAGCACTCGTTGATTCCAAAATTTCCTTGTACGTTGAAAGTACATTATCACTTAATTGTTGTTGTTCCTTGCCTACACTTGGGGGTGTTTTAAGAAATAACAAATCATAAAGTGCCGGTGATCCACCATATTCTGCAATATTTTTCCCTTTTTTGTATAAGACAATATTTCCATTTCGAAAACGCACCTCTAAATTACCAATAAAATTTTTGTTATGATCTGTTTTTGAACCAAAACGTACACCATATACAGTATCGTATAGAGATGGTTTCGAACGTAATCCTTTCAGGTGTGCGTTTAAAGTATCGGAAGTTGTGGTGTCAGCGGATGCGAGAGATGTATTAGTTGATGTCGAGGGTGTATCAAACACCGATTGGCTAATATCTTCTTTTGAAATGCGATGCTGCTGCTGCTGCTGCTGCTGAATAGGTGTGGAGGTTTGAAAGGAATGTGTAGGTTGGAGAAAACCTGATATTTGAGTCGACTGCACTGATGTACTGAGACTATGTGGCTTTGTAGCTGGATAATGTTGTTGCTGTTGTTGTTGTTGTTGTTGATGTTGTTGTTGCTGCTGCTGCTGACGTTGCTTAACCACATCAGATATAGTTGTCAACGGCTTAGAAATGGGTTCGTAAAACTTTTCCAATTCCACAACATTAAACTCTTTAGCCGCTTTAATTTGTTTAAATTTTTTTCTGACGGCATTGGTAGCTTCCACTAGTTTACGTTTTAAGTCGATCGCGTTATTCATGATGTTAACAAAGGACGTTTCAACAATCAAATGAGCGTTTTCTCTTATTATTACAGTAATATATAGCTATCAAATCCTTTGCGGTATCTTCCCGATTTCACATCACTGTCTTTATCAATTACTAAAAATCCATACTTATTATCCCAACATTTTGAGCACATTTCTTGAAATTGAGTAAAAGTTAGATCCGGTGAAACTTGGTCGGAAAATATGTGTTTCATATTCAACTCATCTTGTTTAAACATAATAATAAAATTGGCGTTGTCTCGCACAAGCTGTTTAGGCACTCGCGAATATGTTTGCGCTAGGTAAAAGGAGTCGATATTTTTATGACGTCCCATGCTAAAGTACGATCTTATAACATCTTGTTTTTCACATATAACATCATCAAAGATAAATATAGAGTCTGGTTTTGCATCGGACGGTTCCACAATATTACTGGAATCACTAAAGGCATAGTAGCCTAAACCTTTGATGGGCGCTAAAATTTTCGTTAAATACTCATATTTCGGTTGATACAGAGATTTCGAGTAAATATAGACATTTTCGAAACGTAGCCCAAGGGGGTGTGTAAGCAGCGAAATCATGACATTAGTTTTTCCACAATTGGATAGACCAATTAACAGGCCGCGAATAGAGGAAGGAAGTAGAGGACCGTGTCTCTTCATTATCTTCTTTTCAAATCCAAGTCCGACTTTTTCATCGAGATTGTCAATAGGAAGTTTTTGTTTAAGATCGATAACGCGCATCTTAGGAAAATTTGATATTTTATAGGCAATTTTTCACAAAAACTGTCATTCAGATGCCGAGCGTCAAACGAAGTGGACGGTCTCACGTTTCCAACAAAACTGGATACGGTATTGTGAATTCGTTAATAAATAAATTACCATTCGAGGTACACATTCCTGGTTATCAATATTGCGGGCCCGGAACAAAAGTAATAAAACGTGTAACAAGAGGTGATCCAGGCATTAATCCTTTGGATGCCGCATGCAAAAAACACGATTTAGCCTATTTACATAATAAAGACAACATAAGTGCGAGACATCGAGCGGATTACGAGCTCGAACAAAGTGCTTGGAATAGAGTAAAATCGAAAGATTCCAGTTTAGGTGAAAAAACAGCAGCTTGGTTAGTTACAAACATTATGAAAGGAAAACAACGTTTTGGTATGGGTGTACCATCATCATTATCAACAAAAAAAACATCTAGTAAAGGCACGCGTCATACAAAAAGGAAAGGTGTTAATAAAAATCGACATGTTCGGAAAGCCAGTTTCGGAACAGCTATTCGACAAGCAGTTCGAAGGGAATTATTAAAAGCCGGAAGTAAAAATGTGTTGGAAAAAAATGTCATGAATGCATCTAAAATAGCTCTGTCGGCAGCACGTAGATCGGTAAAAGCGGCAGGTGGCAAAAGGAAGGTTCGTACACCGAGAATAATACCGATTCCTAAAACTGGTGGAATATTACCATTAATACCAATTTTTGCCGGGTTATCAGCTTTGGGTTCATTAGCCGGTGGGGCAGCGGAAATTGTGCGCGCCATAAAAGCTGTAAAAAAAAGCAGCGAAGATAAAACCGGTGCCGGCCTGTATTTAAAATCGAAAGGAAATGGTTTGTTTCTAAAGCCATATCGTAAAGGTATGGGATTATTTTTAAATCGTAGATCAAAAAACTAATTGAATCCCTACCTCGAAGACCACTATCTAACATCGATATAGAAAAATATGCCAAAAAGAAAAGAATAGGACACTTTCGAGGCGTTTATATGAGGGATTTATTACCTAGACAAGGTCCTCAACGTTACGAAGCAGCAATAGTGAATTTGGATAGTACGCGTGGTGCAGGGACTCATTGGGTCGCTTATAGAAAAAATAATTCTAAAGTAACATTTTATGACAGCTTCGGCGATTTACCCCCACCGATCGAATTGGTACGATATCTACAAACGGGATCGGAACCATCAAAAATTATTTACTATACATACGATCGTCAGCAGGATTTTGGAACAGTCTGGTGTGGACATTTGTGCTTAAAGTTTCTTGTCGAATCATCAGCGTAAAAGATGTCATCATCATCAAATTCACCATTAACACCGCAAATGGATCGCAATAACTATACTAAAATGTTGCAATCACTGAAAGCATTTCATCTAGCCGGTGGATTAAGGAAAATGACCGTGAAACAGTTAGAAAACATGCCCAAGGAAGTAATGATTGCATTAGCCCCAAATGAAATTCCATTCGTTTGGGAAAAGTTGCCCGAGCACCTCAAAAGCGATATCGATATATTAAAATATCAGTGCGGTTGCAAACATTATTTCAGCAGCAGCAGCAATTTAAACGAGGTTACGGCTGATGAGGATCTTATGGCTAGAAAAATATTTTGTTGTTATTGCAAAATCAGCGATGTGCTCATAAAAGCAGAAAATAGCATAAAAACATCACTATCTAATGCGGTGAGAAAAGGTGTGAAGATGAATCTTTTTAAATGTTGCCGCTAAGAATAAAACCGAGATGTGTGATGTTTTAATGGTTAGTCATGTCTTATACGTTCACACTAACAGGACACTCGAGCGTCTTAAGCGCCGATTTTTATCCACCAGTCGAATTAAATAGAGAAAACAAATATGGCCTGGCATTGCTGGGATTTTACACATACAATTCAATTTTTAATGTGGACGAAAGCAACAATAAGTTTGCCTACATGAAGGAGGGTTACACCACCGAGCCGATACAATTGCAGATTCCACCTGGGGCCTATGAAATAGATGAGATAGGTAAAGCTATGTCGGAGGCTTTGAGGATTTCAACTGAAGAAAAGAACGATGGAATCTTTTACTTGGTCGCTAATAATAATACGCTGAAATGTGAACTGAAATCCCAATATACTATAGATTTCCGGGGAGAGGCGAGTATCGGTAAAATGTTAGGATTTAATCATACAGTGTTAAAAAGAGACAAAAAGCACGAATCAACCGAGATGGTGGAAATAATGAAAGTACGCATCATACGCGTAGATTGTAATATAATTTCCGGAGCATATATGAATTCGGTGGAAGGTCATACCTTGTTCGAATTCGATATCGACGTGGAGCCCGGTTACAAAATCAGTAAAGAACCACAAAATAATATTTATATGCCGTTAATGCTGGCAGGACGTCAGTTTATCGACAACATTACTCTTCGCATCTTGGACGATAGCGGTGATCTAATCAATTTTCAAGGCGAGAAAATAATCGTGAAATTGGAACTGAAGAAACTTTCATAGAAATGGGTTTTTGCTTCAATCGTCAATTGTGTGTGCTGTCGACTAAGATGGGGGAACCGCCGAAACATAATAAAAGTAAAAGAAGAGTTAACGTCGAGGTTAGTCGTCGTCCAGACATCACAAGCATCTCAACGTTATCTGCCGAAGACTATTAATTTTTAAAATCAATCGGTCTTAAAGTGCGAAAGTGATTTCCACCACCAGCGATAAAATAGAGGTTTTCTCCGAACCCATCTTGAACAATTCCATTATTAGTATAGAAGAGCATACGTATAAACCATACGGATCTCCATCATTCAACAATTCCGATGAAGTCCGTATCCCCAAGATATTATACTGGATACCGCCGAAAGTTACATATATATCGAAGGAAAATTTAAACCCATTGACGCAACGAAATTATGTTTTTTATCAAATAATGTCCTCGCATTTTTGTTCGATGAAATTCGCTACGAGATGGGAGGTGAGCAGGTCGCCGTGGTTCGTAAACCTGGAGTTACGACGACATTAAAAACCATGGTTTCATTCGGAAGTTTGCAACAAAGATCTCTCATGACGTGCGGATGGGGTCTCGACGAAGCAAACCAAGATATCGTAGACACGGCAAGTAACGTATTCTCCGGGAAATTACCCTTAAAATATCTTATGGGATTCGCCGAAGATTACGCAAAAGGTGTTTTCAACGTAAAACAAGAGCTTATTATGATTATAGCTCGCACTTTTACCAATTGTTACGTCGGCGAAGTAGAGGCAGAAATTAGTATCGACAAAATCGAATGGAAAATTCGTCACATCATTCCAGACGACAAGCAAAAATTGAAAATACTGTCTCGCATTAATAAAGGAGGAAACAATGCCAGTATTCAAATGGCATATCGTAAATGGGATCTGTACGAATTACCAGCTTTAAGGCAAACATCTTCCGACGTGTGGGCCTTGAGAACGAGTACAAGTCTGGAAAGACCGCGCTATATAATCGTCGGGTTTCAAGACAGCAATAATTGCGACAAGAAAGAAAAAAACGCAACCCAGTTTACCCACGCCGACGTATACGACATTAGACTGTATCTGAATTCAACCGTTTATCCATACGAAAGATGGAATTTAGATTTCGCCAAGAAACTGTACGCATCAGCCTATTACAATTACGAAAACTTCCAAAGCAGCTACTACGGGCGCGAAATAAACGATCCGATGATAACGTTCGCGGAATATATGAAAAACCTCGTTTTTATTATCAATTGCAGTCATCAACCAGAGGCGATTAACTCATCGACAGTGGATGTAAAATTGGAGTTCCAAACGAGAAAGAATAAATTCCCCAAAGACACTAAAGTGTACGCATTAGTTATTCACGACTCATTTTTTAGTTATAATGTATTAAACGGTTCGGTGACCAATAAATCTATATTTTAATGTATCTATTATATGTAACACAAAATAATGTTCTTGAATCAATAAATTTGTAATGAGTGAAGTAGTAGTTTTATATTTATTTGAAACCCAACCAAAAAAAAAAAAAAGGTGGCGGAAAAGCCCGCTCTTTAAGAAAAGAGTACGGGAATTTAGAAAATGGTGGTTTATTAAGTGGAAAAAAGAGCTTAAATAACACAAGAAAAAATTTTTAAGGCAAAATATGAAAACAACGATTTAGAAAATTTGTAGGAAAGTAACGGTTAGGAATAGGGAAAAAAGTTATGAGAAAAAATTATAGAGGAAATCGAGTACTATAAGCAAGCATTTTTCTCGGTAGTAAAAACGTAAAAAAATTTTTTTTTCAAAAAAAATTGAAAAATGGTGAATGCGCGCCAAAGTTGAAGTTTTGGAGCAAAATGATATTAGGAAATTAGAAAGAGAATTTTTTTCTACATATGGTAGTACTTTTCAAAATTCAGAAAGATGAAATTTTAAGAAAAGGGTTATAGTAAGTTAGTAATTTGGATTTTTTAAAGCGCTGTAGCTCGGGAACCGTTCAAGATAGAAAAAAAATAAAAGCACTTCGAAAGCCCAAAATTTTGAGGAGAATGCGATGGTGTAAAAGAAATATAATTTTTTTTTTTTGAAAATGCTGAATACGCGCTAAAGTTGAAGATTTAGAGAAAAACGGTATTGGGAAATTAAAGAGAGAATTTTTTTCTACATATTGTAGTATTTTTGAAAATTCGAAAAAATGAAATTTGAAAAAAAGGGTTATAGAAAGTTAGTAATTTGAATTCTTTAAAGCGCTGTAGCTCGGGAACCGTTCAAGATAGAGAAAAAAATAAAAACACTTTAATTACCTAGAATTTTGAGTAGAATACAATGATGAAAAAAAAAATTTGGAAAATCTTAAAAATGACAAAAAATTTAGACGAAAAATTGAAATTCTTGAGTTAGGAGGCTAGGGCCGCCGAACGGGAGTATGTGGAAGTTGTAGGGGATGGTTTTTTTTTTTTCTAAGTCCTTACCTTGCCTGAAAATAATTAAAATATATGCATAATTTGCATTTTTTGTAAATATGTAGCAAAGTAATGGTTAGAAATATCAAAAAAATTTATTTGAAAAAAATGTAGAGAAAGTCTAGTACTATATGCTAGAAAAGTGGAGGGAGTAGTTTGTGTCCATAACAGAGATACGGTGAGTTATAAAATCATATTATTCTCAAACTTATATAATGCATATATGCACTCCACCTTACCCCCTCCAACTTTTTGAATGTATATAGAGGCCGGTATTAGAATTATTTCATCATTACACATTCGATCGGCAAGATGGAAGATATACCAAAAAGGATCATTGGCATTGTCAGGCCATTCGTGCCCGGCAAAATATGCAAGTGTGAGGAGTGCGGGGGTACCGCACCAGGAGCGGCACCTTCGGCACCGCCTGCAACGCCGACACCACCAGCGACGACGACGGTGCCGCCAATGAGAAGACCAAGGGCTGCACCTAGGTCGGTGTTAATATCGTTGGGTATTACTCCACGGTAGGCACCCCACCCTCCCCCCAGGCCCTTTTAGGGCCACAAAAACGGTCCTTTTCAGGACCACATTATATTTTGATCGTAGTTTAGTAATCGTCACTTATGGGGCGAGATATTCGTTTAACGACGATTTGTCTCGTAGCTTAAGTGCCAAGTTATATGCTTGAGAACCTATGAAAATGTTAACAGTTCAAACAAGGTTTCTATTATTTTTTTTTTTTTGTAATGTATTCTTCACAAAATATTAAGAATAAGTCTTATTGTCTAAACAAATCTAATTCCTTATTTAAAGTTTTTGAAAAAATCAATAATTCTATAAGCTCTCACCAATACATAACATTTAGAATCCGTTGGTGGGGTGGGGGTAGTTCTATATATATGAGACTGGGTCAGTTACACAGTCATATATTCATCAACCCTCATACGATGAACATGGAGGAAGAAAGACCCGCCAGCCGAGGCTCATCCATCTTTAGTGATGACACCGTAGCCGACAACGTTGGAGACCTGCAAGTCTTCGACGACGACGACGAGGTGGATTTTGAAATTGACGTCCTACGTTGGGACGACTTGGATGAGCCGATTCCGCTAGTATATGACCATGATCCGGGTCTAGTGGAATTAGACGATGCGGGCGATTGGGTCTTACAAAGACTCGAAACTCCGTCGCCGCAGCCAGAGCCGGACTCGACGGAAGATGCGGTGCTGGAAATTCCAGCATCACCAACACCCGACGACCCACAAGGCCCCTGCGATTCGTCAAGCTGGTGGTCGACCAGCGAGGATGGGGCACCATAAGCCCCACACTCTCCCTGGCCCTTTTTAAGGGCACACAACAACGGTCCTTTTCAGGACCACAAAATACTTTGATCGTAGTTTTAGTACATATTAGTACTTTGTTACTAATATTGTATGTATAGAATATACAATATTAGATACAAAGTTTTAAAACTTTAAGTGCTGGTGGAACCCAGCTAAATCGTTCGTTCGTATTTGAGACCACAAACAACTTTTGGTCTCAATACGTAATACGACATTTGTTTTCACCCCCCACCATTAATTTGTCTCTATATATACGACCACCAATACTTATTACAATCATTTTAGTTCAACATGTCTGCGACTCAACAACAACAACAACAACCCATCCAATGCCCTGTGGTAGATTCTACCACAGAGAATTGTTTGGAGTGGGAGTCGAACGATCCTAGATGGGATGAACTTTGGCGGTTCATCATCGAATATACAGAGGACAGCACCGCCACCCCCGCTGATGATGACGGGCCGTGCGACTCCACAACACAATAAAAGAGTCGCATGTTTTTCAACCAAACGGTCCTTTTCAGGACCACAAAATAATTTGATCGTAGTTTTAGTTGGTTATAATACTTTGTAACCAATATTTTATGTTTTTTTCATAAAAACATACAATATTGAGATACAAAGTATTAGAAGTTCTGGCGACAGAACCTTAACTTCATAAACCGAACCATGTTTTAGCATACTTGTAAATATTATCAGAAAATATTTACAACTATTGCTATTGCGTAGTTTTAGGGGATTATTCACTCTGTTTTTTTTATTACCTAATATTATGTGGGACAGGGCCTATATGAAATAACACACAAAAATAAATTTTCAAGTCATTTTTATTCTCATTATAAAATATAAAAATTTGATCAAACACTTTTTTTTATTAACTACAATATATATATATATATATATATATATATATATATATATATATATATATATATATATATATATATATATATATATATATATATATATATATATTTACAAACTTAATACTATAAATTAAAAGCTAATATCTACAACTACCTAACACCTACTACATAATTTATTAAAGTCCTCTAATTGTCTTTTTAACCGCGCAGATTTCACCTTTTTTATCTCTAATTGTTTTTCAAGTTCCAAAATGTCACTGTCACACTCGTTCACTTCTTTCACTAAGCGTTTTTTCATGTCAAAAATGTCTGTCAATTTGGTCTTCTGAGAGTTGGTGAAGTCTTCGACCCACTCCGGTTGTGATGGCTCCGAATATATTAACGAAGAAGAAGCGGTTTTATTTGGTGAAGACGATGACGATGACGACGACGACGACGACGACGAAGCAGCGGAAACTTCATCGCCTTCAAAACACCGCTTAAACCGCTTCTTCATGGGTTTCCGGCACCCCAATATCGGCGACAGTGGCGCTGGCGCTGGGGAAGACTTCACCTCCGACACTATTTCATTCTCTACGCTGGCCGGTGTTGGTGGTGTTGGTCCATCGGGGCCTTCTATGACTTCCACTTCTACTGACAATGGCTCTTTTGGTGCTGTTTTTAGGAAGTCGGGTAATGGAACAGGGGTGGAGGGACGCTTAAAGTTAAACTTTTTCTTCTTCCCTTGTCCCACACCTTTAATCGCCGAATAAAATGTTTTTTTATCGGCGATTTCCGACTTCCGCATAGTCAAGAGCTTTTTCAGTTTCGAAGCTTTCGGAGAAGATTCCCTAGGCCGCGATGCTTTTCGCACAACCACATCACTAATCACATTTATCTTTGGCTCCTTCTCCTCCGTCCAGCATTCCAGGAATTGCGCTGCCGACTGAACTAACTCTTCGTCGCGACCATCGTTGAGGGCTCGGTCTTCGGCATCTTCATGCTCCACGCCATTCCAGTTCTCGAATACCCCCGGACTTAACACTTCCAAACCACTCATGTTATCCAGCATGCCTTGCTGTGAACCGCAGCTCACGTCAAAAGCATCTAAAAGAGACCGTACACTCGACATTTTCGATATTCAAACTCACACAATTAACTTTTTCTTAGCACTGTACTGTTTGCTGTTCTGACGAACTGTGAAGAGCTCGAGCCAGCAAGTCTGCTTTTATGCCCATTTCCCCCACTACACCACCTTTATTCCTTTTGTTCGATGCATTAAGTATAATATTTAAACTTGTCAGATGCAAGGCCAAGGCCGACGTAACCGGCAATACCAGGGTCGTTTTCAAGGTTGTAATTTTCATGGATTTTTTTTTGTCCCTGTCAAGGTTATTTTAAAGAAGCATATAAATATAGTACTAAACTTGTTAGATGCGAGGCCAAGGCCAAGGTCAAAGTACCCGTCAATGTCAGGGTCGTTTTCGAGGTTGTAATTTTCAAGGATTTTTTTTGGTCCTGTCAAGGTTATTTTAAAAAGTAATACATAATTAGAGTACCGCGATTGAAAAGTACAACATATTCAAACATCATGTTGCCAACTGATGAACAACCTAGTGAAGCAGCCAAAAGATACAGTCATATACCAAAAGCTTTTTATTTAACTTGTCATCATTGTAAAAGACTAGGTATCTGCTGGCGAAATGATCTTACGTACGACTTCAACTACATTGACCTTTTCAGGGTTAAATTTGTACAATGCGGCTTTTGTGGACTAGTTTACTACCAGTTCAAGGACATTAATGAACGTGCCATCCAGAGAAGAAATTGGGTCATAGAAGAAGCTTACCTGTACAGAAGAAATTAACATGTATTTTATTTCTTAATTTTTAATTTTTTTGTTTGTTATTTTTTTTTATTTTTTTTTTAATAATAAAAAGTAAACTCAATCTTTTGTTATATTTTAATTTTTTTTTCAATAAAACAATAGTAAAATGAATCTGTATGTGTATTTATTAAACATCACCTAAAATACGTTTTGCAATCCATATTTTTCTGCAGAGTCCGTTTATTAATGAAATAGAACCATATATTAGGGTGAAATCTAATGGTTTCAAATCAGTCTCACATAACAATGTCAGAAGTAAACACTATTGATAAGTTCGGTCGCAAAAGAAAATTTAAGGATTTTAACTTTATGCGAGGTCCTTCAGGAATAGGTTTTAAACTTACACCTAATGGAGATTACGACATGGGAAGCAAAAGATTGTGCTATTTAGCAGAACCTCTTGAAGGAGACGATGCGACCACACGAAATTATGTTGATAATAACCTTGCTCAGTGTGTGCAAGATACGCAGAAAGCTTTACATGACTCAACAATTGTTATTAAAGATATATTCAGAAACCAACTTGAAGGTTACGTACGCAAGAAATTAATTGAAACCGGTCAAGAACTTAGAGGATACATTGATGATACTGTTATTGCAATATATGAACTTAGGCAAGACGAACTGCGTGATGAACTTAACTCTAGAATGTTGAAAATTGAAAAGACTATGGAGGATCTTGTCAGCAAACCTGTTTCACATTAAACATTTACTCGTAGACCTGTGCGTTTAATTTACTATTAGACAAATTTTTCAACAATAACTTTTACAGTTTGTTATTTGTCGACACTTCATTATATTTATAATTTTAAAATAAAGGTTCAATAAAAAAGCAATCAAGTAATGAATACATGTTTTTTATTTAAAAAAAAAAAAAAAAAAAAAATTACAATACTATCGTTACATATTAATGTTGTATGTTTAATAGAAATAATAAAAACAATACAAATAATGAAATATGGATTTTCCAGATTACGTGCTGTCCTGACTTAGAAATGATTCCAACACGGTGACTAAATTTGCTAAGTTTTCTTCCGGGTCTGTTTTGTAAAAATCTATGTCTGCATGCTCCCAAGGTAGAGTTTTGGTTGAACTGGGAATTACATAACGTTTATCATCGCTATGTGACAATGCTACTTTATTTATTATGTTGGTATAAATGTTATGTAATTCACTTCTAAATGTCTTCATCTTTCTTAATATCAAACCACCCCGTTCAACAATTCTTTGGTAGTCTTCCTGATGAAGGTCTTTCTCGATAACACATTTTTTGATACCTTTGGCTTTTTTTAATTCATTATTAATGGACTTTACATAATAAGCCTTCGCGCCGGTACCATAAAAACTTATTATCGGATCACCAGGAAACTCATCTTTCATTCTACCAACTACAGAATTACTTTTAATTATGTTGAAATTATTAATTTCGGGGTAATTTGATGTATCGAATTTTTCGGGGTTTTCTGATATAGTTTGATAAAAGTTTTCCGTATACACTTTTAATATAAGCGAGTCAGTATCGGTGTAAAGTAACGAAGCATCATCACCAAACTTGGATTTAATAAAATTATAATAAAAATCGTATATTACAGTCTTTGATATATCTAATATGGAAAAACCGATATAAATTGGTTTATTGTACAATATTTTAACTTTATTCATATGTATAGCAACAAAGTTCTCGGTAAATATCGAGCTACTATTGAAATTGGGGCGGGATATTAGTGCTCTAGCTCCATTTCTACCTACACTGTTCTCCCAATGTGTTACTAATTTTATATCCTTTAGATTTTCCACATTTTCCATAGTTTTACCAAATATCGCGTTATTTTTTAATTTAAAAGTGTCCTTCGCAAATTTTGTGGTGGCCTTGTTACGTAAATTGGTATTAAAATCAATATACGATTTTAGCCATTTTGATTGCTTAAACTGTAATACTCGATGGGTTTGCATTACCACTAAGCCGTTGGCGATGGCTTGTTTTAAAGTTCTATAGTGTACAATGTATTTTTTTTTATCTTGTAAATTAGGAATTAATTTCGGCAATTTAGCGTTTTCTGTTGGCGGTATGATATTTTCTACTAGAAATGGAAGATCAGAATGTGCATCATGCAACTCAGTCGGATAATGCACATCCACTTCCAAAACGTAGCCATGTAAACTATCATCACCAACAGCCATAATATTTAAATCCAGAATTTCGCGCTCGCTTAACCATCGAAAACCACCATATGGTAATGCTTGTGACATACTATGACCATATAGATTTGTAGCATCAAGGTATGTTATAAATGAAGAAGGTTTTGTTGGGTCATAGTCTGGTAAAAAAATATTATTAGCGATGTGCTTCCTTTCTGTACACTGGCTTATGCCGCCGCGTATACCTTTCTTAAAAAAATGTATCATGTCTATATCAGTTAAGAGCTCTAACTCTACCTTAGTCATACGTAGTATACAATCAAATGATAAACTTGGAAGGGTATAGTAATGTGCTGGATCAAGTTTATCGAATTTTAAACAATTATTCCGAAATTGCTCAAAAACATCACACAATAGCAACACATCTGATTTTAAATACACGTCCGAATAGTCCCCCAAAGTTTTACACCCAAACAAGCGCCATACTTCTTTTGCTCTTCTATAGCTTTCATCGCTAATATGTTCTTCCCGTAAATTATCATAAAATTGATCTTTACTTGGAAGACATGTATTTTCCATTTTTTCTATAGAGTCAATAAAGCTATAGGGAAAAACACCCTTTTGACGCATCAATAAAATCGTCGTCGTTTAAACCGCTGCCTAAATTTTCCAAAGACGTTGACAGAAATTTAAAACTATCAATAAATCGCAACTTTAAATATTTCCTCTTGACTTTTCCACATTTACTATCAAAATAATCGTGCACATAAATGCTTTTGGTAAATGATATGTACTTTTCCTTACTTTGAGCCAAAACACCAATTGTATCCCCATATTTACATAACTCTTTTATAAATAAATGGCTGTCGTAGCCGCTTAAGTTATGAAATATGATAGGAATAAAAGAGGGTAATTTATAATTTAAATTACAAACGGAATGTGCAGCACCAAATCTTTTTGCACCAGTTATGTGACAGTGGTCTCGTACTTTAATCTCACCCTCTTCAAAAGGGCCTTCACATATACCACATATTTTAGCATCATTAAACTCCCTTTTTTCTTCAGGCGTTAACGGTTTCATAGGCTTAATGCCTTTTAAATATGTGTTGTATAGAGGCCTTAAATCACACTCGATACGATCCACAAAGACTTGAGCTGCATTATTCCCCCGAAATAGCTCAAATTTCGAAAGTGAGTCGTCAAAAGAGCATTTAATTAAATAAGCAAAAGAATATGGTTCATGTTTAAAACTTTTTACAGTGTAAGAATTTTGTGGGTTTGGTTGTACCGTTTCAACGGGTTTTAAAACAGATTCGAAATCTGCATAAACCACGAATGGAACGCGCATTTGCTTTTCTATACCCTCGAATTTTAAAATATTTTCCGGCACACTCTTTCCAAATTTATCGATTTTTAAATCCACTGAGGGTGTTTGCGTGAAAATGTGGTTACAATCGTAGCTTTGATGTAAAGTTAAAGCTGACGGTGTACTAAAATAAATGAGGCAACCATCACAGAAATATATTTTATGTTGTTGACAACTAATTTGACTTGAAACTAAACGTGATAAATCCCGAATCCAACAATAATGACTCTTTGAACAAGTCGTATCGCAAAAATGTTCACCGCCATCTTTACTACTACAGTCTTTTGTAATTAACAATAAATTTACATGCCTATCCAACTTTTTTGACGCATACCTCAGTGGACCAATAACTTCATGTATTACTTCATTATTTTCATATTTAGATTCCAGACCGTATACGTTAATTGATATGTTGTTCATTTCCTCAAATTTTTTAATGTCACGTAATTTTACTGGAAAATCCATACCTGTTACATTTAGCACTCTAGAAAAATGGGGGTAGGATGTCTTCTGTGAAGGCTCTGCTGTTGGAGGAAACAATGCTGATGTTACAGCCCACGCAAAGCAAAATTCGTCCTGGTTAATCACATTGACGACAGCTCCTTTCTTTTCAATAGAACAACTTGATGTATGATGAGCCACCCATAGGCATATACTTGTTGATACCAACTTCCAAGTATAAAATTCGCACAAGAGCCCATCCTATAACAAGAAAAATAATATATAAAAATCAGTTTAATATATCGGGTTTTGATTTTTCCATACCTGAATCTTTCTCCTGGAACTCTGTCGCCTGCGTTTTTATTAATTCGGTGAAAGAATGGTAAACGGCATCCAAATCACTTTCTACACTAATTATTTGATTAGCAGTGTTGAAGGATTTTTCACTGAATATTTCTTGTGATGGAAGCATGTACTCGCCAACAGCTGTCATGTTAACTTTTAAAGCATGATGCACACGCAATAAATTATTAACAAGTTCCACCACCTTGGATTTAATGTCTGCAAAGAACATTACGTAATCGGAATGCTCCATATCACTGCTAACCCGATAGGTTGCAATTCTCCTTTTGAAGGCACATTGAACGAGTTGCACACCATGACATACCGGCAAACATGAATTATTTTTATGTTGTTGTGTTCGTTTATGCGCTGACATATGATTTATTGGAACATCTACATTACATGTAGCGCAATTAATTACCGGAATCGTCGATGTATACTCTTCAATTCGGAGCCGTTTTCCTCCAGGCACTTCATTAAATCTCGCCGCACACGATTCTCTTTGATGACGTCTCATATTATAAATATTAGTAAACTTAGAACCGCAATTTTCACAAACATATGCCATGATTTGTCAAATATTAACACATGTACTACCTATACAAGTCAGAGCCAACTGATGAATGAAACTGCCCCATACCTTATATAAAACCATTCAAGGTCACCCCCAACCACGTAACATATCTTCAAGGTCACACACCCAAGATGACCTTCAACAAAGTCAAGGTCGTCTCGACCAAGATCAAGGTCACACACACAACCTTGAACACAAGGCCAAGGCCAAATCACACGTGCACTTTCAAGGTCAATGACAAGGACATGTGGGCGGGGCCAAAGAGGGGTGAAGCAAGGTCAAGGTCAAGGTCGAGGAGTGGGTGGATTGAGAGAATCGGGTTATGTTCACTACTAGCAAGATCTGTTTAAGGGACAATATCATAATATACAAAGTCCTAGTGATCATAACCTACAGCTTGTCTAAATGACCATGATCACGATCAACCTTACTGAAATAGAAAGTACTAAAAATAATTTGCGTTGATCTTACGAGGCTAATTTACAGGGACCTCGACGTAGAAATAGTCAAAGAAATTTTTGATAAAATTGCCCCGTATTATATTAGAGCGAAAGCCAACAATCATTTTTCACGGTTAAAGCAAGACTTAACAAACCTCATAAATTGACAAAAGATTAGACCCATGATAACAAATACCATGTACTTTATACTAACTAAACACCCATAGCTAAAGCTGAAGAAAAACACAGCCATCATATAGTGAGCTCCCAAATGAATCATGAAAAATAAGTAGTAAGGTAAATTGACTTTTATATAAGTAACAATAAGTCGTGTAATATATGCCATAATAACAGCGATAAACTTCCACTGCGCATAATTTAAATTTCTTTTTAGAAGAAGTTGGATAAAAATGAATCGTACGTAAGCAAAATAGAATGGTTAATAAATTTTTTTTTGTGGCAGCAGGAATGACATAACCTATCAATATTTTGAACAAAACATTAATCATTTTAATTTCGATTTACTAAAGTATACACGCCAGCGAAATAATGACTCATGTCTCCGTTTGAATATAACTGGAATGCACCATGGAATGCAGATTAAAATGCCTGCTCTTAAAATTTATTTGCATAGAGCTTTTCAATATTTAACAGGGACATGATAATATTCTCTGGGCTAGCATGAAGCTGTTTCTAGTTGAATATTATACTAATTTACCTCTTCTGCACGATTTCCTGTCAAGTTCCCTACCTTAAAAAAAGTCTATGCAGAATACACGTAATAATTTAATCTTCAGTCAAATTGTTCATGAGCTCAAAATATAAACTATGCACTTTCAGTAAGAAATAATAAAGACAAATTACGACATTATTGTTTACTAGCCGACCATGTGATCTATCAGATCCTGCCTTTCAATCAATATGAAAGTTATAGGCTATTAGCGTGGTGTCACTGCTCACCTCCAATAAGGAGTTCGTCACTATGTCTTTGATGCTGGTATGTTCGAAGGCAAGTCCAGTTCACCAGAACTTGTTTTGTTCCAGCCTATACAACTCTACCCTCATCCCAGCATTAGTTATTATATTAAAGGGGAAATATTCCGTAGATCAGTCTTTGGAGTTTAGAAAGCATCAAGCCATAGATTATCCTTGGTCTTACCATTGCAGCGTAGAACTAATGCACAATATGTGGTGTTAATGGCCATACTTTGTCCAGTGCCCTTTTTGCTGCCATGGTGATCATTTTGCCTTTGGTAATAATTTGTACGTATAAGCTTCAAGCAAGCTTTATATTCAGGGTTATACCTAGGTTCTTAACCTCCTGGCTCATAGGGTTTTTAAGTGTTATAGAAAATTGGTAATTTTAATTCTTCAAACTTCCTTCTTTTAATGAAGCGTTTAAGTGTGGTTTTTCCAGAATAATAAGGCGCTCCTTAATACACCACTCCTCTACTAAAGGCAGAGCCCCTGCATGAGTTCCGATAATATTTTGCCATGCTTCTATACGATGAGTATGACAAGATCGTCAACATACCTGTGGACATACTATCCTTAGTTGTTGAGGTTTACCACTAGTTCATCGATTACCAGATTCTACACGAGTTCTTATAGAACCCCTCCTTATGGGCAGCCTTTGGCTATTGATACTCCCACGATTTCATTCGACAGATTTGGTTGTACCCATCCATCGTGGATTATCCACCTACATAAAATGTCATCTATACTATGGCGAAGAATGTCGTATAGTGAAAGAGGTATGATTGAATGCCCCTTCAATACAAAGGAATACTCTTAGCGCTATTTTCTTGTTATTCGTGGCAGACTCTTTTTTCATTACTAAGTGATATAGAGCTAACTCACATAATTTTCCTGATTGGCAGCATAGTGGCCTCTATTTTAAAGAAGCAGAAAATATGACAGATTAATTGCTCTGAAGGATTTTTACTGAGAGTAGCCTCTATAAACATAGTTTTAAACACCGATATGTATTGTCCTTTCAAGCAGAGAAAAAGGAGAGAATGTATAAAAGCAGTTTATTTCCTTCAAATACAACTCTGGTCCCCTCTCTATACGCGTTTCGACCACCTTATGTCTCGTCAGTGGAGCTGTATTAAACCAAGAACAATATTCGCAACAATTGCTATATAAAATGTAAATTCCGAGACATGTCTGCAGGATATTAAAAACTTGTCGACTTCGATGTCAGGCTGAAAAATATCGTGAGTCAAATACCTATATGTTCAAGCAGAGAAAAGAAAAGAAAGATGAAATAAAGATTTATTTTCGTTCTTACTGAAATTTTGATTTTTAAAATTTCGCAAAACTCAGAAGAATAACAGGTTTCATCGATAGGTTTTAAATATCCTGCCGACATGCCTCGGAATTTATATTTTATTGCAATTGTTTCCCGTGAATGTGGTTCTCGGTTCAATTCAGTACCACTGACGAGACCAGAAGATGATCAAAACCTCTATGGAGAGAGAACCAGGGTTGTATTTGCAGGAAAAAACTGTTTCTATATATTTTTTTCTTTTTCTCTGCTTGAAATAAGAATGCATAGAGTCTATTTAAACAAGATAAATAGATTTATTTTATTTCTTACTAAAATTGTGGTTTTTATGATTTTAGACGTTTTCTAAACCGAGGGTAAATAACCTGTAGCGATGCTTGTTGTTAGAATTCTACAGAGCATCGGAGTGATGAGCTTTTTGCCCTGCTTTACAAATATTGGGGTGACCTTATCGAGTCTCTGTGCCTTGTAACAATGAATCGGTTTTATAATCCAGCTAATCTCTTTTTGATGCCCTTTTGGTCGTGGTTGCGAGATTAATCATTTGTTGTAGCCTCAGGGAGAATATCAGACGCGACTGAAGGAGTACCTTCAGAGTATTTCTGTCAGTTTCTGTAAAAATTTCATTTGATTTCTGCATTGTCTCTATAGGGTCAAAAGAATCCTTAGCCAGAATCTTGTGAAAGCATGATGATTCAATGGCGCTTTCGGCCTCTTGACATACCATTTTTTCCCCTCCGTTGAACAGTTTGCTTGTTTCTTTCACACCAACACCAACTAACTTTGTTGCTGGAGGTCTTCTTCACAAGAGAGAAGCTGCTGTGATAAAAGGGTATAATAGCTTTCTGCAGTTGCGTAGAAGTTAACTCAATATCTACATTGTTTCATATGAATGTTTTAAAATTTTTTCAGTTTCAGCTTAGATCGTCCTTATATTTCTCCCAATTCGTGAAATCGGATCACGATACTCTGTAACCCGTCTTTCCACTTAGATCAGATCAATACAAATGAATCTATTTTCCGAGAGGGACGGTTCCAAAAAGACCTGATATCTATAAACTTTTACGCGAAGTCGCCAAGGTTGTGTCAATTTCTTCCTAAGATACAAGCTCCGACGTCCTCAAGATTTGAATCATAGATTAACTTACCTTTGATTTTTCCCGGTCCAACTACGCGACCCTTGACTAGCTAGGGCTCTTGAATGTAGCGGATATCAATGTCCCCATTGGATAGAAATTTGCTTAATATGGCAGAGCCAGCCTAACTGTACAGCAGGTTTACTTGAAGTATCCGTAGGACATACCACCTTTTTTCGCGTTTTTTTCACCCAAGGCCTAGATGTACTTTATATCCTGTTTTGGCCAGCTTTCCATGACTCTTGGTCAAGGAAGAGAATGAGGAATAAACCTCCCTTCTCTGCTCGAATGTTGAGAATCCTCCATTCGTTTGTTTTTAGCCGCACATTCTAGGTTTTCACGAGTTGAAAGATCCTTGTTCGTCCCCTGGTTCAGATGATATCCAAAGCCTTAGATGAGAAACCATATCCTCCAACCAGGTTTTCGCTTGCTCATCCAGGCAGGTCACGAATGAGGTTGGTTCCTCAGTCTGTTGATATGTGTCCGTGAACAGTGGACTTTTACAGGTTTGAACTTCCAAATTTCTTTGGTAAGTGCCATCTGAAATTGTTTACGCTTCCGGAATAAGATTTTCTTCCGGATGCACTTTTACACATGCATACACGCTTGGACTAACACACGTAGCGCGAATGCCAGAAACCTTAACAAAAACATTATAGAACTAGGGTAAATAGTATAAATTGCAAATTACTTGCCATTAAAAAATATTTTGATTTAAAACAAGAATTTACATTTCAAATCTACCAAGAGTTTAATCGATCCACAACTTTCGACCCCTTGGTATTCTTACATGCACATCATCTGTCACAAACGTCCGCTAAATCAACATGTCTATGCCATCTAAATCAAGATTTGTATGCTAAAAGTAACAAAGCTCTTTCCAAAATTCACGACAAAATATTTGGACGACTGCTGGCTCAAAAGATTGGTCAGAAATTCCCTTTTGAATAGCGAGCGGTTTCTTTGGACAATTCAAAATGGCAAGCTAAATTTACAGCCAGAAGTAAGTAAAAAAGCGTACATTAGGGAAAGAGTAGTTATAAAAAATCGATTTATAAATCGATTCGATTGGAGAGAGAGAGCGAGAGAGAGAGAGAGACCATTCTTTATCTTAGCATTTCTATAGGTTAGTAGAAACGGAAACACTTTAAATACTTAAAAACTGATGGCAACAAAATTTTAATCCTATATATATATATATATATATATATATATATATATATATATATATATATATATATATATATATATATATATATATGAAATAGAAAGTGAACAGTAAATGCAAACTTCGTTCCAACCATATCCTTTCCATGTTAGAGGTTGCACAGTTTGAACAAATTGCTAAGGAACACAATTTGTCCTATTCCACCACCATCGAGATGATGGCCTACCTGTACCACCATACCGAGAAGAAAAGTCAAAACTTACCCTCCCCGCCACAGTGATACGGCAGTTGTACATGTTTCGTCTCTACTAGACTCATCAGGCTACCGACATGCACCTGGCTGTACAAAGAACAGATCGGAACTAAATATTAACACACTGAAATTATTTTCGATAATATATTTTAATTAAGAACCTAGTATAAAGGATGTTGTTTCTGCTTTTTTAGGTCTATCCAAACCACAAGACTGTAAGCAATGGAGCTGTGATGTTTGTGCAAAAATGTTTACAACAAAATATTTTCTTAAGAAGCATAAACGACTTCATACGGGTAAGTAAGTATGAATAAAATCTAAGAAGAATCGCTTAGTAGATCAATTTAAATTAAAACAAATCCCGAATTTGTACAGTAATCTAATTAACTCACTCAACTTGCTATAGAATCAAATAAAGTTCTTTTTGTAAATAAATCTGATTGTAATAATTGTAGAAGTAACAAACAAAAATTAATTTAATTGTCTATACTAAAGTATTCTAATTTAATACTAAAACTAGCCATAAAACCAGAGTAAGTATTTATAAATTAAAAATATAAATCACCTATTTTGCAAAGCCGTACCGATCAACCCGAATAAAAAGATTTCTTTGGTTGATAGAATTTTTGAAAGAAATATAATGGAATAAAAGTTAACATTTACCAACCTAGAACAAAAAAACATCCAAAATGCGGGCACAATATTAAAACTACAGTTATAATTTATAATGCTATGACACTTAAATATCGACATATACTACTTTTCAATTCATAAATATGAACCACATGGGTTCCTTATCCACGCAGATAGATGAATGATTATCTTTTTAACACAGTTTTGACCAAGTATTTAACTCTAACTAAATTTCTCAGTTCTTTAATTTAGTACCAATACTATTTAGATCGATGACGATAGTCCATTCTTTTGTAGGATACATGAAAGAATAACAAGATTATTAGAAAAACATGTAATTCTAACGTCAAATATTAATAAAGTCCTATATGTTATATAACAAGAAAGTTTGTTAATTTTTGGATATTTGGATATATTAAAGAAAAGAGGTTATTGATTGGATTGATTATTTGGTATATTGGTATATTCTGTTTCTGATTTTCAGCTTTTATCAAAAAAAGGATTTAGTAGATGGCTATTTATGATTGCCTTTCGGATACCTCCATCATTATTCATTTTTTTTTACCTTTAAATATATACACAAATGTAGTCAAACCTGATAAATAACTAAACCGCACCGAAATAAAAAGTATTGGTGTCGACCTTTCCTTGGATCTATTAGTCTTTCATAGGATTAACTGATAACATTAAAACTTTCCAATCCAACCTCAAAACAGAAAAGATTTCAGCCTTTATTCAAGTAGTTTAGTCAATTGTCAAATTGCACTATTCAAACCTGAGCTTGACTACCATTCGGTCGTTGAATAACATCGTTCCAATTTATATATGTATAAACTTTCATATTCATAAAAAAAATTATCATTCTGAGCTTTATCTATCGTTTCCAACCACGGTGTAGGCTCCCGTATTCAATGTTCTTATAGTTTTTTCTTCTATTTGGCGATGAGGTTTATTCAGTGTTCTTATAATTTATGCTCAATTTTACCCATGATTTTCTGTCTTTAGCTAACCCCATCTGAGATTCGGGCATCTCTATGGTTTCTTGGCATTTCTGGGATACCACATAGTTGTTCTAATAGTCTATCCATTGTCTATTCTTTTTGCTATATGTCCTGTCCATTGCCATTTTAAAAATTGTATTCTTTGGATTACATCAGTTACCTGGGTTTTCTGTCATATGCAATCTGTTCTTTCGTATTCAATAAAAGTTCTATGGCATACAATACGAATTTACTTTCAAATGCAATACGCTTTATTATAAAGAAATCAAGCTTCAAAATATTTAAGAGTAATTAAATTTTTTTGGTAGTATATGTTTTTAATGGAATGAAGTGTTCTAGAAAAATAATATGTAAAGCAAATGAGCTAAGTCCATTGACAAAAGGATTCGAGTACTCGATAGATAGTATTATTATATTTAAACAGTTTATTTTATGTTGTTTCAACAGTAGTTACCTAATTAATTTTAAGTTTTAAATCAACACTTTTAAAACAAATATTTTTTCTTAGAAACATAAAATTTAAACACTAACCCTACATAAATTTCGAAAGATATTTTTAATATTAAAATATATACAATTTGTAGGTGAAATGCCATATTCCTGTACAATTTGCAATAAATCTTTTACTTTCCAACAATCGTACCATAAGCATATGCTTTATCATTCATCAGAAAAGCCATATGCTTGCAATGAATGTGGTAGAGCTTTCAAAGAACACTCTACGTTACAAAATCATATCAGAATCCATTCAGGAGAACGACCATTTGGATGCGAAATTTGTGGTAAGAGATTTTAGGTATATTTATTTACTTATAAATAGCAGTTAATCAGGGTTTTACACCAGAAAACAGTTGACCTGATATATTCTATAAAATATTCCACTGGGAGCCTCCTCAATTCTTGAAGTTAGATTCGCCATTGGATGTGTAAAGATAAATGATAATATTAATTTTTTTAGGCAAAAGGTTTCGACAAAGAGTATCATATTTGGTTCATATGAGAATTCACACAGGAGTAATGCCTTATAAATGTACAGCTTGTGAAAAAAGTTTTAGATATAAAGTAAGCCAAAGATCCCACAAATGCCCGATGAATCCACCAGGGTCGGTAATTCGTATTAGTGAAGCCGATATCAACATTCTACCCACATTATCTCAACCAAATTTAGCTGTCAAAGAAAATAAATCTGTAATATTACCAAACAACGAGTTGAGTGGTGTAACAATGCGGTCTTTGGATGATTTAGAACAACAACAAGGTGATAAATCAGCTAAATGTATAATGACAGTAGATTATGATACAGGAAAAATTAATCTAATACCTGAAGCTGTATTAGAAGGCAAAAAACGATGTGATCGAAATAAAACTTATCAAGAAAACCATCAGCAACCTGTTGTCTTGACTCCGGAAAAGGATGATCAAAATAGATCGATTAATAATTGCTACAAGAAAGGTAAGTTTACAATTTTAGGCTATAGGTTGTTATGAAAAAATATAGATATTTAATATTAGCCAATAAAAATACTTATACATTAGCTGATTCTTACTAAGTAATCAAGCTGTATTTAAATATAGACTAGTCTAGAATTGCAGGAAATGATATTAATATTTTAATAAAACACTCAATATATAGTTGAACCTCTTTTTCTAACTACTATGATACATTGTTTGGCTAATTCAGACTTGCTATTGAATGCTAATTTGAAATTCTGTTCATATTTTATATAAACGGTATCAGTCCACTCACTAAGAAAATCCAAATATAGATTCGATCTAGTTGTCATAGAATTTAAAAATTTTAGTTTGTCAGTTATGTAGAAGAATTAATTCATTCTCTTAAATAAACACACTTTGAATTTTGTGGTTAATAACAATCAAATTATTGTTTCGTCAGTTAAAATATTTTCATGTTATAAGGTCGGCTTACAAGTTAAAACATGCTGATAAAATAAAGTTTTTTTTTGTAATATTTTAATATTTTTCCATTTACAGTAAAATTAGTTCAATTCAGTTAAAGTTGTTCTACTCTGGCTACTTCTTTAGAACTTTCATTGTTTCAAAAATATATAATAAAATAATACTCATACATTTAAGTTAGGAATTAGAATGAATATCAAACCCTAGTTAAGAACTTGTTGGTAAGCAAATGAATTTTGAAATTATTGTTCTTGCATAACAAGAATTTGGTTGTGAAATATTAATTTACTTAAAAAAAAAAATTTTTTTATTTCAGAATATTTACTGAAACAAAGAGATTTGTATTCGATGGTTATGTCACCGATTTTAACTGAAGTAGAGTCATTATGTTTGAATAATAACTCTCCATTGAATCAACCTATTTCTCCTATTGAAGAAAATATACAACTAATACGAGAAAAATGTTTAGAAGAATTGTTTAAATAAGAAAAAACACTATTTATAAAGAAGTTGAAGAATTGTTTTAGCTTTATAAAAGTAATATATTATTTTACCATACTTTAATCTGTTTTGTTAAGTGTGAGAGTAATAAATCTTATTAATATGCCAAACCGCGTATTGTAGGACACAATAAAATTCTAGTTTTTACCACAAAAATATATTTGTTTTCTAATTATTTGAGATCACCTGTATTTCATATATGTGAATTACAGGAAGTAAGAATTACCAATTGCCGTTTTTCAAGAATGCTAGTGTTTTTTATTCAATATTTATTGTCAAGAATGACAATGTTTTATGTTTTACAAGTATTTATGACTTTTGGTAACATCTGCTACCTCAGCTTAATATTCCTTTGGGAATAACAGTTTGATTTCAATAACTCACGCTTATAGTAAGTAAAACAATCATTTTATGAATAGATCCTCAAAACTGAGGGTGTGATGGAATTATTTTTTCACATTTTCGAACACTAAAAGTTAAATGAACACATTTTTCGGAAATATCTCGTTTACTGTATGTTATACAGTAATTCCACAATTCTGGCGTCTTTGGGATGATAGGTATACAAACTACGGTAGCTGTTTACATTTTAAGGACTGACAATACTGACGTTGCTAGATCTCATCTACCATATCCATTGTAAAGTTTAATATTTTAGATGGTCTACGTACTTAAAACATATTGACGCACGGATGCTATTTATGTAGTCTACAATAACTTCAAAATTTCATCTCGGCCAATAAATCGAATTAATTCGTAAACATTTTCATGGCTTTCGTTCGCTCACCGACGAGTTACAGAAATCAGTTGTAGTGCAAGGAAACATCGATAGTGTGAGTGAACTGATAATACAAGATCGTCATGTGACATACAGCAAGATTGGAGCATCCCTGGGCATTTCTAACCAGCGTATATAATATTGAATTAACATTTGGCCGTGAGGAAACTATATTCACGCTGGATCCCCCATAATTGGACAATCGCCCAAAAAAAGACTTATGTCAATTAATACTATAAATACTCAAAAAATACAATCGAGGTACTTAAAACACATATATGGGATCATGGCAACAATCGACCGAATGAGCCTTTCATGTCACAATCGTGCCTTTAGAGAATCGTTTCAGCTTTCCTTCCCCTGAGCTGCTACAGATTATTCTATTTTGTAGAGACTGAGCACTGCACAATTCGCTTCCTAAATTTTTCATGTAAAATTTATATACGGTTATCAAAAGCTGTCTAACTTTAAAGGAAGCAAAATTGTGTTGTTTGTTGTAAAAACTAATTTAATAATTTATTTCCCTATTATTCAAACTCAAAATCTAACAAAACACGATTTATTTCGTTTGCTAACGAGCCAGTTTCTCCAAAGTACATTCATTATTAATTTATATGATAATTTATCATTTAATAGTTACACATTTTATTATGTGGACTCACTTATTGCCCTACCTTTACTTTGATCACAATTTGTCCAAGCGCCTACACTAACTTTCAAAATATCTTACACTTCGCAAACTTACAATCCCGTTTTCGCTCTTTGTTCAGACCTCAGACGAACGAAACCGAAATTTACTCCCGTTATTTTTTACTTCCCGAATTAACTAGATTACGACCTTATGATTCTGTCCTTATTTAAAGTCACAACTATATCTGTCTTTATTTATCCTACTTAATGTGCCATTTTTCACCAGTAGTGTCCAAATGGGAAACGTGTGTCACCCCTCACTCCTTAATCTTGATATTGGCCAAGCCCACATGACCTTTTTTTTGATCTTAAAGTGCGCTCCTGCGATAACCTTGACTTTGACCTTGAGAGGTGTTATTTGTGAATTGTAGGCTGTGACCTTCACTTTAATCAAGGACCTCTTAAGTATGTGACCTTGAAATCGCGGTTTTGTATTCCTTGGTGTGACCTTGACTTTGTTCTTGACTTTGAGATTGGTTGTTTGGTATGTGTTAATAGTATGAGATGATTTTGTAGTATTTATGACCTTACAATTTCTTTGTTTATAAAGCCCAGATGGTGGAGTTTTGTTTAGTATTGTCATAGTCGGCAGAGTGTGAAAAGGTTATAACAGTGATGCCAAATACGCAATACGTGTGCAATAAGTGCGGTAAATCATTTACTCGTACTTATCCTTCATTACGGCATAAAAGACAATCTTGTGTAGCAAGATTTTAAAAAATGAATTTGAAGGAAAACGTCAAAAAGTAAGTGACGATGCGTCAACGTCAACAACGCAGAATGTGCCACGTTTAATGTAGCTGTACCAAAAAATGGAATGTCTACGCATCAAAGAACATTAGAACATTAAAGTAAATGTTGTTTGCCGTTGTCCCGTGGTGTGGAGCTTATACAGAGTGCTTTTAAAAGCAGACTCATATCATATCGTATAAGTAGTGATAAGAATCTTGTGGACTACTCAACATTTTTTGAAGAAATCAAATGGGAAGTATTGAACCTAATAGGTGAAATATTAATAGTACAACAATCATTAAAAATTAACATGGTTGCTGTTAGTCGGCATTGTCTACCAATGCAGAAGAGAGTAAGCGAAAAATAATTTAATACAGGCAATAAAACAATCACTGTAGGAAACAACTTAGACGAAGTGTATCAATCCTTTGTGGAGGAGATGAAAGTTCAAGCAAGTGAATTTCAGGGAAAAGATTTACGTGTGGTACCAAGAAGTATAATATATGGAATAAATTTATTAAAAAACTGAGAACATCCATATCGTAAGATCTTTAATATTCTGTTTTTGTTTGCCGGATGGGCTCTGGAGAAAATTTTGTATATTGAAGTAAACATCAACCAATATTCACTATGGGCGGTTTTTAATATGTAAAATTATTTATCGAATTGAAAAAGGCAGTTGTTTTCGTCATAAACCAGGATAAATACTGTTTCATCGGTTTCAATGTTCCAGTTAAATTGCGCGACATTACAAAATTTGAAGAGATAAATAATATTTCTATCAGTGTTTACAGCTTAGAGTGCAGCTTTGAAAACAACGAACTAAAATATGAAGTTGTCGGTCCATTAAGATACGCTAAAAAAGGCTACCAAGACTGTGAATTTATTGTAGGTAACGAAATTATGTAATATTAAAGATGGCAACAGGAAACATACTTGTGACACAAGCTGCACAAAAAGTCATTACTGCTGCATTAATGATTTGAAAGTATAGAGAAACAAATGCGAATACTATTTGTCGTTTAAGCGGATTTTGAATCAGTTTTAAAACCCGAAGATATAGTCGAACCAGATCCTAAAAATTCTTACATATTAAAAGGTTTAAAACATGAGCCTTACTCTTTTGCATATTTAATAAAATGCTTTGTTGATGATTCTGTTTTCAAGTTTGAGCTATATCGTGGGGATGGCAAAAGTCTTTATAGACCGTATTGAAACCGATTTAAGGTATCTTTAGGACAAATATTTAAAAGAAATTAAACCTGTGAATTGATTAACACATGATGAACTGGAAGAGTTTAATAAAGCCACGATTTGTGTTATAAGCGAGCGTACTTTTGAAAGTAATGTTAATACAGTGAAAGATCATTGTCATTTAACAGGTAGAAAAAGATTTGGTGCCCCACATTCTATTTGTAATCTAAATTACCAGTTACCTAACTTTGTCCCTATCATATTTCGTAATTTAACCGGTTACGACGGCCATATGTTTATAAAAGAATTACGTAAATATGGGAATAATATTGATGTTATAGCTCAAAGTAATGAAAACTATATATCATTTACAATTATACACATTTACATGCACGTCTATGTCAATAAAAAAACAGATCAAATAATGAGCAAATATTTAAAACCAAAATTTATTGGTAGTTTTAAATTTTTGTTAGCGTATTAAATGCTAATGAATTTACGGAAACATATAAATATTTTCATAATAATGATAAATTTAATGTAATGAGAAAAAAGGGTGTTTTTCCCTATAGTTTTACTACTCACCGGAAAAAAAGGAGTAACATAAATCTTCCAACGAAACACGAGTTTTATGATAATTTACGGGGAGAACATATCAACGATGAATTATATAAAAGAGAAAAAGAAGTTTGGCGCCTATTTAACTGTAAGAATTTGGGGGAGTATTCGGATTTATATTTAACGTCAGATGTATTATTACTAACAGATGTTTTTGAACTATTTCGCAATACATCTTTGACAATTTATAAATTGGATCCTGTGTCGTATTGTACTCTTCAAAGTTTATCTATGTTACGCATGACCAAGGTAGGCTTACAGCTTTTGACACATATTGATATGATTCATTTTTTCAGAAAAGGCATTCGCGGCGGTATAAGTCAGTGTGTAGAAGGAAAGTATATTGCAAATCATATATATTTACCTAATCATGACTTCACTAAACCTTATTTATTTATAAGTTATCTCGATGCCACAAAATCTGTATGGTCACAGCATGTCCCAGGTGTTACCATTTGGTAGTTTTAAATGACTGACAGAATGCGAAATATTAGATTTAAATATACTGAATCTTGACGATGATAGTCCGTATCGGTATGTTGTGGAAGTAGATGTACATTATCCGGAAGAATTACACAATTCTGATCTTCCATTCTTGGTTGAAAACATCAAACTAATTTCCAACTTGAATGATAAAAAAATACGTTGTTCATTACAGAACTCTAAAACAAGCTATCGACAATCGTCTTATTACAATGAGAACACATCAAAATTTAACCAGTCAAAGTGGGTTACAAAATATATAGATTTTAATACTGTCCTACAAAATGCAGCAAATACCATGAGTAGTGAACATAACCCGATTCGCTCGATCCCCCCACTCCTCGACCTTGACCTTGCTTCACCCCTCTTTGGCCCCGCCCACATGTCCTTGTCATTGACCTTGAAAGTGCACGTGTGCTTTGGCCTTGGCCTTGTGTTCAAGGTTGTGTGTGTGACCTTGACCTTGACCTTGGTCGAGACGACCTTGACTTTGTTGAAGGTCATCTTGGGTGTGTGACCTTGAAGTAGTTATTTGTGCATTGTAATAGTGTGGGATGATCTTGAAATGATTTTAACCTTGCAAATTGTTCTATAAATTGTGTGAGTCTACTTGCATTCATTCAGTGTGAAATGTCAGATACGGAACTATCTAAAGAAAAAATTATAGAGCAAGTCGGCAGAGTAATTTGTTTATATCAGAGTAATTTAAAAAGTTTGTGTGATTTTGAAGAGAAGGATCTAGCATTTTTTCCTCTCGAATATTTAAAAACTTGCGTTGATACGCTGAGTTTACGGCAAATTTGGGATAAGCTGCCAGCGTCATATCGGTGTAACAAGGAACTACAGTTAAGCTTACCCTGTTACATTCACTATGAACAAATATATCGTCATCATATAGATGGGCCACCACCAGCAATAAAAAAGTGTCGTGAATGTAAAAATGAGTGAATAATATGAATAGTGCTTTGCAAGAGACAGTAAAAAAATTGGGCGATGAGTTCACTGAAACGGCTAGTAATTATTTCAATGATGCAATGAAAAGTCGAGCAGAATGGGCGTCGCGCTATTGTGATTTGGCTTATGAATATGAAAAGGCTGCGAATGCATGTCGTAAATATTGCAGCAAAACAATAAATTTACAAGACTTTGTTCGTGAGATAAAAAAGTTGGGGTTTAGTGACTGTTTGGAAAAACTGATTAGGTTCATTGCAGATCCGGTTGTGTTAGATGAAATTAGAGTGTAGGACTTAAGTTTAACGTAGTAGTAGTTAATATGGAAAGTTTAGTGCGAGAAATGTACGAGGAATTTCTAATTTCTGCAGCCTGTTCGGAATTTTACGCATATGAAATGCAAGATTCGGAGGCTCAGGACTTTAGTGTATTTTTTAAGTATATGGACCATGCCGAAGTGTGTCTTTTAGCTAGTATAGTTTGTAAGAATTTTCTTAGATATAAAAACAAACAATTATTATTGAACAAATTAAGGAAATTAGGTTTAGGTGATAATGTTAAACGCATAGAAGAATGGCAGAAAAAAATCAATGAATAAAGTACATAAAATGTAGTTATTTGTTTCATTATATTTTGTCCTTGAAGTTATCCTTATACCAATTTAAATGTGTGACGTCATTTGACCTTGAATACTCCTCCCACTATTTCTATCGTTAAGCTACCCCCACCATTGTTACAATTCGACCTTGAAACCACGCTATAAAGGTTCGTGGGAGAAGAAGTGACTTCAAACAGTCGCAGATATCAGTGGCATAAACATCAAATATTGTGTTCGTGTAGTGTTCTGAAAGTGCTTTTATATTCACGGTAATTTTTGGATTTATATACCATTTTTTTCAATAATGAGTATTGCAAAAGAAACTCTAGATGAAATTAATGAAATGTTTAGCAAAGATTTCGAGGTTTTAGAGAAAAAAAAGGTTACCGAAATGATTGTAGGCAAAGTGTATAAAATTGTAAAGATGGTTTCAATGACTACACGATTTGGTAAAACTCTTTTAGTGGCTTTACACGATGACGGTGATAATAGCACATTTGAGACTTTTTTACCAAAACGTGTGGCCGAAACACTATCTGACGATATTGTAGATATTATGAGTAAAACTAAAGATAAATACACTCTAACTTATTTGGGGCAGGGCACTAGAGTTTTTGGAAACAATACTCGAACATTATTACGTTTTGGCTCATTGGAGTAAATTGTATGTAAATTGTTTGAAAAAAAGGATGTAATTAAATTTAAAATATAGTTGCACATGTCAGAATACTTACGCGTGTTCATTATTTCTGTTAAAGATGTCTGCTGATGCGACGACGACGACGACGACCGCCAACGAATGTGTAGATAGATACATATTTTGGTTGGGGAGAGAATTAAGAAATAGGGCTCACGATATGTTAGATAGCGTAAATGATTGGTCGCATATTGATGTAACCAAAGATCAATATAAGAACGAGATCAGGGATACAATCAATTTTATGGCTGGGGCACACTTGTGCGACAAATTTTTATATGGTTCCATAGACATGGATACATTTTGTGCTGAAATGGTTGAAGAAGAATTAAAAGAATACCTCGTCAATATTCCACATTTACCAGGTGAGCTTGCTGCAAAATATGAATTGGTTTCTGCAACAGCAACAGCCCAAGACGTTGACGATCGAAATAGTGTCGGATGGGATAGAATTTTGAGCAACGAAAACGAAGACATGGAAAACTAATTTTTTATAATTTTTGTATTTGTGCAATTAAATAACTGTAAATAAATATCTGTTACAATCACAGTTTTATTTTATTTCTTTTATAAACATACCAACCCAGTAGATCATAGTCAGTGTTTCTTTTTCTCAGCTGAAATATTTAATATAAGAGTCGAGGAAACAACACAATTGATAAATTTGGTCGTCAGAAATATAATGAAAAATATCATATATTATCTGGGCCACAAGGGATTGGTTTTAAACTTACAGCGGATGGGCAGTATGATATGGGTGGAAAAATCATAACCAACTTAGGCGAACCTAAAGATGATGACGATGCTGTGACAAAACACTTTGTTAATAGAAAGTTTTACAATTTTGCAGTTGTAATATGTGACATATTTAACAAGGATGTCCTCCCCATGATATACAAAAATAATAGTGAGCTTAAAACAAAAATTGAAGTTATGCAGAAAATACTCTATCATCAGCCTTTAAATGACTCATTAAGCGCACTGTCGTACGACTCGACTTCAAAAAAAATCTAAAAAAAGCAGGTTAAAGAATAGGAGAACGCACTCCGAGTGGCATAGCCTTGAAGATAACGTCGTAGTCGTCGGTGAATTGGACCTTCCCTCCAAGAATATTGAAATGTTATTTATGTGTATGATGTTTTATTGTCATTGTTTTTAATAATGAAGATTGAAATAAAAAACTTTATTTTACAATATATTGTTTATTTATTTTACATTTTAAATAAAAAATATAGTCATACAATATGTTATTTAAACAATATTAGCTTTATCTATCCAAGAGTTGAAGTGGTTGGGAAATCCTAGCCATTTGACAAATAATTGTTCGATGTGATTTTTCTTGCGTTGTCTAAGGACCTTTTCTACTAGATAAACGTCAGGACTGCTTGTTTTTTGTAGTTCTGATTCGTAAAAACACCCTCTTATAGGCTGACCTTCTAACGATTCCAACAAGTAAGTAGGTGGATTTGTAACGTTAACTTTTACAACTTTAAACAATTCGGTTGACCAAGAGGGCGTATATCCTTTCTCGAATAAGCTTTTGTACTTGCTAATACGCACAATGTCACCCATGGAAAACTTAAATTTTTTAGGTACAATTTTTAAATAATCATATGCTTTAATATGTGTTTTTTCTTGCACGTCTGCAGGCTTCATTCCAATGATGCGATGTTTCGAATGGTTATAGGTTTTTGTTACTGCCGATAATATATGTATCCATTTGTAAGATCCTCTTGTCGAGAATTGTTTATATAAATTATTTTTTAAAGTCCTTATGACTCGCTCAACAATTGCAGCTTTCTTTGTGCTGTAAGTGGAATAATGATTTATATTATATTTTTTCATCAGGGCTTGAAAGTTTGTATTATAGAACTCCTTTCCTTGATCACTTTGCAGATTTGTTGGTGTATATGATGCCTCTTCAATGATGCTTTTCATCGCATTAGTAACTTCTATACCAGTCTTGTTTTTTATGGCTTTGGTATAGACAAATTTCGAGTAACAATTTATACAGACCAAAATATAACGATAACCATCGTTTTCATCAGCATACTGTTGCATTTCAGCCAAATTAATTTGCCACAAATCTCTGTATCCTTTTATTATCGTGCGCCGTCTTACAAAATTTTTTCTAGCCGTTCTATGTAGTTCATTAACAATCTTGATTTTTTCTAGACTGGGCTCCATATTATTAGTAATACTAAAGGTTTCAGATCGAAGGAAGAACTGAATAATATCATTAAATATTGAGCTTAATATATTATATCTTCTTCTCGTAATTCCTCTATGATTGACATAATTTCATTTTCGTGTCCAGTGTGACCGGCCATTTTGGAACTCCACAACAAACGTAAACGATCCACCAACTCTTTAGCTTTGTTCCAGTAGACATATTGAAATTTTTTCGAAGATAATTTCTTTTTTGTGGGTAACTGTAGTTTTTCCGAGAGATTTTTTCTTGTAATAGTACCACCTAATTTTGTGCCCATTATCAGAGGTTTAATAATTCGTAAATATTTGTTCCATCTGGTCTCCCGTAAACCATCACTTTTTTTAAAATTGTTGTAGACAGCACTCGTTGATTCCAAAATTTCCTTGTACGTTGAAAGTACATTATCACTTAATTGTTGTTGTTCCTTGCCTACACTTGGGGGTGTTTTAAGAAATAACAAATCATAAAGTGCCGGTGATCCACCATATTCTGCAATATTTTTCCCTTTTTTGTATAAGACAATATTTCCATTTCGAAAACGCACCTCTAAATTACCAATAAAATTTTTGTTATGATCTGTTTTTGAACCAAAACGTACACCATATACAGTATCGTATAGAGATGGTTTCGAACGTAATCCTTTCAGGTGTGCGTTTAAAGTATCGGAAGTTGTGGTGTCAGCGGATGCGAGAGATGTATTAGTTGATGTCGAGGGTGTATCAAACACCGATTGGCTAATATCTTCTTTTGAAATGCGATGCTGCTGCTGCTGCTGCTGCTGAATAGGTGTGGAGGTTTGAAAGGAATGTGTAGGTTGGGGAAAACCTGATATTTGAGTCGACTGCACTGATGTACTGAGACTATGTGACTTTGTAGCTGGATAATGTTGTTGCTGTTGTTGTTGCTGCTGCTGCTGCTGCTGACGTTGCTTAACCACATCAGATATAGTTGTCAACGGCTTAGAAATGGGTTCGTAAAACTTTTCCAATTCCACAACATTAAACTCTTTAGCCGCTTTAATTTGTTTAAATTTTTTTCTGACGGCATTGGTAGCTTCCACTAGTTTACGTTTTAAGTCGATCGCGTTATTCATGATGTTAACAAAGGACGTTTCAACAATCAAATGAGCGTTTTCTCTTATTATTACAGTAATATATAGCTATCAAATCCTTTGCGGTATCTTCCCGATTTCACATCACTGTCTTTATCAATTACTAAAAATCCATACTTATTATCCCAACATTTTGAGCACATTTCTTGAAATTGAGTAAAAGTTAGATCCGGTGAAACGTGGTCGGAAAATATGTGTTTCATATTCAACTCATCTTGTTTAAACATAATAATAAAATTGGCGTTGTCTCGCACAAGCTGTTTAGGCACTCACGAATATGTTTGCGCTAGGTAAAAGGAGTCGATATTTTTATGACGTCCCATGCTAAAGTACGATCTTATAACATCTTGTTTTTCACATATAACATCATCAAAGATAAATATAGAGTTTGATTTTGCATCGGACGGTTCCACAATATTACTGGAATCACTAAAGGCATAGTAGCCTAAACCTTTGATGGGCGCTAAAATTTTCCTTAAATACTCATATTTCGGTTGATACAGAGATTTCGAGTAAATATAGACATTTTCGAAACGTAGCCCAAGGGGGTGTGTAAGCAGCGAAATCATGACATTAGTTTTTCCACAATTGGATGGACCAATTAACAGGCCGCGAATAGAGGAAGGAAGTAAAGGACCGTGTCTCTTCATTATCTTCTTTTCAAATCCAAGTCCGACTTTTTCATCGAGATTGTCAATAGGAAGTTTTTGTTTAAGATCGATAACGCGCATCTTAGGAAAATTTGATATTTTATAGGCAATTTTTCACAAAAACTGTCATTCAGATGCCGAGCGTCAAACGAAGTGGACGGTCTCACGTTTCCAACAAAACTGGATACGATATTGTGAATTCGTTAATAAATAAATTACCATTCGAGGTACACATTCCTGGTTATCAATATTGCGGACCCGGAACAAAAGTAATAAAACGTGTAACAAGAGGTGATCCAGGCATTAATCCTTTGGATGCCGCATGCAAAAAACACGATTTAGCCTATTTACATAATAAAGACAACATAAGTGCGAGACATCGAGCGGATTACGAGCTCGAACAAAGTGCTTGGAATAGAGTAAAATCGAAAGATTCCAGTTTAGGTGAAAAAACAGCAGCTTGGTTAGTTACAAACATTATGAAAGGAAAACAACGTTTTGGTATGGGTGTACCATCATCATTATCAACAAAAAAAACATCTAGTAAAGGCACGCGTCATACAAAAAGGAAAGGTGTTAATAAAAATCGACATGTTCGGAAAGCCAGTTTCGGAACAGCTATTCGACAAGCAGTTCGAAGGGAATTATTAAAAGCCGGAAGTAAAAATGTGTTGGAAAAAAATGTCATGAATGCATCTAAAATAGCTCTGTCGGCAGCACGTAGATCGGTAAAAGCGGCAGGTGGCAAAAGGAAGGTTCGTACACCGAGAATAATACCGATTCCTAAAACTGGTGGAATATTACCATTAATACCAATTTTTGCCGGGTTATCAGCTTTGGGTTCATTAGCCGGTGGGGCAGCGGGAATTGTGCGCGCCATAAAAGCAGTAAAAAAAAGCAGCGAAGATAAAACCGGTGCCGGCCTGTATTTAAAATCGAAAGGAAATGGTTTGTTTCTAAAGCCATATCGTAAAGGTATGGGATTATTTTTAAATCGTAGATCAAAAAACTAATTGAATCCCTACCTCGAAGACCACTATCTAACATCGATATAGAAAAATATGCCAAAAAGAAAAGAATAGGACACTTTCGAGGCGTTTATATGAGGGATTTATTACCTAGACAAGGTCCTCGACGTTACGAAGCAGCAATAGTGAATTTGGATAGTACGCGTGGTGCAGGGACTCATTGGGTAGCTTATAGAAAAAATAATTCTAAAGTAACATATTATGACAGCTTCGGCGATTTACCCCCACCGATCGAATTGGTACGATATCTACAAACGGGATCGGAACCATCAAAAATTATTTACTATACATACGATCGTCAGCAGGATTTTGGAACAGTCTGGTGTGGACATTTGTGCTTAAAGTTTCTTGTCGAATCATCAGCGTAAAAGATGTCATCATCATCATCGTCACCATTAACACCGCAAATGGATCGCAATAACTATACTAAAATGTTGCAATCACTGAAAGCATTTCATCTAGCCGGTGGATTAAGGAAAATGACCGTGAAACAGTTAGAAAACATGCCCAAGGAAGTGATGATTGCATTAGCCCCAAATGAAATTCCATTCGTTTGGGAAAAGTTGCCCGAGCACCTTAAAAGCGATATCGATATATTAAAATATCAGTGCGGTTGCAAACATTATTTCAGCAGCAGCAGCAATTTAAACGAGGTTACGTCTGATGAGGATCTTACAGCTAGAAAAATATTTTGTTGTTATTGCAAAATCAGCGATGTGCGCATAAAAGCAGAAAATAGCATAAAAACATCACTATCTAATGCAGTGAGAAAAGGTGTGAAGATGAATCTTTTTAAATGTTGCCGCTAAGAATAAAACCGAGATGTGTGATGTTTTAATGGTTAGTCATGTCTTATACGTTCACACTAACAGGACACTCGAGCGTCTTAAGCGCCGATTTTTATCCACCAGTCGAATTAAATAGAGAAAACAAATATGGTCTGGCATTGCTGAGATTTTACACATACAATTCAATTTTTAATGTGGACGAAAGCAACAATAAGTTTGCCTACATGAAGGAGGGTTACACCACCGAGTCGATACAATTGCAGATTCCACCTGGGGCCTATGAAATAGATGAGATAGGTAAAGCTATGTTGGAGGCTTTGAGGATTTCAACTGAAGAAAAGAACGATGGAATCTTTTACTTGGTCGCTAATAATAATACGCTGAAATGTGAACTGAAATCCCAATATACTATAGATTTCCGGGGAGAGGCGAGTATCGGTAAAATGTTAGGATTTAATCATACAGTGTTAAAAAGAGACAAAAAGCACGAATCAACCGAGATGGTGGAAATAATGAAAGTACGCATCATACGCGTAGATTGTAATATAATTTCCGGAGCATATATGAATTCGGTGGAAGGTCATACCTTGTTCGAATTCGATATCGACGTGGAGCCCGGTTACAAAATCAGTAAAGAACCACAAAATAATATTTATATGCCGTTAATGCCGGCAGGACGTCAGTTTATCGACAACATTACTCTTCGCATCTTGGACGATAGCGGTGATCTAATCAATTTTCAAGGCGAGAAAATAATCGTGAAATTGGAACTGAAGAAACTTTCATAAAAATGGGTTTTTGCTTCAATCGTCAATTGTGTGTGCTGTCGACTAAGATGGGGGAACCGCCGAAACATAATAAAAGTAAAAGAAGAGTTAACGTCAAGGTTAGTCGTCGTCCAGACGTTAGATCACAAACATCTCAACAGTTATCTGCCGAAGACTATAAATTTTTAAAATCAATCGGTCTTAAAGTGCGAAAATGATTTCCACCACCAGCGATAAAATAGAGGTTTTCTCCGAGCCCATCTTGGACAATTCCATTATTAGTCTAGAAGAGCATACGTATAAACCATACGGATCTCCATCATTCAACAATTCGGATGAAGTCCGTATCCCCATTAATTTTCAAGATATTATACTGGATATCGCCGAAAGTTACATATATATCGAAGGAAAATTTAAACCCATAGACGCAACGAAAAGATGTTTTTTATCAAATAATGCCCTCGCATTTTTGTTCGATGAAATTCGCTACGAGATGGGAGGTGAGCAGGTCGCCGTGGTTCGTAAACCTGTAGTTACGACGACATTAAAAACCATGGTTTCATTCGGAAGTTTGCAACAAAGATCTCTCATGACGTGCGGATGGGGTCTCGACGAAGCAAACCAAGATATCGTAGACACGGCAAGTAACGTATTCTCCGGGAAATTACCCTTAAAATATCTTATGGGATTCGCCGAAGATTACGCAAAAGGTGTTTTCAACGTAAAACAAGAGCTTATTATGATTATAGCTCGCACTTTTACCAATTGTTACGTCGGCGAAGTAGAGGCAGAAATTAGTATCGACAAAATCGAATGGAAAATTCGTCACATCATTCCAGACGACAAGCAAAAATTGAAAATACTGTCTCGCATTAATAAAGGAGGAAACAATGCCAGTATTCAAATGGCATATCGTAAATGGGATCTGTACGAATTACCAGCTTTAAGGCAAACATCTTCCGACGTGTGGGCCTTGAGAACGAGTACAAGTCTGGAAAGACCGCGCTATATAATCGTCGGGTTTCAAGACAGCAATAATTGCGACAAGAAAGAAAAAAACGCAACCCAGTTTACCCACGCCGACGTATGCGACATTAGACTGTATCTGAATTCAACCGTTTATCCATACGAAAGATGGAATTTAGATTTCGCCAAGAAACTGTACGCAGCAGCCTATTACAATTACGAAAACTTCCAAAGCAGCTACTACGGGCGCGAAATAAACGATCCGATGATAACGTTCGCGGAATATATGAAAAACCCCGTTTTTATTATCAATTGCAGTCATCAACCAGAGGCGATTAACTCATCGACAGTGGATGTAAAATTGGAGTTCCAAACGAGAAAAAATAAATTCCCCAAAGACACTAAAGTGTACGCATTAGTTATTCACGACTCATTTTTTAGTTATAATGTATTAAACGGTTCGGTGACCAATAAATCTATATTTTAATGTATCTATTATATGTAACACAAAATAATGTTCTTGAATCAATAAATTTGTAATGAGTGAAGTAGTAGTTTTATATTTATTTGAAACCCAACCAAAAAAAAAGCTGGCGGAAAAGCCCGCTCTTTAAGAAAAGAGTACGGGAATTTAGAAAATGGTGGTTTATTAAAGGAAAAAAGAGCTTAAATAACACAAGAAAAAATTTTTAAGGCAAAATATGAAAACAACGATTTAGAAAATTTGTAGGAAAGTAACGGTTAGGAATAGGGAAAAAAGTTATAAGAAAAAATTATAGAGGAAATCGAGTACTATAAGCAAGCATTTTTCTCGATATTAAAAACGTAAAAAAAAATTTTTTCAAAAAAAAATTGAAAAATGGTGAATGCGCGCCAAAGTTGAAGTTTTGGAGCAAAATGATATTAGGAAATTAGAAAGAGAATTTTTTACATATGGTAGTACTTTTTAAAATTCGGAAAGATGAAATTTTAAGAAAAGGGTTATAGTAAGTTAGTAATTTGGATATTTTAAAGCGCTGTAGCTCGGGAACCGTTCAAGATAGAAAAAAAATAAAAGCACTTTGATAGCCCAAAATTTTGAGGAGAATGCGATGGTGTAAAAAAAATTATAATTTTTTTTTTTTTTGAAAATGCTGAATACGCGATAAAGTTGAAGATTTAGAGAAAAACGGTATTGGGAAATTAAAGAGAGAATTTTTTTCTACATATTGTAGTATTTTTGAAAATTGGAAAAAATGAAATTTGAAAAAAAGGGTTATAGAAAGTTAGTAATTTGAATTCTTTAAAGCGCTGTAGCTCGGGAACCGTTCAAGATAGAGAAAAAATAAAAGCACTTTAATTACCTAGAATTTTGAGTAGAATACAATGGTGAAAAAAAAATTTGGAAAATCTTAAAAATGACAAAAAATTTAGATGAAAAAATTGAAATTCTTGAGTTAGGAGGCTAGGGCCGCCGAACGGGAGTATGTGGAAGTTATAGGGGAGGTTTTTTTTTTTTTTTTTTTTAAATCCACCACCACCTCCATTAGAATTATTTCATCATTACACATTCGATCGGCAAGATGGAAGATATACCAAAAAGGATCATTGGCATTGTCAGGCCATTCGTGCCCGGCAAAATATGCAAGTGTGAGGAGTGCAGGGGTACCGCACCAGGAGCGGCACCTTCGGCACCGCCTGCAACGCCGACACCACCAGCGACGACGACGGTGCCGCCAATGAGAAGACCAAGGGCTGCACCTAGGTCGGTGTTAATATCGTTGGGTATTACTCCACGGTAGGCACCCCACCCTCCCCCCAGGCCCTTTTAGGGCCACAAAAACGGTCCTTTTCAGGACCACATTATATTTTGATCGTAGTTTAGTAATCGTCACTTATGGGGCGAGATATTCGTTTAACGACGATTTGTCTCGTAGCTTAAGTGCCAAGTTATATGCTTGAGAACCTATGAAAATGTTAACAGTTCAAACAAGGTTTCTATTATTTTTTTTTGTAATGTATTCTTCACAAAATATTAAGAATAAGTCTTATTGTCTAAACAAATCTAATTCCTTATTTAAAGTTTTTGAAAAAATCAATAATTCTATAAGCTCTCACCAATACATAACATTTAGAATCCGTTGGTGGGGTGGGGGTAGTTCTATATATATGAGACTGGGCCAGTTACACAGTCATATATTCATCAACCCTCATACGATGAACATGGAGGAAGAAAGACCCGCCAGCCGAGGCTCATCCATCTTTAGTGATGACACCGTAGCCGACAACGTTGGAGACCTGCAAGTCTTCGACGACGACGACGAGGTGGATTTTGAAATTGACGTCCTACGTTGGGACGACTTGGATGAGCCGATTCCGCTAGTATATGACCATGATCCGGGTCTAGTGGAATTAGACGATGCGGGCGATTGGGTCTTACAAAGACTCGAAACTCCGTCGCCGCAGCCAGAGCCGGACTCGACGGAAGATGCGGTGCTGGAAATTCCAGCATCACCAACACCCGACGACCCACAAGGCCCCTGCGATTCGTCAAGCTGGTGGTCGACCAGCGAGGATGGGGCACCATAAGCCCCACACTCTCCCTGGCCCTTTTTAAGGGCACACAACAACGGTCCTTTTCAGGACCACAAAATACTTTGATCGTAGTTTTAGTACATATTAGTACTTTGTTACTAATATTGTATGTATAGAATATACAATATTAGATACAAAGTATTAAAACTTTAAGTGCTGGTGGAACCCAGCTAAATCGTTCGTTCATATTTGAGACCACAAACAACTTTTGGTCTCAATACGTAATACGACATTTGTTTTCACCCCCCACCATTAATTTGTCTTTATATATACGACCGCCAATACTTATTACAATCATTTTAGTTCAACATGTCAGCGACTCAACAACAACAACAACCCATCCAATGCCCTGTGGTAGATTCTACCACAGAGAATTGTTTGGAGTGGGAGCCGAACGATCCTAGATGGGATGAACTTTGGCGGTTCATCATCGAATATACAGAGGACAACACCACCACCCCCGCTGATGATGACGGGCCGTGCGACTCCACAACTCAATAAAAGAGTCGCATGTTTTACAACCAAACGGTCCTTTTCAGGACCACAAAATAATTTGATCGTAGTTTTAGTTGGTTATAATACTTTGTAACCAATATTTTATGTTTTTTTCATAAAAACATACAATATTGAGATACAAAGTATTAGAAGTTCTGGCGACAGAACCTTAACTTCATAAACCGAACCATGTTTTAGCATACTTATATACTTACAACTATTGCTATTGCGTAGTTTTAGTGGATTATTCACTCTTTTTTTTTTATTACCTAATATTATGTGGGACAGGGCCTATATGAAATAACACACAAAAATAAATTTTCAAGTCATTTTTATTCTCATTATAAAATATAAAAAATTTGATCAAACACTTTTTTATTAACTACAATATATATATATATATATATATATATATATATATATATATATATATATATATATATATATATATATATATATATATATATATATATATATATTTACAAACTTAATACTATAAATTAAAAGCTAATATCTACAACTACCTAACACCTACTACATAATTTATTAAAGTCCTCTAATTGTCTTTTTAACCGCGCAGATTTCACCTTTTTTATCTCTAATTGTTTTTCAAGTTCTATAATGTCACTGTCACACTCGTCCACTTCTTTCACTAAGCGTTTTTTCATTTCGTAAATGTCTGTCAATTTGGTCTTCTGAGAGTTGGTGAAGTCTTCGACCCACTCCGGTTGTGATGGCTCGGAATATATTAACGAAGAAAACGCGGTTTTATTTGGCGAAGACGATGACGATGACGACGACGACGACGACGAAGCAGCGGAAACTTCATCGCCTTCAAAACAACGCTTAAACCGCTTCTTCATGGGTTTCCGGCACCCCAATATCGGCGACAGTGGCGCTGGCGCTGGGGAAGACTTCACCTCCGACACTATTTCATTCTCTACGCTGGCCGGTGTTGGTGGCGTTGGTGGTGTTGGTCCATCGGGGCCTTCTATGACTTCCACTTCTACTGACAATGGCTCTTTTGGTGCTGTTTTTAGGAAGTCGGGTAATGGAACAGGGGTGGAGGGACGCTTAAAGTTAAACTTTTTCTTCTTCCCTTGTCCCACACCTTTAATCGCCGAATAAAATGTTTTTTTATCGGCGATTTCCAACTTCCGCATAGTCAAGAGCTTTTTCAGTTTCGAAGCTTTCGGAGAAGATTCCCTAGGCCGCGATGCTTTTCGCACAACCACTTCACTAATCACATTTATCTTTGGCTCCTTCTCCTCCGTCCAGCATTCCAGGAATTGCGCTGCCGACTGAACTAACTCTTCGTCGCGACCATCGTTGAGGGCTCGGTCTTCGGCATCTTCATGCTCCACGCCATTCCAGTTCTCGAATACCCCCGGAGTTAACACTTCCAAACCACTCATGTTATCCAGCATGCCTTGCTGTGAACCGCAGCTCACGTCAAGAGCATCTAAAAGAGACCGTACACTCGACATTTTCGATATTCAAACTCACACAATTAACTTTTTCTTAGCACTGTACTGTTTGCTGTTCTGACGAACTGTGAAGAGCTCGAGCCAGCAAGTCTGCTTTTATGCCCATTTCCCCCACTACACCACCTTTATTCCTTTTGTTCGATGCATTAAGTATAATATTTAAACTTGTCAGATGCAAGGCCAAGGCCAAGGCCGACGTAACCGGCAATACCAGGGTCGTTTTCAAGGCTGTAATTTTCATGGATTTTTTTTTTGTCCCTGTCAAGGTTATTTTAAAGAAGCATATAAATATAGTACTAAACTTGTTAGATGCGAGGCCAAGGCCAAGGTCAAAGTACCCGTCAATGTCAGGGTCGTTTTCGAGGTTGTAATTTTCAAGGATTTTTTTTTGTTCCTGTCAAGGTTATTTTATAAAGTAATACATAATTAGAGTACCGCGATTGAAAAGTACAACATATTCAAACATCATGTTGCCAACCGATGAACAACCTAGTGAAGCAGCCAAAACATACAGTCATATACCAAAAGCTTTTTATTTAACTTGTCATCATTGTAAAAGACTAGGTATCTGCTGGCGAAATGATCTTACGTACGACTTCAACTACATTGACCTTTTCAGGGTTAAATTTGTACAATGCGGCTTTTGTGGACTAGTTTACTACCAGTTCAAGGACATTAATGAACGCGCCATCCAGAGAAGAAATTGGGTCATAGAAGAAGCTTATCTGTACAGAAGAAATTAACATGTATTTTATTTCTTAATTTTTAATTTTTTTGTTTGTTATATTTTTTATTTTTTAATAATAAAAAGTAAACTCAATCTTTTGTTATATTTTAATTTTTTTTTTCAATAAAACAATAGTAAAATGAATCTGTACGTGTATTTATTAAACATCACCTAAAATACGTTTTGCAATCCATATTTTTCTGCAGAGTCCGTTTATTAATGAAATAGAACCATATATTAGGGTGAAATCTAATGGTTTCAAATCAGTCTCACATAACAATGTCAGAAGTAAACACTATTGATAAGTTCGGTCGCAAAAGAAAATTTAAGGATTTTAACTTTATGCGAGGTCCTTCAGGAATAGGTTTTAAACTTACACCTAATGGAGATTACGACATGGGAAGCAAAAGATTGTGCTATTTAGCAGAACCTCTTGAAGGAGACGATGCGACCACACGAAATTATGTTGATAATAACCTTGCTCAGTGTGTGCAAGATACGCAGAAAGCTTTACATGACTCAACAATTGTTATTAAAGATATATTCAGAAACCAACTTGAAGGTTACGTACGCAAGAAATTAATTGAAACCGGTCAAGAACTTAGAGGATACATTGATGATACTGTTATTGCAATATATGAACTTAGGCAAGACGAACTGCGTGATGAACTTAACTCTAGAATGTTGAAAATTGAAAAGACTATGGAGGATCTTGTCAGCAAACCTGTTTCACATTAAACACTTACTCGTAGACCTGTGCGTTTAATTTACTATTAGACAAATTTTTCAACAATAACTTTTACAGTTTGTTATTTGTCGACACTTCATTATATATTTATAATTTTAAAATAAAGGTTCAATAAAAAAGCAATCAAGTAATGAATACATGTTTTTTATTTAAAAAAAAAAAAAAAATTACAATACTATCGTTACATATTAATGTTGTATGTTTAATAGAAATAATAAAAACAATACAAATAATGAAATATGGATTTTCCAGATTACGTGCTGTCCTGACTTAGAAATGATTCCAACACGGTGACTAAATTTGCTAAGTTTTCTTCCGGGTCTGTTTTGTAAAAATCTATGTCTGCATGCCCCCAAGGTAGAGTTTTGGTTGAACTGGGAATTACATAACGTTTATCATCGCTATGTGACAATGCTACTTTATTTATTATGTTGGTATAAATGTTATGTAATTCACTTCTAAATGTCTTCATCTTTCTTAATATCAAACCACCCCGTTCAACAATTCTTTGATAGTCTTCCTGATGAAGGTCTTTCTCGATAACACATTTTTTGATACCTTTGGCTTTTTTTAATTCATTATTAATGGACTTTGCATAATAAGCCTTCGCGCCGGTACCATAAAAACTTATTATCGGATCACCAGGAAACTCATCTTTCATTCTACCAACTACAGAATTACTTTTAATTATGTTGAAATTATTAATTTCGGGGTAATTTGATGTATCGAATTTTTCGGGGTTTTCTGATATAGTTTGATAAAAGTTTTCCGTATACACTTTTAATATAAGCGAGTCAGTATCGGTGTAAAGTAACGAAGCATCATCACCAAACTTGGATTTAATAAAATTATAATAAAAATCGTATATTACAGTCTTTGATATATCTAATATGGAAAAACCGATATAAATTGGTTTATTGTACAATATTTTAACTTTATTCATATGTATAGCAACAAAGTTCTCGGTAAATATCGAGCTACTATTGAAATTGGGGCGGGATATTAGTGCTCTAGCTCCATTTCTGCCTACACTGTTCTCCCAATGTGTTACTAATTTTATATCCTTTCGATTTTCCACATTTTCCATAGTTTTACCAAATATCGCGTTATTTTTTAATTTAAAAGTGTCCTTCGCAAATTTTGTGGTGGCCTTGTTACGTAAATTGGTATTAAAATCAATATACGATTTTAGCCATTTTGATTGCTTAAACTGTAATACTCGATGGGTTTGCATTACCACTAAGCCGTTGGCGATGGCTTGTTTTAAAGTTCTATAGTGTACAATGTATTTTTTTTTATCTTGTAAATTAGGAATTAATTTCGGTAATTTAGCGTTTTCTGTTGGCGGTATGATATTTTCTACTAGAAATGGAAGATCAGAATGTGCATCATGCAACTCAGTCGGATAATGCACATCCACTTCCAAAACGTAGCCATGTAAACTATCATCACCAACAGCCATCATATTTAAATCCAGAATTTCGCGCTCGCTTAACCATCGAAAACCACCATATGGTAATGCTTGTGACATACTATGACCATATAGATTTGTAGCATCAAGGTATGTTATAAATGAAGAAGGTTTTGTTGGGTCATAGTCTGGTAAAAAAATATTATTAGCGATGTGCTTCCTTTCTGTACACTGGCTTATGCCGCCGCGTATACCTTTCTTAAAAAAATGTATCATGTCTATATCAGTTAAGAGCTCTAACTCTACCTTAGTCATACGTAGCATACAATCAAATGATAAACTTGGAAGGGTATAGTAATGTGCTGGATCAAGTTTATCGAATTTTAAACAATTATTCCGAAATTGCTCAAAAACATCACACAATAGCAACACATCTGATTTTAAATACACGTCCGAATAGTCCCCCAAAGTTTTACACCCAAACAAGCGCCATACTTCTTTTGCTCTTCTATAGCTTTCATCGCTAATATGTTCTTCCCGTAAATTATCATAAAATTCATCTTTACTTGGAAGACATGTATTTTCCATTTTTTCTATAGAGTCAATAAAGCTATAGGGAAAAACACCCTTTTGACGCATCAAATTAAATTGGTTGATATTTGAAAAATGTTTCCGCGTTTCAATAAAATCGTCGTCGTTTAAACCGCTGCCTAAATTTTCCAAAGACGTTGACAGAAATTTAAAACTATCAATAAATCGCAACTTTAAATATTTCCTCTTGACTTTTCCACATTTACTATCAAAATAATCGTGCACATAAATGCTTTTGGTAAATGATATGTACTTTTTCTACTTTGAGCCAAAACACCAATTGTATCCCCATATTTACATAACTCTTTTATAAATAAATGGCTGTCGTAGCCGCTTAAGTTATGAAATATGATAGGGATAAAGGAGGGTAATTTATAATTTAAATTACAAACGGAATGTGCAGCACCAAATCTTTTTGCACCAGTTATGTGACAGTGGTCTCGTACTTTAATCTCACCCTCTTCAAAAAGGCCTTCACATATACCACATATTTTAGCATCATTAAACTCCCTTTTTTCTTCAGGCGTTAACGGTTTCATAGGCTTAATGTCTTTTAAATATGTGTTGTATAGAGCCCTTAAATCACACTCGATACGATCCACAAAGACTTGAGCTGCATTATTCCCCCGAAATAGCTCAAATTTCGAAAGTGAGTCGTCAAAAGAGCATTTAATTAAATAAGCAAAAGAATATGGTTCATGTTTAAAACTTTTTACAGTGTAAGAAATTTGTGGGTTTGGTTGTACCGTTTCAACGGGTTTTAAAACAGATTCGAAATCTGCATAAACCACGAATGGAACGCGCATTTGCTTTTCTATACCCTCGAATTTTAAAATATTTTCCGGCACACTCTTTCCAAATTTATCGATTTTTAAATCCACTGAGGGTATTTGCGTGAAAATGTGGTTACAATCGTAGCTTTGATGTAAAGTTAAAGCTGACGGTGTACTAAAATAAATGAGGCAACCATCACAGAAATATATTTTATGTTGTTGACAACTAATTTGACTTGAAACTAAACGTGATAAATCCCGAATCCAACAATAATGACTCTTTGAACAAGTCGTATCACAAAAATGTTCACCGCCATCTTTACTACTACAGTCTTTTGTAATTAACAATAAATTTACATGCCTATCCAACTTTTTTGACGCATACCTCAGTGGACCAATAACTTCATGTATTACTTCATTATTTTCATATTTAGATTCCAGACCGTATACGTTAATTGATATGTTGTTCATTTCCTCAAATTTTTTAATGTCACGTAATTTTACTGGAAAATCCATACCTGTTACATTTAGCACTCTAGAAAAATGGGGGTAGGATGTCTTCTGTGAAGGCTCTGCTGTTGGAGGAAACAATGCTGATGTTACAGCCCACGCAAAGCAAAATTCGTCCTGGTTAATCACATTGACGACAGCTCCTTTCTTTTCAATAGAACACGGCAACTTGATGTATGATGAGCCACCCATAGGCATATACTTGTTGATACCAACTTCCAAGTATAAAATTCGCACAAGAGCCCATCCTATAACAAGAAAAATAATATATAAAAATCAGTTTAATATATCGGGTTTTGATTTTTCCATACCTGAATCTTTCTCCTGGAACTCTGTCGCCTGGGTTTTTATTAATTCAGTGAAAGAATGGTAAACGGCATCCAAATCACTTTCTACACTAATTATTTGATTAGCAGTGTTGAAGGATTTTTCACTGAATATTTCTTGTGATGGAAGCATGTACTCGCCAACAGCTGTCATGTTAACTTTTAAAGCATGATGCACACGCAATAAATTATTAACAAGTTCCACCACCTTGGATTTAATGTCTGCAAAGAACATTGCGTAATCGGAATGCTCCATATCACTGCTAACCCGATAGGTTGCAATTCTCCTTTTGAAGGCACATTCAACGAGTTGCACACCATGACATACCGGCAAACATGAATTATTTTTATGTTGTTGTGTTCGTTTATGCACCGACATATGATTTATTGGAACATCTACATTACATGTAGCGCAATTAATTAGCGGAATCGTCGATGTATACTCTTCAATTCGGAGCCGTTTTCCTCCAGGCACTTCATTAAATCTCGCCGCACACGATTCTCTTTGATGACGTCTCATATTATAAATATTAGTAAACTTAGAACCGCAATTTTCACAAACATATGCCATGATTTGTCAAATATTAACACATGTACTACCTATACAAGTCAGAGCCAACTGATGAATGAAACTGCCCCATACCTTATATAAAACCATTCAAGGTCACCCCCAACCACGTAACATATCTTCAAGGCCACACACCCAAGATGACCTTCAACAAAGTCAAGGTCGTCTCGACCAAGGTCAAGGTCACACACACAACCTTGAACACAAGGCCAAGGCCAAAGCACACGTGCATTTTCAAGGTCAATGACAAGGACATGTGGGCGGGGCCAAAGAGGGGTGAAGCAAGGTCAAGGTCAAGGTCGAGGAGTGGGGGGATCGAGCGAATCGGGTTATGTTCACTACTACCATGTTTGGTAAAGATTTGTTTGAACTAATAATAAATGCTTTATTTAGGGAAACGACGGAAAATGTGGAAAATAGTAAAGATATCAAATTAGTAACACAATGGGAAAATAGTAGATTGCGAGTTGGGGAAAGAGTATTAATTTCTCAACCTAATTTCAATAGTAGAGCCAAATTTACAGAAAATTTTATAGCTGTACATATGGATAAAGGAAAAATAATCTATAATAAACCAATATATATATATATATATATATATATATATATATATAGGATTTCCATATTAGACATCTTAAAATTTGGTTTGAGTGCTCCTTTACTTTACACTGATATGGATTCACTCATATTAGAAGTGTTTACAGACGATTTTTATCGTATAATATATACCGCAAACCCTGATAAATTCGACACATCTAATTACACCGTAGCTAATAAATTTAATATAATAAAAAAGTAGGATGAAAGATGAATTTCCCAATGATCCGATAATTGGTTTTCATGGAACTGGAGCCAAAGCGTATTATGTAAAATCATTAAATAATGAATTCAAAAAGCCCACAGGGGTCAAAAAGTCGGTTATTGATAAAGAACTTCATGTGAACGATTATCGAAAAATTGTTAAAAACGGCGGATTATTATTCAGAAAGATGAAAACTTTTCGAAGTGAATTACATGATGTTTATATTCTAATAATGAATAAAGTTTTCCTTACACCCTACGATGATAAACATTATATAATTTCATCTTCTACAAAAACTTTAACTTGGGGCTATACAGACATAAACTTCTAATGACGTCGTGCTCTACGGATGCATTTGTTTAAGGCAGCTGAACATCGTTAGGTGGATATTTATCGTACAGACAGTCATCGATCAAATGCCCAGCGCAAGAGTATCTAATTACGCACGACGGTATCCACCTACAATCGGAATATCCCTGCTCTCTGAACTATTCAACGGTTTGACTATCCGATGGTCAAAACATCCACCCGGTGGTCGGCTCTCGGGCGCCACCCTCTGGATTAATATAGTCGAAGTCCCACTTATGTACCGGGCAGCTTGTTACAATGGAGAAACGCACGTATTAGTGCTGGCTGCCGGCTGCCAGTTTTTACCTGAAATGTTGAGAATGGGAACTAGGTAATAAAACAAATGGTTTTTAAAACATCTTGTCTCTTGTATTCCACACTTTCTACAAAGATATGGCCTAAACCAAACTTACAACCTAATATGTACAACGAAATAAAGAATTAATTATCTCGAACTATACGTTTGCGATGTTATTCATGATGACTCGTATTTAAATTTGCGACGCTTTGGGCCTAAAATCCGCGACGCTGTTCGCGGTGCCTCGTACTAAAACCTCGACCGGCGACAGTACACGTTATATGTTTAACAGTAACCCGGCATCTATCGGCGGTAGGCGGCGTCTCTATACGGAGCGACGGCGATAACCGCCGGAGCCGTAGTTGTTAAGCGCCCTTATTAACTGACTTCGGAAGGCACCCGGCGGTTAAACACATTCCTGGTCATTACAGAAACAAAAACAAAACCGACGGCATGCAATGTGTGTGTGTGCATAGGTGACGGTAGGAACGAAAGAAAGAAATCGACGCTGCCCGTACTTGTAAGGGTCCTCGTCAGCGTTGGTAGGATATAACGACATTGTCCGTACTTACAAGGTTCCTCGACAATATCGACTAATAGCGATAGGAATTAGGGAAGGAACCGACACTGTCCATACCTATAAGGGTCCTAGGCAGTGTTGGTAGGATGACACAATATTGCCCGTACTTACAAGGGTCCTCAGCAATGCTAACCATTAGCGAGGTGGGACGTAAGGAAGACAGTGGATGATAAAACACCATATACACACAAGCCTAGCCTCACCTACATTACTAGACCAGGACTGTGAACCCGGGAGGAGAACGTACAGTTCTCAACAAATTAATGGTTAACCTGAGCTTAAATTGTCTGCCCGAGCTCCTACTATGCCGACGATTGACAGATCGCGCATACAGTACTGTGGTATACGATTTACGGCATGCGATCATTATAGATGGACGCTCTGAAAATCGTCGGAACATTGCATTTCCTGGCACGGCACGGCAAATCTAATTACATACCGGCACTACGGAAACTTTAAGCTTTCTTTTGTCGCAAAAATCAGATTTTCGGATGATAGTAAATAAAATAAATCTGGCCCCAAAAATTCAGTACCTTCATTACAAACTTTTACAGATCCACATCAAAATTTGGAAACGTTTTTAAAAGGCATAGAGTGGTTTTTGTAAACGTTTATATTTTAATAATAAACTGGAAAATCCATATTATGAAAAATATAAATAGTGACATTATTTTATTGACAGCGCGTGAATACCAATAGATTTAACTAAGTTAATTAAAATAATGTTAGGATAGTTGTTGAAGGTTTTTCATAATAAGAAACTTTGATTGAATAATGGATTATTATTTAATGAACCTTTTTAACAATTAAAATATAATGTAGTCATATACAAAATAAAGGAAAAAGTTATTGGCGAAACATGTGTAGTAGAAATAAACATATATTGACTAAACGTACTTCTCTAGACATCTTCACCCAATTTGTCAATGGTGTAGCTTTGTTGATAAGATCCTCTATAGTCTTCCCAATTTTAAACATTCTAGAATTAAGTTCATAACGCAGTTCGTCTTGTCTAAGCTCATATATTGCAATAACAATGTCATCAATGTATCCTTTAGGTTCTTGAAAAGTTTCAATTAATTTCTTGCGTACATAAACTTTAAGTTGGATTTTGAATATATTTTTAATAACATGCACAGTTTCTTGCGTATCTTGCCCAAACTGAGCAAGGTTATTATCAACATAACTTTGTGTAATCGCATCACCACCTTCAAGGTTCCGCTAAGCACACAATAAATCCTGTTCCTATAGTTATGCACACGCATAAAGTTAACATCCCTAAATTCTCTTTTGCGACCTAACTTATCAATAGTGTTTACTTCTGACATTGTTATTTGTGACTGATTTGAAACCATTACATTTCACCCTAATGTATGGTTTTATATTATTAATAAACAGACTATGCAGGAAAACATAGATAGCACGTCTTTTAGGTGATGTTTAATAAAAATCCACATAGTCACTTTACTATTGTTTTATTATAAAGAAACGAAAATATAACAAAAAAAAATTAAAATATACACGGCCCACATACTCTTAGGTACGCCACTGGTCAATGTATTCGAAATTGTGTATGAGATCATTTCTCAAGCAGATACCTTGTCTTTTACAACAACGAAAAGTTAAAAATAAGATTTTGGTATATGCTTGTTTGTTTTGGCCACTTCACAAGGTTGTTTATCAGATGTTTGAATATTTTGTAATTTTTCAAGCGGTCTACAATATTTATGTGTTACTTTTTAAATTAACCTTGTCAGAGACAAAAATCCTTGAAGATCACATCCTCGAAAACGACCCTGGAACTGCCGGTTACGTTGGCCTTGGCCGTTCCTCTGACAAGTTTCTATATTATACTTAATGTATCAAACAAAAGGAATTAAGGTGGTGGGAGAAACAGGCATAAAGGCAGAACTGCTAGCTCATCAGAACAGCTAATAGTACAGTATAGTATTAAGTGAAAGTGAAAGTTAAATGAAAAATAACGAAAATGCCTTCCAGACCGCAAAGTGTAGGTTCACTCTTGGATGCTCTTAATGTGAATCCCAGCAAGATATGTTGGAAAATATGAGTGGCCCCGAAGTATTAACTCCAGGGGTCTTCGAGGGTTGGCATTGGGAGAAAGAGGATGCTGAAGCACACAAGACCCTCATCGATGGTCGTGACGGAGAATTGGTGAAGTCAGTGGCGGACTTTCTTAAAATTTGGACTGAGAAGAAGGAGCCGAAAATAAAAGTGATTAGTGATGTGGTTGTGAGAAAAGCGTCGCAACCAAATGGGGCATCTTTTCGTAAAGGTTCCAAGCTGATGAAGCGTCTGATTATGCCAAAGTCAGAAATCGCCAATAAAAAAAAATTTTATTCCACGATTAATGGTGTAGGGCAAGCAAAAAAGAAGTTTCACTTTAAATGTTCCTCCGTCTTTCTTCCCTTACCTAACTTCATGAAAACATCGCCACCACAAGGTCCGTTGTCTGTAGAAATTAATATAATTGAAGGCGGCCATGAACCAACTCCACCAACACCGGCCAGTGTAGAAGTGTCGGGGATAAAGCCTTCACCAGTGAAGACTGATGCGCCACTGTATTCGATATTGGGATGCTGTAAACCATTAAAGAAGGGATTTAAGCAATGTTATGAAGGTGAAAAAGCATTTGCTACTTTTTCTCCTTCAGAAACATCACCAAACAAAGCTACTTCTTCCAAATGTTCTGAGACGTCTCAACCGGAGTGGGTTGAAGACTTTACCAGCTTCCAAAAGAATAAATTATTGGCAATATTTCGAATAAAGAAAGACTTGATGAATAAAGTGAGTAAAAATGACAGTGCAATATTAGCATTAAAGAAACAATTATTGGAATTAGGCAAACAATTAGCTATTAGAAAAAGTGCGGGTGAACGGTATAAAAGACAATTAGCGAACTTTGATAAGTTTCGTAGTAGTTGTAGTATTAGCTTTTAATTTATAGTATTAAGTTTGCAAATATATTTTATATTTTAATAAAAAAATTTCTCTGATGAAACAGATTTTTATATTTTAACACATATATTTTTACTAATAGAATAAAAATTACTGGAAAATATATTTTTAGTGTTTTATATCGTATATCGTACATAACCTTTCCCACATAATATTAGGTATTAAGTGTCAATAATCCACTAAAACTACGTAATAGCAATAGTTGTAAATATTTTTTTCTGATTATATTTACGACTATGCTAAAAAATGGTTCAATTTAAGAAGTTTAGGTTCTGTCGCCAAAACTTCTAATATTTTTAGTCTCAATATTGTATGTTTTTTATAAAAAACATAAAATATTGGTCACAAAGTATTATAACCAACTGAAACTACGATCAAAGTATTCTGTGGTCCTGAGAAGGGCCGTCTTGTTAGAAGGAGGGGAACAAACTCTTGATAGCGTTGTAGAGTCGCACGGTCCGTCAATGATAGCGTCATTATCCATCCATTGGATAACAAAATCCATCCCAGAGGGCATTCAACCTAGGATCATCTAAACCCCACTCCAAATAACTCTCCGTAGTGACGTCTATCACTGGATATTGGATTGGTTCTTCTTCATTCGGCATATTGATTTGAAATGACGGTAATAAATATTGCTGACCATATATATGGATATATATTTGTGGTGGGGATTACGATAAATGTCGTATTATAGTCAGCACCTAAACTTTTAATACTTTGTATCCAATATTGTATGATTTATAAGTACAGTAAAGACTGTTATTTTGTGCCCTTCAAAAAGCCTTGGGAGAGTGTGGGTCTTATGGTGACACATCCTCATTGGTAGATCACTAACTCGAAGAGTTGCACGGACCCTGGGCGTCTTTGGGCTCCAGCGAAGCTGGAATTTCCAACACCACGTCGTCCGTATGGTCCGTCTCTGCTGGCGGACTGTCACGCATTTCTTCAAGGTGTTGCAGCACCCAGTCGCCCAAGTTGTTCAATACCACAAGATCAGGACCGTGGTCGTAGCGAACGGGTGTGGCTTCATTTAAGTCGTCATATAGTAGGACGTCAAAATCTCAATCCAAAGGGAAATCTTCCAGCTCCGCAACATTGTCACCGACGGTCTCGTCATTAAACACCGAAGAGCCTCTACTTGAGGGTCTTTCTTGCTCCATCTTAATCATGAAAGTCCAAGTAAATATGGCTGTGTAACTCGCCCAGTCTCAATTACTAAAAAAAGTAATAGAAATCTTGTTTGGAATTTTAACATTTTCATAGATAACGGATTAAAAGGTTACCTCGCTTTCAAGCCTATAATTTGACACTCGTTGTTAAACGAATATCTCGCCCCATAAGTAACGAAAGGGTATGGCTTCATCTAAGTCGTCCCATCATTGGATCAAGATCCCAATTCATGGGGAAATGCTCCAGCTCCGCAACGATGTCGCCGAAGGTCTCGTCATTAAACACCAAAGGGCCTCTGCTTGGGGTCTCTCTTGCTCAATGTTAATCGTATAAAAGCCAAAGTAGATATGGCTGTGTTACTCGCCCGGTCTCAGTTATATAGAAATACCCCCACCTGCGCGTTGTAAATGTTGTGTGTTGGTGAGAGCTTATGAATTATTGATTTTCTCAAAAACTTAAAACACGGAATTTGATTTTGTTAGCTTAGAAAATAAGATAAATTTTTAACATTTTGTGAAGGATACATTAAAAAAAATTAATAGAAATCTTGTTTGGATTTTTCACATTTTCATAGGTCACGGATTAAACGATTACCTCGTTCTCAAGCCTATAACTTGACACTCGTTATTAAACGAATATCTCGCCCCATAAGTGACGACTACAGAACCACGATCAAAATATAATGTGATCCTGAAAAAACAGTTTTTTTTGCCCTAAAAGGGCAGAAGGGAAGGTCGGCTGTCTACCGTCGAGTAATACCCAACGATAGAAACACCGATCTAGGTGCAGCCCTTGGTCTTCTTCTTGGCTGCATCTCGATCTCGGGCTGCCAAAGCGGTACTAGCGGTGCTGACGTTGCTGGCGGTACCGATGGTGCTTGCGGTGATACTGGCGATGATGCGATACCCCTGCACTCCACACACATACATAGTTTTCCTGGCACGGTTAGCCTTGCAATGCCATTTATTTTTCTTGGAACACCTTCCATCCTAACAGTCAAATGTATAATGATAAAACATTTCTTCAAGAAAAAAACCTTCCCCTAAAACTCCTCCACACTCCAGTAGTGGGAATAGGGGGCTTGTACTTCACCCCCCACCACTTTTTTGATTGGTCAGCCAAGAATGACCTTGTTTCTGATTGGCTGCCCAAGTTCGCCCCCTATTCCGATTGGTTTCATAAACTCCGCCTCTTTTTGCTCCACCTCCTACCTCCTTCCTAACCACCACAGTAGTTGGAGGGGAGCTGGTAGCAGTTGGAGGGGAGCTGGTATTTTAAACGATCGAGTCTGAGCGAGTTTCAGTCATTCGTGCGCGATGTCAAATAGTGACCAACAGCAACAACAACAACAGCAACTCATTGAACGTGTAGGCCAAGTAATAATTTCCTACCAAAATAACGGAAAAAATCTTACCGATTTTGAAGATCAAGACTTGGCCTTCTTTCCCATCAGTTATTTGAAGAGATACGTTGATTCACTTAGTTTACAACAAATTTGGAATAGGTTGCCGGAAAATTATAGAAGTGACGAGGAATTGAAGCTAAATTTACCCTGTTTTGAACATTACAACTTATACAAAAATCATATAGACGGTCCACCTTTACCAATAAAAAAGTGTTGTCAAAGTGCAAATTGTTTAAACAAGTGAATCAAATCTCACAAATTCAGTTCATCAGTCTTCGAAATGGATCAACAACAAATCTATTTAGATTCCGCTTGCGATGAATCAATCCAGTCAATGTACAAGGAAGAAGTAACTCATTTTAAATTGGCTGGAAGGGGGAAATTCAACGCAAGACAGGAGTCTCTGATTACTATTGATCGTAATAACTTCGAAGACGATGATGAAGACGAAGAAGATGATGGGATAGAGGATAATGGAGTTCCAAACGGGTGTGGAGAAGAGGGGCTCGTGAAAGTGACAAAAATAAATGCAAGTGATGCATTGGCACCAAATTACCTTACGCGAGAAGTGTGCGTTTTCCAATCTTATGTTGTAATCATTTCATCTTCTGGCGGTGCATATAATTTATGTTGTGAATGTTACTATATACATGCTCTAAATTGCCCAAATGGGAAACATAATTTTGTTAATAGCCACTATAAACGATCCTTTATATGTTGCGAAAAAGATCTACAATGCAACACTTGTGAAAACGATTTATTTGTAACAACTCGTTCACAAGCATGTATAATATGTAACAAACCAGAACTAAAGAATATGCAAAACCATCTAATCGAAAAATCAAATTTTAAATAAATTTATTTCACTTGCACTTATTCATGCACTATGGACTATATTAAGTTTAAGTTTAAGTTTAAGTTTAAAATATTTTATAAGAATTTAGATTTTGTTCTGCTAAGTTAAATAAATGTAAAAAACTATGTAAATAAATATAAGGGAATGATGTGAATAGATAAGAATTTGTATTTATCCCATTGAAAGAATTTATAATTTTGTACTTTCAGTATAGAATAATTCTTTTCAAATAATATGCATAAATTTAAATAAATGAATTTGATACTCCACTTGAATTTATTCCTAGTAGTTTTTTATATTAAGTTTAAAATGCCAACTAATTTAAATAAAATTTTATATAAAATGTAAGTTGTAAGATATAAGTTATAAGATATAAGGTATAAGTTATAAGATATATATTAAGTTTAAGTTAAATAAATATAAGGGTACCATGTAAATAAATAGAAATTTTTCTATATTTAGATTCCAAGAATTAATGATTTTGTTCTTTCAGTGTAGAATAATTTTTTCTACATAATATGCACCATCAATCCTATTGATAAATTGAATTTTAAATAAATAAATTTGATACTTCACTTGAATTTATTCATGCACCCTAGTAGTTTGTAATATTAAGTTTAACAATGTCAACTAAGATATTTAAATAAGAATTAATATATATGATAAAGAACAATTAGGTTTGATTAAATAAGATTCTCTGAAAACCGAGCTTATGATTTATTCTTCCATGTAGAATAATTCTGCCAAGTTAAAAAAAAAAATAGTTTTCGTTACTATGCTTGTAAAAAAAATAAAAATATATATAATCATCCTATTCATAATAATTCTTTAAAGTTGAAGAAACTTGGTTATTAGGTGTGAAATAGAAAAAAATTTTCCTCAACGATTTTGTTTTTTATTATTCCTAAATTAAAATACAAATATACATATATACATAAATAGATAAATACATATATACATATATAAATCATAATACCAAGTACCATTTTGGGATGGATCTCTGTTCCAGCTCTGCCATAGGTTGCTGCTGCTGCTCTGCCATAGGTTGCTGCTGCTTTACCATCTGTTGCTGCTGACCACTAGAAGCTGCTGCTGCTGCTCTGCCATAGGTTGCTGCGGCTCTGCCATAGGTTGCTGCTGTCCGCCATAGGTTGCTGCTGCTGCTGCTGCTTTGCCATAGGTTGCTACTGCTTTGCCATCGGTTGCTGCTGAGGCACCAGAGATTGTGGCTGCCCACCAGAGATGTTGTTGCCTACCAGAGATTGCCGTAAATTATAAATTATAATTTATAATTTATCGGCCTCTTGCATTTTCGATCGTATCTCTGTCTTTGCATCGCCAAAGGTTGCTCCGGCTCTGCCATAGCTTGCTGCTGCTCTGGTATCGGCCTCTTGCATTTTCGATCGTATCTCTGTCTTCGCTCCGGTATCGGCCTCTTGCATTTTCGATCGTATCTCTGTTTTGGCGTTGCCAGAGGTTGCTCCGGCTCTGCCATAGCTTGCTGCTGCTCCGGTATCCGCCTCTTGCATTTTCTATCGTATCTCTGTCTTCGCATTGCTAGAGGTTGCTCCGGCTCTGCCATAGCTTGCTGCTGCTCCGGCTCTGCCATAGCTTGCTGCTGCTCCGGCGCTGCCATAGCTTGCTGCTGCTCTGGCTCTGCCATAGCTTGCTGCTGCTCCGGCTCTGCCATAGCTTGCTGTTGCTCCGGCTCTGCCATAGTTTGCTGCTGCTCCTCTGCCATAGGTTGTGGCCGATCTTCTTCCATAGGCTGTTGTTGCTCCATCATCAAAGGTTGAAGATCCATTGCTCGGTCTGGATCCCACTCAAAGGCGATAGGCTCGGGATCCAGGTCTGGCTCAAACATGTTGATAAATTCTTCATCTAAATAGTCAGCCTCTGATGGTGGCGGCCACATCACCGTGTTCTCGGAATTTGGACTCTGACGATCCATCAGATTAATCTGATCTTCCAAGAATCCCAGAAAGTCTTGTAGTGTTATAATTATGAACGTACTCATTTTGAGACTTTAAACTTAATGAATGATAAGTCAAGACGCTGTAAATCCTTATATACAATACTGAAATACCACCTTTCCGTACCTCCAGCGGCGAAACCGGTCCGAAGAATGAGAAGAAGAAGAAGGCAAAGATAGCGTGAACTCGAGAGAGATCGTTGAACGGTCGTAAGTTGTTTTGTTCTTAAGAAAAAGACGAATAAAGAAGAGAAGAAGAAAAAAAAAAGTTGTTTTTTGGAATAATATAAAAAACGAAAAAAAAAAAAAAAAAGTTTTTTATATTATTCCAAAAAACAACTTTTTCTTTTTTTTCTTCTTCTCTTCTTTACTCGTCTTTTTCTTACGAACAAAACAACTTACGACCGTTCAACGACCTCTCTCGAGTTCACGGTCTCACGGTTCCCGTCGTACCATGCAGTGCCACGCCGTACCAGCCAGTACCAGGCTCTTGGCCGCTTTAAAAGGCGGCTGGGTACGAAGCGTCTCTTCAGTTTACATCTCGCTATTAGCGTACGCTTGTAAAATTATCGAATCGATTTTAATATATCTTGATAGTCGGATTTATTTCGAATTATTGTGTGACGTAGTGACATATTATTAATTTTCATTTGGTTTGTATTGTTGATTTCATATTTTTGATTTAATATTTTTGATTTAATATTTTTGACTTAATACTTTGGATTTTTAATTCATTTTTATTTCATCTTTTAAAAGCCAATTTTTGATTGATTTTTTCATTTTTGTGGATTTTTTTTTGATTTTTTTTATTGATTTTTTTATTGATTTTTTGATTTTTTTATCGATTTATAATTTTTTTGATTTTTTAATTTATAATTTAAAATGTCATTTTTAAATGTAAAAATTGAAAACATCGACTTAACAGCCTTCGATTTAAACGACGCTTGCCTTGTGCATGATTTGATGGATTGTTCATTTTGTGGGCTAAGCGACGAGGAGCTAGATATTAAATTTAGGGAAATTGATATTAATACATTTAACAATTCATCTGAATCTGGCGATTCTTCCGAAATTGGTGAAAGCGATATTTTGACACAGCTCTTAAAAGTTTTGGATGAATCTATTATCCCAGATATTCCTCAAGAACCTCTTGAAACAATTAATTTCGATGATTTAAATAATGATATATTAAGGAAAAATTTAATTAGCAATTCTGAAATAAATGAGGGATATAATTTGGAACAACTTTTAGATATATTAGAAGGGGGTGAAATTTGTGAAAATAGCTCAGGGCAAAATTTAATTAAGGGTGATGTGGAATATCAGGAGACTTTTGAGAGCTGTGAGGAACAAAATAATAAGGGGGTTTTAAACAATAATAATAATGGGGTTGGTAACGAGGGAGCTTTAAATAATGATAAGAGGATTGGCATTGGGGGTTTTTCGAAAAATAATATGGAAGAGGTTTATCGCCCCCACTATTCGCCAATTTCAGATGCATCGTCAGATTCATCAGAGGATTCCAACGACAGCGTTGAGACTGTTATAAACGTCTCATCCAAAGCTCAACATAATTTTATTGAAGTGTTGGATCAAAATTTAATTGAAGGGTTGGATCAAAATTTTATTCAGGGGTTTGAACAACCATCCAAATTTGGCTATACCAGAAATTCAGTAAATTCGGTAGATGTTTTTGATTTGAGTTGTGGCGAAATTGTGGGGGACATTGAGGTATATACTTATAATGAAAATTTTGAAGATGAGCAGCCTCAATGTCCCTTAATTTCTTCCTGTAATCAAAATCAATTTTTGAAAAATCCTTCTGGCCTAAATTTAGAACAAAGTTCTGAAAATTTAATTGAAAAAAATTTTTCCAAAAAACTTTCTTTATCAGAAACAAATGATTGTCCAGATTTAAAAAAGTCAAAATTGGACGGTGATATTTCTAGTTCCCAAACTTTAGGGGCACAAATTTCAAAAAATTCTTTACCAGTCGCTGTAACAACAGCTCCGAAGATCAATCCAACAAATAAAGTCGCTATTGGAGAATTAGATAATTTTCTACATAAGAAAACTAAGCCGAGCTTAAATAGGAATGAAACAAGGTGTGCCACATCTAGATTTAAGTCAATGGTTTATTCCTATTTAAACTTAGATAATATATGTAATAATTTATATAATTCGACTTTAAAAGACGTTAAAAATTGTTTTCAACGACAAGGCGATCTTCTTTTAAATTTGGGAAATATATTTTTTTAAAAAAATCCATGTTTTTCTTCAAATTAAAAAGTGAATCCAAAAGTTAATTCAAAAGTAAATCCAAAAGTTTTCTAAATTGCGCGAGCTGAAGAAATTGCTAATTATTCTATGTCATTGGGTCTTGATAGATCGAAATTGTATTTATTTAAAAGCGACACGGCCCTAATCGATTCCATTTTAAAATGACTCTCCTTTGCACGCACTGCTTAAGAGAATTTAAAAGAAAACAAAATATTGTACGCCACCTTCGAGAAAATGTTGTTAATAACGAAAACACCTTTAACTTGGAAGATTATATAATTAATCGTAAGTATTTTTTTATAACATATTTAGCTATAATTTTTCTTTTAATTGTACTTTTTAATATTAATAAAGTTTTACAGAGAAATTAAAAAATAATAATTGTTTCAGTTGATGAACTACTTTCAAGACCTCAAATGCGATATTGCCAAGATTGTGAAGTAAATGTCAAATCTAATTCCTGGAGCACACACTTGAGGACAAATATTCATAAAAACAGGAGCTGCATAAAATATGGAAATGGAATTGACATTATCAGGAGTGCATTTAAATGTCGAATAGCTTCCTACAGAATATATTCGCAGAATTATCACATCGACATCAAAAAGTTTCAGCAAGATGTTGGTAATAAAGTGCAAACATTAATACGCCAGCGCCAACAAGAATTTACATGTGCTAAAGTAAATTTGGAGTTATTTGGGATATATTATTCTCCAACTTTAACCTCTACTTCAATTAAGTCATTTAATACACCGTTCTTCATTGTAACCCATACAACTGATCTACAACAGCTTTACAATGATTTATTCAAGATTATTGAAACCAAAGCAGATGAATTGCCGGAAAGAGACTCAGGTAATTATTATTTAATCTCAAGAGCTAAGTTTTCTTAATATCACTTAAACATCTCTAAAAAATATTATTCAGAACTAATTTTTTAATTCCTATTACAGGGTGGGCTCTACAAAGAATTCTGCATTTGGAAGTCAACATCAATAAGTACAACCCATTGAATGCCTCCTCCTACATTAAGATGCAAACATTTTCTAAATCAGTAGTGAATGTGATGAATGAGGACAATTGCTGTTTCGCCTGGGCAGTCGTTTCAGCAGCATACCAGCCAATTGGTAATCCTCAAAAGACCTCATCATATCCAGACTTCAGAAACGCTTTCGATTTTACAGGTATTGAATTTCCAGTAAAATTATTAGATATAAAAAAGTTTGAGGAAAAAAATAATTTGTCCATAAATGTATATGGAGTTGAAAAATTTTTTAGAGATAATAAAAATGTATATGAGATTGTCGGTCCTTTACATTATAATAATGAAAAGAAAAAATTACATATTAATTTGCTTTTAATAAGTTCTGATGATGGAAATAACCACTACTGTTGGATAAAAGATTTAGGTTGCTTGGTATCCAAACAATTATCAAAAAAGAAAATAAAAAAATACTTATGTGATGGATGCCTTCAATATTTTGGAACATATGAAAAACTTAACGCGCATTTAGAACGTGATTGTAGTTTTGTTCGAATTGAGCTTCCTTCAGATAATTTGATTTTGGATAAATTTGGAAATTATATTCCTGCAAATATATTAAAGTTTCAAAATATTCAGAAACAGTATAAAGCTCCTTTTGTTATATATGCTGATTTTGAATGTTATTTAAAAAACATTGAGTGCCAACAATCTACACCTGATTCGACAACCTCATATACTATTAAAACTGCTGAACATATACCCTATTCATTTGCTTATTATATTAAATCATCATTTGATGAGAATGTTGTTTGTCTTAAACTTTATAGAGGTACAGATTGCGCTTTAAAATTTATTGAATACATTGAAAATGATGTAAAAGAAATTTATAAAAAATATTTAAAATATCAAGTACCATTGAAAGATTTGTCATCTGTAGAACAGATTGAGTATGAAAATTCTAGCATTTGTTACATATGTGAAAAACCTTTTTCAAAAGGAAATTTCATAAAGTGTAGAGATCATTGTCATATTACAGGTAAATATCGAGGAGCTGCCCACTCAATTTGTAATTTGCATTTTAAACCTCCAAAATATATACCAATAGTATTGCATAATTTAAAAAACTATGATTCTCACCTATTTATTAAATCGCTTTGCTATAATAAAGAAAATATTAGTGTTATAGCTCAAAATAAAGAAAAGTATATTTCTTTTAGTAAGGAAATTTTCGTTGAGAGTTATGTGTCAGAAAAGCGGAAACCAGTTGCTTTGCGACTACGCTTTATAGATTCTTTTCAATTTCTCCCAGAGTCTTTAGAGTCGCTATCACAAACTCTACAAGATTCACAATGTTTTGAAATTAAAAAGTTTTTCTCAAATGCTGATGAATTTCGATACATTAGACAAAAAGGGGTATTTCCATACTCTTACATAGATTCCAACGAAAAATTAAATGAGAAATCTCTACCATCGATTGATAAATTTTATAATAACTTAACCGATGAAAATATCTCTCCTCAAGACTACAATCGTGCTGTAGAAGTGTGGAATCTATTTAAGTGTTCTACAATAGGGGCTTATTCCGATATTTACTTAAAATCTGATGTTTTACTTTTGGCTGAAGTTTTTGAAAATTATAGATCCACATGTATTAAAACCTATAAGTTAGATCCTGTTAATTATGTTACTAGCCCTTCTATGTGCTGGGATGCAATGATGAAATTAACTAATGTAGAATTAGAATTATTAACGGAACCAGATATGCTTCATTTTTTCAAAAAAGGTGTTCGTGGTGGGGTTAGCACTTGTTCCAAACGCAAATCTGAAGCAAATAATCCATTCTTAGAAAATTTTAATCCTGAAAGACCTACAACATATATCACTTACTTAGACGCCACAAATTTGTATGGTTATGCTATGAAACAATATTTGCCTGAAAAAAATTTTGCTTGGGTACCTAAGCTCGAAATAGAAACTTTAAATCTATCCGAACTTTCAGATACATCATCTATAGGGTACATATTTGAAGTTGATTTAGAATATCCAAATTATTTACATGATAGTCATAATGATTTCCCATTTTGTCCTGAACAATATACACCGCCAATTTCAAACCACTCCAAATTGATTCCAAACTTACATAATAAATATAACTATATCATTCATTACCGATATCTGAAACAATGTCTACAATTTGGACTCAAAATCATAAAAATACACAGAGCAGTTAAGTTTACACAATCACCATGGTTAGCGGAATATATAGATTTAAATACAAATTTACGAAATTTATCTAAAAATAAATTTGATAAAAATTGTTATAAATTGGCAAATAATTCAATTTTCGGTAAAACCATGGAAAATGTTGATAGGCGAGCAGATATTAAATTAGCATCTCAATGGGAAAGACAGGGTAATAAATTTAGTGCCGAAAAACTTATTTCTAAACCTCAATTAAAGGATTTTAAAATTTTCTCTGAAAATTTAGTTGCTCTTCAACTTCAACAGGTTTGCATTGAATACAATAAACCAATTTATGTTGGGATGAGTATCTTGGATATTGCAAAAACTGTGATGTATAATTTTTATTACGGGTATTTAAAAGTTAAATATGGTAATAATTTAAATTTATTATATACGGATACTGATTCCTTAATTCTTGAAGTTCAGACCCAAAACTTTTATGAAGATATGAAGCTAAATCTGGATAAATTTGATACTTCTAATTTTTCTGAACAAAATATTCATTGCATGCCTATTACAACATCAGTTGTTGGTAAATTTAAAGATGAGTACAAAGGGATTCCCATTAAAAGTTTTTATGGAACTGGTGCTAAAGCATATTGCATCAAATCCAAAAATAGTGTAGATAAAAAAGCAAAAGGTGTTAGTAAATCATGTATAAAAAATCAATTAACATTATCAGATTATAAAGATGTTGTTGAGAAAGGTGACAAAATATTCTGCACTTGTATGTATTCAAGTCAGATATGCATAACATATACACTAATTTGTTAAATAAATTGGCATTAACAACTCATGATGATAAAAGATATTGTATACCAAATTCCACAAAAACTCTTGCATGGGGACATAAAGATATTTTGGAAACAGATTTTTTTGATAAAGATATGAAAATGATGTATGATACTCTAACTTCTTTAAGTTCCGAAAACGAAAATGCATCTAAAAATAAAAAACAACGATTAGAATTAACTACTCCTAGTAATTTTTCATCTTTATAAAATCATCATTTTATATGATGATAATATATGTAAGTCGTTTTTGAAGCTTTAAAAGTTGGAGGGGGAACTGAATCCAAAGACATATATATTGTATACAAATACCACTATTTGTTAGTAATATTACAACAATGACTGCTGCATCTTTAATAGTTTTAGTTTCCCTTGTTGGAAATGTGCTATATGTAAATTACATTCCTAATGCAGTTAGGGCTGATATATGTATAAATGCCCTCAAAAATGAAACCGATTGCTACAAACAGATGAAAATGACATATCTTGTTGGAAATTCACACTTTTTTACCTATAATGTAACTGATTCTGCTTTATGTGAAAATACATTCATAAAAATTAAATATTCCATGACAAACAAACCATTACAATATTCAGATTGGATTCCTTTCAACAATAAAAAAGAAGAATCCTGTCATTGTGTCTGTTGTTATATATTTGTTATTATATTTGCAGCAGCAATATTTATTTGTACATGTTTAATTTTATTGTATTTCATAAAAAAATATCTATAAAATTATTTAATAAATGTTTAAAAATAATATAAATTTTGTTTTTTATTGATTCTTGTTAGTATAAAGACATTTAAAGTTTATCCCCTCCTCTTAAATGGAGAAGGAAAATAAGTTTACCCCTCCACTTGAGAGGAAAGGGAAAATGTATAAAATTTAGGAGCAAACGGATAGATAGTTAGTTTTTTGAGAGTAAACAGATAGCTAGTTAGTTTTTGAAATACATCATTCAAGATGTTCAGTAATCAGAGTAAAAATATATTTGAAAATTCACCATTAAAAAAGAAAATAAAAAAAAACAATTATAAATTCTACAAAATATAATTTAAATAATTCTAACTCTAAATATGCTGCGATTGGTTTGTGGGTGGAAAGTGATTTTCTACCATGCATTGAACTTGGTGCTAAAAATGGTCAATCTGTGATATTAAATGAAGATGATTGGAAGAACTTATTGCAATATCAAGGAGTTATAACAAATTATATGTTTTCACCTAATGTTTTCAATGAACCGATATATTTGCAAAATTTATCTATTCATTTTGAAAAGATTGGTGAATTACCAATAGTGAAGATTGCGAAAAGCTGTGAATTTATTTACTATGGAAATGAAACTGTCTGCAGACTATGGGAACAAATTCCACTTATAGAATATAGACTAAACGTTTTACAAAAACAAAACTTTCGACGTTATTTCAACGTTTTTAGAAATAACAACTTTTACGATGGAGATTCCTTTGACAAAATATATAATGTCCTTTCTCCAAAACAAAATCTAAATAGTGAAAATGTATGCTCCATGCTTGAATCATCCCGAAGAACTAGAACAAAAATTAAAGTCTAAGCACTATTATGAAGAAGACAGTATCTATTGATGAATCAAGAAACCAAATTCATCTGATGGTTGCTTGGAACTTTGCCTACAGAAAAGCTCGTATGACTTCTGAAGAATTTATAAATCAAAAACATTTTAGAAGAAGGATTAAATTGACTGAAGAAATTTTAAATCCCATATTAGACTCTGATTATAGGAATATTGTATTTAAAAAAATGTTTATGTAATAAGCTTATTTTTAAATAAAACAAATATATATATAAAAATTCATTTTTTTATTACAAACATCAATTATTATTACAGCATTAATTACTATTACATCACATCTCCCTTGAAGATCCAAGAGTTATAAGATTTATCTAATCCTAACCATTTTACAAATACTTTGTTTCCTTTCTTTCTTAACACTTTTTCCACTAGATATACATTTGGGTGTCTTACTTTTTGAAGTGCTTCCTCATAGAAACCTCCTTGAATATCTATCCCGTTTCCATCTTGAATCAAATACGTTGTTGGATTAGTCAGCTGGATTTTTTTTATTTGAAAAATTTCGTTTGACCAGTTGGGTGTGTAACCTTTAGAAAATTGTTCACGAATCTTGCTTATTCGTACTCTATCACTGACACGAAATTTTGGTGATCTGGGATCCACAGTTTTCCTATGGGTATAAGCTGATTTCAAGATTTCCATTTCATTCTATTATTGTATTCTGTAATTATTTCTTTAAGAAAGCTGATCCATTTATAATTACCTAGTAAACTAAACTTTTTCCACATTTTGTTTTTTATAGTTCTATTTACTCTCTCTACAATACTAGCTTTCATATTAGAAAATGTGTTGTAATGATTAATTTTGAACTGCTCCATAAGTTTCTGAAAGTTTTGATTAAAGAATTCTTTACCCTGGTCAGTATTCAGATTTTTTGGGGGAGTTTTTAAAGTTAATAGAATTTTTTTCATTGCAGCTGTTACATCTTTACCAGTTTTGGATTTTACAGGTTCTGCCCATACAAATTTAGAAAACACATTTATTACCATTAAAATATATCTTAAACCCCTATTAAATTTCGCATATGGCTGCATTTCTATCAGATCAGCTTGAAATAGATCATTAAGCCCTTTTACAATTGTTCGTCTCCTTCTATATCGCCTTCTCGCTGGTTTATGTAATTCATTTACAACGTCTTGCTTAATTTTACTCATTATTAATTTATACCTTACTCTCGAAAATAAATCCCATAAATAACTTTACCTCCTTCTAAACCGTTTATAAAAACCCTTTATCGCTGACTGTGTAAAATATGAAAAAGTCATCTCAGTTTTTTTTAGTAAGTTCTTTAATTTTATTTTCCACTGCTTCAAATGATTTTTTATTTTCATTTCTAATTTCTTTTATTGATGAATTTATTTGGGTGATGTTGTTAGTAAGATCAGAAATTTTTACATTAAATTTATTTTCCATTGTTTCAAATAATTTGTTATTTTCATTTCTAATTTCTTTTATTGACGAATTTATTTGGGTGATGTTGTTATTAAGATCAGACATTTTCACATTAAATTTAGTTTCCAAAACAACATTTGATAACGTATAATTTTTTTTGAAACCACCTAATGTTGAATTCATTTCTTCTCTTGCATAATTCATTGTATCATTAAATTCTTTTCTAGAAACTTCAGCAGCTCTTTGAACTAATTCATTTAATGATTTTATTTCTTTTACTAATTTATCTTCTAGATTTTTTAGATCTTTTCCTAATTGAAATTCTGCATTTGTTATATCTAATGTCATTTTTACAATTTTTTTTTCTATGTTTTTTATATCTGACGCTGTCTTTTCAGCTTTGTGTAATATATCTGTATAAGATATTTCAAGTTCTTTTATCAGTAAAGAAATCTCCTCGATTTTTGAACTATTATTTTTAATTTTAATTAATATATCCTTTTTAGAAACTTCCATTATAGCTTGCACTACTTGTAGTAAGGATTCTAATTCTTTTTGTAATTTTTCATCAATTACCTTTGTAAAATTTCCCTCGTCAAAAGAAGTTTCAGATTTGGTTTTTAGATGATTTAATTGCTTTAGTATATCCTCGATTTTTTCATTATTTTTTGTAATTTGATCTTTGAATTTTGTTTCAATTTTTTCATTTTCGTTTTGAAAATCCTCCTTCAATTTGTCTTCTAAATATTGTAAATTTGATTTATATGCATTGATTTTAATTTCAAATTCTTTAATTTGTTCTTTAAATTCATTAACTTTGTCGGTATCTTTTTTGTGAATTAGAAAATGAGTGTTCATTGATTTTTCAAGATTTTGTGTATTTTTATCCATAACGTCATGTATTTTCTTAAAATTCCCTACTTCTTCTGCTACTCTATCATTAAGCATATTAGTAACATTTTGAAACTTTGATGTAATTTCCTTGGAAATACTATTCTTGGTGTTGTCAATTGCTGAAGTATCCTTAATTATTGATTTAATTGATGTAATTTCATTTTTTATTTCATTTTCAAAATCATCAACTTTATCATATTTTAACTTCACTACGTCAAAGTCATTTGCATATTTAGAAACTTTCTGAGAAAATTTTTCTACTACCTCATCATTTCCATCAACAGTATTTTTCAAATTAATTATCTTGTCATTATATTCAGGAATAACTTTATCCTCAAATAACTTAATCTTTTTTGCAATATTTTGTATGTTGTTATCATATTCATTTATTCTCTTATTTAAATTATTAACGTCACTTTTCAACCCGGGATCTAAATTTTGAATTAATTTGTTTTCAATATATTTTACATCGCTTTCAAAATTTTTTATTATTTTCTCTTCAACATTTGATAATATTTTATTTTCTAATGATAATAATGTGTTTAGAGCATATTTTTTTGAAATATGATGACCAAATTTATCGATGGTCATTTTAGAAATGTTTAAAAGTATCTATTATGTTCTTTTATATAATAATATTCGCTTCTCTTAGTTCTTCAATAATGGAAATAATTTCATTGTTATGACCAGTGTGTCCCGCAAGCATGGATGCTACCAATAGTTGAAGTCTCTCAACAAGTTCGTTTACATTATCCCAATATATGTAATCTGTATTAGGTTTATTAACTTTTAAAGTTATACCAAATCCGGTTTTTTTTGAAGACATTCTACTTTCTCTATATGGAGCTTTGCGTCTTTCAAAAAATCCCTGGATTGCTTGTTGTGATTCGGGATTTAGAGTTTTAGTTTTTGTAATTCCTTTGCTTTGCAAATAAGGTCCTATTATAGAAATATATTTATGTGATCCATTTCCCTGCACCTGCTCATTTGGATCATTATTTCTTCGGTATGCATTGGTTCTTTTTAAAATATCCATATAATTTTCCAAATCTTGTTTTTTATACCCTATTGGTTCTTTTTTAAATAATAACTCATATAAACCTGGTGTACCTGTATAGGTTATTCCTTCAATTTTGATGTTTCTACCAATAATTTCGACAGGTTTTTGAGTTAAACCCAAAAAGAATTTCTCGGTTTCCAAATCATGAACTATTCCATATTGGTGATCAAACTCATGTTCAACATCTTTTACACCGCCATCAATATATTGGCGCGGTAATTCATCAAATCCTGATAAATATTCTTTATATAAATCTGTATCAACAAATGTTCGAACTGTTTGCCGTGTTTGTTCTAGTATATGTGAAAGATTTCCTATTGTGGAATGTGAATCTGAAGAAGGGGTAGTTTCTGCAATAATACTTGTTTGTTGTATAGATGGCATTTGACTTGCTGAAGCTAAACTCGCGTCCCAGTCAATAATCGATGGTATTTCTGTAGGAAGGAGTGGAGTTTTTCCCGTCTTTCTTTTTTCTGGTGTTGATGTTCCATATTGTAATTTTCTCTTTGGTGTTAGTGTTTAAATTGATCTTTTTTGTGGTGTTTCATAAATTTTTTTAATTGGTGTGTGTAGCTCTTCCTTTATTTCAACAGGTTCAATTTTGCCAATCGTTGAAATTAATTCTTGTAAGGGTTGAGTTATCGGTTTATATGTTTCCTCCAATTTAGTTTGCGCCTCAAATTCCGCATTTTTTAAACTCTGATATTTTTGTTTAACAGCTTTTCTTGATTTAACTAGCTCTCTTGCTAAACGTTCATCCATGATTGGTATAATTTACCATCAAACGTTTATTTTTATAAGTAAATATATGAATCAAATCCTTTTCGATATCGGCCAGATTTCACATTAGAGTCTTTGTCTATTACCAAAAATCCGAATTTATCTTTCCAACATATTAAGCACAACTCATTAAATTGGTTGAATGACATATCAATATTAACATGATCATCATAAATATGTTTTAAGTTTGTTCGATCTTGTTGAAATATAACAATTAAATTTGCATTGTCACGAATTAATTGTTTCGGAATAGAAGAATATGTTTGACATAAATAAAGACAATCAGTATTTTTATGTCTTCCGAAACAAAAATAATCTTTTACAACGTTCTGATTACAACACACTATTTCATCAAATATTATTATAGAGTTTGGTTTAACTTGTTTTGGTGAAACAATTGTTTCTTCATTTTCAGATTCATAATATCCAATTTTTTTCAAAGGTTTAAAAAGTGTTCTCAAATATTTGTACTTTGGTTGATATAAGGATTTTGAATAAACATACAGATTTTCAAATCGCAAACCATTCGGATCTTCAATTAAACTAATAATAACATTGGTTTTGCCACAGCCTGACGGGCCAATAATTAACCCTCTTTTACTATTTCCCTCAAACAGTTTTCCATGTTTTCTAAAACCATTCACTGAACTTTCATGATCCTTAATTGTTATAGAGTATGGTTGTTTCTCAACTCTCATTTTATATATAAAACAAACTATTAATATTCGGTATTGTGATGTAACTGGTTAGTTATCACTAGGATTGTGACTATATATAATGTTTCCATCACATAATAAACAAATCATTTACAAGACAAACAGCAAAAGGAAAGGAAGTGGTTTAGTAAACTCATTAATCAATAAATTACCCTTTGAATTGCATATTCCTGGTTATAATTTTTGTGGACCTGGAACAAAATTGGAAAAACGATTGTCAAGAGGTGATAAAGGTATAAATTTATTGGATGAGGTTTGTAAAGAACACGATATTGCTTACTCACAATCAAATGATATAAAAAGAAGGCATTTAGCTGATAAAGTATTAGCTGACAAAGCTTTATCAAGGTTCAAAGCTAAAGATTCGAGTTTTGGGGAAAAAACTGCTGCACTAGGAATTACTGGTGCTATGAAAATTAAAAGAAAATTAGGTATGGGACTTCGAACGAGAAGAAAGTTCAAGCGAAAAACCCGAAAAGGACGAGGACTATCATTATCTCAGGTAATTTCAAAAGCTAGAAAAGGAATTAAGGGGAAACGTTTTAAAGACCTAAATGAAAGTATTCAAACTGCTTTAAAAGCTATTAAAAAAACAGGTAAAGTGTTACCTCCAAAGAAAAGGGTAATTCCAATTCCAAAGACTGGCGGATTTCTTCCACTTATACCTTTATTTGCTGGTTTGTCTGCTCTTGGTGCTCTTGGAGGAGGGGCTGCAGGTATTGCTAAAGCAGTAAATGATGCAAAAGCAGCCAAAGCGAAATTAGAAGAATCTAAACGACACAATCAAATGATGGAGTCCATTGCGGTAGGAAAAAAAGGAAGTGGACTTTATTTAAAACCCTATAAAACAGGATGTGGATTATACTTGAAACCTTATTCAAAAAACTGCTAAAACATATACCTCGAAAAGCACTTACAAATTATGATTTACTTAAATACGTTAAATATTTACAAATTCCCAACTTTCGTGGTATTTTTATGAGGGATAAATTACCAAAAAAGATAAAGATAATTGAAAGTGCAATTGTCAATCTAGATAATCATAGTGGTGCTGGTACTCATTGGATAGCATATACAAAAAAAGGAAAAAACATAATATATTTTGATAGTTATGGTAATTTGCGACCCCCTTCTGAATTAATTAAATATTTTTATAGCGACCAAAATAATAATATTGTTAATTATAATTATAACAGTTATCAAAACTTTAACAAAACAAACTGTGGTCAATTGTGTCTAAAATTTCTTTATAACCATATGTAACACGTAATTTTAGTTTATTATTAAACACATTTTTAAAGTAAAATGTCATATAGTTTTGTTCTTAGCGGCAATTCCGCTATTTTAACATCAGAGTTACATCCTCCAATATATTTAGATGAAGATGTTGAATATGTTATCGGTCTTGTAAATTTCGAAACGTTTAAGGCAATTCCCAATATTGATGTTGGGAATAATGTATTCATTCATGATGAAAATTTAAAAATAGCCATACCCCCAGGTAGCTACGAATTAGAAGACATAACAGATTTTTTAAAAAAACACTTGAATGAGGATAAAATTAGTTTTAGTCTTTATGCAAATAATAATACTTTGCGTACACATCTTAAATGTTCAGCCCCCATAACTTTTCGTGAAGGAACTATTGGTAAATTATTAGGGTTTAAAAATGGGCGATTGGAAGCCAACATTGAACATATATCAGATTTTCCCGCAGAAATAATTAAAGTAAATTCAATAAATATAGACTGCAGTATTGCAGAGGGATCATATTTAAACGGGAAACCTGTTCATATAATACACCAATTTTTCCCGAGCGTTGCTCCAGGGTTCAAAATAATTGAGTCACCTCAAAACGTCATATATTTCCCAGTCACCGTCAAAGTAATTGATAAAATAGCCATTAAAATAATAGATCAGGAAGGTGATTTGGTTAATTTTAGAGAAGAAACCATAACCATCAGACTACATCTTAAAAAAGTAGATTAAAGATGGTAATATTATATAACAATAAATCTTCAAACTTTACTAGAAAATTTAATAATAAAAACATTAATAAGACAAGAAAGAAACCAACTTCCTTTAGTAGGAAATCAAACTTCCAAAGGTTAACACCTTCTAATAGAAAATTTCTTCAAAGTTTGGGTTTTAAACTTAAATAAAAATGGATTATTTAAATGTAAGAGAAAATGTATTGGTTGATGAATCAATATTAAGCTGGGAAATTCTTTCTTTCGATCCTTTTAATCCTACAAAACTCGGACCAAATGATGAAATCAGAATTGCTTTGCAACAAACAGGAAAATATCCCTTACCTTGCAAAAGTGAAATTTATGTGGAATTGCAAGTAACTAAAGAAGATGATTCCCCTTTAGCTAATACTGTTTTAATTAATAATGCTCCGGCATTTTTATTTAAAGAATTGCGCTATATTTTAAATGGTGTTACTATTGACTCCGTTCGGGATATTGGTATAACTTCAACTCTTAAGGGATATATTTCATTTAATCAAAATGAAAGTGCTAAATTGGAAAATGCCGGTTGGTATCCGAAAACAAAATCTAAAGAAAAAATTATGACTGATGACAAAGGTAATGTTTCATTATGTATACCATTAAAGATGTATTCAGGATTTTTTGAAGATTATAATAAGATTATTCTTAATTCACAACAAGAACTTATTCTAATAAGAAGTAATGATGATACAAATGCATTATTATCCAGTAATGAAGATGAAAAACCCAAAATTAAAATTACAAAGTTGTGTTGGAGAGTTCCTCATCTTACTGTAGCGATTCCGCAAGAATTAGCACTTACTAAAATTATTGACAAAAATAGTGATATACTAATAACCTTCCGAAGCTGGGAATTAGTTGAATATCCAGAGTTATTGGAAACTACGAGGCACAACTGGCCCGTAAAAACATCTACAAAAGTCGAAACGCCACGTCATGTTCTAATTGCTTTTCAGAAAAATAGACGTGGTAATCTAAAAATGGATATGAGTAAATTTGATCATTGTAATTTAAGAAATATGAATGTCTTTTTAAATTCAGAAAGATATCCTTACAATAATCTTCAACTTGATTTTGAAAATAATAAATTTGCTACTCTGTATGAAATGTTTACAGACTTTCGTCAAGGGTATTATAACTCTCCAGTGGAACCAATTTTTAATCCAAAAGAATTTAAAGAAAATGCTCCTATAGTTTACATTAATTGTTCACATCAAAGAGATTTACTACAAACAGGTCCAGTAACCATGAGAATTGAATTTGAAACCAAGGAAAAAATTCCCGCTAAAACAGCGGCATATTGTGTTATAATTCATGATAAAGTTTTCAGTTACAATCCATTAACAAAAATTGTGAAACAGCTGTAATACAATTTCCTTAAGATAAAATACTCCTTTTAAACAAACCGCTACTTATGCTTAAGAGCGCATGCGTCAATTTTGATATTTATTAACGTAGCCAAACCAGAATTCTTCATTTATATAATGTCTTACGAGATTTCAGTTCGAGTATTAGATTTTCAACTTAAGTTGCAGGAATTAAAAAAAACAAATAAGTGAATATCAATTAAAAGTAGAAATGATCAAGAAATTCAAATATTTGAAAATATGAAACTTATTCTAGATCTTCAAGGATTCAAAATTGAAAATAATAAATTTATTGTAAAGGAATTAGCAGCTTACGATGGGCAAAAGGCAAGTCATTTTATTTTCAAAGCTCCATTTCCGATGGGTCATTTACCATCCTATTTACACAAACAAGCTCTGTGGTTAATAAAAAATTGCCATTGCATTGAGTGGTGTGAAGGATTTACGCCATTACACAAATGTGGAGATATCATAAGAGATTTAAGTGCTAAGGTGGACTATGTTTATGTAAAAGGGGAAGAAAAGGCAGATTTCGTAAAGAAATATTCCATGAAACCAGTTATCGAGATTGATGAACAACCCACCCTAAAGAAAATGGATCCTTGCTGCTTTTATCATCAAAAAATACCATGTGTATGTGCATTATCAAATGTTTATTACCTTTACAACAATTTTTTTATGTAATAAAAGACTTGATTACAAATTATGTGTTTTATTTTCTAACATTGTTCTAATACATGAAATATTATTATTTAATCCTAGTTCTTGAAGTTTACATATTAAAATATCTATATTTTTATTTTTTAAATATTCGCTACAACATTTAGCTGCTAGTAAACATAATTCTGCATGTTCCATATAATTTAAAAACAATATAATATTCTGCGCTTCACTTTCTTGACCTTCATATGCATAAAACTCGGAACAGGCTGCGGACATCAAAAACTCTTCATACATTTCTTTTATTAATGATTCCATAATAAATCCTACACTAAAACCTCCCTGTTTCTCAATATCTCTTTATCTCTCTCTTCCTCTTCCACGATTTCTTTTAATATATCAGGATCTTTTATATAATCCTTCAATATCCTTAAAAAGTAACTGAATCCTATTTCCTTTATTTCATGAACGAACTTCAGTAAATTTTGTGTTTTTCTATAATTTAAACAAGCTTCTGCAGCTAATTGGTATTGGAAGGCAGTCTCATAATATACCTGTGCCCACTCGGGGTGCGTTTTCCTTAGCATTGCATTCTTTAATTCGGAATTTTGAATTTTAGTAAACTGTTTACCTAATTTGATTATTTCATTTTGCAAATCACTGTTCATAACTACCACTTATTTTTAATTTAACACTTTTCGTTATTAGTGGTGAATCTTCTATGTAAGCTTAAGACTAACTGTGAATGAATGTAGCTCGCTCAGATTCAGTCCTTTAAATAACAGCTCCCCTCCAACTACTGTGGTGGTTAGGAAGGAGGTAGGAGGTGGAGCAAAAAGAGGCGGAGTTTATGAAACCAATCGGAATAGGGGGCGAACTTGGGCAGCCAATCAGAAACAAGGTCATACTTGGCTGACCAATCAAAAAAGTGGTGAGGGGGTGAAGTACAAGCCCCCTATTCCCACTACTCACTCCCATCCGGCGGTCCAGCTTCCTTTCTATAGACTTTTAGAATTTCTTGCTTTGAATTTTCTTTATTTTAGAATTTTTCAATTTTCTTTTACATCTTGCATTCTATTCAAAATTCTAGGTAATTAAATTGCTTTTATTTTCTCTACATCTTGAACGGTTCCCGAGATACAGCGCTTTAAATTTTACCTTTCCGAATTTTGAAAAATGCTACAATATGTAGAAAAAGTTATCTTTCTAATTTTCTAATTCTGTTTTTCTCTAAACCGTCCACCTCAGTGCGCATTCGCCATTTTCCTCAATTTTTTTTGAAAAAATTCTTATTTTGCTTTATTACTGTCGGTGCATGCAAATAATACTCAACTTCCTATATAATATTTTCAAATAACTTTTTTCCATATTCCTAACCTTTACTTTCTGCATTATCTAAGGACTTTTTTGCACTAAATAAACCCCTACACTTTCCATCTTTTGTAACTCTGCTTCATAACAATAATAAACTAAAACTACAATCAAAAAATTATGTGGCCTTAAACAAGGACCATTATTATCTAATCTTCCGTACTCCCTTCTTGAGAATGGACTTCTCTGTCTACTTTTTCGTTGGATTTCAAATAAATATAACTACTACTTAACTTTTACAAATTTATGAATTGACATATTATCAATAAGTTTTAATAATAGTATGTTACATATAATCAAAAATTACATTAAAATAGAGATTTGGAAAAAGGAAAGGAAAAAATGAGTCGTGAATAACTAATGCATACACTTTAATGTCTTTGGGGAATTTATTCTTTCTGATTTGAAACTCCAATTTCACATCCACGGTCGATGAGTTAATAGCCTCTGACTGATGACTGCAACTGATTATAAAAACGAGGTTCAATTGAAGGTTATCATCGGGTCCTTTATTTCACGCCTGTAGTAGCTGCTTTGGAAATTTACATAATTTTAGTAGGCTGCTGCATACACTTGCTTGGCGAAATCCAAATTCCATCTTTCGTATGTAAATACGGTTGAATTTAGACATTGTTTAATATCGCATGCGTCGGCGTGGGTAAACTGGATTGCATTTCTTGCTTTTTTGTCGCAGCTATAATCATAATAAGCTATTGTTTTACATTAAAAATATATTTTGTATAATTTTCGGCGAATATTATAAGATATTTTAAGGGTAATTTCCCCGAAAATACATTACTTGCGGTGTCTACGATATCTTGGTTTGCTTCGTCGACAACCCATCCGCATGTCATGAGAGATCTTTCTTACAAACTTCCGAATAAAACCGTGGTTTCTAATGTCGTGGCAGCTGCAGGTTTAAAAACCACAGCAACCTGCTCACCTCTCATCTCGTAGCAAATTTCAACGAATGAAAATGCGAAGACATTATGTGATAAAAAAAACTTTAGGCAATATCCAGTAGAATATCTTGAAAATTAATTGGAACACGGATTTCATCGGAATTGTTAAATGATGGAGATCCATAAGTTTTATATGTATGCTCTTCTAGACTAATAATGGAATTGTTCAAGGTGGATTCGGTGAAAACCTCTATTTTATGCTGTGCGCACTTTTAGACCGAATGATTTTAAAAATTTATAATCTTCAGCAGATAGCTGACAAGATATTTGTGATCTAATATATGGACGACAATCCACCTTGACGTTAACTCTTCCTTTACTTTTATCATGTTTCGGTGTTTCCCCAATTTTAGTACACAATTGACAATTGAAGCAAAAACCCATTTCTATGAAAGTTTCTTTCATGCCAATTTTACAATAATTTTCTCGCCTTGAAAATCAATTAGCTCACCGCTCATCCAAGATGCGAAAATTAATGTTGTCGATAAACTGACGTCGTTCCGGCATTAACGGCATATAAATATTATTTTGTGGTTCTTTACTGCGGGTTCTACATCGATATCAAATTTAAATAAGATATGACCTTTCACATAATTCATATATGCCCCGGAAATTATATTACAATCCACGCGTATAATGCGTACTGTCATTATTTCCACCATTTGTGTTGACTCACGCTTTTTGTCACTTTTTAACACTCCATAGTAAAATCTTAACATTTTATCAATACCCTCTTCTCAGCGGAAATCTATATTACAATGATATTTCAGTTCACATTTTAATGTATGATTATTAATTACTAAAGAAAATATTCCATCATTATTTTCTCCAGATGAATTTTTCAAAGCCTCCAGCAGAGACTTGCTATTTAATTTACTTCATCACATTAATGTAAGACTATATTTATTTTCTTTACGTAATTCAATGGGTAGATAAAATTCCGCACTTAAAACAATCAAGTATCCTGTTAGTGTGAATGTATAAAACATGACTAACAATTAAAATGTCCAACATCTCGCTTTTATTCTTCGCGGCAACATTTAAAAAAGTTAAACAAATTAAAGCGGCTAAAGAATTAAATGTTGTGGAATTGGAAACATTTTATTAACATATTTCTAAGCTGTGGCCAAACAACGTCAACGACAACCACAATATTATTCGTCTATAACATCACAGAGTCCCAGTACGTCAGTGCAGTCGACTTAAATGTCTGGTTTTCCTCAACCTGCACATACCTTTCAAACCTCTACACCTATACAGCAGCAGCAGAAGCGCATTTCAAAACAGCATAAGTAGTGGGAATAGGGGGCTTCTAGTTGACCCCCCCACCACTTTTTTGATTGGTCAGCCAAGAATGACCTTGTTTCTGATTGGCTGCCCAAGTTCGCCCCCTATTCCGATTGGTTTCATAAACTCCGCCTCTTTTTGCTCCACCTCCTACCTCCTTCCTAACCACCACAGTAGTTGGAGGGGAGCTGGTAGCAGTTGGAGGGGAGCTGGTATTTTAAAGGACTGAATCTGAGCGAGCTACATTCATTTACAACTAGTCTTAAGCTTATATAGAAGATTCACCACTAATAAAGAACAGTGTTAAATTAAAAATAAGTGGTAGTTATGAACAGTGATTTGCAAAATGAAATAATCAAATTAGGTAAACAGTTTACTAAACTTCAAAATTCCGAATTAAAGAATGCAATGCTAAGGAAAACACACCCCGAGTGGGCACAGGTATATTATGAGACTGCCTTCCAATACCAATTAGCTGCAGAAGCCTGTTTAAATTATAGAAAAACCCAAAATTTGCCGAAGTTCTTTCATGAAATAAAGAAAATAGGATTCAGTTACTTTTTAAGGATATTGAAGGATTATATAAAAGATCCTGATATATTAAAAGAAATCGTGGAAGAGGAAGAGAGAGATAAAGAGATATTGAGAAACAGGGAGGTTTTAGTGTAGGATTTATTATGGAATTATTAATAAGAGAAATGTATGAAGAGTTTTTGATGTCCGCAGCCTGTTCCGAGTTTTATGCATATGAAGGTCAAGAAAGTGAAGCGCAGAATATTATAGTGTTTTTAAATTATATGGAACATGCGGAATTATGTTTACTAGCAGCTAAATGTTGTAGCGAATATTTAAAAAATAAAAATATAGATATTTTAATATGTAAACTTCAAGAACTAGGATTAAATAATAATATTTCATGTATTAAAACAATGTTAGAAAATAAAACACATAATTTGTAATCAAGTCTTTTATTACATAAAAAAATTGTTGTAAAGGTAATAAACATTTGATAATGCACATACACATGGTATTTTTTGATGATAAAAGCAGCAAGGATCCATTTTCTTTAGGGTGGGTTGTTCATCAATCTCGATAACTGGTTTCATGGAATACTTCTTTACGAAATCTGCCTTTTCTTCCCCTTTTACATAAACATAGTCCACCTTAGCGCTTAAATCTCTTATGATATCTCCACATTTGTGTAATGGTGTAAATCCTTCACACCATTCAATGCAATGGTAATTTTTTATTAACCACAGAGCTTGTTTGTGTAAATAGGATGGTAAATGACCCATCGGAAATGGAGCTTTGAAAATAAAATGACTTGTCTTTTGCCCATCGTACGCTGCTAATTCCTTTACAATAAATTTATTATTTTCAATTTTGAATCCTTGAAGATCTAGAATAAGTTTCATATTTTCAAATATTTGAATTTCTTGATCATTTCTACTTTTAATTGATATTCACTTATTTGTTTTTTTAATTTCTGCAACTGAAGTTGAAAATCTAATACTCGAACTGAAATCTCGTAAGACATTATATAAATGAAGAATTCTGGTTTGGCTACGTTAATAAATATCAAAATTGACGCGTGCGCTCTTAAGCGTAAGTAGCGGTTTGTTTAAAAAGAGTATTTTATCTTAAGGAAATTGTATTACAACTGTTTCACAATTTTTGTTAATGGATTGTAACTGAAAACTTTATCATGAATTATAACACAATATGCCGCTGTTTTAGGGGGAATTTTTTCCTTGGTTTCAAATTCAATTCTCATGGTTACTGGACCTGTTTGTAGTAAATCTCTTTGATGTGAACAATTAATGTAAACTATAGGAGCATTTTCTTTAAATTCTTTCGGATTAAAAATTGGTTCCACTGGAGAGTTATAATACCCTTGACGAAAGTCTGTAAACATTTCATACAGAGTAGCAAATTTATTATTTTCAAAGTCAAGTTGAAGATCATTGTAAGGATATCTTTCTGAATTTAAAAAGACATTCATATTTCTTAAATTACAATGATCAAATTTACTCATATCCATTTTTAGATTACCACGTCTATTTTTCTGAAAAGCAATTAGAACATGACGTGGCGTTTCGACTTTTGTAGATGTTTATACGGGCCAGTTGTGCCTCGTAGTTTCCAATAACTCTGGATATTCAACTAATTCCCAGCTTCGGAAGGTTATTAGTATATCACTATTTTTGTCAATAATTTTGGTAAGTGCTAATTCTTGCGGAATCGCTACAGTAAGATGAGGAACTCTCCAACACAACTTGGTAATTTTAACTTTGGGTTTTTCATCTTCATTACTGGATAATAATGCATTTGTATCATCATTACTTCTTATTAGAATAAGTTCTTGTTGTGAATTAAGAATAATCTTATTATAATCTTCAAAAAATCCTGAATACATCTTTAATGGTATACATAATGAAACATTACCTTTGTCATCAGTCATAATTTTTTCTTTAGATTTTGTTTTCGGATACCAACCGGCATTTTCCAATTTAGCACTTTCATTTTGATTAAATGAAATATATCCCTTAAGAGTTGAAGTTATACCAATATCCCGAACGGAGTCAATAGTAACACCATTTAAAATATAGCGTAATTCTTTAAATAAAAATGCCGGAGCATTATTAATTAAAACAGTATTAGCTAAAGGGGAATCATCTTCTTTAGTTACTTGCAATTCCACATAAATTTCACTTTTGCAAGGTAAAGGATATTTTCCTGTTTGTTGCAAAGCAATTCTGATTTCATCATTTGGTCCGAGTTTTGTAGGATTAAAAGGATCGAAAGAAAGAATTTCCCAGCTTAATATTGATTCATCAACCAATACATTTTCTCTTACATTTAAATAATCCATTTTTATTTAAGTTTAAAACCCAAACTTTGAAGAAATTTTCTATTAGAAGGTGTTAACCTTTGGAAGTTTGATTTCCTACTAAAGGAAGTTGGTTTCTTTCTTGTCTTATTAATGTTTTTATTATTAAATTTTCTAGTAAAGTTTGCAGATTTATTGTTATATAATATTACCATCTTTAATCTACTTTTTTAAGATGTAGTCTGATGGTTATGGTTTCTTCTCTAAAATTAACCAAATCACCTTCCTGATCTATTATTTTAATGGCTATTTTATCAATTACTTTAACGGTGACTGGGAAATATATGACGTTTTGAGGTGACTCAATTATTTTGAACCCTGGAGCAACGCTCGGGAAAAATTGGTGTATTATATGAACAGGTTTCCCGTTTAAATATGATCCCTCTGCAATACTGCAGTCTATATTTATTGAATTTACTTTGATTATTTCCGCGGGAAAATCTGATATATGTTCAATGTTGGCTTCCAATTGCCCATTTTTAAACCCTAATAATTTACCAATAGTTCCTTCACGAAAAGTTATGGGGGCTGAACATTTAAGATGTGTACGTAAAGTATTATTATTTGCATAAAGACTAAAACTAATTTTATCCTCATCCAAGTGTTTTTTTAAAAAATCTGTTATGTCTTCTAATTCGTAGCTACCTGGGGGTATGGCTATTTCTAAATTTTCATCATGAATTAATACATTATTCCCAACATCAATATTGGGAATTGCATTAAATGTTTCGAAATTTACAAGACCGATAACATATTCAACATCTTCATCTAAATATATTGGAGGATGTAACTCTGATGTTAAAATAGCGGAATTGCCGCTAAGAACAAAACTATATGACATTTTACTTTAAAAATATGTTTAATAATAAACTAAAATTAGGTGTTACATATGGTTATAAAGAAATTTTAGACACAATTGACCACAATTTGTTTTGTTAAAGTTTTGATAACTGTTATAATTATAATTAACAATATTATTATTTTGGTCGCTATAAAAATATTTAATTAATTCAGAAGGGGGTCGCAAATTACCATAACTATCAAAATATATTATGTTTTTTCCTTTTTTTGTATATGCTATCCAGTGAGTACCAACACCACTGTGATTATCTAGATTGACAATTGCACTTTCAATTAACTTTATCTTTTTTGGTAATTTATCCCTCATAAAAATACCACGAAAGTTGGGAATTTGTAAATATTTAGCGTATTTAAGTAAATCGTAATTTGTAAGTGCTTTTCGAGGTATATGTTTTAGCAGTTTTTTGAATAAGGTTTCAAGTATAATCCACATCCTGTTTTATAGGGTTTTAAATAAAGTCCACTTCCTTTTTTTCCTACCGCAATGGACTCCATCATTTGATTGTGTCGTTTAGATTCTTCTAATTTCGCTTTGGCTGCTTTTGCATCATTTACTGCTTTAGCAATACCTGCAGCCCCTCCTCCAAGAGCACCAAGAGCAGACAAACCAGCAAATAAAGGTATAAGTGGAAGAAATCCGCCAGTCTTTGGGATTGGAATTACCCTTTTCTTTGGAGGTAACACTTTACCAGTTTTTTTAATAGCTTTTAAAGCAGTTTGAATACTTTCATTTAGGTCTTTAAAACGTTTCCCCTTAATTCCTTTTCTAGCTTTTGAAATTACCTGAGATAATGATAGTCCTCGTCCTTTTCGAGTTTTTCGCTTGAACTTTCTTCTCGTTCGAAGTCCCATACCTAATTTTCTTTTAATTTTCATAGCACCAGTAATTCCTAGTGCAGCAGTTTTTTCCCCAAAACTAGAATCTTTAGCTTTGAACCTTGATAAAGCTTTGTCAGCTAATACTTTATCAGCTAAATGCCTTCTTTTTATATCATTTGATTGTGAGTAAGCAATATCGTGTTCTTTACAAGCCTCATCCAATAAATTTATACCTTTATCACCTCTTGACAATCGTTTTTCCAATTTTGTTCCAGGTCCACAAAAATTATAACCAGGAATATGCAATTCAAAGGGTAATTTATTTATTAATGAGTTTACTAAACCACTTCCTTTCCTTTTGCTGTTTGTCTTGTAAATGATTCGTTTATTATGTGATGGAAACATTATATATAGTTGCAATCCTAGTGATAACTAACCAGTTACATCACAATACTGAATATTAATAGTTTGTTTTATATATAAAATGAGAGTTGAGAAACAACCATACTCTATAACAATTAAGGATCATGAAAGTTCAGTGAATGGTTTTAGAAAACATGGAAAACTGTTTGAGGGAAATAGTAAAAGAGGGTTAATTATTGGCCCGTCAGGCTGTGGCAAAACCAATGTTATTATTAGTTTGATTGAAGATCCGAATGGTTTGCGATTTGAAAATCTGTATGTTTATTCAAAATCCTTATATCAACCAAAGTATAAATATTTGAGAACACTTTTTAAACCTTTGAAAAAAATTGGATACTATGAATCTGAAAATGAAGAAACAATTGTTTCACCAAAACAAGTTAAACCAAACTCTATAATAATATTTGATGATATAGTGTGTTGTAATCAGAATGTTGTAAAGGACTATTTTTGTTTCGGAAGACACAAAAATACTGATTGTTTTTATTTATGTCAAACATATTCTTCTATTCCGAAACAATTAATTCGTGACAATGCAAATTTAATTGTTATATTTCAACAAGATCGAACAAACTTAAAACATATTTATGATGATCATGTTAATGTTGATATGTCATTAAACCAATTTAATGAGTTGTGCTTAATATGTTGGAAAGATAAATTTGGATTTTTAGTAATAGACAAAGACTCTAATGTGAAATCTGGCCGATATCGAAAAGGATTTGATTCATATATTTACTTATAAAAATAAACGTTTGATGGTAAATTATACCAATCATGGATGAACGTTTAGCAAGAGAGCTAGTTAAATCAAGAAAAGCTGTTAAACAAAAATATCAGAGTTTAAAAAATGCGGAATTTGAGGCGCAAACTAAATTGGAGGAAACATATAAACCGATAACTCAACCCTTACAAGAATTAATTTCAACGATTGGTAAAATTGAACCTGTTGAAATAAAGGAAGAGCTACACACACCAATTAAAAAAATTTATGAAACACCACAGAAAAGATCAATTCAAACACTAACGCCAAAGAGAAAATTACAATATGGAACATCAACACCAGAAAAAAGAAAGACGGGAAAAACTCCACTCCTTCCTACAGAAATACCATCGATTATTGACTGGGACGCGAGTTTAGCTTCAGCAAGTCAAATGCCATCTATACAACAAACAAGTATTATTGCAGAAACAAACCCTTCTTCAGGTTCACACTCCACAATAGGAAATCTTTCAGATATACTGGAACAAACACGGCAAACAGTTAGAACATTTGTTGATACAGATTTATATAAAGAATATTTATTAGGATTTGATGAATTACCTCGCCAATATATTGATAGCGGTGTAAAAGATGTTGAACATGAGTTTGATCACCAATATGGAATAGTTCATGATTTGGAAACCGAGAAATTCTTTTTGGGTTTAACTCAAAAACCTGTCGAAATTATTGGTAAAAACATCAAAATTGAAGGAATAACCTATACAGGTACACCAGGTTTATATGAGTTATTATTTAAAAAAGAACCAATAGGGTATAAAAAACAAGATTTGGAAAATTATATGGATATTTTAAAAAGAACCAATGCATACCGTAGAAATAATGATCCAAATGAGCAGGTGCAGGGGAATGGATCACATAAATATATTTCTATAATAGGACCTTATTTGCAAAGCAAAGGAATTACAAAAACTAAAACTCTAAATCCCGAATCTCAACAAGCAGTCCAGGGATTTTTTGAAAGACGCAAAGCTCCATATAGAGAAAGTCGAGTGTCTTCAAAAAAAACCGGATTTGGTATAACTTTAAAAGTTAATAAACCTAATACAGATTACATATATTGGGATAATGTAAACGAACTTGTTGAGAGACTTCGACTATTGGTAGCATCCATGCTTGCGGGACACACTGGTCATAACAATGAAATTATTTCCATTATTGAAGAACTAAGAGAAGCGAATATTATTATATAAAAGGACATAATAGATACTTTTAAACATTTCTAAAATGACCATCGATAAATTTGGTCGTCATATTTCAAAAAAATCTGCTCTAAACACATTATTATCACTAGAAAATAAAATATTATCAAATGTTGAAGAGAAAATAATAAAAATTTTTAAAAGCGATGTCAAATATATTGAAAACAAATTAATTCAAAATTTAGATCCCGGGTTGAAAAGCGATGTTAATAATTTAAATAAGAGAATAAATGAATATGATAACAATATACAAAATATTGCAAAAAAGATTAAGTTATTTGAGGATAAAGTTATTCCTGAATATAATGACAAGATAATTAATTTGAAAAATACTGTTGATGGAAATGATGATGTAGTAGAAAAATTTTCTCAGAAAGTTTCTAAATATGCAAATGACTTTGACGTAGTGAAGTTAAAATATGATAAAGTTGATGATTTTGAAAATGAAATAAAAAATGAAATTACATCAATTAAATCAATAATTAAGGATACTTCAGCAATTGACAATGTCAAGAACAGTATTTCCAAGGAAATTACATCAAAGTTTCAAAATTTTACTAATTTGCTTAATGATAGAGTAGCAGAAGAAGTAAGGAATTTTAAGAAAATACATGACGTTATGGATAAAAATACACAAAATCTTGAAAAATCAATGAACACTCATTTCCTAATTCACAAAAAAGATACCGACAAAGTTAATGAATTTAAAGAACAAATTAAAGAATTTGAAATTAAAATCAATGCATATAAATCAAATTTACAATATTTAGAAGACAAATTGAAGGAGGATTTTCAAAACGAAAATGAAAAAATTGAAACAAAATTCAAAGATCAAATTACAAAAGATAATGAAAAAATCGAGGATATACTAAAGCAGTTAAACAATCTGAAAACCAAATCTGAAACGTCTTTTGACGAGGGAAATTTTACAAAGGCAATCGATGAGAAATTACAAAAAGAATTAGAATCCTTACTAGAAGTAGTGCAAGCTATAATAGAAGTTTCTAAAAAGGATGTATTAATTAAAATTAAAAATAATAGTTCAAAAATCGAGGAGACTTCTTTACTCATAAAAGAACTTGAAACATCTTATACAGATATACTACACAAAGCTGAAAAGACAGTGTCAGACATAAAAAATATAGAAAAAAAAATTGTGAAAATGACATTAGATATTACAAATGCAGAATTTCAATTAGGAAAAGATATAAAAAATCTAGAAGATAAATTAACAAAAGAAATAAAATCTTTAAACGAATTAGTTCAAAGAGCTGCTGAAGTTTCTAGAAAAGAATTTAATGATACAATGAATTATGCAAGAGAAGAAATGAATTCAACATTAGGTGGTTTCAAAAAAGATTATACGTTATCAAATGTTCTTTTGGAAACTAAATTTAATGTAAAAATGTCTGATCTTAATAACAACATCACCCAAATAAATTCGTCAATAAAAGAAATTAGAAATGAAAATAACAAATCATTTGAAACAATGGAAAATAAATTTAATGTAAAAATTTCTGATCTTACTAACAACATCACCCAAATAAATTCGTCAATAAAAGAAATTATAAATGAAAATAAAAAATCATTTGAAGCAATGGAAAATAAAATTAAAGAACTTACTAAAAAAAACTGAGATGATTTTTTTTTATATTTTACAACATCAGCGATAAAGGGCTTTTATAAACGGTTTAGAAGGAGGTAAAGTTATTTGTGGGATTTATTTTCGAGAGTAAGGTATAAATTAATAATGAGTAAAATTAAGCAAGACGTTGTAAATGAATTACATAAACCGGCGAGAAGGCGATATAGAAGGAGACGAACAATTGTAAAAGGGCTTAATGATCTATTTCAAGCTGATCTGATAGAAATGCAGCCATATGCGAAATTTAATAGGGGTTTAAGATATATTTTAATGGTAATAAATGTGTTTTCTAAATTTGTATGGGCAGAACCTGTAAAATCCAAAACTGGTAAAGATGTAGCAGCTGCAATGAAAAAAATTCTATTAACTTTAAAAACTCCCCCAACAAATCTGAATACTGATCAGGGTAAAGAATTCTTTAATCAAGACTTTCAGAAACTTATGGAGCAGTTCAAAATTAATCATTACAACACATTTTCTAATATGAAAGCTAGTATTGTAGAGAGAGTAAATAGAACGATAAAAAACAAAATGTGGAAAAAGTTTAGTTTACTAGGTAATTATAAATGGATCAGCTTTCTTAAAGAAATAATTACAGAATACAATAATACTAAGCATTCAACAATCGGAAAAAAACCAAACGAAGTTAACAAAAAGAATGAAATGGAAATCTTGAAATCAGCTTATACTCATAGGAAAACTGTGGATCCCAGATCACCAAAATTTCGTGTCAGTGATAGAGTACGAATAAGCAAGATTCGCGAACAATTTTCTAAAGGTTACACGCCCAACTGGTCAAACGAAATTTTTCAAATAAAAAAAATCCAGCTTACTAATCCAACAACGTATTTGATTCAAGATGGAAATGGGATAGATATTCAAGGAGGTTTCTATGAAGAAGAACTTCAAAAAGTAAGACACCCAAATGTATATCTGGTGGAAAAAGTGTTAAGAAAGAAAGGAAACAAAGTATTTGTAAAATGGTTAGGATTAGATAAATCTTATAACTCTTGGATCTTCAAGAGAGATGTGATGTAATAGTAATTAATGCTGTAATAATAATTGATGTTTGTAATAAAAAAAAAATGATTTTTTATATATATTTGTTTTATTTAAAAATAAGCTTATTACATAAACATTTTTTTAAATACAATATTCCTATAATCAGAGTCTAATATGGGATTTAAAATTTCTTCAGTCAATTTAATCCTTCTTCTAAAATGTTTTTGATTTATAAACTCTTCAGAAGTCATACGAGCTTTTCTGTAGGCGAAGTTCCAAGCAACCATCAGATGAATTTGGTTTCTTGATTCATCAATAGATACTGTCTTCTTCATAATAGTGCTTAGACTTTAATTTTTGTTCTAGTTCTTCGGGATGATTCAACAGCAGTTCCAGCATGGAGCACACATTTTCACTATTTAGATTTTGTTTTGGAGAAAGGACATTATATATTTTGTCAAAAGAATCTCCGTCGTAAAAATTGTTATTTCTAAAAACGTTGAAATAACGTCGAAAGTTTTGTTTTTGTAAAACATTTAGTCTATATTCTATAAGTGGAATTTGTTCCCATAGTCTGCACACAGTTTCATTTCCATAGTAAATAAAATCACAGCTTTTCACAACCTTCACTATTGGTAATTCACCAATCTTTTCAAAATGAATAGATAAATTTTGCAAATATATCGGTTCATTGAAAACATTTGGTGAAAACATATAATTTGTTATAACTCCTTGATATTGCAATAAGTTCTTCCAATCATCTTCATTTAATATCACAGACTGACCATTTTTACCACCAAGTTCAATGCATGGTAGAAAATCACTTTCCACCCACAAACCAATCACAGCATATTTAGAGTTAGAATTATTTAAATTATATTTTGTAGAATTTATAATTGTTTTTTTTATTTTCTTTTTTAATGGTGAATTTTCAAATATATTTTTACTCTGATTACTGAACATTTTAAATGATGTATTTCAAAAACTAACTGGCTATCTGCTTGCTCTCAAAAAACTAACTATCAATCCGTTTGCTCCTAAATTTTATACATTTTCCCTCTCCTCTCAAGTGGAGGGGTAAACTTATTTTCCCTCTCCATTTAAGAGGAGGGGATAAACTTTAAATGTCTTTATACTAACGAGAATCAATAAAAAACAAAATTTATATTATTTTTTTAACATTTATTAAATATTTTTATAGATATTTTTTCATGAAATACAATAAAATTAAACATGTACAAATAAATATTGCTGCTGTAAATATAATAACAAATATATAACAACAGACACAATGACAAGATTCTTCTTTTTTATTATTGAAAGGAATCCAATCTGAATATTGTAATGGTTTGTTTGTCATGGAATATTTAATTTTTATGTATGTATTTTCACACAAAGCAGAATCAGTTACATTATAGGTAAAAAAGTGTGAATTTCCAACAAGATATGTCATTTTCATCTGTTTGTAGCAGTCGGTTTCATTTTTGAGGGCATTTATACATATATCAGCCCTAACTGTATTAGGAATGTAATTTACATATATCACATTTCCAACAAGGGAAACTAAAACTATTAAAGATGCAGCAGTCATTGTTGTAATATTACTAACAAATAATGGTATTTCTATACAATATATATGTTTTTGGATTCAGTTTCCCCTCCAACTTTTAAAGCTTCAAAAACGACTTACATAATTTATCATCATATAAAATGATGTCTTTATAAAGATGAAAAATTACTAGGAGTAGTTAATTCTAATCGCGGTTTTTTATTTTTAGATCCATTTTCGTTTCCAGAACTTAAAAAAGTTAGAGTATCATACATCATTTTCATATCTTTATCAAAAAAATCTGTTTCCAAAATATCCTTATGTCCCCATGCAAGAGTTTTTGTGGAATTTGGTATACAATATCTTTTATCATCATGAGTTGTTAATGCCAATTTATTTAACAAATTAGTGTATATATTATGCATATCTGACTTGAATACATACATGGTGCAGAATATTTTGTCACCTTTCTCAACAACATCTTTATAATCTGATAATGTTAATTGATTTTTTATACATGATCTACTAACGCCTTTTGCTTTTTTATCTACACTATTTTTGGATTTTATACAATATGCTTTAGCACCAGTTCCATAAAAACTTTCAATGGGAATCCCTTTGTACTCATCTTTAAATTTACCAACAACTGATGTTGTAATAGGCATGCAATGAATATTTTGTTCAGAAAAATTAGAAGTATCAAATTGATCCAGATTTAGCTTCATATCTTCATAAAAGTTTTGGGTCTGAACTTCAAGAATTAAGGAATCAGTATCCGTATATAATAAATTTAAATTATTACCATATTTTACTTTTAAATACCCATAATAAAAATTATACATTACAGTTTTTGCAATATCCAGAATACTCATCCCAACATAAATTGGTTTATTGTATTCAATGCAAACCTGTTGAAGTTGAAGAGCAACTAGATTTTCAGAGAAAATTTTAAAATCCTTTAATTGAGGTTTAGAAATAAGTTTTTCGGCACTAAATTTATTACCCTGTCTTTCCCATTGAGATACTAATTTAATATCTGCTCGCCTATCAACATTTTCCATGGTTTTACCGAAAATTGAATTATTTGCCAATTTATAACAATTTTTATCAAATTTATTTTTAGATAAATTTCGTAAATTTGTATTTAAATCTATATATTCCGCTAACCATGGTGATTGTGTAAACTTAACTGCTCTGTGTATTTTTATGATTTTGAGTCCAAATTGTAGACATTGTTTCAGATATCGGTAGTGAATGATATAGTTATATTTATTATGTAAGTTTGGAATTAATTTTGAGTGGTTTGAAATTGGTGGTGTATATTGTTCAGGACAAAATGGGAAATCATTATGACTATCATGTAAATAATTTGGATATTCTAAATCAACTTCAAATATGTATCCTATAGATGATGTATCTGAAAGTTCGGATATATTTAAAGTTTCTATTTCGAGCTTAGGTACCCAAGCAAAATTTTTTTCAGGCAAATATTGTTTCATAGCATAACCATACAAATTTGTGGCGTCTAAGTAAGCGATATATGTTGTAGGTCTTTCAGGATTAAAATTTTCTAAGAATGGATTATTTGCTTCAGATTTGCGTTTGGAACAAGTGCTAACCCCACCACGAACACCTTTTTTGAAAAAATGAAGCATATCTGGTTCCGTTAATAATTCTAATTCTACATTAGTTAATTTCATCATTGCATCCCAGCACATAGAAGGGCTAGTGACATAATTAACAGGATCTAACTTATAGGTTTTAATACATGTGGATCTATAATTTTCAAAAACATCAGCCAAAAGTAAAACATCTGATTTTAAGTAAATATCGGAATAAGCCCCTATTGTAGAACACTTAAATAGATTCCACACTTCTACAGCACGACTGTAGTCTTGAGGAGAGATATTTTCATCGGTTAAGTTATTATAAAATTTATCAATCAATGGTAGAGATTTCTCATTTAATTTTTCGTTGGAATCTATGTAAGAGTATGGAAATACCCCTTTTTGTCTAATGTATCGAAATTCATCAGCATTTGAGAAAAACTTTTTAATTTCAAAACATTGTGAATCTTGTAGAGTTTGTGATAGTGACTCTAAAGACTCTGGGAGAAATTGAAAAGAATCTATAAAGCGTAGTCGCAAAGCAACTGGTTTCCGCTTTTCTGACACATCAACGAAAATTTCCTTACTAAAAGAAATATACTTTTCTTTATTTTGAGCTATAACACTAATATTTTCTTTATTATAGCAAAGCGATTTAATAAATAGGTGAGAATCATAGTTTTTTAAATTATGCAATACTATTGGTATATATTTTGGAGGTTTAAAATGCAAATTACATATTGAGTGGGCGGCTCCTCGATATTTACCTGTAATATGACAATGATCCCTACACTTTATGAAATTTCCTTTTGAAAAAGGTTTTTCACATACATAACAAATGCTAGAATTTTCATATTCAATCTGTTCCACAGATGATAAATCTTTCAATGGTACTTGATATTTTAAATATTTTTTATAAATTTCTTTTACATCATTTTCAATGTATTCAATAAATTTTATAGCACAATCTGTACCTCTATAAAGTTTAAGACACACAACATTCTCATCAAATGATGATTTAATATAATAAGCAAATGAATAGGGTATATGTTCAGCAGTTTTAATAGTATATGAGGTTGTCGAATCAGGTGTAGATTGTTGGCACTCAATGTTTTTCAAATAACATTCAAAATCGGCATAAATAACAAAAGGAGCTTTATACTGTTTCTGAATATTTTGAAACTTTAATATATTTGCAGGAATATAATTGCCAAATTTATCCAAAATCAAATTATCTGAAGGAAGCTCAATTCGAACAAAACTACAATCACGTTCTAAATGTGTGTTAAGTTTTTCATATGTTCCAAAATATTGAAGGCATCCATCACATAAGTATTTTTTTATTTTCTTTTTTGATAATTGTTTGGATACCAAGCAACCTAAATCCTTTATCCAACAGTAGTGGTTATTTCCATCATCAGAACTTATTAAAAGCAAATTAATATGTAATTTTTTCTTTTCATTATTATAATGTAAAGGACCGACAATCTCATATATCTTTTTATTATCCCTTAAAAATTTTTCAACTCCATATACATTTATGGACAAATTATTTTTTTCCTCAAACTTTTTTATATCTAATAATTTTACTGGAAATTCAATACCTGTAAAATCGAAAGCGTCTCTGAAGTCTGGATATGATGAGGTCTTTCGAGGATTACCGGTTGGCTGGTATGCTGCTGAAACCACTGCCCAGGCGAAACAGCAATTGTCCTCATTCATCACATTCACTATTGATTTAGAAAAGTGATGCATCTTAATGTAGGAGGAGGCATTCAATGGGTTGTATTTATTGATGTTGACTTCCAAATGCAGAATTCTTTGTAGAGCCCACCCTGTAATAGGAATTAAAAAATTAGTTCTGAATAATATTTGTTAGAGATGTACAAGTGATATTAAGAAAACTTAGCTCTTGAGATTAAGAAAACTTAGCTCTTGAGATTAAATAATAATTACCTGAGTCTCTTTCCGGCAATTCATCTGCTTTGGTTTCAATAATCTTGAATAAATCATCGTAAAGCTGTTGTAGATCAGTTGTATGGGTTACAATGAAGAACGGTGTATTAAATGACTTAATTGAAGTAGAGGTTAAAGTTGGAGAATAATATATTCCAAATAATTCCAAATTTACTTTAGCACATGTAAATTCCTGTTGACGCTGGCGTATTAATGTTTGCACTTTATTACCAACATCTTGCTGAAACTTTTTGATGTCGATGTGATAATTCTGCGAATATATTCTGTAGGAAGCTATTCGACATTTAAATGCACTCCTGATAATGTCAATTCCATTTCCATATTTTATGCAGCTCCTGTTTTTATGAATATTTGTCCTCAAGTGTGTGCTCCAGGAATTAGATTTGACATTTACTTCACAATCTTGGCAAAATCGCATTGGAGGTCTTGAAAGTAGTTCATCAACTGAAACAATTATTATTTTTTAATTCCTCTGTAAACCTTTATTAATAATAAAAAAAAATTAAAAGGAAAATTATAGCTAAATATGTTATAAAAAAAATACTTACGATTAATTATATAATCTTCCAAGTTAAAGGTGTTTTCGTTATTAACAACATTTTCTCGAAGGTGGCGTACAATATGTGATTTTCTTTTAAATTCTCTTAAGCAGTGTGTGCAAAGGAGAGTCATTTTAAAATGGAATCGGTTAGGGCCGTGTCGCTTTTAAATAAATACAATTTCGATCTATCAAGACCCAATGACATAGAATAATTAGCAATTTTTTCAGCTCGCGCAATTTAGAAAACTTTTGGATTTACTTTTGAATTAACTTTTGGATTCACTTTTTAATTTGAAGAAAAACATGGATTTTTTTTAAAAAATATATTTTCCAAATTTAAAAGAAGATCGCCTTGTCGTTGAATACAATTTTTAACGTCTTTTAAAGTCGAATTAGATAAATTATTACATATATTATCTAAGTTTAAATAGGAATAAACCATTGACTTAAATCTAGATGTGGCACACCTTGTTTCATTCCTATTTAAGCTCGGCTTAGTTTTCTTATGTAGAAACTTATCTAATTCTCCAATAGCGACTTTATTTGTTGGATTGATTTTCGGAGCTGTTGTTACAGCGACTGGTAAAGAATTTTTTGAAATTTGTGCCCCTAAAGTTTGGGAACTAGAAATATCACCGTCCAATTTTGACTTTTTTAAATCTGAACAATCATTTGTTTCTGATAAAGAACGTTTTTTGGGTAAATTTTTTTCAATTAAATTTTCAGAACTTTGTTCTAAATTTAGGCCAGAAGGATTTTTCAAAAATTGATTTTGATTACAGGAAGAAATTAAGGGACATTGAGGCTGCTCATCTTCAAAATTTTCAGTATAAGTATATACCTCAATGTCCCCCACAATTTCGCCACAACTCAAATCAAAAACATCTACCGAATTTACTGAATTTCTGGTATAGCCAAATTTGGATGGTTGTTCAAACCCCTGAATAAAATTTTGATCCAACCCTTCAATTAAATTTTGATCCAACACTTTAATAAAATTATGCTGAGCTTTGGCTGAGACGTTTATAACAGTCTCAACGCTGTCGTTGGAATCCTCTGATGAATCTGACGATGCATCTGAAATTGGCGAATAGTGGGGGCGATAAACCTCTTCCATATTATTTTTCGAAAAACCCCCAATGCCAATCCTCTTATCATTATTTAAAGCTCCCTCGTTACCAACCCCATTATTATTATTGTTTAAAACCCCCTTATTATTTTGTTCCTCACAGCTCTCAAAAGTCTCCTGATATTCCACATCACCCTTAATTAAATTTTGCCCTGAGCTATTTTCACCAATTTCACCCCCTTCTAATATATCTAAAAGTTGTTCCAAATTATATCCCTCATTTATTTCAGAATTGTTAATTAAATTTTTCCTTAATATATCATTATTTAAATCATCGAAATTAATTGTTTCAAGAGGTTCTTGAGGAATATCAGGGATAATAGATTCATCCAAAACTTTTAAGAGCTGTGTCAAAATATCGCTTTCACCAATTTCGGAAGAATCGCCAGATTCAGATGAATTGTTAAATGTATTAATATCAATTTCCCTAAATTTAATATCTAGCTCCTCGTCGCTTAGCCCACAAAATGAACAATCAATCAAATCATGCACAAGGCAAGCGTCGTTTAAATCGAAGGCTGTTAAGTCGATGTTTTCAATTTTTACATTTAAAAATGACATTTTAAATTATAAATTAAAAAATAAAAAAATTATGAATCAATAAAAAAATCAAAAAATCAATAAAAAATCAAAAAAAATCCACAAAAATGAAAAATCAACAAAAATCAAAAATTGGCTTTTAGAAGATTAAGTAAAAATGAATGAAAATCCAAAGTATTAAGTCAAAAATATTAAATCAAAAATATCAAATCAAAAATATGAAATCAACAATACAAACCAAATAAAAATTAATATGTCACTACGTCACACAATTCGAAATAAATCGGACTATCTAGATATATTCACAACAGATTCGATAATTTTACAAGCGTACGCTAATAGCGAGATGTAAACTGAAGAGACGCTTCGTACCCAGCCGCCTTTTAAAGCAGCCAAGAGCCTGGTACCGGCTGGTACGGCGTGGCACTGCATGGTACGACGGGAACCGTGAGACCGTGAACTCGAGAGAGGTCGTTCAACGGTCGTAAGTTGTTTTGTTCTTAAGAAAATGACGAGTAAAGAGGAGAAGAAAAAAAAAAAAAGTTGTTTTTTGGAATAATATAAAAAACAGTTTTTTTTTTTTTTTTTTTTTTTAATTTTTTTTTTTTTTTTTTTTTAATTTTTTTTTTTTTTTTTTTTTTTTCGTTTTTTATATTATTCCAAAAACAACTTTTTTTTTTTTTTTCTTCTTCTCCTCTTTACTCGTCTTTTTCTTAAGAACAAAACAACTTACGACCGTTGAACGACCTCTCTCGAGTTCACGCTATCTTTGCCTTCTTCTTCTTCTCATTCTTCGGACTGGTTTTGCCGCTGGAGGTAGGAAAAGTGGTATTTCAGTATTGTATATAAGGATTTACAGCGTCTTGACTTAGCATTCATTAAGTTTAAAGTCTCAAAATGAGTACGTTCATAATTATAACACTACAAGACTTTCTGGGATTCTTGGAAAATCAGATTAATCTGATGGATCGTCAGAGTCCAAATTCCGAGAACACGGTGATGTGGCCGCCACCATCAGAGGTTGACTATTTAGATGAAGAATTTATCAATATGTTTGAGCCAGACCTGGATCCCGAGCCTATCGCCTTTGAGTGGGATCCAGACCGAGCAATGGATCTTCAACCTTTGATGATGGAGCAACAACAGCCTATGGAAGAAGATCGGCCACAACCTATGGCAGAGCAGCAGCAGCAACAACAGCAGCAGGAGCAGCAGCGGGAGCAGCCACAACAACAGCAGCAACAACAGCAGCAGCAGCAGGAGCAGCCACAACCACAGCAACAACAGCAGCAGCGAAGGCAGAGTTACCCTCGAAAGTGCAAGAGGCCACAGCAGCAACAGCAACATCAACAGCATCAGGAGCAGCCACAACAACAGCAGCAGCAGCGAAGGCAGAGTTACCCTCGAAAATGCAAGAGGCCACAGCAGCAACATCAACAGCAACATCAACAGCATCAGGAGCAGACACAACAACAGCAACAACAACAGCAGCAGCAGCGAAGGCAGAGTTACCCTCGAAAATGCAAGAGGCCAATAAATTATAAATTATAAATTGGCCTCTTGCAGAGCAGCAACCTCTTGCAGACAACAACAACCGATGGCAAAGCAGCAGCCTATGGCAGACAACAGCAACCTCTGGCAGACAGCAGCAATTGGCAACCCAAAATGGTATAAATTATAAATATATATTTATGTATATATGTATATTTGTATTTTGGATATAGGAATAATAAAAAACAAAGTCGTTGAAGAAAATATTTTATTTTTTTCTATTTCTTATACAGAATCACACCTAATAACCAAGTTTCTTTAACTTGAAAGAATTATTATGAATAGGATGAATATAATTTTTTTTTACAAGCATAGTAATGAAAACTAGGTTTTTTTTTTTAACATGGAAGAATAAATCATAGTCTGTTGTCAGGGAATTAAACCTAATTGTTCTTTATCTTATATATAAAATCTTATTTAAATGTCTTAGTTGACATTTTAAACTTAATATTAAAAAATACTAGGGTGAATGAATAAATTCAAGTGCAGTATCAAATTCATTTATTTAAAATTCAATTTATCGATAGGATTGATTGTGCATATTATGTAGAAAAAATTATTCTACACTGAAAGAACAAAATCATTAGTTCTTCAAATCTTAATATAAACAAATTTCTATTTATTTAGATGGCACCCTTATATTTATTTAACTTAAACTTAATATATATCTTATAACTTATATCTTACAACTTATATTTTATATGAAATCTTATTTAAATTAGTTGACATTTGAAACTTAATATTCAAAAACTACTAGGGTGCATGAATAAATTCAAGTGGAGTATCAAATTCATTTATTTAAATTTGATTTATCGGTAGGGTTGTTGTGCATATTATTTGAAAAGAATTATTCTACACTGAAAGAACAAAATTATAATTTCTTTCAATGGGAATAAATACAAATTCTTATTTATTCACATCATTCCCTTATATTTATTTACATAGTTTCTTATATTTATTTAACTTAGCAGAACAAAATCTAAATTCTTATAAAATATTTTAAACTTAAACTTAATATTAAAAACGCCATAGTGCATGAATAAGTGCAAGTGAAATAAATTTATTTAAAATTTGATTTTTCGATTAGATGGTTTTGCATATTCTTTAGTTCTGGTTTGTTACATATTATACATGCTTGTGAAGGAGTTGTTATGAATAAATCGTTTTCACACGTGTTGCATTGCAGATCTTTTTCGCAACATATAAAGGATCGTTTATAGTGGCTATTAACAAAATTATTTTTCCCATTTGGGCAATTTAAAGCATGTATATAGTAACATTCACAACATAAATTATATGCACCGCCAGAAGATGAAATAATTACGACATAAGATTGAAAAACGCACACTTCTCGCGTAAGGTAATTTGGTGTCAATGTATCACTTGCATTTATTTTTGCCACTTTCACGAGCCCCTCTTCTCCACACCCGTTTGGAACGCCATTATCCTCTATCCCATCATCTTCTTCATCTTCATCGTCGTCTTCGAAATTATTTCGATCAATAGTGATCAGAGAATCCTGTCTTGCGTGAAACTTTCCTCTTCCAGCCAAGTTAAAATGAGTTGTTTCATCTTTGTACATTGACTGGATCGTTTCATCACAAGCAGAATCTAAATATACATGTGTCTGATCCATTTCGAAGACTGTCCGATGAAACTCGATTCACTTGTTCACACTATTTTTTAATTTTACAACACTTTTTAATTGATAATGGCGGGCCGTCTATGTGGTGTTGATATAGTGGATAGTGTTTAAAACACGGCAAATTTAGCTGCAATTCTTCGTCACTTCTATAATTTTCCGGCAACCTGTTCCAAATTTGTTGTAAACTAAGTGAATCGACGAATGTTTTCAAGTAGTTGATGGGAAAGAAGGCCAAGTCTTGATCTTCAAAATCGGTAAGATTTTTTCCGTGTTTTTGGTAGGAAATTATTACTTGGCCTACACGTTCAATGAGTTGCTGTTGTTGTTGTTGTTGGTCGCTATTTGACATCGCGCACGAATGACTAAAGTTCGCTCAGATTCGATCGTTTAAAATACCAGCTCCCCTCCAACTGCTACCAGCTCCCCTCCAACTACTGTGGTGGTTAGGAAGGAGGTAGGAGGTGGAGCAAAAAGAGGCGGAGTTTATGAAACCAATCGGAATAGGGGGCGAACTTGGGCAGCCAATCAGAAACAAGGTCATTCTTGGCTGACCAATCAAAAAAGTGGTGGGGGGGTCAACTAGGAGCCCCCTATTCCCACTACTAGCATATTGGCCAGTCAGTATTTGATACACCCTCAATATCAACTAAGTCATCCCTTGCATTAACTGACACCACAATTTTCCATACTTTAAATACAGACATAAAAGGATTACGTTTAAAACAATCTGTATATGTTACTGTATATGGTATACGTTTGGGTTCAAAACTAGATCGTACCAAAAATGTTATTGGTAATTTAGAGGTGTGTTTTCGAAATGGAAATATTGTCTTATACCAAAAAGGGAAAATATTACAGAATACGATGGATTAGCGGCATTTTATGACTTGTTATTTTTTAGAACACCGCAAAGTCTAGGCAGGAAACAAGAATTAAGTGATAATGTACTTACAACATACAAGGATATTTTGGAATCCACGGTCTATAAAAATTATAAAAAAAGTTATGGTTTACTGGAGACCAGATGGGACAACTATTTACAAATTATTAAACCTCTCATAATGAACACAAAATTGGGTACTGGGATTAGAAAAAAAAACTTTCCGAAAAAGTACAGTTGCCCACAAGAAAGAAATTATTTTCGAAAATATTTAAATATATCTACTAGAACAAAGCTAAATAGTTGGTGGATCGTTTACGTTTGTTGTGGAGTTCCAAAGTTGCCAAACACACTGGAGATGAAAATGAAATTATGTCAATCATATAGGAATTACAAGAAGATATAATATATTAAGCAGCATTTATTGGCATTATTCAGTCCTTCATTTGATCTGAAACCTTTAATCATATAAATAATATGAAGCCCAGTCAAGAAAAAATCAAAATGGTTAATGAACTACATAGAACGACAAGAAAAAATTTTATGCGAAGACGTACAATAATAAAAGGATACAGAGATTTGTGGAAAATTCATTTGGCTGAAATACAACAGTATGCTGATGAAAATGATGGCTTTCGTTATGTTTTTGTTCTGTATGAATTGCTACTCTAAATTTGTCGATGCCAAAGCGATAAAAAAGACCGGTATAAAAGTTACTAATAAACAATTCTCGGCAAGGGAATCTTACAAATAGATACATATATTATCTACAGTAACAGAAGCCTATAACCATTCAAAACTTCGCACCATTGAAATTAAGACAGCAGATTTGCAAGAAGAAACGCAAACGAAAGCATACGATTATTTAAGAATTGTACCTAAAAAATTTTAGTTTTCTTTAGGTGACATTAGCAAGTACAAAAGCTTATTCGATAGAGGATATACGCCTTCCTGGTCAACTCAGATATTGTGTAAGTGTAACTGTTCATTGGAGATGTATTATAAATAATAAAATTATAAACAATACAAAGTTTTTTATTTAAAACATCATCATCATCATCATTATAATATGTATGTACAAAATATAACTATATTACAGACAAGGTCAAGGTTATTTCAAGTTCACCGTCATCCTCTTCTTCTTTTTCTTCTGCTCAGCCAGTTTCATGCAAATTAGAACGTTAGATTGCTCTTTTTTTAAACTGTTCTGGTTTTCGTTTTTGATTTTTTAAAATTAGATTGGAATGACTCAATTAGTGCACTTAATGATTCACTCAAAAGCTGATTATAAAGTATTCTTTGAATAATTCCATTTTTTATCTCATCGTCATTTTTGTATAACAAAGGCAACATTTCGTTTATAATATGGATGCAAGTCACAGAATAATTGAAAATCGATTTAAAAGCATATAGTTTTGTAACAGCATCATTAACATTTTTATGTGCTCCGATATTAGGTATCGATTTTCTCTCCAGATCATAACGCCCATCAGGAGTAAGTTTAAATCCAATTCCTGGTAGTCCATTTATTTACAGTTATTTAATTGTGCAAATACAAAAATATTAAAAAATTCATTTCCTTCATAAGGAATGCCTTCATGTTTGTTGTTCAAAATACTATGCCATGCAACATTATTTCATCTTGGATTGTTGCTGTTGCGGGAACCAATTCATATTTTGCAGCTAGTTCACCAAGTAAATGTGGAATATTAACGAAGTATTCTTTTGATTCTTCTTCGACCATTTCAGCACAAAATGTATCCATGTCTATGGAACCACATAAATATTTGTTGCGCAAGTGTGCCCCAGCCATAAAATTGATTGCATCCCTTGCTACACTGGTATTTATTTAAAGCCGCAAAGAAAAAGTGTCTTGTGCAAGCAGAGCAGATTTGAAAACTAGACGCGGCACCAGTTAGCAAAGTACCGAGGTAGCCCCTATGCCGTAGAGTAGGGGTAGGTATTTATTTTTAAAGGCGCCACCGAGTTTTGGCCGAGTAAACTCAGAAACCCCCCCCCCCCAAGTGGTTGATCGGGTCTAGCTTTCAACCCAGTTCTCCGTCTTGCTGCACAAAATATCAAAAATATAAATGCTTAAATTAAATGTTGACAAGAAGTGGTGGGACAAAAGAAACTTAAAGATGTTAAAAAAAGAAATGTTTTTTTATTAATTACTGTTAATTCTGATGATAGAGAAGTCCTAAGTTGTTGTCGATCTGGATTTCTTCTAGCTCCAGTGGTAAACTTGGATCTCACTTCTAACCAGAGGGTAGATTGTTGATTGTTTCTCTACCGAGAGGGTGGATCTGAGTTGTATCCCTAAGGGTAGATTGGCTTATACCCCTAAGGGTGAACCCCGATTTTCTGGGGTCAGACTGATTCCTGGCAATAATGCCAAGGGGCCGACAAAATCACTGTTTCCAGGTCGTACCTCGATAACAGCCAAACTGGCCAAAAAAAATACTAAAACCACAAATCGCCACAACGCTATCGAGGCATGGAAAAGAAATTTCCCATCCAAAACCCGCAGAATGGCGGCAATAAATCGGAATGGAAATTTCCCGGCTCACTAATACAAAACTTCACAGGAAAAAGTAGGATTGACAGATAAATCCTCGCCATTTTATACGAAGCCCAAAACCTGCGCTGTATGAGTTTCTTTCTCCCTCAACATAGGGCGCGAGACAAAAGGGACCTTAAACAAGTAGCAATTCGACAAAAGAATGACATCTCAAAATAGTGGGCTTAAACAGCATTGCTAACTAATAAGTCGTTGACTTTTCCGACTCAAAATAGAACTTCATTGTTTATCCCTAAAACCAGAAATTAGAATTTTCCCTCAACCATTAACAACACGGTATTAGTTACTCGACAAACCTCCTCCCAACATGCAACGGAATAAAAGAATGCAAATTTGTCTAAACGTCAGCTGAAAAGGTCACATAACCCCCAACAAAAGGTAAACAAATCCTTGAAAATACTACAAATAAAAATTCGGAAAACTGTAACTAAAATAGATAAATGTAACAATTTAATGGAAATAATCAACACAAAAAGGAATTATATCTTATCAAAAGGTAAATACTAACATTCAATTTGAATATAAACAATCTAAAACAGTGACGTAGAGTTGCCGACCTAAAAATACAAGTTATGAAAGGATTTTAATTAGGGCTGTATTTCTTATAGGCAAATTACTGAAAGATAAAGAAAATAATTAAGTTGGGAAGAAACTTTACAAGGGAGTGAAATTGGGAATGGCTCGAAAAGCAACGAATATTAGGCTGTTATACGAAGGAGAAATGAGAAATGCTTAATAACAATGATATAGTACGGCACAAAACGTGAATATTAGCAAAAAGAAGATAAAATTAACCAAATAAACCATAGTAGATTTAAGATAAAATTTTAACCGTGACACCAACTAAAATATATATATCTATATATATATATATATATATATATATATATATATATATATATATATATATATATATATATATACACATTCGTTGACAGAAATAATGAACGCGCGTAAGTATACTGACATGTGCAACTATTTTTTATATTTAATTATATCATTTTTTCAAACATTACATACAAATTACTCCAATGAGTCAAAACGTAAAAGTGTTCGAGTATTGTTTCCAAAAACTCTAGTACATTGCCCCAAATAAATTCAAGTGTATTTTCCTTTATTTTTACTCATAATATCTACAGTGACAGTGTTTCAACCATACGCAAAAAGGTCTCGAATGTGCTATTATCATCATCATCTTGTAAAAGCACTAGAAGAGATTTACCAAATCGTGTTGTCATTGAAACCATTTTTACAATTTTATATACTTTCCCCACAATTATTTCAGAAGCTTTTTTTCTCTCTAAAACCTCGAAATCTCTGCTGAGCATTTCATTAATTTCTTCTAGAGTTTTTTTTTGAAATCCTCATTATTGAAAAATGGTATAAAAATACAAAAAATTACCGTGAAGCACTTTACAAATTACAAAACCAGTTTCAGAACCAAAGAATTTTCAAGGTCGAATTATAATAATCGTGGAGAGTGGCTTAACGACAGACACTCCAACAATAGTGGGGAAAGGCTGGCTTTAAGATGGAATGACTTTACAGGTTCAAAATGGTATGAGGAGAACTTCTAGGTCAAAATATAAAGAAACAACTGACTCTATTCTATGTACTTTATTGATAAACAGTTTTCTGTTGTTCTCTTATACGTGTAATATAATAATTTAAACCGAAATTTCGTAGTTTACTCAATAACTTATGTGCATTTTTATCTTTTAAAAATTTCTTACAAACCACACTTGCTTAATAACGTGGTTCCACATAATCCATATATTTAAAAATATATTAAAATCCTAGGCTTCCGAATCCATTTCATAAACATAAAATTCAGAACAGGCTGCAGAAATTAGGAACTCCTCATACATCTCTTTAACTAAACTTTCCATATTAACTACCACATTAAATAAAAGTCCTACAGTCTAATTTCATTTAATACAACCGGATCTATAATGAAACTAATAAGTTTTCCAAAGAGTCATTAAATCCCAACTTTTTTATTTCAGAAACAAATTCTAGTAAATTTAATGTTTTGCCGCAATATTTAGGACATGTATAAGCAGCCTCTTGATATTCAGATGCCAAATCACAATAACGCCATATCCATTCTGGTCGACTTTTCATTGCATCGCCCATGTAATTACTTGCCGTTTCAGGGAACTCATCACCTAATTTTTTAACTGTCTCCTGCAAATTACTGTTCACGTTTTTTCACTTATTTTTTAAACTTACGACACTTTTTTACTGCTAGTGGCCATCTATATGATAACAATATATCGGGTCATAATGAATATAACAGGGTAAGTTCAACTGTAAATCCTTATCACACCGATTTCACTCTGGCAGCTTATGCCGAATGGATTGCAAACTAAATGAATTGACGTAACTTCTCAAATATTCGAGAGGGAAAAATTATAGATCCTTTTCGTCAAAATCACACCGATTTTTTAATTTATTTTGGTTTACTTTCTACTTGTTTTATAATTTTATCTTTAATTGTTGACCTTGATCAAAGTCAAGGTAACACCCTACAATGGACAAATAACCTCTCTCGAAATCAAGGTCTTCGCACGTGTGCACTTTCGAGGACATAAACAATAATATGTGCGCCTGTCCAAGGTCAAGGTGAAGGAGTGGAAGTTACACACGCTTCCCATTCGCACACTACTTCTATTTCATTTGTTTATGTGACGTTGGTAAAGATTTCGACGTTCATCGTTTGAGCTTTTTCTAATGTGAACTCGGCTTTTATGGATCTCTTGAAATTAATTAAAACGTTTTAATTTGTTTATATTTTCAGATTTTGAATTGGTATTCAGTATATAATTGTTTTGCTTATTGAACTTCTTTGCCTTTTAAATGTAATAGAGCCCTTAAGCATTTCTCTGATTCTCCGGTAGTAGTGGTCGTTACCCGGAGCGTTCAATCCCCCTCTCCTTGACCTTGACGAAGATTTCGACGTTCATCGTTTGGGTTTTTTTAATATGAACTCGGATTTTATGGATCTCTTGAAATGAATTAAAACGTTTTAATTTGTTTATATTTTTTGATTTTCAATTGGTATTCACCCTAATTATATTAAAAGCTATTTCCGGTCATTGTAATAAATAAATAGTATTTTATGCCATTTTCCTACATACTCAAGTATCAAGATGTCGCATAACTTTGCTGCACTTTTTCTAATGGGTCTTCTTGACGTTATCATATATAAGTCTCTCATTAAAATTGTTTTGCTTGTTGTATTTCTTTACCTTTTCAAAGTAATAGAGCCTTTGAGCGTTCCTCTGATTCTCCGGTAGTAGTGGTCATTACCCGGAGTGCCCCCCTCCACTCCTTGACTTTGACCTTGACTTTATTTCTCTTCCTCTTGTCTCGCCCTTAACTTTGATATCCCACCTGGCGTTGATATGACATGGACCTTGAAAAATGATATATGCTCAATGTTGTTATGGCCTTGGCCCCGTTTAAGGCCATTTTAACGTTGCTGGAAGTCGCTTTGGGTGTGTGACCTTAAAGTAGTTATTTGTGCATTGTAATAGTGTGGAATGATCTTAAAATGGTTTTCACCCTGCAAATTCTTCTATAAAATTGTGTGAGCCTATTTATATTTATTCAGTGTGAAATGTCAAATACGGAAATATCTAAAGATAAAATTATAGAGCATGTCGGCAGAGTAATTTCTTTATATCGAAGTAATATAAAAAGTTTGTGAGATTTTGAAGAAATGGATTTAGCATTTTTTCCTCTCTAATATTTAAAAACTTACATAGATTCACTGAGTTTACAGCAAATTTGGGATAAACTGTCAATGCCATATCGGTGTGACAAGGAACTACAGTTGAGATTATCTTGTTACATTCACTAAGAACAAATATATCGTCATTATATAAATGGGCCACCACCAGCAATAAAAATTGTCATGAGGGTTAAAATAAGTAAAAAATATGAACAGTGATTTGCAAGAGACAATAAAAAAAATTGGGCGATGAATTCCCTGAAATGGTAAGTAATTACTTCAATGATGCAACGAAAAGTCGACCAGAATGAGTGTTGCGCTACTGTGATTTGCCTTCTGAATATGAACAGGCTGCCAGTGCATGTCATAAATATTGCAGCAAAACATTAAATTTACTAGAGTTTGTTTGTGAAATAAAAAAAGTTGGGATTTAGTGACTGCTTGGAAAAACTATTAGTTTCATTGAAGATCCGGTTGTGTTAAATAAAATTAAAGTGTAGGACTTAAGTTTAACGTAATAGTTAATATGGAAAGTTTAGTTAGAGAAATGTATGAAGAGTTTTTAATTTCTGCAGCCTGTTTGGAACACAAAATAATGTTAAGATATGTCGATAATGGTGCCGGCCTTTAGCGCGCGAGCGGCTTCACCAAGAAAAAATCAATAGTTTGCTCGTTTGCACCCGACTTCATAACACGAAAGGCGAATGGGATGGTCGTGATTTAAACGAGATCCAGCTGACGTCGGCTAGCTAGGGAAATCTAAAATGTCGCGCAAAGAGCAACATATTATGGCGCGAGGCGCCATATATTCGCGCGAAGCGCGATGTATTTTTGCGCAAAGCACCATATAGTCCCGCGAAGGGCGACTTTTTATGGCGCAAAGCGCCTTTGTTGTCAAATAAATCAACGTGATTTGTAATGTATTTCAACCATTTGAAAAGTATATTGAACGTAAGTAACAATTGCACATCAACTTACCCCCTACAATTTTCTTGAATGTATATAGGGGCGGTATTTGAATTATTTCATCATTATACATTCGACCGTCAGAATGGCAGATACTCCAAAAAAGATCATTGGTATTTTAAGGCCATTCGTGCCCCAAAAATTATGTACGTATGCGGAGTGCAGGGGTACCGTAGTAGCACCAGCACCGTCGGCACCGCCCGCAATGCCAGCACCCACCACACCGCTAGCAACGCTTGTACCCTAGGTCCAGGTGCAGCCAAGAAGACCATGGCTGAACCTAGGTCGATGTTACTATCGTTGGGTATACTCCATGGTAGACACCCGACCCTAGCCCCACGCTCATTTAGGGCCACAAAAACGGTCCTTTTCATGACCATATTATATTTTGATCGTAGTTTCGTAGTCGTCACTTATTGAGAACAAGGTAATCGTTTTATCTCTGACCTATGAAAATATTAACTATCCAAACAAGGTGCAGGACTTAGAGTTGGATTTTGAGATTGACGTCCTACAATGGGATGACCTAGATGAGCCAATACCACTGTTCTATGTCCACGATCCCGATCTTGTAGAGTTGGACGACGTGGGTGATTGGGTGTTTCAGCGTCTCAAAGACGACAGTTCGAAGCCAGAGCCGGACTCTACGAAGGACACGGTGTTGGAAATTCCAGCATCGCCGACGCCCGAAGACCATTAGGGTCCTTGCGATTCTTCGAGAAGGTGGTTTGTCCATGAGGATGTGCCACCCTAAACCTCACACCCTTCCCGACCCTTTTGAAGGGCAAAAAACAACTATTATTTTCAGAACCACAAAATACTTTGATCGTAGTTTTAGTTCATATTGGTATTTTATTACTAATATTGTATTTACAGAACATACAATATTGGATAGTGTATTAAAATTTAGGTGCTGGTGAAACCCGGCAAAATCGTTCATTCGTATTCGAAACCACAAACAACTTTGATTTCAATTCGTAATACAGGATTTCTCATTAGCCTCTCCACAAATATATATCTATATATACGGCCACCAATACTTCTTACAGTTATTTCAATTCAACATGTCGAATGAACCACAACCTATCAAATGCCCAGTGATGGATTCCACAACCGAAACTGCCTAGAGTGGGGGGGGGGGGTTCTTGAAGGACTGTGCGACTCTACAACGCCATAAAAAGTCACGTATTTCTTGTCACATAACAAAAAGCTCCTTTTCAGAACCACAAAATTCTTTGATCGTAGTTTTTAGTTGGTTATAGTACTTTGTAACCAATATTTTATGTTTTTTTCATAAATATTGAGACGCAAAGTATTAGAAGTTCCGACGACAGGACCTAAACTTTTTAAACCGAACCATGTTTTAGCATAGTTGTCAATATAATCAAAAAAAAAATATTTACAACTATTACGTAGTTTTAGTGGATTATTGACACTTTTTTTACTACCTAATATTATGTGGGAAATATCCTATACGAAAGAAAAACACCAAAAATATATTTCGAAGTAATATTTATTTTATTTCTAGAAATATATTTGTTAAAATGCACAGATCTGTTCTACCAAACAACTTTTTAATAAACTTGAAAATATATTTACAAACTTAATACTATAAATTAAAAGCTGATATCTACAACTACCTAATACCTACTACAAAACTTATCAAAGTCCGCTAATTGTCTTTTGAATATCGAAATTTCCCTTTCTTTTAGTTCTAATTGTCTTTCTAATTCTAACATTTCACTTTCACACTCACTTAGTTTTTTCACTGTCTTTTTTTATTTTGTATGTTCGACAATTTATTTCTTTAGTAGCTGGTAAAATCTTCAACCAACTCCGGTTGAGATGTTCCAGAACATATTGAAGAAGCAGTTTCGTTTGGCAATGGTTTTGAAGGTGACGAAGCAGCAAATACTTTGTCACCTTCAAAATATTGCTTAAACCGCTTCATCATAGGTTTGCGGCATCCCAATATCGGAGACAGTGATACTGGAGAAGACTTTACTTCCGACACTTCCTCTTGTATAGTGGCCGTTTTTGGTGGCGTTGGTCCATCGGGGCCTTCGATTACTTCCACTTAGACAGACCACGGCTCTTGCGGTGTCTCGAAAAAGTCTGGTTGTGAAAGAGGGATGGAGGGACGCTTAAAGTTGAACTTCTTTTTTTTCCTTGCCTCACATCTTTAATCACCGAATTAAAGGTTTTGTATCGGCGATTTACGATTTCGGAATGATCAGAAGTTTCTTTAATTTTGAACTTTTAAGAGAAGAAGCCCGATTTGGTCGCTTCACTTTTCGAACAACCACATCACTTAGCACTTTGATTTTCGGCTCCTTTTCCTCACTCCAAGTTTTCAGAAAATTCGCCGCCGACTGTATCAATTCCTCATTACGACTATCGTTAAGAGCCTTATCTGCCTCAGCGTCCTCTTGCTCCTGGTGTCAAAATGTCGAACACCCGTAGCGTTGACACTTCGAGGCCACTCATGTTTTCTAACATATCTTGTTGGGATGCACAACTTACATTAAGAGTGTCCATGGGTGAACCAACACTTTGAGCTCTGGAAAACATCTTTTCTTTAGATTTACGTTGAACTTTAACTTTAGCACTGCACTGTATTGTGTCCTAATGAAATTGCGCGAGCCAGCAAGTTTGCTTTTATGCCTATTTCCCCCCACTACACCACCTTTATTCCCTTTGTTTGATGTATCAAGTATAGTATTTAAACTTGTCAGATTCAAGGCCAACGTAACCGAATATGCCAGGGTCGTTTTCGAGGTTGTAATTTTCAAGGATTTTTGTCCCTGTCAAGGTTATTTTAAAAAGTAACGCATAAATATAGTACATCGTTTAAAAAATTACAATATATTTAAACATCATGTTGCCAGCTGACGAACAACCTGGTAATGCGGCCAAAACATGCAGGCATATACCAGGATATTTTCGTTTAACTTGTCATCGTTGTAAACGACAAGGTATCTGCTGGCGAAATAGCCTCATACACAATTTTAAATACGTTGACCTCAGAGCCAAAATTGTACAATGTGCCTTTTGTGGACTACTTCATTACCAGGGCAAAGACACCAGAGGAAAAATGAGGTGATACAAGAAGCATATTTGTACAAAAAGAATTAACTTATAATTTTTTTATTATATGTTCATTTCTTAATAATAAAACAATAGTAAAGTGAATCTTTGTGTGTATTTATTAAACATCGTCTAAAATATGTTTTGCAATTCATATTTATCTGCATAATCTGTTTATTAATAAAATAGAACCATATAATAGGGTGAAATGTAATGGTTTCAAATCAGTCTCAAATAACAATGTCAGAAGTAAACACTATTGATAAATTCGGCGGCAAAAGAAAGGATTTTAACTTTATGCGCGAACCTTCAGGAATAGGATTTAAACTTACGCCTAATGGAGATTACGACATGAAACGCAAAATATTGTGCTGTGATATGGCCACACGAAGTTATGTTGATAATAAACTTGCTCAGTGTGTGGAGATACGCACAAAGCTGTGCATGACTCAACCTGTCTCACTTTAAACATTTACTCGTCGACCTGTGCTTTTAATTTACTGTTAAACGAATTTTCAGTAATAACTTTGCCGTTTGTTATGTGTCAATACTACATTATATTTATAATTTTAAAATAAAGGTTGAATAAAAGGCAATCAAGTAATGAATACATGTTTTTTATTTAAAAAAAAAATAAAAAAAATACGAGACTACCGTTATCTATTAATGTTATATGTTCAATGAAATTAATAAAAATAAGACAAATAATGAACTAGCAACCTTTAAGTGGCAGAGTGCTGAAGAGGCGAACCCCTGTCGCACAAGAAGCTACAGCCCAACAACATGAGAGCCAAACAACAATGAGAGGTATACCCTACGAAGGTTCTGAGCAAGAACCTCAGCCAGTTCTCACTCAGGCGGAACTTCCAAGACAGCGTATAAAATGGACATCATCAATGAACGAGACAATAATGCGTATTTTTTATAGAGTGACTCAACTAGGACGAGAAACGATCAGCTATAGACAACCGCTACATGCCGAATTTTGTAGGGAATATTCAAACATACAGATGTCACAGCAGAGAATAGCTGACCAATACAGAGTTATTCTCTGAAATAAACTAATCTTAGAAGCGCGACTCAACATCATCCAAGCGGAAATAGAACGAGAGATAAGAAGCACCGACGATAAAAATGACCAAACCGCAGAACCTGCGCCACAGCCAGACCCCGAAATTAAAGAACAACCAAACACCGGCATGAGAGATGACATCGCTAAAGCCCAGCAGCACCAACTACTTCATCACAAGGGCCAAACAACTCAAAGAGCTCCACCCGTCGAAGATGCTGTGCTGGAACCTCAACCAACTCTTGCTCAAGCGGGACGACCAAGACAGCGTATGAAATGGACTGTGTCCATGAATGACAATAATACACATTTTTTATAGAATGATTCAACTAGGACGAGAGATGATCGTCTACAGACAACAACTACACGCCGAATTTTGCAGGAAGTACCCACACATGCAAGTGTCACAGCAGAGAATATCTAACTAATACAGAGTTATTCTCCGAAACACCCTAATTCCTGAAACTCGGCTTAATATCATCAAATCGGAACTTGAACATGAGATCCGAGGTACTGACAATAACAACAATCCGATTGCTAACCTGAGCCACAACCGGAATCTGAGGTCCAAGAACAACAGAAACAGCTGAATGGCGATACCCAACAGGACAACACTGAACTCTTTGATCAGAAAATGTCAACAGAAATGAGTGCTGCGGTGTTGGAGTATGATGGAAGCAATCCGTTAAAAAGACCGGCACTGCCAAAAATTAATTCATCCAAAAAACCGGGTGTGATGTTAGACCTCATGAACAATCGGATTTTACCAGCTTATGTTTCAGATGCCTACACTCTAGAGTCCTTGCATATGACCATCTACTGTGCCGCGACTGCTATAGCTAGAAATTTAGAAATTAAAGTTACAAGAGATCTCCGATCAGCAAAAATAGAACCCAACTCACCACCATGGAAAAGACGTCTAAATAAGAAAACTGAAAGTCTTCGAAAAGATATAGAACAGCTAACGGAGTATATCAGAGGCAAAAGAACAATTAAACTGCAAAGACGAGTTAACGAAATCATGAATCGTGTCCGATATCATTCGCAACAAAATCCAGCGAATATTACTGCTCAGCAATACCTTGATTTGCTGAAATCAAAGCTCTCTGTTATAGCAGGATGGCTAAAGAGGTACAAGATTAGCAATAACCGAAAACGCGACAATGCGCTCTTTCAATGATCAGAAAAGACTTTGTACCGTAAGCTAAACTCTCCACCTAATATGGCAGATAATAGATATCCCAACAGAGACCAGGTAGAAGAGTTCTGGGGAAACCAACTTTCCACACCCACCAATTGTAACATCGTAGCCGGCTGAACCAATGAAGAACGCCAAAACTGACAGGACTACAGCCAAATACAGTTTGAGCCGTTTACCACCGAGGAAATTTCAGGAATAATCATGGAATCCCATAACTGGAAAGCTCCAGGTCTCGACGGGATCCAGAATTACTGGCTCAAGAAGTTCTGGTGTCTGCACCCTCAACTGGCTAATCTTATTAATGATGTTTTTCTTAACCCAGCAAAAATGCCGCTGTTCTTGACAGAAGGTATTACGTATCCGTTGCCAAATGACCAACACAACACACATGACCAAGGCCAATCACCTGCCTACCCACACTGTATAAGGTGATCACCGCCTGTATGACCCAACGCATCTATGCACATTGTGAGCAAAATAACATCATTGCAACTCAACAGAAAGGATGCATTGCAATTGATTGTTGACTCTTTGCTGCCTACGTGGATTATAAGAAGGCCTTCGACTCAGTGCCACATGAATGACTCACAACTATATTGAGAATGTATAGAGTCGATAATTATTTTGTTTCCTTTTTAGAACGCATCATGTCTACCCGGAGAACTAGAATCCAATGACAAGTGCCATCCAGCGACACCATCGAAACTAACACAATTTCAATACGAAGGGGAATATTTCAGGGCGATTCACTTAGCCCATTGTGGTGCTGCCTTGCCTTGAACCCACTATCACGCCATTTAAACTCCATTAGATACGGCTTTAGTATTAGAAATAATAACGAAGAGGTAGATCTTAAACTGATGATTGCTACCAGAAACCAGCTGAAACAAATGCTTAAAATTGTAGAGGAGTTCTCCGGGGATATTGGAATGCAATTTGGAGTGGACAAGTGCCGCATTTTGAACATCGTTAAAGGTAGGATACAACCAGGAGCATTTGAAATACAGAACGGTGAAACTATAGCTTCAATGGAAGCAGACCAAGCGTACAAATATCTAGGTATGAAAATGGAGCAGGACGAACATCCAATACCTGCAAATAAAAATAAGAACCCTCCTAACAAAAGCACAAAAACATCACCCTCGGAGTACTATTCAACGTACAATGCTTCCAAGACATCAAGAAGGAAGAGGATTGGTGGATATTGATAAGCAGCTCGACCAACAAATAATAAACTTACGTTCATATGTCCACAGAATAGCGGACTACATCGAGCAATATGCGAGGCAGACGATTCAACGCCGCTACAGACCAAGAGAAGTTACAAACCTGGCTACAGAAGCCACTTCATGGACGGCATCCAAATGAGGTCAATCAGGACAATGTCGGGAACTCAGTGTCAAACTACTGGTTGATTTCAGGACAAACGTTTCCGGAAATGGAGGGGTTCTTGTTAGCTATCCAAGACCAGGTTATTCAGATGAAGAACTATCGGAAGTTCATCATTAGAAATTCTTCAATAGAAAATGACCAATGTAGATATGGCTATGGAACATCAGAGACAATTCAGCACATAACTGAAGGATCCCAAGCGTTTGCCGCAACCGAGTATAAGGAAAGACACGACTCAGCCGCTAAGATACTCCACCAAGGGTTAGCAGATAAGTTAAACCTATTGCAGGTAGGAAAGCGCCTTATTATAAATACAATCCGGAGCCTATTCTTGAGAACAACCAGTCCAAGTTATATTGGGACCGAATGGTTCTGACGAACCAGACAATTGCTCATAATAGGCCAGACATTATACTAACAGATAAAATTTCTAGGCGAACTACACTAATCGACATTGCTGTATCTAACAACAACCTAACGCCAAAATACAACGAGAAGATCACCAAATACAGAGATCTGGAAGTACAAATTCGAAGACAATGTACAATGAACAGCGTTCAAATGATTCCCATAATTTTAGCAACAACTGGAGTGATATCGAAGAAGCATTTAATTAAATAAGCAAACGAATATGGTTCATGTTTAAAACTTTTTACATTGTAAGAATTTTGAGAGTGTGGTTGTACCATTTTAACAGGTTTTAAAACAGATTCGAAATCTGCATAAACCACGAATGGAACCCGAATTTTAAAATATTTTCCTGCACACTCTTTCCAAATTTATTAATTTTTAAAGCCACTGAGGGTGTTTGCGTGAAAATGTGGTTATAATCGTAGTTTTGATGTAAAGTTAAAGCTGACAGTGTACTAAAATTAGTGAGACAACCATCACGAAAATATATTTTATGTTGTTGACAACTAATGTGACTTGAGACTAAGCATGATAAATCCTTAATCCAACAATAATGACTTTTTGAACAAGTCGTATCACAAAAAGGAACACCGCTATCTTTACTACTACAATCTTTTATAATTAACAATAAATTTATACGTCTATCCAACGTTCTTGACGCATACCTCAGTGGACCAATAACTTCATCTATTACTTTATTATTTTCGTATTTAGATTCTAGACCGTATACGTTACTGGATATGTTGTTCATTTCCTCAAATTTTTTAATGTCACGTAATTTCACTGGAAAATCGATACCTGTTAAATTTAGCACTCTAGAAAAATGGAAATAGAATGATAGCTGTGAAGGCGCTGCTGCTGGCGGAACCGATGCTGATGTTACAGCCCAAGCAAAGCAATATTCGTCCTGATTTATCACTTTGACGACAGCTCCTCTCTTTTCAATAGAGTACGGCAACTTGATGTATGACTCATAGGCGTATACTTGTTGATGCTGACTTCCAGGTATAAAATTCGAAAGGGCCCATCCTATAATAAGAAGGAAAAAAGCTATAAAAATTAGTTAAATATATCGGGTTTTGATTTTTACATACCTGAATCTTTCTCCTGAAACTCTATTGCCAGTGTTTTTATTAATTCGGTGAATGAATGGTAAATGGCATCCAAATCACTTTCGATAGTAATTACTTAATTAGCAGTGTTGAATGATTTCTCACTGAACATTTCTTGTGATGAAAGCATGTACGTACCAACAGCTGTCATGTTAAGTTTTATAGCGTGATGCACATGTAATAAATTATTAACACGTTCCACCACCTTCGATTTAATGTCTACAAAAAGCATTACATAATCGAAATACTCTATATCAGTGCTTACCCGATAGGTTACAATTATATTTTTGAAAGCACATTCAAGAAATTGCACACTCTGACATGCCGGCAAATATGAATTATTTTTATGTTATTGTGTTCGTTGGTGTGCTAACATATGATTTGCTGGAACATCCACATTAAATGTAGCGCAATTAATTACTGGATTCACCGATGCACGCTCTTCAATTCGGAGCCGTTTTCCTCGTGGCACTTCATTAAATCTCGCCGCAAACGATTCTCTTTTATTGCGCCTCAAATTATAACTGTTGGTAAACTTACTACCGCAATTTTCACAGACATATGCCATGATTTGTCAAATAATAATACAAGTACTACCTATGCAAGTCAGTGACAACTGATGAATGAAACCGCCACCATACCATATATAAAACTATTTAAGGTCGCCCCAAACTACGTTACATAACTTCAAGGTCACACACCGAAGATGACCTTCAGCAAAATCAAGGTAACCTTGGACAATGTCAAGATTAAGGTCTCACACACACGCACACCATTGAATACATGACATTTTTAAAGATCAAGGATATAGGATTTTTCGATATTTTTCGGAGCGAACCACCGATCGACGCCAGGTTACCGCTAAGATATAATGTCCACCGTCGATCGAATAGTACGAAGCGCCAGGACTAGCGTCGCAAATTTTAAAACGAGGCGTCGTGAATAGCGTCCCGAATTTTACTACGAGACGTTGTGAAGAGCTTCGTCAACTCTTGTCCTCCCTACCGCCCATTTGGTTTTGTTTATATTGTTGCCTACCTTAAATTATTAAGTTAGATTTAGTTTATATTGTAAGGTATGGAATATAGGATACAGAATGTTTTAAAACCGTTTGTTTAATTACCTAATTCCCATTTTTTACATCTCAGGAAATATAATTGGCAGCCGGCAGCCAGCAGCTAATGACGAACATACTCGCCGTTTCTCCACTGTGACAAGCTATCCGGCGCAAATGGGCCCTCTACCACGTTAATCCAGAAGATGACGCCCGAGACCGTTAATCGGTGGATATCTTGACCATTAGACAGTCGAATCGTTGAATGTTCAACTTACCTCTATTGAAAAAAGTTAATGTTTTGGATGAACTTTTTACAGATACCCCCAATTTCAAAAAGTTCTTCCTCTTGGGAAATCTACAGGGCATGTGTTCTAAAAAGAGTTTTTAATATGTGAACTCATGCATTCTTTTTTGGTTGTTATTGTAATATATAGTAGAGTAAGAAAACATGCTGAACGGGTATCGTGAGCAGGCGCGGATTTAGGGGACAGATTTTTTATTATTTTTAATTTTAGCATAGAAACCGTTTTAGACACATTCAGACTAAAACGTAGCCTTTTTCTCTCAAAAATGTCAAATTATAATTTCAATAACATTGTCAAAAATACAAGAAGTTAAACATATATAAAAAAATAAATTCGTCCATACAATATTAAAATCTTTTTGGGCTATCGGTCATTTTATTATTAATAAAAACATTTTTAGAACATTTGACGTTTCAGTTTATTTATTTCTTTAACCATCTGCAGAATTACAATTAAACACTAAAAGGGGTTTCAAATGTTATTAATTTTTATATGTTACAGAAAATTTAAATAATAAATTGTGTTTATGCTGGTAAACATTACGTATCTAATAGAACTTTTAACATTATTTTCTAGATATCAATATCGTAAGGCATCATAAACATTCATAGTAATAAGTTTTTCGTTGAGGAAAAAATGCCCTGGTTTAACGATTTCCGATGTGGAAGCCATATCTTTTGGGTATCTCACTAATCTCAAATAATATATAAAAACAAGCACAAACAAGAGAGATCACTAAGGACATACTGTAAGGTGTACTTTGCTCACTGACAGAAATTATATTGACCTCTCAGAAATTTTATTGTTGCAGTAAATTTATAAATGCTTATAAAATTAAATATAATTACATTTACGGCAGTCCTGAGTTACCTGCGGCACTGAAGCAGGTACGTTGAAGGTTTCGGTAACAATTTTATTACTCTCTAATTCTTGAATAGAGTATAGAAATGTATATGCCTGCGATCGCCCCATCCATTCCCAAGAGCTTTGAGTTCAGGAAAATAGAACCTATTCTGCCTTTTATATTAGGAATGTGTATGCTGCTGGCACTCCCCTCGTTGACAACTTATTTTTCTTGCGATAGCCCCCCCCCCCCCAAGAGCTTTGAGTTCAGGAAAATAGACCCGGTTCTGCCTCTTATACTAGGAATGTGTATCCTCCCCCCTGTTGGCAACTTGTTTTTTCTTGTGATCGCCCCCCCCCCCAATCTCCAAGAGCTTCAAATTCAGAAAAATAAACCTGACCCTGTCTTTTACACTAGAAATGGGAATGTTGTTGGTGTCTCCCCCCCCCCCTCTTCGACAACTTGTTTTCGCTTGCCATACTGTACTTTTGTGAGAACACTACCCCCCCCCCCAAAGAGAGAGGCTGGATCCGCCCCTGATCGTGAGGGTTTTCAGCTGTATTATCCCTAATCATTTCGGATAGTAGCATGAAATCGTTAACTTGTACAATTTGAGTGGAAATGGGTAACGCTTGAAAATGCCAATTAATACCAAAAAATGCGTACAGGTATTTGACAAGGTTGTTGTGGATCTTTAGCGAGGCTTCATAGTGCTACAATAATGATAGTTAAGTATTTAAGATAGAATTTGCTTCCTTATTGTCTAGGAAATAGTCCTGGGTATATTTAGTTAGTTTATTTCACATTGTAAAAGCATAATTTCTCTCTGAGTATATCAAATGTTTAATAGGAGCTCAACATGAAGTTATGTATACAGATGGGTCTAAAATAAATAATAATATGATAAATAAAATATTAATGAATACGTTTCTCTTTGTAAGATAGGCCAACTAGGGGCAAAGGGGTGAGTATTTATTTGGGTCTAAGGTGGCGTCTGAATTATTAAAAGGAAGTGTTAAATATAATTTAAAAGAAATTTCAGTAAGAATTTCCATTTATAAAAAAGTATGTATTTTTGGTATTTTATACAAATCTCTATTAGGAAGTTCTCCAAATTTTTTAAACTACTTTGAGGACTCCATATCTAAATTTTTGCCCATGTCTGTGGAGGTAATATGTGGTGGGGGTATCAACGTAGATATGTTGGACTTTGAATGTCACAGAACTATTAATTTGAAAAAATCTTTAAATTGTTTCAATTTACAGCAAATTATAAATACTCCGACACTATTAACAAGAATTATTTCAATTCTGTTGGATGTAATTATTGTCTCTTAAAACACTGAGCATTTGTTTGGCACTGAGAATGTGAACGATGTATCAGATCATTTGCTTGTGTTTTTTCAGTATGAATTCAAAAAAGTAAAAAATACTATTAGTACATTTTAGAATAGAAATTTTAAACATATATATATATATATATATATATATATATATATATATATATATATAAACCATTTTAATTAATTATGAAAAATTTTTATATTCGAGAATATTTTCTACATGAACTACATAAATATGAAAGTAACTTAATTAACTAAATTTATTTGGGATTTGTTTGACATTACTGCACCAATTAAAGAAATAAAAATAGTAAGAATACTCCACTTTGGCTCACAGATACTATAGTAAGTTTAACGACACCAAACTTAATAATCATTGAAATTCTTAAAAATAAATTAAGAACGAATTAACTAATCCTCTAGCAGAAAAATTAAAGGTTACATCAAATTTTGTCTAGACACATAGAAACGATGGTCAAACATCGAAAAAAATTTCTTATTTGGATATATACAGTAAAAAATCACTTAATTTCTTGCCTAATAATGTAAATAAATACTATAAAATATATAACTTCTTTTTGCAGTTTTCTGGTCATACCAAAACATTTGAATTATTATTTATCGATATTAAAAACTCACTTTAAAATTTTGGTTTCTTTTTCATTGGTACATGAAAATATTGTATATGGGTATATTTTGGAAATAAAATTTAAGACTTTAGATTATTGACTAAAATGTGGTTGTCGGACTTGTATTGTCTTTATTTTTATTTATTTTTACGACGTTTCGATTAGGTTGTATCTCTAATCGATATCAAGTATAAACTGATATACTTGATAACGATTAGAGGTACAACCTAATCGAAACGTCGTAAAAATGAATAAAAGTAAAGGCAATGCAAGTCCGGCAACCACATTTTAGTCAATCTTCAACATTGTCTACAACCTTCAAACAAACTTTAGATTATGATGGATTGAATGTTGACATGTTTCCCGTATACTTTACCTTATACTATCTAAGAGTTGGCGTTTAAACAATTATTTTCTGGATTCTTGGAAAATATCTATAGTTCTTTCACTTCCAACAAAGATCGAATGAAGTACCTAGAGTGGCCTTCATTGGCACTATTAACATCATTATCCAAGATCATGAAGAAAATTATGGCAAACAAAATAAGCGATATATTAGGAAATTTAAAATCTTAGCATTAAGACAATCTGGATTCGACAGGTGCAGTCGCGCCTCTTGTCTTCTGTTGTTGATGAGATCATTAAAAATGTAGATTCTAATAACCCTTCTGCTTTACTACTCTTGGGCTATTCAAGAGCTTTTGATAGAATTAATCATAAAACTTTATTTGTAATGTTGCACCACTTTAACTTTTCAAAAAATTTCATTTAATTAATAATGAGGTACCTAAATAATCAGTATCAATTTGTAGAGACCACCGTGGAAATTTCCAATATGAGACGAATGCATTGTGGAGTACCCCAAGGTCAGTCATTATTGAATACATCTAAAACTTTATAAGCCAGTAGTTCTGGACATGATAAAGACAAGGAGATTCCAATTATGAAGTCTCCTGATAATGCTAGTGATTTGCTCGGTGGTGAAGGGCTCGAATTATATCTGACTGTAATCCTGGCAAATTTGAAGTTTATTATTGATCGAGCTAGCGTTGATGTTGCAGTGGGTGTTTGTTGCTAGTTGACTTCTCCAGAACTCTTCTACTTAATCGGTTATCTATTATCTGCCATGTTTGGTAAATGGTTTAACTTCCGATAAAATATCTTTTCCGAGTGCTCGAAAAGGGCATTGTCTCGTTTTCGGTGGTTGTTGGTTTTATATATCTTTAACCGTCCTGCCGTCATGAATAGTTTTGTTCTAGTGTGTCGAAGCATTGTTGGGCAGTGCTGTATATTAAGTCATGTTGCGAGTGTTAGTGCACCTAAATGAATGAATTGATAAATGAACGAACAAAGGTGGTGATATTTGATCATCTATGCCTAGGCTTCATTGAACCCTTTACATCCCACCATTGCTGCAGATTATTCGAGGCCAATGGCTAATCCAAGCAGCATTGTAAATTGAACTTGCCTAACGACTTCTGGTGACAAAATTGCATCTCCGAAATGTCTCTGCCTCAATCCGTTAGGCACTCTCTGAAAATATGGTCAACAGTTTCATCCTTCTACAGACATCATCTACACATCGGGTCATCTACGACAGCAATCTTATGAAGATGGCCCTACAGGTAACAATGTCCTGTCAACATTCCCAACACAATTCGCATCTCTTTCCTTCCTAAGAAGCGAAGCTCCCTAGTAAGCCGTGTGCTAGGTCCAGTTATATATTCTTTGGCATACCTCATTCCAGGAGCCCCTCTCCACGATTCAATACATTTACTTTCCAGCAAAAATTTTATTTCCCTTCTACCTTCGGCAGTTGGGGAAGTAGAATTGGTTTGGGGTCCATATGATTCAATCGCGCAACCGATCTTTGCCAGAAAGCCCGCTTCCTCATTACCGTGTATACCCGAGTGATCTAGAACCCACATGAGTCTAATTGTGTAATCGTTCCTTGCCAGACTGTTCAGTACATCCTTGCCCTCAGACCGCACTCGCGAAATTATGACACTAGACTTCAGTAACATTATCGCAGCCCTACTGCCTGAGTATATGTATATTATTCTATTTCCGTTTATTTTCCTATGACAGAGATGATCACACTGCAGAATAACGTAAATTTCTGCTGTAAAGATCGTCGCACGTGCTCCCAGCGAACACTCCAGCTCCAGCTTGTCGAGATCCATCTGTAAACAACCAGGATCCATTACTCGGAAAATTTTGCTCCTCTCAAGACAGTGGCCGGTTTTCAAAAGCGGCGTGAAGTAATTTGTTTGTATGGGAACTGATGGACATCTTTCCACCACGTCGTTCCATTACGTCTTTCCAGACACCTGATTAGCCACCTATTCCTGTTCCGAGATACCCTAGGTAACTGAGACGATAAGTAGCCTCCAGGCCCTCGTTCTCTGTGTATAAGTGGAGAAGAGGTAGGATCACAAGGATCTCCAGAGCCTTAGTGGGAGTAGTCCTCATCGCACTTATTATTCCTACACAAGCCATTGTTTGAACTTTGTCAAGTTGAAAAAAGTGTTTGCACTTTATTGAACTGGACCACCATACAATAGCGGCATTCTTGATCGTAGGATGGATCTCCATAGTACATATCCAAAATAGTGCCATCGGAGTCAGCCCCATGTGCACCCAAAGACTCATTTACAAGCCCAGATAGCACATATGGCCTTCTTGGTTCAAACCTTAATATGATCCAATTCAAAATTTCTTATACTCGTTTCTGCAGTTTTCTTGTTTTAACGCCTTTAATATACTCCGTCAACTCTTTCCGAAAATGTTCGATCTTTTTAAGTCTTTTCTCCCATTACGAAATCCCAGATTGCTGTTTTCATCGCCTGTTGATCTTAACCGCCATAGTTCTAGCGGCTGCAGTTGTGGCGCAGTAGATTAGCATTAGCAACTAACCTGAACTAATTCATGGTCGCAGTCCATTAGACCGTAACATCATCTAGGGCTTTGGTAATAAAACAAAATGCAAGATAGACAATTAGAAAAATCATTATGAACTAATTAACCGTTAGCGATAAAATTTGCCATATTTATACAAAATGGATCTCTTAGATGATCTAGACTGTAACAGATTTAATGAAATATGTGATCCGCAACATATCATATTTAATTGGCTCATTAAATACGAACAACGTAAATTAGGTTCTTAGTCTATCCTTTTCTTTTGACTAATAAAAAAATATGTAAAATAATATACAAATATTAATTTACGTACCTATGTATATATGTGTAAATGGGGTTATAAATGTAAAAATTCATCTGAATTTATTAAATAAAATTATTTTTAAACCTAATATCAACATAACTTTATTGTCTGGACAATAATACGTAACAATAAGTCATTAACCTAATTATACAAGAGTAATATATTATTAGATATGTACCAGTATTTTATTACATCCACAATCTGCAAAGTAATAGCAATTAGATAGTTAAGGCACCGAGCCATTCTTCATTGCATGTAAGTACTATAAAAATATAGCCGAATGTTAATTGTAAATCGACCCAAAATAAATTGTATAATTATTACAAGAAATAGATTTTTGTATGCATTAAGGACTATTTTCTATTCAAATCAGAAAAATCTGTTAATGTAGTTTTAAAATTTTTGTGGCAAAAAATCCTACCACAAAAACTTTCTAAGACCTAAATCAGCCATGGAAGTACAAATATGCTGGGCTAATAATGACTGAAATAATTAAAGTACCATAAAATATATTGGACAGCAAGTTTCTATAATAAATTCAATAATTTAACAAAAAAATAATCGGGAGAAAGTAACTGGTTTTGTTTTAACTGTTTCATGCTTACCTAAAAATCGTTAATACTTTGGTGGCACAAAAAAGTTGGTTTTAATGTTTTTATTAAAATTTATAAATATTTTTTTTCCAATGTATAAAACTTTTTACTAGTAACCTAACTCTACCAAATTAATTAAGTCTACCATTAAAAGTTATTTTAGAATTGTTTATTAGTAATACTGGAACCTGGAACTGCTATTAATTCCAGAAGGACCATTAAGGACACTAGTTTATTAAATTATAAATCATTACAGCATCATCCATTGACCCGAAAATTTAATGTGTTCTCCCGAGTACTGAAATGTTCCAAAGAACATTCACATTCGGGATAAGCTCTTTTCGACTTTTTTGGCTAGTCGATAGAAACTCTGATAATTATCCAAAAGCCAGGCTGTCAGTAGATAAACAAATTTTGTTTAGTTCTATGTCAATATCAACCTGGTCTTTGATATTTGTTCTTGAGAGTTTAGTAGCTGGCCATCATATGTTGCTAAATTTTGTTAAAATGATTTTCAGTTTAAGGGTCACCAAAAATACTAAAATAAATTTACCAATTTCTTATCAGTTTTTCGAACGACAAATTTTACTATATTACAACGAGCAGCGGCAAGTGCTAACAATTTGCTAAATTTGTATATGGTCAATATGAAGAAAGTTTTCTAACAAATGGAAGATTAAACTATATACAACCCACAGGTCCCAGCATTTCTGAACAAATTACTAGATTTTTCTTTTGTTCCAATTTTTAGTTCATTATCAGAACAGTTTGCTGCAGATTAATGAATTTATTATAAATATAATCATTCAAAATAAAATAAATGTTGGTTCTCAATATTTGTATGGAAATTATTTGGCTATAAAAATATTACAAAGTTACAAAATCTGGCATATGGGTGGTGGTTTTTTAAAATTGAACTTTCGTACGACTCGGACTGCCTCCACAAAAATATCTTCTAAACCCTCATTGCGTAAAGCTGAGCATTCTTTATAACTTTGAGCTCTGACTTTCTTTTTAAGTTTTCTACCGTCTTCAGGTGTATAGCACTTAATACTGGGGTCGTCTCTTAAATCTATTTTAGTGGCTGAAAATAAAAATAAAAACAATATTTTAGGTTTTTAAATATGCCGTATCAAGATATAAAGCATTCTTATTTAGTTTCGCAATAAATTTTTTTTGTAAAAAGTTTGATGATTATAAGGCTCGAACAACACTACTGAGTCGCTAATGTGCCGATCTCGGTTCTCTCTCGATACAACTAAATATTTTGAAAAAAAATAGTAGCTGCGCTTGAGCATTGCGCAAAGTATATATACACCCATGTATCAATCCTTAAACAAGATTTGACTGGGGGAGAATGTACTGCAATGTGGCCAAGCCCAAACGAAATAAATTTAAGGATCACAATATAACTGTATATAGTAAAAACTAAAATTTCTAGAGATGCCTGCATGTTACTTTCTTAATACAATAATAAAAATAAAATAATTTTGCCCTGGAATCCATTCTTATAGCATTTAAGCAAACGTATTTAATGATCATAAAATTAAACGATGTTTAAGGACGCTTATCCTCTCTGTAATGTAATGTAAATTACTTTCTGGTTTAAAAAGGTAAAGACTTTTGTTAACTTAGAAATAAGGCATAGATATTAATTTAAAAGTTCCTAGAAATATCATTGTAATAACATATCGTATAAATGACATAACTTTGCCGCTGACAAACAATTTATTGAAAGAAATTTTCAATAGAAATTAGTAAAAATAGAGAATTTTATTAGATAAAAATTAAAAGAATATTTATAATACCTGAATTCTTTATGTTTATCAATATTTATAAAAATAAACTGGTTAAAGAAACTTCTTTTCTAAAACAGCATACCGTAAACTTATTTGATTATGTATTAACCGACCGGGCCGCTCTATGGCACTTATTATTTAATTTGTCACCAATACACACCAATGTACATATCATACAAATGGGATTTCAACTAAATCGTGCAGAAAATGATTAACTTGAGGCAACTTTGATCTTCCATATCTTAAAAAGTGACTATTTTCAGACTTCATGCTCATTGGGTATTTAATATACACCAAAAAAACTACTTCATTCAGATTTTTTAACTCATTTGGCAGAAAGTATTTTTTGATTTTTTTTTTCTGCGGGGTCTTTTATGAAACATTTTTTTTATTATGCCACTAAAAATGATAACTCAATTATAATGAGTCATTTTAAAATATTTAATATAAAAATTCAAACTTATTTCGTGTATTCTTTTTTATACCTAAATATAGTCATTCTGAGGATGATAACGATAAGATATTGGCCAATTTTCAGTAATTACATTCGCAAGTATGATTAAGGCAAGTATGATTAAGTCCCCACTTAATAATTTTAAAGTAAAATGCTTTTATTTAGATTTCGAAGCCCTACAAGAAAATATTTAAATTACCTAAAAATTGGATGAAAATATTTTTAATTATATAATATTTTAAAAAATTGTACGGCTATAATTCATAGCTAAAACTAAGAGTGTCATTGCTCTTTTATTAACTTTGCTGGAAAATTTTCACCCGCAAATAATTTTTAGGGTTCAGCACACTAATTTTTATAATTAATACTCCTACAATTACCTAATTTATTTCTTAAAGTACGATTAAAGTATAATTATAATTTCTTCAATATCTTAGCAAAATATTCTATGAAGAGAAAGGATTTTCTCAAATTTCAAAGCAACATGCCCAATTTTTTATAATCCAAATCATATATTTTTGTTCCCTATATTTTTAAGTATGAAGATTAAATTGAACAACTTTGCTCCAATTTAATCTTCCCTGCATCTTCTTGTTTCCTTTTCATGAAAAAATTGCACTATTGACGTTATCGATTTAAACGAAAAATTATGTGCGTATCATTTATATATGTTCATTCAATAAGAGACAAGCGTTTTCACTACTATTTACTACACTTTAATTATTAATTTAGCCCTGTAGTGACATATTATTCGTTTCTTTTTTACAGTGTATAATAACAAAAAGGTTTTTGGTCATCTTTTATGTTTTCTTATTATATAAGTATTTATATATTAATGATGTATGCGGTATGTTCGGTAACGGGCTTAAATAGAGACCTCCTAAGCCTAAAATTTGACATCTTTTGCCTTTTGTTAAAAAATTTGAAGGGTCGGTTTAAGGAAAAACATGCAATTATAAACATTTTTATTTGAATTTACGGATTATAAGTTAATGAAGTTTAATAGATTTATTTATATCATAATTTAAACTATTTTACTCACCTACTAATACTAAAGGTGTATGTGGACAAAAGTGTTTAACTTCTGGTACCCACTTTAGGGAAACGTTATCATATGACGCCAAGTTTCTATCTACTGAAAAGCAGACTAGAAAGCAGTTTGTCTAAAAAGAAATAGTTAAATTAGTAAAAACACAACAACAAAATTCACAAAAGCATTTTTTATAATCAGTCTTTCAATACTAAAAGACATCTTACAATATTTGGATGGAGACCCTAACCTCTCCTCTAAGAGCGCAGTAAAATTAAAGTCATTGTAATGTGTGTACTAGGGTTTTCCGCGCCCAAAAATGACCTGCGCACAATCTTGGACTGTGAAACTCATAAATATCTTTTGGAACCAAGCAGGAGTTATTATTGTTCTCCACTTTAAAAAGAGACTACAGACGAAATCATTTGTAGAGATGACCAGTTCATTTTCTTCTTGTAATGCTATGATTATTTAACAATCGTAGGCTATCATGTTTGGTATCATAGTCGTAATCATGGTCTTATTATTTGTAGCTCGGAAAGGTAACCACTGGAAAGCGTATATTGATGTCTATTTTGAATGCCAAAAGGAATAATTTTTTTGGCCGAAGTAAACTTATAACCTTTAAGAAATATTATATTGAAAAGTAAAATTATCAAAAAAAATTGTAAAAATTCTGTAGTATTGTTAAAGAGAAAACTTTACTAGTCCCTCTCATTTCTTAATCATTCAATGAAGTGACTTAATTTAAAAGATAATAAATGATAGACAAAATGCAATTATTAAGAAATATTAAAATAATTTTAATATGCTAAAAAAAAAAATTGAGCACTCTTTCCTTCAATAAAGATTTAAATTCTTTATAATATTAATAAAATTTAAACATTGGGTTACTAAACAACTTGTCGTCAAGATATCTACAAATTTAAAAATTATTTTTTAATTTTACATATCATCACATCATGTTTTGCAACAATACTCCTGAAGTATTTTTACTTAGCTTGTAGAATTGATAGAAAGTATAAATTTTTTCATTCTAAGATACTGTAACCTTTCAAAGTAAAATATTGAACAGAGTTAAAAATAATTGCACAACGAATTCGTATCATTCGTATCCTAATTTACATTTTTAATACAACCTGAAAGCAATTGCAGAACAATTGATATAAGTCTTTAAAATCGTTTTCATGAGATAAAGTGAAACAAGAATGTATACCATAAATCCGAAAATCCTGTTTACACTAACCATTTCAGTACTTTTATGTAAAAGTAATTTTTTGCCATGCATTTCAGATTTTTTGTAAAACAATACTATTAGGAAGTTAAATTTGCATCAACAAAAAATAAACTAAACACAATTATGTGAGTACGAATACGATCAGTGCAAAATGGATTCAGGAATTTGTTTCGGTTGTTGAAAAAGAAGAACCTGTGAAATGATATAACTAAGTTTTGATCACTGTGCCAGCGTCACTAGATAGAACTATAGTCCTTTATCATGAGCCTCGGCAAAAAAAAAAGAATCAGAAGAGTGGTATCATCAAGATTCACAGCATTTGTAGAAAGTAAAGGTGACACTATTTTAAAGAGAGAAGGTTTCGTTCGATTAGATATATCACCATTACTCATGTGGATACAAATTGAAGCATTTATTTCTCATTTAAGTCAATAGTTGCTTATTTGTAGATTGCAAATAAGGAAGCCCGATATTGCAAGGAATAAGAAAAAAATAATTCAAAAGATTTTTTCTTCAAACTGGATCTAAATTCTTATTGTTAACTCCTCTATTTCATTTCGATTCGTGAAATTAATTTTTGATACTGCGATAATAATTAAAGATAATGCTAATTGATGAAAATTGATTTAATCAACAAAATATTTAGTTATTTTATTGCGGTCAAAACCTGAAACGTTTAAAAACTCATTTATAATATACAAACTTGTATAAGACCCACCAGTAGCTTTAAAAATTAAATATAAATTTAAAAAATTGAGCAAATTCTCTTTCAACTGTTAGAGTTTCACTCAATATGCAAATTTACGGTAAAATAAGCATAGGTAAATACGCTACATCTATAATGAAATCATACTTACATTGGGATAGGAAAGAGGTCTTAGTCTTTCATAGTCCTCCTGTCCGGCTGTATCCCACAATGTCATATCATATTCAATATCATCTACAGTAATTTTTTGACCATAGTGTTCAAATCTACAAAAATAATAAATATGTGTTAAAACTACGCTTCCTATCCTGATATTATTTCAAATATCTTCTAGTATAGATTGAACATTGAAAAAATGGACCGAATATTAATTTTTGTTTTGTCTCAAATTAACAGAAAATACGCAACGTATTAACCAACTGGATATTATGCAAACCAGTTTATATCAGTTACCAATATAGACAATTTAATTTTTTCATTTTTATTTATTAGTCGCCTAAAATCAAATTGAATAGTATTGTGTATAAATATCATGGTTCTTAGGTTTAGACCGTGTCAAATTGTAATTATTATCCAACGTTTCGCCTACGATTACACGAGTCATCTTCAGGTATTGAGAGAGAACTGAATTCAGTTTTCTAATCCCGTGGAGTAAAGATCCCTGAAGATGACTCATGCGATCGTAGGGGAAACGTCGGATAATAATTTTCAACTTGACCAAAGCCGTGAAAGTTTTCATTCTTTATTATTGTGTATATTTATTCGTAAATGTTAATGCCTTATGTTATTTCAAAATTGCAAGTTTTCAAATTACTTGATTTTTAAGAGATTTAATTATATCTCATACTGTATAAAACTTAAGACCAGCACTAAGTTTTGCAGAAATATATGTGGATAGAAAAAAATTACATCTCTACCAAATAAACGGTGAAAATTAACCTCCAAGGAAATATATATATATATATATATATATATATATATATATACGCACATCTAAAGATTCTAAATAAAGTGGGATCTTTAGGCTTAACAAAATATCGACAATAAGGATAATCAAAATTTAACATTATAATTCTAGTTCATTGTTGATCAGTTTCTAAATAAAATTGAATTGTTTTTATTCAAGAAGAAAAAGGCTTAATAAATGTCCCCTGTAATGTATGTAATACTATCTTAAATCATAGCAAGTTATGTGCCCGATATAAGACAGATTTTAAATCATATGTTTAGAAAATAAGATGAATAGTAGTATCCCCTACGGGTTGTGTTTCACACAATTTCAAAACAAAATAGATCTTCTTTATCTGTTTTCTCTTCAGGGCTCGAATCCGTGGTTTGTTCTAATATTTTCATCGAAATATCTAGTTTCAACAAGACGGTACCCCGCCACTTTACGCAGCAGAAATTCACGCTGTCGTAATGATGTTTACGCAAACAGGTGAATTGAAGGAAGGGGACCTATTGAGTGACAGCCGAGGTCCACACTTAAACCTTCTTAACTTCTTTTTGTGGGGTTACCTCAAAGACTTTTTCAAACTATTTAAGAAATACTGTTAATTACTACAGAAGTAGTCATTTAGTAAAATGATAAATTAAATGTTGTTACTCCTTCATTTCGAGTTTTAATTGGCCGTAAATCGAAAATAGCTATATTTAGATATAGAACATGTAATAAAAAAAATGTTCAGAATTTGGCAGGGAGGCTAAAAGTGTAAAAAAAATTCTGGGTCACTATTTAACAAATCTAAGTTGATTATAGTACCACTTCTTTCAAGTCACCCTGTATAATTTTTCAAAAAACCCAGCGTTTTTTAAATAGTGAATTTACTCCAGGCTTTACATTCACATTGTATATAAAGACCCACAGCCTAGAATCAGTGGAAACCTTTACCTGAGTTTTTAAATAATCAAGATTGGAAAATAGAAAATGTATTTAATTTGGAAAAATATTTATTGTACAATGAAATTTTAAAAATAGTCAATTTAAGTCTGGTTGTTTTCGAGAACAACTTTGTGTGTCTTTAATTATACAATAATTCAATTGAATTGGAGGACCACTATGTGTATTTTTGAGACCATACTAATCCGATAATCAATTTGCCTTTCCATTGTAAAAATAGTTGTACGTATTTAAACTGTTTTTGATAACAGACTTATCGATGTTTTTGATGGCACATATTCTCCCCTTTTTTTGAAAGAAAACATCTTCTCTATTCATTAGGGTTTCTTTATCTTGATTCAGATAATGAAAAACAAGAAATTCAAAATATTAAAAACATTGATGACACAAGCAGCGTTTTTGACCAAAATCAAATTTAGTGGTGGACTTACTGTAAATATTAGGAACGGAATCAGCTATGATTCTTCCCAGAAACGTTATATTGAAAAAAATGGTCTTAAGTTGATCCACTATGTAAAAATTAGTTAAAACCATTCAATTCCTGGGAGTCTTAGTATTCTAAAATCTCTAAGATTAAACTCAGAAGTGAGTGCCGCTGTATTATATCTTGTTTTGCAAAGGAACGATGGCCTAATACATAAGCAAAAATACTTAAAAGCTATTGGAATATTACGTGGACCAAAAGAGGGTGAACAAATAAGAATTTACACAATTGCTCAGTTACGCTAATCACCTGCTTTGTGATTTTCATTACAAAAAGATATTGATAAGTAGGGAGCTAATTTTAATCAACATAAATAAATTGCATAAGAACACATTATCTGATTCATCTCTAGACAGGCTTCTGTTTAGTAAGTAAATAACAAAAAATTAGAAAAAATCACGCCAAGAGCTAAACTCGCTCAAACTCGAACTAATGAAGAAGCTTTAAAATCTAAGACATTCATCTCGGTCGGCAAAGGAAGCTCGCGTTGGACAGCAGTATCAAAATGCTCCCTAAAAATGTCAGAACAATGCTTTGAAGTTAAATACTAACTAGTTCACAGCGCACATTACTCGCTATATTGTAAATGTACCAAATTTACTATATTAAAATAAAAATAAAAATCGTTTATTATTAGAAATCTGCTTCTAATGAACAAAGAAGTTTTAATTAAAACTCGCTTACTGCACAAAAATCACACCTGAAAAAGTATGAGGAAAACTACACCTGATTTTGGAACGGAGTCACCCGAATTCTATACAAGCACCCGAAACCCAGCTCAGTCTACACACTATACGATATCAGCAGTAGGTGACTCGAAGGCAGTAAAGTGCTTTAACGAATCAGCTGCAACTCAATCTGTGCATCGTTGAGTGAAAAGCCGCCTATTTTTAAAGATATTGCGATTTCTTTACGTCGAAAAATCATGGTTCTTGGGTTTAAACCGTGTCAAATCGGAATTTGATTGAGATTAGAATACGGAATGATTATCGAGGAGCAACAGCCCGGTATTTATACCCGACTAGTGCTCAGCGAACCGTGATCCAGCATTACAATGGATTTCCACATGTGATGTAAACTGTAACCTGTATCTCTATTAATATTATTTGGATATTTACAAATTTCGATTGATGTTCTAATTTTACGTTTAAAGAAACCAGACACTAAGGCTAAACACCTTAGTTCCTTTTACATAAAAGTGTGACCTGAGCAATTCTGGTGCTCAGCTACTGCAGATTGTACAGTTTGTTTATTTTTTATACATCTTTCATGTTCCTTAAGTCTAGTGGATATAGACCGTCCTCTTTCACCTACATATACTACCACAGAGGAAAGATATCTTGTAAACGCCTTCTGTTTAAAATAGTATTACGACCTTTGGTCTTTCTTACATGCGTTAAATAATAATTCCAATTTAGACACGGTCTGAACCCAAGAACCATGATTTTCAACTTGACCAAAGCCATGAAAGCTTTTATTCTTAATTTCTTCGCGTCTTTCATAAAAGCATCTGAAGGGCCTCCTTTATAAAATAAAATGTAGGACAAAATTATCTACTAAGGAAACCTTAGGTAAGACTTCTTAACAAAAGGGCCATCAGATTACGAAGTTCGAAAGCTAGTTGAACGTCCAAGGGTTTATGCTGGATAGTACCATGGCTAATAGGTAGCATGCCATATCAGTATATTTTCAAAGACATTAGAGTTTTCAATATTCGACAATCAAACCTGTTTCTATAGTTAATTTTATGAATGTTGGTTAAAAAATAACACTAAAACATTGATAGAACTTGACCTGTTTAACAAAAGTTATCATTCTTCTAAAACAAAGCTCACTCCCCAGACCCCTAGCAGAAAGTTCCCTTATTTTAGAGCCAATCGTAGCTCACTCTCCAGACGCGTAATCGAGAGTTTACCTTTATTATAAAAAGTTGAAGCTCACCAACACCCCCTATGCTTGCGTTGAGTACGGAAAATCAAAACATATTAAATCATACATTTTTAGAGGATTACGTAGAATTGCCGAAAGTCGTTACTTCTTCGAGTGAGAGTAAAGCTGATCTGATTGATTTGGATCAAGTTGCTTCCAAACCATATTCTTACTCCGAAGATTACAAATACACCAGATAGGGAAAACTCAATGCGGTGTGTCACGTGACAACAAAACCGCAATAATATTTGCGAATCAAAAATAAATCCATAATCGGACTTGACCAATCTTACTGTTATAACAAGTTTTTCTGGTTTAGATGTTGTACCGGACATAAAGATAAGCGGTCTCTAACGTAATAGCCATGGGTCCACTTCGGCTGCAACTATAAAAAATTTATCATATAATACAATTCGATTGATACTTGACTTACCTAAGTGAATTTACTTGAAAATGGCAAAAGATAACTACTAGCCGAAACGTTATGATACTCAACAACAAAATTAAGACAATGGAAATCCAACAGATATCTACTACTTCGTATGTTTTCAGATCTTGACGATAGAATATTTTGTTGTTTAATTTTCTATAGATCTCGAGAGAACTGGTTTCAGTCCTTGTATCGCACGGAATTCCTACGTGACCAGAGACCCATAGGAAGACTAAAGAGAGCCTTATGACGTAAGGTGGTTCAAGAAGAATTTTTATTTCGTGAACCATAAGGTCTCAAGGATAATAAGAACGAATTTGATGGATAGAGTTTAGCGAGTCAATAACAATCAGTCATTTAGGGTGATTTGTGGTTAGGCAGTATTTTACGGCTTCTAGTATGTCGAAAAGTTCTGCCAATAAAATTGTGGAAACTTCATTCAAGATGGAGGCTTTTTCCATGTCCTTAGTATAGAGGGACACACCTGTTGAGCTGTCTTTTTTCGAACAATCCGTAAATATCAATTAAAAATGGTAAAATTTGTATTCGATAATGTTATTATACTTGGCAATAATAATTAAGTGACTTGTTTCTTTTTTATCCATAGTGTTTATTTCTATGTTGGTGATAGTACTATAGGAGTTTAATGGAGGAGTAGATATTAATTAGTATCAAAAACGGGCAAAAGAAAGATCTTTGACATTTGCAAATTGATTGTGAATTAAAGGGAGATGTTTTTGTGAATGACGACTATTCGAGATGATGAAATAGTTTCTACAAATGCAATACATGTGGACGAAACAGTAACGAGCTCTCATAGTTTAGCGTTAGATCCTGCCTTCTGTCTTTAAGGGATGGTAATTCCAAATCGCAGCATAGGCTTAGCGATGGACTGGTATGAAAAGCACCCCGTGATAACACTGTGAAATAAATTGAGGAGAACGGGTTAAAAAGAACTGGCTAATGTTCAGAACAATATTCTGAACTAGAAGAATTGCAAAAAAATACGATTTTTACGCACTTCACAAACGCACAATGGAAC